>CM063283.1:100104412-101469855 GCA_032173965.1 Sitta carolinensis
GTAAAATCTGTAACTAGTGTGACACTTGCCAATGGGCCAAGTATTGTTTCCTCTCCACTTTCTATAGGGAACAGTCAAGACTTGTCTTTCATCCATGACAGAATCTTCAAAGTGTAACCCTTCAATCCTTCAATGCTGCTGCTGGATAAACCTACAGGCTGGTATCCCCTGCCTCTGTCAAGTTGGATCCCCTCTGATCAAAGCAAGTCAGGTAAGCAAAGGCTGCATTTTTCATTGCTGCATTGGCCTGTTGCTGATCCTGGAAAATGTGTGGAAAATACTCCTCCCTGAGACCAGGATAAGACCCTGGATTTTCCTGGACACTCCCTTTCCAAGGTGTGCCGTTCAGCACACAGAGAAACCTTGCACAAGGACGGAGGGGTGGGGCGGGCAGCTTTGGCAGGTGGGAAGGCTGGCACGTGCACTAGCATCCTGGCCCCCGTCGAGCTGCCACGCTCCCGGCAAGGTGGCCCGGTGCTGCCAGCCTGCCCCTGCCGCCCCGGGGCTGCACCGAGGGTGGGAGCACACGAGGGGCTTGGCTCGCACTGCAGCCCAGGAGCAGGCTCTGCAGCTGGCTGCCCTGCCGGCCTCGACTGACTGCAGCTGCTGCTTCGCCCTCCACGAGGCTGCTTCTGGAAAGCCTGTCTGTTTGACCTGGCTGCCTCCTTCCTGATGCTGAGCTGCTTCTCAGCTGCCTCGTTTCCTCCCTGTGACTCTGACAGAGGCAGCGTGAAATCTCTGCTCATTGGCCTTCCAAGTGACTTTCCATCTATTTAATCTACCATTAAAACTTAATGCATGGTCTTCCCATCAGAAAAAAATAAATAAATTGAGGAACAAAGCATTCCTTTCCTTTCATGATGTTTTCTGATTTTTAACAACTATGCCCAGATATTTGTTTGACAGCTTTAAATCAAGAACTCAATCAAAAGCCTGTACCAACCCTGCACAGGAGTTTCCCTGGAATATTGCCTCACTTTTTCTTTCCTTTTTTTTTTTTTTTTTTTTTTTTTTTTTTTTTTTTTTTTTTTTTTTAATTCTGCACAGCAGGAGTGAATGGCATTTTAGTGGATATTGGAAATAAACTCTTGAGCAGTGGAAGGACCATCATTAGTGCTGACAAAAGCAGCTTTTGAGGTCGTGCCAAGATCAAAAGAATGAAAACTGGTAGGAGAAGCTGGCATAGCTTATGGATGTGAGGTTCGAGTTACCACTTTTTTTAATCAATTAACTTTTGTGATACTTTGTATAGATGGGTCTAAACTGAGGGTTTTCTTTCAACTGAAGCAGAAATACCTTTGTCCAGTATATTAATTATTTTTCCTTGAGTGGTGCAAGAGGTTTCCCCTAATTTACTTCCCACCTCTTTAACTCTAGTCATTTCCCTCCTTTTTTTTCACAGCACTCCTACATCCAGACTTTCCTGGTGAAAGCACATACAAGCCAACCTTACCCCAGAAGGACAAGGACACCTTACTCTCCTGTGAAAACACAAGAGGAAAGAGTTGGACTGCTCTTTTCTGGAGGGAATTTCTCATGATATCCCTGCATCTACAGCCAAAATGTGCACTGACCACGAGAACCCTACTTTCACCTTCATCTATGGAAGAATTTAATTAATCTTTCTATATTGGCAGGCGAACAACATTTCCTGAAGAGAAAAATAACTGTTAATTTCCAGAGGTAATTAACAGTCACTGAATGAGACTAAAGGGCTTTCATCAAAATTACCAATCAGCTCAAATTTGAAGAGATTCTCTCCTCCTCATTGCTTCTTCATCTCATTCAGCCAGTCCTGCTGAATTAGTGCCTAATAGAGTCTCAGACATATTCATATCCTGTCAAATTCCCATCCTCCCAAGGAACTGTCCCTTTCAAATGGTAATACAGAGGGCGTGTGATGTGCACTCATTGCTATTTTGGATTTAACAGCTGGCTGCGTTGCACTAAGGGTAGCTGTGGAAACTTAACTGAGGGACATGTGCATGTGTGTGTGTGTGTGTGTGTGTGTGTGTGTGTGTGTGTGCACATCTGTGTGAGTAAACGCCTACTCCTCTGCAAATGATACCATTTATCTTAAACAATGCTCTCTTTATAACTCTAAAAGCTAGTTCTCTTTTTAGACCACCACAGCTGCTGAAGGGGAGAATAGTACAGCTTCACAGCACCCAAGAGCATGGCCTGACCCAGGACTGGGCTGTGCAACCCCTTTCTCACACGAGTTTCAGCAGACGAGTAGGGTCACCATCAGTACTGGGTCACTGTACTCATCAAGACCTAAGGGTTTGAGAAAGGCTCTCTTCAGGCTCTCCTCACCTTGACCAGGTAAGGAGAGGCAGGGCAGCCCCAGGGATTTACTTGCTTTTGCATAGTTTCAGATGTTCTCAACGCAGCCCAACACACACCGCAGAGTGCCTGAGCAGAGGCAGATGGTCTAAGGGCTGAGCTCCGCAGACCAATATGTGCACAGAAATTAGGAGTCCTCCCAGGTCACCACAATATAAGTTTCCCTCCTCCTGCTGTGTAAATATTTTGAGCCTGAGCTGAAGACAGGTGGTGTTTGCCAGGACATTCTCAGTGACTCCAGTTGGATCTGGAGTACCTGTAATTTGGACATCTCAAGGGACCTCATGGTGACAACTGACAATGAGAATTTCTAGTAAAACGCTTCTGTGTGCTGTGCCAAGGCAATTCTGGAGACAGCACTAGATGGGCACAGAGCATGACCTCTGTTAACAATATACACTACATGAAAGCTAATAATTCCAGCTAAAGCATATTCAAAATAGGATGCTTGAAGCAAAACTAATGCATTATTCACTGCTTGTTGGGAATACAAGAACATGGAGATAGACATCTGAGCCTTGGGCCTTTTCTGAGATGTACTGTACATGGGCTCAGTGGGCTTATTGGCAGTACAGTGACTCTTAATGCCAGGGATCTTTCATTACTAATAGCATTTAAAATACTGCCTTGTGATCAAATAAAAAAAAAAAAAAAAGTGCACATATTCATCTTTGTTTTCTAGTCACATACAATGATGAGAGATATTTCTAATGCTGTATTCTTTCCCTTCATGTAAAATGTGCCCTTTTCCACCTTTATGTTAAATCAGACAAATATTTGGTGAAACTCACAGGGTGAAATAGTGCAAAAATTGCCAATTTCTCAGTGGGTGGCTGAAAACAATTCTGAACAGAGCACCAACATAATCAACGCCAATACAACATGCAGACTCTGCTAACATAATGCTTCTCAAAAATAAAAATGTATAAAAGAAGGAGAAAAATATGTTTTTTTACAAACTTGTGATATAGAAATAAAAATCATTTTGAAACAATTTAACAGCCACTGTAAGAGCAGCATTATAGAAAAATCTGTCTGGGATTTGCCTAATTGCCTGTAGACATCCTGCAATATAGACACCTGCCTCTGAACTAATCACTCTCTGGTCCTTTTGTGGTCAACACAGAAACACTGACACTTGGGGGAGTGATTTATCTCTTCCTAAAGTACATGTCTAAGAAAGGTCAAATGCATTGCATCCTAAAAATGCTTATTTCTCCTGGCTGACCATAAAGGTTGAGAGTGACTAACTCAGATGTAAATTAATACACTGTACACATACAAGCCTGCTGAAGTGCACCCCTATTCTTCCATTTGCAACAGTGGAAGGGTCTGTAGAATAAAGACGACGACTCCTCCTCCCCAAAGATAGATTTCCACAGTTCCAGCAGATGAGACATTTTTGGTTCAAGATATTTTGCCATGCATCACTAGACAGGGTATTGTATGCCCAGACCTGCCCCTCAATATCCTGTCAGACAGAAAAACTTCTGCAGGTTCTGCTGCAAAGAAGTTTTGGATCCCAGCAGTCCCAGCAAGTAAGCCTGATTTATAGTAATGGTTAATCCTTCTTGGAGCCAGAAGCAGCTTGACTGGATCCCAATTACTGCTTAACAAGGTATGTCTTGTAAAAACAGTTTTGAGGCCAACATCTGATGCTAGCTGATCTTTAAATGCAACTGAAGATTGGCTTCCGTAGCACATCTTTGCTACGGCAAATTTTCTTTAAGACTTTTGGGGGCTGACATAGGACCAACTTTCTGCTAGAAAACAGATTGAAATGTAAAAAGCATGCATTACTGCTATCCAAAATTCTCAGTTATCATTAGCTTCCCTATAACTTATTCTTTTAAAAACCCATGTAGTAATGAACTTTGCCTATGTGTGATATCTTTGTTCTTCAAACGAAATGCTTTCAGGATGATCAAATTACATATTGCATATTACAAATTACATTCATTTCTAATGAATGCTAATACACTTAATTGAAAGGAGAGACAATTGTGAGAATGCTATTCTTGAAGTCACTGTGCTGGATTTCAATATCCAAGAGTTTGTATTTCCCATGTTTGATTGCAGAAACTTGGCCTAAAAAGCCCACACTTGAAGTTCAGATGACCTTAGAAAAAGGCAATTTTTAAATGTTGAGGGTAATCAAATACATATTCTGCTAGCATGTGCTCCTCCCATTATAATATAATTAAAGAACTACAACTAGATCAGGCTGACAATCACTGCATCGAACACCATCATGTACTATGGTCACATTACAAACAACAAAGCTGAGCTTGGTGATTTATGACAATATCACTAAAACCTTGTGATATATTTAGCGAGTGGTAATGGTAAAGGTTATAATTCCTCTGAGGGACAATAGTGATGAAATAAACCACGAGGGTCAAGTGGATTATGACCTTGTGAAAACTCAAATAATGGAGATGGAGCTTTATAAACTTCCTTATAATAGATAATGCCTTAAACAATTTAAAATCTGCTCAGTACTCAATTTGGACTTGCCACAGGCTTACTACTGCCTATATATTATTAGAGGAAAACCTGAAAATTACTTCTGTCACTATGAATCTTGCATCTGCTCAGAACCCCCATTTTACGTGCAATGAGTGCTCTTGCTGGGTTCTGAATGCTCCCAACAGACAGTGTGTGTGCACTCATCTGTCAGTTCTCCCCACCCAGCATTTGCAGTGTGGCTGCTTATGCAGAATTTAAAGCTTGCAACGCATTCTGCATTTGCTATGTTAGTAATCACACCTGGCAGTATTAATTCTGCTACTGCATAGTACTATCCCAGGATCAAAGAGTTTCTACGTGATCAAGTGATAGGGTGAGATGAATGACACTGCTGATGGCTTTACATGCTTGGCAAAAGGAAAGATGTCACGTTTATCAGCACAGACAATACACCAGGTTCATGCAGATCCTCTCTTAAGCTGCCTTAGACACCTAACTTTAGAACACAGTTTATATGTTTATATGGGAGCTGAGCAGTGCCGCATATGTGAATTCATGCTGAGATTTAGGTGGAGGTAGAGCAAAATCACAGGCAAATGGTGACTATCCTGATCTACCTGAATACATGATCCTGCACAAACAGTGTGAAAACAGTCCATGGGATTAGTTCCATAAAAGATTTTTGACCATGAGTCACTTGACCAAGGTCATTCACATACATAGTTTGGGCTCCTTTATTTTCATTCTTGCTGTAGTTTCTCTCTTTTGTGGCAACCCACCTCACTAGAGCTAGTTTTTTGTACCAAAATACAATATTGAACTGGCAGATTTCTGGAGAAGCTGCATGGACAAAGCAGCCATACTAAGGCATACATATACAGATTCATAAATTAATGCACAGAAAAAATTCTTTTGCCAGAAACACAGAGAAGTTTGAGACCATGCTATCTCAGCTTCAAATACATGGAGGAGGAGGGAAGACAAGGAGAAAACACAATGCTTTTACCCACTTGTGTAACAGCACTGACAATGGCAGGCCTGGGAGGGCATCAGTCTGAAAGCAAATGGGACAATCAGCTGCCATTGAGAGAGGGATTTTTGATTGATTTTAAATTAAGGTCACTGTCCCCAGGCCACAGCTAGATTTGATTATTTCTGTCACATTTTAGAAGAGTGACATAAACTTCTTCACAACCAGTGCTCTCTATCTTCAGTGACTTAATGCATAATGATGATTTTTTTGGTGGGTTTTAATGATTCCAACTTCTATTATTGCTGGCTTATCACCACATTCCATGATATGCCACATGTTGGTACAGCATTGACATTCTCCCACTGAAAGCCACTTACCTCTCTTGCTACTCAAATCTATGCAGTAAAGCATTAGAAAAGCTGTGGGCAGCACAAAATTAACACAGGTGTGACATTAAATCTGAGAGGTGTATTCACTGCTGGCAGGTGACCAGTGACTATCAACAAGGGGACACCAAGGGAAAAGGGCAAAAACAGAGCAAACCTAGCTATGAGCCATTTGTCATGAAGAGACCTTTCTAAGCAAGCTGTGATTTGGTTGCTCTCTGTGGGTTTCTCTCCTGTTAATTCATTCATTTTCCCCTCAAAAAGACACCAACTGCCTGCTGTCAGGTGGCAAAAGGCTCCACAGATGTGTTTGCATGAAGAATCACCTCTGTACAGTCAGGCAGTCTGTTAATGGCCTCTCCCTTCTGTGGTGGAAGCCAGGGCCACCAGTACCTGCTCACCCTCTCCACGCTGCTCCAGGTTTGAGGAACCTCTGTCACATCTTCCCTCTGGTGTCTCTTGCCAGTGTGCATGTACCTAACTAGAAAACCCTTTCAAGCCATGGATTATTGTTGCTATCCTCCTCCAAATCTCTTCCAGCTCTGCTATGTCCTATTTGAGAAGGTGAGACCAGAATTCTAGCAGTATTCAGAGAACAGGTCCAGCACACATTTTCCAGCGTAAAATATTTTCCTCTTCGTTGTCTCCTAACAAGTCCTGACATTTGAGTCACTCTTTTGGCCACACTGAGCAGGAAGCTGACATTTTCTCAGCTGTACATGTCCCTGGGCTCTCAACCTAAGGAAAAGTGATGGCCAAAATCCTTCCATGTTGACGGGCAAGAAATAAATGACCAACTGCAACAAGTTGTGCTGTCTGGGAAAAAAAATCAAAAAAACAAACAACCAAACAAACCACCTTGGAATAATAGTAGTGGATTTTAAATCCCAAGATGCTACAAAATTCTCTCTCAGGCAGCTTGACCTAAATTCCTATGGGCAATGAGGAAGCCACATATTTGGAGCATTTGAAAGAAAACTAGACAAATGCCCATAAATTACTGTATGGGGGACATGCCTATTCTCTTTTGGAAGATGGATTAGGCAGATGACCTACTAAGTTGGTGTTTTTTTCCTTCTTTCACTAATTCCTACGATGTCATGAGTGTGTGTGCTTTACTCTTTCTTAAATCATAATCTGTTTGATCCAGCACCAGTCAAAGGTTTTGAAAAGCCCATTAAACCGCAAGAGGAAGTCTTGAGCGGTTTGCTAATATCAACAGAAATCCAGATGGAATTACAATCTTTTATGTACATTCGAGGGAATATTATGTAATACTAGCCACGGATTTAGTTTAATGCACCGCACCTTCTGATAAGCTGCTGGCGACATTTAATAGCGATTTGAAACCTACAAAAAACTCTTTTGCCCTTGACAAAACCGTTTTAAAGCCCAGAGCTTAAGGGGCTTGGGATATTCAGAGTCTGATGGAAAAAAGGGGACAAGGGAAAGCGAGGATGGAAGAGACGGGGCGGGGTAGGGGGGGGGCGGAAATCAAAAAGGGCAAAGAGGTGGAGGGGGAATAAAGAGAAAACAGGAAGAAACAGGAAGTCAGAATCGTGGTCAATCCGAGATAGACGCAGAGGAGACAAGGTCAAAACTTCAAGCAAGCAGGGAGCAAAAAATCCAGGAGATTTATGAAGACGGATGACGCTGCCTGCTGCAGCATCCTCCCGGGCGTCCGGGCCGCTCCCGGCGCGGCTCGGCGGGACCCCGGTGCCGCCCCGCACACATCCCCGCCGGGCGCGGGGGCGGTGCCGGCGGGCGTGGCGCGGGCTGGGCCGGCCCGCCCCCGGCGCTCGGCCCGCCCCGGCCCGCCCGGCGCGGGGGGAGCGGGACGCGGTACCGGGCAGGGCAGGGCGGCGCGTCCCCGGCGGCGGCGGCGGCGGCGGCGGCCGCGCTTGACAGAGCGGGCGGCGGCCGCGGCCCCATGGAGCCCAGCTAGGGGCTGCCGCACCCCACGGGAGGTAGGTGCCGCGGAGCGGATGCGCACCGACAGCCCAGGGCGGGCGGAGCGGTGACAGGTTGGCCGGGGCGGCGGCGTTTTGCGGGAATCCCACCCCCCACGCCTTCTCCCCACCGGCGTCCGGGCGCTGCGGTACCGTGGGGAGGGCGGCGGCCCCGCGGTCCCCGCTTCGGCCCGTGACTATTGTTTCTGGTGGCGCCGAGCGGGCGCAGCGAGATGCCGGTGGTGGCGGCGGCGGCTTTGTGCGGGTTGTCCCGGTAGTGGGGCTGCGGCGGTGGGGGTCGCGGAGGGACCGCGGCGGGGACGGGGACGGGGCGAGACCGTGACCGCATGAGCACAGCCACCCACCCCACCCCCGCCCTTCCTCCGCCTTCTCCTCCTTCTCCTCCTCCTGCCTGCGCAACTTCTCCAAAATCACGGCCGTGGGTGCGCGGGGAGGAGCAGGCGTCGCCCCTCGCGGCTCTGCCCCACGGGAGACGGAACACGCACGGCAGGGCCACGGCGGCGTTCAGCGCCCAGTCCGCGCTCTGGGGAAAGGACATTAAAATCACGTAGGATGCATTTCAAGATGGGCGGTAATGGGATGATTTGTGGTCCCTCGCGCAGCCGGTCACAGGCGAGAAGCAGGAGGAGAATTTACCCTTCCGAAGTTGGGGCAGAAATTCCTCCCGCTGCCGCCCGGCTTCCTGGCGAAGTCTGCCAGGCGGATGGACTGTCACCTGCGTCTCCCTTAATGGCTTTTTCTGGATGAGGCAGTCGCGGGGCGTGGGTCATCTGCGCCGGCGTCGCGGCGGTCCGGGCGTACGTGGCGGTGGGTGCCAGGGTGAAGTGTCGTGCTCCAGAAGTTCTGCATCCCTCCGGGGGGATGCTGCAGCGTGCAAGCGCCCTGGGCAGGCGTTGCAGGGCAGCTCTTCTTCTTCTCCCATTTCAGCCCCCAACACACCTCTTTTTTGAGAGATTGGCTCGGTTTTGGTTTATTTACGGCTGTTGATGGTAGTTTTCTTGCATGTTCTCCATCAAAATTATTTTTCTAAAAAGAAATATTTAAATGCGGGATTCAAAGTATATATATTGTCTAACGGGGATGTATTGTTAAGAAGGAAAGAGTGTCTGGTTGCCCATTAATTCTTCAGGTATTTTCCGTTTAAACTTGATGAGGAAATGTTCTTCTTTTTTTCTAAGTAACCTTTCATGTCATTTACCATTAGCAAATCCACTTAGCATTCAAAGTAAAGATTTCCTCACAAATACACTACCGATTACTAATGTTATGTCTGAAACACTCCATAGGACAGAAATCGGCACACCTTCGTTTTTTTAATATGTAAATTTGAAAAGCCTTTCCTTCCATTTCACGATGTTCTGAGTGGCCCCAGTTAATCAGATGTAACTACAGTAACTAGCAGAGGAGGCTGCTGATAGGCAGGGTGGTTTCCTGCACCACTCTGCTAGAGCAACCTGATCAATTAATGCATCCTCACTGTTTTGTCTTTGGCATCTCTGAAGAATTTTATAGTATTTCTGTGAGGAGCTCCAGTAGGGAGAAGCTGAAGTCTCTTTCACTTTCAGAGATGATTGAAGCCAAATTTGAAGAGGGGATAACTGAGTTGACTGGAGAGTGCTGCTGAGTTCCTGTGTATACATTAAATTCCGAAGGCAATTCAGTAGCCAGAGTTATCTGGGTCAGACTGGAAATCACCTCAGTGATGGGTTTTGCAGGATCACTCCTACCAAAAAAAGAGCAAGTGTTAAGATTTTACAACATGCACCCATTGCGTTGTAGGCATAGGCTGGAGAATGCAGCTGGTCGTGCAGCAGGCTTGGCATGTGCAATCAGCAGGTCACACTGAGCACCCTACAACTTCAGGATGCCTGAGTTCACTGTGCACAGCCTGCAGCAGTATGAATTACAGGGGGGAAAATGCATTTAGATGTAACAAAGGCTGCTGGCTCATCTCCTGCATGAGGAACTAATTTTTTTTTTTAAATCTGGCTCCTGTTTCTGCCTCTGACACAAACTGCCAATGTAGCTGTGGGCAAATAATTTCATGTTTCCCTCTCTCCTCTCTCCTCAATCTCTGCCTGACCTGCCAAGGTCTTATCTGTACAGAGCTGTCGTTCAGACCCCAACTCAAACCCCTCACTTTCCACCAGCTGCCGTGCACACAGCAGTCTGAAACCCAGTGTAGGTGGTACCTCTCTGCTCCGAGGGAATACGGTTTGATATTCAAATACTGCTGCTGGAGCCAGTCATACTGACCTAGCAGCCTCACAGCAACTCGTCAATCTCTAATCCTGCCCCTCTCCTAATCCAGTCGTTCTGTGCTGCTGATGGAATCGCCGGGCATCGTTGGAGCCGTGTTCGGCTGCGTGCTCGCCCTCGCCTCGGCCAGCCTGCATCAAGCCAGGGAAGCAAGTGGCAGTGGAGGTGGGCTGAGGATCCCAGCTCTTCAGGACACAGACTGTCACTTGAGGCTAAAAACCCGTGGCACGAGAGGCCTGGTGTGATTTAGAAATAGAAGTTATAGCTTAAGGGTAAATTGCAACAATGTCACAGAAAAATGACCAGCAAATAGAACCTCGGGCATTCCTGCGCAGCCAGCTGTGTGCTGGTCGGGAGGGAACGGAGGTGGAAGGGTGCAGCTCCCTCGGCATAACAACGGCATTCTTATTTTAGCATGGAAGACAGCCAAAGATAAGGAGTGGTTGTCATCCGGCTGGTTGGAAGATTAAAAAAAAAAAAAAAAAGAAAGGAAAGAGGAAGAAGAAGAAGAAGAAGAAAAGCTGTATGGAAAAATATTTTGATGTAGGTACTAAAGAAAAAAAAAAAGATAACCTTGCAAGCGATAGACTAGCTATGTAAAGCTGGCAGGACAAGGCTTTTCCCATAAAATCCGGAATGATCCTAAATAATCCCAGACCCTGTTAAATGACACATGGCTTTATTTATTTCAGATGTTTCTAGGTCCTAAAGATGGGGCCAAATGTGAAGAGTTTGATGTGGCAGATAGTTTAGCCCCAATTACTTTTACATAAATCTCATGATTGTTACAGTAGCTGAGTGACTCTGATGGGTGCCCCAGAGCTACTGATTAAAAAAGATGCCTTAAAAAATCCCCTGAAAAATCTATGGCAGTGCAGGTGAGGGTTTGTGGAAGAGAGGTGGCCATTGCCTCTGCAGGCAGGAGGGTAGGAGTGTGGGAGCTGTTGTGGTGCTGTGTGCTTGTTGGTCTGTATGCACAGGCAGCTGAAATGGTGGCTTTGTAAAACAGGCAGCCAGAGAAAGGGACGTAAAATGGGAGCTGACAAATATTCTTGTTATGAAACTGGGATGGATGAATGATTTATGGGGGTACTTGCTTTTATTTTATTTCAAGAGGAAGGAGATAGTTGGTGATATGTGGCGCTAGCCATGGATGGCTTTGTTTTGAGATCAGGCTGTGCTGGGTCCTGCCTCCAAAAACAGCATCTACAGAGTCACAATACAGTGAAACACTTCCCAGCATTGCTTGAGTTTCACAGACTGTTTTCAGGAGGAAAAAGTTTTCCTTATCTTATGTTCAAAGCCATAGGCCGAAATCCTCCCAGCAGACTCTAGATCTCAAAAAAAAGAGGTGGGCGTATGAGAGGTCCTAGGCTGTGGGGATCTTTGTTAGCCTGTCTCAGTTCTCCTAAAGAATTTCCTTTCCTGGGTTTGCAGTATTTCCCATCCCTCCCAGGGCACTGAGCGACTCTGTAAATAGGCCACTCTGTGGAGGAGCTGCTCTGCTGGGTGATTTAATTTGGCTTGTTAGTTCTGGCTTTCCTTTTTTCCCACCCCCACCCAGTTCTATCCATGCTGTCCTTTAGTGTACAGAGCAGTGCTATAACAGGGGTGAGGTGAGTTTACAAGGTCACATCTGCAGGATTTGGCAGTCCTGCAGTGGCTGGGTGTCCTGGGGACCCTTGTGTCAGCTGCAGCTCCACACTCCATCGCTGGCTTTGGGTGTGAGTGACTGGATCCCTCTCAGCAGGACCTATTTCCAGCATCCTTTTATATTTCCTAGTTAATAGAACCATAGAATCGTTGGATTTGAAGGGACCTTACAGGTCATCTAGTCCAACCCCCCTGCAGTAAGCAGGGACATCTTCAGCTAGATTAGGTTGCTCAGAGCACTGTCCAACGTGACTTGGAATGTTGCCAGGCATGGGACATTTGCCACTTCCCTGGGCAACCTGTTGCAGTATCTCCCCACTCTCCCAGTAAAAAAATTCTTCCTTATGTACAGTTTAAATTGACTCTAATTTAAAACCATTACCCCTTGTCCTATTGCAACAGGCCCTGCTAAAACATCTGTCCCTGTAGTCTGTCCCTGTCTGTCCTGTCGGTCCTCATTAGGTACTGGAAGATGCTGTAAGGTTTTCCTGGAGCCTTCTCCAGGATGAACAGCCCCACCAGCTCTCTCAGCCTGTCCTCAGAGGGGAGTTGCTCCAAACCTCAGATCATCTTCATGGCCCTCCTCTGGACCTGCTTTAACAAGTCCATGTCTTTCCCATGCTGATGACCACAGAGCTGGATGCAGTATTCCAGGTGGGGTCTCACAAGAGTGGAGGGTGCCCTTGATACCACTGTTTGTGTCATTGATGAAGTTATTAAAGTTATACCAGTCCCAGTATGGACCACTGAGGGACACCACTCATTAGTGATCTCAATTTGCACACATAGTTGTTTGGAAATGCATCTTTAAGATATCAGAGGGCTAAATGTTCTCAAGAATTAAACAGAGAGCCTGGGGTAAGTCTCCTGTTTCCTCCACGCTCTTCAGAAAAAAGGTGTCCTTCAGCTGAGCTGAGTAGCTTCCAGGTCTCTGTATTGCTCCCACTCCCTTTAGAGAGCAGCCACCATAGCAGAAGGAAGGCAACTGCTGCTGACTTGGAGGACAAGCTGGGTGTGGGTTTGGGTTCCCCCCACCTCCCTCGTGGCAGGCACAGAGATATCAGAATGAGCCCCAGCACCGACTGACTGTGTCCCCAAATGTCTTATCATTGTGCTGTCTTTGAGATGAGGATTGGGGGTGAGCTCTGATTGACAAGAGAGGTGAGGGAAGTTTGCTGTGACACCTCACTAAGCTTCACTAGGGCTGCTAAGGGCAGGTCCCTGAACATTCCGGGTGCAGCTCCAAATTCATTCGGTCAGGCTAATTTTGAAAACCAGTTTCTCTTCCAATGTCTGCATGTGCTTCAACCTTTTAATTATTCTGTGCTTTTCCTGTGGCATGGAAACAAAGAGGTGGAAGTGTAGTGGCCACCAGGAGGGCCAAGAGGGCAATAGCTCTTGTCTGCTCTGGCAGTCAGTGTGCTCCTTATAGCAAAGCCAGGTTATTTGGAGGAGTGCAGGTCTTTCAGTCCAGGAAAAAATAATTTGTTAATGGCCAGAGAATAATCACTTTACTCTGAAAATCCTCTCCAGCTGCATTGCACCAACTGTTCTTTATCAGTCTCTGAATCCTTAATGACAGTAGCAGCTAATTTCTCTTTCTGTGTTTTCCTAGCTGAAATGTCCTATTTTCTCTGAGTTTATTGAGAAAATAATAGAAGTCATTACATAGCTACTTGTCACCTTTCAGGGAAGAAAACTCCCTGCCTGAATGGCCAAGTTAGTTACTTGGTGACTGATTCAGACAATAGCAACTTTTTGTAGCTCATCAGTTATTAATCTGTGCCTAGTGAATAAACTTATTAACTAGAGGAGTGTTACTGAAGTTCTAGTCTGTGATTATCAGAATATGGTGAATAAACTGTTCACAAACAGTGGAACAAAGGCACATGTACATTCTGTTGCATGTGAGCAAAACATCAAGAAACAAAGGGTTAGTGACAGAGTGAGAAATGTGAATTCATTGTGTTTATTTTCTTTTAAATTTGATTGTCTTTGAAGCTTATGTGGCAGTATTGCACAAATAGTCCTTGGTTAAAAGAAAACTATTAAGTGTTCCATATATATTTATAATAATTAGGTTAAAGTAAAGATAATGAGGAGCATTGGAATAGATGGGCCATGAGAATGGAAGACACAGAAAATACAGTGTAATGTGAAGTATTTTTGTGTTTGCACGATACACATCATTCTGGTTGTTGGTGATGGATCACTTGCTGTAGAGCTGGATCTACACAAGGCCACTGCAAAACAAACAGGAAGGGCAACATATTGTTTTTTAATCAGGATTTTCTTAACCAAGAAGTCAGGCATCACTGTCTGAATAATAGATGCCTTCAACTCCAGCCTTGGTGATGGGGCTGGAGATCAGAGACAGCTTTCAGCCAGGATGTCTGCCCTGCAGAAAGATGGGGGAAGAGGACTTCTGACAAAGCCAAAGCTTCTCTACAGGCTGTGGGATGCTGAGGGGAGGCCAGAAGGAAGTAGGAACATATAAGCAGATCCTAGAAGAAGGAGCACACAGAAGAGCCTTTCTGTTCTTGTGTGACATGCTTGTAATTCATCTCTGGTCCCTGGGGCTGGATGGAGTTACCGCTTGCTTTTTCATGTCTGGAGAAGCCATGCATGCTTAGGGTGGATTCACAAAGCTTCTGTGACAGAAGAAACTGGGCTCTGCATTAGAGCTCTGCTGCATTGTGTGTGCAGCATACATCAAGGGGTGTTCTCTCACAGGACTGGTGGTGCCCAGCTCAGTGTCTTACATCTCCCCACACCCTTGTTCCTAAGCTTGTGTTCATTTTGCAGGAAACTGCTTGACCACGTTCCAGTTGCACTACAACCAAAGTAATGTTGGTAGGTGGAAGAAAATGGATGCAAGGAATTTACTTCCCTGCTCACCGAGGAAATGCATCTGCCTTTGGTTTGGGTTTGATGTTTATGTCCCTAACTGATTTTTTTTTTTTAGATGTTTGCATAACAGCTGTGTTTAGCTATGAAATCATTACTTCTCTTTTAGGATACATTTTGGCTGTCACAACAGCATTCTGTCCTCTAAAGTGGGATATTAAATTGATGGGGGGCCATCACTTGGATGCCACGAGTGCTGCAGACTGGAAAGTGGAATCAGCATAAGGCTGTGTGGCATGGATCCCCATGTTCTTAGCATGTTACCTCAGAGCTGTGCAGTGACTGTCCTGGAGGGACCTAGGACAGCCTCCCACCAGAAATTTATTAGGTCCGGAGACAAGATGGATGCTCTTGGTCACAAACAGGCTACAGACATTGTAGACTTACTTTGGTTACTGGAAAGGCTGGTCAACACTCTTACTTTGTATTTGCTTTTTGTGGAACTGAACAGCTCTTTGCTCTGCAGCATAAAGACCCAAATATTTCAAGACCTGATAATTCTGATTTTCTTGAGAAGAGGTCCCCCTGCATTTCCAAGGAGCTGAGGTTCTCAATCGAGTCGCCTTTTATTTTTAAAAAGGAAGGAGGTGTTTTTATTAGAGTTTCCTGTTTTGAACTCTTTGGTTAGAGGGTATGAAGTGGTCAGAGGAGGGAGACTTATCATTTAGATCAGGATTGTCTCTTTGTATTTTCTTATTTGTATACATAAAACTCAGGTATAAATTATTTTCGCGCACACACACACACACACACACACACATATATATATATATATATTATTTTTGAATTGTGCTGTTTTCTCCAGTTCTATTTAAGACTTAAAGGAAATCCAAATAAGCTTTCCTGTCAAGAATGGTTTAGATTTAGCTGGCCCTGCCTGGGGCTGAGGGATGGGTTAGGACACTTCTCAAGGTCCTTTTCAGGACCCTTTCTGTGATTCTAGGCAGTTACTCAAGAAAACAGATTCATAGTAGGTTGTTCTGGTTATGTTGAAAGGGCTTTGCTATAGCATTTAATGTGGTCATTTGTTTGAAAAGGAAATAATAGGTAATTGTAGCATAGTTACTGCTGCTGCATTGGACAAATATTTCTTTAAAGAGGAAAACAACTGATGTTACATTTTTAGACCAGCATCATGATATAGCTGTGATTAATTTTTCCAGGAGCTTTGTGATTTTTATATCTGCTTAAGTGTATTAACATTTTAAAAGGTCAAAGGTAAGCTTTAAAATGGAT
Source organism: Sitta carolinensis (assembly GCA_032173965.1). Lineage (NCBI taxonomy): Eukaryota > Metazoa > Chordata > Aves > Passeriformes > Sittidae > Sitta > Sitta carolinensis. Next base: position 100,120,612 of record CM063283.1, read on the forward strand.
GCCAAATTGAGATGGATGGGAGGAAAATGACATTTACTTCTTGTTACTGCACATTGTTTGAATTTGACCAAAGGCAAAAACAAAACAAAGAACAACCCTCCCCCCCCATACGCACGCACGCACGCATGCATGTGTGCATGCATGGACAGACAGCCATGGTCCCACCACCTGCCTTCCCTCCACACCTGGTCTGGCAAAATCTTATTCATCAAGGCTGATTAATCACAATAATCATCATTATTATCCTAACCAAATTAGTAGTCCAGTGTATTCACTTCCATACAGCCTTTGTATTCTTTTCCAAAGTATATAATTTAACTAGTGTGAGTGGGCTCTGTAAATAAAAAGTAACTAGAATATAAATATTAGGAAAACATAGCTAATGAGAACTCTAACCATGTTATCATTTCCTGCCCTTGCTGTGTTTGAGATGATGATTTCATCAGGGAAGGGACTGGACTCTCTCCTCTACTCATGCAGTTCCTTGCACATTGAGTCCCAATGAAAGCAGAGAATAAAATACAGTGGGGCATGATTCCTTTGCTTCCAGTGGGAATGGTGTCCAGTCCCGGCAAAAGCAAGGTGCTCTGTGACCACACCAGTGTTCAACAGCTTTGGGTTTGGACAAAGTGGCAGAGCTTGAGCGAAGGACTGGATCTGGTTTATGTCCATCATTTCCACTCTTGCCCTTCAATGATGGTGGGTGGCTGTGCTGGTGATGTGCCCTGCGCCTCAGCAATCTCGCATGAAAGGGACCCAGCCTGTTTTTGTGGATGCTGTCGAACAAGACAGATTTGGTCCTCTCACTTCATGACATCTGCCAATATAAGGGGGCTTTAAAACAAGGGAGAAAACCACTAAAGTTTCTTCAAATCCTTCTTCCTACTGGGGGCTAGTGACTCCTCAGGGAGGCTTCAGCCTGCGTCCTGTGTCAGCCTGCAGACACTCAGCCCCATGCCGTATCCCAGAGCATACCCGGCCTCGTGTGGGCCACGAGGGCTGTGTCACTCCAGCAGGAGTCACCCAGTGCCAGCTGTGGTTGAGCTGTGTGTAGCCAAGGAAAGGCAGTGCTGCTTTTCCCGTATATCTTCCTGATGCCCCTGGACTCCTGGGCAGGGCAGCTGCCCAGAGTAGAGCTTGGGGGAACAGAAGGACTGGCAGCAGCTTCCTCAAAGGATAAAGATGCAGTGCTCAGCCCTGCCCCTGCACAACAGCATGAGATATGTCCAAGGCTGGGATAAGGGATAGTCAATTCTCCTCTTTACCCAAGACGCAGCAAGCTCTCCTAAGCATCCCTTCCTGGGTGCTGAAAATGTTTGTCTGACAAACAAACAAAAAAAAGAAAAAAGAAGGAAACATTACAATTGCTCATATGCTTTGTTCCAGTGTGAAAATGTATTTTTCATTTCAAACTGAATGGATTCTGAATTGAATCTGAGTAGAACAAACTAGACAGTTTTATTTTTTCATTTTACCAAAATTGTTTTTAAATCACTCAACCCAAATATTTCTTTTAATTTTTTTTTACCCTAGCCTTGCCACTACAGCAAACAATTCCACTATTTGCATAGCTCTAATTGCAGTGATTAAACAAACACAGCAAACTCCAACCCTTTGCAGAGCCTCATCACAGCCCCACAGCCAGCTTGGTCTGTATTTTGTCAGCAGAGAGGGAGATGTGGCTTTGTGTAGACTGAAAATAAATTACGGACTTTCTGGGGGTTTTTTTTCCCTCCAAATTGATACACTGCAACTGATACACTATCAGTTTGTAGAATGAATAATTTTGCCTGTTCTCTTGCTAGTGAGCTGAGAGATATCTCCGTATTGTGAACCTGGTACAGTTTAAAAAGCATTTGGATTTTCAGGGCTTTGTTCACGTGTTACACTTAAGCTGCAACCTCTGTTGCTGTTATTGGAATAATGTGTAGGGCTGCTACTCTGTTAGTAATACCCATATTAACATAAAGGAAAGAGAGACAAATACCTACATCTGTTTGGAATTTTTTCTGTGAAGGTGGTGGGTACCTGAAGACAGGGTTAAGGAAAATTTTATCTGGCTACAGTTCCATCAAATAGGAACAAACAATTTTTTGGACATTTTTTAATGACATTTATTTATAGCAGGTATCGCACAGGCGGCTGCTATTTCTCAGCGTGCTGGAAGAATGTTCTCCAGATGGTGCTTGCTGTTTATGCTTTTATTCACTTCGCTTGAACACAGCAGCACTCTACACAAAACATGGAAAATTGGGAAATAAAAACAATTATGTTTTTACAAAGTGCCATGTGATTTGCTGAAATGTCTGAGTTGACTGATGAGCCGTGCGTGTGGGACCGTGCCTGCCGCAGGAGCCCAGCGCCCCAGCCCCGCACGGGTCACGGCCCCTCTGCGAGGGGCGCGCCCCTCTCCCCCCAAAGGTGGGTTTGGGCAGGGCTGACAATCCTGCCCTCTGTGCCTGTGCTTCTTCTGCCTCCCTTTGCCTGCACGGGGATTTGGGTGGATGTAAGAAAGGCTGTTATTATAATGGCAATATTTTTGTTGGGTTTTCTGCGACTGTGCAGCCCCAAGGTGGGAGAGATGTGAGACAAAGCGCTTCATAAACCTCCCCTGTGCCATCATGTTCCTTTGGTTCCTCATCTCACTGGAAGTATTAAGGCCTTTGGCTGGTCCACCTGAAAGCAACAGCTAAAGTCAAGACTGATGCCCAAAGGGAGTAGCATGCTCTGTGATTTCTGTTGATTCCAGTGGTGAAGATAGGTATCCAAATGGTTGGCGTGCTCTTGCGGGCTTTCATTGTGCAGCTTCTGCAGGACTACTCACACAAAACATACTCAGAGTGGAAGCTTTAAATAAAAGACTCTGGAATCTAATTTTTTTTTCCATTAAAAAACCTTGAGAACATTGGAAAAATACTCAGTTATTTAAATTTATTAAAAAAGAAAAAAACCAAACAAACTAGCCAAACAAAAAAAAAAAAAAACAACACAGATAATCATAGAGATTGACAGGCAGGGAAAAGGTATTTTTGTTAATTTTTTTATAAATCTATCTTAATGTACGGGTAAAAGAAATAAGTATTTCTTGCTTCTTCTGAAAAAGAACAAGAAAATTAAAAACCCACAGCACTTCAGGGCAGGTTTTCAAATACCAGAAAACATATACCAATTTTAAACTTTGGAACAGGACATGATTATTATTTCTTTGAAAGCAGGAACCTTCAGATTCCTTCGAAATCTAGTTTAAAGCCAGCAATACTTTTAGTGAAATTAAATTTCAAGAAATTAATATGTGAACAGCTCAATCGGTTTTGGGGCTTTCTCTGGTAAATGGGCAGTGCTGCACAGCACTTCAGTTCCTCTCCCTTGCCCGTTACCCAAGAGACAGCCCTTTCCCAAGCAGAGTTCTTGCTACAGCAGCTCCATGCTGTTTATCTTCTGTTGCTCCCTTGGCAGTTATTATTTCTTAATGTGTTAATTGTAGTTCCTGGACCCTCGTGTGTGAGGGTGTGTAATGCTCATGGTAATGATGCTGCCATGTTCTCGAGTTCCTGGAATCACAGAGCAAAAAACTGAAATATGGTTTGAACATAGAGCATCCAGTAAGAGAAGTCAATTAGAAGAATTCAAATAGCATGACAAGAATAAAGTGGGTAATGGGGAAGAGTAGGCATTGGGTTGGGGATTTTTTAGGCTTTTTCAGTTATTATTCCTTCTATGGCTCCGGCTTTGGTGATATATATATTTTTAATTAAAACGTGAATTATGTCACTTGCTTTCCACCTTTTAACAGTATTTCACAGTAAATTTCATTCCTAATAGCAAGTAGTCAGGGGTAAGGAATGACTTTGCTGAGTGATGGGAACTGTTAATTATTAAAAAGAAACCTATGGATTTGAAACAAATTAGACCTCATTAAGCCTAGGTCTGTTTCCACACAGACCAGCAGACATGAAAAAGCCCATCCAGGAGCATGGAAAAAAACACTTTTTAGCTGATGCATCCCTAGTAGCGATGCTCCTGGGCTGGTGTGGGGTGCATTTGCTTGTTTGGTTTCTGTCAGAGATCCCTGGTCGCTGATCTCAGTTCAAAACCCATGACTCTCTTGGATCTTTCCCATTTCCCTTCCACTTCTCCCGTCACCCCCAGCCATCCCAGCCCACCTGCACACGGGACTCCCACCCCACTCTGGAGGTGGCTGCTGGCCATCAGCAGCTGGAGCCCACCTGGCTGCCTGGCTGGGGAGGCCAGTGCCTGGATAATGTCCAAATCCATGTTGGCTGCTACAGGTTTAGTGAAAGGAGAAACACAGAAAAACTCCTTTTCCTTCATTTTGGATAGGAGGAGGATCTTTGACTTGTACCCTAGAGTTCTCTCAGTGGCTAGGCTGGCAAACTGTAGGATATGTTTATTTGGTCTCATTTACAGAGGCAGGGGGTCTTTTGTTTGTATGGATTTATTTTGTTATCCAAACTCATCTGTGACTCTTAAGTTGTTTGTACTTAGAATTTTTCCTTGGGACTTTAGCAAAAATCCAAAAGGCTGAGGTGATTGTTGGAGACTACCCTCAAACCTATGTAACCATGCCATGTTTTGATCTGCTTTTTTGAAGCTTTTTAAAGGCAATGGGTGAGTGCATCTGCAGGAGAATCCTAATAAGGAGAGTGAAAGGTGTCCTTAAATGATCGTTTTAATTGTATGTTCACAGGCATGCCATGTATGGGCTTGGCTGTCGGGCTGAGACATCCCCCAAATCTTCTCTGGCATTACAGGCAGTGACACACTCATATCAGGAGAAGAAACGCCCATTCTGCTGGCTAGAAATCAGCAATAACATTTTGACATCTGTGCAACAGTTTAAAATGAATTATTCAGCACATAGATCGTGCTATTTGAGCAGCCAGCACATCTCTGCCCATTTACTACTGTCAGTCCGTGGTGGAGATATCATTGATGCCAGTGGGAACTGAGCACATGGGCTGGGGGTAGGTTTTGGCCCATAGCCTGAAACAGCATTTGACAGCACCCCTGCAGAACATGATAGGAATAATCTGCTTTGCCACCAGCAAAGGACCAAAAGACAATGCCAGTCTGTTTCTTCTCTTAGAGTACTTTGAACACATTCAGATCTTAAGATCTTAAGAATTAAAGGAAAGATCTTAAGAATGTAAGCAATAATTAATTGTTTGACTGTTTGAGTTTTGTTTTAAAGAGTGAGACTGGCATGAAATTTTGATTAAATCAGTGTATTGCATATGACTCTCCAGAAGCCCTAAGCATCTCTTGCCTACTGGGAGTAGAGCCTGAGCACAAACTGGCAGCAGGTCCAGGCCAGTCTGTAGCTTCTGCCAGCTTGGGGGGTTAAAGTGAAGCAGTATTTAATCCCTGTCAGCAAAGAAAATTCATAAGATTCACGATGTCAGCAGCATCTGATTTGGAAAAACAAGCTGAAGTGCTGTAAGAACACACTTTGGGGAACTGCAGATGGGGAACTGGGAGGAAACAGATAACTAAACTCCAGCATACCCCTTCCCTGCTCAAACAGGCATTGAGGAGAGAAAGTAGACATTTATCTTGGGCTTAGCTTTGTAATTCAGCAAGGTCATCTAAATTAAAGCAGTGTATGTGTGGTGAGAGTCTAACATCTGTTATTTCACAGGATGTCTGTTCCCTGTAGCTGCATTTTTAAAAATAAAATGCAGAACACAGTATGGAACTGATCTGTGCTATGGGTTACTGTCCTTCCCTTGCCCTTCTTTAAGGACTATGCTGTAGCTGTCCACTGATGCTTATCTCACAGGTGAAAATTGAGGAGCACTCAGATAGCATTGCAGTGTGCAGCAATATCATCTGCCCATCATTGTTTCAGGTAGCTAGCTAAAAATGCCTCAATTTCCTCCTGCTCTTCCATTTATGTGTAAGAAGTAGTACCCTATTGTGGAAGGAGCTCGGTGCTGTACATGAAAAGGCAAGACATATTATCCAGGTAGCTGTAAAACAAATGGCTGGTATAATGAAAGTTAAGCAAATCCTTATGTCCCCTGAAGTCAGTAGAATTTAAGCATGTAGTTAAGTCTGTACACTTAGACACTGTAGCTGTAAGGTTTTTGAACCCCTGTGTGTGTACAGCTTTATTTTCAGAATCCCCAAGAGCTTTGCAATTAGCTGAAAGATGTGAAATTGTGCTGGGTACCCTGCAGCAGTGCTGGATGCTCAGCCAGGAGCAGTTCTGCAGCTGCCGCTGCTGCAGCTGGCTGTGAGCTGGGTGTGCAGCCCCATGTGGGTACATCTTTGTGGGGTCTAAAGTCGTTTCTGGCTTTTGCAGGGCTGCCATCACCAAAGTGTCTGAACCTTCTTGCTGTCTCACCATCGCTGTGCTCACCTGGGGCAGAAGGCTGTTGTCCCCCTTGGGCAGGGATTAAAGAGACACAGAGAGATGTCAAACCTGATTTTAATGAGGTTTTTTGTGTCCGCGTATGTGAAGACATCTCCAAGGGAGGGTTCCAAACCTCCTGTCCGCATAGTTTACTATGTTACAAACTCGGTCCAGCGTGGCACCCTGTAGGAAGCTCATGAACGCGGCTGTGGATGTTTTTCTCCCCTGTGTCAGAGCAGAATTCAAGGATGTGCCTTGCTGGTGTAGATGTGGGATGGTGGGGGAAGAGTGGAATGTGCAGTCCAGAAAAACAAGGAGTGGGGTAAATAGCTCAAGTAATGTATGTATGAGGGTGAAGAAGGCTACCTGGGTTTATTGCCATGTGATTGGAAGGAAGGATGTGTGTAGCCTGTGTGCATCCATTAATTAGTGATGCAGTTGCTCCATGCTGGTACCAATAAAACCTTAATAGTACATGATGCCAGCCCGTGATTGCTTCCTTTTTTCCACATCCCCTTGTGAGGATGTGTCTATATCAGTGCAGCTGTGCACTGCCTACAGTGTGGATGTGCTGTGGCTGCCTGCACAAGAAGAGGACAGTAAAATAATTCAGCGGGTTATTACCTCCCATGTGATTTTTCCAAGTGTTTATAAAAGGATCTTTGATATGCAGCACTCTCTAATGTGCAGAAAATAACCAGCGTTGTTTTCTTCCCTTTTCCTGACATATTAATTCTTAAAATGGCTCCTGAGCAGGCTTTCCTAGGTACATGTAGCAACTGCAGCCTGATGGTTTAGCAGCAACAACAACGTCCCTAGTTTCCTTTATATGCACATTGTGCAGCTTTTCAAGCAGTGCATCAAACACTGCTGGCTGGAAATTTCCAGGCCCATTTCCTCCTGCCTGGTGCATGCTCATAAAGCAAGATTGTCTGTACGGTCTGTAGCTGCAGTACTGCAGAAAGTCAATAAAGAGCTGACCACCTCACCTCTATCAAAAGCAGTTGAGAAGCCCTGCCTCATCTGCCTTATTAAAACTGCACTTGACTCCTGCAGAGAAACCTAGTTGGAAACCTTGAAGAGGAGGGATAAAAAAGGAGTCTGAAATTGCAGTGAGTATTCTACAGCTTGGTCTTGCAGTAAGGTTAAAGAGTGCATATTGTGAAATAAACCAAAAAGGGAGCTTCATTAAAAAAGGGAAAATGCTTGAATTTAATGCAGTGAACTTCTGACTTTTCCACCTGCAGTACAGCACAGAGATATGATTAGTTATTGCAGCAATGAGCAGATTTAACTAGCTCCCTAATGGATTTGTGTTTTGAATGTAAATATGTATATGCCTACCTATGCATGTGTGTTTATGCCTATATATGCATTTGTGCAGGAAAAGGCATGATGTAGAGATATATGCAAGATGTAGAATTTGTAATGCAACGTGTCTTTGAGTGTGTGTTTGAAAGGATGCTTGGGGTTTTTTCTCCTTTCCTTTATATAAGAGTAATTGATTAAATGTTTGCCAAGCTTTCAGCAGTATCTACTGGGAATCATCACCCTCACCTTCCCCAGGCGTGCCAGCTTTTTTTCACCTTGAAATGAAAAAAAGAGAGAACTTTAACAGAAAGATCATTGCTTTAGCTTAATATTGTAAGATTTCAGAGATTGAATTTTCTGATAGTAATGAAATGAACCCTGAGTTGTGCCATGAATTTGATTGCAGTTAATTTGATTTTTGAGATGTTCAACAAAGCTTGCCCGTTAGCTTTAACCTCACATACTTTGGATTTGTACAAAATGGTATTTTTATGTCTGTATGGGTAGAGATAACATGGAAATCTCTCTCTGGTGGTTCATTTGCTTGTAACAATTCCTGTCACTGAGCACTTACTAACTATAGGGTTGTTGAAAGTAGTATCCATTGAGTTGCTGACCAGTAATCCACTGTGTTTATTGCTTTCATGGTGCAGGGATAGTTTTCCTTTTCACAAGGAAAAATACAGCAGAACATCTCAGCCAGGAGACAAATGCAGACTCCATTCTGCAGTTTTTTCCTGTTCTTACTGATCTTAATGAGCCTAGTCATATGAATTGCAGTCACTTTTGTCAGAAAGGAGTTTTTTTGGCTGAAACTCACCATTTCCATTTATGTGATTTGCCTCCTCAGACTTCAGAGAGAATGTGCTCTTCTTGCTAGTATTTGCCAGGAGGCAACAACTGTGGGGTGGAGTATTCCCCTCGGTGGTCCCAAAGTCTGGCTTGTTATCCATACATGATTTATTCTCAGTCAGCAGTTGATAAGATGGTGGGAGATGGCCTTTTATATATGTGTATATAAATAATACCAGCCGCAGATAAGAAACTATTTGGTGATGTCAGAAAACTAAAGACATAAGGCTACAGATAACTGGAATAGCATTATGGATTTGATAATGTGTGGGAAAAACAGGAGGGGAATTCTGCTGCTGGGAGAATATTGGTCACTATAGGGAAAAAAATACAGAGGGTGCAGTTTCCAGAACAGGGGAAAAACAAGACCGGGGAGGGAAGAGATGAATGGCAGGGGCACGCAAGTTGGGAGTGATGCTGTAAGTTCTCCAGGCAATGGGCAAAGGGTTGAGCTGCCAAAGAGATTACTGCCATGAGCTGCTCCTGGGAGGTCCTGTGAGCAGGGGGGTGCAAAGGCTCAACAGAAGTCAGGGGATATATGACTTTGTGATGTGTGGAAGGGAAACTGGCCATAGATGGAAAAAGGGTTGGACACATGACTGGAAAGAAAGCGTTTTGTCTGGATCTGTGCCAGCGAAGTACATGTTAGGCGCTTGTGGAGCCAGGAACCAGGCTGTTTGCTTCCAGCTCCATCATCCTCAGCAAACCTTCTGGAGGTTAATTTCCTGGCCCCAGCACAGAGGGACCTGGGACAGCCCTGCTCCTCACTTGGGTGCTTCTGTGTCCCATGGAAGGCTCCTGGAGGTCATGGTTGGCTGCTACAGGAGCAAGAGCAGGGCATGTGCCAGTCCCCTTCCATCTACCTGAAATAATCTGGCCTGGGTGGAGTGGAGCACTCACACCATGACTGATCTGAGAGGCCCCCAGTTTGGCAGGGTGAGGGCCCAGGTACCAAGGTGTGTCTTTGCAGGGAGCTGCCGTCCTTCTGCAGGATGCTGGCATGCCCACACCTCTGCAGCATCTTCTTGGATCCTGCCAAGTCACAGTCCAGCAGTTTCCCTTGCTGACTACATGGCAAGGAGAGGTTTTGTTATTCACAGCTTACTATTTTGTAGGGTTTGAATTGTTTCTTAAATTCTCTTCCCTCCATTCTGCTTTTGTAGCCCCATCTGAAGGCAGTGTGTGCAGTTATTTTGATCAGAATTAGGCAAACCCATTCAGCAGCAGAGGAAAGAGGGAAAAAGAAAAAAAGAAAAGCACTGATGACCTCATCAGAGAGTCCCATAGTACCAAATTCAGTACAGAAAATTGAGGGAGGGGGTAGAAACCTCTTTCTCTTCAGGGGGAGTTCAAATACGGTGCCCTGGAAATGCTCAGGCAACAGAGACCACTAAAGCACCCTCTTGACATGGAGCTGCCCGTTCATGCCAGCTGTTTTGCCTCAAGGTGGACAGTGTTCTATTTTCCATGAGACTCTGTATCCATAGGCTCCTTGCTACCAGCCTGCACCTGATGCAGTGGAGAGTTGGTCTCTGTGTTCCCAAGGGACATGCCTTTCCCCATGGCTGAGGCTGGGAGCAGCAAGAATCCTCACCAAAAAGGATGATACAGCTTCCATACTGCCACAAAGTTAGACCGATTCAGAGGCAGCATGTCCGATGTCTCTCAGCCAGTGATAGCCAGAAAGGAAACGATTTTACACATCAGCAATTTTTTATGATTAATAATATTATCCTGCCTTAATTGAAAAATGGGCTGGTGCCCTCAAGAAGAAATTAAGCTTCAGGAATTAGTATCTAACCCCTTTATGATGAATGTGTATTTTTACACCCTGCATATTACTGCCAGTGCTTTTAGAAAGAATCGTGCTGTGTATTGTAATAAAAAATTGTCCTGCATTGTTTGTAGTTGCATGGCACCATTCTGTCTGGCTGACTTGGCTTTAAGAGCCTGAACGCTTGGGAAGAAGCAGTGTGAGGATGCTGAAATCCTTTTAAAGGGAATTTATGTACAAACAGGAGGATGATGTGTAGGCTCTGAGCTCTGCTATCAGTTGTTATTGCTGAGAGATATTCACAGGGAGTCGATGCCAGACAGAGCATTAGCCATTGCTGGCCTCAGTGCCTTCGTGGGAAGTCGGTCATAAAGTCGGTGAGGGCTCCTGTTTGTGGGATTTTTAAACACCAGTGAATCATTTTACGTAATAAAGCAGTTGTCGTTGGGTGAGTTTGTGTTAAGGTCTCTGTGAACCGCTTTCTACCAAAACAAAGCTTCAGAAGGAGAGAGAGGGGATGCCGAAGGACAGGGAGATTTGTTATGCTGAGAGGAGAGCCAGCAGTTCCACTCTGCTGAGGTTTGCCAGGCACCCAGTGGGTGCAGGGAGCTGTCGCCTGCGTCTGCCAGTCTGCCTGCAACCACGGGTGGTCCTGGGGACAGGGTGAGTCATGGCTTCAAGGCATCATGCTCCTTCCATGTGTCCTGGGATTTTGTCTCGTGCAGAGCAGCCCATAGAATCCAAGATTAAAGAAGATGAGAAGGTCTAGGTCTCTCAGTTGGACAGCTGGGGACAGAACAAAGTCAATAAAACTGCTTTCAACTATACTGCTGCCCTGGCATCATCCACGTCTCCTGCAGGTTTCTTGGAGGACCATTACTTCAGCAGGAGACTCACGTATAATGTGACATGTTTCAAATGCCTTTTTCCCTGGATGTAAAACACTTAAATCAGCTCCCATCAGCTTAAATATGCTTACCCAAACCTTTGAATGTTGTGGATCAAATCTCCCTGGAAACACACAGCAAAACATAAATGTCTATGGTTGAATCACTGGTGCTTTCCAGTGTCCCTTGTTAGAAGGTTGTAAGGAACCTCCTCTTCTTCTCCATCCTGGAATAGTGGGAGGATCCTCATGGAGAAATATGTACTTGGGTGGTGCCATCTTTCCTGGAGGGAAACCAGCCCACCAGCTGTGTATAGAGGAGAAGGGTCTGGGCAAGGAACCAGGAGTATCTGTGGATAGGGGGGGTCACACTGGCTTTGCAGGGATGTGTGGGAGCACAATGGGAGCAGCCTGGGCAACATTGTCCTTCCCTGTTCCTTCTTGCCCACAGCCGTTTAGACTGTGCCTGCCATAGGGACCCCAGGATCCTCCCAACCCTGCTGAGGGGCAGTGGTGGGTGGGCTGGGGCTGGTGATGTTTCCCTGGTGCCGCGCTGCTTCCCTGATCTGCTGTCACTGCCTGCATAGGCTGGTCCTGGAGCATCCTCACACCCTTCTCTGGCATCTCTAGGTTTGTAGCCAAGGTTTTCTTACTTTCCTCTTCCTTTATATTTCATCCAGGTCCCCATTAAAGCAGACAGTGAGGAAGTCTGCATTAAAAAGCTTCCTTCCATCCGTCTGTCCTCCCCTCCTCCCAGCCCCATCCTCCTTGTCCCTGGAGGAAACACTCGTCTCTGCCAAGATCCTGCCTTGCAAAAGTAAACAATATGAAATTACAATAAAATGTTTTGATTTGCTGGGCCTGACATTCAGAAGCTGCACAACAGAGACTTACAAAAAAGGATTTTCTATAGATAGCCAGTGTGAGAAAAGAATAAATATCTCATTTTGGGCGTTGTTTAGATCCGAGCATCAGGGCAACGTGAATGGGGAACAGAAGATTTTGTTGCCAAACCTGAAGGTTCTTAGGAGGTTTATGCTGGAGCATCTGTCAGCAGCTTTCTGCCTAGCATCTGTGGGTGACTGGCCTATTGCACAGTAATGTCAATATTTGGGACTCTTGTCTCTGTGTGTGTATATGTACTGTTGCTGCTTGATGCTTTAAGACTGTGTTGTGTACTGAAAGCCCTCAGAAAGAAATAGATGAGCTGAAATTTGTTTCCTCCAGGTCTCTTCCACATAACTCAGAAGAAGGCAAACAGAAATGGAGGTGTAATCCCTGGGAGATGAGCTTCCTTGGGCACTTGTCAGTTTAGCAGGCTGGGTAATCTGTGCTGTCATCAAGATTTGTGGATTAGCTGTAGTGAAGCTAGTTGGCTTTGACGTTTCATTAGGGAAGTTTTCCATAGTTTTTCATCCTCAGTCTTGGGGCTCTAAATTGTGGCTGATGTAGCTTCGTTAGGCTTACACCTTCTAACATTTATGCAAATTGATGCTGGGGCTGCAAACATCTTATCTGCTGAGGGTTTTTTAAATCATTGCTTGTTTATGAAAGACTGACTGGGTCAAAGGCTAATTTTTGTCAGGATCTGCTTTCCCCAGTGCTAACCAATACATTTTCATCTGGATATCATAAGTTACCCAACCGTTATCTTCTGAAATGGGGATAAAAGCAAACACCATTTATCCTATAATCTGCAAATATTTTGAGAAGTGAACTGGAATATCAATAAAAGGGCTTATCATCAAGGTCTTGTGAGAACTCTTAAGGAGTTTTGTTTAGAGAGCAAAATGTTAAATTTAGAGACAAGAACTGTGCAGATGAGGAGGGAATATGTACGAGTGACAGCATTGTAAATTGTCTCAAGGGTTCAAGGGACCGTGGAAGGACACTGTGTCCTGAAGTCACTCCTTCTCAGAGATGTCTCTGCTGATAAGTACCAGTTGTTGTTCCTTGTGACAGTGATCGAGGGGGACAAGGCAAAGGATCACCCTGTGGGCTCCTGCAATGGTGAGCAGAAATGGGGATGTGGCCTGTTTTATTTATGAGGGCTGGACGTGCCCTCACTCTTCCAGTTGCTGCAGAGGACAGATCTGTGTCCTTGGAGCTTTAGTTGCTGTCCCAGTTATCCTCCCCCTCTGGAGTCCCTTTACTGATGCCCCCTATGAAGGATTGCTGCCCTGAGGGATGGGGGTGTGGTCGTGTGAGCCCTGGCTGTGTGAGCCCTGGGCTGTGTGAGCCCTGGGCTTGTGAGCCCTGGCTGTGTGAGCCCTGGGCTGTGTGAGCCTGGGCTCTGTGTGCCTGGGCTGTGTGAGCCCTGGCTGTGTTAGCCCTGGGCTGTGTGAGCCCTGGGCTGTGGGCTCTGGCTGTGTGAGCCCTGGGCTGTGTGAGCCCTGGGCTCTGTGTGCCCTGGGCTGTGTGAGCCCTGGGCTGTGTGGGCTCTGGCTGTGTGAGCCTGGGCTGTGTGAGCCTGGGCTCTGTGTGCCCTGGCTGTGTGAGCCCTGGGCTGTGTGAGCCCTGGCTGTGTGAGCCCTGGGCTGTGTGAGCTCTGGGCTGTGTGAGCTCTGGGCTGTGTGTGCCCTGGGCTGTGTGAGCCCTGGGCTGTGTGAGCCCTGGGCTGTGTGAGCCCTGGCTCTGTGTGCCTGGCTGTGTGAGCTCTGGGCTGTGTGTGCCCTGGGCTGTGTGAGCCCTGGGCTGTGTGAGCTCTGGGCTGTGTGAGCTCTGGCTCTGTGTGCCCTCTGGGCTGTGTGAGCCCTGGCTGTGTGAGCTCTGGGCTGTGTGAGCTCTGGGCTGTGTGAGCCCTGGGCTGTGTGTGCCCTGGGCTGTGTGAGCTCTGGGCTGTGTTAGCCCTGGGCTGTGTGAGCTCTGGGCTGTGTGAGCTCTGGGCTGTGTGAGCCCTGGGCTGTGTGTGCCCTGGGCTGTGTGAGCTCTGGGCTGTGTGTGCCTGGGCTGTGTGAGCCCTGGGCTGTGTGAGCTCTGGCTGTGTGAGCTCTGGGCTGTGTGAGCCTGGCTCTGTGGCCCTGGGCTGTGTGAGCGAGCTGTGGAGAATGTGATTCAGAGGCAGCACTCTGGGCACAGCCAGGAGGGATGTGTGGCACAAGCATTCAAGGCAGGGATCAGCAGGGACACTGGACTCCACTTTGTAGAGGGACATCCTTGTCCATCTCTGGCCATGTTGCTTCCTCACTTCTGCCTCTCTCTCCTTCACTTGTGCTATCTCACATCCTTTGTTTCCCTTTCTGCCTCCTGTCCCACAGATATTGTCGACAGTGCTGTGTGGGCTCTGGCACCTGACATTCACCTTAATGCACTACTTTGTACTTCAATTACAAAACCATGAGCGAAAAGCAAAGTTTAGTTAAAAATTATTTATCGTTCTCTACTCCAGCTGAAAAATATAAATAGAGTTAACATAAGTGTTGGACTGTGTATCTTAGGGCTTCAGTGATTTATCCATCAATTATGTCATTGTAATCTGAAGGTGAAGTTGCACCCTCCTATGTCTGGGATAACAAATGATTCATCTGAGCTTCTGCTGGGTAGTTCTGTTCGAATTACTTTCAGTGGGAGAAAAGGGTAAAAACGTCCTGGACTGGGTGCCTTGCAACTGCATAGGTTGGTTTGGGATTAATCAGCAGTTCCTGTAGCATGTATTCCTATGATCCAAAAAATGGAGAAACGTTAAAAATACAAGTTTTTGTGTGTGTATGAGCCCATGTGGACATATAGAAACATGCTGTTCCTCTAAAAGTTAAATATCAATTCTGATTACCTTAATATTGATGTAGCAATTTAGAAATAGCTTTCCAAGAGAAGGTGTCTGCAGTGTTACATTTACCAGCATAATGAAATCAGACAAGTTTTCAGTCCATAAATCACAGTACAGAATTTGTCATTACAATTTCTATGCTTGTACTGAGCAAGCAACACTATCCAAAGAATTTTATTAAAATAATGAAATTGAAAATTCGTATTGACTCTTCTTTGGGTCTTTCATGTTCTTTTGTGCTTTGACTTGGGAATATATTTTGATTGTTTTTCAGATGCTATTTCCACTGTTACTTTTTTTTCTCAGGCTGAAGGCTGTCTGTTAAACCTTACAACCTTGTGTCATAAATCTCGGGATGCTCTTTCTGGTGTTTACTGGCTGCAGCATAACACACATTCTCTAATAATCTTCATTATTGTGGTTATCTGAGAATTTGAAGCACAAAGTGGGTCCAAGCAGACCACAGGAATCTGTGGCTTCAAGTCAATGATAAGAAATTTCTTAATGGCTTAGTAAGAGACAACATAAATTTAAAGTCAATTTTTTGTCATCACAAGAAATGCTGTTGCTTAGGAATAGCTTCATTGTAATACTCTTTCCTTC
The DNA here is from genome assembly GCA_032173965.1 of Sitta carolinensis. NCBI lineage: Eukaryota > Metazoa > Chordata > Aves > Passeriformes > Sittidae > Sitta > Sitta carolinensis. The sequence continues at coordinate 100,136,183 of CM063283.1, forward strand.
TAGAAGGCAAACTGCAGGGGGATTTGTATATGGGATTGACTACAGGCAGAAAATAGAAAAAAATTTTCAAGAGCCTTAAACATTGTTCTCACTATATGAAAACTATATTTTCATTCCACACAAATGCAGCTCCTGCAATTTTAGCTGACAATAGTTTTGCAGCTCACACTGTGGAGATGCCCTGGGACTCCACTGCTTGCCAGTCACTTCATTTGAGCATTCTGTCCAAATCAGACCTTCACAGCTGGATTGTGGAGAGCCCATGGAGGCCTGTAAAAGAGCATGGTCTGCCCAAGTGCACCTGTTTACATGGTCTGGCTTTCTATGGTATGATCAAGACAAGCCTATTCTTCTCCAGCTTTCAGAATTATGAAAGTAGATCACTTCCTCCACTGTGGTCAGAAGAATTTTTCATCCATCTCTGTCAACTGTTTTAGAAACACAGTAGACATCCCTCAATGAGTCTGATTTCTGCAAGATAAGGTCACTGCACAGCAGCTCTTTATTTGTTCCTGCTTTCTGTATCTTCCCTAATGACACCTAACAAATTCGTTTTCCACTACCTCTACTTATAGTGTTCTCTGCAGCTTCATCCATCTTTTCCCTTGGGTCAGCAGCTCTAGGTTTTCTTCTTCCATTCACCTCTTCATCTTCCTTACATATTTTTGTTGGAGGAGACGGGAGGGGGGTTGTTCTTTTGGGTTTTCTGTTTGGTTGTTTTTTTAATGCCTAGAATTCTGTGTCTCATACCCTGCACCATCTCCACTTTTCACAGCAGCACCATGTGCATCCCCAGAATTGCATTCCCCAAACTCTCTGCTGATGCCACATTTTCATGTGCTACCACTTCCTTCCACTGCAGCTAGTCCTAGGAATAAATCATGAAGCATGTCAGCATAGTGGCCTTTCCTTGGAGGATGAGTGAAGTTTGAGATGAGTGGTGGTGTTCTGCTAGAAGGTGTTTGGTGACTGCTATCAAGTGGTCCTTTGATCTGGAGACAACTCAGAGGTCCCCACAGTTCTGTGATACAGATGTCAGAGCTTGCATCCTTCCCTCTCTTTTTGCTCCTTGCTTCAGGTTTTTGGTGCATGCTCTGGTCTCCACAGGATTGGTGTCTGACCTGCTTTCAAAGGTATCTGCATCTCTGGGATTGATCCCATACAGCTTCCTGAAGCTGTTGCACCAGAATGCCACCGAGCTGAATGTAGGGCTTCACAACCTGCAGGATCTGATGTTGGGGCCAAATGTTGTTCCATAAGGACCAGCAGCTGACTTCCAAGGCACTTGTGTAGAAAGTGGCTATGCCTATTTGCACAAACCCACAGACAACATTTAGTTACTTCTTATAGCTCTGTTTTTAAGGAAAGGGGTTCAAGGGATCTGAGATCATCTGAAGAATGGTGTGGCAATCTGATCTGGTAAATAGGCTGAAAAACACTTACATTCAGATGCTAGTGCTCACTCATCAGCATGATGATTGTCTCTGGGTTAATAATAGTTCCCTTTTTTCTTCATTTATCTCCCAAATTTACCCTCTAAATGGAAATCATGTCTGTCACATATTTAAAACAGATTTTCTTCACTGTGCGTATAGAGGAAGGTAAAGGAAGTGATAAATCTCTAAAAAACAATATGATAAAATAAATCCTCTCTTACTAGGGGGCTAGATATTGAGCTTTTTACTCCTTTGGAGTCTTGATCTGTAGCTGGCCCTTCTGACTGTGTGATGCCTTCAGATGCAGCAGGATTTGAAGTGCCAGAAACTGCTCTCTTGCAGTCACATGGGAACCCCAAGAACTGAAGCTGCAGATCACCATATCCAATGAATAACTGATGTGTTTTCTGTCAGCAAGGAATAGATTGAAGGAACCGAAAAAAAAGCCAAACAAAAATCAACCCCCAAAAACCTGGTAAAAATTGACTGTTTGAAACAAAAATAAGTAAAAACTTTGTGTTTTTGAGAATTTATGTCTTTCCTTTTCTTGCCTTCAGTAATCTAAAGAAAATCCATCAACCTTCCTACCTGCTGCTGACAGGAGAAATATTTTATACTTAGTTATTTCCCTCTCTTAGCATCCAGTCGATAACAGGATCAAACTGCAGACTACATGCTCGTTCCTTTCCTCCTGTGTTGCTGCTGTTTGGATATGGGGAATAATTAACTGAGAATCAGAGCAATGCAGCTGCTGTAACTTAATGTTTCTGTCACACCAGTACCCTACTGATGGATGGGCAGTTGTTTGGCTTTCTGTCTTGGAGACCATGGAGCAGGTTGGGATGGGTGCTGAACTTCTCATCCCACTCCGGTGCAGTGTCAGGCACCCTCCAGCTGCGGTTCCGCAGCAGCAGTGATGGTTCTCTCCCAGCCTGCCCTCCTCCCTTGACCAGAAGAAAGGGGAAAGAGTAGGAAGGCTTTTGTTCCTGCAAGATGAACCACTCCAGCAGCAGCCACAGGATATGGAGCGGATGCTTTCTGCTTGCAGTCCTCCCTGTTCTGTGGCAGACAGGCTTCAGCTAAAATAAACCAGTATTCCATGAACCTTTGAAGTGCTCTTGTTATTTGAGTCACTTCTGTCACTGACGGGCAGTGTGAAGCTGAGGGATGTTGCCTTGCATCACACAGATGTGCTCAGCCATTCAGCCTCCCACTTCATTTCCCACGTGAGTGGCAGCTTTGCCTTTCCTGACCAACATCTTCCTTAGGGTATTTTCCAAGACAGTGGAAAGCTAAGACCATTGGAAATGCAGAGTCTGGTGCCACTTCTGGCCTCTGAATGTCCCTCCTGCTTTCTCTCTTTGCAGATTATTTGTCTTAGTAGAAGGATGTGGGAGCAATGCCATCAAAACAGGTTGTCTCCTCTCCTGTGTCCTGTGCAGATAGAAGTGTGGCCTCTCAGGGCGAGCTGGCACGCATACCAGCAGTGCTCCAAGTGAGCCAGATGGACTGCCACAGTCAGAAATCACATTCTTATTCTTGATTTTACATCATACAGTTAAAAAAAAAAGTTCTAATGTTGTAATGCTCTGGATTCTCTTTTCTCAACCTGGAGTTGCCAGTTACATTAAATAATTTGTAATGAGTCCAGAAACCCCCAAAAGCCTAAGTGTCTTTTGAATGAAATTGCCTATAGGTCTACTTTCTTCTTGAATCAGTCCAAAGACTTTAATTTGATAATGTTGAGATCTTTACCCTCCAAACAATATAATTATTTTAGTTTTAATTAAAGAATTTTTTCCTTTGCACTAGACTGATTCTTAACTGGCTTCACTAAATCTTCTTATGCTGTAAGTAGCAGTGACCCAGATAAACACATTTAAAAATGCAACTACTGAAACTACAGTATGTTGCCTTTGTAAGGCGCAGCAAGAGAAAGACTAAAATAGTTCTTTACATTTACAAGGGTAACAAGTAGCATTATATCTTTAAAAGCAGATTCATAGACCAATTTGAATTTTTCATATTACATGTACAAATCTGTGTGAAATAAGTGTTGCTTTGGAGTCAGAAACTTAAAAATCACAAAAAGGCCTGCAGAAAAAAAATTTGTTTTTTCCTTTTGTGGATGACCTTTAGCATCATGACAAGACCTTTTGAAATAAGAGGAGATAACTGTGTATAAGAATGTATCATAACACAGCCATACTGTCAGGGCTATATAGGCAACCAGGATAAGGTTGCATTTCTGTTTTCCTCAGTGACTGAGTCTGCAGCTTCAGTGGCTTTTTGATGTGAAGTCTGAGCTCTAGTTCCAGCTAAACCCACCTGGTGCCCACCAGCCATGTAAAGTCAAGGTCTGGAGAAGACAGCTGTTCTTCACTGGATTTATCAAAGATGTTGCCAAAAGGCTTTGTTTAATGTTATATGGGTAAGCCCTTACTAGGGTCCTAAAAATTGGTTGATGAAATAAGGGGATACTGCCCTTTGTTCCAGATGCACATTTTGTGTGTCAGTGTGTGACAAATGCTGTCCAGGATGCTCTGGTACCAACTTCACGCTGCTGTTGGAGTGTGTTCCAGCTACCTTGTTCAGATCTGACTGCATGTAAACACTGCTGCTTCAGGAGCAAATATGACCAGAACTTTTCTGGTAACTACTGCCCAAGTCATGAACAGCATGGAAGGAGCTGATGGAACTTAGGAATGTTCAGACTCAGCTCTGTGTGGTGGCAAGTACCCGTGCCTGTGGCTGCTGGACAGGGAGAGCTGGGCACTGGTGGGGCAGCCTGTGGGCTATCCCTTGCACCCCATAACTTGGTGAAATGCAGACCTTTCCACCACTTTTGGTTTTGTGGGTTTTTTAAGACATTGGAGTCGACTGTGTTTACACAAAGAAGAAATATACGCTATCGGGAACAATTGAATAATAAACAACCTTTAATTAACATTGAAGATGCACAGAGACCTAATCCCTCAGTGCCTGTTTAGACAGCTAAACGCAAACATGTGCTGGCAGCTGGGTCCTGGAGAAACCTTCACCCAGAGCAGGGGCTGAATTGTCCTTAATCACTGTAAGGACTGAGCAGGGTTTACTGGGTGTTAATTGTACTGGGTGTTTTGGGATCTTCAAAGACCCATGCTCCCCCTTTAAATTATTTTTTGTAGTGGTATGCTCTCCTGCTTACAGCTCAATGCTAACCTCTCTGGTTAGCACTGAGCTGTAAAATTGTTATTGTCAGACAAAAAGTCAATGGATTTTATTGATTCTTCATGCTTTTGCAGCATTCTGGGAAAGCCCTTCCACTGGACATGGAGGATGCCGGAGGGTGGCAAGATAGGTGTGCTCTGGGATGCATTCACCGTGGCTGCATTCCATGTGAAGCAGCGGGTGCTGGCACTGACCTCACCAGTGAGGTCCATCCAAGGGCTGCTATCCCTTGAGATCATTTGAGTTAACCTGCACAAAGTGTTTTCTGGGAAAGATAGCCCTTTCAGTTGCACCAGCCAGCCATGGAAATGCAAGCTGGTTGTTGCAGCCTGCCCTGTATTCCCCATGGGGAAAACTCTGAATGCTGAGTTCAGGGCAGCTCTGGTGCTTTCTTGTTGTGGAGCACATCTTGACACAGTTTATGGTTGCTATACTTGCCCTGGTGGCCACCGTCCCCAGTGCAGCCATGGCCAGCAGCTGTCTGCTTGGCTTCTTGAGCTATGGACCATGACACCTTTTCAGGGAGGATTCAGTTGAGGTTGTAAAGGTTTGTGCTCACCAGGGGACAGCTGTCTCCTCTGATTTGGTTTGTGCTGCCCAGGTGTTTACCCAGCTCGACCCACAGCTGGCACATGAACATGTTCACTGACAGGCAGTAAAAGCAGTGGTTTTTCTTGGTAGCCACCTTGGCTATCAGGGCTTCTTTTGCAACCCCTGTAGTGGTGTGGCTTGTTCCTGCTGTGCATCTCATATTGCAGATGCATCTGGTTTCCCTCAGCCACCATCCTGGGCAAAGGCAGGCCAGCAACAGCCCCTGGGAGCTCAGTGGCCTGGCACGCACTGCTTCGGTACCTACAGACCACCCATCCCTGCATGTGGGGTGCCTGGATAGGACAGCCCAGCTGAAGCCATAGAGTTTCCTGGGGTAGTGTGGGGCAGAAACACATTTTCCATGCAGAGGACCTGAAAGGTGCAGCAGCCCTTGTGGTCAGCAATGGCTTCACCCCTTGAGCATGGGGCAAGTGCAGAGACCAGATGCTGACTGTCCCACTGGAAGGGATGAGGGAGAGCTTTTGCAGGTGGCACCTGCCCAGCCCGTTTGCTAAAAGCAGGCTCTTCAATGAACATAGTTGTTTTCTTTAACACCCCACCAAGAAAATAGAGAATATTTTGTATATCTTGGGTGCTCTTGCTGTTTCTGTCTGCAAGGGTGTCATTTTCATAGCCAAGCTTGCTACCAACATTAACATTTGCCTGAAGCAAGAGGAGCATGTGCCATTTCTCACAACTTATACAGGCCATAGGCAGTTTTTATTCCCTAAAGTTACTATATAATTAAAACTACTTCATCCTTGTTTGCTTATCTCCCAGACTCTGTTGTGCTTCTGTCAGGTACTTGGAGCTGCAGGAGCTGCAGTAGTTCAAGCCCTCAGTGTCCATCCTGTTCCCCTGGCTGTACCCAGTGCACCCTCACTGAGACAGGGGGAGGGAGTCACTCACCCCTCAACCCACGAGTTGCTTAAGGGCTGGCAGATGGGGATAGGGAGGGTTGGACAGGCATGGGTGGCACCACAAGGCTGTCCTCATTTCCAAGGGTATGTTTGGTGGTGGCCCTATCCTAGTGGGAACAGGCATTGGAGTTGGTGCCATCTCACTGTATCCCCAGGCTGGGGGAGAAGGAACCACGCACATCACCTGTGACATTGGTCCAGTGTGGGGTGGAGTCAGTGGGATAAGTTGTTGCCTCAGGAAAGAGAGGACTCAAAATGGTTGAGCCATTTGGAGTAGCGATGCTGTGGCATTCCCCACTCCATACAGTACAAGAAAACTCTTAGCTCCAGCGACAGGAAAAATGTATCAGAAAAACATATCACTGCCTGAAACAGAATATACACAAAACACGAGGGACAGAAGTGCCCTCAGACCCCCAGTGCCCTCAGACTCCCTTGCTCAGAGCTGCCTCTCAAAAGGGCTTCTGTGCGGCTGACCTTCCCCCAGCCTGCTCTTACACTACTGCTGTATTTGCATTAGTGCAGGAGACAAGGGGAAACAGCCTCAGGCCCTGTCCTCCTGTTATTACAAGGATAACCTAGGATATGGTACAGCCATGGAGGTTTTTATTTGTGTGTTATTTGTTTGACTTTCCTAAAGGGAGAGCTTTTGAGAAGTATGTTCTTCCCTAATAAGAGCATCACCTTACATTTTCATGGCAGACAGTCTGCTCTGTCTGCTGAAGTGGTCTGAAGAAAGAAGACTGACAGCAAAAAAAAAAATTCCTTCAGAACTGCACCAGTCTGACAGCAGGTTTGTTTGGGATTTTTTCACTGTTAGTTTTCTTCTTTTTTTTTTTTTAATTTCCTAAATAAAAAATTAATTTTTAATTCTTTGTTGCTGGTGGTAAAGGAACGAAGCTACACAGTCAACTTTCTTCCTCCACTGTGTACAATCCAGGTACCAAAATTCAGTTCTTTGAAGAACTGACTGTGAGGAATTGATGCCAGGCTGCAGCCCTATGTGCCCTTACATGCTGGTGTGCAGGACTTCTTATATCTAGAGCTTCATTGCCATAGAGCAACCTCACCAGGAGAGCTGAGCCACAGTCATGCTGTGAACTGCATTGCTAGCCTGCTTCCTGAGGCTGAGCTGAACAGCCAAATATGAAATATCCCAGTCAGATTTATTGGAGTGTGCTGGTGACGTTCCCCAGAGGACTTAAGATCTATGGTGATGGATGGCGCTGATCCATTAATGTAGTAGTCTCATCTGGGAAAGATGTAATTGTCGTTCTGCATCCTGCAGTTTCCCGAAGTTTTTCTGAACATGTAATAGCGCACATTGCAGTGGAAATTACTGGTGAAAAATGCTGCAGTAAATATGTCAGGGGCTCTATTTCCTATGGCAGTGTGCTTCTCTTCTGGAACCACGCAGCCATCATTAAGATAGGGGAGGTGATAATAAGAAAATTTGGTATAGTGCACTCATCATGATAAATGTTCTTTCCAAAGGTTTGATGGAAAGGTATGGGCAGGACTGACCTTGTTTCTTCTTGCAATAAGCATCTGCAAAATATGTACACGTTGACTTGTTCATAGAATCAGGAAAATGCTATTTACTTTAACCTGCAATAGCAGTGCTATTTTTACAGCACTGGTTGCCCTGCCTGCATTTACTGAAATACAGCCCTTTTCCTCTGAGTAGTCTGAGTCTGAACCCCTGATGACAAAGAACATTATTACTTTTTTGTGTAGTCTTGGCGTAGTTTGGAATAGTCTCACCTCCATGCCTTGGGAACAGTGTGTCGGCCAGAGCTTGGATACAGCAGCTGGAGAAGACTACATTGAACTGGCTAGAACATCTTTGTTAATAGAGCATAAAATTAGTGAAATTCAGACAACATTCACAGTTAGACTGACTAGAAGTTCTCTGGCAGCAGAGAAATATGATAAAGAGAGAGAAGGTGACACAGTGGAGGAATGCACCCACAAGGAGTGGCCAGCAGCTGTTCTGAAAGGGAAGGCAGCACTGTCCTACTTCAGTGAGGATATGCATGGATGTGTGCCCACTCTTCCTCATGAATTATTGCAGTGGTAACTGGAATCCAAGCTGAGGTCTGTGCATTGTGCTAATCATATGCCAAAATGACTGCTGCCCATGAGACCTCATGGTCAAGTGGATGAGGCAAAAGGCACCACAGAAGTTCTTGCTTGTATGCATATGCATGTGGGACATTTGTAGTCACTACAGGTAATGCAATTTATTGCAATCTGTAATTGCAGAGAGACGCCAACAAATTAGAGAGATGGGCAATCACCAGCCATATGAAGTTCAGCAAGAGCTAGTTCCAGATTCTGCACCTGGAACAGGGCAGCCCTGGCTCTGTGCATAAACTGGGGAATGAGAGGCTGGAGAGCAGCTGTGGAAAGGGCCTGGGAGTCCTGGTCGATGCCAAGTTGAACATGAGCCAGCAGTGCCCTGGCAGCCAGGAGGGCCAGCTGTGTCTTGGGGGCATCAGGCCCAGCATGGCCAGCTGGGCAAGGGAGGGGATTGTCCTGCTCTGCTCTGCACAGGGGCGGCCTCACCTCGAGTGCTGGGGACAATTTTAGGCACCACAATACAAAAAATACATGAAACTTCTAGAGAGTGTCCTGAGGAGGGCAACAAAGATGGTGAAGGGTCTGGAGGGGAAGCCATGTGAGGAGCAGCTGAGGTCACTTGGTCTGTTCAGCCTGGAGGACACTGAGGGGAGACCTCATTGTGGTCTTCAGCATCCTCATGAGGGGAAGAAGAGGGGCAGGTACGATCTCTTCCCTCTTGTGACCAGTGACAGGGCCTGAGGGAATGGCCTGAAGCTGAGTCCTGAGGGGAGTTAGGCTGGGTGTCAGGAAAAGATTCTTCACCCAGAGGGTGGGTGGGCACTAGCACAGGTTCCCAGGGAAGTGGTCACATCACCAAGCCTGACAGAGTTCAAGAGCCTTTGGACAATGCTCTCAGGCACATAGTGTGGCTCTTAAGGTGTTCTGTGCAGGGCCAGGAGCTGGACTCAGCGATCCTAAGGGGTCCTCTTGAGCTCAGTATATTTTATTATTCTATGATAACCTGGCTTGGTTGAATAGTAACCTCAGTGGCACTGAGATAGCACATGACATACTTTCAGTATTTTGTGTTATTCGCATACTACTTGTGGTCAGATCCATCTGTCAGAGGCATATTTCCCAGTTCAGTCTAGGGACTTCTAGGAGAGCAATACCGGTCATTGTTGAGAGGTTTTGAGGTTTTCTTGTCACATCCATCAGCACCATCATGCTGCATCTCATGCTGGTGTTATTTCGAATTCAGTCAGAATTCATCTGACATCTCGTGCATCATGGCATGGTGGAGAGAAGAGGTCAATTCTCTTCTCCTCAAAGTCAAACCAGGAAACATTTAGTACAAATGCTGTGAGGAAAGCACATATAAAATGATGTGAGATTCAAAGAAAAGATGCTGCATTTTTTAATCACATCACAGAGTCTTACATTTTTCTGTCTCTTATAAACAAAATTCTTGCAGTGGTTAAAAATTTTGCAAGGATGAAAATAAGGGGCCTCTTTTTCTTGAAAGTTTTTTCCATACATACATTAGGAGAGAGGGTGGTGCATGAATGCTTGAAATCTGCTGTGTGCATGCTTTCTGCTGAGGATTAGTGCCATTGTGTAGCTGATGAAATGTTGGGCTTGGCTTATAAAAGTGATGGGGAGGGAGAGAAGGAGAGTCAGTCTAATTTGAAACTATGAGCATAAACTTGATTTTGAAGTGGCAAGCTGATGGAGCATTTGGTTACTCATGCTAGTAGGGAAGGACAGAGCATTAAATAACTATATTTTGCAGAGAAGGGGGGAAGATTCTTCTATGCTTTGGCTCTGCAGGCAGCACTCCGGCACTGCTGCACCTTTGCATCTGACTGCTCCCAGGTGAGACCCTGTCCCACAAGTGAAGATAAGCTGATGAGTCTGTTTTTATTGCCACCCCTTCATCCCTAGATGTCCTTATTTGGGACTGTATCTGTGTCATAAGAGCCAGCAGAACTGTGGGCAGCAGAAAGGGTGTATCTCTTCCAGCCTATGGTGGCAATCTGGGTGCCACACTCATGTGTGGTTAATCACCTGCATGTCCTTACCCACGTTCTTAGGCAAGAGCATTTGTACATCACCGGAAAGGATCTGTGAGATGGAAGGTTCAGTTTTTCACTTGGTTTGCTTTTCTTCACATTATTTATTTATTTAAGCCAGGCTATATAAGGACAATGAGAGGCTATGTGAAAATGTGGCTTTCAGTTGATTTAAGATGAGTTACAGAAGTGTTGGAATTTGTTATTCTAACCCCATGGCTTTATAATAAAACTGAGGTTAGCCCTATTCCGGCCCCGTCTGCACCAAGAAAAAGTGGTTTTTAACTGGAGCTGGTGTGCTGTAAGGAGGGGATGGGAAGGGGTTTATAATGGGTCTAAAGGGCTGGGTCTCTCAGGGGGGTGTGGGACTAGTGGCACCTCACATCATTTGCTGGGTTTGAGCTGGTTTACTCCTCGAGGGCGTAGTCTGGTGTGCTTCATTTTTGTGTCTAGTTGGGAGACAGACAAAGGGGTCAAAACCGTGTTTGTGTAACAGGAAAAATCGGATGTTCTGCCTGCTAAAGTGGCATAGCAATTTAAGAACTGATTTTCAACTTCCCTAACCTGTTGGCTGAGACATGTTAACACATGCATGGCAGGGTCCCTGTCCCTCTTACCAGGAGCAGGACAGTCACATCAGCAAGGAGAGATGGGCAGTGGATGGCAGTCTTTACCACACTGATGCTCATTCGATGCTGGAGAAGATGAAGTGAGTGTGGTAAAAATATCTGTGCCTGGGATCAGTGGAGAGAGTCAGGACAAAATAGGAAGCCAAGTGCATCAGAGCAGTGAATAAAACTCCACCAGGGAACTAATGAGGTTTTGAAGTCATTTCACTGATATCAAACTTGGAAATCGTTTTTAAGAACTGAGATGCTTTATGGGCTGTTTAATAAAGCACTTGACTAGGAAAGGAACAAATATTTTATTAGGCTGACACTGAGTGCTTTTTGTTTCAGGTTTTGGGGGGAAACAGGGCTGGCAATTATGTTTAATTGGTATCCTTTTCCTCTTGTTATCATTGCTGTATTGATTGCTGGGAAAACAAAATGCGTGGGTTTTAAAATTTACTGTAAAGTTAGGGCTCTCTTGTTTGTTTTGGTAAGCTCTGTGTACTCAAACGAGCTCATTTTTCTTTGCTTTGCTAGCGAGTATAATATTTTGATTGAAAATGATACTAAATAATCAGTTAAATGGGATATTTAATGACAAGAAAAATTCTTCAAAATATTTTTTCCCATAGGAAAATCATGCAATTCACTTTTTGAGCCTAAGAATGAATCTGCATTCTTCCTATGATCCTACTACAGAAGTAAATACATGGGTGCACAGCATGTGTGAAAGCCATGGAAGTTAAGGTATAGTAAATCTCAGGAGTCCTGATGCAAGACAGATCCCTAGAATAAGTTCAGTTTTTCCCTCATATAGACATTTAGACATTCTTAGACGCACAGTTTTCCTTCCCTGTGGGAAGCTAACCTGCTGTATGAGAAGAAAGCCTGGTAGATGAGAGTAGAGCAGTTTATATTGAGGAAGGCCTTTGTCACTGTTTCCCATAAGATCCTCACAGACACACAGCTGATGCAGGGGTCGGATGAGCAGACATCGGACTGGAAACTGGCGGAACAGGCCCAGCAGCACAAAGTCCAGTTGGTTTGGGTGACTAGGGGCGTCCTCCAGAGGTCAGTGCTGGGTCCCACCCTACTCAGCCTCTTTGTTAGTGATCAGGATGATGGGCACAGTGTACCTGCAGAAGTTTGCAGATTACACAAAACTGGCAGGAGTGGCTGATACATCAGAGGATTGTGCTGCCATCCAGAGGGACATCAACAGGAAGGAGAACTGGGCTCACAGGAGCGTCGTGAAGTTTGCCAAAGAGTAGTGCAAAGCCCTGCACCTGGGGAAGAGTATCAGTACATGCCAGGGGCCACCCACCTGGAAAGCAGCTCAGCAAGAAAGGACCTGGGTGTCCTGGTGGACACCAAGTTGACCATGAGCCACCAAGATGATGGGCTAAAGCATTTGTGCTGGAGGAAGTTGGTTTTTGGGAAGAAGATAAGCTGGTAAGAAGATAGTCCCTCAGAGCTATGCAGGCAGCACCTTCCCATGGTAGCTGCTCAGGGCTGGGCAGACACAGCTATCACAACACAGTGCTGCAGCTGCTGACATGCCCACGGCCAAGGGACTACCTCGTGCTTTGAAGGAGACATCTGCACACAGCCAGCTGTACAGGGAGAAAGCTGATTTAAACAGGTACTTCTACAGTCAGAAAAGCAGTAACTTGTCTTCCCAGTTTGAACAGAAATTGGGAGCACAAAAGTTGTGCCGAATCAGAAGCCCCAGCTGGGTCAAAGGGATTTCACTTAACATGTGACTCAGCAGCAACTATGGCTGGCAAATTTATATTTGTCCTCCACATGTCATGTTTAATACATCACATTTCCATGCACTGTCTCCACCTCAGAGTGTGGAGTGTTCCAGTGAGTGTTCAGCTCACTGGAAGCTAAGCAAGTTGATGCTGTTCAGTTTTTTGTGTACAGTACCAAGGATAAAAATAAACTACGACTGTAAAGGTTTTATTTTCAGAAACTTGGTGAAAGGTTCCTCCAAGCATGATGGTTCAGAGACCCTGAGAACAGGCCTATGCTGTAGATATGAGAAATATTGAAGATTTGGGAATAGCACTATCAGTCTGAAATAATTTCAAGGTAGCCCCATTTTTATAGTGCTGGCTTACATGTAATACTGTATATGGAGTAAGCAGCGGAAGCAGAGCTCATCAGTTAAGTGTTGCAACGAGTTAGTGAAACGGTTTGTGGATGGAGTAAAAGAAAAGGGAAAAGGCATCCAGCAGTACACCAGTAAGTGCCACCTCCCTTACGCTTAGGGTATGTGACAGTTTCCACCGCAAATGTAGGGGGTTTTGTGAGGCTTTCAAATTGGGTATAAAAATTCACTACAGGTTGAAATTTGTCAGGAAAATGTTCTATTCCTTCCACAGCATTTATTGTCTGTCTTGTATATATTGTCCTTGGGAGTGAAGGCACTGGTTTCAAGCCCATGACAGGATTTTTTTTTTTCAATTGCTCTGATTTGTTTTTAAATGAGAAAAAAGTGAGTTCTCTTCTCCCTGGAATGGATTGCTAACTACAAATTGTTGACAACAGCAATATAGTTAGCAAATATATGACTCTAACGTGTTCTTTGCAGGCGATTAGCCTGTGCTGTAGGCAGACAGCCGTGGTATTTATTCAGCTGAACTATTTAAAAGAACCAAAGTACCCTTAGTTAGTCAGGCTGCTGCATTTGAGAACCATCATGCTGTGTGCTGAAGCAGTGTATACATATTGTCTATGTCCCATCTATAACGTGTCATTTTGCACTGCTGTAATGATTTCCTTTCTCTCGTTTCCCCAGGGCTTAACAGCTTGGATGGGAGCCTTGACACAAATAGCTTTGCTTCTTGAAAGGATCCACAAATGCAGCAGTAGAAAATAAACCTGTTGCGTTATTTGCATTAGAGCCTTATTTCTCTAGCATCTTTTGAAGGTGTCTGATGAAGTGCTTATTTTAACAGCTCCTTGGCAGCATTCAGCTCATCCTCCACAGTGTAGCTTCCATAGAGTAAGAAGTACCATGAGGCAGTGCATACATGCATGGTGAACAGGAGATGTGCAGAGATGTTACAGCAGCAAAGGCTGTGTAACTTCCATACCTGCAGTGATACCCTGGTGTAGTCCTCCCTTCTCTCTCTGGCTGGTGCCAGAATGAATCCTGCCCACCTTTCCAATGCCATTCTCTCTCTTGCCCTCAATTGATTTTGAATCGTACATCCCAAATCTTAACAGGAGGTTAGTTGTTGGGTGTTTGAGTCAAGGGACTGAGGTGGAAGAGAGCAGAAGGGATGTTTCCCTGGGATGTTTCCCTGGTGCCCCTTAGAGGAGACAAAGTGCATGCCCAGTGATTCCCTTTTTGTGATGACAAGCAGTGGTCATTGAGTTCCTTTTTCAGAGGCAGTGGAACTGTGTTTGGGGTCCAGCTGTGAGCCAGCAAGAGGGTGAAGACCAGCTCACCTTAAGAGATATCCTGTGGGTCTCCTCTGCTCTGCCTGCCCCATACCTTGAAGGTGTTCACCATCAGCCAGTCTGTGAGCAGAAGGGGGACAGGCCCTACTGGGCCTCAGGGTGCCTCTGCACCCAGCTGACATGTGTGATGTATCAAAAACAGCACCACAAATGGTGCAACACGGGGGGAAGGCAAGCTGACCACTAGCTGTGAGTTGATTACTCCTTTGCCCTTCGGTGCTTGGGGATTACACTACTAAAAGCTTACATGAGGTAGCCAGGATTCTCAGTCCCAGGTGTCTGAAGGAATAGGTGAATCAGTGGGAAATGTGAGAGGCAAACACTGCTGAAATCATTTGTGGGTTGCATATGTGGGAGAGCCCACCTGTGTGTTATTTGTGTAGTAATAGTTCCGTGTATTTGGTACATGAAAGCTCACTTTATTCAAATATATTTTTTCTATTCTAGCAACAAAACAACAATAATAATAGGGTAAAGACTTTGTGTATGGCTGAAACTATAGACACCAAAATTTGTAGTATGGAAGATGATTTGTAGTTGGTTGGATCAGTGACAGCAAGCAGCAAGTTTTGGGAAAACATTGAAGTCCATATCCAATCATAATTTTGTCCCCATGCAGCTCCACTAAGTCAAGATTTTCAATTTTCTGCTTGTTACTGTGTTTATATTCAAGGGAAGCCCTATTTTTCCAGGAGATACTGAGCCAGGCATCCCACAAAGGGAGCATGTAATCCTTTCCCATAGAGTGCACAGTATAATTTGAGTTCTGTGTAGACATGAGGTACAAGCCATGGTACAGACGAGCAGGCAGAGCACAGGGAGAGCTGTGCTGCAGCCCCACAGGAAGGCACACAGCAGCCTGAGAAAAGTCTGTTGCACAGCCATCAGCAGGAGATAAAAAAAATAAGCTGGAGTTATCACTACCCTTTCAAAGCGTTTGTGTATAGCTAAGATACCATTTCCTGTACAGTCACACACATCATTGCATAGTGCCATGAACTTCACTCTTATCAGCACCCTGGTGGGAAAGCTCCAGTTATTTACAGTACAGCTTGTTTCAGTGTTTCAGGCTTCTTTTCAGTTAAAACAAACAGCAAATTAAATATAAAATAGATAAGTAGGGAAAGTGAAATTGATTGTCCAGGACTGAGGTATGATAGAGGAAACTTAGGCACTTCTGCTAGATTACATTACCTTCTTTTATGTGTATTAGATACATGAAACTTATTTTAAAAACTGGGTAACTGAATAATTTATGTGTGGTGAAGCAGCAATTTTAGAAGATCCCAAAAATCCCAAACCCCAGCACATACTTCTGGTTGATTTTTTATTACAGGAGAAGTATAGTATAACTATCACTGTTAATACCAATACTGAAAATTTACTTTTGTTTCAGTCACTTCCATGAGGATTTAGGGTTTTGTACTGTGTGTGCTATGTATGTAGTATATAAAAAAGGAGTTGAGGGACTACAAAATACCTTTGGAGAACTTCAGTCTGTCTCTTGATCTCAGATCTTCAAAGTTTCCTCATTTGAGGCTTGGGGACTTGGATCCTTTTCTCTCTGCCTACTTACTGACCTTGATAAAAGATTCTTAGTCTAACACGTGTTTAGCAGCCCTGGGATTCCCTCCAAATGAAACTAAAAATAGCTTTACGGGGAGCAGGATCAAGTTGTGCTGGACTCCACTGTACCTGGCAGCCAGCTACTGCCAAACGGCAGGCTGCAGGCAGGACCAGGAAATAACTTTGTGTGTATATATATTATTTTTGTATGGGTTTTTTTTTTTTTTTTTTTTCTGTAGTGATGACATGCTCAAGAAGCAGGTGTACTTGAAGGACAGTAAGGTACGCTTCTACATAGGAAAGGTGAGGGGGAAACAAACCCACCCCAAAACCATAAACCTGGGTCAAGGGCTGCACGTCACCTTTCTTGTTTCCTTCCCCTCACATAGTGGGGCCCTCGCAGAGGTAGTGACCTGGCTCCCAACAATGTATATTTACAGATCCCAGGCACACACAGGATTCAGTGTGGAAAATAATATTTGACTGCACTTTGAAAAAAACCCAGCCGAGCTTACAGGCTTTTCGCCATGATTTCTGAGGGTGATAGATGAGTTCTTCTTCCCCTCATCTCGGTATTTCCTCTGCCTACAGCCCTGTCACCTTTTAAAGCAGCAATGGGGGAATTTTATTATGTTTTATACTTTCATCTTCAGCGGTGATCTGTCTCTTTCTCCATGGGTCCCTACAGCATGCTAATGCCTCAAGTCTCTTACATCGAATAATTTTCATCTTAATTTTTCTGTTTCTCAGTGTTTAATGGGTTTTCCAGGGAAACAGGGGTCCCCATTAATTCTCTGTGAAAACACTGCAATCTCACACTTCTCAAGCAAACGGACACATCGGGAAGAGGCAGTGTCATGTGTAGAACACTCAGCTGTGCTGCAGCAGCTGGAGGGAGCAAAGATGCTGGTGTGCACTGCAGAAACCAAAATGGTAATTTGAAAAACAGGGAGGGAGAGTTTATGTAAGAGCAGGAGAAAATGGCTTTTTAATTCCTTAACAGAAATGACGATGTCTACTTTTTTCAACTTAATCTGCTGAGCTGTTTCCTCATAGTCTCTATTTTTGTAAACAATTACTCTTTTTTTTTCTCAAAACAACGCTGCCCCAATGGTTTTCTTACTGATACTTGTCACTTTCTGAATAAGGAATTTGATTTTTGCTCCTGTTTTCAGCGCTTGGGCATCTCTGCCTTCCTGTAATCTGTCTCAGCCAAAGCTGAAAAACAGGAAACAAACAAACAAACCAACCAAACCCAACCCTATATTTGTGAATCTTTTCTGCAGAACATTTCATGAGATGGGAAAAATACAGAATTATTCTCCTTAAGCCAGCAGCAGGAGGGGAAAATAAATGACTCGTGTTTACTTTTAAAAATCCTTTTTAAGAACTCAAATGCACCTGATAAATTATTAGCATTTCACCCAAATAGCCTCTGCTATCAACTCCTGGCATTTCTGTAGGTAGTCCTGTGCTCACCATAGTATCCCACTGCCAAATCCATGGATTTACAGGCCTCAGGAGAGATTTAATAGATTTCCCACTTCCTTGCCTTGGACATTTTTTAGCCTCTGTTTGTGGGCTTTTGTTTTTTTCTCCTTTTCTTTGACCTCTTTGCAGGTTTGTTGGTCTTACAAACATCTGTGCCAGCAAATCATTTCTGTAAGCACCAGAGCCAAGGAGTTCTTTACATGCTCTTAGACAGAGGCACATCCCCAAGCTGAGACCCTTCACGCAGACAATTTCAGTTTCAGAGTGGTGCTGCCCTCCCTCCCTGTCATCTCCTGTCGTCCCAGTGCCAGTGTGCCTGCAGGACGTGGGGTAGTGCCTTGCTCCCATGGGCCTGGGTAGCCAGGCAGTGGTGACGGCACATCATTTGCTCATAGGGAGCAGGATTCAGCTGTGTGCTGGTGCAAAATGTACATTTGGGTTGTGCTGGTGCTTTCCCATGGTAACAGAGTTGAAACTGGACAAGTTTCCATGGTGATTATTACTACAGCAGGATTCTCTTCACACTTTGGGAGAGGCACGGGCAGCACCAGGCGAAGCAGCCAGGCATCAGCCAAAGTCTGCTGGCAGCAGCTCACAGGGCAGAAATTATTTATCCTTCTAAATAAATGGATGCACAGTGACATTAATTTGCTGATCTTTTGGGTTTTTTCCCCAGGGGAGGGAAGTGTTGATCTTTAGGGGAAAAAGGCCACATATTTCACCACAATCATGAACAGAAACCATCCCTGCCCTTTTTTAATTGCCATTTGCTTGGTTGATATAAACAGTTGGGCTGTCAAAATGGATTTTAAGTTGTTTTGATTTTTTTTTCCCAAGTCTTTAATGAATCAGGTGCCTGGTTCACATTACTGTCTGTCTAGCTCTGTGGTAGGGTGAACACTGAGGTTTGGATTGTTTTTTCTTTGCCATTGCATGGCCATGCTCCTTTCTGATCCTGTACTTGGCAGTTTCAGGATGAAAAAGGGACAAGTATTGAAGGGGAATGAAGTACCCTTCACCACTGGTTGAATATTTCTTGGCTGCAGTATTTTTAGAAATGTTTGTTTTGGGGCTTCTGTTGAGTTAAAACAACATGCTGTCACTCAACTCTGATGTGCATTGTCATTATGTGGAGCTTTGTTTAAAAATGTGGAAAGGGCATCCTGAGTCCTTGTTTCAGGCTGTGTACTGAGAGGGTTTTTTGGCTGCAGGCAGTCCTTAAGGCCGTGTTTATGGCTAAATATAAGTTTTCAAAATGTTTCGCACAACACTCAGGGCTGTATGTATATCCAGCATCTCTGTATATATAGTACACCGTATTATGGAGCCGTTAGCTTGAAGTGTGAAAACGCTTAATGGCTTTTCTTTGGTGACAGGGTCTTTAAAGGCAATTGCAAATATTATTGTAGGGAAGAGATTTATGTGGTGCCTAAAATATGTTTCTGGCTTGCAGGCCAAATTATGTCGGTGCTGATGCTCCTGGCAGCGTGGAGCCGCCGCGGGTCCCACTGACAGCGATGTAGAGGTGGTGCTGGCAGAGCCCAAGAAGCCCTGCGACATGGAAGAGCTCTACAAGGATGCCCCAAACCTGCCTATGGATGTCACCAACTCACCCTCGGCGATGGCCAACAACAAGCTGGAGAATGGGGTGGCCCAGCTGATCACAGCAGAGGCTTGGAACATCAACTCGGCCGACCTGATGAAGAAAGCCCTTTCCCCGCTGGTGACAGTCCCTGCGCCCTCCATCCTGACGCCACCGGCCGAGTCGCAGAGCGGGGTGGCCCTGAAGGTGGCGGCCACCGTGCTGCAGCCCATTTGCCTGGGGGACAGCCCCGTGGTCCTGCCCATCCACCTGCAGGTCGCCGGCAGCGCAGCCCCGCAGATGCCAGCCAGCAATGCTGCCACCCCCTACGTGATGACCACCCAGGGCCCCGTCCCGCTGCCCGTCCTCCTGGAGCAGCACGTCTTCCAGCACCTGAACTCGCCCTGGTGCTGCCCCCGGGGGCTGCCTGCCCCGCCAGCCCCTTGCACGCCGGCCTCTTCCCGGGCACAGCCACCCCGTTGGGCAGCCCCAGCTTCTGGACCCCAAGCCCTCCGGCCAAGCGCAGGAGCCCGTCCTGCCCCCGGTCTTTCAGACACCGGGATTCGCGGCCGTCCTTCAGGACCTGTTTCCCTCACAGGGCACCCTGGGCTCGACCCCCTGTCAGCCGCCCCCCGACTACGCCACCCTCCCACCCCAGGCCTTCAGCTCGCCCCTGTCCCCGCTGGTGCCCCCTGCTACGCTGCTGGTGCCCTACCCCGTCATCGTGCCCCTGCCTGTCCCCATCCCTATTCCCATCCCTGTCCCCATCCCTGTGCCCCACGGCGCCGAGGCCAAGGCGGCCCCCGACCCACCCAAGCCGCCGCTCTTCACCCCCCACTCCTGCAAGGGCACCCAGACACCCTGGAGAAGGAGGAGACGAAGCCCTTCGAACTCCTCCACCCACGGGAGTTTCCCCAGCTGAGCCGTCACACTGTCATCAAGATGGGCGGTGAGAACGAGGCGTTGGACCTCTCCATGAAAGGGCCGCCCGCGCTGCGGGCCAGCGAGGCCGCGCCGCCACCGCCGCCGCCCGAGGACGGGGCGCTGGACCTGTCCCTCGCCTCCTGTCGCAAGCCGGGGGGGCCGTACGGGGAGGCGGCCGGTCCTGGCCCCGCCGCCACCGCCGAGGTCGGTGCCCACCCCGCGCCGGACAAGCTCCCCGGGCCAGCCGCCCCCTTCGCCGCCTGCAAGCCCCCGGAGGCGGCGGGCAAGGCGGAGGGCAGGGCCGCGGGCGGCGGCGCGGCCGAGCTGCTGCGGCAGCCGCAGAAGTGGCTGGTGGAACAGGCGGGCAGGGCGGGCTGCGAGCCTAAGGCCGGCAACAACATCGAGATCGTCAGCACCTCGCAGACAGCCAAAGTCATCGTCTCCGTCAAGGATGCCGTGCCCACCATCTTCTGCGGCAAGATCAAGGGCTTGTCGGGGGTCTCCACCAAAAACTTTTCCTTCAAAAGGGACCTGCCCCAGGACTCGGTGCTGCAGTGCTACGACGTGAAGAGCCCGCCCGAGCCGCGGGACAGCGCAGAGGCCCTCAGGAAACCCGTCAAAAACAGGAGCGTAAAGCTAAAGAAAATGAACTCGCCGGAGATACATATTCTTCCAATCAAGAAGCAACGGCTGGCTGCCTTTTTTCCAAGAAAGTAAATTATGGGTTTTTAGAATTTTAAGATTATTATGAAAAGAAGAAGAAGAAAAAATAATAAAAAAGATGCACTCGGTTTTAAACTCATTTAAAACTTTAAACTATCTTTGTAAGTTATTTTTGGGGAAAGAGGGAGAGGATTGGATGTAGAGTCCCTATAAGCTGGGTTGGTTTGGTTTTTTCTTTTGGGTTTTTTGTTCGGTTTTTTTTGTTACCAAATTTTGACTTTTCATGGGAAACTGAATAAAAAGCAACCTATTTTTCAAGCAGATTGCACATTTTGCAGCTTTAATGGAGTAATGGATGAGTCAGAGGGGTAAGAGCTATTTTCACTGCCATAAAGTGCTTTGATGATGTAACTCTTCATAACAGTCGGAATGGAAATTTCAAAATAAATGTTTGTACGTGCTAATTGGTTGCAGCATTCTTTTCTCATTCCCGAATCGCTTTCAGTCTACATAGAAGGCCGTGCAAAGTCTGTAAGCTGTAAAGCACCACAACTGACTTGTAATGAGCCTAAAGTGTTAAAAAAACCCAATAATAGCAGGCTAAGAAAAATTATCTTGTCTCACAGCAGTGTCGAAGAGCATGTCACAAAGCTGCTAACGACGCACCCAAATGAGCTACCAGAGTAAGACAGGTTCACTGTGAGAGACCCATAGCAAACCATCTTAAGTAATGTTATCAGTCATTTAAAACAGAAAAGCCTAAAAGTCAGGGGAAGTTGAGGGGGAGAAGAAATAATCACGTAATTTTTTTGCCTGACTACCGCTATATGGAAAAGTTGTTTATTGTTGATTTTCTAAGATTCTTTGATGGCTGAAATCAATGCACTTAAAAGAGTAGAGCTGTGTAACTTTATCAGCAATTTACAAAGCAGCCCACATCAATGGAGAAATGTGAATGTACAGTTATTCTGCTAGGTTACAGTTTTGCACTTGTCTGTGGAAATGAGCTGGAGGTGAATTACTGTCTGTCAGCTTCGAAGGTCACACAGCTCACTGCTAAAAACGGATCCTGACGGAAGGACACATGCAAGAGCAGGAAGAGAGTTTTTGGTGGGCGCTGCCTTTTTGTGGCTATATACCTGTAGAAAACTTTTGTTACAAGTTCAAATTACGTGTTCCCAGCAGTACACCAGGACTGCCTAAGTAAAAAAGAGCCATTGTAAAGCCATCGGCTGGATGCTGTCACGCGCTAACTGTTCCTGCCTTTGCCTAGCTGCTGCCAACCTACTTCTAAGACTCCTCTTGGACAGCTTTGGGAGGGTTTTCACAGTTATTTATACAATGAGAAGTTGCTCAAAAGAGCAGCTTCAGTGCCTCAATTCTGCCCACACCTATAGGCACCAGTGTCATGCCAAAATCTGCTGCAAGTTTTAATAGCAGCAGACACCAGTTCAGTATTTGGAAATGGAATCTGCACTATGAGGTTAGGAAGGGCATGATGTTTCTCTTTTCCTTGGCTGAAGGATCACTGCCTTCTTGCTTAATACAAAAATGGAAGACTTTGATATAGGCATAGCATTAGTTCTGTCAAACTCTTGCTTTTTAAATATTTTAAAGCCTTTTATTTTTCCCTGAGGTGGCAGAACTGACAACGTTCAGAAAAGCATAAAAGTGTTGATGGATTCATTAATGTTTAGTCATCTGACTGTATTTTTTTATATTTTTTTTCCTTAATTGAAAATACTCAGCCACTTTGTTTTTCTCCTTCCAAGAAACTGCTAATGAAATATGTCATCTGGTTATTGCAGAGGCTGAGGATTTCAACATCCCTCGGGATGACCATCCCAGTTGTCACTGTCCCCTCCTATTTCAGCCTCCCCATTCTGGAGGGTCAAAAAACTTCTGAAAATGTGAATTTTCCCCAGGGCTATACCAGAGTAAAATAAGGCGGTCACCGAATTGGCTGCTGTCATTTTTATTTTGCAGTTGACATAAGCAAGTTCAAAAGAAGTTTAATTTCTTTTTTTTTTTTAAAGTAGCATTTCACACTGGTGGTGGCATCTGCTGCACCAACTGCCCCAATCCTTGCTGTCCTTGTGTGAGTCATTCCCTATAGCAACCTCAGCAGGCGGAGGGCATCCATCCACTGCTGCCCCTCCTGCTGGCCACAGGATAGCTGGGACAGGCAGAGCCTGTTGGCAGCATTGGCTGCAGGTGCTCAGATTTTCCCTCCTCTCCTTCAGAGGCCTTTGCTGGGAGCATCAATGCATCAACCTCTCAGCCCACTCTGCACACAGAGAGGTCTGGTTTAACTGAATTTAGACCACAGGCTCCAGAAACCCTGACAACAAATTAGGCTAAATCAGCTTTATGACATTATAAACCCATATAAGCACTGTCAAAACACCCAATGCCTGGGGACAACAAATTGAGTTTAAAGCCAACTGGTACTGGTTGTAACAGTAGACCAGAGCAGCAGCCATGTGGCTGCATCTTGCCCCAGTCTCTTGGAGGAGTAACTGCAACTTCTCCCTTCTGAAGCAGGGCTGAGGAAAACCAGAGCAGGCTCCAATTATCCTATCATCCCTCTCTGTCCCTCCAGGGCAGCTTCCCCAGCTTTTCAGGGCCAGAATGGGCAGGCTCCCTGGCACTGCCGGTTGCCACCAGCATCCCCAGAGCCTGTGGTCGGAGCCACTCCCATGCAAACGGATAAGCAGAGCAGACTGGGCTCACCCACCCCGCTGCTTGGCTTTTCCATTACTTAAACTGCAGGGGCAAGGGGAATATTCTCAACAACAGCATCTTCCCAGGAAGGCTTAGGGCAGCTTGCACTCCTATACCTTGCTGCCATTTCATGCAACCCCAGGCTTCAAGGCTGTGCCATGGGAAGAGGAGCCACATACTGGTATTTCTGCTGCTGAACTCTGTTGGGAAAATGATGCTAAGTAGGGACCATTTGCCTCCCACCACCCTCTTGTGTGAAGCACAAGTTCTACATCCCATCAGCACGGGGGAGAAGCAGCCGTAGAACAAAGTACTTAATTACACCAAGATTGAGCACTTTCACCTCCTCCTCCTCCTTGCCTCTAGCAGCAATTACAGATTTTGTATATTGGGCCATTAATTTTCTAAAGGGCTACATTTTAACTGCTTCTGAAACTTCTGTATGAGAAGGATGTGGAGCTGCACTCATGATATATGGAGCTTCCATTTCTGGTGGCTGTTAATGGAGACATTAATACCTCCAGTGAAGTTGAAGGAAAGTCATTAAGCTGTAATGGTAGGAGGAAGACATTTTACAATGATGAGTATATGCAAAAGGGGAAGAGAGAGGAGAGGGAGAGACAAGCCACGCACTCAGGGGCACCCCTTGTTGGCCCCAATCTCTATGTTACTTGGACTTTGGGTGTGGGGTCTTACTAGAGGGTGAGAGAGAGGGTAGAAGGTTATGGGGTCATGTTACCTTTCTGTCTGCTCTCTTCCCTGTCAGGCAGGGGCTTTGCAGGAATCCAGAAACTAAATCCAAGGCAGGCACATCCCAGATGAAAGCCATGGGACAGGACAACCTCGGGGGCAGGAATGCTTAGGTGTATCAGCTTTCCTACACAGGACAGCCTTTCCCCTATGCTGCCCAAAGCACACTTCCAGGACCAGGGGTGCATACCTAAGGCTTCCACATGTGAAGTTAGCTGTTAGCAAAATAAATTAATCTGAAAGAAGAATTAGCAGCTTCTTGGACAGGGAACTTCTCTGGACTGGGCAGTTTCTAGGTTGGGAGAACACCAAGCAGTCAGGTAAGGAAGAGACAATTGTAAATACAAGGAAAAGGTGGAGAATAGGGAGAGGAAAGCAAGCAATGGAAACTGAGACAAGATCCAAGCCTGTTAGCATTGCACCTTTATTGAAGTTAGCAAGCAGCTGGACAGAGAATGAAAAAGAGAAGCAAAATGATGGCCTTTGGCTGTGAGCTGCTGACAGAGAGAGAAAAGAAAGGAGTCAGCCTCAAAGACATGGCTTGAGCCACTCGGTGAGAGCAAGGAGAAAAGCAGGCACTGAGCCCAGGGAGTGCAATGCTTTCTTGGGCTGAAGGTAGCCAAAAGGTGAGGGCTGGGAGAGACCATACATCAAATCACATATGGAGAACACACAAGGCACTCCTGCTCCGGCTCCTCGGACAGCAGGGGACAGGGAACAGAGGCCTGTTCCCATCCCAGCAGAAATGCAAAGAGAAGCAGAAGAGCAAAGATAGCTGCTTTTGCCTTACCTATACTCTCCTACCACCCACGCTCCTATCTGCTATAAAACTGATATGCCACGATGTCTCATGATCAGTGAGACACTTTTTTAACCACTTCTATCCATTTTCTGCTCAGGCCTCCCAGAGCACTGGGATGATTTTACCACCTTGCACATCCCTTCAGAGGTTTGACTCATAGGGGCTCAAAGATCAGTTTCATGCACTTGCACATGAAAGGTTTCAGGGGAAACTATTTGGCACAGAAGTGGCAACTGAGCATGGAAGGGAGTGAATCAGAGAAGTCTGTGCCTCTTCACTTGCACAGAGGCAACATGGGACTGTGATCCGACAACAGTAAGTGACTTGTTAACAGTTCTCATGAACGATATTAGACAATGAAAACAGCATAAAACAACATTGCATAATATCCTGGTGCCAGATGTTTTAGTTTCTTTTTGTGCTCAAGTTTATAAAAACATGTTGAAGGGCTCAGTCAAAGACCTTGTTTTCCTCTGGGGTCTGTTCCTGCCTTCCCAAAGGCAGACAGCCTGACACAGTGACATTAATAATGTTCATTTGTGCAATTTGCTTTTTTCACTCACCTTTCCCTTCTTTCCCCAATGCCTCCCCCTCCTCCTCCTATTTAAAGTTGCATTTCTCTTAGACTATACTACATACCCTTAGTACTGAAGTTTTCAATTCAGAGTACTCTGGGGCAGTCCTACACACACAAGCAAATCCCCTAATTTTAGTGTGGAAAACCTATTTTCCACAGTTGTTAAAATCATGGTATTGCAATCTTGTTAGTAAAATCTGTTATGTTGTTGAACCATCTGAAACATTTCTTCATGTTTGAGTAGAAATATTACTAATCACTAAAATATTTTAGTACTGCCTTGCACCCACATAGCCCAAGCTCTCTTAAAATAGTACCATAATATCCCAGTACTGAAATTATTAGCATTCTTCCAAACTAAGATACGAAAATTAAAAGAGCAAACAGTGGGGTACAATCTAATCAAATACCTGGAAGGAAGGCCTATTTCTACTTTTTTCCAAGTGGAACATCCTTTTTTCACTGTTTGGAAGTGTGTTTCCAGTGAAATGCTGGTAACAGACACACTGCATCCTTGCATCACCCTGTGACCCCACTCCCCCTTTGCTCCTGGGATTACTAATGTTCCTTAGGCCACAGCTGTTCAAAAACGGTCACATTTTTTGCATTGTTCCAATATCATCCTTCCCACCATATCCTCATCAACGGAGTTCCCAACTTTATTTGCTTAGGAACAAAGATAGGCAATGATTTGTCCTAGACTGGCATCTCACAGACCAAGGGCGGGCCACTGGACACAAAACAAGGAGGTCCTTCTTTGTGGAGCTTATGTACCCAAAGAAAAGCCCTAAAAGTACCACGAAAACATATAGGAAAGCTACTGATTTTTGAGGTTTCTGATACACAAGTAGTTTATCACTTATTGAGGGAAAAACCCCAAACCCAACCTACCTGCATTTGAAATTATAAAGGAAACAAGTGGATTATTTTTGTTTGTTTGTTTTTAATGTTTCAAAATAAGTACTTTGAAAGCTTGGTCCACAAAGCACACTCCAGACTAAGAGCACACGTACCTACCCTTCAGAGACCCTCCACAGCGCACCCATGATGGCACAAAGCCACCACACTCACTCTTAAAGCCCACTGATGCATACACCACACTCACCCAGAACCACCTGTATTTGTGGACAAAGGGGTCAGAGTGGGGTTAAAAAACACCAACGGAGTATTTAAGTGCTTGCTGTCTGCTTTTTGCCACAGCATTCTATGCAACAACAAAGATATATGAAAAAACAAATCTTCTCTATGGATAGAATTTTGGCTAGATACTCTGAACAACTGGACTAAAGCCAGACCTCTTGTGTGGTTGAACATGGGACCTGGCCAACATTGCTTGGATATTATAATGTGCACTTGAACAATTGCTCCTCAATGCCAACCAGGTCTTCCAAAGAAGGACTCAAGTAAGAAGGTTGTTCCAGCTTACTTGCAATGAAGAGCACTTTATCTGGGGAATTAGCTCACTTGCTGAAGTTGAAATGGGTACTGAGTCTCACATGATAGAAACTGGCTAATAAAACAAATAGAGTCACGAAGTCTCTGTAAAGCAGATGTTGGTATCTGGTCAGATCACTAATATCCTCAACTCCCATGGAATACATTGAGAAAGAATCTGGACAACTACGGTATCAAGAAATGAAGTTGCATTAAGCCAAACCCAAGCCTGTGGTCACAGGTTTTGGCTCCTTGACTGGTCTGGCTTTAAAAGAAATCATACCAAGACTGAGTTGTTAGAAGCAGCTAAGAAATAATTTAAGGACAGAAGAGTGCCATGTCCCAAAAGTTGGGTTGGGAATTACAAGGATTTATTCCTTGTTTTCAGATAAAATCATGTCATGATAAAAAGACTTCACATCCCTGACACGGTTCAAAACGTTTATTCCTAACTTTCCCCTTAAAAACCCCAGCTTAACATGAACTGTCAAAGACTCAAGTCGTCTGTGAATCTGAAACAATTTATCTTGATATATCCACCTGGTTTTCTCCTTCCTAATTTTCCATTACTTCATTCTTCATGTATTTTCCTTCCCATGTTTATTGCAAGCAAACCCTATCACTCATCCCAGCCTTGCATTTGTTTTCTTTGAAAACATTTAAACTTTCCCCAACCTGTTCATTTCCTGTAGCCAAACACCACCCAGGCAATTACAATTAATATATTACAGTGAATGCAAAGATGTATGAAAGTAATATGCTCCCTTTTGCTGAGCTGTCCTCTTCAAAACAAACAGCTGATAGCAGTCAGGTAAAAACCTGACAAGACAAACAAAAAAACCCCACCGCAAACAAAAAAAAAACCCTGAACCCAATCTAAAACCAACCAACCAACCCTGCCCCCTGTCCCATTACCCATTTAACCTAATAAGCAGTTATGTTCCAATATAATAAAATTAATATACTAAAATTACCTATCTACTACCTCACCCCTAAAGTACAAGCATAAACCAAGGGTAGACTAAAACTGAGCATTTATTTATTAATTTCTCCCTCTCCGCTATTTTGCTCAATTAAGCACAGGGACTTAAAAAGAAAATGACCTTGTAGATCATATCTTGAGTAACACTGTGCAGATGAGAGGCATCTCTTCATAACAGAGTACCATGTACATGTCCAGGCAAGGGCTGAAATCAGTAGCAGTAGATGGTACATCAGAGATAAAGCAAGCAAAAACTGCAGAGTCCTTCCCTTACTTTCCAAAACATGCAGCAGTAAGAAGCACATGGGAAGATCCTTCCCTCAAAAGGGTCTCAGTAAGAGGAAACCTGTTCTGCAGCACTAGTTTGGAGAGATGGAAGTTGAGGAAGAGTTCAGATCCATTTGAAAACCTCACTCTTGGAAATCTAGACAGCAATAGCCCAATTGCTTGGGGAAACAGAGTGCCCCCATAACTACTGAAAAAAAATAAATATGAGAAAGGGAAAAATCTAATAAAATCAAGACCTCTTACATTTGAACACCAGACTTTCTAAGGTATACCACCATTCATTCCGTTTTTTCCCACTGCCTTGCCAATTGCCTCAGCGCCCGCCTCGAAGGGTAGCTGAGTCTTCTTTGTCTTTCCAGTACTGGACCTCAGAGCTGGGACAGCCAACACAGGGTAATGACAATTGTCATGGTGGTTTTGTGGCATATTCGTTTTCTTCCAGCTGTTACAACTAGAAAGGAACCATTGGCAGAGAGGGTTCCTGCCAGCTTCAAGCTGTACATCTGTTCATGCTTGTCTGTTCAGACAACATGGGATGCAATCTCCCTTTCCCTTTATGCTGGCATCTGTTTGCTTGTGCTGTGTGTCCTGAAAGGCCTTTGATTTCAGATGCTGAAAAGTGAATTTCTGTGGATAAAAATGCCTTCATGTATTTTTAAAAGAAAAGAAGTAGAGAGTGTGCAGCCTTTTCTATCAGTGCTAAACAGTTTCCCTGCAGATAATGAAAGCTGAAATAAAACTAGCAGTGGTCCATGAAGCTATGAGGAGAAGCAGCTTTTGCAGGACTCCTAACCATGTAAAGAAGGACTGGGAGATTCTGGAACTGATGGAAGCTAATTCTGATTCAAATGGGACAAATTACAGCTAATCAAAATTATCTGCTAGGACAGGGATGGATGATTATGCAAGTGAGGAATTTAAAAGCCCGCTGGATCACTGTAATGACATATTTTAAATACACACAGGACTCCCGTCATCTATTACAGCCACAGTAACGAGGTTTATTTAGAACCATCAGAAAACAAAGTAGCAAGACACTTTGCCATTAAATAACCCCAACCCTATCTCTGCAGATTTTCAACTGAAAAAACTAAGATATATAAAATGTTATATATAGATACAGTTGCAGACACAACACAGTGAGTTTACAACAGACTGTTCAGATTTTAACAAGTCTCAAAATGGCTCTCTATGACCTTTGAAACAACAGGAACACTGACAGTTGGGGAACATAATCCCGGGATTATGGGCTAGTTAGTAAGCTTTACAGAGCGAAAGATTATAATCAAGGCTTGGAAAAAAAGCAGCAATCATTTCACCACTAAAACGGACATGAAATCAGCTTCTGCCTCCCTGCATCACTCTTAGGCAGTTCTAAATGAGCACTTTTTACTCACTCCCACGGTTTTACATGTAATAAAGATGGAGAGGAGGAATACATGACCTTTGAAATTGATCTCAAGGAGGTCTCTCTTTTTTCTTTTTTTCCTCTTCAAGCCAAGCCAGTGTAACTCTACACAACCTCAACTTGGCAGAAAGAACTACAAAAAGATGAAGACGCTCATTACTTAGAAGAGGTTCACATCTCTTCATTCATTTTACTCTATTATGTAACTAGCTGGCCAATCAAAGGAAAAAATACTGCTATCATTCCCTTGTAAAAGTGTTTCTCTCCACAATCCTGCATTAAAACAGACAACATTCTATAGGTGACAAAAGAAGAACGGGGGAAACTTCGGCACACTGCTGAATGAGATGGGAGACCTCATTACATAGAGCACAGAAAAGGCTGAAGTACTGAATACCAGCTTTACCTCAGTGTACCCATATATCAATTCTCCGAATTTCAACTTCAATTAAAGGAAAGACAAGCACAAAGAAACTTTTTTCTGATCAGGTTAAAAATTCAAGATTTTAATCATCCCCACCCAGGGCTTAATTTTTCCCTTACAGAAATACTTGAGAGACTCAAATTTAGAATTTTTGTATCATGTTCAGGGCTTACATAAACATATCCACAGACTCACAAAACTGCCAGAGCTACAGAGAAGGTTAACATTGCTTTTTGCAAATTATATCCCTGACTGCAGAGGAAGAAGAGTTTCTACAAATATAATGAGCATTCAGATGAACATCTTTGTGCCTGTGTCTACCACCTGAAATAAAAAATGGTGTGTCTTTATCCAAAACAGCAACAAAAACAGGGGAAGATGCTCCATCCTTCAAGCCAACATTTGTAATATGATATTGCTCTCTTTCACTGTCATCCCTACAATACGTGTGAAAAAGTCATACAATACATATCTGCCACCGTCTACCCTCCGGCCTTCTTTAATTCCACCATTGCATAGGTGTTCTGCAAAAATAATTTCTAGAGCTGCTAGTCCTCCCAGGTAGCAGCATTTTAATTTTCAGTAGTCCCATGATGCACTGAAGAGTTATGGCACTGTCTTCCAGGATGACCAAAAGTTACAGAACTAGATAAACAGATGAATTCATGTTGATAGAAAAGCAACTAAGAGAAACAAAGAGACTAAATCATATTGTCCTGTATATCAAATAAACACCAAAAAGATACTAAGTATGTTCTTAAAGAGATCAGATGCAAAATGCCTCTGGACTACTGGCACAACCAACTTCCAATTTTCACCATCTGCTAGTGACAGTTATGAGGTTGCCATTAACCCAATCCAAGTTCCTTCTCAGGCACTGGCTGATTGCTGATAACAGCCACTGGAATAACAGACTTCTGTATTACAGAAGTAAGAAAGCTTGAAGTGTACGAAGTTCAAACTTACTGCCATTAACTGCTTTGATTTAAAACACTTCATTTCTTTATCTGAACACAACACAAACAGTTTTTATCAGTCTCTTCCCCTCAGTGGTTACATGAGAATTCTGTAAGCTGTAAGATGCAAAATGAGACATACCAAACTAAATTGTGGAATAACTAGATAAGTTCTTATTTGGAAAGCATAGAACAACCCAAGTTCAAACATTAATTGCTTCACATGAACAAGGCTGGAATGATCTTACCCTTTTCATTAAAACCTCCTTATATCAGATGCTTCCATGAACTGCCAAGAACTGCCAAATGCCAGATGAGACAGCCACCCTGGCCTTCGCAGAGAGTGCTCACATATCCACATGGCATCAAACAGAACGGACAGTTACAACAGTGAACAAACTATTTTATTTTTCTTGCTAGATAAGAACATCCCACTGAAAATAAAGAATAAAAAATATATTCTGCTGTAAGACTCTGAATGCTTGAATCTCACGCTACAGCACACGGAGAAATTCTGGTACAGCAACATCACAGTTATCTTTGTGCACATGGGTGCACAGAAAGCCTTGAACAAATATTTATACCCATAATAGTGCCATGTACAAAAATGTCATTCCATAAACACTAAAGAGAAAATTTAAACATCTTTCTTTTTCTTATGCCAAGGGCAATGTAAAAAATGAAAACTGTTCTCAGTCAATTACTTCCACTTAAATTGTATGAGATCTTTTTATGCTTAAGAACCCAAATTCAGCATAATAAAGCACAGAAGAAGTAATATACAATTATATATATATATGTATAAACGATATACTGAACATGTAGGGCATGATGTTTTCCTTAATACATAATTTTTGGTGTAACCATATGAAAGATAAGTCAGTATTTTTCTAACATCAAGAGAAAATATTCTGTTTCTTCAATCAATGCTCTGACCTTTTCTTACTTTAAAGAGCATGCCTGAATTATTAATCTAAGCATACATGCACCACAAAAGATAATCAAAACAAATCAACAGAGATAAACTTTAGTGTCAAACGTATAATGATGTAATAACAAAAACAATTCTCAGGGCCCAAACGACTTTCTGAATTGAAATTGCATTGCAGTCACTTAAAATAACAAAATACTTGGACTTGTGAGTCACAAAATTCACTGTTTTCTAGCAGTACCTCTGACGAAATTTGATGAGTATCAGTCTATGAGTAAAGAAAGTAATTTTCAAAAGAGGAATTTATAAAAAATACATTTATACTATATGCTTTCATATAAAAAGGCATTAAGAAATATAATAAATCCTACTATTTTAGGACTACACCTTCCCTAACAAACAGTTTTTATCACTTGACTATTACATACAGTACATTCAGTTTCCTAAACAGAAAGTATATTTTCTCGTCCCTGATGTATTTTACAACTGGCAGTGACAACAAACTGTTTTATTATCACCACTCATTCTTGCAGCTTATACAAAGAGCACCAATTTTACCCAAAAAAAGGTTTATCACTTACATAGTAGCACTTCCTCACAGGAAATATAAACCCAAAACATTGGAACCAAATGTGTCTTTCCAAATATTTATGAGAAGATATGGCTCTGAGTTAAGGGATGAATAACCAGGAGTATTGCATAGTACAGGGATTTTGCCTGTATGAATAAAGACACCTTTTGATTGTTTGTCACCTTCTGACTCCAAGAACAAATTAAAGAGGTGCTAATGAAAGTAATACACAACTAAATATACTGTTAAAAAAACCAAAAAAAACCCACAAAAAACCAAACAAAAAAAACCAAACAAACAAACAAACAAAACCCAAGAAATTGTACAGTTCTCTCTGGCACAGTGCAAAGTACACATTAAAAAATGGAAAATATATGTACAGTGTGTATGTATATTTTTATATAGTATGTATTTCCCTGACACATACACATGTACATATAAAAAGCATGAACACACACATTCATGCCAAACTCAGCAAAAAGATGGAATGTTTAATATGTGGATGCATTGTTCCAGTGAAATCAGTCTGTCCCAGAAATGGCTGTTTATACAGCCAATATGACCTTCCATGAAACAGAAATATTTACTGCCTGCCTAAACTGACAATATATGATACATTTGTCCTCATAACTCCCCAAAGGACTGATAATCACACTTTATAAAAGCTTATATTTGTATTAAGCCCTCTCTTCCATAACCCTATCTTCTGAAAGACTAGAATATTCACTACAGAGATGAGATCTTTTATTTTAAAATTTTCTTGCAATATAAAAGTTTACAGCCACCCCTGTAAAAATTATTAACACCTGATGCTGGTTTAATTTACTATTTCCCTTTGGGATTCAGCTGTTTTGGTTCTGGATACGAACACATTGGCTGAAGCCTGTGACACAGAACACACTTGTCAGGATTCAGAGAGCGCTGTTACCAGACCTGCCCACACCCAGTATGATCAATTGTCCTTCCCTGCCAACTTTCTGTGAAACAGTTCGCAAAAGTACTAGAATGCAATACAATCCCTCCCCCTCTTTATCCTGAATGTCTCTTTTACATTTCAAAAAATAAAGGTTTATATCAGCAAATGAGTTTCATATCAAGGCGATGGCTGTGAACCTGAGAGCTTGGTGTGATCCGAGCACATGTGTTTGTAGTATCCCCACTGGCTAGAACTTTCCTTGTTTAAGTCGTTCAATGTGGTAGCACAACTTTAGGGCAGGCCCCAGCTTCAGTCCCATATATTTCATTATCATATCACTCCTCAATAAGAGTAGTGCCTTCCCATCAATTTCCTGCAGAAGGAAGAGAATAAACACAACAGACAACTTCTTTAATAAGCCACATGATAAAACTGAAAAGTACATTATAGTTGCATACTCTAGTATATGCATATACTGTAGTAAAAATATATCTACTATATATAAAACAGTAACTGGAATTTTGAATTTACAAATGACCACTGACATTTAATTTTAGTATTTTTTTAATGTGTGATTAAGTATTTGAGATGTTAAACAAAATGACAGTAAATAAAAGAAACTGACCAAACAGCCCTCAGAATAAGGATTTCCAACCAGGAAAAAAAGTGAATGGGTCAAGGGAAAAAAAAAAAAAAAAAAAAAAAAAAAAAAGCTGCAAAAGGAAGGTCTGTGCAGTTAGAGATTAAATGATCCAAGCACTGAGGCCTTGCACTGAACCTTGAAAACAGCTGTGGGAGGATTTTGGCATGCATGTGCAAACACAGAGGAAGGGGTTAGAGACCATCTAAATATGGGAAATTAGACAGATCTATTTCCATGTTGAATTTCCATGAAAGAGATTGTCAGGATGAAGACCAAGGACAACTTCGTCAGATTTCAACTGTCTGAGAAGCTGCTGAAATATGACAGTCCTAAGCTCTTAGTATCATTACATACCATAGACAGGCAATTAGTTCCATAAAGCACCACAAAGAGAAACACTCTGTCTTACTTTTTTAAACATAAACCTGACAAAACAAGTAACATTTACTGTTATTATACAACTAAGAATAAAATATAAGACAGAAATCTTCATTGGAAGTTATTTTAACTTCCAATCCAGCTTAGTCAGAGATTAAACTGTTAGGAAGAGCTGGAGCAGAACATGCATGTAATACTACTAAAGAGAAAGACAATCTCTGTTTGGAGGGCCATATATGCAATAAAATAAGAGAGCAGCTCTTTACTGAGCAACCTACCATAGAAAGGCACAGTACCACAGACTGATACAGCTTCTGTTTCTAAAGATAACATCTAGTCAGACCTATGAAACCCTACACATTGTTTTCCCAAACATTAATTAAATGATTCAGTTGATTGAATTTTAGTATTAATGACCAAGTGCCTAGCTAACGATGGATAACATCATCTCTGCTCTAGGAGATTAAGTCTCCAAAACAGGGGGACTGGATGCCCCACACTGTACATGAGAATGCCATCTTCTCTAGAGGCTCCAGGGATGAAAGGGGTACCAGGGATGTTGACCATTAGAACATGGGCGCTTCCAGGTTGGCTTTTTTCCATATACACTGGAAAGAGGTGGCTATTTATGTTAGTTTAGCAAGACTGAAAAACAGAAAAAATATACTGCAGGAGGGGTTTGAGGTGGAAAAGTAATTTTCAGACTCTAATATATGAGGAGAGTCTACTCCAGTTGCAAACAGACTCATAGACATGAAAGTTGTATTTTAAGAGATTTATATGACACAATCTACTAGAACAGAATGGATATGCATCATACGTGTCTTCTAAAGAGTTCTGCATGTGGAGCCAGTGCCCGTGGATCAGCTTCTTTCACAAAACGTACTACTTCCTCTATTGACCAAGAGGAAGGATCCTTATTCAATGTTCTTGAAGGTTCCCTTTTTAGTGAATTCAAATCCAGTCCAGTTGTGGAACTTGCAGCTTTTAATACAAAAATATTGTGAAAGGAAGAAGTATCACTAGTTTGTACACGGATAAGACATTTCATTTTGCATAAGACACTTTAATATTAACTTATGGCATTTATTATGCATTGTTTGCAATATATTAAAATGAAAAGATGCTTTGTTTTTCTTCTAATAATACTGAACTGCTCCTTTTGTCTTTAAATTACTTCTATAACTAAAAATACTTACAGCAGCATAGACATTAGCACTGTGACATACCTAGAGGGATCAGTTTTACTTGTACTTAGCTCCTGGCTCCCAACATGCTACTAACTGGGAACGAGGCAAAGGCAAGTGAAGCTGTGCAGACAGAGGGAGAGACAGTAGGGAACCCTATCCCTGTATTTCAGCAACATGGCAATATTTGATAAGATGCTCAGGAAGTGAGCTGCATATAGCTATCGCTGCCTGCTCCAGCTTGCTGCAGGGTCCACCGCAGCAGCAGGAAGAAGCTGCAGCAGCAAAGACCCTCCCTTAGCTTGCACTACACTATTAGTACTAACAGGCTTAAGTTCTGTATTTGCAGTTACATTAGCAAGCCTGACATGCTTGGCAAGAGCACATTTCACTCCATATGCAAGCTTTCCAATGGCAAAGAACTTCTTTATTCATAACTCTGAGTGTTAATAGAAGCAGTTACATATTCTGGAAGGTTTTGTTTAAGAGCATACCTTCAATCCGCCTCTGTATTCGATTCCTACTGACTTCATAGTAGCCACTGCTCCCAGCAGAGCTCAGGGACAGCCTGCGTAGGACTGGGGCAGAATTTGAGGTAGCAGTTGCTGGCTGATGGGAATTTCTGTAATATGCAGCATTTCCTGAAGCACGGTACTCCGTGGAATTTCGACTGGTTTGGTTTGATGGATTTACAGAATTAAGTGCAGAATCCATAGAATCCTCAGAAAATCGGTGTTCTTTGGAAGTGCTGTTTTCCTCTATAGGCAATGTTTCTGCTACACAAAAAGCAAGCATCAATATGTTCAAAGGGATGGACATTACACCTTTGTTACTTAAGGCCTTGATACGTTCTCTTGAACGTACTGACAGACTGTAATCCTGTTAATAAATCCCTTGTGAGACAATCACTGAGACTGAATGTCCCTTTCCCTCAATGAATCATTGGACTCTTACTGTATTTTGAAACATTATTTTTGTAGCAAAAGATTTAATATGTCAAGTTTGAGACATTCTTCCATTAATAATTTTAATTGTACTTACTGAATGCTATGAGCAGGGAAATGACAGGAAACTTTTTTTATAGAACTGTCTGCTGTAAATATTGATACATAAATAATTTTAGTCAAGAATTTTCTTTTTTTTTTAAATCATATCATTAAAAAGCAAACAATATTATGTAGCATTTATTTTGCAAGACATTTTTAATACAAACAAAAAACTCATGTTAACTGACAATTGTTTAGTATATTCTAAACAGCAGAGGGAGTTACTAACTTCACAAAGAAAACGAGTGGACAGTTATTATCTACGGACCCCAACAGGTTCAGAGAGAGGTGCCATTATTAAAAAGGGAAGAGGTTACGGGCAAAACCACAGAAGGCTGTGAATGCCTGGTATGGCACATTAATGTAACATGTTTTGACCATCCTGCTTGGTCTACACACAGTTCTTTACACTGAGAAGGACTTCAGGTTTCTCTAACTGCAGATTCTGGAAAGCTAAAGATACAGAAAAATTACTGAACCCATGGAGGGAAGTTTAAAAAAAGTAAAGTCTCAGAGAGGGAGTATAACAAAATTCTAGTTCTTGTGCCTTTTCAACATATTTATACTCTACAAAAGAAAAACAACATCCACTCAGAAGACTTGCGAACTTTTCAAGTCTGTCAATACTGACTGTAAGCCACGAGTGGAGTTCAGCATAGCCCTTTCCCTGGGCCATGAGACAGGAGCCAGGTTTGCTCGTTCCTGAAAATTCCACTCCTGTTCAGCCCAATTTCAGGTATGTTTGAGAGAAGCATGCTATGTGAGGAAAAAAACCCCAAAAATAAATCAACAGGAACACTACTCCATTCTCTAGCAATCATAGGTATTCCCCTCCATTTGAATCAGGCCAATATCTAGCACGAGAAAGAAGCTGGAAGCATGATGTACAAATCTGTATGAAACAAATGCTGCTTTGGCAGCAGAGTTAAGAGCTGGAAAAATATAGCTAACAGGTTCACAGAAGTGTAAGCCCCACACTACCATCTTGAAAATAACTCTACTGAAGTTATAAAACATATGCTAGTGAGGCAGCATATTCTTTGGAATAAGAACTGGTATGTTCTGCAAAACAAGTTCCTGAAATAAGCTTTTTACTACCCTTCCTATATGAAAACTTTCAAGAATTTCTTGGGAAAATGCCCAATTAAAACCAAAGGAGAAGTATTTTCCTAAAAAACCCAGTGAGCTTCTCAAGCATGCTTTCAACTTGCTTTATGAGGTCTCAAGTTCTCTTTCTGAATCTTGTTTGAAGTGTGGTACAGTGAAAAAAATGTTATGTGTATTTTGACCTTCAAACAGCATAACCCTGAAAGGTAATTAAAAACTCTCAGATAGCCAGCTCCCTTCTTAGTGATTTTGGTAAGGTGAGACCATAGAATCATAGAATGGAAACACAGAATTGTTTAGTCTGGAAAAAGCCACGATGACCACTGTTAACCCAATACCACTGTGTTCACCGCTGAGCCACATCTACATGTCTTTTAAATACCCTCAGAGATGGTGACTCAATCCTGGACAGCCTGTTTCAATGCTTGACAAGCCTTTAGTGAAGAAATTTTTCCTAATACCCAATCTGAACTTCTCCATGTGCAACTTGAGGCCATTTCCTCTTGTCCTATTGCTTGGGAGAAGTGTTAGCTGGGAGAAGATATGAATTCCCACTTCCCAGTAACCTCCTTTCACATAACTGTAGAGCACGATAAGGTGAAAGGAGGTGAGCACTTCTGCCAGCTCCCTCAGTACTCCTGGGCAGATTTTATATGGTACCAGAGACTTGTGCATGCCTTAAATGTTGACCATTTTCCCTTGGACTGTGGAGGCTTCAATCTGCTTCCCATTCCTACCTTCCAGTTCAGGATGCTGGGAATGTGGAGAACAACTGATCTTAGCTCTAAAGACAGAGGAACAGCCCTCCTCAAACTTCATCACTTTGTCTCCCCTCACATCCAATAGAAAGCTTGAGATTCTCCCTAGCCTTCCCCTGACTGCTGAGAAAAATGAGACAAAAATTTTCTTGTCTTTTATGGCAGAAGCCAGATTAAGTTCTATTTGGGCTTTAACCTTTCTAATTTTTGCCCTGCATAACCTAATAGCATCCTTGTAGTCTTTCTGATTTTCCTGCCCCTTCTTCCAAAGGTCCTTTTTTTTCCCCTGAGTTGCAGCCAAACCTTTCTGTTCAGCCAGGAGAGTCTTCTTCCTTGCAAGCTTGTCTTTCAGCATTTGAGGACAGCCTGCTCCTGTATCTTTGCGTCCAGCCTTCCTGGACTCCTTATCTGCAAGGTGATGTAACATCTTTTACTAGATTTGATAGTCATGGAATAAAGAAGCTTTTATGGATACAAGTCCTTCTCTTTCATATAAATAACTTTCAAAATGACCACTGCAAAACTTTCTAGTTTGTCAGACCTCAATCCAAAACCAAAGAAGAAGCTACTGAGGTTTTGAAGAAAACAAAAAAGAAAATAAAAGCTTTTTTTATTTCTCAGAAGTACTTACAGCAACTTAGCAAGACTAAAAACAAAAAGTATCATTCCATAGAATTTCAGAGAGACTTTAAGAGATGAAGTCAATGATGCACACTATAAAATTAAAAAGTAGCCAAATAAGGGAAAATTGAAGCTTTAAAGAATGAAACCGCATCTCAGGCCAAGGCCAAAAGGCAGAGCTGATACCTTAAATTGTTACAGCAAAGCTGTATGAAGGACTGTAATGTTTAACTGACTGAACCTGTAGATTCAGATTTCAGAAGTCTTGAAAGGTAGGATGAAACAATGGAGACAACACTCCTTAGCAGAGTGTTTCAACTGGAGTATTCAAGCATGTATCAGTCAACTCCATGTAACGTATCAAGAAAAAACATTTTTTATGTTTTTATAGTAAACTAGCAGGAATCTAAATATAGGTTGGCTTTTTGGGTCTTCTTTATTAATTGGTTTACATTATCTTTGTAAAAATTTCTGTAGAAAAAAGATGTTAAAAATTGACTGCATTGCTAAAGAACTGAATTGTGTTCATTCCAATTATATCCCAGATTTCTCTCTGATGTTGTATCTCCTGAAGCAAATAAGAGGTTTAGTAAAGATCATGTCTGCTTTTTTTCCCCCTCCAGGACATCAGCATTTGAATTTATCTTACTGGAAATTCTAAACTCATATACACAAGGTGGAAAAGCTGGCATATTTCCCATCACTTTCCAGAGAAGGCCTTCTGTTCAGTAGCTATAGCATCCAATCCACTTTCTGATCCATCCATCCAGCTTCTCAAAATGCAGCAAAATTGGCATCTAGCAAATGGAGCATTACAATCCATGGAGTGACACAGTTTGCCTACCTTGGCATTTTGAGCAGTTGTGAATTAATAACAGAGGTATGAAAAGAGATGGGAGGTTCTACTTCAGAATGCCTGACTTCTGGGTAGATTAATGAAAGGCCTGTAAGAGGCCTTTAGTTTCAAATGTAGGGATGACAGCAGACTGTTTAGGCACTGAAGCCTTAGCAGGAACTGAATGTTTTGTTTTCTTGAGGCGCTTGTGGGAATTAGAAACCAGTTGTTCTGTCTCATACATAACAAAATGATGTAATTGGACACAGGAGTAGGAACACTCTGTTTTCAGGGCAAAGGAGTCTGAGTTATTCCCTACTCCCTCCTCCTTTATCTTTCATAACTTTGAAAAGAAACTGTTAGTGAGCAAGAAAGGCAGCAAAATCTGCAAAGCATATCTCTGAGCAGATCAGAAGGAAAACGAGCTGTTTGAAAGACTGTTTCCCACAATTACTCCATTTTGCCTTCAAATGATATTTCAAAACAACTATTTTAAAACAACTGTGTCTCAATGGAACCAGAACTTTTTGGGGGCAGATCTTTCTTGTTAACCAACCCATGACTGACCGCTACAAAATTGCCTCCAGATTTTCAGCAGAGGACATTGCCCTAATGGGAAACACACAATGCTACAGAACACTTCGCCTGTTAAAATGCACAAATTCAAACCTCTGAAACCATGGAAAAACACTTATTTTAATTATTTTTGTTCAAGTAACTGCATTTTACAATGAACTAGTGATCTTAAAATGTATTTTAAAGGGTACACTGACTCCCATCTGTCAAAAGATCCACTAACAAACAAGGAATAAAAAACAGGATGTGCACTCATGTTTACTTGAGTAAGATTTCTTACAAGATACTGCAGATCTACTTAAACATTTGTTTTGCTCCAAATTAAACAACTTCATTTGAACATTATTAAGTGTTCCATACTTTTAAGTTAGTACCAGAAATATAACTTAGATGTACAATATATCTCTGGAATTAAACCAGAACTTCTTTTGTGAAGACACAGAAGTCAATATTCAATGCGGAACTGTGTATAATAACAGCTACAGGAATATATAAAGATATGAGTACATTATATATATAAAAAAATAATAAGATGTATAATTTTAAATAAGCTATCATTTGGAACATTTTATTTTTACATCCTTTTCTGCTTTAACTGTAGTATTATGGCTTTTTAATATACACAGAAGAGATATCCTGCCCCTACTCATGGTAATAATTAGAAAATCATTTCAAGACCACAAACAAAAAGAAAGAAAAAAAGGAGGAAAAAATAACTCATCTCCATTATACTTAAAAAAGGTGTTGGAAATAATGTGCAAATATCTTGCTGCAAGAGAAAGTATGTATCAGACGGGATAAGTCGGTATCATCAACTTGCCATGTTTTAACAAGTTGAGTAGCAAATAATCATTTCGCTGTGTCTCTCTCACTGACATTGAAATATAGATGCTTTACTTCACATCTGAGGCAAACTAAGACTAGACATGTGATCAGTTACTGCAGCTGAGCTGCAGCACAGGAAAGAGTATTCTTTTATCTGTGAACTACACCAACTGAAGAGGGAGGCCACATCACTCCCCTGGCCTCAGCCACCTTCCACTCAACCCTTCCCTCGGCTCATCCGAGTCCACAGAGACTTACTCCAGAGAACTAAAACAAGACTCTTCACCAGAATGTTTCCTGTGCTTTCAATCACTGCTTCAGCTCACTACCCAGACAGGGAAAGGGAGTGCCAGGTGGGCTAGGACTCGCTGCAGGGACAAGGAGGCAAAGCAAGCAGGAGCAGCACAACTTCCGCTAGCAGCTAGTCATAAATTCAGCTGAATTGTATCATCAAACTGCACCCATACTCACTTAATGAAGCCAGCCTAGAATTAAGAGTTCCTTCCAATTTATCTCCTAACCCATTTCAAGGCAATTGGTTTTCTGCTCAGTAGTCTTACATGAAGTAGGAGGCTTCATCTGTTACCTGCATGCCTCAGCCCCTTCACAGAAAAGCTGCAGGTTGAGGACAAGCACTGCTGGAATTTGAAGTAGATCTTCCTTAAGTGCAAAATCTGTGCCAGTGATCAATAATTAACATACTTCCACCCTGACTGTCAAAGGCTAGAGACAAACCAGACACATACATTGTACTCAGACCTTTTTGACTGGAAATACTGAAACTATAAATAATCCTCATATATAATTCTGACATAATGTAATTACCTTCAGATGGATGAGCATCGTTTCTGGGAAGCTTAGGGGAAAGAGGAGCAGTGTATGGTGGAGAGTCCTGAGGGTATCGTTTAGCACTCCTGTTTTCAGGTATTTCTTCTTTTGCTGTAAAGAGGAAAAGTCACTCACTACCTAGTATTCTAGCAGAAAGCTGTTCATGGGCAAAGTCCAGAGACAGAAGCAAAGACAGACATCAGCCATTCACCAGGTAAGAGTTCCATTTCTTGTGTCCACAGACTCAGTCACTTCAATATAAAATTTCAAAGCTTCATTACCTTGACCCTGTCTACTTTCCTGAATAGTTAAAACTAAGAACTTTCCTATGATAGATAGAATTATAAACATAATTTCTTCATTGGAAAGAGAGAAAAAAAATTTCTACACCACCACCTGGAACACAGACTCAGCTATCAGATAGCTCTGAGGAAGCTTCCTTCCCAATATAAATCTTGTGAAATTGTCTTGACAAGGAGGCTATCTCAGCTGTGACTCCTGGCTTCACCTGGGACTTGTAATACCAGGTCCTACAAACATTACCTGTTGGGAGGCCTTGGGCAAGTAATTTCATCTCCCCTACACTTTACGTTCCTGGTGCAACAAAGGTATTGAAGTTCACACCAAATTCCACAAGCAGCCAATCTCACAAGTTTTTCTACTAGATGACTGGACTGTACCCAGTAGAATGTAAAATTTTTGAGCCACCCCTAAGTAAGGTGAAAAGAGAAAGAAAAGACTTTGTACTTGTGTTGGAAGGACTAAATTCCCTTTCAGGGGAAGTGCCTTCTCACAGACAGCAAGCATCTTTTGGTAAATTTATTTTATGAGCCAAACATAAATTTAACAAATGAAATGTGAAGTTTTGAGCTTGTCTTTAGTATCACAGTGGTAAAATACATATGTTTTCTGGCTTGCCTACAAGGAGAAGTTTGCTGAACAAAATTATTTCTGCACATGTGGTATGACCTATCCATTACTGTCAAAGCACTTCTACACTGGAACCAATTCACTAAGAACTGAAGTGCATTAATTTCAAGCAACTCATGTCACAGGAAGACTAAAAAGTTGCATTTCATACAGTCCCTACACGTCTCAGAAATATCAGCTCTTGAAAATAACAAGTGATTAACAGTACCTGGCTTATTCCTATCGTACTCCATAGGACTATGTGCACATCCCATATAAGGGCTGAAAGGCTGGCTACTGAAGAGATTATCACACTGCAGACTGTGGCAGAGCTTCTCCAAGAAGCGTAGGACAAACGATGCACTGTTTACAGAAGGAAGATTGATGGCATGCTTTTCCCCATCAAAGGAAGCTGTGAATAAGAAGATTATGTCAAACACCCCCCAAGCACCATGAAGTATAGTAAAATACCATCATTAACTTAAAGGAGAAGACATCCAGACTTGATTTAAACTATGCAAGACATGAGAGGAGTAAACAATAATTCTGATAATTTAAAAAAAATTATATGCAAAGGACTGATTTCACCTTCCATTGGATCCATGTCAGTTTAAATGTGCTCTATGGGAACTTATTTTAATAAAATAATTTTTGATTCACACCAGTATAACAAAACTTATAACTAATCCCTCACCACCAAAACTTCATGTGGAATTTC
The DNA here is from genome assembly GCA_032173965.1 of Sitta carolinensis. Taxonomy (NCBI): domain Eukaryota; kingdom Metazoa; phylum Chordata; class Aves; order Passeriformes; family Sittidae; genus Sitta; species Sitta carolinensis. The sequence goes on from CM063283.1 coordinate 100,179,981, forward strand.
CATCACTTATAAAGCATCGAGCTCTCTACCACCCATCTGCAGGAGATAGCACAAGAAAGACCCTTTACAATACTTGCTAAAAAATTGCCCAAAATCCTCAAAAAAAAAATCAACAAAAAGCCCAAACAGTTATTAAAAAAAACCAAAAAACAAAACAAAACAAACAAAAAAAACCCAACAAACCTGAAGACATGAAACAAAAATTTGGTAATTTGGTATTTTTTTCTCAGTTTCTAACTGAAGGGAGAATACTTGTGGTAAGGTGCTGGCATCCATTACCATTGAAATTCTGACTCAGAAACTGTTTTGCCATTTGCTATTTTATCACTAGAGAAATCTATCCTGCTGTCAACACTACAGTGGTCGAGCTCCCATTTATTTCAACAGGAGTTAGGTGGCAGAGATACCACAGCAGCCACAAATGGATCAGCTGTCTTTTAAACTGAGTGATTACAAAGAGCCTGGACATGTGCCTCTCTTTTCCTTGCTGACCTCTTTCCTTGCCCTCAAAGAGTGTGGCAGCTGAGGATATTTTTCTTTTTTGTGAAAATTAGTAAGGTTTGGAAAAGACTCAGTACTACCGATACATGGATAAATAATTACCATTACATCAGCTGAAACTTTTAGTTACTTGTGATTAGGAAGACTTTAGAACAAAGCAGGAACAAACTTGTAACTTAAGCTTAGGGCTGAAAGAAGTGGCGTAAACACCAGGTTTATGCATCAATTTGTCTTCTTGATTTTCAGCCTGTCATGCAGCTTTCTGTTGTTAACATAAGTTTCCAAATGATAAGCAGAGCTTTAAAGAATCACATTTTGTTGGTAGCAGATGCTTAAAAAAAAAAAAAAAGCCAGAAATGACAAGAAAGCCTTTACTCACAGATCTGAATTCAGGAATATTTCCATATTGTGTTACAAAAGAGACAGATAATATACACAAAACCAAAGAAAATGCGTAAGTCTAGCATATTTTAGGCTTCCTTAGGAGATCTGAAGTGTCAATTAACTTACACTGTTGATGTAAGGAAGCTTCTGATTAGAGTTAATGTGAGTTAACCAGCCAGCATCAACAACAATGTGCTGCCTCTCCCATCTGCTTTCAGGACAGACTGACCAGTGCAAATACTTGGAGTTTAAGAGTCAGTACTGCAGGACCAAAGTGTTTCCATAGCCTATTAGTTTTTTTCCAGGCTCCAACGTCCAAATGAAATGCTAATGATTAACAGTCCCACATGTGGCTCAGACACAAGGTCCTCTACATCCTGTTTGGCGAAGGGGTCTCCAAAGGCAAATTTTTGCTTGGAACTCAATCAGTTCTGCAGAGCAAATGGGCTGTGAGACCTACCATAGCTTGACATCCTGACAAATTTACTGCAAGGTAGTAGTCAGCTACAGCAGAATTTTAAAATGCTCTATGGATCTTCCTATATTATGGCCTTTGGGGAAATGACTTATTCTATACCCCTTAAATTCTCATTTTGAAAAAAAAACATTGAAAAGAACAATGTTATTTAAGAGTTGTCAGGAGGATAAAGCAAGAAACAGCTGAGGTGTTGTGACTGCACCAGCAAAACTTTCCATGAGAAAAATCCACAAATAAAGATGGAGTGCAAACACAGCTCCCTTGGATTCTTAACACCTGAGGGCAATCATACAAACTCCGACCAAGAGTGTGGGATCCAGATCTACAGGCTCAACTGCCTACTCTGCTTAGGAAAAGCATTAGCATCTTACTTCCCAGATAAATTCTAGGGGTAAAAATAAAAAGGAGTACCTCTGAGGTATAATAACCTCAATTTTAATGATATATAAACAGGGACTGGAGCTTGCATGTGCAACCCCAGCCCTCAAGATGAAGAGTCATACTCAGTTCTTCACGTTCCATTCTTTAAGTATGTTTTACATACCAGTTTCAAGCTGGGAGAAATGAAATTAAAAGAATGAAACAATCAGAGAAATGTGTTTTTCTGATAGTGACGAAACTCATCCAAGAGTTTGATTTTAACTCACTGCTTGAGAAAATTTATCTGAGCCTCAATCTATTTCATCCCATCAAACACCATAGTCTCTGTACTGCAAAGAGAAAAAAGGGGCTGACACTACCACCATTACTGGGCTTGCTAATCAAGCCTTTAATTTCCTTTCTGTTTTATTTGCCTGAATTGAAAGCTTATGTGTTAAGCAAAAATAAAATAGTTTGTGCCTTTGTTTGAGAAAGAAAAGATGGAAAAATCCTAAATTTCATTTTATTCAAAACAATTATTTTCTTTGGCAGCTGAACCAATAGAACCCACTATTATTCCATGTATTCTAGCAAGATTATTTTATCCATGTCCTCCTCAGCCAACAGTTTCCTCCTACAGCAGGTGTAATACTTTCTATAAAAGCATCAGTTCACAAAAGACTTAGATTTCTTTGCTTATTCTCTGCCACAACACCTTTCTTTTTTGACAGTCTAAAAAAATAAAACCCCAAACAAAACCTGAACAAGCCACTCTCCAAATCCACTTTAAAACAAAAAGGCTACAACTGTAATTCTTTATTGCATTCTACTGTTGCTTCCCTCTTCTCCCTTACTATTCATGTGCAAAGCTAGATGTAATGTGCTACATTAATCTAAGTCATATTTTATGCTTCATAGAATTTATCACGCACAAATTTTTGATAAAATGACAGGGCGTGTTTGCTAAGCCACTTCTCAGCTACCTGTTTGACAAGCCAAGGAGAAAGAAGAGCTCAAGAACACTAGAAACCCTCTGGGGCTTTGTGGCTCACTATCAGCCGGACCAGGACCCTGCTTCTGGAGCAGTCCACATCGCCAGGCTCCCCAAATCCAGAATCCAGGCCTTGGGGTGAAGCCAGTGCACAACAGTAAATCCTTTTTGTACGGAATTTTTGACTGCAAACAAGTTACAACTACATAAGGAATCTGAAATTTCTCTTTCCTGTTTGAAATTATTATTTTCAATTACTCAGTCACAGCCCAGAGACGCCACTGGCGTGTGATTTAGCCCTTCATGATAAACAATCACAAAGAGAATACTGGCAATGAACATCTCACGCATTTTGCTCTAGAAAATTGACTTGTCTGAAATAGGTACAGCAAGGTATTAATAATATAACCAATGTTCATATATATTTAAAAAATAAAGCATGCCAGTTTCAAAACCACATATATATGATGTCATTAAACCTCTACTACACAGCAAAGAAGCAGCATCCATTTTGTGCATAAACTCAGGGGGATGCCTAAGCAAGGCTTGCAGTAGCTCTGCCATACAAAACTTGGGGTGCTGCTCTTTAAATACAGTTAGACAGGAACTTCTTTATGAGTACTTAACTGAACCCCTATTCCACTAATCATCTTTCACATCTGGTGTTAATGTAAAGAGATTAAAGTAATGCCAAGTCTTTTACTGCCAATGATGGAATTATGAATTGATATGCTAACTGTTATACATAGAATATTTCCTAGCCTAGAAGGAAAAAATGTCAAGCAGCAGCTCTTCAGATTGAGACAGAGATAATTTGTCTACAGGTATGCCATCAATATGTAATAGAAATAAACCTATTCCATAATAGGTGACATAGTTGGATGAAGAGTGACCTAAGATACTTCTGCAGTTCTGGGGAATGGGGTAAGGGAAGCAGCAGCAACTTTAACATGTGGAATCACTTTCCTGGAAGCTAAACAGATTAGTTTGAGACTTGTCACCCACTCGGTTAATGCTTTAAGAACATAAACACCATGCATGGATAAGATTATGCGAATGACTTGAACTAATAAAGCGATTATTTCACTTGTAGTGAGTTTACCTGACAAATGTTTGGCTATAGCTGCAAAATGAGGTACGCTAGCTCTACTTAGTGTAAGAAACTAACTGTATTGTGCATTTGTAATTTAAACCCTGCTATTGCTATATTTTAATTTAAATTTAAAGAATTATTCAAATCATTCTGATCTCAAGAGTAAGATAAATGATATGTCATCAATGTTCCCACCTGTGTTTACACAGCTACAAAAGTGATATAAATTCATTCCAGCTAGTTCAGTTTTTTGCCTTACCTCAAGTAGAGAAACAAAAGAAACAGAACATCTTCACATACCAGTTATCATCTCCCCTCCATGATGGCCGGATTTGAGAAATCCAAAAACTGTTTTGGCTTGATAGGCGCAATCCACACAAGCCTGTACAGCCTGCTGAAGTACCACATTGACAGGACCTGGCCCAAAATGGTCTGGAAGCTGCTGAACCTTCTTCTTATCCAGGTGAGGTCCAGAATTTCCATGTTTGTTCACATAAACACACACTGAAAAGGTACAAGCCATACTTACTGCCAAGGAACAAGTTCCCAAGTTAGAACTGCAAATTGGCATTTTAGTTTCAATCCTGCAGGAAAGTTATACTGGTCAACTCCAGAAGCTGAGCATGCACACATACTTTCTGAGCATGCAGAAAGTGCTTTTATACCAAAGTTCTCCTGACGGAATCCTAAAATCACTTTTTTCCGTGCTTTCTGAAGCCCTCTTCTACCTCACTAATATAACAAAGCTGACATGATCTGTGCTTATGTTTTGACTAATCTCTGCTCACACACTAGTTCCAGTAAAGTACAAATTATTGGCAGGTACTCCAAACTACCAAGTCACAATTCCACAAAGCAGGCCTTACCAAGTTACTGCCTACATTTTTTCCTATTTGAGAAGCTGCAAAAAGAGAACACTGTTGTTATATACCTGGCAGTGATGCTTATTCTGAAGCACCCCTATGGCACTAACATACACATCACACAGAGGGGCTACTGAAGGCCTGTAGCTTCAGAAGACCTGAACCACTCACAGAATTTCCACACCACAACGTGGCCTTGTATGCTATATAAACACTTATTTACAAACACTGTAAGGTTATTTAAAGTGTAGCACAAAACAATCATACAGGACTTTTATAACTACTTTTTAAAGAGACAATGTGAAACTGTCTTCCAAAACAACTGCCAAGACTGAGGAACACGGAAACACCTAAATGATGATTTTTTTACCTTCTTCATGGCTGCCACATGACCAAGAATGCACCTAAGACATTATTACAGCTTAATGAAAAAATGTGCCTTTGTGGTGATTGAACAATCTAAACATTCTATTACACAAAAGACTGACATATTTTCTGAACTGTAGTTTGATTTTAGATAAAAACCCTGAGCTTTTAAAAATAAAGTATTTCTGCAAGAGTTATAATGATGTAATGTCTTCATGCATATCTGTTTACTCTCTGATGTCTGCAAATTGAAGAAAACCTATTTGTACAAATAACTGAAGCTACAAATCAACAACAATAGTATGGCATTTTCTGTCTGAGCTCAACAACAAGTCCTTGCAAAAGGTCTATTTTCCTAGGAAAAAGGTATGTGTTTTCCCCTTATCCATTACTAAAATTGGGCATGAGAAGAGCTGGACAACATCTATTGTAAAAACAGGTTTAAAATGTAAGAAGGCACCCCAAGCAAAATTATCACAATTTATGGAGTTCTTAGAAAGTTCCAAGATTTTGGCTGACAATATATGAACTGTTTCACTATAGGGTTGCCAGTTCCTCAATTAGTTCATTTACTAGCTTATTTCTTTTCTGTCAGTCCTTTTCAAGACACATTTCATTACATTTAGAGGCAAAAAAAACCAAGCCAGCATGAGGAAAGATGAATGTATTCCCTCTTGATTGCCTTTACTGGGTTTTAATAGAGTTGTTTCTTTTCATGTAAGGCTATATAGAGATAAAAATCTCCATTTTGTTACATTACAGTACAGCTTGCATGGGATCAGAATATCATATGGGCTTTTAGCTACACCTATTCCCATTTCATAAGTAGTGGAACAGACATGAAAAAACTGTACAGTTTTCTTCTTCACACAGGAAAAACTGCCAGGTCTATCAGATCTATCAAAAGTCCCTGTGCCCCAGCACTTATTGCTGTAATGTGGGCGTCAAAATACCAGTTCTGGAAAGTAACTCTGGCTCCTACAAATCTCTTTTAAAAATAAGACAGCTGGATAATGATTTACAGTAATAAGTTTCTAGCACATTTTTCATAAAATAAAACTGCTTTACATGGAAGCCATTTCACACACATTTTTTGTCTTTTACCTGTGGATATAACTGCTGCAGTTGCACCAGACAAAATGATTCCATCTTTAAGTATCTGCGTAGTGCTATTTTTCCCCTTAGGAGATGACGGAGGAGAAGGAGATGTAGGAGCCAGTTTTTCTGGCAAGACTTTTTTCTGTTAGGAGAAAAAAACCGAACAACCCAGAGTTAAAATGTTTCATGTTTTTAAAGGAGTCTGCACAACCTTTCTGTTATCAGTTACTATCTTAATGAACATGTGTGGTTCCTTACTAGAAAAGTACCACCCATAGCAGAGAAGGGAAAGTTCAGGCAAGAAAGACCAGAAACTGTCAGTTTGCAGTTACAGCTACTTCAGTAATGCAGTGGAAGACAAATTACTTAGAAAGGAACCCACCTTTACCTAAAAAGTGGGAAAATAAAGAGGTTTAAATACTAATTCATGACTCTTCTAAACATTTTAGGAAGAAGTGTTTTGGGGTATTTTCCTTTCCATGCCCTTCCAGCTGGGTTTATCACAGCTCGAGTAAGTTAGTTCGGCTGTATATGTATTGCCATAAAAAACCTAAGTCCCATCTAGGTGTCAACACTACAGTGCACCTGTATTCTCCCTCAGCTTGTTTCAAAGGGCTTAAAATTCTCGAGTAACCACTTCCAGGAATTTTCAGGTGCTTCATGCAAAATATCAAACAAGCCTTTAGTTACAATCCAGTCACGCTGGTTGCCAAAACCTTTTCCTTTCCCAAAGCAAACTTATTTGCAGCTTATCATACAACAGACAACCAGAGTTCAGAGCACAGCAATTTAGAGATTGGTCCATGTGCATTACCTTCTCCACCTGAGAAAAAGAGAAATTTGTTGTAATTTGGTTTTGAATGGGATTTAGAAAAGAGATGTGCACATGGAAGACATTTCACAGAATCACAAAATATGCTGAGTTAGAAGGGACCCAAAATGATCATCGAGTCCAACTCCTGGCCCTGCACAGGACATCCCTAAGAGTCACACCATCTGCCTGAGAGCAAGCTCTGTCAGACTTGGTGTTGTGACCACTTTCCTGGGAAGCCTGTTCAGTGTCCAACCACCCTTTGGGTGAAGAACATTTTCCTGATAGCCAATCTAAACCTTCTCTGACACAACTTCAGGCCATTCCCTTGGGTCCTGTCACTGGTCACCAGAGAAGTGATGTGCTCTGACTATGAAAATACAAATAAATATAAAAGCAATAATAAATGGGAGTTAATCACTTTTCCCTCCACTCCTTATTCTTGCATGAGAACAGATTACATTCTGATTCTCTTACCTAGCAAAAATTAAGAATGTAAGAGATTATTCAAGGTCTTGACACTGCTGAATGCAGCAGAGACTTGTGGTCATGTGGTAGGGATTTACCGTTAAAACTGATATATAGTGAAGTAAAAATTCAGTCAATTTACTAAGGAAGGCTAAACCCTCCTCCATTTAGCAGTATTTACCCTTTAAACTTTTAGAATCAACCTATTTTACAAGTAATGTATTGAAAACCATGTAGAAAGCAATCAGAATATCTACCTTCCTAAAAGAAGCAGTGCTCAACTTCTTCACAACACCTAGAAATCAGAAATTAACTTTCTTCTGAAATCCAGGGCACTCTAAAGAAAAATTCTGTGCCACTTAGTTTGGAGAAGATAGGTTTGGCTGGAGAAAGTACGGCCAAATTGACAATATGGCACTGGGTGGAATCACCATGAACTTAAGGAATAGACTGCCAAGGCTTGGCATGGCATTGCGAATGAGAAGAGTTGGCACAGGTGGCACAGAACCAAGTAGCGATGTACTACTTGTCAGGAATTGACCATTTATCTTAAAATTGGGTGACAGAAAGGTCTCCATCCTTAATACAGAGGGAAAAATGCACTTGGGAAGACAGGATAGGATCGAAAGTCCAACATTCCTGAAGGTCCCCTGTAGCAGGGATTCTTGCTGGGGCGGGGGGCAGTTTTCTTTTACCACACTACCAAAAATGGGTGGTCGAATTGAGGGAAAAGATGTCGAAATGGGGAAAAATACAGGCATGAAAACAAAATACAAACACCATCCACTCTCCACACCAATGCACACATGTGGTGAGACTAGTTGGCTATTTCCTACCTTCTCCCTCAGAAGGGGATATTGCACATCACGCTTGCTCAGCTGAGGTTCTCATTTTGCCCCCCCCCCCGAGTGATGGGCAGCAGCTGTGAGCCCAGAGCTGTGCTGTTTTATGAGATGGGCCACATTCCCAGCAGGGTTGGCCACAGTGACTGGGGCTGGCTGGCCCCTGCCAGCTGGTAGGGCATGCCAGCTATCTCTGCCTGCAGAGAGCAGGGCTCACAGCTTCTACCACCAGGGCAACTTCACCAGCTTCACCCTCATACTTAAAATCTCTTTTTGTGGGGCTGAATGTAGGGCTGGTACCCACTCTCAGAACAAGGAGCTTCCTCAAGAAATTCTGAAAGGAATTCTCTGCACTGTTATGTAAAGTGTACTTTTTATAATGAAAGAGATGTACAGAGGTTTCTTCTTTATTTTTGAAGAGTAAAAACATAAAATATAAGCTGTGAGAAACAAATGAAAAACAAAATCCAACATGCCTCCCATACTTACAGAGCTCAGAAAAAATTTAAATAAAGGAGAAAAATGATGCAACAGCTCAACATTTCTAGCTGTGTACTAAAATTTAATATCTGCAAAATGATAAATACTGCAGCCTAACAAACCTAAAGGGGCAAAGAAATTCAAACAACTCTGCAGAGATACAGGCAGATACCAATGTCGCTAAATACACCAAATAGCCAGCTCACACTTGAAGCACAACAATTTAGCGCAACATCTGGAGGAGGTTCTTTTTGCATCAGTCTAGGGGGGTGGGTGGTAGAAAAAAAGCACTTTCAAGCCTCTAGGCACATACCACTTGCATATTTACATATATACTGTGAGGTGTCCAGGCTGTATGGCTGCACTTCATGTCAGACCCACCCTGTCTGCAGAATTCCCACAAAGCCCCATTTCCTCTCTTTACCCTTATGCTAACAGGTGTAATAGTCCAAAGAAAAGTTTACACATATGTAAAACATCTTGGCAATTTAACCACTTACCAAAGCAATAACAGCCTTCTGTGAATTCTCAAAAGGAGCTAGTTTTTCAAGTTTTTAACGCTAAAGTTAACAAAGTAAAAATCCCAAATTAGTTGGATCAAACCTAGATTTTGCAAAACGTCCCTGTTGCCTGGTTCCACAGAGGAAATCAGGAGTACATAGAAGTACCTCAGATTTGCTGCCTCAGGACAAGGGTATGTCAGCACTAAAGCCCATTCCCCAAACAGTACCTCCAAGCACTTCATGCAAACCAGGTGAATGCTCCAAGCAGACACTTTCAGACACCCAGGTCCAGAAGCCTCTTCTAATGGCAAGGTGCCTCCAACTACTGTTTCAAAACAGTGAAAAAAGCCTCTCGATTTCTTTTTAATCAGAGCTAGAGGACAAAATTCTTACATGACAGTGCACATCATGTCACACATGAACAAGACCTTAAGATAAGAAAGTGCCGTGTTTCAGCATTCTGTCCTTTAAAGCCCCATCCAGACTTATGAAGAACACCAGCTAAGCCTGGATACGAGCACCTTTCTCCTCTTTAATCTCTGTTGCTGTGCATTTTCATACACCAAGTAAGAGAGAAACAAAAATGGAGACCAATTCTATCAGCAGCCTACCAGTTTGGATGTCTGACTACAAGGGGCACGCAGCAGAGAAGAGTGCTCAGCTTACAATTTACAGTTCCCAAAATGATTTCTTATCTTGTGACCATCACTGCAACGAAGTGCTGCTTCCAGTTTCATACTAGAGCTTCTGGCTATGCTCTAATAACATTAATTCACTAGCACTTCACACTGATCAGCACAATCACTGGAAGAGAGAATCCCCACCTTACCATTACTCCACCTCTTCCCACACATCATTGCCAATAAATCCCACAGCCGACACTGACTGGCGGAGAAAAGCCCTAGAACTTCGACTTTTTGATTTTTGTGGGGAGTAAAGGGGGATGAACACAACCCACTCCCCCCAAAAATCACCAAGAAAAAGCACTGCCCCCCACTCTCCTCAACAGTGCTAATGCGAAGCATGAAGGAGCACAAGGACAGACTCAGATTGCCCGAGGAAAGACATTGCAGAATTGTTACTCTTCTTGGACAGCCTGCTGTGCATGAGCAAGCCACAGAAAACAGACTGTACTTCCATGGCAATCCAAATGGCCCTAAGTCTATTCTTCCTTTCAGCAACTGTAGCATTTGTGCTTTTTTGGGGTGGAGCAGACAAAGGAAGTAGGAGGGGTAGATGCTGCACTAGCTGTCTATCAGTTGAGCTGCCTGAACTGGCTCACTTGGAGATTGTTCATCCACCAGCGCTGGTGGCAGTGGCAGCGGGAAGTGGGGTCAGGGACATTGGTTCCAACGTGTGCCTGACCAAACAGCTCCACCAGAGGTGAGGCTGGAGGCAGCTGCCAACACTCCAGGTCTGACTCAGCTGGGCAGGGAGAAAGGCAACACGCCTGTCAGACCAGGGCAGAATTAGGCCCACATCTAGAGAAAAAGAAGCTTCCGGCTAGTAGAAGCTCCAGGATTAAGGGGTGTCCATGAGAATCATTTGGCAAATCCAGCTGTATGCTTAAGAAGCCTAAATTACGCAACAAAGCCCTCACTGGTTTTAATTCTTTGTTTCTAAACCTGAAAAAAAAAAAAACAAAAAAACAAAACCCACAAGCTATATATAAGGTTCAGTAACAAACTAACCCAAAGTAAAAAGCTTAAAGGCTTCCTCCTCTCTATTTCAGAATAGCATTTTTCAACACCAATTACTCACCCATAAATAAAACAGTAATCTTGTTTGGGAATAAAAATATTCCACAGGATCTTATACTAAAATATTCCAGAAAAGCTATTCTAAAATTTTTCTTATAATCAGTTGCTGAAAATAGTAGAGCCCTGAAGGCTGAAGAGAAGACAGAAAATTAAGTAATAATAATAAAAAATCTCACTACAAAATTTTGCAATATAAAGTAAAGTAGTAGATAAAGACTAACCTTTTTTCCAGGTTTTAAACTTTTTTTCCTTGTTTTAAGATTTTCAGTATGTGAGGTGCTTTTTGTCAGGGGAATATTTTTAGGAGACCTGCCCTTCTTGGGAACTGCAGACTGTCCAGGGGGTTTGCCCCGACCTGGTTTCCTGCCCCGCTGCGCTGGTACTGGAGCAGGTTTCTGTGGAGACTGCATTGAACGCCGGGTCACTTTGGAAGGGGAAGATTGGATTTTTGCACTGCTCTTTGTAATGGAAACTGAGGAAAAACAAAAACAAAAAGGAAGGGGGGGAAAACCTCAAAATGAACAATGGAAAGTAACTTTTCTAACAAAGGCTTAAAAAAATAAAAGTGTACTACACAATTTACATTGTAAAATGAATATACTTTTTACTTTGAACTTAAGTGGTTGGCATGAAACTATAGAACTTCATTGAAGCCAGAGGGAACTCTTTGTACCCATTCTTTTAAAGGGACTTTCCTAAGAGAAAAACATTCAAATAAAAATTGGGAAAAAACCCCAAGAATTAATCCACTCACCTTATAAATGCTTCCCATAATTTAATTACAATATTTATAAAGTGCCATTCATCAAGAAGGCCTTCAAAAATACTTCACAAATTATACAGCCTATAATACATCCCTTTTCTGCTAAGAGCAGCTTGCACAATTACAAGACATGCAAACTACTTCTAGGGAGCTACAAAACAACTTTGAGAAAGAAAGAAAATCATCCCAGTGACAAGGAGAAACTGATGACAGGTAAAATGTCTTTAGTGAGTATTTGTCCGAGATGCTAGTAGAAAGTTAAGCTCACATAACATACCCAGATTTTTCTACCTGGCACCATTTCAAACAAGGGATTCCAAAAATCAAACACAAAGTATCGTTTTTCTTCATTCTTAACACCGAAGTGATTTTCTCTCTTGAGATGGGTTAATCTCCCATCCCAATCCAATATGGGATCCCAACAAATATCCATTTGGATATGTTCCAATATGCATGTGATGTGTAACCAGATTTAAATTAAATTAAAACTTAAAACTTTCTAGTGAAGAGATCTTTTTCCACCCAACTTGCTGTTCTCTGAAATAACAATGCTTTTATTTTAACAATTCCCTTCCCAAAGGACATACTAGAACACCAAAAGGGTGCTGAACAGAACATGAGGACATATTCTCAATAAAAAGATGTACTGCACCATGCTACAGCAGCACCCGTGGCCAGCAAAAAGCAAACACTAAGTCCCTGTGGCCAATAAATCCTCCATTCTGTTGGCCCAAACGAAGGCAGGCAGACAGACAGATGTGAGTTGCAGGACAGTTGAGTAGAAGATGAAATACGGAAATTTTGGACATAAAACCACCTTAGCTGAGAGGTATGAGAAAGAAACACACAACATATTTGAAATAATTTGAAACCTTTACACTAAAATTAGACATCTTTCTAGTGTCACACTGCCTCTATCACAGCCTTTTGCATCTTGCTGATCGTGAAACTCATGTGATTCGCCCCAACCTTAAATACCAGGCTTTGACTGTGTCAGTCACTAGCGTCTGATTCAAAGCACTAATTCACACTGGAAATGGAGCACAGGGGCTGTTAATTCTGAATTTTTGTGAATTTAGAATCTTTCTTCATTGAAAATATCAGTATGTTGAAGGTTTCTGGTAAGCAAGTAAAAAAAAAAAAAAACAAAAAAAAAACCCCAGGAAGATACTTGAGAAATGAGAGATTGAGAAAACAATATTTAAAGACTGAGTAACAGTTTTAATGTCTAGCTTTATGAATCATATTCAACTTAACAGTCCAGCACCTTGCTTTACAACTGTTCTTTTAACTCTGTTTTAACTCTTAACTCCTGAATCTTTATTCAGGAGTTAACTGTTATTAAGTATTTGCAATAGAAAATGTCACTGCAAGATGAAATACACACTGCATGCAGACTTCTTAAAAAATACAAGTACTACTGACACATATTTCTAAAGCATTAGGAGCATTTACATACATTGTTATTTTCCTGATTCAGTTACTAATCTAATACTCCTAAATGGCAGTTCAGAAGAAACTTCTTCATTATGGCTGGTTGGTTGCAATCCTAATACATCAGATGCAGACCTGATATCCTTAGGTAGCTGAGAAGGACCACCTTCTGGATGTACAAAGTGATCACTTTGCTTTTATTTATGTATGTCAAAACATACTTTCATTTGCAATGACAACTTAAAATTAGAAGAACAGAATTTTAACCAAATGCTGGCACAGCATTACGCTTATGTTCCTGAATTGTTGAATGACAACCCACATTAAGCTGTATATCTGGAAAGCAAAACAATATCAACTGTATGCTGTACAATACAATACAATACTACATATTATACTATACTTACAACAATATAAAATGTAAGTATTTTTATTTATTTGTGTCACACAATGATGCATAGAACAAAACAATCATGATCTTGTAAAGAAATGTTGTTTAACAAGTTCTTTGTGCTTCTGCTTATGCTGAAATCTAGCAAATGCATTTCTATTCCCGCACAGTAAAGACACAGCTGTTGTTAAATACACACTATTTTCAAGTCAACAGATTCTAGGAGCACAGGTAGGAGTTTTGAACCCTGGGCAATCCCAATTTCCTGCCAGAAGGACATTTACTGGGCAAAGAGTAACAATGCAAACAGCTCCAGCCACTTCATGCTGCCCTCTTCAACCACATGTATGAAGCACTACCTTATCTCAGCATCTTCCTACCTGTATACGCCAGAGGACCAAATATGAGCAGCATTAACCATTAAGGGGGTGGGGGAATCAGGTCCCATTTGATATTTTTCCTTCTGCCTAGGGCTTATTTTAATAGGCAGGACTGCAACAAAGCCCATGCTGCCTGGGCAGCCTCCTGGAGATAGCAGCAAATGAGGAAGCTGCTATTTGCATTTGTTGATTTAAGAGAGGATGGGGGAGCACGAGGGAGTGGGAGACTGCTAAAGTAATTCCCATATTGTCTGCAGGCTGTATTGACAGTGATCATCAGTCACCTGCTCATACTTCCCTCAGCCCAGCCTTCAGAGGGAGACCAAAGGTTACACTGGGTCACAGGATCTGGGGAAATGAAAAGACAAGCAAAATCAAGCTGCCAAGCCACTGCATCTGTAGACAGAGTTATCCCCACTAGGCCACATGTTCCAAAAACTAAGACATTTTAATAGTCTCATGAGAACTTGTTAAAATATAACGATGAAGAGAATAGAGAGGGAAAATGCCAAGCTCTGCTTGCAATTACTGAAGTATTTAGCTGGGATATTTACAACCAAAAAAGCACATCTGCCTTTTGAGGATGCTGCTTTGCATCACAAAGGCCCTCTCATTTGCACAAACAAAATCAAGCATTTGTGTCATGTTGCTCATCTACACAAATATCCAGCACTCCAGTTTTAGGAATAGGATGCATTGCATGGCTTTCCTTCCCAAATATCTTGCTAAGAGCCAAAACCTGTACAGGCACCCTCAATAACTGAAGAACAGAGGTCACACTACACAGATACACTTTACCAGAGAAAGGTTAGCAACCAAGCAATCCTTTCAAAGTTCACAGAGCTCCAATCATAGTGCCACATTTGTGTGGGCTATAAGTATATAGCACTTCATGCAACTCACAGCTTTCATGCTTTCAAACACTTCTCTTGCAAAACATTCTTTCCCCACCTCCCACAAACAGCTCTGTGAGAATCCCAGCACCTGGAAACTTGGCATTTAATAGAAGAGAAACCCCAAATCCTGTATCTTGGAACTCACAACCTGGAGATGCACGGCCACAACTCAGTCCCTCGCTGAAACAAGCTGATCCACTGCAATCAACTGAGATCATTTGATTGAAAAGGACCCAAAAGGTTACACCTCACATGAGGGCCAAATTCTGCTTGCAGAAGCAGAAAAACTGCCCAGACATAGGTAGAACTGCAAAATTTGACCCCAGAATGTTATCTTCCAGATCTCTTGCCAGAAAAAGTAAGGAATTTAAGACAACAGTGAAATCTGAGGCTACTGAAACCTCCAGTACTTGGGAAGGGGATGGAACAGATGACAGCTCAAAAGCCTGAATTCTCATGCAATTCTAATTAGTAAAATTCCCTCAAATAATCAGCAGTGACAGTTTCACTCCATGTTTTTATGGAAAGCAGGGGAAAAAAAGGTTCAGATTTGTAATATTTAAACATTACTAAATCTCCCATTCAGTTAGTGTCACAGAACAGCAATTATAAAACAAGACTTAAAACAGCTGATGGGAAATTACAAAGAGAAGTTAGGGGCTCACTGCCATACATTCTGTGAACACAGAATTGCTACCTGAGGTGAAGGTGCCAATTAGGTCAGTAAAAAAAGTAGTTTACTTTTAAAACCAGGTTTTCTTTCAAGACAAAGATTATTTTATTTGTACTGTAATATTGCTCCTAATCCCCCCCCCAAAAAAAAAACATAAACCAAATATTCTTCTGAGAATATAAAAGCTTGGTTCTTCTGTCATGTACAGACAAAAAAATACGAGGCAGAGATTAACAACTTACCCTAAATCCATGTGAGCATTCCATAGAAGTAATAGAAACATATCTCCTGAGTTCTAGCCTGGAGTTTTAACTATAAAATTAACCTTCTTTAATACAGTCAGTTATTATCATGATAGTTTTGACAACTGGCAAAGGAAGTGGAAAAGATTAGCAATTTTTCAAAACAGCTTACTGCCAAGTATTATAAAAATTTATGTCCTTATGTCTCAATTGAACAACAGAGCCATACAAAAGCGTAACTATCTGTAATACATTCCACCTCTTTCTATCTGTATTTGAATTACTTCTGGTTATGAGGTAGCTGTGAGATACTAATTGATATGTTGCTATGATACAAAATCATTTATAAGTCATTATTCTGCTATCTAAAAAGCAACATTACACTTGGAAACTTCAACTTGGAAAGACATGGACACTACAGCTTGACATTTTCTTCTTTCTAGATTTTAGTTTCTGTTACCAATATAATAAAAGAAATAAAAAGTCTCTGTCTTTTGTGAAAGTTTTTAGTCAACCTTACACAGGACTTAAAGGCAAAATGGAGGCTTCCAAGCAATCTTTCATCCAAAAATGGATTAAAGTAAAAGCATTCCTCTCCCGGTGACTTCCCCAGGCAGCACTGTAGCACCTTCAGTCCTTCAGTCCTTCACCCCCATCCTCAGTCTGCCACATTTTCAAAAGGTAGGCAAGCCAGCCCGTACAGCACCAACTACTGAAAATACCATTTAAGATTCAAAAAAACCCACCAAATTTTGCTAACCAAATTAACGCACATCACTTCCAAAAAAACCCAGTTTTTACAAGCTAAGATGGGGCAGGGGTATGTGGGACTTGGGGGGTTACAGGCAAAGCAAAAGAAAGACTCCTGGAAGATCCTTTCAGTTAGTCCCCAGAAACCAAGAACTGTGAAAAGCCAGCTTCTAGTCTCACCCTTCAATAAGTGTTGCCATTGCAACCACATTAGCAAAAACCCCAAACTAGATAAACCCCAATAAAAAAACCAAACAAACAAACATATTGATAATCTAGAAGGAAGGAAGGAAGATAAGGAAGAATGCAAGAAAATAACTAAAAAAAAAAAAAAAAAAAAAAAAAAAAAGTATCAAAACAGCATCAACTTGAGTTACCAGAAGTGAACTTAGATGTGCTGATGATGAATCTGTCAATAAGCCTGGCAAAGTCCAGCTCTACACACTGGGTACAAATTTGATAACCTGACTTTTCACTCAATCATTACTGATTCTGCCCTGGTTTTGCCATTATTTTTCCTGAAATAGCATAAGCAGGATGAAAGCTGGGCCCAAAATGAGACAATAAAATGCAAGAAGCTTTCAGGGAAAAAAAACCACAAAACACAAAGAGCATGGATAGTACAATGCCACAATTTGTTTTGTCTCAGCATCTGAATGACAGCACTGATACTCTGGAAATAGCTTATACCTATCAAAAGAAATTTGGAAAATATCCACTCAATCCCATCCACTAGTAGGGCACCACAACTGTTTGCTGTGGCTTGGCACAACTAGGTTAGTAACTCTTTACTGCTTACTCCCCACAGGAGTAGGGTCTCTTATTACTCAAGCTGCAGATGGGAGGTCTGTACAGTAGAACAACTTTCTGTTTAGAGTATCCTGAAATATCTCCAATGTCCATAACACCCAAACAAGAACAAAGTAAAAGAAAAAAATCCACGTAGCAGTCAAAAATACATGTGTTGGAGTACTTCCAATTTAGAAGAAAATTACAATTACCTTATAAATAAACATGGTAAGATGATGAGGAATCCAGACTTACAATCAGGTCACATCTTTGGGAAAGGCAAAACCCTTTATTTTTTCTTAAGTGATTACTGTCCTGTAGCAGCACTATCCAAGCCTTGCTGCAAGATGTCAAGAAATATTAATACCAAATAAAAAAAGCTTAACATTTGAGAAAATGTGGCAAATCAGGTTTTAGCCTGAAGCACTGAGGAATTTTTCATGTACAATACTGAAGACAGCATAAATCTGCTTACTGTGTGTGCCTGATTTAACTACTGTGATCTGCTTGTGAAGAGAAGCTGGCTGCACTGACAGAAAAATAAAACCTCCAGCACTATGAAATTGTACCACTTCGGTTTTTCTTTCTTTAATGAAACTTAATTGCCATGGTTATCTGATTTTTTTGGCTACTCTAATCAACATAGAATCTTCACAGATCTAGCTATAGCTCTGTCTAAAGTTTCAACACTTCTTCTGTTTCACCTGCAAACAGGGCAATTCTTAGTTTTATACTGATGTTGCACATTTGTGCACAACTCAGCTGAAAACATAGCAGAGCTATTTTAACATAATTTCATCAGCAACAGAGAAAACCATCTCTAGTATCCAGCTTGGTAAAATCTGCACAAAGTAAACATTGAGAACATGACTGAAAATGAAATAAAACTAAGAAATTATAAAATAGACAAATAAGATACTTTAAAATCTCTGCTTGAGTCTGTACTCTCTTATTGCTGCCAACAGTTTTAAAAGGAGACCTTTAACATCAATACACTGATTAGCATAATGAAAGAAGATTGCTCTCACTGACAATAAATGCACTAAATTAGGAGAAAAGCAATGAGGGGACACAGGGTGTGTGAAGAGGGGGAGGAAAAGATGGAATATGATTAAGTAAAAGCTACAGTGCATCATGTTTTTGGGCTTATTTTTTTAAATTATTTTATCATCTTCATTTGGCCTCCCAAAATTTCAGAGTGCAGAGAGCAGCTCCAACTTTTTGAGTTATTTGCATCACCTTTATCCTTCAAAATACCAGCTTCATAAGGATGGGGGGATCATGGATATGTAGAAACTGATCTCTCTCTTTCCAGATGCTGTTCACATCTGAATGATAGATATTACTTAAAACTGAAATCAATCTTTGCAGGTGAAACTACTTATTGCTTCCCATATGGCTTGTCCCCAGTCGTTCTTTTGTTTTCTCTCTTTTATGGAAAAGGTTTAACTTTTGTTATAAATAAAAAGGTGGGTTGCCTAAGTAACTACCATTTACATATAATAACTAAACAGTAAAATGAATTTATACAGAAACAGCGAATAGAAATTTTTCTG
This sequence comes from Sitta carolinensis, assembly GCA_032173965.1. Taxonomy (NCBI): domain Eukaryota; kingdom Metazoa; phylum Chordata; class Aves; order Passeriformes; family Sittidae; genus Sitta; species Sitta carolinensis. The sequence continues at coordinate 100,198,853 of CM063283.1, forward strand.
ACAATCTCCAGTCACCTGCTGTCTACTTCAATCATAACCCTCAAATGCAACAAGCTACAGAGCAATACAAGAATATCAAGAATATACTTGGGTATAGTAACAGATTTCTGTTATTCAACTGAGTAAAGTAAAAATTACAATGTATTGTGGTTAAATAAAAAATTTCAATACATTTGGCCTAGAAAAAGAGTGAATAAAAAAACATGCAAAAGATATAAAACTTTAAAAGCCTTCTTAAAGTATATCAAAAGCAGAAGTTACATGAACCCAAGAGATGACCAAATTTCAAAAAGAGCAAATGCAGAAGGTAACACTAAAGCAACAAGACAGATTTTTTTTTTGCATTCATACTCGCTCCAAGGAAGCACACAATATCAGTAGAAGTCCAAAAATCCCAAATACCAATTAATGAGTAATTATGGAAGGAATGGAAAACATAACAGAAGGTACCACTACGTCACTAAGTTTCCATATACTGTGCACTTCTGGATCCAGTGGCTCAAAAATGCTGTAAGTGAAAAGGAAACAGTACAGCAGAACAAGGGTGACCAGAGGAATAAAACTGATCCCTGAATAACAAATCCAAAATCCTCCTGTAAAAGTACTGAAAGTACAAGAACCTGTTTCAGTACAAGAAACCAAGGACAACAAATGAAACTATCAGCAAGGAAAAGGAATATATATCTCCTTTTCCACAAAAAATACACTCAAGTAGAGAATGCCTTATGTTGTACGTGCTAAAAAGGATGTTGTAGGTGCTAAAAGTTCAGATGGCTGCAGTATATAATAGAAGAGGTTAAATCAAGTTCCTCCCCTTTTATGCTGAGTACCTAAGAAGGTAATCAACATAAAAGCATTACTCTGCTCTGGGCTTGGAAAGTGCTGGGCTGTAGATGGACAGATACTAGCAATACTTGTGCAAACCTGTCTCCTATAAGCTCATGCTTTTCTCCAGACGTCTGCTTTCAGCCAGTGCTGGAGAAAGCCTTCAGGAGCAGATGATCCTTCAGACTAGTCCAGCACAGACACCACCATGTCAATCTCTTTCATCAGGTACTTTTCACAACACTGTTTATGTGTAACTAGTCATCTCTAAAAGCGTTCAAATCACCAAGAGACACAGAGAAAACAATCTATTGCATCCTTAAAATGTTAACCTTGAGGCAGCAGGCCAAGCCAACATCAAGCACTGAAGTCAAACCATACATAACCAGTTAGTACTATTGGAGATGTTTTTAATGGCACAAACTACAGTATTAGCTAAGCACTGCTTCTGATAGTATAAATACTGAATGGTACATTTCATACCACTGTACACATATCCTGCATGACATCCAGCCAGGCTCACTGAAGTCACATCTTCTGATAAGGACCAAAGACAAAACATAAACACAAATATTAGAGCCTGAAGGCTATCAACAGGTGGTCCAAAACAACTTTTCACCTAACACCTCCGTATTATCTTTTATCTTAGTTCATGAGCTGTTTATTACCAATGAGAGGTACAGAAGATACAGTTACAAAGAGCAGAAATAACACATAATCTGGTATGAATAAACTCCCCCACATCCTAGAAGCCTGTTCTTAAACACCTCACATGGCAGAGGCCCTACATTCTCTCTGGGCATCCTAAAAGGCTAAGACAGTAGACAGCTGAAATAAAATCTTCCCTAATTTTCATACTGTCTCCCTTACTGCATTTAATCTCTCTTTCAAAAGGTTAAATTAGATCCCAAAATATATCTCATGGCAGGAAATTGTTGTCCTAGATATGAATGAAATTTAAAGCATCGTTTATTACTTTCATATTTAGATTGCAGGATATTGGCTTTGCATGTTCACTAAAATCTGAGGCTTTTTTTTTTCCAGCCCTCTTAGTAGTGATTTAACACATTTAAATGCTTTCAGCTTTGAAAAAAAAAAAAAAAAATCAAGAATACTTTTCATATTCACTCTGGAATCCAAGCCACTCTTAAGACAATTATTTTCACTTTCTGCGGTAGAAATTCAAGCCAAAAATACTGAGGTAACCAGCAGGAAAAAGGCCCAGACCAGAATAAAACTTCAATACTCCAAGCAAATCCCTGCAATGTAGTACCTGTCATATTTTCTCCCTTAACAGGAGTACTCAATGTTAGTGTGATGTAATGAAGAATCCTGACAACATCACCATATTTCTGAAACAACTTGATTAGTATTCTTGAAGCTTTTATTTATATCTTAATAAAGGACTGTCATTGCAGTTCTTCAATGGCTCAATAGTGATCAAATAACAGTGAAAAACCTAACCTGAGAGCAAAAAGTACTTCATCCAGCTATGAAAATTTAACAAGTGTGTATAACACATACAAACATAAAATATAAAATAAATAAAAATAGCAACGCAAAGCAAAATAGAAATAACAAATTATTTATGTTCAGAATGGGGGAAAAAAATGAATACACAATTTCAATAAAACTGCAGTAAACTTTGGGCTCACTTTTGGAATCAAAAATAAAAACCACTCCAGCCTGCATCTCTATGCACTCAGTTTCTATTACATGTCCAAAATTCTCATTTTTAACTACAAGTCTGTAAGAACCTTGCTTCAGATTTAATTAACGCCTGGAGTGGCTTTGTTTCTCACTACAAAGCAATAATATCCTACCTGGATAGGTATTTCAAGTTTGACTTTTGTTTGGTTTATTACCTGAAGAACTGGATTACATAACCAGCTTCACTTATTGTTGAACAACTTTGAGCTCTATCAAGCACTAATCCGGCAACAAAAAACTCTGGATGTCTTAAGTCAAAATATCGCTGACTTTCCAGCACTGAAACTGGAGTAGACTAAGCATTTTAATAATATTCTTTCCAGAAGATGAAATTGGACTCAGTAATCTAAACTGCCACAAAAATATGCTTTAAAAATTCTACGCCACTGATTTACACAGCCCCTCTTGTGTATCACAGAATGGGTCAGGCTGGAAGGGACCACCGTGGGTTATCTGGTCTAACCTCCCTGCTCAAACAGGGTCATCCCAGAGCACATGGCATAGGGTTGTGTCCAGACAGTTCTGGAATATCTCCAGTGAGGGACACTCTGCACCTTCTCTGGCCAAGCTGTTGTAGTGCACAGTCACCCCCTGTCCTGGTTTAAGGTAAATTTGGGAAGAAACCTCCGAATGGGTCCTCCCTCCAGAAATCCAAACGGCGCCTCCCCCAACTGGTTCAGGAAAGATTTCCCTTAGAGGAAAGTGGAAAAAAATGTGTTTAATTTACAGGCAAAGCACGACAAATGAACACCAAGGAACAAAAGCTCCCGCCGCTCCACAGAGATGCCGAATCCAGCCAGTCTCTGCTGTGGGTGCAGCCCGGCTCACACAGTCTGTGTCAGCCCCTGGCACTGGGAATGCTGGGCACAGGGCTGAGCTCCCGGGGCTCTGCTGGGGGTTAGTCCAGAGCAGGTTTGAACAGTTCCAAGGAAAAAGAAAAAAAAACTCACAGTCTGGAGAACTTCGCTGCTTCAGCTAGCCAAAAACTAACAAAAAGCAAAGGAGAGCTCTCTCCCGCCGTCCGCACTGCAGACAACACTTGCCGTGTGTCCAGGAAAGCTGAAAACTCTGATCATGATGTTTTGAAAACAACCACCTCAGACATTCCACTGCTTCTCCTTCACTCTCAGATCCAGTTTTAAAAGTGCAGAACTTATTTCTGATTTAGACGAATGGGGATACAATTCAGCATCAACCCAGGACACCCCCATAGTAAAGAAAAAATTAAGAATAATAACGCATCTCATTCATGATCTCTCAAGACAAAAGTCAACCTTCTGAAGAAGCTGAGAAAGAAACTTTAGAGAGTGGGAGCACAGAAACATTAAGACTAAGGTCAGTGTGGTACCTATCAGATGACTTCTGATCAAATGCACATTGTCCTCATCTGACTTTCCCCTTCCCTCTCATTGCAGGTTTATACCAGCAGATCATTTTGGACAGTACAGCTACATACATAGTTACTCCTTTGCTGAAATCTGCCAGAATGGACTAACCTCGATTACAGGTACTATGACCCCTGGCAGCAACTTCAGCTAGGCAGGTGAGAGCAAGGATGCAGAAATACCCTTAACTAATTCCATTTAGATTTTCCATACCGTTCTTGATCTGCTAGCAAAAGACTGAGAAAAACAATGGGAATGGAAAGGCCAGGAAACATGACTGATTTCTTGCCTTCTTGCTTCTGTTCCTTTCCTTCTTCCAGTGAGAGTTCTGTGACAGCAATCTACTCGTTCCTTACTCACCTAACACCAGCTGTGAAAATTCTCACTGAGAACAAATTATTCTGGTTAATAAAGAAATTAATTAAAATATGATTCCTCTCCTTCAAAACTATTTCCTGATAATTTTTATGGGATGAGGATAGAAAAGCTCAAATACTTTAACAGAAAAGCCTTACACTACAAAAACCTGACAAGCAGTCCCCAGAGTAGCAAAGGGATTACACTGAGGAATATCCTGATTCATGCTATTTCCCTTCTTTCTGAGGTGAAGAGTTGTTCCTTATTAAGTGGCCATTAGTTAAAGAGACACTATCACCTGATCAACAAACACCCCCAAAGCCAAGAGGATTGCCAAGCCTTCAAAATATAGGCAGCTGCAAGACAGAATTTTTTGAGTACAAAAGAAGAAACACTAAATATACAGTTTAGACCTGCAATCATCACAGAAACAAAGACTACTTTATTTAGCAGTTAGCATAACAAAGTGCTGCAGCAGCCAATATATTGGTATCACTAAACAGCAGCATGTATCTATCAAATATACGAACAGCACATCTAGTTCAAGATTCTTTAAAAGTACACAAAAGTCAGAGGTCATCAGAAGTCCTCCTAAGAGTCTTAAATAAAACATGTTCCCAGAGATACTATGAATAGGCAAAAATTGTTTCCCAGCAACTTCTATTAGCTTTAAGCTACATAAAGAAAATCCAACAACATTTCATCCTCATCTGCTACTCACAAATCAAATCTTCAGTCTTATCTGCATATAGCCAGCTGGTTTTTAAAATTCTGCTGTAATTGAGGAGAAAAACAATTAAGCAATATTATTAGTCATCTTACCATTGTTCCCTGGTGGTTGTAATGCATCTCCTGTCAAGCTACACCATCCGACTGGGAAAATATCTCGAGAATCACACCTGCACCAATAGTCAAATGCTCCTCTCCAACCATCAAATGTAACAAAAACTTCATCTCCTTTAACATCTCCAATGGTTGCTGGGCAAATTAGGTATGGGTTCTTTCTATCTATAGCTTCAAGTTTCATTCCAACTTTAAAGCAGTTTGGCACAGGTTTTGGTGGTTCCTACAAAAATAAGCATGGTAGAATATTTGTATTTCTATGACCACTTGAAAAAAATACAAAACTATGTAACAGCCCTTTATTTTTCCTCAACATTCTGACTACTTACAGTCACTACTCTCAGGAAGTTACAGAACACATTCAAGGAAACTTATTCGTATTTCAAATTTGCCTTTGCTCTTGTGCACTACAAAAATCTTCATTCTATTCCCCCAAATACAGCTGGGATAATTAGCAAAATTCTCCATGACAGAAAGACCCTGATAAAAGTATTTACATAAGCATAGGTTGCAACCAATATATTATGTCTGGGCAGCAAGACAGCCAAGACACTAAAATGAAATTATTACATGCTAATAAAGAAGAGGTTTGCAGAGCATGGATATTTCTGGAGACTGATAACTGTCTGGTAAAAGCTTTACCTCTCAATTAATCTATGAAAAATTCATTAGCATTGGACATTATTTATAGGCCTCTGTTAACTCAGTTGGACTTAGACCAATTCCAAGTGGACAAAAGAAAAACAAAAATCAAGCGAATGTGACTGGCATAAGTGTACCTCCACAGCAGGAGTTGTGATCTGACAGAACACAAATTACCACCTCAGCCCCAAGCACCTTATTATCCAAGCCCATCTCAGATGCGCTGCAGGCTAGCACACAGAAGCATGGCTCATCATGCCTCAGAAAATTTATATAATCTAAAAAAAAATTATAATTATATGAAATTAACACCAAGTGATGTGATTATAGGCCTGAACCCAACTGTTTGATTTTTGACATACTTGTCAGTATGACTCTTCAGTATCCCAAAAAGAACACACTCATTATCCAAAAAGAACACTGTACGACAACAGGATTTTATCACCTCAACAGAAAATTGAACTAAGTCATTTTAATATTACTGTTATTTTTATATAATTTTCCATATTTCATAGTAACTTACTTGAGAGTCATGTTTAAAAAACCAAATAGCTTTTTCTGATATTTTCAACTACTTTCTCACTACATTTTAAATGATGAGTGTGTGCCCAATGAAAATGTTTAAGGAAACCTTTCCAAGCACTACTGTATTCCAATGGGTCTCATTCCACATTAATTTCTTTTACTCCTGTGCACATTCACATGACTAAAGTGCTGTTAAGAAATGTAATATGCATTTTATCTAAAATCCATGAAACAAAAAATGAGCAAACAATTTTTCTACATAACACCATACTTTGAAGTCTCAGCTCATGAATAAAAAGGGCCCTCTCTACGGACTAGAGGCAGATTCCTTTCTGTCTAGTTCCATAGCATGTCAATCCAGTTAAAAGTCATTTTAAATAATAGTCTTGCCTTCCCTCTCTTTGCTGCAGACAACGGGGTAATATCTTAGCATCCTCATTAAAAAATGTAACCATGGACCAATTGATAGGAAGTTGTTTACTAGAAATGCCTTTCTTCTTTACCTTCTTAAAGAATGCTGCAGGTGCCATTTCAGCTCCATTGAGAGTTCTTAAGAGAAACATTGGCCAAGACGATGCATTCATCTGGAACCCTGAGGACAAACGAAAACCAAACAAACAGCCCTACTTTCAGTTTGTAAAATACAATAGGAGAAAAAGGTTACAGAGTCGGTTTCACTAATGCCTCATGCCCTTTATTTCAGACTTGGTTGAAATCAAAGTAGCTCAGGTCGCTGAAGTAGCTAATATGGTCGCTGTAGCTGCAGAAAGCTGTGTGATTCATTTCCACTCTGAGTGACTCGCCTGCAAAATCACTCATCATAACGTCAGGTATTACAAATTAATTTCTAGGATTTAATGACATTCAAGTCCTAGTAGAGGAGACCATTAGGTTGTCCCAGACTGTCTCTGGTCCAGTGGAACTTCCCTAGAACAAGCACCTAGCTTTCTCTTCAGGTTTCAGCTCATTTATTGAGAAGATACTTTTTTATTTTTGAGAATCTTGTTATTCTTTCACCAGACTACAGACAAAAAACCAGCGCAATTGGATTTTCTTCCTCCCTCATTAAAATAAATACATAAATAGCCATAAAAAAAAAGAATACCTAAGAGTGAAAAAAAAAAGTAATTTTAATAAATCATGTATCATATTGAAAAACCAGATGGTCTTTCTATTTTATTATTCTTCATTAAAAAGTGAATAAAAATCATAAACAACAATCAAATTTATTCAGATTAACTACCTTATTGAAACAGAACAAAGGTTTGACTGAAAACCTTACTCCAGATAATCTTCCCTCACAATCAACCACTTTCCAGTCAAAAGATAAAACAAAACAAACAAAAAATTCTTTCGCTTTCTTTGCTTTCCAAATGAATGTTTTAAAGTAATGAGTAAGATAACAGACATAGTGGACTTTTTTTCTGCTTCTTTAGCAGTTAGATGTCTGGAACAGTTCTGCAGAGAAACAGACATAATACAGCAAATCGGAATTTTTTTCCACAAAGTAAATAGTAGCATAATCTGCCAAGAGCTCAAGAGTTTCCTCATAACTGGTCTTTAACAACTGTTTTAAACATCTGTAACTAGAAAGGTGGAACATATCTGCAATTCTTGATTAGTTAAATAATTTACTCATCTAAAATTTGATTATATGCTATAGTGGTTCTTTAACTCATAGCTTTAAGCTATCTTTAGTAGAATAAACAGTTTTCAAGCCAGAACTACCTATGCAACACCTAAATTAGTGAGGAGGTCCTATGTGATAAACAGTGTCATAAATCGGGGACCACTGAGCTGATTGTCAGGCCTGGTTTCACACCGGAGTCTTTATAAAACCTGAACACATGAGGTTACTGAAACATAATATTCCCAACTAGGTAGCTCAGAAAAAGTATACAAGCAAGACAGAGGAGTGACAACTAAACAACAGTTTCAATTAACTTCATTTGGCCTTTAAGTTGTCCTGGTAAAAACCAGAGAAAATACTATCTGCAATGTAATTTGCTCAGAACATTAGGCTCTCAACAACAAAAAGCTCACCTGTGGAAAACAGGCTGGAACAGGAACACTTTGCTGCAATAACCACTTTCTCAAAACTGTTATGTAACATGCATAATTAAAGCCATGTAAAAATCAGGTAGGAGGGACTATTTCAGTTAGTTATTATGATAGAGGTAGAACATTAGTATCCAGAAGGCTCCCTACTACTATCAAAAAAAAAAAAAAATCCGTTGGTTAAATGTCTAACAGGAGGCAATTATACACTCAATTAGCTCCCACCTTTACCCAGGAACAGGAAAACTGCCAAAAAGGCTTTTCAAAAATTTATCTAGGTATGCCAGAACCTTTGATAGCCGGAATTCAGCGTATCTCTAGAAAAATCTAGGGTAGGAGGGCAAAAGAGTGGCACTCACATTCTTTCCTGAATAACCAGCAATTGTTCAGAGGGCAGGTAAACTTACATCCCTGGGTGCAGGGAAACAGCTGCTTGTTAGGTGCTGTACTGGAGGCAGCCAGACCAGGTAAGAGTAAGAAACAGTATCTGAGGAGAAGGCATCAACCTTTCTACTGATGGTCACGAAAAATTTCTCCTCTTAACAAATCAAGTGCCCCCATCACACGTAACCAGAGTTGTTTTATTCATCACTCTGGCTTAGAAACACATTTTAAAAACTGCTGTGTTCCTGAAGCAGTATTTTTAACGCTGTACATGTATGCAGCTGAAGGAACCAGTATACTCTTCCATTTTTTCTACTGGTATCACTTCATTCATTCTAGAAGACTGTATCAAGAACTTCAGAGAGGTTAAGCTGAGAAACTTCTTGGAAAAAAAGAAAAAGACCCCAATGTTTTCTCTGATGTCAGGAATTTCCAGTTCAATCAAAACCTCTATATATCCATTGGAAAGAAGGGAGAAAAAGCCCTCTGGGCTCAAACTGTATCTATAGTAAGCAAATTTTTTCTAGACTGGCACCCTGGTTGCATTGCTTTTCTTGTGTTTCTGAAGGACCACAATAGCACAAAAATCTACCCTTACAATCTATGTGAAGTGTCTTAACAGTTATGTCAACTGTTCCTGTGTCTATCTCTCTACAAGCACATTCAAGATTCATACTGGAGTGAAATGACAGTTCTCTCTTCATCTTTCAAACAGAAAAACTGGAAGTTGCTTCCAAAGCAGGATGACAAGCTTTTTGAGAGCCTACTGAGAGAAAGCATACCTATCCTCACTAAACCCCCAATGAGAATTCTCTAAGAATTACTGATGGCACCAAACCAGAAACAGGTTCATAAACATAAGATGGAAAAGCAACAGCAACTAATTTCTGAATACAGGTATTTTTTTATTATTTTACAGATTATTATTTTTATTATTTCTTGCATCTTCTAAAAATTACAGAAGATCGTAAGATAAAGGGGAGAGTGTTCAGGTAAATTTTGGTTATTATTCTTACTCTTTTTCAAAAGCAAAACTATTTGCAGATCATTGTGAAATCTTTAAATATTTCCATACATAGAAGTTTAAGCTATTGATAAATACAGTACAGGAATGCAAATCTAAATGTACAGGGTAATCACAGGAAAGAAAGGCAATGTCACATTTTATTACTTCTAGCAATTTAGTCAAAGTTACCTCTAACAATTCTCCAGGTAACAAGGAATTGCTTCGTAGAAGTCCCTCATATTTAATAAACTTCCTTAGTAAGACTAAACCCAAGCACTATTTCTCAGTTTGGGGAGGCACAATGTTACACATACTGCTCATGGAAGGCAAAAGAAGTTCTACATGACATTTCTAAGCATAAGAAAGCTTGTTCACAAGTATTCGTTGTGCTCACAACGACACGACAAACCAATCTGACATTCCTGAGCATATGCTGATTTGAGGCAATACCATTCAGTCTAAGCCTGCCGTTTGTTAGAGCTCTGGAGCGCTGCTTTTACTACCTCAGAGTAAAAATTCAGAGCAGAATGCTGAAATTCTGCACTAACCCACCTTATGCTGCCTGTCCTACAACACAATTTGCTTGGTGCCCAAGGAAACATGCTGACTGCCCTTCAGGGGTGTGCCTCCAGCAGCCAAGGCTTCCCAGGCCTGTAGCAGCAGCCAGTGCCCTCTTGTGAGCGGCTCAGATGCACTGATGGAGAGTAAGGGGGCAGCTTGGCTTTCTCCAGCTCTTTCCAAGGGCTCCCAACAGAAGCATGCATGGCATCATGCAACAAAACACTGTACACACACACCTAAGGCAGACTGTGTGAGGGAACATTTACAGAATGAACACTTTTACAGAATGGGCACATTAATATTAAGGGCCTATTAAAAAAAAAACAACAACAAACAAAACTGTTCGTTCTTATGTCACAAAAATGAAAAACTAAGAAAAAACGCCAATTCACTTAGCCAGAATTAGTTTACTTACCTCTTTTTCAATTAAATAATGGTTTGGTGAAATGTTCGTATCATTGAATTTGTCAAGACAAAAAGGTAAATTTGACTTTCTGAAAGCAATACTCCACACACATTTGTTCAGCAGCTCTGTTACTTACCAAGTGGAGGCTGGAGCATGCCCCCTTTCTTTTCACAGGTCCCGATGGGCTGTATGTCCGAGGAATCCACAAGCCTCCAGAAATCATTTTTGTTGTCACTTCCATCCAGCCTCAACCTTAGCCTGGCACCAGTGATTCCAATTACTGTAGCTATACAAACTGAGGTAACATTGCGAGGATCGTGGGCCTCCAGTTTCATACCAACTTTGAAATCGTTCGTAGGCGGAATTCTAGACTACAATAAAAGGTAAAAGACTTTTTCTTATTGTTGTTAATATTGCTAAATTTACCAGCCAGTTCAATATTTTATTTTCTCCAAATTTTCTTTATTTCCTCCAAACTTACCATAAAAATGATACATATGAAGAAGCTCTTAAACTTTGAGTGTCTAGCAGCAAGTCAGAAAAGGCAGCTGGATAATCTACCAACTGTGTAAGAATGATTGATTCATAAAAAAAAAAAAGGACGCTAAGAAGGGTAAGAAGGGAATCTTTATGAAGGTATGAACATAAAGATAAGGAGCAGCAAAGTGAATAGAATACATTAGGAAACATGACATTCAATTCAAAAAACCTAAACACAAACCAATACACCCATACAAAAAAAAGTTCCCTGACACAAGGTTTATTAGGTTTCAAGTCAAAAGAAATAATTATCCTCGCTGTAATAATATTTTTTAAATCTAAACAAAATTTGGAGCCCTCTGCATCAAAAAAGCTTACATTAAAGACAGAACAGATAAAGAAGTTAGTGTTAACATTTTAAAGAAGGAGTCCTAAAGTAATATAAAATTTCTGTGCTATGACAAAAAATGTAGTTTTTATTTTTGCACCTTAGCAAATAAAACCAAAAGCTACAACTGACCCTTTCTCAGTACGCTTTCAACTACGTAAATAAGTCAAGCTCTGAAATTTCTCTTAGGAGATGATGACTATTCTCTTATCACCCTTTTCTGCAACTCTTCAGTACAAAGTTGTTTTTGAATACAGACACCCAGAACTGTAAGCAGCCTTCCCCATGACATTTAAACCCAGTAGCTACCCCATCCAGACTAACACAGTCTGACTTCTAATACAGGAGGCACACTAGAATACCCAAAACCACAGGGATTCGCACTCACAGGACTCCGATGTCCCCTCGTGCCAGCCTGACCATGTCAGGTGGAGATCCCACAGCAGGCAAAGTACACTTACCTGTCTGTGGATACAGGAAAAGAGAGAAGAAATCTGCTCTTGCAGCAAGTGCTAGTGATATTTTTTCTCCACCATATTTAAATGTCTAAAACACATCTTGCTCTACTTCCTATATTGTGCGGGTGTACTGTTTACAACACACCCTATATGTCAACAGCAAGAGCCCTGGAGGAGCCTGAGCCCAAAAGCCAAAGAGGCAAGCAAAATTCAGTGAGCATCTGCCAGTGCAGCACTCAGACAGCAGGCTGTCTGAAAGGGGAGCCCGAGCATATTAAATTTAAAGGGCAATTCAATTTCAGGATATTGCTTGTCAAGATGTTATTTTGTACAACCAGGAAAAGCAACAGAAATTGAGAAATTGGGGAGTTTGTTTCTTTGCTTATGGAAAAGGTGAGCTTGTTTAAATACCAACAACTCAAGGCACTCTACTAAAAAGACAAGTCATCCATGCTAGTTGTTCTTTAAATAAAATAACAAAACCTCACTCAATAATAGCCTTGCTTTGAGTTCTGCTCAAACCACAAGGGACAGAGATTTTACACTTAAAATTTTCAACTGCTTGGGAGAAAGTTTTAGGGCAAGAAAAATGAATATGAGTGGACTGAAATTTTAAGTTGCTATTGAAAACAAAGCATCAGATAAAATATCTTCTAAATTAAGATAAATACTTTAATCAATTTCCATTAGCTGTCTATGTCTTAATTTATGGTAGAGGCTTTAATTTATTGTTCCCCAGGTAATTTTTAATTACTACAAAATTTAAACTTTTGAAGTTCCCACAGGTCACAAATTCCGGATGTAATCGTAAAATTAAGTTCCTCTCTGCTCTTGATTTTCTGGCTGGCCACAGCAGTGTATTCCTTTGCATTACACAGAGTAATAACGACATGTACAATTCATGTGTAACCCAATAAAAGTCAAATTAGTCCTACTCAAAGCACAAGCACTTTAGGTTCTAAAATCTGCAAACATTATGTAGTGAGAGGATCTAGCTCTTCACATCATCATTGCTTATCACTTTCTCCTTAAAGGTCGACTCTTAGAAAAACTGAGAATCTGCATATGCAAATTGTTTTGAAATTTGCTATGCACATAAATTAAAGCTATTCTTTCCAGCTCACACACTCTTTAAGCAACCCAGGTCACGTAAATTTATGTCCATCAATGCATGTCACCTAAGTACCTCTATTCAAGGCATTATCTGCTTGCACAGTAGGGACTTCTGGAGCATTACTAGGGAAGAGGAAGATGGAAGAAAGGCACATGGAAAGGGTTTTGAGCAGATTTCTGCAGTAGTTACACTCCTTGAGAGCATACACTCTGGTCACGGTGGTTTATGGTCTGTGAGTATGGCATTAACCTCAGAAAGATCCAGGGACAATATACCACCCTCTGCCTCTAACCAGGAGGAGTTTGAGGTGTCTGCCTTGAAAAAGGTACATCATGAAATTCATTTCTGGAGCTCCACCAGTGTGCTTAGCCACCTCACTGCAAGCAGCAGGAGGGGCTCTTTGCCCTTCATCCTCACCTGCAAGGAGCAAGATGAGATTCAAGATCTAGCATGAGGAAATGCTACCACCTGCATTTCTCCTTATTCTCCATTCCCACAACTGCTTCAGACTCACTGAGTGATGGTTCCTCTCCTTCTAAGTCTATTCAATTCGTGCTGATTTTTATTTGGGCCCCACTGGAGGCCAGTATAATTTACAGTACAATCAGACCACAAGCAGACTCTAAAAAACAATTTCAAAACATGCCCAAGCCACTAAACTAGACATGCACTGCTTGTCACACCTATTACACTTCTATGAACCTGAACAATCCAATTCCTTAGCAACTATCTTCCTAACACAGTGAGGGCACACAGACCAAAATGAATCCTATTTAACTTTACACACACAAGATACACCTCAGCTTGGGAAAACAGAAAGATGCCTAAAGAGATTGACTCAGGCTCCAGAGGCCAATAACTGGAGGTCATTAGCTTACACGAGATTTAAACTGCATCTGCAAATACATACCAAACCATCAGGAAGGGGAGATCAAACTTGTGGGGTATAGTGTAATACAAAACAGTACATTAAACACCCTTTATTATAAACCCAGTATTTCCTTTGTATTCCCATATATTCCACTTGATTTTTTTTTAATTTTAGTATCTGTTACCCCTAAGTAGAAAACACTCTGTTCAGAAAGATAAAATTAAACTTATTAGAGATCAGTGACTAAACTCAACTACATACACATAGCTAACAGAATTGAAAGAAATCTTTCAAAAATGATGCAGAAGAAAGACTCCTCTGACAATCAGCTGGATTTTTAATTCTCACTAAAACCATGGTAACGCTAAGATTATTGAAAAAAGTAGAAAACATTTTTGAACACTGAAAAGGCTATCTGTTTTCATTAACTAGTTTGTTTTTTTTAAAAGGAAAACAGAGTTCAAAAATACAATTTTAATGAAACCCTCAAAATTTGGCTTTAGGCAGAAACCAAGAAGGAAAAACTTCCATAGCTACTAACTACCAAAACTGTAAGCTACTGATAACTACAGATCAAAAGAAATCAAATGGGAAGGCTGCAAGCAGTCTAAATGTGAGAGGTTTTCTAGGATGATCCTGTAACAGGCATGCATACACACATACTCGCAAAATAATATTTGGCATACCTGTCTGAAACAATGCAGAGGGGCAGCTACTGATTCAGTCTCTTTCAGATAATCATCCCAACTGAACTGTTCTGGAAGACACAAGACAAAAAAGACCATATACACAGTTTTTTAAAGGTGAACTTGAATTAAATGAGGATTTGAGGAAAGAAAGGGACAGAAAAACCATCTATCTTGTAGAATATATGTTTTCCAAGAATCATTCTCAAACGGAAACTCCACCTTTGAATAACACACAGACCACCTTGAAGGACCTTCAAGAGTAATATTAATTTACAGGGGTGAACACACAATACACAAAATTAATATAAACCTCCCTTCGATTTTTTTTTTTTTGTGCTCCACGCGCAAAATGATCCAAGTGACAATATCTAGGTTCAATTCTCTGCATAAGGATCTCCCAAGCATCCTTATATAAATCACATTAGCCTTGCTAGATCTTAGTTCCCACAACAGCAGGGTTGATATGATAACCTCATGAGTACTGAGATGATATACACTGAAAAACAGACACATGGATACTGTTGAAATGTTATGAATACTATCCACAAAAAAGCAAAAGGTTATGACAGCCTTCCAACTGCATCTTTGTCTCTTTTTATCTGAAGTCGCATAAAGTTTTATTTTTTTAGAATATCACGTAATATGGCATATATAGGTAAATATTATGGCAATGTTAAGTAAAAAAAATGGGGTTTTTTTACAGTGTTAATAGAGTCATTATTTATGTGTATGGGCAAGTGGATTCTACATTTGATTTAATTAGTGTTACCAGTTTTGCATGAATGGAAAAATATGAAGTACCAACATCAAAGAAATAAGCAAACATATTAATTATTTTCATATAAAGTGTAAGAGAAAAGCTACAAAGGCACAGCTAATATTTTTGCTACTAAATTATCTAAGTGAGCTCTTTTGCTTATTTTTCTTGTTTGGGCAGTTGGCATCTTTCCTGATGCTCCTGAAGAATAAAGCACTGATGAGCCCAAAATGATGCAGGGATGCCCCCCAGTGGCTCAGCAACAGCCACTCGCAGGGCCTAACACAAAATCCTTGGGGATGATGGAGCTCACTCCGGATGTGCCAGTAATTCTTCCAAAAACGCCACTGGGCACACACTTAAAACAGATCTCTGCAGTTTTCAGGAGAGAGGAGAAGCAAACAAACAATCAGGAAATGGCAGCATTTTCCAGCACTCGCACACAGCTTCCCCGAAGGATGTGTGGTGGCTCAAACCCAGAGTGCGCCTGCAGTAGCACAGCATCCAGCTGACAATACCAAGTGCCTCAAGCGAAAGGGAACCATCCCCTCGGCCTGCTGAGGTCCTGAGATTTGGTGAATCAGATTCAAAAGTGGATGAGTCATTTGTCCTTGGCACTGCAGAAGCCATGAGCTAGTGAGCTATGTGAGAATTCAGTAACAAGTCAGTAAAATGTCAAAAGCTGTTAATTTAGTGGTCTGGAATATATGCAGGCTGGTAACAAACACGCATTTACACAACATCTTGGAATTCCACCTATTTTGGAATGAAAATTTTATTGACACATTTATATAGTAATGCTGATTTTGTATTACTTACAAAAGGCAGGATACATTAACTTAACTATGTATTTATATTTCAGGAAGGCAGAAATAGCTCTTCAGAGCTTTCCCCAGAAAGTAGCCACCAGATTTGTTGCTCTTTCCATTAATAGGCCAAGGAGGGTACAAAAACTAAATATTAAGAACTGACAGCAAGGTTTTATCTTATAAAAATTCTTCTTGGACTCTAATAATAAAGCTGCCACTTCAGGTTGCCGTCTGATTTTAAAAAAAAAAAAAAAAAGTTTTTTAATCACAATTTACCTTAGTAAAGTATCTAATTTTACATAATTAAATCTAGTCAAAAGAAAACATTAGTTGTGTCCCAGCTGTTTCAGATCTAACATGATGCAAAAGCTGTAGTCATGCATCATAGCCTCATTGTGTTAAGGACTGTACAAAATATAGATACCTCAGTGACATCGCATTTACCAGGAGAAACTGTCATTCACCTCCTCCAAAAAATTATATAGTAACATTTCTCAAATTATCTTAATTTTAATAAAAGGATGGTAAATTTTGTGGGATGACCAAAAATACAGAGGGAAAATAAACAGTTTTGTTTTTTCAAGAGAACATTTACTAGAAAGACACAGAAGGTAACACAAGCAGCCAGCTGAAGATAAAGCCAAGAGAAAAAACATTGTCTAGCTCTTTGCTTTAAATCCTGGCTATTAAAAGCTCTTGCATCAAGCAGAAATGTCCTGGAGCTAAAATTAGAAGCTTTCCACCTGTGAAGATATACTGTATTAAATTAGAGGCAAGCTCTCAGAGATGGTGCTAATTATCATTTAATTACTGCAGTTATAGAAATAGGAGCCACATGTATGTTTGCAACACGTATGATGCATCTCTAGAAAGACAAGCACATTAAAATAATATCTACATAAAAGCTTCAAAGCTTCTCTGCATTCTCAGAGTGCACAGGTAAAGAAGCAATTGTATTATACATCTTTCTCATTCTAAAGACCCTGAAAATATGCAGCTTCTGACAACCAGAAATCCTTAAGAAAATTAGCTCATACTAAATAATTTAATGTGCATTTCTCTTCACACTCAAATCTGCAGGCTGAATTAAACATCTTAAGAAAAGACCATTATGCAACAACCATAACTTTATAACCCACCAGGAAAGTGAAAATTAGAGAGAAAAAGAAAAATTTATGCTGAAGAACAAAATGAATTTATGTTGGAAATGGAACAAAACAAAACCCATACCAGAAGGTAACTAGAGCCTTTTATAAATGAAAAAAAAATTAGTTTATAACCAGCACAGGAGTGAGGCTCTTAAATAGTGCTTCAAAACAAGCAGCAATGACAAGAAGCTTGACTAATTTAAAAATGGAGGGGCTGAGTTTATGTCATAGTTACTTGCATTAGTGGCACTGACCCATGGGTCAATGACCCTTGGTGCTCTCTGCAATGCTGTACCAATACCCTATCACTTCTTGTCAAACCTGCCAATCCCAAAGTAACTCAAGCTAGAAGGGACCCTAGGAGGTCTCTAGTTCAGCCTCCTGCTCCTCCAGGATTCCATCAGACTCAATGTGAAGATTCCTTATCAAGGAGGAATTTCTTATGCTCCAGCCAGTATTTGTCACTTCTCCTTCCACAGCGGCTCTGAGAGGAGCCTGGCTCCATCCCCTCTCCATTCACCTGACAGGTAGCTGAAGACTGCATGACCATCTCCCGTAAGTTTTCTTTTCTTTTAGCTGAAAAAGAAACATTTCTTCTGGTTTCAGTACCAGTTTTTTTTGCTTACTTCTTGCATTCCGGCACCTTCAGTTTTCTGCAGGGCTTCAAGCCAGCACGCTCCAGTAGAGCAGTGCCTTCCCACTGTGCCGTGCAGCTCAAACTCCTGCAGGCAGTTCAGTCCCGGTCCCGGCAGCAGCGAGCGCCCCTCCCCGGCGCACTGACACTCTCTGGCCACAGAGCTCGCGCGGGCCCGCACTCGCCCGGCCGCCGTCCGCCCGGGCCCGCACTCGCTCGGCCGCCGCCCGCCGGGCCCCGCACTCGCTCGGCCGCCCCCGCCCGGGCCCGCACTCGCTCGGCCGCCGCCCGCCCGGGCCCGCACTCGCTCGGCCGCCGCCCGCCCGGGCCCGCACTCGCTCGGCCCCGCACCGCTCGGCCCGCACTCGCTCGGCCGCCGCCCGCCCGGGCCCGCACTCGCTCGGCCGCCGCCCGCCCGGGCCCAGGGCCTTTCCTGCCCAAGTCCTTTCGGCCAGCTTCCCTCCCGGGCTGCTGCAGGGCTCCGATCTGCCCGCGGCCCAGAGGGACGCTCCCTCACCACTGACTCTCACCGGGGTCCTGCCACTGCATCCCCCAGCACTGGCAAGTCCATCTGAAGGGCAGTCCTGCCTTTCAGCCTACTGGCTACTCCTCCCCATCAAATGCTGCCCACGAATTGGCCTGGCACCGTGTTCTGTCCAATCGTCCCCATCTGACAGTAAGGCACCAGCCCTTGTAACCGCTAAGAAATGCCACTAGCTACCATCTGCCAGGTGGACCTTGCACTGCCTGACAGTCCAGTTCATTTTTCATCCACCTATCCAAACCACTCCTCACCAGTTTGGCTGAAAGGACACTACAGGAAGCCTTGCTAAAGTAGACACAAACACTGCTCTCCCTTGTTTCCAGAATAACTAAGCACATAAGGCAATTAATCACGCACAGTTCACACTTGGCAAATCTGCCTCCACTGTTCCTAACCTCATCGTTGTCCTTTATTTGCTTGGAAATAGTTTCTAGAAATATTTTCTTTATAGTCTTTCTGAAGACTTAGATTGGTCAGGCCAGCCTGTAATTCCTCAGGTGCTCCCATCTTACCCTTCTTGACAGTGCATGCTATTTGACCTTTTCTAGTCATGGTGAAACTTCAGCAATCACTACAAGCTCTCCAAAAGGAGTGAGAAGCCTCCTTGTGACATCAGTCCTCTGCCTCAGCACCCCTGGAAGCATCACGTCTGCTGCCATGAATAAGTGAATGCCCAGTTTGTGCTCCCCTTCTTTTTTCATCATATGTCATTCTCCAGTTTAGTGTAAGTCAAAAGTTTTACAAAATTTTAACTGAAGATTTAAACTATGAATTATCACTTGCAGATTGGTAGAATTTAAGGTCCTGGTTTATTTAGGTTAATATAATACAGTATCACCATAGCCTAAACACGGTTTGGGTAGATGGAACAGGTCCCTGTCTTCTCAGATCACCCCTAGGCTCCCTTAGCAACCATCTGAGACTTTGGACATGGAGATGATCTTTTCTAGTTTTCATCACACAATTTCTCTTCTTCAAAGATGAGATGTCCCTTTAATTTTTGTTCACACACTCTTGCAAATACAGCAGTTTAAGTGTAAGGTATTTCATATTCCGCTTTATACCTTGTACCTTCTTTCTTTATGTTGAGATCCTTCAATTAAAATTTTTCTGCTCCTCATGTCTTTCTCTACTCACTCTAGTCTATTTTTTTTAACCCATTTTTCTCACACCTCTGTATCTCCTCTCTGACTTTTCCTATCACACATTCCCTTGGAGACTTTCTAGTTGCTAGCCGAAGCATGGTATGGCATCTTCCTTCATCAAGAGGCTCTTTCTGCTCCTTTGCCACGAACAAGCAACACAGGATAAAAATTATCTCATCTGTAGAAAATCAGAAATCTTACAAGAAACTCCTCCCTGTTTGACAGAGCTGAGCCTAGATTTCATGAGGAAGTTCAGTTCCCAGACACTAGGTTAACAGCACAGAGCAAGTCAAGAACAAGGAACAGAGAATAAGGCTTTCCTGCTTAGCACTGCTTCTCCACAAAACTTTTTCAACACCTTCCTCTCAGCTGCAGAAGGAGGCAGGGACATTCTCCAGTGACTCATGAAATATGGTTATCTTATCCACATATGAAAAGCACTTGGCTGGTGGGGGGTGTCTTACAGCACTCTGTCTGTCATGTTAGACAATATTATTTAAAACAGACACACTGAGTCCAGTTTGACTGGAGCTCCTTTTACACTGCAGAAGAGGGGAAAAAGACAAATACATTTCCTTTTCTGCCTCAAAGTAACAGGGACAAGTAACAAAGATGACAGGTTGCCCACAGATGTTGTGGCTTCTTCTCCTCTGGAGATACTGGACACAGTCCTGAGTACCGTGCTCCAGGGGATCCTGCTTGAGCAGCAGGTTGGACTAAAATGACCTCTAGTGGTTGCTTCCAACCTTAGCCATTCCATAATGGCCAGAATCCTAATAAATGAAAAAATTAGCTCTGGCAAATGTGACAGCCGAAGGCTATACTAGGCCTGGTATTGTTATCTCTTATGCAAAGACCTTACCTTAGCTACCCAGCCAATGTGTTGGTGTCCTGGCATGTTTGATCAGTGACTATGCTACTTCTTTCCACTGGTACCCAGTGAAGAAGAACCAGACCATGACCAGGAGTCAGAGGGCACAGAAAAGTGAGCAGACAGAGTTTCAGTAATTCAGTGCCATTCTTTCAAGAACTCCTGTAGAGATTTCGTACTTTAGTCAATACTACTCATGACATTTCTTACTGTCCCAAATTCAAACAAACAACATGAACATGGCAAAGGGTATCTAAGGCTGTTTTCCCACTGCAGCCCACAGAAGCTACCCTGACAGCAATCTCATGTATACACTGCCTTATGGTACCTGCTGAGGATAGTAAAAGCTAAGTTATTTAAGAATTTGGATCATTTCTGGTACGTGTGCACTTTTCCTCAATTTACTAAAAAAAACAAGATTTCTGTTTTCAAATCAATTTTTAAAGTAAAATTAGAATCCCAGGCAATTTAATCCAGTTAGCAATCCTAAAAACTGAAAACTATTAAACTGAAAATCCTTCTTTTGGTACCAGGAATCACATTAAGGAAATAGAAGGTAACTGCAGCAGAAAAGGCATGAAACTGAGAAATACATGATAAGAAGAACAGACAAATCAGTAACGGTTTAAAAATAATAATGTTTACACATCATCTTTGATTATACATACAAAGAATACTTATCTTGGCTAGCAAAACTAGCAGGTTCAACTCAAGCAGTTTCAACCATCACTTTCTACACTAAAACATACTTTCCTAACAGCTAGACAAAATCAAAGGTATTTTTTAACTACCCACCTGTAATAACCCAAGAGATTCCAACAAGAATAAAAAAGGTCAGAAAATAGTACAATCCAAATACACACTTTTTCTTACAGAGTACCTTTAATAATAGAGTACCTTAACTAATAACCTGGCAGCTGCAATACCTACCACTTTTTAAAGATGGGTGGTTTGCCTGCTGATTCTTTCCATCTTTCTCTTTTTTAATATTCTTTGAATCTAAAAGACAAGATTCCATTATATAATAAATGTAATATTCACATCATAATGATGTCCAGCATAACACAGAATGCTTTCAAACAATACAGAATATCTTGCTGACTTTTATTCATTTCAGTGCATAATCAAAAAGGTACCTATACTCTAAATTTAATCACCACATTATTTTCCCTTCAAAATATATTGAAAGTACAGCATGAAAAAGAAGAGCTTTTTTATTTTGTATCAATTATTAAAATAAATCTAGTTGCAGAATACAGAGTATCAGCTCCACAGACAGCAATCTTGTCCTATTTTTAACAGTTTTACTTCAATCTACACACAATTTGAGATTCCAAAGATCACTGGATATCTTTATACATCTGGTTGTACACAGATAACTCTGAATTGAGAAACAAGGAAAAAAACAAACCCATCCTAAAACCGTATTTCTGAGTCAAAGAATTCATTCTTTATTGAGATTCTCTGATACACAATATTCTCAATATTATAAAATTCTCAAATAACCAAAGCAGCTATCTCAGTGCACACATCAGTTTTTTAAAAGAATCATTCAGGGGAATCTACTTTCACTATCATTAATCTTGGCACGCACTCTGAAAGGGGTCTGCCATATTTCATTTTTGATGGATTTCAGCATGTATGAGAGACACAGGAGAACTGGGCAGCTGTAATGGAAAAGACTGAGAGACATGGTTCCACTCATTCCTTTTAAAATGCACTGTTTGGTTACCTGCTTTTGACAGTCATGGACTCAAGTTCAATTCAAATATGATATTGACCTGACAACTAAAATGCAAGTACATTTCAGATTTAAAAAGCTTTTTTGTTTTTACTACGATCTGCATAGGAGAATGATTCTCTTAGTCTGCAAATGCCTCAGGGAATGGGGCTGCTCCTCTAGTTAGGCTTGTGCCTAGCTCACACCTTGGGTTATCCCACTTAGCCTGAACTGGTACAGATGAAGGGAAGGCTCACTTTTACTGCAAGATAGCATTAGTAGCCGATTATTAATAGCTGCATTCACTCGCTTTTAAGTCTACTGATTAGCTTGCCCTTAAAATAAAAACACTCCTGACCTAGAATGTGAAGCATTTGGTGACAGAAACACTTGAAATACAATGAGTTACGCAGCAAAGACTAAGCCCTAACAGTGTTTCTTTTCTGTAAGTAAAGCATTTCTTGAAACATACTGATAAGCAACATGTGAGGTTAAGCACTTCCATCTCACATCTTTCATTATCAAGGAATTGCCAAGCAATGCAAAGCTGAGTAATGACAATCTTTTGTCACCAGTCCCAAAATCCCCCCCTACCACTCAGTGAGGAGTGGATAAGCCATCCAGGTGGCTCAGTCCTTGGTGTAGGATGTGATGCTTCTTTGGCTGGAGCACAGCAATGGCCAGGGCACCCTTGGGGGTGGCCAGGCAGGGTCTCACCATCCAAAGCCACCCCATCAACTGTCCAGGAGCTACCAGGGGGTGTCAGTGGGGGAGCCCCAGCACTGGGCACCATCCCAGGAGACAGGCTGGGACTGGGATGGGACATGGGGTCGGGGCTGTAGTGATCTGGAGACTGGCCCTGCTGCAGCATCACTGGGGCAGGCACTGACATGGGGTCCTGGGCAGGGCAGGTGGAGGCCTCAGGTGAGTCAGGGCCATTAATGCCTATTAGCGTACTCAGGACCATGACACCTTCCAAGAATAACCCAGATTTCACAGTCCTACAAAATCAATGCACAGCTTACATAATTGCTCAAAATACACTGCAAAAAACACAACCTTTTTCTCCTAAAGCAGGCATGGGCAGAACTCCAAGTTCTTTGAAAAGGAAACAAAATGCTATGTTTACTCCTTGACTTAATTTCAGCAGTTCCATCTGAAGTTGACCTTCACAAGCATTTATTTTCAAGAACCTATATAATAGAAAATTTTCCAAAGCAAATTTCTTCCAAGAAAGTCAAGAAAGAAGACTATTTGGGACAGTGCCCAGAGCTCTAACCCCAGTACTTCCTCAGCAGTAGGGCTTTAACCCACCCAAGTGGATACCCTACAAACTACTTGTAGGAATCTCAAGAGAGATAATGCTAAAACTAGTTCAGTAACATTGAAAAGATGCAAGGCTAACGTTCACCTTCTCCATCCTACAGGTCAAAATATATTTCATCAAGCCTCTTTGGGATTGAGCTGAATCCAGCTAATATTCTACTGAGAGGTAGCAAGCAGCAGCAGCAGCAGGACCCTTTGCCACGTTCTATAACCTCAGTCAGGTTTTCCCACAGTCATGGTACTATCGCAGACATCAGGCTGTCAGCTTTCAGAAGAAATAACTTCCCAATCCAACTATGACCAAAGAGGAAATCAGTAAGTCTCTTATGTGGAACTCCACTGAAAGAAGAGAACTAGTAACTGCTTCCTGAAAACACCCAAAGCTTGAAAGGACAGAATCATGAAAGAATATCTATCCAACAGTGCCAGATTAAAAACAAGATGACAGCCTTTCATGATGAGAGACATCAAGAACAGGTGAATGAATGTGAAAAACTGCAGCCTGGACACCACATGTGTTCTTGATGACAATCATTAAATGAATTATTTATTCCCCGTACCAGCTAGCTTTACTGCCTCTTTCAAAAATATCACAGCAAATATGAAAGCTGAAACAAAACACTCTTGGCAACATATTTTTCTTATCAGCCATTAGAAAACTACAGGAAAAAAGATATGATTGTATTAATGAGAAGTGGATTTCTCAATAGCATTTTAAACAACTATTTCATTTGAGGTGGAGGCATTTTCACTCACAGTAAACACAAAGCATTGTCACTACCACTTGTTTTTGATGGTCGGAAATCTCCTCTTTAAAACACACAAATAAATCTTACCCAGCATATGCAGAAGTATCCAAGAGTAAGTCTGAATAAAACCAAGATCGCTTTCAAAGGATCCCCTTGCTTTTATGCATCCCAACCTTCCTCAGTGGGAAGCTGAGAATACCATTACAAAGCTGGAGTGTTTTGTCTAAGCAGATACAAAGCTACCATCGGGAAGAATTACCAACCTGTTTCCACAGGAGACACCCTGTATCTACTGCCACCCCAGAAAACTTTCCCCCAGTCTGTATTTCAGTCACTACTTCAGAGTATATACTTCCCAGACTTGTTCAGGTGTGCTTTTTCCAATGCTGGCAGTTAGGGTAGATAAAAATTATCGTTTATTTAAAAAAAAAAAACTATAAAGAAAGTAAGATTTTATTTTAAAACTATTTTATAAATATTCATCTTTTATAAACACATTGTGTTTTTTAATGCATGCTGATCTACATTGGAAACTTTTATATTCTATATTTTAATAAATTTAGTTTCCAAAAATCACAGAAAAAAGTTTAGACAGAAGGCTATTATTCAAATCACTGGGCTGAACAATATGACTCTCTCTGCACACGATCCTCAGCTTGGTCAAGCTTTGAGGCAAATCTCAAAAAATGAGGTAATGAAAGACGTAATGTGTACCTGTAAATAATTGTACAGGTACGAAGAGTACATATTTGCTATTTATATTTAGTCTATACCACATACAGGCTAAATAACCTATTGAAGATTTCTTTCTTCTAGGGTAGCAAGATTAGAGTACAGCTTATGCTAAAATTTTAAAAACAAAGTATTCTATTGTTCACCAACTATTTCTTTTCTAAAGTGCACTTCATAAACTAAAGCTTTAGATACAAGCCAAGATTAGAGTAAGATTATTTAACACAGTGCTTTCTGCTTACTGATTCAAAACTCCATGTGTTTACATGACTCCCTCCCTATCTGTAACCACAGAATTTTGCTGATAAGATTACTCAACAGAAGACAGGCAAGAGCAACCACATCTATCACTTAAGAAATTAGAGACAAAGAAAAAAAAAAAAAAGACAAAGATATGCTGACTGACTTGTGAATAAAAATTGTGACGAAATAAAAAAATAACCAGAGGAAGCAGTGGTAAATCTCTGGACAAAGATAATCCTGGTGACCAATGTGTATTTCCTCTTACAAGCTCCCGTACTGAACTCCAGTTTCTTGCCTGAGATGCTTTAAAACTCTGCAACTTCCTTCTAGAAGACTCAACCTTTCAGCAAACTAGATGATTGCTTTGTCTAAGTGATGGCAAGCATCATGTATTTTAACAGTAATAGTTTTCATCCCAGAATGGTGTGCTATGTGGGAAGGCACGTATGTGCTCTTTTCTAAGACTTGTTATATGCTTGTTGTGCAATGGGAAAATGAAGTTCACAGTCCTGCTTTCAAGACTTCTGCAGCTGTCCCTTAGACACCTTGAAGTGTTCAACTCTTCTGGATGTTCAAAACATGGCAGGATACTACTCTTCTCAAATTAAACCCTTGTCTTTTCCTGATGTATGTGAAATACATTTGGGTGACAAAAACGTTTGCTCTTCCTGTGCCACACAGTTACTCACCCTCAAATGAAGTTAACTAAAACAAGCCCAAGACTTACCATTGCCCAGGAAGGGGCCTTCTTCTCACTCCTTGCTACACTGCGTTGTGAGCACCTTTTAGTTACCTTTCACCAAGCTTTAGTGCACACAGTTGAGGATATTCAGACCGAGTGAATATGAAATTTCTACTTTTCTTTCTTTTTCTGGTTCTCTAGCGGGATTCTTATCTGCTTGGAACAGGGAGTCTCTTTGACTATATTTAGAAAACAGCCATGCAGAAAACCTACAAGAGAAGGGGACAGACTTCCTCCATAAACTCTTGGTGCAACAATGAAATGGATGACTCCTGCCATTACAGAAAATCTATTCTAGCAAAAGACAATTATTTACCAAGGGAACACACAAGCACATAAAGGAGCTTGGGTTGAAGGTGGAAAGCTCAAGGAAAATACAAAAGTGCTAGTAGCCTTTTATGGGGAAGGACTACCAATCTAGAAACTTTCAAAGAAGCACATGGCTTCATGCAGTGGATCTTTTGCTCTTCGTTTTTATTTTTTTTGTTTCGCCAGCCCAAACACTCTTGTTTCTTCTTAAGTCTCACTCTCTATTTTAGCTCGGAACTCACAATTAACATCTGCAGACATGACACAGCAGAAATCACACCTTTGCGGTACACCGTGTACTTGTGGATGAATTTCTTTAAAAATGTTCATTTTATCTTCAAGAGACAGTTGCTAATGCCATTCATTGTGATAAAATTTGATTCTTTGTACTACTTAGTTATTATCCAGCTAAATTATAGGCAGTTCCAGAATAAAGCCCAACATTTTATTTGATAGCACATCTAAACACATTCCTGAATTTCAGAGTGCAGTAATGATTTCAAAGCTGTCAGAGGACAGAATTCTTTTCATTAAACTTGTAGAACTCAAAACAGCCAAATTGAAGTTTGTGAAGTTTGAACTTATTTACTTTCAGTAAATATCACAAACTGTCTTCCTTAATCTAAAAGTATTCCAAATTGTCATGCTGTATCGCACCATCTCCAAAAAGAGAATTTAGCAGGTTCCCCACTTTCTTTCCTCTTGGATTAAAGCTACCAGGCCTTACCTTTCGGTGCTGTTCTCCCCATGGTAACACTTCTGTGATCTCCCCTCTCACAATAAAAAGGCTGAAGTTGAAAGACCAGTTAATTCTTCCTTTCAGCACAAGAGTTTCCTGTGGAGCAGTAATACAACAAGTTAGGGGGGGAGGTTGTTGTTGGCATTTTGGTTTTCTTTTTTTTTGAAAGGATGATTTTTTTGTATTGGTGTATAACTATCTTGCTGGTTTTAAATTGCAAGTGTTTAACAAACTATCTGTAGGAGAGTAGTGTGAAAACAACAGTTATATAAAAGTAGCAAAGGTACCAAATGTAAACTTTCATTTCCTTATTTTAGACAGTTCATTGTCTAACAATTTGCATTTTCTGTGGACTACTAAAACAAAGAAGGATATAAAATGTGCTTTATTCCTTTTTCCTCCAAGAAACATTACTGAGAAAATGGAAGACTTCATATGTAACCTGCCTCACCTGCACAAGTTAAACAATCATCAAATTCAATACCTTTGGGTAAAACACATTATCTTGCACAACTACAGTTGAAGAGGGAACAAAACACTAATGTAAAAAATCTCTACAAGGCCCAAGTGCTCACTGATACTCCTGCCATATGATTTGTAACAGACTTGTAACAGCGCACAGAGAACTGTTAGGGAAATGCTAACTGCAGATAAAAGCAATGAGCCACATTCGTGTAGGGTTTAGAAACTGGAAGGGACAAATTGGTTAAACTTGCGTAAAACAGCAAAACCAACTTTCTTTTCTGTGTTACTATGATTTTCTACTCCAGCATCTAGTATTTTGAACTTTGTGTTCAAGTCAAACTCATTTCAAGCATTTAGCCTTGAAGCAACAAAGCCAGGAAGTTTATTACCCTTCTCCGCTAACTTTTCAAGTAAGAATGGGTAAATACATTCAAATTTCTGAATTATGTTCTGGGATAATTTCCTTTCAAGCGACTCCCATGAGTTTTAAAGCTGACATCATCAAAACTTGAGGAGTTTTTAAAATTTAAATATGTGCATACATTTTCCACTATTAATTTTGTCAAAGGTATACTTTTAGAAGCTACATCTTTCCACTGTGACATAGAAGTAGTAACAGTTGAAAAGGTTATCTAAGTGGAATTTCTTATTCACATGAAAAAAAAAAGAAAATACACATATATATCACATATAAAAAGAGAAGTATCATACAGCTGAGTATTTTCCTGAAACCGTGATACTTTACTGAAACTTCAAGAAACTTACATGCTATGATGATGGGCTGGATGATGAAAACTTTATACAGTGCAAGACCATGGTTAAAGCTAATTAAAAGGGTATCTGGGGTTTTTTTTTGTGCCAGTGACTGATGAATTCATTTCATGTGTGTGTTGTACATGAACATGCTGGACAGTTATTAAAAAAACTCAAGACTGAGACTCAAAAGCAGTTATAAATAAAACTGAATACTACCATAAAATAAGCAAGTTTTGCTACACAATAGCATTCAGAACATAAGTGATCATCAAGATTAAGAATAGAAATCCTTTTAAGCCATCAAATAAATCTGAAATACTTCATACTTTCACAGACTCCCTCAAAAATTCAAAGCTTTTCCACTGCAAGTAATAAATCACGGAAGGTGATGCAGAGTCAAAGTAACTGTTTTTACAGATTACTTTAGAACTGCGAATGGTTTTTATCTTTTTGTTCCAAGTACCAGATTGCACTTGGTGCAGTAATAAAGATTCCAACCCTGCAGTGATAGTCATCAAGTTTAGCACAACCGGAGCGTCTGTGAGAACATAAAAAGGATTCCAGCTTTTCATTAGCTTGTGTTGTACCAGATAGGCTGTTTTACAGCATGCCCACCAGCCTGTTAAAAATATAAGACAACTGAAAGTTCTGAAAGAGCTGTTTGAAATGAGGCAAACCCAACCGCAGGAACACAATAATTACTGTTTTGAAGAGGTGCTACTTAGAACTTAGTTACACCTAAGTATTCAATTTAAAGCTGCTATTAAATTAGCTCATTAGCTTGTACTGTTTGTCACAGAAAACATTCAAGAACGGTATTTCTGAGTCTCTATCTAACAACCACTACATGTTGCTGAACCACAGCAAAATTGAGTTACCTCAAAACAGGCAGGGTCAACCTGAAACAAAGTTTAACTTCTTCGCAGGGGCAGACCTGGAAACTAAACTACTTTCCATCACCTCAAATGCTTAAGTGGCAAACCCTAAGCAAGGCAGTCCTATCCTTTGCTAACCAAATTCAGAGTCTCTTATGTCTCACCCACCAGCCCGAGCCTGGCTCAACCCACTGCACACCCACCCCAGAAGAGAAGAAAACCATCAGCAAACACAGGGAAAACACCTCCAGGGCACATTCTGGCAAAATTACATAGCAAGAACAGATCTCAAGGCATTCTTGCACATGTGCCTTGGCAAGCAAGTTGAGAAAGATGGGGTTAAGAAATTAATCAAGCAACTTTTAGAAATGAAGGGGAAAATGAAACAAAACAAGGTCAGGAACGTATGAGCAAACAAAGAAATGCAATGGCAAGGCTGAAGTGCAACGGCATTAGAGTGCACAAAACACCAGTATGAAAACCAAAGTTACAAAGACTGAGATGACACAGAGGTTGTCAGTCACAGACAGAAAACGACCAAAGTATTTACGAGACTGTCAGTACAGAATCCAGTGAGAAGCCATTTGCTGCAAATTAAGGAAAAAGCAATGGTAAAAAAATCCACAAACCTAGGATAATATTGGATTAATCATCAAAATGTCTTCAATCCAAAGAGCACTCAAAGGATATCCACACTCATGAAGCGTATTATTTACATCACTTACATATCAATTCATTCTGTAAACAGTTTTAGTCTTTCTCTGATTAACATCCTTACATGAGCTACTTTTTAAAAAATCAGATGGAAAGCATTTATCTGCCTTTAATTCCTTACTTAAGTTTTTATTGTTAAACCCCAAATCACTTCTACTAGCCACCTCCCACTGTGCAAGTCCGTTGTCAGAAAGCATTGTATTAGTAGACAAGCCTAAGTCTTCACCCTCTCTGCATTGCTAGTACATAATACTAGGTTATCAGAAAACAGAATGGAAAACATTTTTCCTGCCTAACTTTGCTCTTTCTATTTTGAAAGAATTACTCAAAGAGCATGCATTGCTGCATTTCAAAGAAGGTAGCACTCTACAGAAAAATGTCAAAATCGCTCCCTCTTTTGCCTGCCATGCAGCTCCACTATCCTTCTCACTGTTAGCCAGGCACTCAAGTAAACCAAATGTCCTGAAAAAAAAATTTAGGCCTATCTAGGCTTCCCAGTGCAAGTTTATCTTGACAGCATGCCTGCTCATAAAAACACACAACAGAACTATAGAGATAAATGTAACATTTAAAAGAAGCCTAAGCAAAGAGGAGATTGTGGGTTCAGTCGACACAAAAAAAGATTAAGGTTTTTCTCTCAATGACTCTGCATCTAAGGCAGGACAAGAGCCAGCAATTTTAAAGCCCATTAACTTTTTTGACCCTACCAGTGGTACAAACGCAGTAACTCAGACCTCACCATTGGCATCTTCATGGGTGGGACAGTCGTCAATGGGCAATCTCTGCTGGATAAGGACGAGGCTATTCTTTTACACAGATACACAGCACTGAGGAGGAATCTAACAAAACAGCCACTTGGAAGCATCAATGAAGTTGTCAGTTTTAGGTTGAAATAAAGGCAGACATTTTTCAGTGTTAATGTGAACAAGGAGTTATATTTGCCCCTTTTTTTCTTCTACAAATGGTTTAAGATTAAAATTCCATATGCAAGGGTGAAAAAGAATTACACGCATAGTTTGAACAGCAAAACCAGTTATAGACAGAAAATAGGTACAGTGTAAGCTAAGAAATACTTCCCCCTGCCAATTCTTTCATTTGTGCAAGTCCTACATTTGCTTTCAGCACCCGCATTCTTGCGCTGCTGCGTTTGGAAACGCACAAGACATCAGCTACAGCTGCTGGCCACGCTCCCATCGCCCTCTCCTCCCTGCAGCTTGCCACGGCCAGCGCTGCAGAGCCCTTCACGGCCAGCACGAGCGCAGCCTCCTCCTCCATGGACACAGCCCGGCAGCCACAGCTCCCACTCCAGACTCCACACACGGGAGCAGGGACCGACAGGCACCGGCTGCTTCCCAAACAAGTGTCACTTAACTGCATTACTTCAAAGCTAGCCTTCATGACTCGGGAACACCTTCTCCCTAATCATCTATTCCTCTGTTGTCTCCTAAATAAAACCCTACTTACATACCATTTTTAAAAGTCTTTAAGGGGCTGAAAAGAGGCAAACAAGGAGAGCAAAACTTGAAACGAGTTTTAAAATAATATACAGTATTTTATTAAATAAAATTTACAAAACTTAAAAATAATTTCCAACAAACTATCCCGCATATATACTCATCTAGTGTACTTGAAGACACAACAACATACTTCCTTATTTCTGTAATAGATTGTCAGTTTACCTCTCTTGTGGCATCATTATGGACAAGCAAGATCTCAAAGGTAAAGGAAAAAAAATTACATTAATGTATCAGAACTTTCAAAAATGTAACAATGGATTTGTATTTATAAACACAGTATTTTTTAGCATTACACATATATGACTTTAAACCAAAACATTAAAACACAGGTCTTCTTTCATTTATGCACACAAATACAAACTCAGTCTGTGTCCTGACAAGAAATTTGATCCAAGTTGGAATCCCTTTTAGTTCACATATTTTGTATTGTAATCCAAAAAAGTTAGATTCTTTCAAGGAAAGGAAATTAAACTTCCACTTCCTCATACAGCTGAACTTTTAATAAACTGGTATATCTGAACACCTCCTCTAGATACTAAAAGCAAAGCTAGTACAGATAGACTTTAATCAAATGTACAGGCTTTCAAATCAGCAAATATTAACTAGCCATATCCATCATTAAAACAACTAAGCCTGAGTATTTCTTGTGTTGTTAAAGAATGCGAGTGGGTACTTAGTGCTTTACAAATATATTTTTGTAATGTCGTTTGCTGTAACATCAAGCAGGAATTTTCTGCGCTTGCAAAACTTCTTGGTAAGTCACCGGTGGTATGGTGCTCGCTACTTATGAAGTGATTAACATAAACAAACTTTTAAGCTGTCAGCAGTAAAATATTGCCTGTAAATGTTCTGCTCTCTCTCCAGGTAAGTTTACGACCTGCTTTAGAATATAAGCAACTGTAATTACAGTAAGTCATACATTTCAAGAATGTAAAACTCTCTCTAAACTCTCAAACTCTATTAAGTGTGTTATTCAGTAGAGTAAGGCATCGCATATTTTAAAAAGAAATGCTAACAAGGTTTAGACCAAAGAGTTGTCCCAATAAATCGTGAAACAAGAAATAATCCTTATACATGAGAACTAAATACTTATCAGAGAAGTAAAGTCTCCAAATTGAACAGCACAGCTTGTATCAATGCACAACAGAAACAATTAACATCATGCAGATTTAACATTTACTAAATCAACAGTAATTTTTAAAATTGCAGTTTAGAGCTGCTCTATGGCTACCAACAAAAAATGAAAAAGCTTTTCTCCTTCTTCCCTCCCTCCCCATCCTGCTTTAAAAGTCAGAAGATGTGGGGCTGTAAAAACCTGAAAAAGGAAATGGTATGTGTGAAGTCAGCAGTTCAGCAAAGCGGCTGACTGGCCATTAACAGCTTTAAATATTCTTAAAATGCCAATCTTCCCACATGAAAGGGTATTTGAATGCTATATTAAAATAAATAAGGAATATAGCTTGCATGTCTATCTTAAACAAAACTGCCAGTTTTACTAGTATGTATTTACAGTAGCACAAGGTTCTGACAATTTGTTTAAACATTTTAGTGAATTCAGCACACTGAAACCTCTGTGCTGTTTTCCACTTCCCCCTTCAAGCCTAGAGTACTCTTCCTGAAAACATTCATCATCATTATTCAACCTGGCTTTGTCCAAATACCTAACCCTTTTTTTATTTTTTTCCAGAAAGCAAACTAATTAAATTATGCAAAAGAAAAAAAAAAAAACAAAACAGAAAACTGCATGATTAGCACTAAGAGCTACATATCTGCATGAAATTGTCTCTACACTCAGATACATCTCCTCTGTTTTCAGCTCAGCCCCCCTTGACACAGAAGAGAGGTCTCAAACTATTCATTCTGCAAGGCACTGAGCTTACTTTTAACACAGTGTAAATACAGCAGGTAAAGAAGAAAAGAAACTGCTGTTGCAAACATAGCAAGAGGTGCCCAGATGCTAAAGAACCCTATACAGCTCTTCTGCACTTGCCTTTAGCAGACAAGAAGCAACAACACCAGCAGCAGTCAGAGTGTAATGCACAAGGGAACAAAGGGGGGAAAAGACAAACAGAGGCCCAATAACAAAAGGGATTTTTCACCCTTTTGGGTAACTTTGGTTTCCTCCCTTCTACATTGCCTTCACACTGGAAGAGGACTGTAAAGGCTTGGTTCAGATTTGATCCAGCAGACCTCTATCCACACAGCACACAGTCAGCAAATTCATCTCCAAGGTCCAGATTGTTTATTCACAATGGAGTAGTCAAAGAAACACACATACTTTTAGTCTGATGAAGAAATCTACAGAAGTCGAACAGCATGCCCAATTTATTGTTTTTCACTGAAGGCATGGAGAACAGCCTTGGGACATTTCTGCACAGGATCTGACTGCTGTCAACACCCCAGATGAAATTACCTGGTTTCAGAACAACATGTTTGCCTCCCCTCCCCTTACTCAACACCAGCAGCAACATACTTCTGCTACCATCCTCTTCCAGTGCATTAAACACCTGTTTCTCTCTCCCACTTGAGAATCCAAACAACATAATGCTGACTGGGACTCGCTGCCACTGTATATTAACAAAGACACAATTTCCTGAACTCTTTTTTCTGCTGCTGCAACACTCCGTGGTGTAGCATGGCTTATATAACGGAATAACTACACTGATCCCACGTACTGGTGTCCACTTAGGGAACAAAACCAAACCAACCATAACTAAACAACCCTTAAGCAATTTCCTGATATCTCCTCCATCGAGACAATGTTTCCACAAGAAAAAAAAGCCCAGAGAGCCGTTCGCAGTTTCCAGGCACACGCACTGGACTCACCTGTTGCTGGTGCTGATAACTCTGCTATTTCCCCAGCTCAAAAAGTCCCCTTACACAAAGGATCTTCATGCAAATGCCACCAAAAATATTTGTCCATCTATTTGGACAAACATCATCATTGAATCACAGAATATCATGAGTTGGAATGGACCCACAAGGATCATCAGGGTCCAACTCCGGTCCCTCGACAGGACAACCCCAAGAATCACACAAGTGCTATGCCGAAGGACCGTGCAGTGCTGCTAGACATTTCTGCAGCTAACAAAGCACTAACAGGTCATAAAAGACATTACTCCTAAATGCTCAAAGGACTAGACAGCTGCAAATACTCCACTGTACTATTTGCTTCACTCTTCAAAGACTCCTCCATGCACAAGACCCAGTTTTACAAACTGCCCTTTTTAAGAGGGCTTTTAAAAGTGCCCCAAGAATTGCACTTCTTCCACTGAACCTGCCTGCATTAATCTCCAATAGATTCCACACAGTACATAAATAATGGTACATGCTTCGTTTTAGGTATGCACCTCATTAAAATGGTGCTACTCTCTTACAAGTTTTATAAACTTCAGCTGCTCCCTAAACTAATGTGTGGTAGAGGATAAAAGGCTCAACCTTGTCTTTGCCCTACACTAAAAGGAGTCTCATATTACCTTGAGAAGTACAACTGACTTAGATTTCAATCAAAGAAGTTCATCCCTTTTATGAAAAATTATGGAAATTAAAATGATGGAATTCCCTTGGTATCTTAAATATAATTTGACCTGATTTGTGAAGTTGAAGGCCTAGAATGAAATAATCTAAACAGCATATCTACCTTTAATACAGTATTTTACTTGGGTTTAGATGACAACATACAAATAGGAAGAATACAAACCACTCGGGGATTAAAAAAAACCAAACAAAACCAGTAATCAATCCAAAACACTGCTCATGCTTAAACTGGATACAGCATTATTCTTACAAAGCCAAAAAAGAAAATGTACTTTAGGATTAGTTTGGACATAAGATATCTAGACAATATCTTACCTGTGAAACAGAAAGTCTACTGCCCTGCTAAAACACATGAAAGAGCACTAAAATTCTGCTAAAGGTGTAGTATTTCAGAAAGAATTTTATATTAGGCTCTGCAAGTAATCCAGAAAAGCAGGAAGAGAGCACACATAAGAACCACAATGAGCACACCATTGGTACAGCAGTAGCTTGGACTCAAACTGATCGACCACTACCCATACAGCAGGTGCCTTAGTCAAAGTTCAGAACTATGAACCAGTCTTGAAACAAGACTGCTGAAACAAGAGACATGGAACTTAATATCACAAAGAAGAAATCTGAACTTCATTTAGATCCAAGATAAGAAAATAATGAATTTAGTCCTATCCAAAAGAGACAGAAACTAAAGCTGTTACTTTTTCTGACAGGGATCTTGGGTGGAGAGCTGCTAAGGGCACATACACAGCATATCCCTGCAGACACACAGTGCTAAGGGTGTAACACATTATACCCCCTCTACTACAAATGGTTTAGCTGTGTGCACTTATGCCAAGTGTCCATTATATATAAAAGAAACTATCAGAGCAAGCCCAAATAAATAAAAGTGATAACTTGGCTGATAGAAACAGCTGCTGCTTTCTGAATGGTTGAGGCAGCTCCTGACTTCCCTCCAGACCTACACTCTTGTTGACCAAACAGAAAGACTAACAAGAACGAGATAAAAGTACCTCTGATGGTCCTCGGCATCATTTATGCATCAGTTACTCTTTGTGTATAGATCTGCCACAGATATAAGGGCAGCCTGCTCCTGTTGGCTCAGGTACCTGAAGCCACCCTTCTCATCCTAAAAGATGGTAATCTACTTGAAGAGATCACAGACATAGAATATGAGTTTTAGGCAATGTGGTGAGTTTACAGAAACACACCTGGACCGAGCAGGTGACTCACCAAATCATCTCCTGCTGCTCCAGGAGCAAAGCAGCATTGCTGCTCCGTGGCCACTGCAGCAGGAGCTCAGAGCACACCCTCAGCCCTCACTGCCCACACACATCAAGCTAGCCTGCAGGTGCATGAAGGCAGAAAAATAGTATTTACACAGAAACGTATTCTTAAAAAAACCCCTACAGTTCACTTAAGTACTCACTTAAGTAATCGTCTCACTTTTCAGTGACTTTACCTCAAACAAATTTATTGCCTCTTCGTTTAGACGTCGTAAGGAGAGCTGTTCACACACAGATTATCAGTCATTGTTACAATGCAAAAATAAACTTAACCACATATAACTAATATTAAAGCTTCCTAACACTTAATTATAGAGCGACTGGACCTTACAAGAAATCTCCAAAGAAAGATTTTCTAGGAAAAGCACCCTCATATACCAAAAGCTCAAATCACAGTAAAAAAGGATTATTCATCAAATTGTATTACAATGTTTACAAATATTCTAGAACTTGAACATTTCCATTGTTTCTTGTTTACCCACTGCTCTATTACACCTTGACAATTTTATATGGGCTCTTCTGGCTCTTTCCACAGGCCAGAAAAATCTCATTCTGGTCAATTTATGTTGCATGTCTTACACTTTAAAGAATACGAATGGTATAGCCTTTTACATTTAAGATTTTAATCTCTGAAAGAAACAATCAGCACTAAGGCTGGGCGCCTAAGGCTATTTCTTTCAAATGGGAATGAACAGAACGTTAAATGCCCTGCAGATGTGTAGCTCTGCAAAGTTGGTTAACAACCTCCCTTGTCTAGAGTCCCTGAAGCAGTGTCCTGGTCCCTACCTGTAATTTGTTTCATATTTACACTTTAAAAATATCATAATAAACTGTGAAATTATATTTCTAAAGATTTCCTTAAAAGATGAAAAGAATAACTATGTATTTTGCTCACCCTTGTTCGAGGCAGATGTATCCAGACAAATAAGAAAGCCAGCTGCAGTGTCCTGAACAGCTAATGACAAATGTCGTTTCCTGTTAGTGACACTATTTAGTAGCAGAGGATAATTGCTGAGAACTTCATTTGTCCCCATACATTCACTCAGTAAAGGGTGTAAACAGGACTCAGTCACAGCTCATGATCCCATTGGAACATCAAGAAAACAAAAACAGACACCTATGTCCAACAGGCACAAGCAGCTATCTATGTTTGCGCTGAGTTTCTTCACATTCTTTCAAGTAAAGCTGCATTTTAGCACAAATTTTAGAAAGGTAATGGAATGAATACCTTCTCAGTATTACAAATTTCACAGTAGCAAAATGCCACTTTTGAACTCGAGCAGCTACTCCAGAAAACAACACTGCTGCCTTAAGAGCACACTATCTGGTCACAACAATGGCAATCACAGCAAAGGAGGGGAAAAAAGCATCTGTACATTCAATGTAGGAACATGCTAAGTCAAAGGAAAAATATTTAAAGTACTGTCGTTGCTTGTTTCCTAAAATTCCTACATCAAGACTTGTCTGTGTGTGAATGTTAAGAAAATTCTAGTTATGTTATGTTCTCATATCTACATGGCCTCTAATTGTTGAGAAAGTAGTTTACACTTTCACTATAGCACATAATGAAAAACCAACATTTGTTTTTGATGATTCTGAACATTACTACAAAAATATAAAATACCAAGCAACCTGAAAGATATCACACAAATATTGCTACTTATTTACACCAAACAGAAAAATAGAGCACCAGCTCCATCAACTGAGTTTCAAACAAAATTAGTAAATTCTATTTTCATACTCAAGACCAGACCATGTTAAAGTTAAAAGCCATATACACACTTCCCGGTCTCAACCCCAGTTTCACCATACACTGTTTCCTGCAGCCTCCCACTTGTATTACCCTGCAACTTCCCATAAATAAAATACTAACAGTAGGGTATGCAATGCACTTTTTCTTTACATCAGTTCAAGTAATATCAACCTTAAACAGTACTTACGTTTTATGGTACCCTAAGGGAAAAGATCAGCTCCCCCTGCCCCACAATGTGCTGCCTGGCTGTACAAGGAATTTCTGTGGACACACTGCAAGAGCAACCACTCACGTGGGCTGCTGTGGCCTGAGCAGCACTTGATGGTGGCCCGGGGAGAGCTGGTACAGCACAATGCATTCACTCCCCTATTTACTCTGCAACCTTAAGGTGACAGTCCAATACCCAAGGTAACGCAGCAACACTTCAATTCCTGCAATATTGTTCCCATCTGCACCAGTGCTGCAGCTGTTACCAACCCTGCATGACTGCCTCACCAACTGCTTTGCTCTGCCACTTCCAAAAAGAAAGGTGAAGTGGGAATGTTTTTAAAATCCAAAGGTATAAGACTGTTATTCTGTATTATAAAAAATTCATAACCAGTCAAACTTAAAAAGCTGTTTTCAAGTCAGACACAGCAGGCTCTGAAAACTAACTGTCATATCTACAGAGTCTATGCTCTTTAAGTTTTAATCACCTTGTCTATATGTTAGCTAGGATATGCATGAATCACAGGCAGTTTACATTACCGGAACTCACTAAAATACCAGTATTTCCAATTTTCATTAATCTTTTAGGTCTTGGAATTATTTTTTGCTATGTCTTATAGTCTAACTCATCAGTATGGAAAGACTTCAACTTTAAATTGTATTAGCACTTAAAGCATGCCTTCACTCCTAAAGAATAATTGAGCATAAGATTTAACTTGAATATTGATACCCACTACAGCAACTCAATGTGTTTTGTAGATTAGCCTAGCAGCTAAAGACAACAATGACGCACAACACGGCGAAAGAACTTTCCATACTTGAACTACTTTCTTTGGACCATCCAAAATTATGATTTCTCGTGCAAGATACCCCTTTAAATCGACAATCAATATATGCCACATACGCAGTTTAACTGTAAAGAAAACGGGAACAGTGCCGCAGTGCATCGCAACCCGACGAGTGCCCCGAACAGGTCACGTCTGGCACCGCGCTGTCTTCAAGAGGCACCCCCAGCCCCCTTACCCAACACAAGCGAGCGCTCCGAAATACATTATTTGTAATACGCACCCGGCTTGTCTGGTGGCCGCCCGTTCCCCAGCACCTCGCCCGCCTCGGCGGGCGCCGGGCAGGGACGATCGGGGCAGCCCCGGCCGGGAGGGCGGGCAGCCAGCGCCGCCGCCGCGGGGGAGGCAGCGGGGCCGCCCCGGCGAGGGGAGGCGTGTCCTGCCCGCGCTCCTGTCAAACGCCGCCGGTCCCGCTGTTCGTCCCGCAGGCACCGGCGGCTCAGGCACCTCCCGTGCCGGCCCTGCTCACCGGAGCTCCTGCTATCAGGGAGTCGCGGCCACCCACCCCCGGACAGAGAGACGCTGTGAGCGCCGGCAGACAGAGCCGCCCCGCTCCTCTCACCCTCGCAGCTGCGCTCGTACTCGGCCACCCGCGGGTACCCGCGGGCGGGGTCGGCGGGACCAGCCGCGCTGGGAGTTCAGCCCGCAGAGGAGGGGGGCGGCCAGCGCCAAGAGACCGGGGCGCGGAGCTGGAGCGTGGGGCAGCCCCGGCCAGACCCGGTGCCGCCCCCAGGGCAGCGGTGCTGCCGAGGAGGGGAACCCGGGACCGGGGCGCCCGGCGGCCACGGCGGGCGGAGGCTGCGGTAAGAGCACTAGGGAGGGCGTGATCCCCGCCTCGCCTCCCTTTCTCTCTCCGCTCCTCCCTCCCCGTGCCCGCCACCGCGGGGAGCGGGAAACGCCGCCGCCACTCACCGGGCGGGCGGGACGCGGGTCCGCGGCGTCCTGTCAAGCCGCTCCTGCCGCCGCCCGCCTCACTCCGCCGCCATGTTCCGGGGGCACCGCGCATGCCCGGCAGCGGCACCGGGGGCGCGGGGCCTCCCCCCCGCCGTCCCCCTTCCGCCCGCCGCGGCGGGGGCGGCATCCCGGGGCACCCGCATCCCCTCACGGCCGCCATCCCCGCATCCCCCGCCATCCCCGCGCCGTCGGTATCCCCGTGCTGTACCCGGACCTGCGGAGGCAGGGTCGGGGTTGGCGGGGGCTGCCGCGCACGAGGAGCGGGACCGCCTTCCCGTGAGGGGGGAAAATGAGCCCTTGGCAGGTGACTTCGGTGTGAGCAGTGAACGCCTGGAAAAGGCGTGAGGGATCGATGGCAGGGGATTGCGAGGGGCAGCCTGAGGCAGGCGGTGCCGGGCGCTGCAGCCGCCCCGCCGTGGTGCCGGCACCGCCGGGGCGCACGTGGTG
Source organism: Sitta carolinensis (assembly GCA_032173965.1). Taxonomy (NCBI): domain Eukaryota; kingdom Metazoa; phylum Chordata; class Aves; order Passeriformes; family Sittidae; genus Sitta; species Sitta carolinensis. The sequence continues at coordinate 100,239,373 of CM063283.1, forward strand.
AGCAGTGCCCCGCATTGTACGAGCGCGAGTGACCGCGGTACTGCCGACGGTTATATACAGCCGCTTAGAACGGGTGAGAATGCTCCTTATAGTCCGTGCATTTCCGCTTCGGAAATATCGCGCAGTTATTTTACAAACATCCACGCTTATAAGTACTGTGTAATAGGAAAAGCTCTTCCTCGGCTTTTTGGGAGGATGCATTCCGATTTTACAAGCTTTGGGTGTTTTAATTCAGACCCCAAGAGGCGTGTAGGAATAAGCATAACTGGTAAAAAAATCATACTTTAAATGCTACCAGCGTTCAGAGGAGTTTGTGCCAAATTTTCATCTTCACTATTTCACATCTCTTGGAAGTGAAATTTGAAATGCGAAATTATGCTAAGGTCATGAGAGTTGAAATTCTGTGAATTCTTTGAATGAAAAAAAACCCAAACCACAGAAAAGAAACCCCGAGTATCCACCCAACCCCTCACACTCTCCTGTATGACAGTGAAATTTATACAGCCCATTTAGTATCCTGCATATACTGCAAGTTACTACTAACAATTTATTTTAAGCACTCTTGTAGGCAGTAAATGGCTCTTTAGAAACAAGGAAAACGAGTCCTTGGCATAATTATAAATATTTAATATTTAGACAACATGAAAGAAACAAGTAAAATATGCTAATCTTAATTAAATCAATTTAATGGAATTCAAATACACTAGAGGAAGAGAAAGAAATACTGAAACATGCTTACACAGAGCCTTTATAGTGAATTGTGTTATGCTCATCACCAATGCAGATGAATGCTGCTTTTAATTTGAAATATTTTCCCCTTTCTGTAATATTGAACTTTTGCAGGAAAATGAGAGATTATGTTCATTGTTATGATGGATGCAAAAACATGCCAAATGTCACAGAATAAGTCCCTGTGAGACACAGAGGAAATGAAAACATATTTTAAAGCTATTCTTTAAAGCCAAGCCAGTGCTAGATACAACATCTGAGGAATCTGTTCCCTGGGAGCCAGTGGGACACCATATCTTGGTTTCTACAGCTGTCGTTGCAGAGCCATCAAACATGAACTGGTGCAGTCCTCTACCTGCTCATAATTTCCCCTGAAGGCTGAAATCAGGAAGCCGAGCCAGCAATAATCCTGCTTCGTAGACCCCTGATGTGATGAAGCAGAAGAAACAATAGCTATAAAAATAAATGTCTACAAGATACATCACCAGTAAAAAAAGCAGAATAGAAGAAAACTTAACACTCTTTTCTAATCCAGGAGTCAAATGGATCTATAATGCCTTCATATTTATCCTTCACCTACAAGCTATAGCTGATGTAAGACAAAAAAAATTTTATACAATTATTTCTATACAAAGATTATTAGAGAAAGAAGAAGAAATCCTGACTGCTTCTATTTTCCAGTAGAATGATGAGCTTGTTTTCTAGTGTCTTGCCCATCATTTTCCATTTTCTTTTAGAGGTATTGAACTGAAATATTTGGGTCAGAAAAACCAGGCATTTTTTTGAGTTCTCAGTGTTCTACACAAAGAGAGAGCTAGACACATGCAGCTGCATGTATATATAAGTATATATATAATCTGTATATGTATACATATATAAATGTATGGCTTCACAGTTTTTTTGCAGGGAGATTCTGGGATTTTAGAAAAAAGCAAAAACATCAAAACACATCAAAAAATACATTTTATGGAGGTAGGTTCCCATGAACTCCTACAAGTGGTCAACATGATATTCTGGGAGGTGGATGCAGACCAAAAAAATGGTTAAGAACTGTCATTTCCCTAAAGAAACAACACTAAGAGTATAAGTAAATGAACTATCCATGCAGAAAATGCAACAGGCAGAGTAAAAGATAAGCCTGGCTGTCACAAGCTCCTCCTGAGCCTCAGATAGGAATGAAACATCCAGAAAAGAGAATTTGGGTTAGTTTACTTGGAGGAGCTACAAAAGCATAGCCTGATCATGCAGAGATAAAGTAAGAAAAGGCAGCACAAAATGAGACGCAACTAGCAAGGGATATTTGGGGTAACATGAAATAATTTTAAGTACATTACCAGACATGGAAAAGAATGAAGCAAATGCTTATGCCCATATCAAGCAGAACTGGTAAGTTTTTAATAGACATCACTGAGAGAGTCAAGCTTTTTAATATTTTTGTATCTAACATATATATATATAATATATATATATATATATTATATATATATATATATATATATATATATCAGGCATTATTGATAATTGGGAAAACGGACAGATTTCAGATTTGACAATCAAAGGACCAAGTGAAAAATTATTCAAACACAATTTGCTGCTTTTCCATCACCTGCATTTAAAGGACTGGATAATGAAAACGGTTATCATTGATAATATACAGTGAAGGAATATTACAGGACAGATGGGGAGAAACTGTATTGTTGAAAAAGAAAGAAGGAAAGAGGATATACCAATGTGTTTGACCTCAGTACACAGAAAAGATACTGCAGCAAGTAAACAAGCTATCTTTAAGCAGTTGTAACACAACAAGTAAGAGCCAACACAGCTTTGTTAAGAACAAAAGATGTCAAATCAAATCTTTCCTGCAACAAAGTAAGTGGAGTCATCAGCGGAGGAGGAACATTGAAGGTCATGTTGAATGTCACTTTAGTAAGATTTTTGACATGGTTTCATATGATATTCTTTCAGCAAACAAGGAAAACAATGTAGAAGAAGTTATTTAGGGAGCTCATACAAGCGGCTCGTTGTCAGAAGGATGTTAATGAACTCAGCAATGGTGCAGAAAACATGTTTACATTGCTAGAGATTATACCAAAGTGAGAGTCTTTAGAATGCTGGAGGATAGATGTCGGGTTTAGAAGGATTTTTGCACACTAGTGGTTTGGTTTGGTTTGGAAAAAAGAGGGTTCTATTAAACAGGGATAAGTGCCTGCTACTGGGTGGTGGCAGATGCAATCAGTTAAAAAACCAGGAAAGGGGGAACTACTGGGTGTTCTTCAGGGAAAAAAGCTGCAATTATGTGACAAAAAACAAAAGAAGTTCTGTTTTTATGTGAATCACAGTCAGTACAAAGGGGATAATGTCGCAGAGCTGCAATGAGAAAGTTAAACCACATAAAACAATACAGAAAAAGAAGGATGGACTCTGTGAAACAGCCTTATTTACGTGGCCCTAGGAAAACTTAGTAGCCATGGTCCGTTTGGCTTGAGTAAATATGTAGCCCATGGAAAGAGCAGAAAAGCACAATCTGAATGATCAGGTATCTATAAAATGGCTTAGAAGAAAATTTTTTAAAATACCCCACAATGTGGAATTTACGTTGAAGGGAGAAAGCAGAAGGAGAAACATGCATATCCATGCACTACTGATACGAATGTGTATCAGGTATATGCAAGTGCTGTAAAGTTAAAAGGATGAATTCACTCTCCAGTTCCATAGTGGATGGATCAAGGTTTAAAACAAAGTAAGATTAGAAAACAAAAATTATAAGGATAGGAAGAAGATTGGCTGGGTGTTTGTGCAGCCACTAACTTCAGACTCTACAAGAAGAGCTTGCAGCGCCATTCAGAATGGGCACACGTAGAATGGCCCTCAAGCAGAGAGTGGACTCGGGCACCTTCCGTGGTTCCTGCCAATAACATTATTCAATGAATGTAAGCTTTCTTTAAAGCCTTTGGAAAATATCAGCTTCCTCAGGGAAAGGATTTAATTGTTTCTGCAAGATGCATGCCACTGTGTTCCAAAAATAAATTGCTTCGATAAGAATTTTAAACTGCTTTTCTATTTTCTGAGTCCTCCTCCTTTTAAGCTGTCACAATATGATTATGTGACTAAGTATATCACAGATATCTGAGAGGATGTGCAGTTTCACTAGCTGAAGAAAGCTGCAATTTAGACCTAAAGAGGTCTGCCTTAGCATTCAGTTATGTGAATTCAACAGATACTGTAGATTTTTATCTGACAGCAAATTAACATTTTATTCTTTCTCAAGAATGAAGTTTGCCTTTTCCAGAACAGCCTCAGAAGTCCATCAGGGCCTGAAATATGACAATGACATATGCTTTTAATAACATCTTCTTTAATGTTTCCTTTCCTTTTCTGCTGGCTTATAGAAAATGCCATCACCTCCTTCACAATTTTTAAACCATGTAGATTAAGAGCAGGAATAATTTCAGATGACAAGTGTAAAGAACACTCACTGTGACTAGAGTAAGTAAAAACATTCAGGCATTCTCAAGCAGTTTCATTTAATGCTATAGTATTACAGTATATACATAAGGTGTTTAGACACGCATGTAGGAACTGGTAGCTCTGAAAGAAAAGGAGTTATGTTACTTTCATTTGCATAGCTGCAAACCTGAAAATAACTTCTCTGAGGTACAGGAAGCTCACAGAAATAAGTGGGAACAGAATAGTCACCACACAACCTGATAAGATTTTTGGCTGTAGTAGGTAAAAATTGCTTTTTAAAGAAAAATCAGTGAGAAACCAAATTCATGTAAGACAGACTTAAGCGATGGCTAATCTTTTGTCACTGGATGAATAGTGATTAAAATTGCCCCATGAAGGGAAAACAGATTATTTACTCCCAAAATCTTGTGGACAAAAACATATAATAGATTTGCAATAGAAAAAAAAAGACAAAATTTTAAGCAATAGTTTTTTCTATAACTGAAGTGTAAAAATCCTGAACGTGTTCATAAAATGACAAAGTAGAACTGGTTTTTATATAGAAATTATTTGTTTCAGTATTTCTAAATACCTCATTTTGACCCTTTCTTTGCTTTGACAAAAATTGCATTGTGTTTGAATTCAAATTATGTGAATCGAATTCAGTACTTCTAGCTTCTAGCTATCTCATTTTGAGAGTTAAAATATCAATCTTGTTTTAAGATTTTTTTTTTTTTTAATCCAGGAAAGACAGAAAAATAATCCCTCTACTGGAGATAATTTCAGTGAATCCAAACTAATTGTGTAAATGTCGTAGGAATCTTTCCAGCTAGGCTAAATCAAATTAATAAAATAGGAGGAAGCATTTTCTGGAATGGATTTAAACATGGGATCTAAAATAAAGCAACAGCACTGGGAAACAAAAGTGTTACTTATGGGTCATAATAATCCCGATCAGTGATTCGTATTAGACATCCAAATGCAAAAGCTCTAATAAATATCCTGCCACCAATCCTGATATGTCAACAAATATTTTAGCAATGCGCTTGACCCAAATTCCGATTCATTTTGCAATAGTAAAAATTAATGATTAATTATTGTCATTCAGTTGACACATTCCACAAAATAGGATAGAAGGTGGCCTAATTTACCCATTTTCTCTTAATGCAGTTGGTTTCTCTGCATGTCTAGGGAAGAATTAATTTCTCCAAGGTGTACTACAAGTGTCATCCCACAGGAGAGTAATAGATGTTTGAGCTTTTATAATTACCAGAGAGGAACTATTCTGGCTCCAGGTTCATATTTTGGCAAACAAAAGCAAAGTCTCCTTTAATGTGCTGACATTTCTCCTTTGGACGCTCTTTGAACGTGGAAAGGAAATTCAATTAAAATAGAGCACCCTCATCACTAAGAGTGAGAGCAAACAAGATGAAGTGCTAATAATCCCTACCCTTGAATTCAGCAGCTGCTGCAAAACCTGCCATCTCCCTGCTGCTGGGGCTTATCCAGCTCTCTGGGGACATTACTGCCCAACTCAGTCCCACGTGAAAAAAAACTCCAGCTCTTCTGGCTGTGGGAAAGCTTTGAGAAAATGAAGAATTTAAGCAAATGCACTATTGTCTTCCAAAATTTTTAGTCAATCTGGCAGAGTCACAGATACACGTAAGGGGTGATTTTCTCTCAAATGTAGCCTTTGAACGCCATGGTCTCACAACTTCCAAATCCAGTCCAGTTTCTGTGCTGCTACTGAACCTAGCACTTCTGCCATGGGATTTGCCAGTCGCTGTTGACAGTTCCCTGCCTGCACATGCTGGCAGCCTCCCTTGTCTCTGCGGGTGGTGGGGCAGGCAGAAGAGGGCCAGGAGCAAGAAGGTAGCAAGGAGGAGCCCAGCTGGCAAGTGAGGGGAGGGAGTGGGCCATCAGCTGGGTTTAGCACAGGCTGGCCACCAGCTGGCTGCCTTTGGGGCAGGGTGGCAGACATGACCTGCTGGAACCGTGGAAAGGAGCTGCCCTGGTTGGCAACAAAATCTCAAATCCATGATCAAATGAATCAGGTCTCTGAGTGATGGGTGTGTAAATCCTGCTTGGGCTACACTCTGTGCTAAGCATGCCCTGAAAGAAATGGAGGTGATCGGGAGTGCCACGGGTGGGAGAAGGACTAGCTGCGAAATAAATCTGCTGCATAAGAATGAAACAAAAAAGGTGGTTTCTTTGAAGCCTAGAGTATCATGATGTTTGAGTCAGGTTGTTATCTCTTTCAACTAGTACCCTAAAACCAAAAGAATTAACTGATAATAACACCATTAAAGCACTCTTGCAAGTTTAGTTTCAAGTCATGCATTGTTTGGCTTGATGTGACCAACCATGTACACCCTGAGAGGCCACCACAGGCATGAATACTATGACAAATGCCATTCTTTGTGTGAACAGCACTTATTTCCATTTCAGTGCAATGAAACATGAGATGCCAGAGTGGTTAATCCTGTTTAGTGCTACTGCCAAGTCAGAGATCTGTCAGCATTATGTTTTGAAATGATGACAGAGGCAGTTTGCTTGCAGCTCTCAGCTTGCAAGCTCACAAATGACAGTGACTTCTGCTTTCCTTAAAGCATGATTCCTTGTGAACAGAATACCTTGTTTTAAATAAAGTACTTAAATTGCTGCTTCATTTATTCAGCTTAATAAATAAATAAAATAATTTATTTATTCGTTTATTTATGGCTTACTTTACTTGGCTTTACTAAGAATAGATGCTTCTGCCCCTCAATACCCACCTTCAGAGCAACATGGGCACTGGTAGCATGCAGGGGTGTCTGCCAAGCACAGCTTTTCTCAGCCTTTCACCAAGTGCAGAAGACCCCAGGGGGAGTCTTGCTGCTGGGGAACGTGAAGGGAGAAAGAGGGGGCAGGTGGTCAGGGGTCAGACAAGGGCCACAAGCACAAACAGCAGCTGCTAACACCTCTGTCCCCTTTCTGCAAGGAAAGAGTGGTCATCTCCTGTCACCCATCCCTGTCCTAATAATAGATAACCCCAAGCCAGCACTAAATAGAGGTAATGGGATTTTATATTCTTTCTGTCAAAATATTACAATTAAATACTTAGAACAAATACATAGTTTTTCAAGTCTAAAAAATTATGTTATGGCAGTTGAACTATTTTTTACAAACATACAAAAATAATGTATTTTTGTACATTATTTTTCCTTTCTCATAGAAATTCCACCTTACCTTCAGCTTTCAGTCTTTGGGTGAAAAATAAATGAAGTGTTTCAACTGTGTTAGCTTTCAATTTTAATAGCATTTTTGCATATGTTACTTTTTTAAAAAAATATATAAATGTTCTTTGTTAAAAATATGAGGATGTAGAAACAGAAAATTCCAGAACAGCCCTATACACCATTTCTGTTTCTACCTCTTGATTGAAGATTGAGGAATCAGAGGGAGACTTGTTGAAAGAACAGGATGAGGTGAAGGACAAGTCCTCAGGTTAAATGGTACATTCAGAGAGTTTTAAAATAAATCATGGAACTGATAAAATAAAACACACTCATTCTTAGGCAGACAAAGAGATACTTTTCAGGAACGTGTTAGGAATACTTTCTCTGCCTCAACTGCAACAAAGGGTCAAAGATGCTCGTGGTCCCTAAGGCAAATCCTGCTACACTTAGGAAGCGTCTGCATAAAAGGATCTTTATCAAAAAAGGTGTCTATAAGCAACACTGAAAATAACTCCGACAATATCCAAACATTATTTAAATCAGTTATATTTTTTATTGTGTTTTATTTTGTTCTCTCCATCTCAAAAAGATGCAAACAAATTTATTTCAAAAACAGATGATGAAACAAATTAGAAATTCTCTTGAGACATTTGTGCAAGGAGACACTGTATATGTGGGGCTATTTAATGTAGAGATGAATGAGGGGCAATAAATAAATAATTTCAAAAAAGAAAAATACAAATAATGTAAACTCATAGACAATCAAAGCAATGTATACTGAACTTGAATATCAGAAAATGTGATGATCCAAAATAGAAAAATCTGTGAAACTCCTTAACACAATATAACATTGCTGTTACCAACAGCCAACAGGATATCACAAAGAGATAGACCTGTAAAGGTTAAAGTAGTTCTGACTGTCTTATGATGATAATAATAAGGATAATCCTAAATAAAGAGCATCCCTTCGGGTTTTTCTTTTGTAGCTGATGGATGCTGAGGGTAAGAAAGAAAACTCTTTTTTTTGCCTGTAACAATTGCTTGTACTTTTTTATAAAATCATTTATATTGTCATTTTCAGAGAAAAGTCATGGGACTTCATAAATCTCTGATCTTATAAAATACAAAAATTCCTTTGTTCTTAAAGATGAAAAACTGTCATGACCAAAATACCAGCTGAGCAGGAGGCAGGGAAGGAAAATCATGTTTCTAATGGAAACACCAGAGATGTAAAGAAAATGCATTGCATAAGAAGTAAGACATCAAATATGGGAATTTTCAGAACATAATGTTTTTTCTTTCTAGTTGTTCTTTTTTTTTTTTTTTTTTTCCCCAAGGATATAAGTTTTTACACACTTGATGCTAACAGCTTTTTCTTTATTCTTTCAAAGTTTATATATTTATTGTTGATCTTTTTTTGTGAGGTTATTCCAAAAATAATTCCACTAAGTGGAAAATGGAAAAAATCTCATGCCTTCAAAGGAAAGAGGATATGAGCACAGAGACAGAGTCAAAACCCTCTCAAACTAAGCCTTGTACCCAGTCGGTGCAGAGGTTGATTTTCCCATCACAAATACATTCTTTCTACACGTGCAATAAGGATCCTTGAGCTGCTAACTTAAGTGCATTCTCCTCTTCTTGAGAGGAGAATTCTTTACAGCAGTGCTATTTAGATATGTAGGTATCAGATATATATACACACAATATAACACGTAGTATTTTATATATGTAAAGTGCATATAAAATTGGAGGGAGCTGGGAGAGATCAGAATTAGGAATGACTGGAAGGAACAATGGAACCTGAGAAATGGAGAAAGTATGGTATAATTACATTGTGTAAACTGGTATGAAATAAGATACTAGTTTTTGCAGTGCTAAATCTGTGCTCCACTCCTGGTGGTGTTACCTGATGTGAGCAGCCCGTTGGAGGCTGCTGGCCACTGCTGCCTGTTATGGCAAGTCTGTATGAGCTGTACATGTGGTCAAAGCCCCCCTAAAGTGTAACTGCCTCTTGGTCAGCCCTCTCCTCTCCAGATGGATCTTCTAAGTACAATTTGGGCCCACTGATATGGCAATTCTTTGTGTATTCAAGTGGAGTTCTGCCCCTTACCTGTTTAAAGGACCCCAACCCCTTAGAAGGAATGTGAAGCATTAGCCCCTTGGCCACAAGCTGGCCAGAAATGCATTGGCCTCATCAGTCTTGCCAGCAATCTGTGTGAAACAGTCTTAGCAGAAGTTGAGCATGTCTAAACACAGTTTGGAGATTTTTTTTTGCTGGGAATTGTCAAATCCAGGGAAGAAGCAGGGTAATGGAGGGGTTCCTGCTAAGTGAAGTGGCAGGTGTGATCCTATACCTGTTATAGGTCTGTTACTACTTCTGTGGAACACACAGAGTTAATTTCTGGACGTTTTCTTTCTCAGATTAAAGATGTCAGTACCTAAGGAGAGAAAAGTGATTTACCTTCAAATAGTTCAGCTGACCTTACACATTTATCACTTTACAGGATTTCGTTTTTTCAATGGAGTCTATTGTTTCAACACCATTACCTCCACTTTTAGCAAAGACAATTACAAGGCATTTATTTATACACCAGAGACACATTGCTTAGATTTTTACATTCTTTTCACCCAAAATAGGTTTGTCATGAAACAGTTGTTTGTCTTAAGCAAATATTTTTTCTCTCAAAGTTTTACTTAGAAATGCTCAAATGTCTTTTTATTTGCACAAGACAAAGACCTTTTTTACTACCTGTGACAAGTGAAGAACAGGTTGGGGTAATACACTTGCAGGACATGGATTACTTAGCTAATGTCCTACCATTGTATGGACAGACTTTATTTAAGGATTGTTTTTGTGAGGTTTATGTATTCTCTTAGTTGAGCTAAAAGTTATCTTTCTATCAGACTACTACTGTAAACATATAGCAAGTTACTAATGTCCTACTTATAATTACTTAGCAACAGGAAAAATCTGAGTTATTTTTGATTTTTAAAAAAATATTATTTAACATAAAGATTATTTTTATTACTTAAAAGACAGATTAATATTTTAAAATATTGTTACTTTAAAAACTCTCTACCTCATCTTAGTACCCTGCCAGCAGCCATGTGATAATCAGTGAATGCACATGATCACCTAAATAATTTAAAGATTAGAAAATTCTCACTTTTTTTATTTGTTTTTAATTTACAAAGTGGCTTGGTTCCATGTGCAGAATAGGGTCTTCTATGCCCATGACCTGTGCTCATCACTGCAGTTCATGGCAACACTGCTATACTCATTCCATCTGCCTCTCTTGGCTATGGCCAGCTGGCTGTGGTGGTGCTCTGTTCAGACACACCATGGCAGCAGGGAAGTTACAGGACCCTCTTCCTTCATAACCTTTGGCTGAAAGCTGTTCCTTAAACACAATTGTAAAATCCCACACATGCTGGAGGTGTGCCAGGACATTAAGCCCTAGAAACCATGGGGACTTGTTACTGTGACGTAGATAGAAACACACAGCAACACACACAACAGGTGTTCAGGCAGAGAAGAAGAAAGGAAGAAGATCTTAGTTTATTGTTTATTGTTGACCTCGTATATATAAGTTTCTGAACAGTGATCAGAGATTGGACAGAGAGGTTACCACCTCTCCATCTTCACTGGTCACTTGAGAAGTCCATCAGGTGATATCTTTTACAAAGGAATGCAAACATGATTCTTGTTTATCTTATAATTCATGAGAACTGACTCCACTATACTAAAACAAATCAGAAGGCTTATTTTCAAGGACAACAGGGACTATGACCAACTTTTCTTGTTGGCCTGAGCCATGAACACTTTGAGGTATTTTATGCTTCCAGCTCAAAAGTGCTCAGCATGGAATAGCAAATGGCTGTGATTTGTCTGGTTGACTTTTCTGATCCAATGTAGATACTTGAAGGAGGGATGTTGAAGGACAAGGAGAGAGCTGTAACACCCAAATAGTGCTTCTGAGATCATTTGGTGAGAAAACAGAAATGCCATTGCACTATTATCATCCATGTATCACTACTCTATCCAGTCCTGGTCATAGGAAACTCCTTCTGAAAATAGGAAATTTTCACTATTGAAGAGCCTGTAGTTTATTTTAATACACTAGGTTGGGAACCTTTATGTTTTATGATTCTTGATGCCAACTCACTAATAAAAAATCCTTTGCAAAATAGTGCCCTAGAATTGTTTGTTGAGTCAAGTTTAATAAACTGACATTCCAAGATGCCCAAGGCATTTGGAGAAATGACTGCTGCATAGAGATGACAAAAGAAGTGTCCATTTCTCTTATTTTAGTTACAATTAAACCCATGTACTGCCCTTTAATGGAATCTGTCCTTGTGGGCATTTTCAGTGCTTAAGGAACTTTAGGAAACAATGGTCTAAAGTCAATATAGGACACAAAACTGCCTTACTCCAAAAAGGCAAAGTAGTTATGCAGGATACAGGAAGGTAAACACCAAATCCAAAGATTGGGCTACAAGTTCTTTTGAGATGGCAAATGCTCCAGCAGATGGAAAAAGCAGCAGACTTAACAGAAACAAAAGGAACTGCTGGTTTTGTTTTGCAACTTTGGAAAGCCCCCAAGCTTTAGCTCAGCCCCTCCAAAGCCCTAGTTTTGCTAAAAATAGGAGGCAAACCCAGACTGCAAATCTGTAAATCTGACTGTAAAGTAGCATTTGAAAATCAGATACTGAATTTCATCAAAAAATATATTTCAACTAAGATATATTCTCAGGGAGAATAATGGGATCCAGACAAAAATAATTTTCTCTCTCTTGTGAGTCAGGACTGTGTTAACATTGCCTAAAATAACACTGAATCTGAATTACATTGCTCTGAACAACTTCCACATAATATTAGTCCTGGCATGCATGATGTTACAGGTTTGGATGACACCACCTTTAGCCTACCTACCTGTAAAAAAAAAAAAAGATACCTTTATATGTGGTTTTGCTTTTTGTTTTCTTTTTATTTATCTTTAGCTGCATTTGAAGTTTATGTGCCACAGTAGATTTTTGTACATATTGATACTTTTATTATATTTATTGATATATTTCATGGCTTCCTTGAAACTTTGTTGACTATTTCCACTAGTAAGAAAGCTAATTATGTCAGTCATTGATTACAGGAGTATTTTCTCGTTTACAGAGGCTCTTTGCACATCCCTGTTGCCCTGAACATATGATCATATGCAGCATAATCAAATAAATCTGCAAACCCCAGACAAGATATACCTGTTAGAGCTGCTAATATAATTATAATATTCTGGATTGTAATCTAGAATTCTTAACCATGCCTGGATTTAAAGAAATCCAGCACTGTGCAGATTAAATGGAACATTTATTACTACAGGCCAACTGACCCTTATGTATCCAGTGTCTCCTGAACACATGTGCTCAGCTCTTTTCTTCCCTCTGTTCACATAGTAATATATTACAGAATAAAAATGCTTATTATTTTAGTATATACTGGATTTGGCTACTTTAATTCTCACAGGAGTCAAAAATTAGAAAATGCCTCAAAAATGAATTAAAAAATTAATTTTGAACAATCTTTCTTTAAAGGCTTCTAGACTATTTTTCTACATAATCTACAAACTACTATAAACTACGAAATCCCTCCAGAGTACAAGAAGATAATGAGAAATGAACGTTCCATTGAAGGCACAATCACAATTACTAAAAATAAGGCATGAAAGAGACCATCAGAAACATCATTTTGTGTATGACTGAAGTAAAATAAAAAGATATTTTCCTATTAAAATGTGGGGAAAAATGTCAGACAGAAGATGAAAATTTCTCCATATTAGTTGTGCTAAACAGAAAAGAAAGCCCTAGAACTGTATTAATAGCTATTTTCTTAAATAATACTAGGTACTTAAGGTGCAGAAAAGGGCTTAGTAAATGTACATCTTTATCTAGAAACACTTCAACCTCATGAAAATTAGGAGCAAAGAGTTTAATTAAAACAATCATGATATAGCTGTGGCAGTATTTTTTTTTTTTATTCAGGTTAAGTAGTTTAGTGAACTAAACAGGCCATATTTCAGAGGCAAGGTCTGTATGAATGAGCCACTGTGGCAGAAATGTCAATAGCCACTGCCTTTAGGCACAAGTAAAATGTCCAAAATATAAGACAGCATGTAGTGCAGAATCCTGTTAAACAAATGCTCAAGAAGGAGGTTTCAGATCTGACTTAAGTCATATCATTCCCAGCTGTATACGCAGAGGGAGAGTGAAGTTGTACCTTCCATGAAATGAGCACACAATATAAGGAATTTGAATCAGGCTGATTGTGTTTGCAAGATTACAAAGAATTTTCAATGTGCTGTATGCAGTGAATCAGCAAAACAAAACAAACCCAGAAAACCCAGGAGAATGCATATGATACTGGTAGGAGGTAACTATAAAATAAATAAAGTGGAATCTATGGAAACTGCACAGCTAAAAGCTATATCTAACTTATGTTTTCTATGAGAAGGGCATCATCAAATGAGTATACAATTTTTAGCCAGTATTTAACATGACTCCATACAAAGAAAAGAAAAACAAAGAGATGGTAACCTTAAAAACAATCCTGATCAAACATTTCAGTATTCCTGCAGTCAAGGACATGATGGCTCAGAAGCATTCATCCACCAGCATTGCCTTGGCATTTCTCCCAGAACTTTCAGGGTCTACTTGGCAGAAAATATGCAGTTGAATAATTTTAGTATACTGAACATCTTTCATCCCATGCATCACAGTCACCTTCGTGGAAGTTCTGCTTAAGCTGCAGGGGTGTAACCAGGAGCAACCTCTGTATTTCAGCTTCCTCAGCAATAGGAAGGAATCACTGACAGCCTCTGGGCTATTTTACACAGCAGCCTAAGCTAAGTGTTAGGTAGCCTCAGTCATGCATGTGTGGGAGCAAACAAGGGATACACGTATGTCCGACCAGAGGCAGCAACCCTCATCACCTGGCATTGGTAATCAATTCTAGAAAGGGTTATGGTCAATACAAGCACTACCAAGAATGAGGTGGCTTCCTGTTCTTGAGCTAACAGGCCAGTATCAGCAACATCAGTATGGCAAAGTCCATCATGACCAAATGAATCTACTGATCTTAGAGCAGCCCACAACCAGTGCACAGGAGCAGCATGATCTTGGTTCTGTAGCACAGACAAAACTGAGCTTGAAATATACCTCACCTGTAGCTGTTTTCTTTCCCTCACAGAGAATTTATTCCTTTATTTCTCTTTGCCTGAAAGGATATCCCCACCTTGTTCATGCTGAAGGGGAACCCTCAGTCCAGCTCAGGTGATGTGCATTTTCTACCATGAGATCCTCACCAGGAACAAAACTGAGCGTTGCATCAGGCCTCCCTCCTGCACATCTCAGTCAAGGTTTAGAAAATGACATCTCATCAGCTTTCACTTCTCTGAATGGTAATTTCCCCATCTTTCCATACAGCCTGCTTAGAGGTTAAGTTATTTAACCTGTGCAATTTAGAAAGTCTTCTTTCTCAAAATTAAGCATAGCTGTAGCACAGGAAGTCCTTGTGTGACTCCTGGGCATGTGTCAGACAATCATAATGTGGCCAGTACCTGCAGCACATCCAGACCAACTCCAGAACTAGCCCACAGGAAAGTCAAGTGGCTGCTTTCTCAGAAGATGTCCATGCGATAACTGGAGTAGGTTTTAAACAGAGGTTATTTTCATTGTGCCCTCTCTTGTGATTAAATACTACATTTAAAAAAATAAGATAATGGTCACTAAAAGAAAATACCAAATTTTGGAAGAGAGGAAACAGAAGGGAAAAAAAAAAAAAAAAAAAAAAGAACCACACTAAATAGGGAAAAGAAGAATCTAAAGATAATGTTCTCAGAAAGTCAAAGGATTTGGAATGGAAACAAGCTTAAACAACTTCAAACCTGAAAAAAATCGTTTGCAGAATTTATCAGTAGCTAAATAAAATGTCAGTTCTCCTTTTTTGCATAGAAGTTTGGAAGGTCTAATCAACAAAATTTTTAAAATTATTTAATATTCACAAATTATATTAAGAACTGATGGATCATTACATTTATTGGGTGTAATCCATAAGCCACAGGGTGGTTATGGTTTATTGATTGACAAGATTTATTTCCACGTTTCCCTGCTCATACTGTTACAGAGGGTTTGCATGTTTTTATTGCTTTCCACACCTTTCCACCCCTCACTGCTAATTTAGGAGCTGTTAGTCTCAGTTCATAGTAATTGTGAGAAAATAAAATTCCATCTGTTTCTGTCAGGAAAAGAAAAGTTAGGAAAGGGAATGAGAGAATCAACAGAAAATTCCACTTGCTAGACATGCTTTGCTGCTAGCTATTACTTTTCTAAGGTATGCCTTACACAAAGTACCTAGAACTGAGCATATAAACTGTATTTTAGTTTTATGTGTGCCCTTAAGTTAAGCACTTCCAATAATATTGTGCGAAGCACTATTCTTTGACTGTTCTGCTAAATCCATAAATATGCCTCCCATGTGCAAATAGTGCCATACAGAACTATTTAACTAATAAGCAGCCTAGAGCTCATTTTTTCCCTAGCTGGGTTTTCAGTTCCAGAAATATTTCTGATAGGAATGTGTAGGAACTCATGCCAGAGTTATGGAGCATAGTAGCAAAATTCAGGCTTCTGTCTTTGCAATCTGTCTTTCCAATAGCTTTGGAATGGCTTAAAGGTGAACAAATAATGAGGAAGAGAGACGTAGAGATGAGGAGGGAGACACGTATGCTCAGACAGAAGCAGAGATAGATTTAGAATGAAAAGCCATTAAGAGTTAAATGATCTGCAAAGAGTAAAAGCTTGAAATTAAATTTCACTTGGTATCAAATAGGAGATTTAAGAGTGGTATGTTAGAAGAGGCTCCTTTCATGAAAATGCAAATAGCAGCAAGCTGTTTTAATTATAGGCTGTAAGTGTTGCATGACGAAAGACCAGAAAAAAAAAAATGCAGAAGGGAGCAGAACCATAAACCCTTCCCACTGGTATTTTCAGGTCTTTTTTTAAACAGTAATCTCAATCAAACAATATTTTGCAGCTACATTATGCTTTTTTTTCCTAGTTCATTGATCATTTGGCAAAGGCACACAGAGGTGGGATTTCGTCTGCTTGGATGTATCCCTTCAAGGAGACTCTTGCAACTAAAAGGACAAGATGTTGTCTGCTTCTGAGGGATGGAAGTGCAGGTATGAATCCCATTTTCCTCCTCATCCAGCGACCTGCATACATTGCTGCCAATGGCAAGAAGATTAGATCCCATAATCCAGTTCCCTGAAAGAAAGAGATGAAAGTAGCTGGATGAGGCAGCTACAGAACACAAAGATTTGCCAGCAAATGAGGCAGATCTCCCCTACAAGCAGCTGTACATAATGCAATCCATTAGTCTTCTGCAATTCATTAGTTAATTTCCAGTTATAAAACAGTGCTTGCTGGCAAGAGGAGAGCATAAAGAAAACATATATTCAGATATGCTCTACCTAAAGGTAATAAAAACACAAGCAGTTCGCCTTAGCTGCAGAAGCAACAATTCTCTTGTCCTTCCCACCCACTGTGGCACACAGCAGCCAGCTCTATCTGAACAATATTTATGCTTGCCAGCCCCCTAAATTCTAATCTCTCCCCGCCTCAGTGAGACAAAAAAATACTTTTACTTCCATTCTCAAATGGAGAACAAACTAAAACTAAACCACAATCTTTCAGGAATTAAATATTTGCATACAAAACAGGTCACCAAATACATTAAGTTAAGTATGTGTTTGAAGTCTGGGAACATAGTGGAAATGGATGCTTCATAAAAACCAGATAATAATAGTTCTGAAATTGACAAAGGGAAAAATATTAAACCTCTCAGTATTCAATAATATATTAAATCCCAGCTGTTTGTATGATGTTTTAGAGAGGCAAACACTGCTTTCCCAAGACTTTTTTTGCTTTCCTTCAGTAGATGTCACTGCAGTACAGGCTAACTAGTTCCAACACAGTTCTGGAGAACAGGATATTAGTTTCACCAGGGAGTGGTCTACAATGGAGAACTGCAGCCTTACGTTTTCAGATTTTCAACAGCGAGTATCAGGCTGCACATCCAGATTTTTTGCTTATACATTTTTGTTCTGGTTGGGACTAAACACAAGAAACTATTCACAGCCATGGTTGGATGCTGTTAAAATGATACCAGGGAAGCAAATCTGGGACAACCATTATTCTGAAATAACCAGCTACTATGTGATTCATTCATTTTGCCTCTGAGGATTCAAATCACCACCGTTTCTCTAATGCAGCTTCCAAATAAGTCGTTAATCCCACATATTCATTATTCTGATCGAGACTTGAACTTTTTTCTTTGCATTCTTTGCTATAACTTGAAAGCAAAATCTCCACCATACTAGTTCTTAATTTTTCTGATTGAATATATTTCACTTTTAAGATGCTTACATAGTAAAACAAAATACTAATTTTAACCAGGGTCAAGGGGTTTTACTCAAAAGAAGAAATCTTCAGACACTAGCCAACAATGAAAATATACGAAAGTAATAACTTTACTAAGTTGAGAAAATCCATTTGGAAATAGTTCTGAAAAATCCTGTAGGCCAAACAACACAGGATTGAAGCTAAAAACGGAAAATAACATAATGTATGTGAGAAGCAACATCAGAAACTGAGAAGGGTTTCGCAAGATTAAAACATACTTAGAGCAAGCTCATATACAGTTAAAGAAATGTGGTTGCTAACAGAGTCATCAGAATTTAGTCAGAGCATACAAACTCCTCCTCTCTTAGTCATTCCTAGAAAACAAATCAGAGCCACAGTCTGCTGCAGCTCCCCGGGCCTTACAACAAAACCTCTTTTCAAAAACAGGAAGGAGAATACTTCTCTTGGAAACAGGCTTTTTTGTGGGCATTATGACTGAAATACCGATGCTGGTGGAGAGCACCATGGCAAGCATGCAAGACTCGAGACCAGCAGACCTCTCCCCAGGACAGGTGAGAGCAGAACCTCACCCAGAGGGCCCCAGCTGCTGAGCTCTACAAGGACTGAGCAGTGTATTCTAGCAAGAGGGATCCCGTCCCGAAGCTTTGCATGTGAAAACACACACTTTGAATTTCACAGGAGCCGAAGCTGCCTGCCAAGAACATGGGGAGGAACGCACTCAGCCAGCAGGTGTTCTGTGCTCACGTGGGGAAGCTCCTTTTTGATCTCTGGGCATGGTCTTATGGACTGTTCTCTGCAGAAACCCTGACTCCAGGTGACAGAAACACAGCAAGGCCCACATCCAGGAAAAAAAATAAAGTCCACTTCCAAACAAAGCTGAAGCAGCTGCAGGAAAAGGAAAGTCCCTAAGACACAAACCAACACTATTACCAAGCAGCAGAGCCCTCCAGTGCAGACTGCTGAAATAAATCCAGTGTCAGCCATTTAGGGTGCATTGAAGCTGAAATCTGTATTTTACATTGGTACAAGCATCATCCAAACAGACCTACCAAATGTGGTGAAACAGAAAGATCTAAACTTGTTTAGAAGTGGCACTATTTACATCTATTCCTTCTTCCAGCTAAATGAATCACCCAATAACTTTATTAAATATAGTTTCTGTCAGCCTTTCCACCACCACCTAATGAACACATTGAAGATGACAGAGTAGGAATCCATAGTTCATTTCCTGCTGCTCTCTCCAGAGAAAAGCCCACACATCTGAGTAACTATTTGCAGATGATGTCTGGAAAGAAAAAAGAAAAATATTTTGAGGGACTCTGCTTTAAAGCCACCTTCTACTAAGAGGGCTAAACAGAAGTTAGGATCATTATTTTTACCATCCAAGTTTGAAATTTTTGTCTTTATGCTACATCTTCCTTTCTTATTGCTTCTACCTGTCTCGTTTCACAGCTTCAAATTTCACACCTACACCCTTCTTTCCTCCCACTCTCTTTGTCTCTGTAAAACACCCCTGTCATCCATGACTTCTTCATATATCATTCCTTCACCCTCACTAAGTCCTGGATGCTTTTTTTAATCTTCCCTCTCTTTCAGAAGTTTCTCTTCTTCATTCACTTCTATTCCCCTAGATACATTTAATGGCAGTCACATTGGACTTTTGCTCTTTCCCTGTCCATGCTCCTCCCAGGCTACATCACTTTTCCTCGGTTGTTAGCGGCATTAAATATGACCCTTCTTACTTCCCACTATTATTTTCTTTCTGTCTGCTCTCCATCTTCAGCCCTGTCCTTTGATTTCAGCTCAAGGCATTTTATTTTCACTCTGCCATATGTGAGTCTTTACCAATTCACCTGAGCCCTTGGCTGAAGAGTCTCATGTCTCCCTTCTGTGTTCATTCCTCCTTCAGTTCAGCCTATACCAAGGCTTACAGCCTTGTATTGATTTTCATCAGCCATATTCTTGAATCTCTGACGCACTGTTTCTCCCTTTTAAACAATGATCATATACGTTGCACCCTCATACTCGAGGTCATCTTCTCCTTCAAGCCTTGTCAATCAATCCTTCCGCAGTTTTCAGATGATCAGTAATTCTCAGTATCTGACTCCCTTCTCTTTTTTCCACATTTTTTTTTCTCTTTTTGTCACAAGGATTGTTGTTAATTTTCTATCTCCTTCACTTCACCCCTTTTCACCACTGCAAGCTTTTTTTATCCTTCTATATTCCTTCTTATTTCCTAGTTAAGTAATTCTCCATTCTCCAGTTGGGGAACATTCGTCATCTCAAGTAGGATTTTAGCTACCCTGAATCATCCTCCCTTTTACTCTGCTCCTGCATCTCCTTCACTCTCCACATTGTGATCGCACCAATGTCTTCTACATGAAGACATCTGCTTTCCATCACTTCTCTTTCTGTAACTCCTTTCCCTCTTCCATGTCACATCTTAAGAATTTCTCTTTTCCAACTCCTCCATTTGCCTTAATTCTTCCATCCTGAGAAAAATGTTGTTCACTCCTCCTTCAGTTCTCACGCTCCCACCAAAAACATTCTTTTTCTGATCCCCTTTTCTCACCAGCTACCAACTGCTCTGCTCCTCATTCCCATCATTAAATTTACCTCTTCTCCACTTTCATTCTGGAACCTCTGTAAACTAGGTTTCTCCCATTAGACACAACCTAATCTGCTTTTACCTTTGACTGTTACTGGTTTTGAACTGAAGTTGAAAAAGAAATAATCCATTACTGAAACCTTGTCTTCCTTAAATTTCCATGATTTTTCTTTCCTTGGTTGTTTTCTCTCTGTGCATCTATCCATTACCACTTCACGTCATTTGGCGTTCTTTCAAGACCCACCTCCAGCATTTATGGCAATGTGACCCTAAGATGATTTAGTTATTATTTTGAATATTCATCTCTTCACTGCAGATCTGACTGTTTTTATTCAAAGGAAAGCCTCATAAAATTTGGCTCAGATTTGTTCTCCGGGGACATGACCCCAAGAATGATGTGTTTAAAACAGCACTTTCAGTTGCATCTCCTTTGCAGTCACCATGACAAATCATATCTAGCCTGCCACTTATCTGCACTTTCCACTTCCATCTCTTTTTTGTAGCCAAATTATGCTGAAATCCTAACAAGACTTTTTTCTAACATTTCTAGTTGAAGGCTTTTTGCATTTATATGCATACTTAAAACTCATCCAAATTATCATTATGCCACACATTTATTGCTGCAACATCTGTTTTCTTACACTTGCCATGAAGTACCTTAATAATTCATCATCACTATGGGAGACGGCAAGTTCTAAATCTTCCTCTCCTACAACCCTCTCTTTGTTGCCTCCATCTTTAGAGCACTAGGTTACACTATCTTAATTTTGAAGTCCATTTACCGTTTGTCCCCACTATATCATCTCCCAAATTCTCACATCCACCCTACCCAGGATGGTAGGTATTATCTACTTGTTAAAAATTCAGGAATGCACATCCATGTTTTCTCCTGTGTGCTCCTATGTGTTCTTGCTGAGTTCCTCATAAACATCAAAGAAGCCACTTCAGAATTTTCCTCAAAAATCTCTGTTTGAGGTTCACCTCTGCCACAATGCTACGAATTTGGATAACTAGCCAACTGTCTATGACTGTGTGTGAACTACTTCATCCTTTCCCATGGTCTCTCACTATGAACCCTTGAATTATAAGGGGGGAGAGGGGAAGTATGGATGATTCTATCATTTTGTGCTTGTATGAAACCTGATCCATCTAACTAAGAATTCTGTCCAAGAGTAAGACTCTTTTTAATAAAAATTGTGATGATAATACATATTACAGTAAATAAAAATTATAACATTTCAGCTGCATTGTCAAACCCCTCTTTCTCTGCTATATTTAAATTCAGATTTTAGAACATAACCTTTTGTATGTCAGGCTACAAAAAACTACATACACATCTTTACCCTTACTAAAAATACATTTAAAGAAAATTTTATTTTTTATTTAATTGGAGATTACATTTAGTGGTACATCAACCTAGGTACGGTATTTAATATATTACATGAAGTTTTTGGATTGTGTATACAGACACTAAATGTAGAAGCATGGACTCTCCAGGAGGCTTGGCTCAGTAAGACAATTAACAAATTATACTTCTTATAGAAGGAAAGGTGATTTCTTTTATATGGAAACATTGTCTCTTAAAAATTAGGTCAAAAGAGCCCCCAAATGAGGGATACTGCTGGTAGTGTTAAAAACAACAGTAACTACTTAGTTTGAATATAACCAGAAAAGAAGTAAGAAAGAGAAGTCAAGACAGTGAAGGAAAATACAATATTTTAATATAATGAAAGGGACATGCTTTTTACTGTTTATGTAAAGCTTCAAATGTTCTGAAAATGGGACTGATTTTAAAAAAATAATCACTTCGAAAATATGTGAGCTATCCTATCTAATTTGTCATCATTGCTAGGGACACCATAGGGACACACATCCTGGCATCATTGCGAGGGACACCAGAGCTCCATGGGGGAAAAATAGGTGGAAAACAAAGTGATGTGTAAGTCTGTAATGATATATATGTCCATACCATTGTTCTGAGATGAAGGTGAGGACTGGAGCATTGAAGGGTCTAGACAACCAAGAATTGCCCTCAAGAGCTTTACACACAGACTACTGCAGCAGAAAGCCACCCTGCAATCATGTCATCTCACCCCTGTCTTGTTCCAACCAAATGCTGATATAGAACTATAAATTATGCTCAAGGATGAAATACGTCATGGGCAAAGCTACCTATGTACACACTGAAGGTGCTTATTACACACAGTATGAGATATTAGGATGAATGAAATCCATTAGCCACAACTGGCCATTAATATTGAAATAAAGATGTACAGCTCTTGAAATGTCAGATTGCCAAAATTACTGTAGTCTGGTAAAAATATTTTTAACTTTATTCTGTCTACTATTTTCTTGTAATAGAGAAATAATAAAACATACTGATTTTAGATTTACAAAAGAACAGCAAGTATTTTTACTTTGCTAAAACAGTTTACTTCATTGGAAAATACAATGCAAATGATCACTTGCACACATAGGTTATTTTCTTCAGATATTAGTACTGTCATTAAGTACAATAAATTAAAGTAAAAATGGACTTGTTTCAGAATATCTAAAATTAAATGCCAACAGCTCAGTTATTCATCTTTGCTTCTGCAAGTCAAAACAGTCACATTCTGATCTTACAGGTTATAATTAGGCTGAGTCCTGCCTCTGTAAAAGCAGAACGTGTATCTTGCGATCTACCCACATATGTTTAGGAAGCCAGCAGAAAGGGCAGTGCTAATGCATAGAGGGAGAATACAGCAGGTGGTTAAGCAGCACAGAAATCCTATTTTTAAACTAAGAGGCAGAGAGTAAGTAAGCTCCAGATCACTGGTACTTTTCATAGCCTAAACAAGTCTTGTTAAAGAAAACGGTAGGACTAGTTCTTAAGGACCAAGTACTACTTCTTCTGTCATTTTCCTGCTCTTGGAAGGGCTTCATCTGGCTTAGAAGTACTGGGTGGAGCTGCTTGTGTTTCTGTCACAGGGATGTGCAGAAAACCCTCATCCCTACAGGCACACACACACCACCCACACCAGGAAAACCTCGTGGAGTGAACCACTTGCCATTTTGGTTGCATTGCCCAGCAAATGAAGGATGAAAGAATTGGTTAGTAGTCCTGACATGGAAATTATTGCACAGAAAGGAATAAAGCTATAGCTCTTTGATCATGAGCCTAATCTTCAAAATGAAATTATCAAGAGTAATACTTATGAATTACACATTTTAAAATATACAATTTAGGAAAAGTTTTGTAAAAGGATGTCAGTGCAGACTCTGCCACCTGAGAATTGTGACTATTGCATGTATTAGAAGTGCAACACTGTATAGGAAATTCACCATAGAATTATTTTAAAAATACTGATTGCTCAACAGAGAGCTTGGTTCCCAGGAAAGCAACAGCCAGTTTGTAGAGAACAATAATAAAACAAGCATAGCTCCCTTCTGTTACACTGTTTTCTCTTAAAACCTTAGGAAAGAAACAGTATCTATTGACTATTTCATGGTTTTTCTTCTGTATGTAATGAAATGTCATAGCAAGAAAGAAGAAATGAATATTCTGCTATTATCCATGTACCAATTTCTGCACTTTTCAGCGTAGAAAACCTCCTATTGATTTTTGCCCTTTTAAAGGCTCTTATAATGCCATGATAATATCTTGGCCCATTTATATACATTCATTCCTCCCTAAACTAATGCTTGTTCCTCAATGTCCTCTTGTCTCCCACTTATGTTTACATCAAGCTTACTCCTACTTGGTTCTTAGTGTCAGTGAAAATACAGACACGGTGGGTAAGCAGGTCACTCCTTCCAGGCTGCATGCCATTGTTTGGCCACCAAACCAGGAGCTGCCTCTGCGCCCGGCTGATGGGGTGGCTCAGAGAAGCAGGACACGTTGTAGCACTCGGCACTTCTCGCCATTTCCAGCAGGGCAGACCAGGCTGCTCCGATCGGCACGGGAGGGCCAGCCTGACACCGGAGCCAGCTAGTTTGTGGGACCGAAAAGGGAAGTTGAGACAATCTGGCTGCTGCCTTCAGGTGTTTGTCACTCCACAGTGCCTTCAGGACTTTCAGGAGAAAACACTTAGGTGGCCCTTGGGAAACTTGAGTGTTTCCTTTTTTTTTTTTTTTTTTTTTAATAGGAAGTTTGTCTAAAAAAAGATATCTTGTTATGAATGAGATCTACTGCTTATTTGTATTCAGAGTCATATATGCTTGCTTCACCTGGCAAAACATATCTTTTTCTATATTTTGTTTTAGTGACTTTGTAGAATGTAGTCTAACTTGCCAAAACAAAATCTCTATAATAGATATAAGTGTCAGTAAAAAAGAGTTTGGCCTCCACATCACACCTGATCTGAAGGGTTCACATTACAAAATCCCACCTTTATAACTGTGTTAAATTAGCCTTAAACTTTTGGAGACAGTAAGCAAACATCTGTTGTATTCTAACATTTCTGTTACAACCACAAGGTGAGGGAAAAAATATGATGATGAACATGGAAGTAACCTAGAAGACAAGTGAGCTATGATGTTGATTTCAGACATGCAAAATTATGGACTGCTGTCTGTAGTCAAGCTCCTCAAGATTAAAGTTTATAAGAAAGTGTTTTAACTATCAAATAACATATTTTCTCTCACACACATTCCAAAAGTAGTCAGATCTCAGTAAAAGGAGTAACTACATCAGGTTAGTGCATCAAACTGGTTGCCTGTGAAAAGCACTGTAAGAAAAAGAAATTTATTTTGTGTATGTTGTAAGAAAAAAATATCCCAGCTCTGATTCTTCTACCACAGTGGTTCTCTGTACGCTTTCTTACAAAAACTCTGTGTGCTACATTTCTTACAATGTGGCCTCATACTAAAATGACAAGAACGCCGAGAGAAAAAAAAAGTTTTCATTGCTAACATATGTTATTGTAAGTTCATTCAGTTATTTTTAATCATTAAACCACTACCCAGTCATACCCTTAAGGGTATGACTGATTACCAGTCACTACCCTTAATTTTAAAATTGCAGCACCACTGCCTTCTATCCTGGAATCTGTTGCAGGTTAGGGAGATTAATAAGGACCATGAAACCCATTGACAATACTTGAAACAGCAGCAGTGGTAGCACATTTTTTACTTCAGTTCAAGTTATCCTTATAGCTGTGGATAATGTGATGTACTCCCGATACAAGAATATGGGATGATCCATACACGAACTAGGAGTTCTGGCAGACTTTTAAGCATCAAAGTTTTTAAGTATCAGTTGACTGCCAGCTGTGAACCAGGAATCAGGTCTTTCAGGTGTTACACTAGAAACCCCCTGGGACCTTCCTTCTGAACTACAAAGCTCCAAATCTTCAACTACACTGGCAAGCACCAAGGTCTAACAGACCTGTAGAGTGCAACTGTTGGTGCTCAGGGCCTGATCTTCAAGCTGTACTCACCTCAAGGATTCCTGGTGTTTGACTAGTTCAGTTTGAGTCCCACCCAGTGCTCATTTGTGGCTGGAATACATTAGCTTAGCTCTATACAAAAGGGATCTATTTTATGCTCTCCAACACCACTCCACACTCTGAATTACAGCACTGTTAGCAGAGATGATGACAGCATTTACTTCAAAAGTGCATCCCTGATCCAAACTAAAACACTTCAGTGCCCCAAAGCTCATGAAGCAGTCTGTGTGGAACAACAAACAAAAATGAGATGCCTGGTTTTTATGCACTGCAATGCCTTAAATTCTGCTAACTGTCTGTGCAGATTTTTCTAGGGTATATATCCTTAGAGAAGAAATATACTTTTGGTAACAATACTCAACCATTGCTGAATTCTGTAGCATGTTATGTCCATTGGGCTTCATAACATTTTTCTAATTTAAATAACCATTGAAGCATACCAAGAAAATGGGAGTGGAGTTCAAGCATCCATAACTTGCAGAGCTACATTTTGCCGTGATGCATGTGATATTCGATGCCTGCAGGAAAGTGGCTTTTAGTTTAAAACTATTACTACGTGGTAGCAAAGCTTAAAGGTGAAAGCCTTACAGGCACCGGCAACAGATTCTGAAGCCCAGATCAGAGTTTCGTAAAAAAAAGGATGGAGACATGCTTAAGGGCTGGAGGCATTTTCACCGTGTGCTGTGGAAAAAAAAAACAAAAAACAAAAAACAACAAACCAAACCAAACCAAACCCCCCTGATTTTTAACAACCCCGCTCCCCTTCTCTCCAGCCGCTCTCCTTCCCTCCACCCATCCAGCAAAAACAGCAGCAGCTGCTACAGCGCTTCTCCCTCCTCCCCGCCCCGCACTGGGTGACAAACGGCTCTGCGGGCCGGAGGCGGGGACCAGTTTCCATACCAAAAAAAGAAAAAAGAAATTGAAAAAATAAAAATAGGAAGCCCATCCGTTCCGCGGATTCCCCCGCACGAAAAGCCCCCTGCCCCCTCCCTGTCAGGGAGGGACACATCCCTCACAGCCGTGCTCTGCCCCCCACCTGCGGAGGCGTCCCCCTGTCCCTCATGACCGGACCTGCCCCCGGGACCGCCCGGCGCGACCACCGGGACCGGGACCGGGACTGGCACTGGCGTCGGCACCGCAGCCACGCCACCTCCCGCGGCCGCTGCGCGGCAGCTGCGCCTCAGCCGAACCGGCTCCGACCGGGGCGGTGCCGCGGGGGGCGGTGCCCGAGGCGGGAGACGGGCCCATCGCGAGCCTCTGTTGGTCCAGCCGGTCATGGGCGTGGCCCGGGCACACTCACTCCTCTGCTATTGGTGGGCAGAGACGTCAGTGCGAGCCGGGGGCGGGCCCTGCGGCCAGCGGGGTCGGCTGAGCGCGGTGGGCGGGGGAGCGCAGCGAGGGGGCGGCGGCGGGCGGGGAAGCGGCAGCGAGCGCGCCGAGAGCAGCGGTGCCGGAGCGCAGGTAGGGGAGCCGCGCTGGGAGCTCGCCCCGTGCCCTCTGCCGCTCTCACCTGTCACTGCTCGGCTGCCGGGCTCTTGCCGCCGCTGCTGCGGTGAGGCAACCCCGCGCCTCGCCCCCTTCCCTCGGCTCCCTGTCCGTCCCCTCTCCTCCCCGGCCAGCCTCGATTCCCCCGCGCCGCTGGCGGCCGCCCGCCGCCCTCCTCCCACCCGCCGGTGCCGGTCGGTGTCTGCGCCCGGCTCCGCTGCCAGCCCAGGTGCGCCCAGGGGCCGGGAAGGGCCCGGGGTGAGGCTGCGGTGCCCGGCGGGGTCTGGCGGGGCGCGGGGTCCGCTCTCGGGAGGGGGCAGAGCCGGCGGGCGCGGCCGCCCTCGGTCCCGCCGGTGGTGCCCCGGGGTGGGGGGAGCGGCCGCCCGCGGGATTTCGCCCGTGTGCCTTGTCTTGGGCGAGCTCTCCCCGCTTCCTCTCTAATACCGTCTTCCGTCGCGCTGGAAGGGCTTAGGGCTTTTTCTTAAAAAGATGCTTCTTAGATTATTATGATTTGGGGGAGGCAGTGTTTCTCTCTTGGGTGGATTTGGGGGTTATTTTTGTGTGGTTTAGGGCTTTTCTTTTTTTTTTTTTTTTTTTTTTTTTTTTTTTTTTTTTTTTTTGTTTTATTTTTTAATAATCGCCCTGTTGCTGGGCTTGTGCATTGTCGGTGCCAGTTGTGGAAAAACGTACTAGTTGTTCCAAGGTAGGCAGGTGGTGATGGAGAGCATCAGAGGGGCAACACCCGGAGAGAAGGCTGTTCCTCACCTCGAGCCGCTAGGAAGGTGAGGGATGCCGGGATTCCCGTTGCTGGGCTATTCCTTGCTTCTTCTCTCAGCTTTCATCTTTTATATTGGCGGGTGAGCAGGGAAACCTCGGTGGCTCTCCTTGGAGTACATGGAAGGCAGGAGGCTTTTTTTCAAGCAGGGTTTTTTGTGTCTGCAGCAATGCCTGTTCTAGGGCTGGAGGAGCAAGAAGCTGAGCTCCCATTCCGTTCTCTTTATGAACGTAAGGGCTCTGCACGCTGTTGCTGAACTACTCCAGCCTTGCTCGCAGAGATGCTCCTCCTGTCTGCATCGTGCAGTGCCGAGTATGGCTGCGGCAGGTAGCTGAGGCAGCAACAGCCTGCAACTGCCATAGTGAAATTAGTAATGATCGTGCATATTCCTGGGTGCTGTGCCTCGGGCGAGGGAAGCTATTACCTGACTTATACTCACTAGGCTTGTCAGGATGGTAATACATTAGTCACGGTCACATCTGGAAGAATCATTTATTACAAATGCATGTTTGTCTAGTAAAGCTTTGCAAGGTCTCAAATAGGCTGTAAGAGAGTACAACAGAGGAGGGCTGGGAAAATCCATTGGCACGCTGATAAATGCAGATCACAAGTGGCTCTGCAGTATTGCAGGAGAGAAGTTTAAAATGGTCTTCTTAGTTTCTTTTGTTTTCCTCATGTCTCTGCTGTTTTTCAGAGTTGTTGAGCACCACCAGCTTCTAGTGTAATGAGTGATCAAGTTGTATATGGCCAGCTAATACTGGCTCCTTGGCAAGTACAATCTGCAAGACCCACTTTATTTTACTATCTATGTGTACACTTAACTATTTATTTCCCAGTTGCAGTGAGTGTAAAAATTTAGCATTGCAGATAGTCTTCTGGGTTTGCCTAAAATAGAATCATCATTAAGATTGTTCTTGTCTTAGTGTGTGTGCTTTTAACAGCAAAAAGATCTGCAGTTGGGGGAAAAAAAGCAAGCTTTATATAAAATATATTTGTGTGTAGTGGAAGCATGAAGTGCCATTTTTAATAGGTGGATTGAATAAGAAAAGTATTGGCCTTTTCTGTTGCACAGACTTAAATACTACCTCTAGTTGTGTGGGTGTATAAAATTTCTCTCATTTTGCTGATTTGGCTATAGGAAGGAAAATCTGCCCCTTTGTACTTCTGGCAAGATGTTCTTCAAGTAGATATCTCTGCCTCAAGAAGCCTCCGCACAGAATAGCTCTCAGGAACATAGCCTTGTTTGTCAGTATTTACCTAAAAGTGTAATATTTAGGTAATTGCATCAGAATTGTGTCAAAATCTTGGTTGCCTTGTTTTAGCTCCTTAGATTTTTCTAGCATGCAGAAGAACTGGATGGCACATTACAGCTGGTGAAAGACCATATTTTATAGGAGCATGGAAAATCTAAAGCTGTAGAAGTCAAGCATTGCAAGGAGCAAATGCTATCATGTTTTAGATCTTTTAAAATTAGTTTCAGTTGATGTTGCACCTGCCGTTGAAAGCAGTTACCTTTAAAAATACACATGTAAAAATATTTGCATTGTGCTTGTTTTTTAACTTTATGTGGACCATTTTTGTGAATCTGATATATAATCCATGCTTAGTTAAAGGGGTTTTTTTAACATTTTAGCTTGGAATTTTATGGAAGCTGAAACTAGATGTTGTTTTGATTCCTTTTGTCTGACTTTAAAATGAGACTTAAAATAAACCTGTTAATGTTGTAGCCGATGTGCCCAGGCTTAGTTTTCAAAACTTGGTGTTGAAACAAAGAAATTGCAGATACTTTTTAATGTTCTCCAAGATCCTGCCAGTTTAGTTCAATAATAATGGGGGGAAAAATAGACTTGGATATTTTAGTACTGACATGCACACTCTAGCTGTTTGTTCTGAAAAAAATCCTTGGGATTATGCATTTCATAAGCCTTCTTTACTAGTGAAACAGCTATAGGAAGTGTAAAAACCAGTATGATCAGTATAAAGGGTGCCTCTTTATAGGTTTGGGCTAGTTTGGTGGAAACTGCTATTGGAGCACCGATCTAATTAATGTCATGTTCCGGTATTTAAAGGGTGGCTGCAAAGAAGATGGAAAGCCCCTTTTGCAAGGAGTCCCACAGAAAAGATGAGAGGTGATGAGTACCAGTTATTCCTGGGGATATTCCAATGGGACATGAGAGGAAAATTCTTTACAATAGGAGCAGTCAGCTAAAGGAATAATCTTACCAGGAAACTGTTGGATTCCCCAGCACTGGATACTTGTAAGACACAGCTGGAGAGGGTCCTGGGCCATCTCATCTAGACTGTGCTTTTTCAAGGAAAGGTTGGGCCAAATGGTTCTTGAGGTCCCTTCCAACCTGATGTTCTGTGAACTGTAGTCCCAGGGTGGCCTGACACTAGCAGTGGCTATTTCTGTTGTTGTATTGAGCAAGACCATGTGAGTGGGAGGAGAGCTAAGACTGGAAGGATGAAGTACAGTAGCAGAATAATTTCTGTAAGCAGAAAACACCCTCTCTATATGTATATTGAAAAGTCAGTTCAGTGCTGCTATAAAAATAACTATTTATAATACTGACTATATATGGAAACTCTTGAAAACTGTTCACATGTAAGCACTAGCTTTCACTCTCTCTCAGATGTATAACACAAGTAGAAATCTGGACAGAAAAGACCTAACCAATAGTTTTTCCTAGGTACTATTTAAGTTCTAACTAGGATATGAGTTCTTATTTATGAAATCTTTTTTTGGTTATATGCTTATTGTGTGTATGAACATGGGTCATGAAACAGTAATGAGAGAGAACTACCCTGGAAATGTGTTGACATGGAGGATAAATGAAGTCGTTTAGAACTATGTGCTCATCATTTGAAAGGAAGAAGAAAGCCTTATATTTGTCATCATTTCTATTTGAGAATTTTAAATAATTTTAGAATTACCCATGAGCTAAACCTATAAACTCTAGATTATTATCTTGGTTTTTACTTCAGAGCATTGTTGTTCTGATGTTGTTTCTAACATGAGAATGATGAGTGTTTGTAATATAATGAATAATGGAATTAATTTCCTGGTTCCAAGTTCTGTGTTTGAACTCTGATAGTTTAGTATCTTGATGATTTGTGAATGGTTATACCAGCTTTCTAAATCAGAAACAGTAAGTGTTAATTTTATAATATAAATTAAAACAAACATTAAACCAATATGTAAATGGAGGAAATCACTGTTACAACATCAGCCCTGTTGCTGAGTGTTTGCAATTTCATATTAAATGTGGATGAGGGAAAAATGCTGCAGTTCTAAATGTTCACAAGTCTAATGTATTCAGCTTTTAACAATATTTTTTTTAATTTAGAACATGATAATTATTTGTCATTGTTAATGAAGATAAATTAGCATGGCAGAAGTAGTAGTGTTAAATATCTCGACTAAGTCAAAATGAAAGAACAAAATAAATGTAAAAGGTGCTGCATGTCTTAAACTGCGTTGCTATAGAAATATTGCATTTATTTTTTTTCCTCCCTTCTCTGAAGCAACTGTAAGAATTTAATTGGAAATAGGTTAGTATTCTGAGAACTTCCATGCCTGTTTCCTTAAGGCAAAGTAGCTCAGAAGTGAATGTAGGGGCTCTCAAGTTAGTTGTGTTCCTCTTCTCCATCATCTGATATTTAGCTGATGTGGAGTAAAAATATTCTATTCCTGTGTTTTAAAATGAAGAAAATGCATATGGATTAGTTATATGATGACTTTCTGTGATACTAAACTGTTAGATCCCTAGAAGCTTTTAATTCTAGCTTTAGTGTAATTAGATTTATTTTTCTAACATTACTTCATCAGGGATGTTTGTATGTTCCAGTCTGGCATCAAATTTGAGTTCCTAATACAGCCTTTTAGTGTTGGAATTGTCTACTAGTGTATTGAAATTTAATCCTTTAGTTATTTATTTATAATAATAGGATAGCTTAATTTAACACTGACACTCATTTGGAGAAAAGAATATAATCTTAACGTGGTGATGTACTTGGCATTTACAAGAAATACTTGCCTGGCAATATTATTAAAAAAAAAAAAAAAAAAAAAAAAAAAAAAAAAAGGCAGGGAGTAGAAAAACCCCAAAGTGTGAATCAGTTTTTTACTGAATCTTCAGTATGCCAGCCCCATAGAGCTCCATTAATTTGGTAAATTGTATCACTGTCTCTGTTAACGTGTTCTTGCAGATGACTGTAGTAGTACGGATGTTGATGGGGACACACTGCTGTATTCAGCTGAAGGAAGGGGAGGATGTGGCTGCAAGGTTCAGAATAAAATATCTATTCAACTATTAAGTATCAAAAAAATATTTCTTGGAGCTCAAATATGAAACCAAAACTTTTTTCACCCGTTTCTCCTCTTCTTAATTAGGTGTCAGTGTTTAAAAGTCATCCTGTGTTGTACGAACTGTACATTTCATAGTGAATTTGGAGAAACAGTTTACACTTAATATGATTTCTGTGTAGAAGTATGTTTTGGCTGATTTCATCATTGAATTCATAGAAGTTGGAAGCCTAAAATTGAATTTTTTTTTAAATGCTTACTAAATTCATGGTTCTCTGGGATCACTATCTGGTGTAGAAACACACAGAGTTTTCCAATGTGTTTAGTTTACTTTGAGTTAGTGCTTATGAAGTGGGAAACTCCTCAGCTGTCAAGTCCTACTTTATATGCAAAGTAAGTGAATGTACATCATTGGGGGCTTCTCAGTCTCCTCGCTTCCTGACTTTGAGAGGGTAGATCCTTCTGTTTGGCCTGTATGTGATATTCTGGGTGATATTTTAACTTGTTAAACCAATCCGGTTTCATGGCTGCAAAATAACTGTCAGCTTTTTAAGCTTTGTACTAGCAAGTGGGACTTTGCACTTCTATACAATTAAAGCACAGAATCTTTTGAATTAAAGTTGATAGCATAGTAAATTTGTGTTTATAAGCTTTCCACTTGCTGGTATATTTCTTAATCTTAAGCAGTTCATATTTACTTTTTGTGTATTTTTCATGTAATTCGCATCTCAAAAGCTCCCCCTCTTTGCCTCAGCATACATCAGCACTATGCTGGTGTTGGTAGAGCAGGAGATCCAGTGTGCCCTGATTGTTGGGGGCTCATGCTTGGTGATGTGTGCTGCTCTTCTCTCCACTCACTTTTCATCTGGATGCATTCCTAGGTGATGGTGAAGACAATGGTGTTTTGATGAGAGATCTGTAGTAGACAAACTTCAGAAGTCTGCTGGAAGGATTTGGGTATTACCCTCTGCGGGCTCTTACTCTACCAGGCATACTGAGATTTGTTGTATCTTGTGTGTGGCAGCATATCGTGTTAATTGCAGGTTTGTCACAGGCATTTTCAATGAGTAAGTGTGGGGTAGTTTGGTCATTTCGCGTCTTTCAAGATGGCTAAAATTGGGGTTTTTTTGTTTATTTTGTTTTTGGGGTTGGTTGGGTTTGTATTTGTTTATTGTTTGTTTGTTTTTGTAGGATGCATTTTTGGCTGTTACCTGAAATATTAATAGCAAAACCGAGGTGCCTGGAAAGTGTGGGTATGTTGTAATCAGCTGTTCCCAAAGCTCTTCTTGTCACACTTTTTACACTTGTTCTAAATTCCTGTTAACCTGCTGTGTTCAATAAAGCTTTCCATTTGCTAAAAGCAAATTGCAGGAAAAGTTTCCTTTTCTGCTTTTTATTTTGACCACTTTGCAGTATTTTGTTTATTCCCCGGAGTCACTTAAACCCTGCAAATATTTGTGCACGTGGTGAGTTCAGCATGTGTTTGACTTCAGTTACATTGCTTATACAGGAGTGCATGCAGGATTAAGGCCCATATGACTTTGTGACCCCTTTCAGAGGTAAAGAAATCTTAAAGTTGTCAAAACATAGCAGCTTGTATAGTATATGAAACTGTTTTTAAAACATCTTAATTGATATTTCAAGTTGATGTTGTTCAAAGTAGCTGGTAGGCCTGCTGGAAGCTCTTCAGTGTTTTCTGTGTTGTGTAAATATAAATGTAATGATGATGAACAGGAGATGGGCAGAGGTTTGTAATACATTATGACAAGTTTGCTTTTAATGTTATATACCATTTGAGATGAAAAATGGTTTATTGTGCTTATGGGTTGGTTTATTTATAAATTGGATTATTCATCCAAAAGTTAAAGCTGTTTGTTAGTAAAAAACTAGGCAATTGTCATAGCAATGACAGTAGCTGTTACTAATTTTCAGTTGTGAACCTCAGAACTTACACTACTTTTAATTGTAACCTTTTTTATTGCAACATGGGTGTTAACTGAAACGAGGCTGAAACTATTAATAAATATAGGATACTCTACTACAGTTTTTACTAGGGTTGTGTAGGGTATTTTGAAGTGATAATTAACGTCAGTGATGGAAAAGGGCCCTCAGGAGGTTTTCTAGGTAGATCTGCTCAAAAGCACCATTTTCCTGAAAGTATGTTTATTTCTAAAATGTCAGTAGGAAGAAGTCGTGTAAAATTAAATTATTATTCTTTTTCCAGGGAACACACACGTGCCCACTATGCTCAGTTTAATGACACCGTTGTTTGGGTTTTTTTTGAGCACTTAAAAAGAGAATTCTAACTAAAATGAAGCAAATGTCTTTGGTGCAAGCAGGCTTCCCCCCCACCCCCTGCCCCGTTTTCTATTGGCTCTGGTCTGCCTCTGCTTTTGATTCTACTCTTGATCTACCACATCCACAATGTTGTCATGAGGTTATTTGCTTAACCTCTGCAAAAATGCTTCCAGTCTTCCTGGCCTTGCATGTTGGACGATGATGGAGTATTCCCAAATCCACCACTCCAGACATGTACTCATAGTATGCTGTTATCTACCTACATTTATAAGCTTTTTCAAAAAGCCAAAGAACCCCCCAACTCCCCTCACCTTAACTAATCCTTTTATGAAAACACCTACAATGAATCTGTGCTGGCTTCAGAAGTTTCATGCTTTAAAAACTTGAGTCTACCTTATGGACCTCTTCACACTTTCCTGATCCATCTGTTCATCTAGCACAGCTTCTTCTTTATTCCTTCACACAATCTAAGGCTGTTGAGATGCAAGACGCCTTTGCAGATCCTTTAATTGGTAGTAGTCTTTATTTTTACTTCTCTACTTCTTTTTGTATTTCTGAAAAACAAAACTGACCCCCCCCACCAAAAAAAAAAAAAAAAAAAAAAAAAAAAAAAAAAAAAAGGTCTACCTGAAAAAGAAAACCCCACCCTAAAAGCTCATGCTTTCTTTCTGGTTTCCTTGCTGGCATTATTATTTCAAAGGATGTTTCAAATTACATGCCATTATAATGTTTTTATGCAACCATTCTTTTTCTCCTTAACTGTGAAATCCTGTTTGGGTACAGCTTGTGTTTAAAGGCAGTTATTTATGGAGTGCTGTGGCTGTACATCATGATGTACAGTCAGTAATGTGTTGATCTGGTAAGTCTACAGACTAAAGCTATTACTTTATGTGGTATAGCCTATTATAAATCAAAAACCTTGAAGTGGGGAGTGGCTAGTGCTGATGAAATGCTTTGTGGAACAGGTGGGACTTCAAAGTTTTATTTTCATTTGAGGGAAGGTTGCTTATGCAATTGTTCCATCTGTCCATCCATCTGTCCATTAGGCTGTCCTCCCACCCTGCCAGTAACTTCTGAACTGCTTGCCCAATTCCTAGTTGGTTTTGGCAGAGGGTTCGTGTTCTCCAGCCCTGTTGCATGCATATACAGGTCTGGCAGAAACAGGCAGATGGTTAGAGAAGAAATTGGGCAAGAAATGGGGAACCCCAGTCTGTGTGACTGTGGCTGGCCTGTAGTAATGACCACTGTGGCATTTGCTGCCTGTTCCTGGGCCAGAGTGCACAGGGAAGGTCATATGGGAAGTGGGAAAGCCATGATGCTGCTGCAGTAGGTTATTGCATGTGCATTATGGTAGGGAAGGCACAGGAGGGTGATCTGGGGGTGTTACTCTAGGTGGGAAGCAAGGGTATTCTCATGGGTGGTCATGGGACACAGAGTTACTGTGGGAGACCTGTTTGATGGTCTAACTTAAATTTTTAAAGAATTTCCTGTCTTTAAGGGAATTTGGGAAAAGAGCTGCTTGGTGTAGATCCACCATCAGGAGTAAGGAGGAATAGAAAACATCATCTGATGTATGTGGGTAAGAGGTGGTGCTTAGCCTATAAAATCAATGACAGAAATATGAACTTAATGAAGGAAGAAGACTGTCAGCCAGCCAGAAGGAGCTTCAAATGTAGAACCTCATATATAGAAATGAGGGATTAGAGAGAAAAGAGGTGCTGTAGCACAGCAGATCAAATTGAAATAATTGAAATATTTCTTGAAAAAATTGGAGAGCTCAAATGTTTTTTCAGCTTAGGATTTAAAGAAATCTGTAGCCTCAGCACAGCAAATGTGTTGCTTGACTTTTTTAAAAATCTTTACTACTGATATAAATAAAAACAGATTTCAGTACGAAGGTGACAGTGTGGGATGTCCACAATAATAGTAACAAAACAGTATTTTCTGAAGGTGAACCGTGACTCTGCTTTTCCCAAGCAAATAGCTATTAATGTCATTTTGGAGATCATTAAATCTGTTTCAGTAAATTCTATACACATTGACGTTTTAGTTGCCTAAAGCTCTGTGAGCGAACAACATATCTGAAAAATAAAAAAAGGCATGGCCTTCCATCTATTAACCTAGTTGTTTTTCAGTTGCTTCTGCTGACCCAATAATATTATGTGATGTAACTTACAGAAAAAAAATCCATGTATATTTGTAATTAATGTGTTTGAAACTTAAGATTATTTTAACCATAAGTTTAGATGCTTGGCAATGTGTTGTTTTTTTTTTTTTTTCTTCTGAGATAAATCACATCTGTTTATATAAATCACTGTGAAGTACAATGACTAAAATTGTATTACAAATAATATGTATGGATGAGGTGAGGTAGGAAGATACTTGTATTAAGGTCAAAGTCTGCTCGCCTTTGATCATGCAAACTACTGAACAGCCCTGGGAGGCTTGGAGGCCTATCCTGTATTTTTCCATACCAGTAAAATGGGTGACCTTTTGTCTGACTGTTCCAGTTATAGTCACTTAAAATAACGTTTGAGCTATTGTTGGCTATTTCACTGAGGATGGAAGGCAGATCAAGCTTGTTATCTTGCTGTTCTTCAAAGAAATTAACCAAGGGGAGGTATGCTGTCCTTAAAGAATTAGTCTGTATAAAGCTTCTATGCTAGTGAGAAGAGATTGTTCAGTTATTGAAAAATAAATAAAGAGTTTACACAAGCAAATTTACTTTGCCACTTTAAAATCAATGGGTAATTTTTTAAAATCGTAGTTGTTATACATTTTAATAGCTCGGATTTTAAAATTAGTTATTAATTATAGTTGTAACTTTCACTTTGTGACTGTCAAAGTATTTTTGAATTTTTCTTGCTCAATTTCTGATATTTTGATGATTTTATCTCTTTGTAACTTGTGAGGTGCCAAAATAGTTACAACCTACCAGTTCCTGCCAAATTGCCAAGTCCTATGCACTTTTAACAATCCAAAACCATTCAGATCCCTAAATTTGGGGAATAACTTAGTATCGAATATACGAGGTTGATGGTGTAGGGCGTGAAAGTAATGTAATGAATGCATGAATGTAATGCATGAAAATAAGAATGTCTTTTTACACTGTTGAATCTCAAAGTAAGGGCTGTATGATGGGACCCCCCAGCCTAATTTGTGCTTCTGGAAGTTGCTTTACACATGAATGACTTGACCACTTCCACTTTCTACAACCTGTTGTGAGTGTGACTAATACCTAGAAAGGAAAAAATGAGGTATTTCCTACACTTAAAGCTGGTATTGCATACAATGCTGAGAATGAAATAGTGGAAGCTGTGTTGCAGTAGTGAAACGGAAGCAGGCGTGAAAGTGAGACTATTCTGTTGAGCATATTTACAGATTTTTCATCTGCTGCGGAGCCCTGACATTGAGAGAGCCGTGTGTTGGGTAGTCTGAAAGGCTGTGTGTTTTATTCTGGGCCATGTGATTGAGAAGGGTCTGGTACAAGGCTGTGGAGAGAAGTTGCCCCTGTGGATAAGGCTCCCACTGACCTGGAGTGTTCCTGCTTGAGGTAGGACATCAGGTGAGCATTATATCACAGTAAAATGCCAGGCTGCCCAAGTATGGCATTATACTGTGGATAGCAGTCCTTGTGCTGTGTTGCTAATATTTGAGAGGATATGTTGTGCTAAAGATTTAAATTGGGGAGCTGCATATTCAAGTTTGATATTTCAAGTGTGGGATTTGACAGCTCGGTATGTCACATATGTATTTGTGCAATGTTAATTTACATTTTTTTAAAATAATTTCATGGCTCATTCATATCTCTTGGGATGAAAAGCCAGTCCACCTGTGAAGCTGAAATAATTGGATCTTATCTGAGGTGCAATGATAGCTAAAGATTAAAATGGACCCCTAGGATCAATTACATTTGTGTGATGCATGGTAAATTTTTTCCCAACTTTCTTTTCCTTCTCTAATAGACTTTGCCATTTTATTGAGGAACTGTAGGAGAGGTTAAACTACATATGGCTTACTGTGGTGGTGAAGTTCTCTGCTGTAAATTAGAAATAATTTTTGAACGTAATGTGAGTTGCTTAATGTCTGCAAATGCCTGTTAGTTACAGAGAACAGATTTTTGGCATGGTACCACAGCAGAAGTGGCATCATAGTATGCTTTAACCTGGACTTTGAATCTGGAAGGAAAATAATGAAAGCTGAGATACTTTTCAATATTTGATAACCCTGCTTTTGTCTAGTTACATGTTGCTAGCAAAAGCACAAAGATATTGCTGCAGTGTAGTGTGTGCTCACATTTAGGTTCTGTAGGGCTACTGGTAGAACAGTAAATGGTGCTGAACACTTAAGTATCTGAAAACTAGATAATGTCCGTGGTTTGTGCTTTAAGATTGACTTTATGAGTGCAAAAATCTACAAAATACACCAATAAAGCTCTTCAGTTTTATTGTAAATCAAGCTATTAAATTTTTTGGTACAAAAATCAGATTATTTTAAATTACAGAATGCCTTAATGGAATATTCAAGTAACAAATAATACTATGCTAAGAGCTTATTTTCTCCTGATTGTTTTTGTTTTTATTTGTTTGCTTGATTTTTTGTTGTTTTTTAAATATGCCTGCAAAATACATGAGCTGAAGAGACTTGTCCAAAAGGTATATGGATTTCTGGAACAAGAAGTGTTTTTAAATAGTGTTGAAGAGTCATCTGGAATATGTACATACTGAAATAGTTCAATTTGATAAATTTTCCATTTTCTCTGATTAAATGAAGACAGGTAAATATTCTCTTTTAAATATTGTTACTTAAAAATACAGATTAAAGTAATGGATTTTGTGTTTATCACTTTTATTGTAAGTCAAGATGTTTTCTAATAATTCCATCTGAGGAAAACAGTACTGCCATTTAATTAGAAGCAAAACTAAAAAAAAGGAAGAGGAGAAACAGCTCAAACTAATAATTAAAAAAAAAAAAAAGAAAAAAGGAAAGTAGGGTTTGATCAATTGCGCTGCAGTACCTAAGAGAAATGTAATGCTTCTGAAGGAGAAACATATAAAATAAGTTTCCAAATAGATTCAAATTAAGATATCAGTAGTAGGGGGTCAGAAAACTGTGCATGTGCCAGTGCTAGCTATTTATGGTACAGCTGTGACAGGAGTGATGAAAAAAGGTGGAATATAAGTCAAGGTAGCAACTGGTCTAAATTTCAGGTTAGTAAATTCTAGGGTGCAGCCATTGACTAAGGCTTACTGTGGCTCACTTCTGTGCTTCTAAAATACTGTAAACCCACCATACATAAATTAAACTCTGTAAACACTGTTAAACATACAGTGTTTTGACCCTTCCCTTTCACAACAGAATTACATGAAAACAAGAATTTATCCTTTGGTAGTGAGAAACAGACTAGTTAAAGTGTTGGGTAATTAAGAGTTACTCGCCTGCATTTGTTCTATGATGAAAGCTGTATATTTTCTATCAGCATTTTTGAGAGTCCCTGTTTCCAAACTAGTCTGAGCTTTTTGTTTAAAAGTCTTACTAGAATTGTGGGATATAATACAATGCCCCTGTTGGAATTGCTGTTCCTTCAAGGGGTTTAGGTAATAAAGCATTGTGTACCGTGGTATGAATGACTGACCGATTGTTCAAAGTTATTAAGTGAGGTAAATAAAATATATTAAATTTGGAAAGAGTGGAGAAAAATAAAAGTATGTGCTGTATAAGGAGTTGTGCTGAGCATGACCTGAAAATATACTTTGGGTTCCATGAATAGGTTTATTTAATTGCCTTGTTTTGTATGTCTTCCTTTAAGAGATTTGTGAAACAAGATGGAAATATACAAACTGGAGCATACCTTGAGAAAATGGAAATCTGTAGCATGCTTATGCTTCTTGGTATGAACTGTGAACATTCCTGGCTGTATCTGATGTTGTTGTGTGGTTTTCACCTTTGTTGCTTGGCTTTGATCAGGGTGGCACCTTTATTCTTTTATTCCCCACTGTTCATATGCTGTTGCTTATACAATTTTGAGGTTAAAAAATGGTCAGTATTTTCTTTGACACTTACTTGTAACAATTCTTTAGTTAAACAGTATAATAATCAAGTAGATCTTTTGCAAAATAAACAACATAATTTTCCCCGATTATCTGGTGTTGCTATTAACTGTCCCTCTCTTGTAAGTATTTCTTCCAGCAGAGGCACAGCTTAATGGAATCAGAGCTGAAGGATGTGAACAGCAATAAGTTTTCATCTATTCTGCTTGTTCCAGAAGGTAGAGGTTAAGTGGAAATGAGTTTTGCTGGTGCCTATACAGAGAAGACATTTTAGATAGATTTTGCAGCTTTGTCAGTGACATGAGATTGGGTGTTCTGAGAACTCCTCAGTGTCCCTGTTCCTGTCTCTGTATACAGGCAGTTGTTTGGAACTCCTTAATTTTCTTCTTTTTGATAGTGGAGTTCTTGGTTCAGGATTTAAGAATAATGAATAGAAACCAAACCTAAAAGTCTCCCTAGTTGTAGACTGCTTTTAAGATAGAATACTGATATATACTGAGCTCTTTTATTCAGTGATACTTGTAATTTCTCCCTAAAGTTTAAGTAATGTCCTTCACTGTTTTATCCATTTGTATTAAGGAAATTGAAGTTAATCATTCAACTGCATAATGAATTTCTTCTTCTAACTGGGACACATAGCCCCACTATGATTTCAATTTTTTTCTCTTGAAGACTAAAGACCTGGTAGTAATTAAGTCATAATTGCATAAACTTTACATTTCTAGCTTTGCAGTTCAGTTGTACTTAGGTAATAATAAAGAAAATAAAAAGCAAAGTGATAGTTGATGAATGAGGTGATAGGATGTGGAAGTAGCAAGAGGGGGGAAGCATTGCTTGTGAGACTGGGGGAGGAGGGGGAAGTGTGTTGCTGTAATACATCTAT
The DNA here is from genome assembly GCA_032173965.1 of Sitta carolinensis. Lineage (NCBI taxonomy): Eukaryota > Metazoa > Chordata > Aves > Passeriformes > Sittidae > Sitta > Sitta carolinensis. Next base: position 100,281,071 of record CM063283.1, read on the forward strand.
AAACACATTTTAAAGTACTGTAATGCAGAAACATCAGGCTAACTTGTTTTTTCAACAGTGGAAATACACCTTTAATGTGATCTGCAGCCTAATCTCTGTAGTTCTTGGGTTTTCCACTGTGGGCTCTTCTGTTTGATAGGCTTCTACAGTTCTGAAATTTCTAGGGGGAACTTTTGCAAATGTTGGAGGAGATTAGAGAGAGGAAGGAAAAAAAAACTGTCTGGGAAAAAATCCTGGTGAAATATCAAGATATATGCTTCTGTGTTTTTTTTTTTTACCACATTTAAGAACTTTATGTTTAGATACCAGTTGTGTGCTGTATCAAATAGAAAAAAGTCTGTATGCACTTCATTTATGTTCATTTTCATTAGAGGAAAAAAAAGTGTGAACTCAATTCAATCCATTTCTCTTTCTCTGAATTTTCAAGCCCTGTGTAACCCTGAAGTGAAGCCTACCTCTTTTAATTTTTTTCCTTAAACAGCATTACCTTCTTATAAATAGTCCACTTGTATGATAGAGAAGTACTGTGCATATGGTTTATAAACGTAAGATAATCTTAAGAGAAGTCTTTAGTATGTTATGTGGGGGTTTAATCTTTTTGTTTTTTTCTTTCTCTGCCTACTTTTATTCCTCAAATAGGGTTTTGAAGCTCTTCAGTTGAAGTGTTAAGAAAACATCTTTTGAAAATTGTACTGAGCTATATCTTATTAATTGAACAAAAGAAAAAAAAAAGGACTGAAACTAATTAGCTAATTGTCTTTTATTCCAGCTGATGTTCTAATGATTAACTTTAGATATTTGCAATACACAGTCGCATTTTGAAGAATAAAAGCTCTAGCCTTGGGTTTTTTATTGAAAGATATATCTGTGATAGCATATCCACAATGGTGGCAGTAATAGAATGAAATACTAAACTAGAACCATTCCCCAAAGTCTTATTTCCTGTCAAATATCACAGAAAACAGAATAATGGCAGGTGTCTATCCCGAATTAACTGATTTGAAGCTGGTGCTCAAATTCTTGTTTCAGATGAGACAATAATGCATTGATCTGTACTCTGAAAGAAGGGAACATGCAAGAAATCATTACTCTCTAGAAGACTGATACCTATATGTAAAATTGACACTATTTGTTAGGCTCTGCTGGTGGGTAGGAGGTGTAGGAAGTTCTGTTTTGTTAGTCATCTCCTACATATGGAAGCTCTGCTGTTATTCTGCTGCACTTCCCAGTGGCTAGCATCTTAATATATGGTGGAATTAATGAGATTAGCATCAGCAGGTTTTAAATCTTACTGTTTTTTGTAAAGGTGTATGTCATAAGTGGAAATCATACACATATGAGCTTGTGGTTTCTATTACTTGCCTGAGAATGAGAATTCACTGTTATTGCCTATAGGGTTTCTTTTACAGCAGAAGATCATGTGACAGTGTCTTCAGTATTAGTATTTTATATAGGTATTCTACAACTGGATCTGTATAATACTTGTTCATGCTCCATATTTATGGTAGATACAAGATGTAGTAAAGAAAATATATTATTTAGGATCAGTTCTTTTTACAAGGCATTTTATTTGCTGATGAGTGTCGAATTCTGTTGTTAATCATGTTTGTGTGCTAATCAATGGAAATAAATTGAAGGAGATCAGAAAATACTGAGAGTGGTAGTTCCATATTGTTCTATGCTTTTGTATCAGGTGAAGAAATGCTTTCAAACCAGAAATAAATGTCTTTTCCTTCTCAGGAAGACTTCCATATTAAAACAATTTAATTGTAACCCTTAATGAGTGTTGAGATTAATGAATCAAGTAATCTGCTCTTCTTAAACTACTGAAAACACCCTATTCAATTTCCATTCTAGTTCAATTTAAACTGATAAAATTACACTTAATAACTATTAGATCAGTTTTACAGTGTGTATTTCAAAAGACTAATGTCAAAAGGTAGTAGGGTTTTTTGATGTTACAAATCTGAAGGAAAAAAAGGCAAATTAATTATTTGAAGGCATAAGCAGATAGTGGATTTTCTGTTTCTGCTAGAAAACTTAAATTATTTCACAGCATTAAAAGCTGCTCATTTTTGAAGCATTTGAAAGGAAGAGAGGGAATTATTCGAATCATAAAATGTGCTGAGTTGGAAGGGATCCAGAAGGATCATAGAGTCCAGCTCCTGGCCCTGCACAGGACACCTCGAGAATCCTGCCATGTGACTGAGAGCCTTGTCCAAACACTTCCCAAGCTGTCAGACTCGGTGCTCTGACCCTTTCCCTGGGGAGGCTGTTCCAGTGCCCAACCCCCCCTCAGGGTGAAGAGCCTTTTCCTAATATCTAATCTAAGCCTCCCCAGCACAGGATTGGCCCATCCCAGGTGCAAACCTGGCACCTGCCCTTGTTAAACTACATAGGGTTGGTGGTTGCCCAGCCTCTGATTTGTGCAGAGCTCTCTGCAGGGCCTGTCTGCCTTCAGAGCAACAGCTCCTCCCAATTTTGTATGATGGGCAAACTCACTCTGTATACCTTGAATATAAATGCACTAAGTGGGCCATTTTCCCTTCTCTCCCTGCCCTCTTCAGCTCCGTCAGTTAAAATTTGATGTTATAGCTGGATTGCTACACTTAAACAGCACTCTAGTGAAATGAGAATAATCACTTCTGACTATATGAAGTTACAAGAACACAGATAAGTTGCAACTACAGCTATAACTTAATAATTTTTGAAATTTCGGGGTTCCTGTGTTCTTTCAGATAGGTACCACTTAGCAGTGTTTTCAATATTCAGTGAAAGCAGTCTGAAGACATGGTAGAATGGAATGCTTTAATTGTTTTACACTTCATGCGAACTATTGTGGGTGCAAAATCCTTTAGCCCTGTGTTTAGTTTCTCCGGCATCCTAGCCTTTTCTGTTGACAAGTACATACTTTAGATTCTTCAAATAAGGTACATGCTTTGTGGCCTTTCAGTAATGAATATGACATTTTTAGGAAAAAAAAATATTTTGAACATATAGCTGATTTGACTCAGTCATTTTCAATTAACTGTTGTGACTTTTGGTTCACTAAGGCAGTTTACTTTCTATCTTGTTCTGTTCTGTAGAGTGATATTCTTTTTACTGCTAAGTAAGGCTAATAGGTTTTAAGGCCTTGAGTAACTACTGTAATGAACTGTCTTAGTCTGCCAGAAATCAGTTTATGATCCATCCAGAAATTTGTAAGATGATAACTATCAAGTTTGAGCTAAACTAGGTTTTACTTGCAAGTCTGTATTTAGTAAATTATTCTTGTATTAAATTACTCTTGTTACAACGGTCTTGTCAAAATGGCATGATATTATCCTCCTTTTATTTTCTGGGGTATTTTGTTAAATAAACATTGTTTTATCAAAATGTACAAAAACAGGGCTGTACTGAAATCTAGATCTGAGAAAGTGATTATCTCACTCAAAGACAATGAGAAGAATACTATTTTGGGGGCTGTGTCTGTATATGGAGAGTCTTTGGGAGAATATTAAGGGTTGTCTTTTCCTGCTTGTAGGGATCTTATGCTATACTCATTATTACCTCCTGGCTGTGGACAGAAACCACATGCTGGATTTGTTAGACTGTGGTCAATGAAGTATAACATTTTTACTGTTCTTGAAAGATTGGCTCTTAGTAAAGCTCCATTTTTTAGGCAGATGATAATACTTCATATAGACTCCTACTATGTCAGCAGAACCACAATTATTTGAAATACCTATGGTCTGCAAGTCTTACTAGTGTTAATGATTTATTTTTGGTTTAAAGAAATAAGGAGCATTGAAGGATATGTCGCCTCCACCCCTTCTTTTAAAGAAACAGATCCCAGGTTAATGAAAAATGCATAACACTTTTTTTGAAGACACTATCTATATTCCTTCTTAGTAGGGAGGGATTTTTAGAAGAAGGATTAGGTAATCTAGGTGTGTTGATACCTACTCTGATTCCATATTTAGCAGGTACATTTTTTTCACAGATTAGGGTTTTTATTTAGTTAATTTAGAATCTGCATTGATATCTGTGAGGAAACTTTTTGGCTTCTGTAAAGCACAAGGTGAATCTCAAGGGAAGTAGAAGAACCAGTAACAGGAGCAAATAGAGGGGGAAGAGTGATGGTATCTTTCCCTGCTCATTAATTGTGAAGTGGATAATAAATAGGCATTTGGATTTTTTTTTTTTATTAAGCTATTTGGAAGTACTAATGTTAGCCTTTGCTTTGTCTGTGAGTCTTAATGCCTGTCTGTTCACTGTGGGAATTATTTGGTTTATGACAGTTTTGTTTTAAATGGGAAGATTTGGTCATCTCTCCCAAATGTTTGAATGACTGAGTGTGATAGCAGGTTAACTTTCCATTTTCTAATGGTGAATAGTGCCTTAAAATATCCTTAAGGAATTCTCTAACTGAAGTTGTTTGACTCTTAAATGAGTTTTTTGCATACTGCATTTATAACATGGACTAAAGCAATGTGGTTTAGATTCATAAACTATGGACAGATGATCATGTGAAGAGATTTCTACTGCTGCCTTCACCTGCTCTTGAACAGTTTTGAATTGGGGCCATGGTGCACTAAAATAACTTTTTGGACACTATCTGTCAGTATCTAGCAGATGCCATAAATAGATCACATTTTTTGAACACCATGGGGGAATCTGGGGTTCCTGAAAACCTCAGGAACTCTGAGAAAGAGAGATTTTTAAAATTCATTATAATGAATTAAATCATGTGATGGAAGGACTGTAAGCAGGTCAAAGGCAATTGTTTCAATGCCAGTTATACTCAATTATGTACCTGGGGAAAGGACTGCAAATATTTTCTCTTTCCCCTGATTTATATTGTTTTATTTGATGTAATATTAAATGTTGTAATAGGCAAGTGATGCCTACAAATGGACATGCTTGTACTAGGGCTTTTTCTTCCCCAAGTGTCTGTGAGGAAAAGCTGTTGAGCAGTTCTTTGATATATGGATGCAATTAGGTAGCCTTTGAATTGTACCTTGTCAGTCTAATTGTAAAAGGTAAATAGTGCAGGCATCAGTTTTGAAACAGAGTTTAAAATCTTAAAGTTAATTTTCTTTGAGCTGTGTTTTTTACAATGCCAGGGCTGGCTGTCCCTGTATGCTGAAATGGGAGAGGGCTGTTAGAAGGGGCCTTGTAATCAGTTTTCCCTGGAGTCTCATCTTACCCAGCATGGTGAGTAGGAAAGAGAACGGAATCCAGTCTTTCTTCCTTGATTATAGGAGACCTTGCTTTCTTATTTGATCAACTATTGCATAGTATACTTGATCAACTATTGCATAGTATACTTGTATACTCCAGAAACATCGTAAATATGGTTAGAGTTAAGCAATCAATGAAAAGCCTAAAACCTGTTGTTCCTGTGGGAATAGAAATACATAGTCTAGTCCATGGTCTTCTAACTGGTGAACTTTTTCTCATCCTTTCTGCATCTCCACAGCAAATTACGACTAAAATCCTACGGAGAACCTGAGTCAGTGATGCATTTTTATGTTTGGTTCTAAGTGTGATGATGTTCTGCTTGTAGGTCTGAGATTTTGTTGCATTATATCACTGTATTCTCCTAGTTACACTCCACAGTGTTCTGTCTTGGCCTTTCAGACTTGACAGGGTTTTTTTGTAATATGAATTAGAGGATAGGCAGCTAATAAATCACTTGCTATACAAATGAAACCACAAAATGAGGAGTAATCCACTGGTGAGGCAAACACAGGTAACCTGGAATATCTTGAAGAGTAATTTCAGGCTGTATGCAATTTATTCAAGGGGAGTTAAAGTTCGTATTGTATCTCTCTTTCATTTCATTGTCCCAAAGGAAGATGATACAGCTCATATTGCTTTATCCAATAAAGAAAGCTAGCCTGGTAAAATAATTTAATTCCTGGGCCTCTGATAGGGATTTTAAGTGAATATCCTATTGCTTCAGTTTTAATAGCGTTTTGGTGATGGGTCATTGAAACTGTTTCAAAACAAAAGTTGCAATTGCTGATCTATCCCTTAAATTCTCAGAGGTTTTTGTATTTCTGTTTGCTGAAGGAACTGCTACATGATGTAACAAATTGGTTAATTCACTGTAGCAAGTGTGGGGAATAAAGAAGCAAAGTTATATTTTAAATTTTTTTATTAGAAAGCTATAAAGACGTTGCATTGAAAGAGGGAACACACAATTCACATTTTGCAAAATGGGCGTCTGAGCTGAGATTAGCAATAGAAAGTTTAAGAACTGTCTCAATTTAGGCACATCTGAAAGGACTATGTATTGATAACATAATATTTAGAAAACTTCTAGCTGCCTTGAAGTATGAGCAGGAGCAAAGGAATATCTGAGGGCTAAAGAGGATTGTGGCAAATTAAAATGTAGACATTAAAGATGGACTACATGAAACATGGCATTAAATATGGACTATATAAACTTGTACTGTAGTACAAGCAGGGATAATAAAATTTTGCACTCTTCTCTTGAATTTGGGCAGTCACTTCTTCTTGTTGTGTAGTACCCAGGGACGCATCAAAGAATCACAGATTAGCTGAGGCTGGAAGGCACCTCTGGAAAGCCAAACCCCCCTCTCCAAGAGGGCCACACTGAGCAGATTGCCTGAGAACCATGTATGTTCTAGTTGTGTTTTGATATCTCTGACATGAGACTGCAGCCTCTGGGAGCAGCCTGCCCCTGTGCAGAGCCCTCCTCACCACCACCGTGCTGCCTTCGACACACCTTCCTTTGTGTCAGTTCATGCCCTCTGCTGCTTGTCCTTTCAGGGACTCCTCCAAGAAGAATCTGGGTTTATCTTGTTCACACCCTCATGTCAGACACTTAAACACTGGGAAGATCCCTGTCTGGTCACCTGTCTGAAGTCCTTGACACCCTAGTGTAGGGTGTTGGAAAGTGGCAGTACCAGCTGACACATGAGACCACCCTGAACACTTGAGCATTCCTGGAGCTGCTGTTGCACCATCTCAAGCTGAGGGCTTGTGCAGTTGCAATTTGTACTGCCTCTCAGGTTTTCAATTCAAAAACTTTGACTATTTTGGTTCTCTAAAGCAATTGTAAAAAATCCAACACCTCATTATTATGTTTTGGATCTTTACTAAGTAAAGGTATTTTTAAAAGTGAAGTTTCAAGATAGTTGTGTATATGAATACTTCACAAAATCCCGTAACTCTTCAGATAACCTTGAAAAGTTACCTACATCGCTGAACTGGTTGCTATACTTCATTTGGTTTTCAAATTTGGACAAAAAGAAAATTTCTGTTCTACAACTTGAGATGAACCCAGCTAATTTTGCTAGGATTCTGCAAGTGCTTTGGATAACTGAGGAGAATTTTGGGTGTTTATTTTCTCCCTTAGCCTTGAGTGAAGTTCACAGATGTTGCTGGTGCAGTTACAAACAATGTTGGTCAGCACTTCCTAATCTGATTAAACACAGTACCCTATCCATTTCAGTCTCGTGAATGCATTGTTCAGTCTGCAGTTGGTTAATTATCTCTTAAGCAGTTCCTCTCTAATTCATTGGTAATCTTCTGCTTATTTTCCATTTCTGTGGATTAATCTTCTGAATTAACAAAATGAAAAGAAGAACATCAGAATCTTACTGATTTGATCATGATAATGAAGGTGAATGAGAGTCCATGACAGCAAACTCTTTGTGCTGGTTTTTCTTCTCAGACATATGAGTTGTTAAAGATTCTAGTCATGAACAAGCCATGTTATTTTTTTGTGAGATTGTCATGGTGATCAGGTGGGTTGTGAAGCACACTGAAGAAATAAATACCTTTTCCCAATTTGTGAGCTTAGAAGAAAAGGGGAATTTGGGAACTCCCATTAATCTGAAGCTGTCAGGATTTTTTTGTGTCTTGCCAATACCATTGTACTGTTGGTAAAACTGCATGGGGAGGGAGCACAGTGGCCCCAGTGTTATTCTGACAGTGTGAAATTAGCTAACTCGTGGTTGCTCCTGTTTGAGCTTATGGAGTGTCCTTAGTTTGCAGGTGCTGGTGGAGCTTGTCCAGGTAACTAGGAAACCTCTGTAGCCTTCTTTCAGTGCCTTGATTTTTATCACAGGACCTTATAGCCATTGCTGGAATTGTGGAGTTTCTCAATGACCATTTTTTTACCAGTTGACCTTCTTGGCCATTTCTCCTGTACCTCCAAAGTGCACACAAACCAAGCAGCATGAAGGGAACATGAGAAAAATTCTTTACACTCAGTTGAACATTTTTATAATCTTCTCCTATTGCTATAGCAATTGGTCCAAGAACTCTTGGATTATGCCTTTATTGAAATTTACTTGTAATTACTGAGGCTGACATGCAGGGCATAATGTCTGTTTCTATAAACTATGGTGTATTGACTGCATCATTGGTTTAATCTGCTTAGATGTCCATTTATTCATGCAATACTCTGCTGTTTAATCCCTAAAGTAGAGTTTAATGGTATATGGGAACTGGATCATACGGAAGGGGATTTAATACAGTAAAATACTTACTATATATAGAAGCATTGAATTAGACTTGAGAGGCTGTGGTAGAGTTGCTGCGTGAAATAATATTATATCTATCATAAAGTTCATTGTTATTGCTCGTGTGGTAGAAGCCCGTTAACTTTGGTTTGCTTTCTTAAAATGAATGCTATCCAAGTTAACAAGACCTTAATGTCTTCCCTGTGAAGTTTATAGTTTGACCTGTGGAATTAGTAATTATAGTACTGAAGTCATTGAGGAGATTGATTATTATTATATGCTGGGTTTTAAAGGGATACATTATGCCAGAAAGGAACAATCTGTAGTTATCCTGATAGATGATTATTTGGATTCCTCAATATTTTTTTTTTTCAGGATAAAGCTGTGTAGCAAAAAATGCAAGTGCTGAAGAATCTTCTATAAAACGTAATACCTGGATGGAATGCAGCCTTAGTACCAGGTTCCTTGTGTGCTCTGATGCAAACTTACTTGCCCATCAAGTTGTAGTGGCCCAAGGAGATAGGAACTAAGAGATATATCAGTGCAGTACAGATTGAGATACAAATATAATTTAGGATTTTGCTGAAATCCGGATTAATGAAAAACGGTATTGCAAGTATTTAACTGGTGTAGATGATCAAATATATTTTTCTTTTTTCCAAGGCTTAAATTTCAAGTTTAAATTTAACTAAGCAGCTAAACAGGTTCCATGATCTATATTTAAGCAGTATTTAACAGCTGAGGTTGCCAGTCCCAAATACCATTCTTTAAATGGTTGCGTAGCATTTCCCTTTATACAGGAACACAAAGGTAGTTCAGAAATTGAATCTGATGACTTTAAATTGCATAATTGCAAGAAGAATTTCTAAATTTTATTAGGAAAATGGGCAGTCATAAGTATTTCTTTTGCTTTCTTCATTTCCTGTAGAGATACTGTTATGTGATCCCTACTGATCATGGTAATGCAGAGAGTGATGCTAAACCTTAAGAGAAATAAGTACTGCGGATGAACACTGAATCACATTTTCTTGGCAGATATACAAATCCAATTATCAATATTAATCTGCTGTGTTAATCCATGAAGCAGAATTGGTTAGTGCTTTTAAGGGTCATGAAAGGCAGCATAGCATCACCCAGAAATGAGTTTTGAAGTCCCTGGTGGGAGAATGTGCTGAATCCCTACTTAGTACAAAACAATATTGTTTCTTCTTGAGCTCTAGTTTTATTTTTCTTGTGACAGAAGAAAACCCCATTAACATAAAACATTTTAGAAAGCCCAAGAATCTGTAATAAAAGTGGATATAAGAGGCTAGGGTTTCTGGAGGCTTATCCCAGTACCAATTTTACTAATGAAACTTCTGGTCCCTTCAGGTAATCCTGAAAATGTCCTACTAAGTAAGCAACTGGCAGTCTTCAAGTTAAATAACATTCACAGCTGTTTTAAGTCTGTATCAGTTTGCTGATCTAAGTTTTGTGGTAAAGAAATTACACCCATGCAATACCTAATGAATTGCAGTACTTCAGAAGGGAGTGCATATGTAGGATTTGAAACACTTTCCTTGGGTAATTGCCTTTCATTTTACAGCTCATTATCTCTCTCTCTCTTTTCTGTTGTTGGGCTTTTGTTTGGTTACAGTTCTCCTTTATTTCAGTCTTTCCAGTTGCACTAGAAATAACCAATCAGTTTGTGATTGCAGATCTCTCTTCTTTATTAATACTAGCAAAAGTCTAGTATATCCAAGATACTGCATAAACTGATCTTTTGATTTAATCTGCTTTCTTTTTTTTTTCACTAAATGAAACTTCTGAAGAAGCGGTATTTTGCAGGAAAGAAATGCTTGGGTGGCTGAAATGGGCTTCTTGATATGGCTTTAAACTTATGGACAGACAACAGTTTAAAGAATTTACCAAAAAAAAACCAAACCAGAACAAAACCCCACAAACAAAAATTCCAAACAAAAAGCCTAGATCCTGGTTCAGCATATGTGCAATGTGTGGGTTTTTTTAGATTTTTGTTTTTTCAAGACCACTGCCTACAAGCCTTAGGCAATCTTTTTTAAAAATTAATTTAAAGGTCAAGACATATACATTTTAGGCAGTCTTTTAGGCAGTTTATCTTGCAGTGCCAGTTTTATTTGTTACTGAAAGGAAGAGTGACACCAGTTCCACACTATGTATATAGTACCAAATCTGTTCCTTTCTATTTGTCTCAGATCTCTGCTCTAAATGGAACGAAGCCTTCATGAATATCATGGTTGTCAGCTTGAAATTTGTAAATTTGAAAACTGAATACTGTAACAGTACTCATATTCTGTGATAGATACAGATCTGGACATAAAAGATGAGATTTGTTTCAAATAGGTGTTGATATAGATATGGGAATTTCTAATCTTATTTTTAAAAAAGCGATGTTTATTTAACAAGGGCACAAGAATAAATTGAAACATCTGGTCTTGCTAGCTCTTGGGAGTTTTTGGGTTTGTTGGGTTGGACTTTTTTTAGTACACAGGTCTGGAACTCTATATCATTAAGGTTTCCAAAGCTTCCCATTTGGATCCTACTTTTAAAATGTTTATAACTTTTGCCAAATGGATCTGGGCTACTTTTTTTTTCTCTTCCTTCCACCCTCCCGATACTGGATGACTGCCTCAGCCTCATTATTTTATGGATTTTCACGTGGTTTGGTTCTGACTTGTATTTAGTTTGAGCCACAACAGTTAATTGTTGAGAAAGAAGCTACTTCAGAAGTAAAAAATCAAAGTTTTCTTTTCAAGTGCTGTTAGAATATCTAATAAGGTATGGAAGAGTCACCTTGTCATGGTTACACTCAAGATTTCACAAATAATGATAAAAACTTGTCCAGGTTTCATACACTTAAAAAAATACTAAAAAGTTCCTGTTTGAATGTGCTTATTGCTGTTTGGAATTTAAAAGTTACCAGGATCCAAAGATGAAAAGGACACTAGGAAATTGTTTTAACTTAGCAGAGTGACTGAGCTTAAGATATAGGATAATGGTGTGGGAAGGGAAGAAGAGATGGTATTTGAGGACAAGGTAAAGATCAGTTATTGAGAAAGGGATATAAGAGACCAAAGCTGTGAGCAAAGGAAGTCTGCTCTAATGTCATGTTTTTGAAAGGAGTATCGTCTTCCTCGACTGTGAGGCTTGGTGGCAAGCTCTGTCTTTTATCCCTTTCTAGAGATGTGATCACAGAATCACTGAGTGGTTGAGGTTGGAAGGGGATTCTTCAGGTGATGCAGTCCAACCCCCGTGCTCCAGCCAGGACTCCTAGAGTCAGTTGCTCAGGTCCATGTCCAGGTGACTTGGGTATCCTCAGGGGTGGACACTGCAGCGTCTGTGGAGGAACCCGTGCTAGGGCTCAGTCACCTTTGCACTGGTTTCCTGGTATTCAGAGGGAGCCTTGTGTTTTTCAGTTTGAGGCCATTGCCTGTGGTCCTGCTGCTGGGAACTACTGAAAATCATCTTGTGGAAGCTGAGATTTCAGTGGGAGCAATGTTTGAATGACAGTGATAGGTCTGGGGCAGTCAGGGGTTTTGACTGGCTTTTGAGCTATCTGTAGGCTTTGTGCAGAATGAGTTACTCTGCTCCTCTAGTCCATACACACCACCTGGAGAACCTAAATAGAGGTGTATGAATGTGTCCACATAGGCAAATTGTTTAAAATATTCCTGTGTTGAAATAGAAGAGAATAAAATTAGGGTACCTGAGTCTTCTTACTTTATGGCGTATATTTGCTCATATGATTTAAAAAAATCATATGATTGTATACCCACAATAAACAGGAGTTAAAAAAAATGAAATGTGGAATAACTGATGATTGAATGAGCATTATACATTTTGCAGAGTGAATAAAATCAAAAGAAAACAGTATTTGCAGTGTTTGAGCACTGACAGGAAAGGAAAGTTGTTTGCTTTCTCGTAGGCTCTAAGGGTCTTGATTACTGTAGGGCACAAGTGCTTGGTACAGCTCTCTGATTTTGTGTTCTGCTTGAAAGGGTGAGTGACTTGAGTTTAAAATATATCTTATTGTTTAGTATCTTATTTTAGGTAGTTTAGTTTTTAGCATTTCATTTTGCGCTTCAGCTTTTTACTCTTCTTGAAACCGGTTGTGGCCATGTGTGTTGTACGTTGTTGGAAAATCCTACTTAAACTATCAAGTTGGGAACACAGAGTAGAATGACAGAATAATTTTTCCATGCTATACAGGCTCTTTTGGTAGCATACGTTTTATGAGGTTTCAGTGTATTTGCATTTGAAAATAATTAAATTTATTGACTTGTTTGTCGTGTGCTAGAACTTCTTGAACTTATTTCCAGAAACTTCCTGGTCATGCAACTGGCTTATTTGTACTCGCTTCCTTTGTTTATTAGAGGATATAGTTATTTAGTTGAAAAGTAGAGGTAATTTAATTTTTCTTAGATGATTCTCAGGAAATTTGGCTGCACCTTAATATGATTTGGTTTGTTTTTTGGTTTTTTTTTTAATCTGAATGAATGGCGGTCCCAATACGGATCTTTCATATGGTTAAATGAAGAAAAGATAATTGTCTACTTTTTTGAGTGCTGTAGGGTTTTTAAAAAACAAAATGTTATATTTATTTTCTCAGGATGATTCATAATGCTTCAGTTTATTTATGTCATACTACAAGTCTTAAATATTGAACTTAAAGTAGGAATATTCTACCTCAAGTATCAGAATAATTTTATCACTAGGATGGGAGGGGTGGATAATGACAATTTAGACATATATATTCTTGTATATTTTTGTGGGGATACTGATCAATTATTATGCTTTCTTTTTGCTCGTTCCAGTTCCCTCATCACTGTAACTTAATGATCTATATTTGCTATCTGTTGGCATTGAATTAAACATTACAGTGTAATGATATACCCAGATTTAAGTCCGTGACATGGCAAACACATTTGAAGCTGTTAAAAAAACTGTGTTTACTGCTTTTTAAAAGATCCTCAGTCTTTCTTAATCTTTATTCAAGCTAATCACTGTTGCATTAGAACACAAGCAGTGAATTTTTCTTTTTGTTTACCTAACAGGTAAGACTTTTACCGTTGTGATTGTTGTACTATGAAAAAAGAATTTGTCATGCTGCTAGTCTGTTGGTGATAAAGGACAGACTTAGTCACCTCTGTTAGATACAGAGTTGGAAGACAATCTTGAATTGTACTGTGAAGTCTTAAAATGTTAACCTAGCCAGGGTAAGAGGGGGTGTATGAGAATCCATGTATTCTAGGTAGCTTGATCTGGGAATTGTCTTTGCTGACATGAGGCTGGAATTGTCATCTAGCAAGAGAAAACAGCGGCAGGATTCTGTAAAAGGTTTGTTGTCTTTGCTTGGAGTCATTGTTTGAAAGAGCATTAATAATTTGGCAACCTGGAATCCAGATGGCAAAGTTACTCTGGAGTGTCCCCTTGAGCCTGCTGTGATGGTGGCCTAAAGGCAGAGCAGAGGGTTTTTTGGAAAAAAAAATCTGCTCTTTATCCTTGTGTAAAACCTGAACTGAAAAAAGAATAGTAGGTTTATTGCAAATGTTTTTGGAAGTAGTATCTAATTTCAAAGAAGAAAGCTAAATACATTGGTGGGGATTTCTTCTTTTAAAAAAATTATATGTAGACAAATAAAATAGATTTGTGTTAAAACTTTTAAACTAGGACTGGTTTTTCACCCTGGTCTAGTAGAGGTGGTAAAAATAGGGATTTGTGATCAACTGTGCATTCTTGGATTTGCAAACAACTTAATCTGTATCAGGAGCAGCTAGAATTGAGCATCTGGTTGTATCCTGAAACATTTAGGATTGTGTCACAAATATTTGCGGACACTTTTATTTTTGTTGGTTTTGATTTTTCTATTCAGTGATGTTCTGTGAATGCAAAGCCTGTGGTGTACTTCACAGGCTTCTATAACAGCAAGGATAGCAACAAATCCATGCTCAAACACCATAAAATAGTATTAAGGTGTTTTACTCTTTAAACACGTGCTGGGCCTACCATGATAGATACCATCTCTTAATGGTGAGGCCTCTGCCATCTTCTGTTGTCTTCTGTCTGAGTGGGCTGACCCCTGCAAGAGCTACTTTCACAAACTAACAAACTGATTTCTGTGTCTGCAAGGTTCATAAATTTTTATTAGATTTTCTGCCTTGATTCGGCATAAGGGCTCTTTAGGAGGACATTTATTTTTATTTTTCCTTTAAAGAATAGATAATCTTTTCCCATCGTTATTTTTGATGCTACGTGAAAGTTTTCATATAGTAGAGCCATGAAGAACTTTAACTAGAAATGTGTTGGAGAAAGAGGGCAAATAACAAAGATTAAGACTTGAAAAAACTTACAGAAAATTTACATAGATAATACTGAAAAACACCCTCACCCGAAGAATCTGCTGAATTAACTTGACAGCTAATGTTCATTTTAATAAAAAAATAAATTTTAATTTACTGCAAGAATAATCTGTAGATTTCAGTTAAAACCTGCATAAATTGAGAACAGAGATATGTTCTATCACATTTTCTCATATTAAAAAATGAAATATTAAAACTTGTAGGGCGTTGGAACACTTTTTGCTTAGATGAAGTCAACAAGGATCTATACTACAGTTCAAATGGAATCTGTTGCTTATATTGAGTGCCTTTTTGCCTACACTGTACTGAGCTGACAATCACTGCAGCAATCCAAAGCCAGTTATTTATTGCTATTTCATGTATAATGAGCTTTTTAGGAGATTTGATTGAAAAGATGAGAGACTCAAAAATTGGCATGTTTGCATTTGGCTTTTTTTTCCTTCTCTGAATTCAGTAGTAGTTTTTGTCAAGATTTGTTCTTTCTTAAAAGGTGCTCCACACACCTCTATGTATACTGAATGCTCTTTTCCATGTATAGCATGTTCATTTGAAACTTGCAGTCAGAAATTTTGTAACTAAAAAAGTAAACAGTAAACTGTACAAAATTAGTATTAGCAGTACACCTCAACGTAAAATACTGTGCTATTTTAAAGAAAAATTAGGCCTGTAGTATTATCGTATGACTAATGTATAAAAATAAATACCATATGTCTTGCAAAATATCATCTGTTTTTTTGAAACTTTGTCACTGCCTTTTGCTTACTGTACCTATGAATTTAGTTGACTGTAGTCCCTCAGAACAGTCGTCATTCTGGCTATTGATGAAGTTATTTTAGCACATTTTTTTTCTTCTTCTTTTTGATAGAACAACATGAAAATACTGAAGGCAGATTATTTTTCTTGGGCCTGTAGAAAGCACAGGTTTTAAAATCTGAGATGCAGAATTTCTAGTCATACATTTCTCTTGTGGCTTTCTCACATGGATTGAGCTGCAAGTTCTTCAGCATTCTTGCTAGCAAGGGGGATACACCTGAGAAAGCATCTCACAATCTCTCTTGATCTTTTTTGATTATTCAGCTCATCTGGATCTTAGTTTCTCCTTCTAGAACTTTTGGTTTTTTTTTTTTTAACTGACCTCATTTAAACAGGAGAAACTAAGAAAGCACAGGGCTTTTAGAATGGTAATTTTTGCATCCTGATTTGAAGGTTTCAGAAAGTTCCCAGTTGACTACTGAGGTCTTACCTGAGTGCAAAAAAAGAAGCTAATCAGCCAGCATGACACCGAAGAAAATAGACGAGACTCCAGCTCACTGCAGAGAAAAAACCCTTGATTTTCCTTTAGAGATTTTTCAAAACTAATTGTGTACCATTAGACAAGCAGTTAAGAGGATGAAATGGAATGAAACTTAGAAGTACTTTTGTAGACTTCAGTTTTGTTAGTATAGGCATATTATAGTAGGTTGGTTTTATATTGAGAGGCAGTGCCAGCATTTAAAAAATCCAACCAGCAAAAAGCAGCAAACTTTGGGCAGTTGAATGTGCTTTCTGTTAAATGTAAGTGAGCAAATAGTGTTCAGTACAAGCTCCCTTGAGACTGTTGAATTTTTCTATTCATTCTTGTGCTCTTAAATTTGTCAGTTTGGTTTGGTTTTTGTTTGGTGAATTGTTTCCTTATCATTGCTGATCTGTGCTGTAATTGTGATACAGGTTTTTTTGTTGTTTGGTTGTTTTGGGGTTTGTTATTTTCTTTTTTATAATCTGGATACTGCAGGCAAAGCACGTCTGTCATCATGTTGTTCTATTTTGTCTTGTTCAAAATGCTCCACAGTCATAATAAGGATTACAGCCTGAGTCCTGAGCAGTCTGATTGCATGACTTTGTCCCATTTTCAACTAGAGCAGAGCAGGTTCTGCTCTTCTACTTACTCCCTTTCCAGCCTCATGTCTTCTGTAGTTGTAATTTAGTGCACCTCCTTCTTCATATCTCTGCCACTCGCTTCTGGAAACCAGGTTTTTTCACAGTCTGGGTGTGGTTATAGGTCTGCCATCGAGACATTCTGAAAGACAAATGCTTCTTTACATTTTTTCTCGTATTATGTCTTCTTACTACTGTGTGTACTATATAGTATGTATATATTTTTATAAATATATGTGTTTATAAAAATATACGTGGTATGTATACAAAATTGTATGTTTCTGGAGGCTGACACTTGGTTAATGTATCTGGAGCTTCTTATATCTTTGCTTCTACTGCCTGATAGGTTATATGGTGTCAAGAGTTTATTGTATGAAAGCTGAAACTTGAAATTTCATATATGAGTTGTAGAAGCTGGTAAATAAATCGGTTAATGCTTTCCAGTGAATCAGTTTACGTATTATACTGGTGAGGATTTTTAATTAAGGTAATACGTTTGATTGTAACTGGTTTACATACTGATGCCAAATAATCCATGAGTGTTGAAAAGCATACTGATCTAAGTTAGTTGTTGAAAGGGCAGCTCAGTGGAGATATAGCTTTGCTGGAAGCCGAGCCTTTAGCAAATGTTGATTCCTTTTTTCCTTTCAGCTGAAAAAACTCTTAATCTGAGTTTTCTACTCAGTTCAGGTGAGATGTTGAAGCTCAGTATTGTGGTTACAAGCATGAGCCTAAGTACTTGTTTTACTCCTAGTGAAGGTGCCCTGGGCACACTGACATTTTTCTGGTGTGGTCTCGCTGCCAGATCTAGAAAGAATTTCCTGGTTTGCCATGGGGAAAATGTGCATCGCTGTTTTACTGAAATGATTGATTATCTGTTGTGTAGGGATGACATGAGATTAGATTGGACAGTGGCTCCAAAGGTGCTGGAAGACTACCACTGTTGTACTTCCACTACACAAAACTTCTGTTTATATTTCTCTTTTAAGGTAACTTTCTGGAAGGAATATTAAGATTGTATGGCTCCTCTGAGCCAGGTTTTGGAAGCTGTTTTTTTTTGTTTTTTTTTTTACTGCAGGAAAAAAAAGGAGGTTATACACCTAGTAGGACATGAGACTGAGACCCTGGGAAGCAGTGCTGAGGACTAGAGCCTTGTGTTCTTATTTCCTGTTGTCTTGAGTTGCTATGTGAAAGTTAATTGGTTGGTGTTAATTGAAAGCTTGTCAAGGCTTTGGCTTCAGTTGTGTGTGGAATTTAATAAATTTAGAGCCTCTACTGACACAGCAGTCTTTTGCTCTCCAGTGGTCTCTTGCTGATTTATGTGCGGAGTATGTGACACTCATTGTTTGAAGATTTTTTTTGAGGGTGAAAAATGTTTATTACCTCAAAAACTGATCTGGATTATATCCAGAAGAAAAACTGAAGTAGTCTTAGAGGGTTTTGTTTGTTTGTTTGTTTTGTGTGTGTGTGGTTTTGTTTTTTTGTTGTTCGTTGTGGTGGATTTTTTTATTTTGTTTTACTTCTGTTGTCAAAGTTCTGTGAATAAGGACAGCATGGTAATGTACTTTGGTAGGGAGTGAGGTAAGGATGCTGGGGTCCTTATTGTACTGAGGATAGGGAATTATGTAGTTGTATATCTGTGAATTGAATGGAACACACCACCAGTGGCTGATGCTTTGTCTTGTGCTGGTTTTGATTTGTACACATTTTCTAAGTAGTTTACATAATCTTACTATAAAGCATAATATATTTACTATAATCATTTCAGTACTAGACAGATTTGACTTTTCATGGCAGTAGACTTTTAAAAAAATATTCTTGATTCCTTTGAATAAATGGTCTAAATGTTACTAGTGAAAGTTTTGATTTTTAGTTTAGTGTAAATCTCCCATCACAACGCTTATTTTTAACTAATTAGCTAGAAATGAAAATAAATCAGGCTCTACATAGTAAAAGCTTGTTTTCTTTGCCAAATTCAAGCTGGCACATTCACTGTCCAAACAGTTTACATAAACTAAGCAGAATAAATATAAATTGGGCAAAGAACTGCTAAAAGGACACTGACTAAATTAGCCTGGGTTTTTGTATGAATTACATTTGCTTAGTGGGCACTTGACATTGCCTCTGTTACAAGTAAAATAAGTGTTTAGTACAGTTAAACCTCTAGTCACATATATTCTTGAACTCTGAAAGTTTTAATGTTTTTCCACTTTAATTGGATACTTCAAATGCAGTTAAATAGTATTTCTTCTTTTTACTAAACATTAATTTCAGTATTTTCCTCAAGAAGACACAAGTTTTCAAAAAGCTTTAAGGAGGGCTTGTGTACTGTGTCTTGGGAGGGGATTTCCCTTTTCTCATATCAAAGAAGAGGATGCAAATTGTTTTTGATGGCATGCTACATTTAAAAACTGTGGTGATAAGAAATCTTTTACTTCTGCGTTTGGAATCAAGTGTTGCAAGATCTCATTGTTTCAGGTTTTTGGTACAAATGTATTTGTTTTCCTAATAATGGCATTTGACATTGCATTTTTAAACTATTCATTAAACTGAACATAAATTAACATAATCTTACTTAGAGAAAGTCCATCAACACTTTCATCAGGCTTAAAATAATCACTTTTGTTTGCAGTGCAAATATCTGTGCATATTTCATTAACCCTTATCTCGCTTCATGTGTTAATGTGTGCTGAGGAGACTTTCAAAATGCCTGAAGTTAACCAAATTCCATGTTCTATTTCTGGTGTTACTTAGCTGTGACTGCTGCTTAAAGGCTGAACTAGAAGTAAGATCATTGCATTTCATTGCCACTGGAGTTAAGGGTACAAAATTATTTAAGTTCTCAGTTGGCCAAGTTCTCAGCTTGCCAAGAAACAAGCTTCTAATAGTTGAAAAATGTGCTGATGGATTCCTCCCCCCTTCCCCCCAATCAATTGAACTTCAAGAGCTAGAATAAATTTCTGAAATGAATTGAGAGCTTGTTACTGGAGCAGATTCAAGTACTATATGGAGAAGTTCTTCTAAGAGAAGGAAAAAAAAAAAAAAAAAAAAAAGCTTGCTTTTACATAAGTAAAAGAAAAGGGCTGATACCTCCTCCTCACACCCCCAAACAAGATCAGAATGGTATTAGATTTTGCCTCTCTGTTTTTACTTGCAAATTAATAAAAATGGCAGTATAATTTGTGTTCACATCTCATGGCAATAAGGACAGACCTTCTGTTTAGAGAAATGGACTCTTTTAGTGCTGGAGACAATTGACATTTTCCTCACAGTTGTTAAATGAAAATGAATATTGTTCTCCAATATGCTGGGCAAAGCGTGATCCATGTATCTGTTTTACCCTCATGTACGTGACGGTCCTTTGTTAATTCATGAGCTGCTGTCTCTACAGGTTTGTAAAGCATGTAATTTCTTCAGTCCAAAGAGTTGCTTTATTTTACAAGTGTTTTCTATGTAGGCCTTTCAGAAAGAGGTGGTCTGTATCAGTCTTCCAGTCCACTGGCATATGAGAAATCTGGTTTTCTTGGTGCTTTTTCTGCACTGCAAAAATGTAATTTCTTACTGTGGTAGCATAGCCTTTTATAGATCTTCTAACCATGGAGGAAGATGTCCATCAAACGATTTCTTTATTTTTGTAGAGTTTAACCATGTGAACTTAGACTAAAAATAGGAGTAAATTATGCTTTTCTTGCCTGGGAATCTTGGATCTCTTTAAAAGTGCTAAAAAGAGAGCAAGTTATGATTTCAGTGAAGCTTTTGGCTTATGTATGATTCATTTCTAGAAAGTAGAAAGAGAAGAATAGGTAATCTATTTAATTCACAATTACTTTCAATAAAGACAAGAAAGTTGGTAACTTAGTTGAACTTCTAAGAAATAAAATTTGCTGGAAGGACTTTGTCCCCTGTCATTAGAAATAGGTGCACGCATATGTACTTTTCTCTGTGTGTGTATATATATAATCTGCAGTGATAAGAAAACATATTTGACCTTGTATGTCTGTGTAGTGAGGGTATTTGTGAGGGATTTTGGACACCAGTTTGCATGAGAACCAGTTAAAAATTTCCCAGTCTTATCTCTGGCAAAATTGGCCAAACCCTCATTTTGTTGAGCTAAGTGTAATCTTGTTTGAAAAACCCAAAAGAAGAAAAAACTTCTTCAAAATACCCCAACATGAGTATGAGGTACTGTGCTGGGGGGGGGGGATGAGGAGTTGTGGAATTTTAAATGAGAGGACAAAGCACATGAAAGAAAAGCAGACGATTGTCTGGGCTAAAAAACCCATAGTGGACAGAGATATTGTGTTACAACTTTTTCTTGTTGAATTTTTTAAAGAAGACAAAGGTACTGCATACCCCCACCCTAATGATAGCAATGAGTCTTTTTGCTCCCTCATTTTTTTCCCTCCCTTGAATTAGCATTTTAGACTGTTTTATTCTCCTTCTTCTAAAGTTAACTGTTAGTTTTCGTGCAGAAAAAGAAGTTTAAAGTTCTGAAGTTTTACTAAATAATGAAACTGTTTCTCTTTTTTTCTGTGTTCTGGCTTTCTGCAAAAAAACTCAGACAACAACAATAACATCACGCCCTCCATAGCCCCCCCATATAGAGTGACAGTAACAAATTTTATGTCCGTTTTAAATTACAGACAGCTAACTAGATTTATTCTCTTAAAACAATAAGAAATCAGGCAGAGAATATAGCCCTTTTTTTTTACCTTTATTCAGTATTAACAAAGGAGAAGAGAAGGTGGCTTCTAAAGTTGGGTACTTAATGCAAATTCATTCTCTTGCATAAGCTACAGAGCAATAGAACATAACACTGTCATTAAAACTGACTCATAGCATTCAACAGAAGGTGTGTTTCAAGCTTTAAAAGTGTTAAGAGAATTACTGCAGTCTAGTAAATACCTTGCAGTGGGAAAAAGTACTTGAGCTGCATTTTGTTGCAAAATGTTGTGCAAATTGTTTCGAAAGTATATTGTTTTTTAAAAAGTCTGACCATGCAAGCAGAGAAATAGAGTTATTCTAAACTATAAAGTATTTTGATCAGTTGAAAAATGGATGCAAATAGACTGTGAAATTAATTTAACATCCACATTTGAAATTTCAGCTCAGGATGGAGACTCTTTACATTACTTGCCTGTCTTTAAGCTCTCTTCATTGTGGCTGCGGGGGGATTACTCCTATGCATTAGAAGAACCTCTCTCCAGCAGTAGGTGTTCAGCTCTGTAAATGGGTGTTTTAGTTGGTTGTGTTTGGTTAAGGTCTTTGACATATTAGTGGAGGGGAACATAAAATGTATATCTAGCACCACAGAAAGGCCTAAATGTTAAACTTGCATTAAACTGCTTTAGTGTGTAGCCTCAGCAACAAAGAAAGTGTTATAATCCAAAGGAGATCACAAGAATTATTTCTGACTTTTTGTCTGAGCAAATAGCATATCACCCATTTTGTCTGGATTCCAAAGGAAGGTGGAGATTATTCTTCTAATGTTGGAAGGGCACAAAGGAACATTACTGGAAAGAAATCATTCAGTGCAGTTAAAAGTGTAATTTTGCACATTGTCTCCCTGCCTGCTGAGCAGTGGCTGCTTTGGCTGGGTGTGCTGCTGCTCTGTGATTGCTGCCTGTGGTGGATGAGGAAATGTCTTGATATGCGTCCATCTAGTTCCTTGATGACCAATATTTAAGCCTGTCAATATATGTATATGGTTCTGTATATACTTGCAAGCAAAAGACAGCTGTTTCATCTTTCATTTAGAGTCTTTCACCTCAGCATCTCCCTAGCAGCCTTCCTCAGTAGGTACAACTGAACTTTGGGAAGTTCTGTTTAACCCTCTGGGACATGATATGCCCTATATTGTTGCCAGCCCTTATTTTCTTAGACAGTTTTACTTTTCTTTTACAGGAAATAAACGACAGTGTTTTTCCAAGTGCAGACTTCTGAATTCATATTTCCCAAGTTACTTTTATTTCCCTGAATATTAAAAGCCTGTTTGTACAAGAAGTAACTAGATATATAAGAAACAAGAAAGTCAGTTATGCAAATATTGACTTTTTTATGCTGCAAGCCTGTATTTTTTTATAAACTAATATAAATCTCAAATATGATGAACTCATTGCTCATGCCTGAAGCATCTTGTCCTTAGAATTTTGTTCTTTTTTCATTTCAGAACTTCTCCATATGCCAGCCTTTTACTGTCTTCTCCCATGACTCCCTGGAGTAGTTTCCCTTCTCTTCCTCCCTCACCTACCCTTCTTGCCCTTTGCCAGGAGCATTGCCTTCTGTCTTTCTTCCCTTCTCTACCTCCCACCCTCCACATTCCATGATTAAACTTGGAAGACTCAAAGGGTAGAAAAACACATGAAGGATGAAAATCAGGATTATGAGGTTTTTTTATTACCTTTCTTCTGGTAGGTCTGCCAACATTATTTACTGTTTAGATGCATCTCCTTTTTCTCAGGACCTGTTTTTCAGGTCCTCTTTTGGGTCACTTACATATCCAGACATGCTTTTGCTGTTATGGGAATCTTTCATGCAAGAAGCTGTCAGCGTAGCAGGAGAAGCTCTGCTTGGCTTGCCTTTCTCTGTGGGAGAAAGGCCAGGTATCTATCTGCCATTTCCTATTTATGGTTAAATATTTTCCCATTGATGCCGAAACTTCTAATCTGGATGATACTTCTCTTTAGATTATAGTGAATAACTTGTAAATAATGTAATAATATTCTTTTACCTTTTTTTTTTTTTTTTTTTTTTTTGAGGTAGCTCATGCCTTCAGTAGTAGACTCCTCTATTTACTTCAGAGACATTTACATCATATTAATAGTGTGGACAAAAATACTAGTTAAGCAAAGTTCATTGGATTTGAATGTTTTACCAGTGTATCGATGGTGGTCAATGAAGGTATAGAGCAAGTACAGACTGCATTTGTATTAAGAAAGTTAGTCTGAATGTTTATACTTTTAATTATGAGGATAGTTTTCATGTTATATGAGATTTAAAATATTTTCCTTTTTTTTTCTTTTAACTACAAAATGGAAACCACTAGGCTGAAATCAGAAGAGGAGCTGCTAGTTCATTTATTTTTTTAGAAGTGATTATGGAAGCTGGCATTGAAATAACATTGTTAATTATTTTTAAAAATTGAAATTGTTACGGCATCCTGTTTCCAGAAATGAATCAAATTGCCTCCTAGTTTTTTTGAAGTTTTTACCTGAGTTTTCTGGTAGGACTTTCACTTACCTTAAGACTCTTATTTTACCACAGCAATGCTGTTCAAGCAAAGAGCCATTATCATATCATGGTTTCAAACATTAGATCTTTGTTATTTTATAACACCACCAGAGGCCTTCAACATAGCAAAAAGTTTCCTCATCAAAGATCTTAACCTCTAATTAAAGGCAAGACCTGAGAATGCAACTAACAGTTGAAATAAGCAGGAGAGGAAAAGAGAACATCATCATGATTGTGTCTTTACAGTTAGGAATCTGTGGGGGGTGGACCTGGGCTGTCCACTGTCTCCAGAGTCACTCTGTTTGCTCAGCTCCTCAGAGCATCATGAAGGGCTTGGGTTGGAAGGGGCTGAGTGATCATCTTGTTCCAGCGCCCTCTCCCCAGGGTCCTTTCAGTGCATGCCAGCTAGCATCCCCAGCTCTCAGCTTGCCTGTAGGAAAGGTGCTCCAGCCCTCTGGCCATCTCTGTGCGTGGCCTCCTCCATACCTGCCCAATATGTTCACGTTTCTCTCGTGCTGAGGCCCCTGGCCTGGGGCCAGCCCGGCAGCTGTGTCTCAGGAGGGCAGAGCAGAGGGGCAGAGTCCCTCCCTAGGGCTGCTGGCTGCGCTGCTGCTGCTGCAGCCCTGTGGGCCGAGGGCACACTGTGTGCTCATGGCCAGCTTTCCACCCACAGGAACCCCCGAGCCCTCCTCTGCAGGGCTGCTCGCAGTGGCTTCTTTTCACAGTCCTGTATTCATGTCTGGGTTCGCCCTGACCCAGGTGCAGCACCTTGCACTTGGACTTGTCGAACTTCATGAGGATCTCCTGGGCCCACTCCTCAAGTTTTTCCAGGTCCCTCTGGATGCCATCTTGCCCTTCTGTTTGTTGTGTCAGCTGTACCACTCAGCTTCATGTCATCTGTAAACTTGCTGAAGTGCATGCACTCTCACTGTCTCTGTCATCGTTAAAGGTATTAAAGTGCACTGGACTCTGGTCAGAGCCCTGAGGAACGCCCCTCCTCACCAGCTTCCAACTGGAACATGGAGCCATTGACCACAACTCTCTGGCTGTGTCCAGTCAGCCAATTCCTTATCTATGTCCTCACCTGGACAAAGGAGAGGTATTATAATGAATATTTATTTTTCTGCTGCTTTTGGATGAGATCACCAAATTAAATTTGTGCTTTTGTTTCTTTTTTTTTTTTTTCTCTACTGGAAAATTGCTTGCGCATATTGCAAATTGAGTTGGTCACCTTAATAAATCTTCCAAAAATGTTTGCAGTATTTAGCAAACTGAAATTCCCCTACCTGAAGGTGTTATAGGTGGCCCAGCACAAGTCAGCACTCTGTTGCTGTACTTTCTCTACAGTGGATTTGCACTGAACACAAGCTTTATTTCAGAGTTTGCAGTTTAATGTTCAGAGTCCTCCATCAAATTGGTCTTTGGTACATGATACATTGCTGCTGCTGTTTCTGTGGTGAGGCATTCCAGAACACTCTGAGCTTTCATCCTCTACTTCAAGGAAGCTTATGTTAATAAGTTGTTACATTACTAACAGTTAACAATTAACAAATAATGTTAATTTAGGGGAGTTGTTAGTTGGTTAGGGTTTTTTCTCTTCTTCATCTGGAATGTGAGTCTTTTTTATTGAACTTCATCTTATTGTGATGGTCATAACCTCTTAATGCAGTCTGAGCCACTTTGGAGATTAGTCTTCTTGACTGGAATTTTGCTTAATTGATTTGTTCACCTGTGTAAGTTTAATGATTTTTTTTTTCAAGTAGAAAGCATAGCAAAACTCACCTTGAATTTAAACATGGTTAGTGTTCAATTACTTTGATAATAGACATCTTTAAAAAAACCCAACTATAAAATAAGCACATCAATATGCTTTTAGTACTAATCATACTGGGTTAAATTCCTAGCTGGTACAAGTGGAACAAATGCCTTGTAACAGTTTCACACATTGAAATAGTAGCAATATCTTCAAATTCAGATGACACTTAATATGGAAAGATGTTTCTGTAGGTTTTAATTTCTTTGGGATTTTTTAACCAATCTGCTTTGAGGTTGATGGAATTAGAGAGTCTTTTTCTAATTAAAAAATAAGTCAAACCTAAACAAAATTATTACAAAATGCTCCAGCATTTCCCCATCAAACCCCACTGTACACCGTTTGTCCGCTATGTGGTTTAATCACTTGTAATGACTTTAGTGACAGAATGATAAATCTTTGAGTTGTTTCTTTAAATGTGCTCCTGCGTATATGCTTGCATACTAATATGAATTTATTCTTGAAATGACCTGTCTTTGGATATTTGGACCATTTGTTGTTGAGTGACTTCTTTTTGTCCTTTTTAAAAAACTTTTGATGGCATTCTTTTCAGAATTAACTTTGTAGAACTTTTTAACTTTTTGTATAACTATTAACTTGCTATTATTTAAATAAAATGTTTCTAATTTTTTGCTTGGAAAATGCATGAAGAAGCAATGATAAATAATTTTATATTGTAATTAGAATGCAATTCTTTTCATTTGTATGCGTTGCATTTTATTATTAATTTGGTACTAAGTTTTGGGAGGCTGCCCCCTCATACTTTTGTTTGTTCTACGTATTTGGTATGCCCTTTTCAAGGAAAAAGGGATTTCTTGGTTTGTTTTATTTTTCCTATTTGGTTCAGATAGTGAACCAGTCATCTGTATTCAATTATATGCTTGAAGATTACAAGAAGAGTAGTCATTGCAGTTGTTTTGATCTGCATTAGAATGCCCACAGAATTTGGTTTCAGCATTCGTTTGCTATTTATAAACACTTTTTGTTCACCTTTACTTTTCTGTAGTCCTATGAGAAAGATCCATCTCAGCCAAATACAGTGCGGAGAGGAACATCTGACTTTTAGAATGTGAATGGGAGTTATTTTTAGAACAATGGAGACAAAACTGGGTTGGAAGGAGGGGGACACTTTGTCAGATTCGAAGAATTTCAGTCTCACTGTATCACCAGTATGCTTTGTGTGTGCACATATGAAAGATTCAGTGGCTGATCGAGTTAAGAATGCATCAGGGGCGTTTTGCTGAAGCAGCCAGCTCCTGTGCATCCGTGGCCGTGTCCGCTGGCAGCGCAGGGCTGGGTCTGCGCCGCTGTGCAGCGGAGCCAGGCGGGGACCGGAGCGCGCTGGAGCCCCTCCTGTCCGAGCAGAGCAGCCCTTCGGCTGACTGGCTGCTTCCAGCATGCCCCCTTCAAGAGAATATATTGTTCTTTTCTTGGACAGGAACACCCTCTGCCCTCCTGCCTTTTTTTTTTTTTTTTTTTTTTTTTAATTACTATTCTTATTCCTAAGTGCATATCTTTAAATATTGGAATTTAACCACAGAGTCCTGATGTGTAACTAAAAATAGCAGCTTTTTTTGGCACGTCTAAAGATGAAGAAATGTCTGTAATATTATTTTGTAATATTGTATTGTGGATTTAAAGTCTGTGGCAGATTGTCAGAAATAATATGGGACTAAATCATAGGCAACATGACAAATGAATATAGGATATTACTGGAGACTGGTGTTCTGAGAGGAGAGAAGGAAAGATTAAAATCAAGAATCAACTTCCAAGGAGACCGCTACAAATATTGTGTCAGATAAAGAAATATTAGCTTCTTCCACAGCAAGCTGTTCTGTTATGAAATAAAACCTTCTATTATCTTAAAAAAAACCCCTAAAAATCCTCCTCTTTGCCTAAAAATATATCACTAAGCCAAAGTGTGCTTTTACTTCAACTACAAATGTTGGACATTTGTGTTGGATAGAAATAAAAATGTAGTGTCAGGTGCCTTGTGACAGAAGAAACTGCTAAGGCTTTGGATTTCAAAGGTTGCTGTTGAGGGTGTTATCCTCTGCACACTAATGATTTTTTCCTCAGCTGCCACAGGTACAGTGAAGCCCACCCAGCACGCGCAAAGACCGGCATCAACTGCGTAAGAAGCTGTCACACCCACAATAGACTTACTTGTTAAGGTTCTTACTGGAGAGCAAGACTAAAATGGAAGCAAAATTGTCTTTCCTGTCCTCCTGTTATGACTCATGGGAGCTGCTTTTGTGCTCAGTGCTTTCATAATCAGTCTGCTTATTTTTCATTATGGTCTTAGAAGCATCTTGCTAAGCACCCACTCTTTTTGAGTTGGCCACAGCTGTTAGGGAAGATCGTGAATCCTGAGTTTTAACTCAGGGAAGTGAATTTAGTTCATATATCCAGGATGAGCTGAATTTATTTTTGAATCTGTACTTGGATACAAAAGGAAGAGCACTCATAGAACAAGATAAAACAAATCATTATTGCTGCCCTGGCCTTCAAGCTCAGTTTTCCTTTAGGAATTTAACCAAACAGGTACCTTTAATACCTCTTAACTGATTCACCCTTTTTCTAGTTGTTTGCTTGCTGCAGGATGTGAACTTTGTTCAGGTTCTTTCCAAATGCACTCCTGGCCCTGTGGCCATGGAGGTCTGCTGCCTTTAGGCCAGTTATGTGATGATGCCTTCCCTTGACGTATAACCATTCAGATGCATTTGCAGGTTTCAGTATATCAACATCTATTAAAAAACCCCAAACCAAAAAACCCCAAGTAAGTTCTTCAAAAACCAGCAATGGTGAAGTCAGGGTCCAATGTTGATATTAGCAATGTCAAGAAAAGCTTTCTGGAGCTGAATTTTAAAATCTGTGAGCTTGTGAAAGGAACCTTGGTGTTTCGCTTTTACATAATTTGTTCAAGTTTGACAGTTTTCTAAGTTTTGTATTTATTTTCACCAACTGTTCTTTTCATTCCTAATTTTTTCTTACAAGCAGAGGAGGATAGATTGAAGCTTATAGTATGAAAAACGGCTTGCTATACTTGTTAAGTTCTTGTTGCTTTTTATCTCTTTGGCTTTTTATTTTTCAGCTTCCTCATTGTAAATTTCTTTGTGTTGTGAAATCTTGATGGCTCCTTCTGCAGAATCTTGTCTTATTTAGAAGGTCTACTGTCCCTCCATAAGATGGAAAAATAAAATGGCAGCTTTTTTCCCAAATTAAGGAGTGAGACTGATATTGAGACTAGTACAATGTCACTAGCAATATGATTCTGTTATTTTTCTCTCTATTCCTTAAGTCAGAATGTTAGTGCTAGCTTCCTCCTTACAGCTTTTCATATACTGAGTTTTTTTCTTCCTGATCAGTAATTCCTCATAATAATTCTGACACATTCCTCTGGATCAATAAATCCAGAAAAAAAATCTCACCTATTTTTTTTTTACCCTGTCAGTTGTATATACTGCTGTAACACTGAATTGAGTGCCGTAATTCTAACTAGGGTTCTCCTGGGAAACCTCAATGAATAGAGCTACATGTATATGGGGGAGGAAAAGTAAAGGTGCTGAATGATGCATCATTGCTAACAGAAGTGGTTAATGCTTCTTTCATCCATGTACCTTGTTTGACAAAAGACATGCTAGGGTGTGGATTAATGCATAACCATCAATGACAGATGGTATGGTATGAGTCCTTTACATTTGTGTACAGACCTGCTTGTTTGTTAGTGCTCAGAGGAAAATGTAAACCAGGCTCTAGGAGTTCCTGGTTGAGTCCTCTTGGTGAATAAACATAATAAATAAATAAACAGATTAAGTTTACTTCTTGTTTTAGAAGAGCAAGAAGGGTGTATTATCTGCTGGCAAGAAGCTCAAGACATTTGAAAGCTCATGGATGACTTTGAAGTCAATTAGAAGTTCAGCAGGATGCAGGTTGCATTCTTTCTGTCATGATAAATGAAACTAATTGAATATTTGTAAGACATAGATACAGAAATTTGACTGTATTTCTAGAACGGTTTTGCTTCTCTGCATTTTGTGAAGGCAGACATCTACCTCACATGTTTCATAATAATTCTCACTGTCTCTGCTAAAATCTAACTATATAAAAAGTGCTTCCCCTCTCACAAGGTATTGATGTTTATGAAATGAAGAATAGCATTTCTACTTGGGATTGAAGCTTTAGATTGAGTGGTTAAATCTGATGCTTTTGGGTTATGCACTAGAATTCTTAATGGTCCTGAAGGGAAAAGGAGTTGTGGAAAAGCTAGGGTTTTTCCTCACTGCTTTAATTTTAATTCAGATGATCAGGTACCACAATGCTGTAGTATTCTGTATTCAGAATACTAATTTCAAAAATGTTTGTATGTTTTCTGGGATTTACGTCTAAGCCTTACATGCTATTGCAAAGCAGCTACTTTTGTATTAAAGTCTCATACTGTTGCACTTCCGGATTAAATAAAATTAGTTTTGTCTTGTTTATCTCATAACATTTTATTTTTCTGAGTTGGCTCTGTGGTGATGTTGAGAGCATCTCAGAGATCTGTTGCTTAAATTAAGAAATTTTTGATGTGCTGTTAATCTGGCTGCCTTAGAAAGGGATATTAGGAGAATGACTGCTATCTCCCTCCTGAGAGCCTTTGAGAGGTAAATGATGGCCTTATTTCCACTTCTGCAAGGGTTATTCTAGCCAGCACGCAACTTAGGAAAACAGATCAGTGTGGCACTTGGTGCAAAGAATGAAATTGTGGCAGCTATTAGGTTTTCCTTGCTATTAGGTAAGGTTTTCCTTGCTATTTCCAATGTTCAGCTTGGAAGAATCCAGCCTGTCCTCACTAAGTTACAGAATAAGATAATTCTTGCTATGAATAACTTTCTTGAAATTACTTTTTTGTTTAAAACTTCTAGGTGTTTTTCCTTGTTTTTGTTATTACAGTTACTCACTGCAACATCCATAAGACTTTGTGTCATTCATGGAGTTTTGAGTTCATGTTACCAGATTTCCTGCAAGAATCAGTGATTTTCAAAACAACCTTAAGAAAGCCAGTGCCTTTTGAAAAGCAGAAGAGTCCCAAAAAGTGGGTACTGCCACTGAACAAATATTTTTAGCAGCTTGATTTTAATCTTTCAGCAGCTTTTGAAGGCGAAGTTCTCAAACAAGCATATAAATTTTATCTAGAGATTAAATGTGTCTAGCTAGTCTGACTTCATTAATATTCGAATTATGGCCCAGTTTGAGGCAAAAGAGTTGGGGCACGAAGTGTTTGGGTAAGAATCCATACTACTGCTGCCTGCCACTCATCATCTTTCACTAGCTTTCCTTTCATTTCAAGATTAAATTCTCATAAAGTGCCCTCAGCAGAATTGGGCACAAAGCTGCCTGGAGCTAGTGTAAAAGGTGGGTCACTTGAGTGCAGTTTTCTCTGGGAGTCCCCCTGTATACATCTGTGTTACCCATGATGTCAGTCAGTCCTGATGCACTTTGGGGAGAATTAGGGGGCTGGTCTGTGTGTTTCTTTGGGCCAGTTGAAGTGTGTCACTAATGGTGAGTGAGCATCAGTAAGTGAGCTGACAGAGGTTCATCTTTAAGGGATTACATGCAAATGCTTCTCTAGGTGCCACGAATCCAGGGGTAGCAGGAGATCAGCTTTCTGTGGCTCTTCTAATGAAGTGAAAAGGGAAGATGATATGTGATCATTGGGGAGAAGATGTATAGTAGTGAATTTCTTAGAATTGTAGAATGTTAAGAGTTAGAAGGGACCTTAAAGATCATCTTCTCCCAACCCTCCCTGCCATGTGCAGGAACACCTCCCACTAGACAGGATGCTCAAGGCCTTATCCAAGCCTGGCTTTTAACACTGCTGGGGCTGGGGATCCACAGCCTCCCTAGATGGGGGATTGCAGAAAGGAAGATCAGCTGCTTGCAAGTCTAACCTTTATTCCCAATGAAAAGCTACCATTCATACTGAATAAACTTGCAGAACTGAAAATAAAAATTGAAAATAGTGGATCACAAGCTGCAGGCTTTAAGTAGTTTATGAGAAATTTAGAAATTATGAATGAGGGACAAAGGAAACTAATTTCCTTTGCATCTGAATTTCTTCTTGAGTTTTTGGTACATTATCTCATAAGTTGCTTCACCATTTCATTGTATATCTAGGAAGTTTTGTGTACACTGTAAGGCAGAATGAGAGTGTACGGTGATAGTAACATTAGCAGATAAGTAATCAATTTATCACAAACTAATTTCTGGAAGGACTTGTCAGTGAATAATGTTGGGAACTGAAGTAACAGATTTGGTGATGTTACCGAATAGTGCTAATACAAAACAATGTATGTTTTATGAATTTTCCTTTCTTTCTGGCAAGTAATTCTGCTGTTCTGAACTTGGCTGTTGTTTCTTGCTTACATTATGGAGGCATTAATGGCTGTTTCAAAGTCTCTGTAGCAGTATTTCTGTCACTCAGCTGCAGCATGGGGACAGTCAGCTGCCCTGTGCCTGGCACCAGCCTGTTTCAGTAGAAAGCTGAAAAGCTCAGTGCAGGCTCTGTTCTCATGCTGATGGGTGCAACTGAGCAGATGCTCCTGTTTTTCCAGGACCTCATTTTTATTAGTTCGTTACTGTAACCAGAAAGTCTGGACAAACAGCAAAAAGGCTTTTGTTAGAAGGAGATGCCAAATGAAATAGGAGGAGAACATATGGAAGGGAAAGAGTATTTCGTACAATTCACAAGTGAAGAAAAAAATTGATTAATTAAACCACTGAAATAATTAATAAAGGACTGGGCAGCTTTTTTAAAAAAACAAAAGCAAACCATAAAACCCTAACTATCCCTTTAATTTGGAACTCACTGGTTTACTTTCAAATGACTGTGGTTGATTTACTTTGGAGCTGTTTCCAAAATAACAACCTCTCCCCACATGATCTGCCTGTGTCTTGATGAAGCAAATGTCATTGTGATTCTCCTTCACCCTTAGGTTGTCCTTTTGTTGCATGTGACCTGGTCAACACTGGGCTTTTGGCCAGCACCCCTGGCTTATAGTGAGATCTCATTTGTGTGAGCTGAACCCAGCATTACTGGGTCACATTCACCCATTACACCTAACTTAATTAAATGTATTCACTTCCATCCTGCTGTCATGTTCTTCATGAGTAGTTCTGGCCTTGAGTCACTGAATTGTAGAGATGATATATTTCCAATTCATGATGAAACCATTTTAGGGTTTTTCTTTCCTCATTTTTAAATGTGGGATATATGCCTTTAATATTAAGGGAGCAAATGCAGTCTGAATTAGTAATACCAAATTTTGATGGGTTTTGTTTATCAAACTTCTAATAGGATAGCAGAGAAATGGTGAGCCTAAAACAGGCCAAAAAGCTTTGTTCTTTACTGTGTATAGTTGCTTAATGTGAAAAATTACTTCAGTGTTTGGGAAACATGAAAAAAAACCCTTTGAAAACATTTTTTTTCTGTTTATCACATTTCTTAAATAAGCTGATAATGGGAATAATTTTTAAATCTCACTCCTAATCAGTCCAGCAAATTAAATTCCTTTAATTTATTTTTTTTTTTTAAATAATCACAGAAATACTAGTAGAAAGCTGTTTTCTCCTGTAGAGTGTTCTTTCTGCCATATCCTTTTTACCATTACAGTGGACAAATAAGAAATTAACTAAACAAAATTTGGGTTTGTACCTAGATGTCAACATATACCAAGCAGACCATAAATAATTATAAGCTTATTTTTGCTTACTAAGGTAGTTCCAGTCAACGTATTTGTTTGCTTCTTTTCTGCAGAAAATTACTTTACGCCATTTAGTTATTATTGTAATAGACATCCTGTGTATAAGATTACAAGGCCAGCTGTTGTGTCAGATGTATGGTCTCAATAGGTTCAGTCCATTATATCTGCTGCTAAGCTCTCCTATTATAAAATGTGGAAGTAAATTAATTGTCTGTTAAAATTGCTAGACTGTATTAGTGTGATTGCTTTATACCATTACTTTATGTTATTTATTTTGAAAAAAATCAAAGTACTAATTATGTTATTTTCTATTCCTTCCCCAGGAAGCTATTGACTGCTTAGAAATTAGAAGAGGGTGTGAGAAGTCCAATTGATTAAGGTGGAATTTTTTTTTTCCAAGAGCCTTTTCACAACTGCCTTTTGCAAAATCTTCAGACAGTCCCGTTTGTGCCATGTTTTGTGGCTCTCACCGTAAGAGGAATTTGTCTTGATGAAGATTCCTAACATTGGTAATGTGATGAATAAATTTGAGATCCTTGGGGTTGTAGGTGAAGGTAAGTAGTATCATAATAAAAGATTAATTACAAATTTATATATATTTGACTTAGTCTTCTTGATGATAATAAGTCACCAACTGCAAAATTTTTATTGTATGTGTTTATTATCTATAGCTTCTGCTAATTTCCTTGTCAGATGGATGGAGAAGTTTGAAAGCCGAAAGGCAGGGAAGAGAAATAGAACAGTTTTGTGGAGGCTTGGGGTTGGGTGTTTTTTTTATTTTTTTTTATGTTTTTGGGGTTTTTTGGGTTATTTTTCCTTTTAAAAGTTGAATATATTGATTTTTCATTAGTGGTGCTAGGGAGAGGCAAGTTATCAAACTTACCTACAAGTGTATTTTTTAAAAAATAATTTCTGTGTTTTAAAATCCATTTACTTTCAAGCAATTTTTAGGGAATTGTTTTAGTGTTCAGAGACTTAGTACCTGTATATGCAAGTTCTGGATAATAATACTGTGAACAATGTTACTTCTATAGTTAGGAGGTTTCTGAACACTGTTTTATCTTGCCACTTTTAATCTTTTTCTGCTTTGAGATGGTTTATCTCTCATCTTCTTTGTTTCAGGAGCCTATGGCGTTGTACTTAAATGCAGACACAAGGTAAGTGAATTGCTTTTAAATCATAGGGTGGTGTTTGAGTGAAGCAGTGACTTCTGATGAGAACTAAATGTTAATATATATGAGACCATCTGGGGTGGACTTTTTCTTGCAATACTTAATGGCAATCTTAATTGAAGTTTCAGGGGTAATGGCTGTAATTAGTACCAAATCTCAGTCTTTTGTGTTTAGTATTTGTCTGAAATATTTCTAATGTTTTATTAATTTCAACTAAGAGGGTTTTTAAGAAAAGAGACAAAAATTATTTTGGAACATAGTTTAAGCTCAAGCAGTGTTAATTAGAATGCCAAACTATTTGTCAGATGCTGCTGTAGAAGCACTTGGGTGTCTTGGAAGGGACAGGGGAGAGAAAGGAGAGTCCGAGAGGGATTTCATCATCTGTAGGATGATCAAATGGCAGAAAGAAAGCTCTGACTTTTTAAAATTTTATCCTGGAAAAGGAAGAAGCTAAAAAGGAAAGAAAAAACACTGTTTGATACAAAAATGAAGTCTGGCAACCTGTCTATGCTATTTCAATTAGTGTGTAAATTGGATGTATGTGAACTTTCTGTTCATCAACATGGAGCTGACACAAACTACTTTGCTGTCTTCAGAGCTTTAATGTAGTCATTTAACAAAATACCTTCTCTGAAGCAAAATATTTCAGAGTCATAGAATTGTAGTGATCCAAGAATATATATATATATAAAAGTCTTTTTATGTAGTTCATACCTTTTTTCTAGAAAAAGTTAGGACTGTGCAGAGGGTTTATCTTCCTGTGGTGGTTTTTAGCATGCACACAGAGGGCTTTTGCACATGCTGTATAGTTCTGTCCTGTGTGTCTTACACTGTTGTACTTACTTAAAAAAGGGGCAAAAAATTGGAACTTAAGATCCTATCTCAAGCTGAAGCCTTGTTGGGCTTAGAGATGTATAACAGTCAATAGACTGACTTAGGTAAGTTGTGTGTTTTTAGATAGTTATGGTGTGAAAATTCAGGGCACACTGGGTAGTGGTGATAAAGTTTGTACTAGGCAACTCTACTCTTTGTGGAAAGTAACCTCACCCAGACTCAAGAAGTTTCTAGGATTGCCTGTGTTGCTGAGTGAAATTTAAACTGTATGTCTATTCACGCTTATGCAAAAGAGTTCCATACTCTGAAAATATGGTATATTGGCAGGGTAATCTGTTGTCCAGGTTCCAGTGAGAATACCTTGCAGCGCACCAGATGACTGGAATGGAAAGGTTTTCCTTTAGCAGAGGAAAGTGTTCTAACAGCCTGTTAAGACTGCTGCCTTCCTTTTGAGCATCTAAATTTTTTGGTAGTCGCACCATTTTTTTTCTACAGCTTCATCTTAATGGAAACAGCTGTGCTAAAGGTGTAAAACAAAGTGGTATTGCTTTAAGCTTCTATCTAGCAGGTGGATTTACTAAGACCTAGGGTTTCCAGTTTTTGGAGATATAAAGAAAAGGTGAGGTGTGTTGCTGTTTTCATCTAACTGATTTATGATTCTCACTTAAAGCAAGCTGTTCCAAGCCTCTGAGAGGAGATGAGTTTCAGAGCTATCTGTTCTACAAAGAAAAAAGAGAGTAACTGTCTAGAAGTTAAATGTTGGCCTTTCCTACTTGTACAGGAAAACAAATATTAAATATATTTTCATACAGTCTTAATAGACTTATCTGGAAATGCAAGGATGTATGGTTTGAGGTTTTCTGTTTGCATTTTTTGGATTTTTTTTTGGGGGGTGTTGTTTGGGTTTTTTTAATACTGTTCAGCTGCTGGTGGGCATACTTCTGAATATAGAAGTATTTATATTAATGTTTACAAATAGCGGTAATATGCCAGGATCAAATTCCCTGCTATTTTAAATCAATATATCTCCACTGTATTGTTGAGAGGGTAAATTTTGTGTGAAATGAGGAGCCAGCCCCTAATTGCAACAATTTTCCAACATATAATCCACTAGTACTTCAGTAAATATGTAGCATTTTACCTCGGTGCATTTCACTGGCATGTGTATATAGATTTAAGTAGGAGAGAATGGCATAAGGAACAAATAGCTTGTCATTATTATATGTGTTTTTCCTTTGCTAAGGGAACATTAAGGAACCAGAAAACTAAAGTCATTCTAGCTCCCCTAGAATGACTGTGTTTACATTATTATACTGCCTGCTTTTATCCCAAATCCTTCATTGCTAATTGTGGTTTGTGCATAAAGATTGCTTGTTTATCTGAGGGTTTTTTTCTGATGCTAAGCTAATACAATTAATGTTGAAAAAAAGCAGAGATGATGTTCTGACAAACTTTTTCCTATTTTTTCATTTAGTCAGAGGATGTTTCCTAACGAAATACTGAAGTGCATTGTGTTTGAAAATACTGAAAATGATCTTTTGTTTTAGAAATGTGTCTGGTTTTGGTGGCTCTTAATAGTATGAATCATTTTTAAACCTTTTTCTTTGAGATAAACACCACTCAATTCCCATATTAAACAAAAAGAAATGTTGGAATTATTTGACACTTCAGTGCATTGAAGAATAATGAAGAATAACCTCTGGAATAGGTTTAGTACTTCCATGTCTTCTTAGCCTAATATTTAATTTTGTCCTTTTTGAACCTTCTGTAATACTCTTGCATTGTGTTCTGATAAGTTGTTTTTCTGCCTCAGAGTACATGAAAGAAGTATTTACTGACCCCTTAAAGAAAGGTACATTTTACTCATTAGAAATTATAGTGAATATGCATATGTAGCAGAATCATTACATTTCTTTTGAGTATCTCAGCCTTTTTCCTGTCTTTTATTACTAGAATCCCTGAGGACCAGCAGGGTTATGCTTTTCTTAGTTTTCCCTTTGAAAGCAATATTTTTTGTTTGTTTGTTTCTGCAGGTAATCTGCTTCTTCACACTTCACACCATTTGTTTGTGTTTGAGCAGAGTGAGGAATTCCCCTTTTACCAATGCTGGCCAACTTGAGAAAATTTTTCCATGGCCATTGCTGTGCTTTGAGGAAGTAATTCTTGTAGAACAACCAGCCCTCATAGATTCCTTTGCCCCTCAGGGCTGTCTCTAAGCAGATCCTAGAACAAGATGAAATCTGTTTTCTTGAAAGTCCAGGGTTGTATTTCTGTTGTCCCTCTCTCTTAATTCTTTCACAGTCTTAAATTCCACTGTCATGGTGGAGATCCTGGTCTGTTGTAATACCCAGAAGAAAGGCACACAGGCTGTGTAAATTGTAATTCAAAGTGCTGCTTTGTTAGTGAGTATTAACTTCACTATAATAAAGTAAAAGCAGAACAGGTGATCTTACATTCCTTTAGATGCTGGGAATCTTCAGTTGTGCAGTGTCAAAATGGCCTCTGATCAGAGTGAAGCTACAGTGCAGACCAGTCTGTAAGAAGGGGTTTTTCACTATTTTCACTATTCAAGCTGTTACAGGATTCTTTTAAAAGAACACTCTTAATTACTTCTATTATCAGACAGAAAGATGTTCTCTGAAGAGCTTCTTACTACATCCCTAGATAAAGGCAAGGCCACGAAGGTTCTGTAGCTTCAGATGCGGAGGGGGAGCTGCTTGCAGGCTCCTCTGGTTCAGTGACCTGGCTGAGTTTGTCCTGCAGTCCAGGCAGCTGGGCCTGGGCCACATCAAGTGAATGCTGAGGTGGATTGTCACTAGTTCCTCCATGAACAGTGGTCTCCTGTCAGGGTGCATACACATTGCCTCTGAGGTTATCATCAGCCTTCACATTCCTGTTGGTTCATTGATCAGTGTCAAGCAATTGCCTTCTCCTTTATCCAAAAATATGATTGTCTCCATCATGATGTATTACCCTCAGTCCTCTGAGAAAACTGGACTTTATTGTAAGGCTTCCCTTAAAAAAGCTTTATTTA
Source organism: Sitta carolinensis (assembly GCA_032173965.1). Lineage (NCBI taxonomy): Eukaryota > Metazoa > Chordata > Aves > Passeriformes > Sittidae > Sitta > Sitta carolinensis. Next base: position 100,319,670 of record CM063283.1, read on the forward strand.
TTTTGCTATCTTCATAAGGTGCTTTGAAGCAGGTGTTCCTTGAAATGTAACCTGTTGTTCTGTTTTCTAACCCTCGTGCAAAAACTTTTGACTTTTGTCTTAGCTATTTGAAAGCAAATGTGCATGCATTCAAGCACCTCTCTCCTCTGCAAGGATCTTCTTGCCTTCTTAGCATATTTAACAGAAGATGAGCTGTGCTGTTGTGGCAAAGCTCTGGTCATGCAGGCTATTCCACTACATTTTCTGTAACCCTAAAAGTGGTTTCATCATCTAGGATGACAGGCAATTCAGATAATGCATGTTTCTGGAACTGTGCACTGGTCCCTAGTTCCTGATGATCTTTTCTAAGAAATTTTATGTACAGGCACCAGGAACCTAGTCATGTTGCTTTCATAGAGAAAAATGAGAACTTCATAGTCATAGAAAATTTGGGTTTCTCTAATATTGTCATAAAAGCAGTATTCTGTTGGTGGTTGTTAGGATGTTTTCCAACCCTTGTGTCTGCTGATGTTATTAACACCTTTGCACTTTAAATCTGCTAACCATTTTTATGTTGTTGAGTTTCCCTGGAGTGTCAACATTAAAAGGTAAGTGTACTTGTTTGTGAAAGTTGCAGTTTTTTCAGTGTGTTGTATTTTTTAATGTACTTTCTTTAGATTTGGCTCTCAAGGTTCTTTAGCTCCTCAGCATGTGTGAAGTCAAGTACTTGGACTGAAGAATAGTCATTGCAATTTAACTTTTATGGTACAATGTTTTGTACTGAAATGGGTACAGCTCTTTCTTGTTTTACTTTGGATGTGACTGATTTGACAGTAGTTCCTATTTGGTTGGTTGAGAAATTAAATGATGAGTAAATGAAAAATACGAGTTCTCAAAATGAGACCAGATTGCTGCCTGTGTTCTTTCCTCTCATCCTTAAATTTTTTGCAGATTTTTTTTTAATGTAATTAAAAGCAATATGCTAATTTTCTCAATTAATCAAATTTGGTTTGGCTTCATGGCAAGATTTTTGGTTTTAATTGTTGCCAGGGTAAAATCCATGTGCAGTATATTGTTTTCTTCCAGTAACAGCAGCTTACCTATGGAAGAGATTCCATTAGTGGTGTTGTTCCTTGGGCTAAAGCATCATATGTTTTTTATGGTGGTTTTTTGTGCCAAAACTTGTGTGAAACACATACAATTAATATGAGACTCTTTGGACCTTCTGGATAAATAGAGTTTGCCAGTAGTAAATGTTAGCAGTAGTCAAAGTTGAGATCTGTCTTAAGTATTATGTGGAGAAAATAGAGCTATTAGGCAAGCGGTAGTGCTGAAAGTCATAGTAACTCTTTAATAACCATTTGCTTCAGCTTCACTATGAGGCAGTGAATAATCTTTTGAATTCCTTATAGAATTCTGATGTGAAATGCTAGATACAGAGTATTTGTTCTATGGACTTCCAAACTCTACTTCCATGGCATTCCCTTGAGTGCAGCAGTGAGAGGCAATCTTAATTATTGCTGATTCACTTCAGGTATTGCTTTCTGTACATTACAATGAACATCTATAACTGCTTCCTATGCAGGATAGATGTGAATGTTGGTATTGTGAAAGTTTATAAGGCTTTCGTTTTTTCATTGATGCTTTGTGATATTTGTCTTGACCTGAACCTGAACATCTTCCATAGTCTTCTCAGTCCCCTGTGACAGGCGGAAACAGTCAGATAGCGTTACATTAATGTGTTTAAAATATGATTGATGTCAATAAAGTGTTGATTTACATACAAGTAAGTGGAAGATTCATATGTGTACTGTTAGTGCTCCAAAGATCAGATAGTTGTGTAGAATGGAGCATAGAAATTGAACTTGCTGAGTTCCCATAGCTTGAGCAGACCACTACTAATTCAGTATCCCCTCTCACCCCCAAGGGGGGCTGTAATATTCTCTGTATAACAGTATTGCTGCCTTTGATTTTTTTTCCTGAAAATCTTAATCCCAAGTCTCTCTCGTTCTTCAATTATTTTTAAAGAGTTTTTTGGTTTTTTTTTTTTTTTTTTTTTTTTTGTAATATGTTTCTTAATAAAAACTGTTAAAGCACTAATTTTAGGAAAGTATCAGATTCTAAAATGACTTACCCACAGTACTGGAAAAAAGGTAGATCTCTGTTTGGTATTGTCCTAATTTCCTCAAAGTCTGAGTCCTGGGATTAACTGAAGTAAACATTTGGGATCACACTTGTAAGGCTATGTAGGATGAGGGGATGAAGTAAGGTAGACCGAGATCTTTCTTTCATTGCTTTTTTTGTTTTTGGTCTGTTACTTCTGCTGTACATTGCTAAGATATGCTCTGTTTCAAGGTTTTATTTAATTTGATCTCATATAAACTCTTGCTATCTTTATCAATCATATACAATGATTTCTTTAAGAGGGCTTGCCAGGGTTCAACAAAGCAGTCATGAATGCATTTTTAAATGCATTAAATTACCAGAGGGAATGGTAAGGGATGTTTCGTTTGGATATTAGGAAAAGGTTCTTCACCCAGAGGTTGGCCAGGCACTGGAGCAGCTCCCCAGGGAGGTGGTTGTGGCACCAAGCCTGACAGGGTTCCAGAGGTATTTGGAAAAGGCTCTCAGGAACATGGTGTGATTCCTGGAGTGTCCTGTGCATGGCCAGGATTTGGACTCGAGGATCCTCGTGGGTCCTTCCCAGCTAAGGATACTCTATGATTTTATGAAAGTTCATGGGTTTTGTTGCTAACATCGGGCACTTTGTAGCCATATCAATGGAATGATGCTGCTTTGATGTCTGCAGTTGTGGTGTGTTGCTTCCCTTTGAGTCTTTTCTGACAATCCAGACTGGTGTTTGAAAGTTCCTGTGTAGGATACTCCATTCCCTTACCTCCACCTTTGTGCTTGTCATTTTATGAACCCTGCTCAGATATGGATGGTATTCAGTACTAAAAATTCTCAATTCTGTCCCTCCTTTGCTCCCAATGGCTAATATTCAGAAACGGAAGGTGCAGGGAAAAGATAAGAGACAGCGTTTTCAGAGAGGAGAAATTAACTTGCTATGGAAGGGGATACTAAGAGTTATTTTTTCAGATGTGTTCAGTTTAAAGCAGTGTGAGGGTGCTTCCTCTCAGTACCACAAATTAGGATGGCTTAAGTTGGCTTGTCCATTATGGTATTTCATGCAGTACAAAGCTGTGGTGCAGAAACGCCTGATGCTGTAGAAGATCTTCAAAACAAGAAGGGTGAGGTAGACAAACAGGGAATCACCCTTGTACTTCAGTAATGCAGGTGGCTGAAAGAAGCACAAAAGCCTGAGTTAAAAATAACAAGTGATTCATCTTGCTTTGGAAGGATATGTGAAATGTATTACTGATGGGTTTCAATTTGAATTAAGTTAAACAATTTGTTGCAGTCACAGTATCTCAAATGAGTATTTCTTTTAGTCAGACAATTTCTTCCAGTTGGTCACACTAATGGCTCTGGATAAACCAGACATCTTTTGCCTTTTTGTTTTGTTTCCTTAAGGAACTGTATGTATTTTTGATAGTATTTTACGTAATCTTTTGTATGAATTCTTGCTGTGGGTACTGGTGTGGCTAAGTGAAAGGTTACTGCTTATACCACAAATAAGAGCTTTGCTTGGAATATTGCCAGTAAATAAACAAGCCCCTAGTAGTTGCTGCAAACTCCATCTGCAAAGGGATTATATATCATTACACTTGTAATAATACAGGAATCATATTCAGACCTGCAGCAGTGTGTTCTGTGGCTGCCCTTAATGGCTCTTAATTGCAAACAGCTTGTAGAGCTGTATCTCATTTTAAGGTCCTTAAAAGTCCAATCTTTTTTTTGGATGTGATGAGCACCCAAAGCAAGACTATCCATAAAAGTTATTTTTCTTGCAAGAAGTTGAAAATGTTACGCTGAAAATTAAAGTTTAGGAACATGACTACAGTATTTCTTAGAAGCAGTAGCAGAAGAAATTGAAATAGATGAGATTTAGAGATCTGATGTAGGGTCTTGGATCATTAGGAAAGTAGCAGTGCAAGCGAGGGAATTTATAGTTAATGCAAATTAATATATGGGAGAGGGAACAGCATATGGCTAATTATAGGACTACATCTGTAGTAGTAGGACTTGGTTGAATATTGGATTACAATCTGATCTTGCCATCAAATTGGAAATTACTGTGTAGCATAATTGATGCAAATAAAATGGTATTTCTAAGTTTTAGGCTAATGGTTTTCCTGCAAGGGATTCTTGTAGCGTTTTTTAACTTTTCTAGGACACATGAACAGCTCTGAGAGCACTAGGTTAATCATTGATTTCTGCACACTCTGTGTGTTTAACAAAGGCCACTAAAAGCACAACTCAGTGTTTTAAAAAATCATTCATGTATATTGTTTAATGTACCATGGTAAATAAGGGTCTGGATCATCTGTCTGGCTTTCAAAATTAATTTTTTTTTTTTTTTGTGAATTTAACATCCTTTTTTTAAAAAACTCAGGAGTCCTGGAAAATGAGCATTTGATAATGTAGGTAAAACATTGACAATAAGAGTGAAAACTTTCCTATAATTTCATTTTTGTTCTGAAAACTATAGACTCTTCTCCGCACTGTATTTTTTCATCAGTAAATATTACAGTGTATTTTAAATAGTAAGTTGTCCCTCTGAATCTCTTAGTTAAAGCAATTTATATTTCCTCAATTACTCACTTTTGAATAATTCCTAACTCATGGAATACTCTCCTAAAATATAAAAAACTTCCTATTTTTGAATAAAAATTCTCAGAATTTGTAACTTCTTTTGAAGTATAGTTGTGTTTACTTCTCATACAAAGCCTGGATAACAATAAATGGTGAAAAAAGGAAAGTAGTTTCCTTTTATACCATTATAGCTGTTAAAATTTGTACAGATTTGTAAATTCTTATGTAACAGACCTAATAATTGCACTTACAACGTGTGGTTTGATCACAGCTAAAAGCCTAAGTAAGGGACTAGGCAATCCTGACATCAGAGTGTGGTTATGAAGAAATTTTGGATACATTGGGAAGGTAGGCTGAGCTCTTGAGTAGAGGCCACTTTTGCTAAGACTGCTTTGTGCTCTTTTTCCAACGAATAGCAGCTGTTAAATGTTTGCATGGAACTGGAGTCATTCTTTATGATATCTATGCCTTATACACATATTACAATTCTGAAACTCTGCAAGATACATGCTTCTTTTTGCTGTGTGTAGCTGCACCTGTGCCTGGATAATAAAGCTTGATGAGTCTGCTGTTTGCTTTTTTTCAAGAATAGCCCAATTGCATGCTAGCTTCTCCTTTTCTAAAATATATCTATTTAAGCTGCTTCTGATTTAAGATAAAAGTTAAAACATCATCTGGCTTTATAAAAGTATTTGCATTTTTACTATCCCTGATTCATTTTAGTTTAAATTTCTAAATTTGACCAATCTTTGTGCAAGTTCCTTTTAAGCCCTAGCACCATAGAACATAATGGCTTTACTTTGCCCATTATGAAAAATTACACACTTCATGCAATTTTATTTTCACTTTTTCAGATGTGTAGCAAAGTGAGGATTTCTTTCTGAACAGAACAGGTAACTTTTTTCAAACAGATACCAGCATTGCACTCCAATTTTGTAGTTGCTCATACCTTCAAAACTTTGATAAGGCATCTTCTGTTTCTTATTCCATGTGAAGACTAATTTCTGTACAGTACTGGGTATAGAAAGATTAGTATAATGAAGTTCAGTGTCAGTCTTGCATAAAGGGAGGGTGAATATTTGCAGGTCTTGAAGTGAAATGATTGTGTTCATAGGTGCCTGTTTCTTCATGGTTTCATTCACTTGCACCCTCATGCCCACACACTTAGAAGTACAAAGGGACATGTGTGTGCTCTTGAGAGGTGTATGATTTGGGCAGTATTTCCAGTGTGCAGGATGGAGGACGAGGGTAAGGAGCTTTCAAGTCCCCGCTTCATCTCTGAAGTTCCTCTGGGTGGTGATGACAAACTAGTTCTTACATCTTTTGTGTATATATCACATTTAGATCTTGTCTTGTTATGCGATGGTCCTTAGCTTCAATCTAGCTTCCTTCAACTTCCATGGGTCTGTTTTCTGCTTTTCCTTGTTTGGAGTTTTTGTTTGAAAAGTATGTCTATAATCTGTCCTTGATGGGCTAACAGAAAAAAGGCTCATATATTATAAGCTGCAACTTCGTGACCATCCTCCTGTTGGGAGACACATGGCCTGCTTGTGAATCAGCTGTGCTGCAACCTCTGGGCTTGGCGTAATGTTTTACTCGATTTTACTTTTGAAGCACCATCCCATGAACAATATTCTTGACTATCAACACTTTTTTCTTGAAACCTTGTGCAGTTTCTTCTCATGCTTGTGCATGCTTGTGTGTGCACTCTCTCAGTGCTTCCTCCAATACCCTGTTCATACTTACCCTGATCTGTTACACACTTATGCAGCAGAAACAAGACGCCTGTGTTCTCTGAAAGGGTGGTTGTTCTGTTTTCAGTTTTTGGCATAGAGGTGTGCCTTATTAAACATCTCTCCTAATCTTTCAGTCCAGAAAGAATCCTTATGACACTGGGAACTCCTTCCCAAATGCATATTATGAAGCATATTTTTCATACAGTTCTTAGAACAGAAGATTACCACAGATTCCAGCGTGCTGAAAATTATTTGCAAAGCATTTTTCTTAGACTTAACTTTGGCTGAACAGGATTATCATAATTATTGATTTTCCTTTGGGATATACATGGGCTTTAAAAAATATATGGTTTTGAGGTATGACAGAGGTAGGTGATATTTGTAAGTGTAATAATGCACTGAGATGTGGAAAGATGAACTCCTGTAGGACCTAAAGAACTTGACTGATTACACCTACCTCTTCTTTTGCAGTATGCATCTTGACCAGGAGGCAAGCTATCTTCTTGAAATCAATTAACATTTCCACAGAGATAGAGTAATGCCATGTTTATGCACAGAAATATGTTGCAGGCAATGCCATCTGCAGAGCAGAGCTGACTAGCTGCTGCTTCTACAGGATCAAGTTTTCTGTGACTGTGTGAAAAACTCATCTAAGTGGTGCCTACCATTTTTTCCCCGTCAAAGCATCAGCCAGTGAAGAATGGTGTTAAGAAATAACAAGATCGTATTGAGGGACTTGCACCCTGGTCTCTGAACTTGTTTTAATTTTCTAAGTCCTTCCTGCTTCCACTGCTATAAATGTTGTAGTGGTAAGGAACTATTTGGGGAACAAAAGGGAATCAGTAGGAGCTTCCTCAGTGACTTTTAGAAAGGCTAAATGTGAGCCAAACAACATCCATCCCATAGGCTCTAGCAGGTTTTTGAAAAAATGAAGTGAGAGTGGCATTTCTCCTCAGAAATTCTGGGGTGTAGTGCCCTCTTCATCCATATTCCTCAGATAACATAAAAGAGAATGCAGAGTAGATGTCTAGATGATGTCAGGATCAGAGAAGCAAATCAAGGTTGATCAGCCTGTCTGTAGTATTCCTTGGTTTCTGTTTAGTAGGGTTCTCAGTGAAATGGTTAGTGTGTCATTTATATTGCTGAAGATGGTCTTCTGTTCCTTTACCAGCATCCTTCCAATTACACATGTGCACATGTACAGAGCTGTGCACAAGTGTGTACACACACACATATATGTTTAATTAAAGAGCTACAGCATAGTGGTCTCTTCTGGTCAGTTTTAGAAAATGCTACTAGGACCTTCCTTCTGTTGCTTCTACAAAGATTTTTGTATGTATGAGTTAGCACACTGTTATGCTTTTCATTTTTATGGGTATAAGGAAAACCGAATACTTGTGTCTCAGTATAAAATATGAATGGCAATAAATCTGTTGTTTTATCAAAGTATTTAGCAGGATGCACAAGGCTTTAACAAAAATATGAATAAAAATTTCACAGCCCAAGTCTTGTGATTATATTTTCTCAGCTTTCACTCGTCTCTTCATCTGAAGATTGTGTTTCAGGAACTTTCTGAAAATTTATCCTTACTGCTACAGTGTCTTGTGCTTTTTTCCTAAATATGTTTGTGTGAAGGAAGACAATTTTTTGCCACTTCTGAGCTATTAAAAGAAAAATGAAAATGAAAGGTCTGTTTAGTTTTGTAGCTCTGTATCTACAGTAAACAATAAGACCCAGAATTTTTCAATGGAAGAACATGCCCTTCCTGAACAGATCTGGCTAGGAATCAAATTATGAGGGCATAGTTTATTCTTGCAAAGAACAAATATGTGGAAAGAAAAAAATAAAGAAAAAATTAGGTACAGGGATCTCTTATCTATGGATTTGTTTGAGGTTTTTCTCTTGATTTTTAGACTGGGATAGGTTAACAATTAACATTCTTCAAGGCCCCTGTTTTATATTTTGAAGAGGTGGTGATAATTGACTATTGAAACAGTACTACCTGAATGAAACCTGTGTGGTGAGACTAATTCTTTTTTTTTTCCCCATGAGGGTTTCAACTGCATTTAAAGTAACCAATTTATTCATTTGCTAGCTTTTTTATTTATTACTACATTTCCAGAGCTATTGCTATATAATTTTATACTGCAGTGTTGTGGAGGTTTTTTTTAAAAAAAAGAAATCACACCCAGAATCATGTTATGGTGAAACCAAGTCAGATTTAGCACATTCAAGCGCAAATGCTAGTCAACAAACTGCTGTTAGAACTATTGTTTACTCTCTGTACCACCAGAAGGCTTGCTACTATATCAGTTTACAAAGGACAGAAGGCACCTTTCCTCTGAGGAGGCTTTGTTTTCCTTATCTGCATCTAGTTTAGAACAAGTACTGCAGTGAATCTCCAAGCTTACTTGTGCAGGTTTAGCTTTTGAATTTTTGTAGTAATTATAAATCAAATCTGAAGTAGGAATCCTGTTATTAAGTATTAATGAGAAATTTTGCTAAGTAAAAGGTTCAAAACATTTACTCCACAAAGAATCATAAGGCTTTTGCAATTGTTACTTTTTCTTTCACCTGTTTTAATGAATCTTTATAGTGCCTTGGAACTGAGAGAAATACGGCTCTAGGAGGCCAATATATGACATACATTCTGAATCCATAATTTTCTTATGAAAACCTCTCATGTTAAATGTTTGAGCTCTTGCTCAAGGATCTGATCTGAAGCATTCTTCTGGAAGCTTAACATAAGGAGAAAAACTACTTTTAATCAGGCCTTATTTGCAAGTTACTTAAAGTTTTATCGATTTCAGGTAGTACCTTTAATTTTACCAGAAAAAGGAAATGCAAAGCTCATTGCAGGGGTATTTATAGCATCATGAAGATCCTCACCAGTGAACATATACTTTATTCTCTAATATGCAGGTGAAAGAAGAAGGATGAGCTTCAGAAATTCTGGTCTTGCTGCTAGCTATGCCAGATTGCTTTGTGGGATGTGAGAATTGACGCTGCAGTTACGTTGGCAATGGAGATGTTCTTACTTCAGTAGCACAGTTTGGAATACTTCATTCGTGTTTCTAGCATGTTAATTACAAATACAAGCCAATGGTCTGTGATGGTCTTAATGCAGCAATGCAACTCAAAGAATAGTATTCCAGAGAAAGCGATATCCCTGAGGTTACTAGTCTTGATAAAATTTGTAAATGTACCTTAAAAACATGTGCATGCATATAAGTTTGTGCATGCAAAAATAAAGCATACAGACAGAAGGGCTGCAAAGTTAAGTAACTTGGGTGGAATTAATCTCACCCACTGTTTCAGTGCTTAGGGCTTGCATAACCAATCTCTCTCATTTATATAAGTTGAGAGAATCCAAAATCCGAAAAGCAACTCTTACCATCTGGAAATTATTAAAATCAGTAACCTTCTGGCCAGATCTTTTCTCCCTCCCTTGCTTTTATTAACTGTAGGGAAAGCCTTGACAATTCACACTGAGTATCTTACTTTTAGCTGGCTAAAGCTAAATGAGATGGACTCTACCTTAGGAAATATTTGGCATTTTTGTAGATTCGTTGAGTCTTTTAAAACACAGAATTTAATTGTTCTCAGTTTTAATTTAGCCTTGGAGGTTGCTGTTTCTATTTTAGGCCTGGAGAAGGGCTTCAATTTCTTTTGCATATGCCAGTATTTCTAATGAAAGAATGCTACCTTTTCCCCTCAAATACTGCCTCACTTATATACACTGTGATAAACTTACTTTTTTTTCCCCCCATAATTTTCTAGACTTCTCAAATACAAAATTCATCATGGAACACCATATGGATACCCACGCAGTTGTCACACAGCTGTCAGCTTCTAGTATTTGAGATGGCATAGCTGGTAACCTGTTGCCTTCATCCCCCGTGCATACCAGAACACTGTGGAATGAGACTCATCTGTGGTTTTAGTGGGTTTGCAGCTATTTCTGAATTCTCACCATTCCTCTGCTTTCGGTTAAATTGGGTTCCACTAAAATTTTAGTGTTCACAGATTCATTTATTTGTTATGCTGGTTTTAACACTAACTTCTGAGTCGAGATGTCTTACCCCAGTTCTCTCTTCCAATCTGTTTTCAGGCTGCATTTCTCTGCCTTCTTTTCCCAGTTTCTTTAGCCTATGTATTCCCTGGCCCTTAGCTCTTCACTCTGCACTGTTTTATCCTCTTTCCCCACATAGTGTTTCCAGTATTTGTGATAATAAACTTGGTGACATCACAACACTTTTCCTTCCCCTTTTTTCCAAGAAGCATTTGTTTGTCGCACTTGGGCAAACTCACAGTAAACTTAAATTCTGTGTGGTTAATGCTGTTTTTTTCTCCTGGCTCTAAAGTACATGTATTGTGTGTAAGATCTAAAAATGCAATATGTTAGTCTTATTGGTAGGGGCAGTTTTTGCTAGAAGAGCTTTTTTTAGTCTTCCCAGAATTTCTATGATGTTTAGACTTTTTTTCTCCTTATTGAAATATAAGGGAAAATATACTGATCTAGCCACGACTTTTCAGATGCTGAAGAAACTGTCTGAAATAAGTCCACAAATTCTCTTTCTTGATTTAGCTCCAAAGTTGAAAATTCATCTGCAGAAAATGCTATTTTTATGAAAACTTAGCTGCCATTTCTTCATCTGTTAGTAGTAGCAGAAATCTTCCTTGGATGCAGATTCCTTTCTTTCCGCATGTGTTTGGCTTCTCGAGTTAGCTAAATTACCATGCAGCTTGTGTAGAGGCAGCAATTCTGTTCCCCTGACCTCTGCGGCAGTGATCAGGAGGTCTTTGAGGTATGAATTTTGCCTGCTGTCTTTCTTTTAAGCAGTTTGGAATAAATTTTAATCTTAATGCTATTCTATGAAGAAGAGAAAATCTTTAAAAGGATTGCACTTTTAAATGCTTCACAGAGAAAAATGGCAGTTTTCTTAGACGGCAAGAATTTCTCTCTTATTTTCAAGAGAGTGCACTGTCTGTATAATCCCAGACAAGAGAAGCCTTTTTTTTTTTCTCTGCAAACCTGAATGTAGAAACTTTGAGAAGAAATGAAGGTCTCCACTGAAATACACATCAATATACAGATTGGGAATAAATTCTAAAATTTAATTTGCTTTGGTAAGAGTGTAATGTCACCTAAAATATTTCTTGATGAAAAAGACCTAGAGAGAAAAAGAGGTCTTGTAAATGCCACAGAATCATTAGGGGCAGAGGAGGGTTTTGTTTTCTTTCTGTAATAGTGTGAACTGAGGCTTGAAAACACAGGTGGCATTTCCTGTTCAAATTTATCCTTCCCTGGAGAACAACACAAAAAATACTCTCATTAAAGGTTTGGAATAAATGAAAGGAAATGACAGATTCCTGGGCTTAATGCAGACATCTATGAAACGTTCCATAGGCAAACCTAACAATGAGTGGACACCAGAATACCAAATATTACAATTACAAAGGTTACATTAGGTAAAACCTTTTACACAACAAATTGCGTGAAGAAGACAAGTGACACAACGTTAACACTATTTTGTGCACCCAGTACGTGAGGAGGAAAAGTTTTCAGTTTAAAACTTTCTTCCTTTTTTTTTCTTTTTTGTTTTTTTCTCATGTTTGGGATTCTAGACAGGAAGACCATTGTAGTTTAGGCTTTCCTCCAGATGTGGAGAACTTACCATTACTAACTAATTAATGTGTTAAAACCAAAAATAACCTCTACCTTGGCTCTTGCTTTTGCTCCAGAACAGATCTGGAATGGCTGCTTGGTATCTGAATAGTCACTTGCCACCTCTGGTTGTTTAAGGCCCACTGCAGATTACAGAGGAGTCGTTGCTGCCATTTGCACATGAGAGGTGTGAAAGTTAGGGCAGACCTTGTCTCTACTTCTGCAGCATGGAAATGACAGTAGCTGTTGCTGCTATGTTTAGGTGTTTTTCCTTCAGCACTGAGAGACAATTTTTTTTCTGAGATAGTGTTAAGCTGAGTAGACTAAGTTTGAGAAATCACATTGTAGCTTGCACGTTGAAACAAAAATTTAGTTGGTATATGAAAATTGTTAACATAGAACATAGAATTAATAGTGGTACTTTATGATGGATGGATGGATGAATACAGACATTTCAGAAAAGGTGGCCTCGAAAGAGGAATGAAGTTTGCCTTTGTGGGAGTGTCTCAGATATATGGTGGTATTTTCTGGGATGGTGTGATGGCCCACTCTTTAGGGAATTGTGTTTTCCCTATATGGATGAAAGTGTGGCTGAGACCCTGTGGTTCAGAGTTAGAAGTGAGACCAGAAACTGTGGCATTATACTGGGTCTCTGTTGTAGACCACCTCATCAAAGTGAAAAAATGGGCAAAGCCTTCTTTGCACAGCTGATGATGTTTCTGAAACACTTGTTTTTCAGGGGGGACTTCAACTTCCCTGGACAGGCAGTATGGTGTGGGATGTAAGCAGTCCCAGAGATTTCTGGAGGGTATCAGGAAAAATTTCTTGATGCAGGTGATCGAAGGACCAGACAGATTATTAGAACAATTGACTACAGCGTTTGCAAAATAGTGGCACTCAAGATCATGAGTATAATGAGGAGAAAGTGTTAGAAAGTACAGGCCTTGAATAGGGAGTATTCAAAAAACTGATAGGTGGAGATTTCAGGGGACACAACTCTAAAAGGCCTCTCTGACAATGCCGTGTGAGTGTTGTAGATATTTCAGCAATGTCAAATGCTACTAGATGCACATGTTTAAGCTCCTGAATCATGACTGGAGTAACTGGGCAATGTAGAGCTCTTAGAAGTTTGAACACACAACTCACAGGGATCTGGATGTAGATGTCTTAATCTGAAACTGAATTCCTTCTGAAGAGTTTCACCCTCAGGAACCTGCTTGACAAGTTTGTCTTTGGTTCACAGTCGGTCTTGTTTTACAGTTTAAAGAAAATGCCTGTCAGATTGTTGATAAGAAAAAAGACAACTCCCCAAAATTTAAAATGTGATAAAAACATAAATTGTCAAAATAAAGATTTCAAAACTAAAGCTAAAGAGATGCAATAAACTTCAGAATTTCAGCCAATCATACTGAAACTGTTTTGATTCTGAGACTTAAGGGTAACAACACAGGGGACTTGGGCATTGATGTATTTTTAGAAAAAACAACCAACCAACCAACCAAAGTAACTATTTTATAATAAGTTCTACTACTCTTGAATTACAAGGTGCCCAGAAAAAGAGTATTGCATTATAATAACACAAAAAAAAAAAAAAAAAAAAAGGGAAATACAGTATAATTATAAATGTCTTGTTGACCTCTGAATTTATGGAGTCACTGTTATCTTAAAGGAAGCCTTGAAGGTAGTGCAATTTGCCTTTCTACGTTTTCTACTTTGTTATCACTTGTATTACAAGTGTCAAGGTTATGCTATAAAAAGTAATTAAATTATGCTGGTATCTGCCAATGCGGCATTATGCTATTCATAAATAGCTTTCTTTTTCACAATTTCCAGTGTTAACAGACCAAAAAAACCCAACCCTGAACAAATAGAACTGGAAGATTTGAAACTGAGGTTTGAAACTGAAATTACTATTACTGACATTTCATCATCGTAAGAATTTTATAGACATTTGCTGAATTTGATTTCTGTTTTACATCCATGGTTTGGATTAAATGATACTGTCAAATTGTAAAATTATATGGATTAATGCTACAACAGAATGAAATGAAACAGATTATTTAAAAATTGCTACAATAGTACTAGATTATCATGAAACACCATAAAAGCTACGTTTATAGTGTTTAAAGCTGGTTTTTATTCCAGATCCTTTTAATTACATTATCTTACCCATTCTTTGGAGATGCATATTTACTTTCTTGCTTGTAGAAAATTGTAAATAAATATGAAAAATCCACTTGGAACAATGGAAGTTCTGATGCTAACCACTATCATCAATCAATAATTAGTAGAAAATACTGAGTGGGTTCACTTCCTTTCAAGTGTTCTTTTCAGAGTAGTATTTACACCCTAAATTAGTAGACTGTAAGTTCTCGAAGAATGTAAAATGCATGCTTTGTAGTGCACTCCTTAGGATTCAGGTGTGCCTCTTCACAACTGCTCCAAGCAGAATCAGCACAGCACATTGCTCCAAATCTCATCCTGGTGGATTTTGAATGCCTTGAAGGCTATTCAGAATATCCCTAGAAATGGGGACAGTCAAAGTTAGCAAAGTGCCTTCCAGCCCCAGCTGTCCCGTGACCCTGCAAACTTCCTGCAGTCTGGAAGCATCATTGTCACTCGAGCCTGCCCTGGGGCTGCAGCCCCAGTCTGGGGGTCCATGGACACAGATGGGCCACTCATTTGCCTTATGGATTCATCTGATAATTGGATGAGAAATGCCTGCTGTTTGTGACTCCTGTGTACTACACTTGATGTAAAACAAGTAGGATAGGTAATGCAAGCATTTGTGACATCAATGTTTTGTGTCATTTGTGACATCTGAACAAACAGGGAGGTTGTTGCAAGTGTTTCTGAAGGACATAGATAAATCAGAGAAGCTGTTTAAATCTGCGTGCACTTTTTTTTAAAAAAAGTCTCTTTCTGGTATTTCCTGCTAAACTTGTAGCTCAAGGTTTCGGCCTTTTCTTGTGCTTCTTTCTCCAGTGGAATAGCTGAGTTTTTATGGCTGTTCCCCTTGAAAATCTTCTAGAGTGGTTTAAGCTTTCCCTAGTTCTCTTTTTCTTCCTCAGGAGACAGTGTGACCATCTTCCCTAAAATGGTGCATCAAATACAGAACTCTTTGTCCTGTTCGGAGTCTTTCCCTGCACTTAGATGGTTACTAAATAACATTCTGCTTTCATGAGATAAAAAATTGATTCGTGGTGATTCTCTCTAGGTGCTTCTTCTCAAGTAAACTCTAACATATATGTGCTGGAGAAATTCTAAGCAATTTTCCAGTAATTCAAGGCATTGCAATAACTGAGACATACTATTCTGTTGTTAGTTACCAAAGGCTCTCTCTCTTCCTAAAAATAAATAGGATTTTTAGGAAGTAATTTCCTGAAAGTTCTCCTATGCTAAGAGTTTTATTGCTTAGCTAAACCAAGTGTGGGGGTTTTAGCTAACAGAAAGAATTAACAAATTAAATTAAAAATAAACGGAAGAATTGCAGTTTTCTCAAGGGAGAAATACAAGGTTGAAACGGTGAAACATCTCTTGAGGGAAATTCTCCAAAGTTTTTTAGATATAGAAGAAGGCACAATATGCTGTTACTTTTACTTCATATTGCCAAACTGAAAAAAGAAATTGCATCATCTTGCAATCTCTTGCATCTTTTTCTCTGTAGAGAATATTTTAAGGTGCTCCACTAGATTTTGAAAGTAATTGTCAGCATGTAATATCAGAAGTGTTGGGACAACAGGAAGCTGTGTTCTGGTCTTAGCACTGTCTAAAGGACACAGTGGATTAAGGCAGAATGGAAATGGAGTCAAGAAGTGTCTTGAGCAATGACTTAAGGACCTGACATAATTGCAGGTAACAATGGCTCTCAGAATGTGCATTTCTTGGCTTAGTTTAAAAACTTTCATAATTACAAATGTCACATTTATGATACATTGATCTGACTAAAATGCTAATATTTTATGTTCTTGTTTTGAGAGTAAATTTGAAAAATTATTTGGTTAGGTTGTTTGGGGTTTTTAAGCTTCATTTTAAGCAAATCATGAAAAAATGCTTTACCATCTTGTAATGGTTTTCTGGGCTTTTGTTGCCTTGTGGCTGGCTGCTTAATGTTCTGTGATTTTGCTAGAATCAAGATTATTGAAAAATCTGTTCTAAATACTTTAATATTGTAGAACATTTGAATGTTTATGCAAGCCAAAGTAAAACTGTACTGCTTTGTTCTGAAAAGACATTAGCCATTGGATATGTTTGGCTGAATTTTGTTTTTGTTTTTTCTTTTTAATGTGTGTCTTTGTTGTGGCAAACTAAATTATATAAATGTATTATTGGGTTGATGAGGATCAAACCAGGTTACTGCTCACTTCTAAATAATCTTTATGACATGTAAATGTCCTCTCTCAGTAGAGAATTAGATTGATTTAACTTTTTCTAACTGTAGTGGAGTTTGGGCCTAACCAGCCTCACGCTTGTACAGATGGAAATAATGAGCCAACCACAGAACATGCCATGTCAAATTTTATTGTGTCTCTTAAGATATCAGCGTAAAACCCTGATGTGATGTACTAAATAGTGCTCGAGCAGCACTGCCTGAGTAAAGGCAGCAATATGCTGCTTGTGCAGGGGATGTGCTCAGTGTTGACTGCTGCTATCTCACATATGTTGATGCAGCAACAATGCTGCTCACATTTGTTGATACTTACAAACGTTTGTTCTTTCAGTTGCTTAAAGATTCCATGCTTAGAAATTCTTACAGTCATACAGGGTGTGGCAGTAAAACCGGAGGTGAGTTAGAAGGTCAGAATCTTACATATTTTTCAAGAACCATGTTGTGTAGCTGTGCTTTGTGTCAGATTTTCCATAATATGCAAAAGAAAAAGGAAGAAAAGTCCTAACCAAAATCTTTGAAATCAAATAGGGACAAACATTTAAAGAGATTTTTTTTGTAACATGACATTTTCAAGAATAGGACATGCTTTCCCTTTCCAGACAATAATGGTGGTAATTCTAGGATCTTGTTTATGCTAAGCAGCGTCTTCCTTGAGTACTCACATCAAGGATCTTTCAAGAAAACAACAGAGATTACTCTGCTGTTCTGATGCTTGAGTCTTGTGCCATATATAATTACATATAATAAAAGTAACTTCTGTCATATAAATTTTGTAGAGACAGTGGAAAAATAGGGGACCTCTGTCCTTTAAATGAGATAAAATTAAATGGTTTCAAATTAGGAACTCTTCTAGTTTGATAGTGGAGACAGGAAACACCAGCTATCACAATCTTGTGAGGAAACCTCAGAGAGAAACTTGTTGGTGGCAAGGAGCACAGCAGTGAAAATGCTCAGCTCTCACAGCCACACTCTCTTCTCTGGGCAGACAGTAAAGCATGTGTTTTCTCCAGAGGCAATTCCCACACATATTTTGAGGTTTAGGAAAGGACCGAGCCCTGATACGAAGTGATTCCTCTCTCCAGGGCTGGAGGTACCCTTTTCCCATGAACAGGGAACTCCTTCCTCCTCTCTATCACTATATTTATATGTAAAGGAAATAGAACAGAAATTTTTGTCTTAGCCTTATTAAAAGATTGTACATGAAGAGACACATTTTGCCCCATTTTAGACACATGTAGTCTGAATAACCAGTTTCTGTACATCCTAATGCCAGTATTAAGAGATATTTGACTTCTGTGTTTGCAGATTTGCTGTTGTAAAGTCAAATATTGAGGCCCTAATTTTTCTATTAGAACATGGTAATGAGGTGCTTAGTAATAAATGTAGCTGAGTAAAGCAGAATTACAGCTGAGCAAACTCAAATTTTCCTACTTCATGATGCAAGCTGGTAGTAGTAAGTAGTAAAGATCAGAAAGGATTATGTGAGTTTTTCCTTTCTTTGACATTCACTGAAGTTAAACACTGAATCAACTAGTACCAGCTTATCTACCTAGGTGATACATTTAATTGTCAATGACAATTTTCATGCTAGGAGGTGGATACTGAGCTAT
Source organism: Sitta carolinensis (assembly GCA_032173965.1). Taxonomy (NCBI): domain Eukaryota; kingdom Metazoa; phylum Chordata; class Aves; order Passeriformes; family Sittidae; genus Sitta; species Sitta carolinensis. The sequence goes on from CM063283.1 coordinate 100,337,769, forward strand.
TGTATAAGTAGGTTCCCACAATCGAGCTGAATATTGTTTTCAGTACTGTTCTGTTTCATAGTACAGTCTTGAAAAAACACCCCTTGAAATGCAAACAGAAATACATTTTAGGGAGTGACAGTTCTATTTTGGAGAATTTCAATTTAGCCTGTTTTTGAAGAGCAGAAAACCAGATCCACAAAAGAGCTCAGATCTCCAGAAGGTCTTTTAAGTAAACATTTAAGGAACAAAGTCTAAATTCAATCTGTGAAGAATCTTGCAGATATGCCCAGGAGTCTGAATTATCACTATTGAATTTCTTAATTCTTCAAAACTCCGCTTTTCTTTGTATCCCCTGTTCTGTCCATCTTCTCAGGGCTCCACAACGTGGTGTCTGCTTTGTCCCAAGTGCCTGTCAATACTTGTTTGAAACTTCAGGTTTGGCCTGCATCTGACCAGCATGTCTCTCCTGATCCAGGAAGTGGATTTTTGCCACCTCTATTATATGTCTGCTGCATTCGTCCATGTAAAAATTTATTCCATGTTTTAAATTCCGTGTTAGTTTATGTTAATGAAAATTATGTACAGTGGCTGATTGCATTGCACAGTCTACATATGCTGCTGACCTGCAACATCATACAGGGTACAGGAGACAGAGTTCTTCCTTCTTCCTTCCCCCAAGAAAGGATGTTCTGTATATGGATGACAAATTTGAGACCATTTTTTTGAAATTTCCTCTTTTTATGACTTGCATTTCTTTTAAAAATTTGGTGGAAACTGGACATCTGTTCAAAATTAGTAGGAGTAATGGAAATAGAGGAACAGGGAATTTCAGATGGGTTCTTCTATTTGAAACAAGTTTAAAATTATGAGTGGCTCCTATTTTTTATCTCACTTCATATATACCATTTAGTTGTTTTAGAGCATGTGAGCAAGAACTGAGAAATGTGCACTTGGCTGCAATTTTCTCTTCTCTCAGATGGAGCACCCCAGCTCTTTTGGAGGTGTTCTGCATCATGGGGAAATTAGACTTTTTTTCAAGTAGGTGCAATGTATTTAAAAATCTATGGATAGTAATCTTCAGTGTCCTTGTATCCATTTTAGCCTTGGCTTGATTGCTTCACCAGTTGCACATTCCTGGAGACTATCATTTACACAGGATGAGATTCTCCAAGAAATCTAGATAAGAATGTTCCTCACTGAGATAGAACATAATGTTACCAGGGCAGCTCCTTAAAGCACCTATTGTCTAGTCTCATTCTGCTGTTGTTTCACTTCAGTTTACTTAAATATTATTTGTTGTGTTTTTTTCAAAGATAGGGAAAGTGCCATATATAACTTCTTAATCACTCATGACATCATTAATGATCATTTCATTGGTTTAATGAAGAAATACAAGTGACAAAGCTTGTTAAATTAAAATTTCTTAAATGTTACATTTTTTGAACTGTTTGGGCAGCTTCTTCATCTCTAAGTGTGTTCCTGAGGTCTTTCTGTTCCTATTATTTCTAGAACCACTCATGCTTTAAGTACTGTAAACTAGTTGGAATCCTCCAGGATGTTTGATAGCATATCTTACCCGAGTCTTTAAAAGACTTTGACCCAAGAGCTTTTAAAATTTAATTTCCAAAGTAATCACATTCACTGCAAACATCAGGATATGGCAGAGAAATCGCATAGACTAGATTTCTTGAATGAATCAGAATTACTGTCTGTGTGAGGATGCATGTTTCAACTCCTATATTTCTTTCAGTGTACTTAGCTATTACTTTGCGAATAAAAAACACAGCCTTTTTGTAGTAGCTGAAACGTCTAGAAATTTTTCTTTTACGTCATATGGAATAGGTATGTAATATTAATGGATAAATTTGGATCATCTGCAAAGTGGTGCATGCATTTTGTCTGAACATAAGCACAATACAGTTAGCAGAAGCTTTTGAGGGCAATTATAGTGTTCCTTTTCTGAAAAATCTTTCAGTGGCTTAATTATCCAGAGCACCTACCAGTGGATATCAGAAGTCAAAAAACCTAAATTTACTCACCCTCTCAATGTTCCTTCATAGTCCTAATAACTATTACTATTATTACTGAACTAGAATTAATAAATATAACAGTACCATAACTCAGTAGTAGAAATATAATTAATAAAACAGATTGTTCTGTTTATTTCAGACCATTCTTTCCAGGTGCATTTATTTTAACTGGGATTGGGTATTTTTATGGGTTCACGTGTTACAATGATTTGAAAAGAAAAACGGAGTAAATGTTTGTATTACGCGATAATTGGTTATGCACATGTCTTCAGGTATTCCAGAATGGCTTCATTTCTGTTGCTGTCCTCCAGTCTGGCCTGTGTATGCTGTTAATAGTGGGATATTGTTGTTAGTGTTTTTTTTCAACTGTGGTGTTTGGTAAAGGTGTGTAAGGTAGAGCAAGCTCATCAAATACTCAGGCCGCCTCCTGCCTCTCTGCTCGCAAGCCCTTACCCCGGGACTTTAAGGCTTCCTCCACGTCCTGAACTTCCTTCACGTTGCTGAAGTTCAGTTGCTGCATCATTGTATGAAGAGACCTGAACTAGGCTACCTTTGTTGGCTACGTTTTGTCCATGTGCTAAATGCATTCCTGTTCACACAAGAGAGAAACTTCAGAGAAAAATGTGACCGGTGATATGGTGAGCAGAGAATGCTAGAAGAAAGCAAAGGCAGGTGGCCATTAGGAAGTCATCACTTATGACTGTACAGTAAGCATGGTTGAACACTGCCAAATGCAATTACTGATTCCCATTTTGAATAGGCTTCCCTTAAGGTGACAAATTTTTTAAAGGAGGCACAGAGGGAGAAGCTACTTTTCTAATACTGTTGTTCTTTGTGGATGTTTGAACTTTGAAGCCCAAAAACTTTTGGCAGTCAAAATCACAGGTCTAACTATAAGCCTTAGCCGCATACTGGCACAGTGTTTTCAGTTCACCTCATATAGATAAACACCCATATTCCTCCTGTGGTTATATAAAAGATTGCTAGAGCTTCAGGATAACTAAGAAACAAGAGTCACAGGAAAAACACTTCTGAAAATTTCACTGGCATATATGAAAAGGTTTTTAAATATGAACTTTTGACATTTAACTCTATTGTTTTTGTACTGGGGGTTCTAATTGTGACATATCTTCTGCGTGTGGGTTTGTATTGCACTTGGCCCGATTGCTGAGGTATTTACCAGATTTTCAATTAATTTTTTGCATTATGAAATTCTTTTTGGATGCTTCTTTTTTTCTTCCTCTGATGCTCAGAGGAAAAGAAAAAAGGCAAGAGAAAATACACAACAAATCTTGCTCATTTCCATTTCTTTATTTTTATTTTACAGGAAACACATGAAATTGTGGCTATCAAGAAATTCAAAGACAGTGAAGGTAATCTTTTTTGCTGCATGATCTTTAATGTCAATAACTACATTGTTAATATCTATCCAGTTAAAATGAGAAGTCTCATGGCAAATGTGATTTAAAAAAGATAATGATTTATTAGTTTTGTAAATATTCAAGGCACTTGATTTTTCATACCTTCCTAGAAGACTGCATAATACACTCTAATTGGATAACTACTTTTCTTTCTTGATGCATCTGTCTTAATATGAATGAGATTGTGGTGCTTGACATGATACTAAGATATACCATTTGGAGATTGGATGTGACCAGAAAATGTAAAAAAAGTCCTCTTGTAATAGTGACTTGCAGAGACCTTGGGCTTTATCTCCCTTCATCTGTGAGAGGGGATCTAAATGTCAGGGCAGCTTGAGATTGTAAATGGAAGAGACTGAAAGAAGTCGTTGAGAAGTTGAGTCACGTATGAGGAAGATAAATCTGGGAGCTCTCAAGGATCCGTGGGGGGAGCTGGGTGGTGAGGCAGCAGCTCTGTCCTCACTTCAGTGGGCTTCAGTCTCCTCAGGAAAGTTGCTCTTTTCCCCTTCACAGCAGGCCCTGTGTACTCTGCAGCATTGCTCAGTTTGCTGAGAAGGAAGAAGAGCAAATTTCTGCAAGGATTAGTGTTGCTGGCAAAGAGGGTGATGGAAATCAGGACACTTAGAAATTATTCTGTGTGCTGCACACACACATTCCTCACCCAAGAGTGATAAACCCAAAGAACTGTGCAAGACAAGGCTGGCTCTCTGACCCATGCTTGTTGGGGGACAGGGAATTGCCCAGTCCTGTCACAGGCAGCACTGGCAATCACCCCGAGAGCAGTTTGTAGCTCGTGTGTGTGGTGTGGCAGCCCTGAGCCTGCCCAGCCAGAGGGGACCTGCCCCGAGTGAGAGGCGTCACCCGGGGCTGATGCCCCTGCTGAGGTTTGCTGTGAACTGGGGCTTTGCCCGCAATTAGCAATGTTGGTTAAAGAAACTGCAGTCACTTGATCTTAGCAAACTTTCTTTTTCGCTGTCCTGCAGGATTGCTGCTGGCCATGAAGGTGGTGTTGGTTACAAGGGCTGTATTTTTCAGGGTCAGTCAGACACAGCAAAGTCTGATCTGCCTCTTGTTTTGCACAGTGCAGTCTCTGTTTGGCATGTCATTTTCCCAGACACTTGAAGAGTATATTTGATATAATGTTTTAGCTCTGCTGTTCAGAAATCTGTTTTAAATCCCTGTAAAGGATGCAGAAGAATAGTTTAATTGTGGTGACCATCTTGACCAGGTCATGAGAATATCTCAGAATTGCTTTTTGGTACTTGCTGTGGCTATTCAGAATAGATCTTAGGAAGTAAATCTCAGTATTAGGCCCTAAACAGGATTATTGTATTAGCTTGTCTACTAAAAAATGAAAACAAAAAATGCAACATTGCCATTAGGTCTGGCTTTCCAAGGGTATTACATAATATCAGTTTAAATGACTGATGACTGCCTTTCAGATTTGTAGCTCGTTGTTTACGAGTTTCTGGAAATATGACAGAAGTTCTTTTGATGGATTTGATTCAGCCCATTTCACATCTGTCTTGTTAATATGGTTGTTCATTAGAAGTTTGAATATACTGTAATTGTTTCTATTGACATTTTTGTTTCTCTGAATTTTTGCTGTTGTTTGACATATGAATACTAAATGTCCTGGAAAGTGACTGTCTTGTTATAGATGAGATTATGCAATCAGGCTGATGCAAGCCAACATCAAGTACTCAGTTTTAAAATGAAAAGATTTAGATTGCTCTAAATTATATATTTTTTAATCAAAACATTTGTGATTATAGTATTTTGTTTTCCTTTTCCCTCCTGCTGCACTTCAATTTTTTATTTTTCCCCTCTCTCTTCTGATGATGATTAGTGTGTTTGCATGACCAGTGTTATTCCCTCTCCCCTGCAAACATCATCTTGCCTTTTACCTTGGAAAAACAATTTCTCTTTCTTGTTTCTTCTTCCTCTATCTCTTGTCTTTGTGGTACATGACCTGCAAATGTGATTTAGCTTTGAATTTATGCAAGTGTTTCCCATTTAGTAACTCTGTTGTGGATAACAATTCTAAGAGATTAAGTACACACTTTCTATATGTGCATGAGCAAATTTACTGAATCAATGGATTTCATTTTACTAAATGAAAAAAAGCAGTCAGGTTTATTTCACATATTATTGCTAGTATCCTTTAGAACCCAGTCAGCTCAGAGCCCCTTAATGATAAGCAGTGTATGAAATGTTAGTGAAATGTTCCTCCTTTCTTGAACTCCTTTCAGACAATTAAATTGTCAAATCAATTAAATAAAAATAATTGATGAAACAGTTAAATTTCTTGACTCCTGAATTAGATTCAAGACTTTGTTGCATCAGTACTTACTCCATTGCCTTCTGTGGCTGCTACACTGGTCTGGCACTGCTGAATTTCCTTTGAAATCCATGTGGGGAACGTACAGGGCTTAAAAATCTGTGCTTTAGACTTTCTTAAAATTTGTCATGGCCTTTGGAAAATAAAATTGTTTCAGAATCAAATACATTTGTTTGGTATTGTTCAAAGATGAGCTTTTTATTGCAGTGGTTCCACAGAGGATGACCTTCCTGGTGGTTTATGTGGGTGATGTGTATTTGTGGGGTAGAGCATGTACACACACATGAATGTTTTTTTGAAGCATATTAGTTCCCTTCATTCATAATAAAAAAAAAGATAGAAATGCAAACAATTTGTTTCCTATGACTTTCTCTGCCACAGAAAACCTTTATGGTTTTGATGGGAGATCTGTGAGGGTTGCATAGTAAGCACAGTCATCATTTATCTCTCTTCCAGTGTAGGAGTATGCAGACAACAGAGAGTAGATACTGGAAAATAAACTTTTTTTGTCTGTAATGTCTAAAACCAGGTAATTTAATCAGGGATTCAAAATAAATCTTTATAGCACTTTTTACTTGGAGGGTTTGTTTTGTTTTGTTTTTTAACCATCTTACTCTGTCACTTCTACTTTACACTCTAGAAAATGAAGAAGTCAAAGAAACCACTTTACGAGAGCTTAAAATGCTTCGCACTTTGAAACAGGAGAACATTGTGGAGCTGAAGGAAGCCTTCAGAAGAAGAGGAAAATTATACTTAGTTTTTGAATATGTGGAAAAAGTAAGTTAAGTTTGTAGTATCCTTGCCACAGTTAAATCATCAGCTTACTGAAAATGTCTTCAGAATTACTTTTCGTTTTAGAATTTAAGCTATCCTTATCTCTAAAGAAAAGCAGCAGAAACTTCAGTACAATATGAGTTGTAATTAGATCTCTATTGTGAGATGGCAACACTGATTACTGGTTTTTTTACATCATATGTTGGTATTTTTTTAAAAAAATTCTTCCATGTGTGAATGCCAACATGGTAAAAATTATGCAGACTGGAATTCATATGATTTGGAGAAAAATTTCCATTTGAACTCTAATCTAGTTTAATGGGAAAGCTGGATAACTGTCCTGTGTTTTGTTGTGTAATGAGTCTTGACGTAGTCTTTCAAAACGAGATCGTAGACTTTTGACCTTAGAATCTCTTTCAACTTTCTCCACCCTTCCCTGTTAAAAATAGGATTTGTTTGTGTATTTCTGTAACAAGGCCACTATCAATAGTTGCTTAGAGGGATTTGGCAAAGACCACTGTCATTAACTCCAGTCCTGACCTCATTTTGAAACTATTCCAGAATTTCCTTAGATTGGCCTACTACTGCCAAGCATCCTGATCTGTTTCCAGGGAGAAACAACCTAGAACAGATTGGTCTTTTGTAATTTTTGCAATCTTCCTGATGAAGGTAGACCTTCCCTCTGGATTCTAACCATTTAGCATGTCCTCATGGAAACAGTTACATGGTATTCAGCTACCCAGCGTAAAAGAAATTGCAGGTTTAAATATGTCTGTAGCCTTCATGGGATACTGTTCTTTTGACTGAAATTTAATCGAATGTCCTGCCATTGTGGTGTTGCAGTCTAGCTGAATGCTAGTCCTTTGCAGTCAATTTTCTCTCATCTGAAAATTTCTCACCCTAAATGCTGTCTCCTCTATGTCAAGTTGACAACTTATTTTGTCATATAATTTCACTGCATAATGTGAGGTGACCTATATTAGCCCACAATTTGGCAGAAATCAGTTTTCACCAGCAGATCAGCAGCTTCTAATGTGACTCTTACTTGGATCTAACATTCAAAGCTTGACTTGTTTTCACCCATGTTCTTTGTAATTGTTCCAGACATGTGAAATGTCCTTGATCACACACCAACAGAGAACATACATTTAATTTTATGTTATAGTTGACTTGGCTAAGCTATCTGGAGAAGTGGGCTAAAAAAGCAGCATAAGTAAAAGATATTTATTTGCTGTGATAAGAGGTATATATGTAAAAACTGGTTAATATCAGTAAAAGCACCATACTGCAATATCTAACGTTATTTGCATCAGAATAAAATAATTTTGGGATAAAGGTAGGCATCATGTATAGTTCATATGTAGTGTCATTTCTGTATTAACATTCACCTTTCTTTTCAGTTAAACTTTGAAGTAAATCAACTTTTCTTATTTTCAGATATCTTAAGTAGTGTCCCCCATAGTTTCTTTGAATACCAGGATGTTTCTGTATTCTTTGGATAAGGGGAGAGTAGAAAGAATTAAATAAAATATGATGAAATAGAATAATTTTTTGCTTAACTGGTAATGAGCACTTTTTGTCCTTTGTGGAATGTTAACTCTGCAATACTGAAATCCAGATTACTTAAATTCACATTTTGTCTAATCTCCTTTATTCATCATCCCCTTAGTTAATGTCCTCATATAGGATTATGTCTTCCTGTGTTGATACTATTATTTTGTTTTGTATTTGTAATACCAACTTCTTGACTTACTTACCCAGATCCACAGCCTTCTGTGTGGACAAGAATATAACAAAAATCATAAATTAACAGAACTTAACAGAAAATTCCTTTCCTCATATCTGAAGTGTATTTGTAAGAAAATTTATACTCAAGCACTTAAGTTCCATATTTTACTCCCAAATCGCAAAACTTAGAAGTGTTTTCAAATATCACCAAAATCTCTACTGTTCATTAAAACGTCTTTCAAGAGAAAGCTCAAAATTTTACTGTACAACTAAAGAAAATATTTGTCAAAGACAAGGTAAATTTACTTTTAATGAAGGATCTACAAACGCTCAAAACCATAATTAAATAAGTTGTGTAAGGCAGTATAGCCAAAATACTCCTATTTCAGTGTTCAAGACTTTTTTTCCTCTCTGCAAGTGGGCTGCTGCTGCCCATTATTATTTCAGAAATCATCACACAAACTTCATTGTACTTCTAATTGTGCAAAATTAGAGACATTTGCTAACATAATGGGAATCTAAATGTTCTTTTTCAAAGAGGAAATGTACCAGTAAAAACAGTAAGTTTATTTTCTTTCCTATTTATATCCCCAAAATAGTTGATATGGCCAGAGTTTCTGTAGTGCCAAGATGTCCAAGATCACTATAGCTGATCTGTAGCTATAGGATACTCCCTAGGTTTCTATTTATGCCCCTGTGAGGCATTTTTATATCTGTTACTTCATTTGCACTAAGAGGCTTGTGTTGTTTTGTACCCATATATATATACAGATACAGTTGGTGATTCATCGTGGCCCTGCAGTGTCAATGTGGCAGAACTAAATGAAGAGAACAGTATGTTAAGGCATTATTGAATATTTACAAAATGCTTTGATTTGCTAAACTTTTTGCATGGCCACACACCTGACTCAGTGTTTCTCTTTTGGCAACGTTTTGTAACTAAATAAATGACTTTTTAGGTGTTTTAGGGAAAGTGGTTTGATGACAGTCTTTTAAGAACTTGTGGTGTATTTGTGGTACACCTTTTAGGATTATTGTCTTCCCAAGTGTTTTCTCCAGAATGAAAACAGCTAGGAGAATGCTTATGATTAAAATTCACTCCTCAAATGTTAAAACTACTGATTTTCCATAGCTGAGCTCTGTAGCCCAAATTTGTTGCTTCAGAAGGCTGAAAGCATATTATCTTCCAGCAGCTAGAATATAGCTGTTTAAAATACTGTGTCTTTTTTAAACATTTAGAATATGCTTGAATTGCTAGAAGAAATGCCAAATGGAGTTCCACCAGAAAAAGTGAAAAGCTACATCTACCAGCTAATTAAAGCAATTCATTGGTGCCATAAGAATGATATTGTTCATAGAGGTAAGTGTGTACTCTCTACATGGAATAGTGCCCTTTCTAAAGGGAAGCGTTACAGCATGAAGCAATTTACATTTAACATAAATATAAGCAATTGCTTTATATCAGCAAAAAAAAAATGTAAATTTGGCTGAGTCTTAAGTCTGCTGCATGGCTCCAGATGATTTTGAAAACAAATTCATCTACATAAAAAGTTTGCTGTCCACTGTCTTTGGGAAGTGATATGCGCAGCAAACTGTAACTGCAGGAACATACACTGTCGAACAAAAAGGATTTTTTTTTTAACATTTCATGGTGCTCAGTCATTTCACTTTTGAATCTGATAATGAAATATTATAAGAAAAATAGCCTAAAACTTAAAAGCATGGACCCCCATGTTTTACTTCTTAAGGCAGTTCCTCCCAGCTCCCTTGAGTTTCAGCTTGTGTGTTTACTTTTTCCCTAAGCAACAAGCACTTAGAGTACATATCTTGATGTATGACTTTATCTAGTTTTATGTATTTTATCCTGATTCAATAAAATTGTATTTTGCTTTGTTACTTTGCAAGAGTAACCTTTTACATCATTCCCAGCAAGATAAAATTCTCACATAGTGTGATTTTTATATTTATGACAAGCATTATTCTGAAAATATTTTCAAAATGCTGTTTGAAAAATATACCATGTGTATAATATAGGAATGAAAAAAAGGCTTAAAACTGGGCCAGACATTTTTTCTAAACAAATTACAAGAGGTGATCAAGTGGTCATTATAATTGGAAATGTTGAGCACAACATACTTAATATTTTATTAGTTAACTGGGTAATTGAATATCAGTCCTTTCTTTTATTTTGCAATATTAAATACAGAAATTGGTTTTCTGCCCAGGAATATCTGTAAGCACATTTTATCTTTCATATTTTGTTGGGAAACACTTTAAAAGACTTCAAAAGGCAGAAAATTATTCTGCCTGTTCGCAAACTGAATTGCTGGGAGCTGTTTCAGCAGTTGCTCTTGTAATGCTTCATTTAGGATTGCATGAATATTTCCAAATAACTTATAATGAAATAATATTTGTTGACAAAGACCAAAATTAAGAGAAGTTAACAGCCTTATTTTTGGTTTTTTTTTCACCCACTCTGATACTTCAGATATCAAGCCAGAGAATCTCTTAATAAGCCACAATGATGTTCTGAAGTTGTGTGACTTTGGTAAGTTTGCAAGATACCTGCTGCTTATCTTTTTAAAGAAAATCTCTTGCAGTGCAGTTTTGCCTTATTTTGTTAGAGTTCTACAGTATATATACTGTTTAAAAGTCTTCTAGCAGTCAGAATTGATTATTGCTTCAGGTTTCAGGCTAGTATTTTAATTAGAAAGATTTCTGGTCTTAATTTGCATGCCTCGTGAAATACCTGTGTTAACATGTCTATAGAAACACTGCATTTCTCTCTTCCTGTATTAGACAAGGTTTCTGCTTTTGGTGTTGCTCAGTCTCCTGAGCTCAGAAGAGCACAGGTGATGAGCTGATGAGGAGGCTAGCAAAACTATAGGTTTATCTGGCCTGTGTAATAAAATTAAGATAATTACCACTTGTTTAGTAAAGACACAGTAAACTTGTGTTTTTTATATATGTTTTGAACCATTGGCTTTTGTGGAATGTTACATGTGTATTTATAGGTCAACATTTTTTCTTACCTTAATTAAGGAATCACACGTCCACCTGTGATTAATGACTGAATGACTGGAGGTCAGAGTCAGAGCTGTACATGTTAGGTTAGCTCTGATGTTTCCTGACCTACCAATGCCTGTTTAATGTCAGCTTTAAGGCTTTGAAGAATCATCACCCAAGTACAAGGTGAACTTTGCCCATGTGAGTAATCCAAGAAGACAACAGGGCAGAATGTTCCAACAATCTGTATTTTTATTCTAAATGCTACATAAACACGGAATAAAATATTGTTCACTCTGAAAAGCTTACAGTTCGGCTTGGTAAATAAAAGCCAATTCCATAGTGTTACCCTAAGGGCACTTTTCAATAAGAATGGTTTGAAAGTTGTCATTTTGAAAAGAATGAAAAGAACTGCTAACAAAATAAATCAAAATAGTTTTTAAGGGAGGCAAAAAAGGTGTTTGTCATTTGCAGTGCTGCTTATTTCTTTTAATCCTAAAGGCACCTTTGCTTAAATATTCAGAAACAATAACCATCCTAGGAAAAACCTTAGAATATCTGGTCTCTATAAGTTCTTTTAATTCAGTGCCATTTATTCTGAAATTTGTAAGGTATTTCACAGCTCTGACAGAACATCAGGATACTCTTGTGGGGTGCTGTCAATGCCTTTGCTATTTTTGGCACCCACAGGCCTCCTGTCTGCACTGCTGTGGCTGCCCTCCCTCACCCTGCACTGATTATCAGGGTCTTGCCCTGCCAAGCAAACCCCACTGAGGGACCAACCCAGTGCCCTGTGCAGAGCTGAGCAGCCAACACAGGCAGCAGCTGTCCCTGCACAGTGCACCCCCATCCTGGGCTCACGTCATCACAGGCAGGAGCAGCCACTGGGAGCATGGAGCATGAGTGGGTCTGTGTGGGAGCTGTGCACCCCACACATCCTTCCCTGCCCCTCGCCCTCCCTCCCTCCCTCTGGTTTTTTGGATGGGGGATTTCCCTGTTTGCCAGTAATGCCGTTAAGAGTTGCCACATGACATCTGCTGACAAATGTGAACTTGTGTCAACATCCTCTTTGCAGCAGAATTGCAGGAAAACAAAAAGCCAGACAAATGGTCTGGCCATGTTTTGGACATCAGTTTTCACACCAGATAGAGATGATGTGAATTCTGCCAGCAGTGCTGTTCTGTGTGGTCTGTTGGCTTGCTCATGCTGTGTGCTCCTGCCACATTCTCTTTCTGCTGTTGGAATTGATGTGCAATCATAGTGTACTCAGAGTGATCAGCATAATGTCAAGGAAGGCAAACTGTTATGGGTATTTCTGTGGTTCTTAGTGTTCATATGGGTTAGTTTTAATTTTAATTGGCCTTTCAGTTTTAGTTGAATTTAAAATTCTGAGCAACTCTCATAAGATGAAATCAGCTTTCATTTTTTACTGTTATTGCTAATTGACATAATTGCTAGTAGCTTAAGCTATTGCTGTAAAATACATGTCAGAATGGTGTTAACCACAAGCGTTTCATGAATGTGCAGAGATTAGGGTATAAGAATTTGCCTTGTAGCATGATTTAACATATGCTGTCTGACTACCTTACTTAATTCATGTTTTGGAACACAGGTACTTGCCACATACAATGTTACATTCCTCATGTGATTACAAATACAAAGAAAAGGATAGTGCATCCATTTCCGATAGCCCAGTGGACAAAACCAGTTTGAACAGAAAAGTTCATAAATTTTTAATGAGATAATTCTTCATAATCCTTGTGCCATGTGTTCTGTACATACTGTGCTAAATAAAATTGAGATTGGTTGTTGTGCTTGCCTGGACACATGTTGTGTGGGTGTCATTTCTGCCAATAGAAGTGGAAAAAGAGAACAGTACAAAGTGCCGATTACAGCAGATGCATCTGAATGTTGGAAATAATTTGGTTTTCTGACTGGTGTTTTTGCTGTTTCAACACCAGGGCTTCAAAATTGCTTGTTTTAGCAACCTCTTAATTTTTATATCGTGTGTAAGCATAGAGATCGAAAAACATGGGACTGGAAAAGACCTCAAGAAATCCTCTAGTTTTTCCACTTACTCAGAAGAAAGGATTAAGAATGTCTGTGTCATTCTTGACAGGTGTTCGCTTAGTATGTTCTTAAAATTCTGAATAATAGAGGTTCCCTAGTGTTCCTAGGCATCTATTAAAACACGTCATTAAGATTAGAATTCTTTGCCTTATGTCTAACTTAAATGTGCCTTGTTTCTCTATAAGAAACTGTCAACCTCCTTTTTTTTTCTTTCGTCTTTTTCCTTGATGTCTCTCTTACCATGTTCTGAGTTAAAGTCCTTTCCTGAAATTTCTTATTTTGCTTATTTCTTTCTGCAGCATGATGCTTTTGCAAATGCTATTGTTCTCATAGTTGCTCTCACCCAAATGTCCTCCTGTCTTCATCTTCTAATCTGTTCCTTCTCACTGTTTAGTATTTTTCTAATCTTCTCCCTAGCTTCCTTCTCTTATTTCTATATTCCTGATACCTCAGCACAATCTGGAAGAAGGAACAATAAGCAAACTCCATCATAACCAAAAACAATTGTTCCCTTAGAATGATAATGCTTTCCTGAACTGTTAGTTCTGTCCATCATCCTTCTGCATGGTGTCACAGGGTCAGAGCAGTATTGGAGCCATGAAATGCAGCATCACCTGACAGTATAAAGGTGACACTGAAGCCCATGGTGATAACTTTGCTTTCTGTCTTGCCACATCAGATCCTTGCTGCACCTGGCCTGTAAATTTAGAGGTTGATTTTTCAGGCTACATTAGCTGATTTCTGGACATAATAGCTACTGTCTGTGACCAAGTTCTGATAGACTGGCCTGAAGGGAGGAGGAGGATAAAACTTTGACCTGTTGATTCTTCTGATGCACAGGAGCTCATGTGGTACATCGGCACGTGTTCATTTCCATTATGTGACAACTTTTTTCCTTCCTTTCCCTCCCCCTTCAGTCTGGGGTTTCCCACATTTTGACTGTCCCATTTCTTTGGTGTAACTCCTGATTATCTTCCTTCTGTTCTTTAAACACATGAATGAAAGATTTTCCACTGCCAAGATTAATCAGATAGCTCGTAATTTGAAACAGAAATGGGGCTGCCTAAGCAGTTCTAAATATAGTAATATTTCAAAATTTGCTCAATCCGCATGTTAGAAGTAAAAAAAAAAATCCTTTCCAGCTTTTCTGCAACAGCACCAGTAATTTCATTAGACTTTGTGGGAACAGATATGAATTCTTATGTTTGGACAGCTTTGAAATATCCATTCTTCCTCATACTCATCCTGTCCTTTATTTTACTGACACTTGAAGTTAGAGGTATCTTGCAAAAAGTAACAGCTGTAACCTATGTCATTAACAAATTTATAATTGTTTTCTAAGATCACTAGTCTAATAATAATAATAAATTTGCATCCAAATTTTTACTTCTGCTTGTACTAAATTAGTATTCCACAGAGGTGAGTGGAACAGGCCTTCTTCACGCTAAGCTTTACACTTTCAGAATACTAAAAAAATTTTTAAAATTTTTAAATGTACAACTTTACAAAACATAGTTGAATGGGAAAGGCATTTCTGGCAGCTTCTGCAAAGGAACTTAGGTTTAAAAAAAACATCTCTTGCATTAAAGTAGCACTTAATGATACAGGAAATAGAGTTATGCCTTATTCTTCTGTAATGCTTCAGAATCTTTACTGTTTCTTCATTGTTCATGCAATAATGGAAAGAATTACAGTGATTTCACTGAAGGGAATTCTGTACGGTGTTTTAATGCCACATCCCAATATGAAAGCATTTTGGAAACTCTACTTCTGCATTTCAGTTCCAAAAGTTTGTCTCAGTTTGAGCTTTAGTATAAAACCAACACATGTGAAGTCATGCTGTTGAGATCTGTCTGTCCTGTCTCACCTAATTGTTAATTATTTTTTTGAAAACAGTAAGACTTGATACTTTTTAAAAATAGTTCCAACATCTGACCTAGAGTACTTCTACATGATAAACCCAGTAACATTATTGTGGTGCTTGGCTGACTTCTAATGAGTAGAGGAGAATGAAAATAAAAGTTCAAATTATTCCTACAAATGGATTTTCCAGTAATGCATTCATCTTTCAGCCAGTGGTCATAATTGTTCTGCCTTAGGTCAGTAGGGAAGTTTTGTTACAATTGCAAATAAATATACGTTTTTAATTTTTTTGTTTTATTCTTAACAAAATTATGTGTATAAAAAACTTAATTTGGATATGCTTTCTGATCCCAATTCATGAAGAACCTTGTTGTGAATGTGATGCTAAAGCAGCTGGGAAGCCAAAACATGTGGAGTGAGTCAAATGCAGATATAAAGAGTTTCGCTGATTTTCCTAGACTCCTGCATTTTATAGTTTCTAGGAGATGACCATTTTCCTTGCCAAACCTGGGAGGGAGTGTCCTTAGATGAGAATAATACATAGTCTTTTGACCAGTTTAAAAAATCAAAGACTGTAGTAGTTAGGATCAATGACCAGAAGAGTCTAGTACACATGCATGTGTAATGTTTCTAAAGTTTTGAATCTTTTTCTGCAAACAGCATCTCAGTGAAATTTAGTGTAATATTTCAATAGCTGGCATGGCATACTGACAGTTAACTTTTATCAGTCTCTTTTGATTACACATTAGCATACAGAGTAATAGCAAAACCCCACTGACTTGTGAGGATAGTACACAAGTAAGGGAGTCATTAAAGCAGACATGCTGACTTTCACTGTTGTATCAATAAAAGCTTGCATTTCAGTAGACAAGCAGTTGTTGGAGACATCATTCTGCAGCAGGGGTTGTAAACAATTTGCTTCTATATAAATAGACATGACCTCTTATTGCCAAAATCAGTGGTGATGCACATACTGTTTTTAAAATGGGATATAATCTTTCACACTGTTTTTCTGACAGGCTTTGCTCGTAATCTTTCTGAAGGAAGCAATGCTAACTATACAGAGTACGTGGCTACCAGATGGTACCGCTCACCTGAACTCCTGCTTGGGTAGGTACAGTTTGAGAACTTCCATAATAAATCTTTACTGGTCTAATATGGGTTTTCAGCACCTTTTGTAAGCTTTGCCTGTGGAGAACTATGTTTGATTTAAAGGCAAGATTTCAAGAGGCTCACAGATTTTCATTAATTTTTGTTCATTTCCAGAAAGTCAGTATGAATCATTGACATATTGACCTGTCTTGAGCTGAGCAGTGTTTAGCTGATGAAAATATTTGAATTATAACAGATGTACATCCAGCTCCTGCACCCCCAACCCCAGTTCTTTCAGAAGAGGTTTCCATGGTAGTTCTCTAGCCTGGAATGTTCCATCAGCCCTGTCTGGACATCACATAGCAATGGCAGTACAGCTTTCACAATGCAACATTCCTAGTTATCTTCATCCTTTGCGTCAGAACTATATTAGGAAGAAATTTTTTGCTCAGAGGTGGTGAGGCTCTGGAACAGGTTGCCCAGAGCACTGTGGGTGCCCCATCCCTGGCAGTGTCAAGACCAGGCTGAATGGGGCTGTGAGCATCCTGATCTAGTGGAAAGTGTCCCTGCCTGGGTGGAGGGGATTGGAACAAGATGATCTTCAAAGGTCCCTTCCAACCCAAAACTTTCTATGATTCTGTGCTTTGATTTTCATTTGTAGTTACCCTTTGCCAGCACTGCTGAAGTCACTTTAAAGGATGGTGATAGTATTTTGCTAGTTAGGAGGAATTTATTAAGGAGGCTGTATAAATCATTTTAATAAAGCACTGAGAGGTTAGCATTGCACTGACTGCAGAAGTATTAGTTACATGAGTAGCCTCAGACAGAAAATTAAGTTTTACTCCTTTATTCAACTGTAAAATGAGCATTTTACTACTTCACAAAGTAAGACAGATTTTGAGATACTAAATTAACAAATTTCTAGGACCCAAAAGGACAAAGGAAGAGGAAAAGAAAAAGTGTAGATCTATGATATGTGATCTTATGTGAACACTCTCACAGAATACAATTCCAATATATATTGCATGTGTATTTATGTATACATATTCTTAAAATAAGGAGCTATTAGCCACAGGATGAATCAAAAAATTTCTGATCACTCTCAAGAGTCTTTAAGCACCACATTAAGTGCTCCTGGGAAACAAATCTTTATTGGAACCTTTGATTAACACTGAACTGGTTATTTTTTGAACAGGTAAATAATTAGGCAATAATTATTCTGTCAATAAAGTTATCCCAGTATTCCCAGAGCTGTGCTAATCTTAATCAGATTTGTTGGCAGTTGTTTTCTTATGTTCATAATAGTATCTTAAAGTTGCCATTAAAAAACTCGAAGCTCAATTTTTCATGTTTTGGAGAAAACAGTAAAGCTTCCATTGAAGTGTGCATGTGCATATGTAAGTATAAAAAACAACTTGGAAAAATAGCATCAATTGTGACCTTTTTAGATACAAACCATTTTTTTCTGTCTCTAGTAGTAATGAGGATTTGGGAAGAAAGACATGAAAAGCTTGACAGACATGGTATTAGTCTGACCTGCAGTTTTTGAAACTGTTTGTTGGCAGAGGAAATTTAGCAGGAGTTATGTCTGTTTGTAGTTGAGTAAATCTGTTTGATTAGCTTGTAGAGAAAGGGAGGGGATTTGTGTATTTAATGTTTCAGTTGTGCTGGTGCTTGTTTTTAAAGCCAAGTTTTTCTGGCAAAGTGATGCTTGTTTCTTGGCAATCCTGTTCTATTTCCTATGGTATTCATCTTTCCCATTCCCTCTTTCCATACATTTACCAAATTTTTATAAGCGTCTAATATTCAAAAGTCTTCACAGGTTTATTAAATACATTCAATTTAACAAATACAGTTTTACTTGTTCAATTTTTAAAATGTGTCCCAGAGAGGTTTTTGTTTAGTGATAACATTCAAGACTTAAATTCAGGAGAGGAAAGAAATTGCTCCCTAATTATTCACAGAACATCTAAAATCTACTCACTTTGGAGAGCCTCAGGTAACTACTGTTAGTGGAGTACTCTGTATCCTTTGATGACAAAATATTGCTAAAAGCCAGTAGATTTTAAAGCATGCTAAATTACTAGATAAAAACACATTTTTGAGACTCTAATATGTGCCGGCATAGACTGTAGTACTTCTGAGGTATGGTCTGTCTGTCCTGTAGGAGTTATTTCATTTGTCCAGCCATGTCACTCTTGCATTTTTTTGTCAGTTTGTGATCTGATGAGACTGATCCTGATAATCAGCAGAAAAGGAGTCTCAAATTTGCCTTTTCAAACAACATTGCAGTTTGTGCTGCTGAAGAAATGGCTATTTTCTGATTTGTTTCTGTTTGACAACAGAGTAAATAGTGAAAAGTTCTTAACTTTAGTTCACCTTCCTTTATTCTTGAGAGCAAGGAAAGGTAATGGTCCATGTCTCAAAGGAGTTTTAGCCCATCCCTCAGTTGCAACCCTAGCTTGTTTCACAGTACCACAGTCTACAGCAGCCTTTTCCCCATTTCATATTTTAGTGGAGAAAACTGTGTATTAAAGGAGTTGCAAACAAAGATGTATTTGGGTTTTTATCATAATAAAAGGGTAGGATTTTTACCTGCACTCTCACTGTTTTGCCTACAGAGCCTATTTCCCAGTAGAGGCATAGAATATTTTAAGAGCAGATCCTTGGCTTTGGAGTCCATTCTCACCTGGGTTGCCTTGTGCACTGAGAAAAAAACAACACTACTTGTCATTCTGACCTAATGGGTGGGTTGGACTAGCAGCATCCCAGAAAGGTCAAACACTGAGTCTCAGCAAATCCACAGGGAGCCACTATGCAGGATTAGTAAGCAAATCATGAACCCTGCTGAACAGTAGTGGTACTTGAGGAATTGTGAAATGGTCTGCTTTGCCTTTGGTGGTTCCTTGTCAGCAGTCTCTTCCACTGGGGCAAACTTTTGATTTTGGGATAGATGTTGTGAGAGGACTACAGTGTCTCATGGCACATTCTCTAAGGCAAGTGGTTCTTGAAGTTTTGGTACCCTACTTCAGGTTTCCCAGCTACCATAGAGTCCTGCACCAGTCAGCTCAGTGAGCCTGTGGTTTTACTTGAGTTATTGTCCAGCTAGAAATGCTTTCTCACCTTCACCTAGCCAAATCACCATAAGGGTTTACTGTTCCTCTGGTCAAGTGTCCTCCCCACAAATGAAGTAACTAATTGTAATCAGTGGGGAAGAGTCAAGTTTTTTTTTTGGTTGTTTTTTGTTTGTTTGTTTGTTTGTTTTATGTTGTTTTTTCTGGTTTTGTTGTTGTTGTTGTTTTAGCTTGAGGTTGTTCTTTCTCTAAACATCGTTAATCAGCAAGCATAAGGAAGGAGCAAAGGAGACATGTTTAGGACAGGATTTGTCACCTGCAACTCTTGGTGCTGTCTTATTCCAGAAAATGGCAAGCCATCTGTAACTTAAATCTCTTGAAACAGAGTTTGAGTTACTGGATTACAAGTTCAAAAAGACGAGACTCAGTGAAATATGTTTTCAGTTCAATCTTTGTTCCAGTCTTTATTATTTTTATATGCTTTTTTTTTTTTTTCTTTTTACATGAGAAGAATTCTCCAGTCATTCTGTTAAAAATCTAAACATTGGGAAGAGGTTATTGGAATAATACAGATGTTTACAAATTACTTTTACAAATTCATTGAAGCAAGAATTTGGGTATATAAGAAATGACTTCTCCACATTCCTCAACCTGTGGCTTTGTTCCAAACAGGAATTACTTAATGATGCTTTCATTGCTTCCTCACTTGTTTTATCTAAAGAATACTTTACAGGAGAAAATAGTTTAAATAGTTTCAGTTTTCTGATTGCTTGCTAATTAAAATTTTTGTTTATAAATGCTGAAATAAAAATTTCTTAGAATTTCTGTTCTCCCAGTGGCCAGACTCAGTATGCCCATCCACCTATTAAGCACAATCAAACAAGAAATGTAATTTCTTGGAAATTTCTTGGAAAGGAATAGAGTGCAGGCATGAGCTCTAGAGAGAAGGGAAGTTAGTGATAGTTTACCTGTGAATGGAGAATGCTTTGCAGTCAAATAGATTATTCTTTTCGTATATAAGATTTTTCAAAAAGAACAAGATCCCTGGGGCACTTGAGAATTCCTCTCCTACCTTTTCAAGCAGTGATAGATACATCAGGAAACCTAGGGCAGAAGCAGAGGGCTTGGTTTTTGTGGTACTTTGCTTAATAACAAAGTTTCTTTTTCTGTGTTGTGAGGAAGTGTGCCATGAGAAATACGGCAAATAAATGGCAGCAGCTCAGTAAGAAGGCAGTGGCAGTGGGTGACAAACATTGTATTTTCTCTTCCCAGAGCCCCTTACGGCAAGGCTGTGGATATGTGGTCTGTAGGCTGTATCCTGGGGGAGCTGAGCGACGGGCAGCCCTTGTTCCCTGGCGAGAGTGAGATTGACCAGCTCTTCACCATCCAGAAGGTGCTGGGCCCGCTGCCAGCCGAGCAGATGAAGCTCTTCTACAGCAACCCACGCTTCCATGGCTTGCGGGTAAGAGAAAGCTTTGTTCTTTTTTCTTATTTTTCTTATTTACTTGTGTAAAGTGCTGCAAAGGTTCTTTTCATTTACACTGTGCATTCTCTGCTGCCTACGTTTCTGTGTAAGTATAGGATATGTGGATTATAAGGCATTCATTCAAAGTAAAATTCTGATTACACCAGAAGTATTATAAATACATTTGTTTTCTTGCTAAAAGTCGTTTAAAGCTTTCTTTCATCTCTCTGATATTTTTGGCATGCAATTTACCTCTTATACCCAATCTAATGTTGCCCTGCCAGGTTTGCACTGAAAGTTTAGTGGCAAAGCTCTGTAAGGTCACATTGTGGAAAATTCAGGACTGCTGTCTTCAAGCTAGTTTATTGGGAAAATCTGAGCTATAGATGCTGCTTTCATGGCAGAAGAGCTTTCTGTCTTTTGACTTATATTCCTAGGGAGTTTATGTAAGTCTCATGAGTAAAAAAGCTCATCCTGCTGACAGCATTGTTTTTTTCAAGGGTTTGCCAATATAATATAATGACAGAGACTCACTAGTGTGAAGATCTACACAGGCTGGGATATGCAATATGACAAAATACCAGAATCAATAAGTAATAGCTCTGTTACTTTTAACAGTATCTGGTCAGTGACTGTACTCATGTTTCCTTGTAATTCAATTTTGTTTGTCCTTTCTTTATTGATGAATGTTGCTTGGAAAGGTGAGTTTATGAACTCAATAATATTCTGAAAACATTAGTATAAATCATATAAAGAGACATATGAAGGTTTTAAGAGACCCGATCTGTGCTAAAGACTCAAGATTTGAGTTTTACTCTGAGAAAGAGAAAATGTGAGAATGTGAAAGGGAAGGAGTGAGGACCTAGTTCTGTTAAAAGATGTTCAGAGTTGCCATAAATTTGGTTTAGCTGACAATTATAAGAAAAGAGTTGGCTTAAGGTGTTAAGGTAATTACTTTGGGTATAAGGATAATTAATTCTGAAGAATTGTTGAAGTCTGTAGGCCCTTCAAGAGTGGAGGGTTTAAAAAAAATATCAGACAGGCATTTCTTGCAAGGTCCTATTTGTATTTCACCCTGTTTAGAACAGTGGGCTGGATGGGGTTTTTGTGTGACAAATTCATAACCCCTTATCAGGAAAACAATGCTTTAAAAATTGTAAGCAAAATAAATTGCTGCCTCTTCAGTGTTTTTTTACAGTATTTCTGGTTGTGCAGTGTAATCTTGTTTGGATCAATTCTCTGTGATGTCTTAAGATGAGGATGAAGTATCTTTGTTTTGTAGCTTTAAAATACAGTAATTCAAGAAGACAGCACAGACCTGATGTGATTAGCACAAGGTTCAGAGTTATGAGTCTCTGTTCTCATCCTGGATCAGTGGTTTATTGCTTGGCCTCAGATGTGTCCTGCCCTCTTAGTCCCATCTGTAAAGTCAGGATACTGCTGATGTGGATGGGGCCATATGGCTCCTCATAGAGAGTATTTTTTACAGCCGAAATAAAGTCTGAGTAGTGGCTTAAACAGCAAAAATACTGCAAAAATTATTTGTTTGAAATATGATATTGGTAGTTGATTCATGGGGAAAAATTATTCTGTGCTCTAAGACAACCTTAAAAGTACATTTTTTTCTGAATGTAGCGTAGTGCTTAATAGTGAAAGATTTTCTGTTGCAGAGCAGTTAGTAGTTATGCTGTGATCAAGCCAGTTATTACTTATAGGCTGGATTTGGTGCTGGATATTTTCAAGATAGAAACTAGCCCATGATACAGAATTTTTTATCCATATACTTTGACTTTGTGAATGTCTACATTACTCTAAGTGAATACTACCATATTGTAAAATAGGATTGAAAACGTTCTCTTCAAACACTCCAGCATGGATCCGAATGCATATTTGCAAATTTTGTCTTTTCTTTCAACTCATATCCTCCATATATATGTATATAACACAATTTTTCTCACTCCTCAGGTTTAGGGAATATTTAGTGATTTCTCTTCAAGTCTTTTGATAAGGAGAAACACCCAGGGTATGTTGAAGACATTAGGAAGTAAAATAATATGGGATCAGAAATTACCAGTAGGCTCATGACTTTACAGAAAAGTGAGTGGCAATTGAAGGGCTATAAATGTTTGCTCTGCCAATATGTTACGTGAACAATCTGAACAATTTCGGTGAAAAGCCACTGATCCTTTGTACAGCTACAGCACATTTTCCTGTTTCCCTGATCATTCTAGCTATAAAAGCTTCTTTATGATTGTCACTCTTCAGGAAGACACAAACACTTTACAATTTGGTTTATGTTAAAATTGGAGAAAGTGTGGAAGCCTTGGTTTACCTAAGTTTCTGTTTAAGATCAGTATAGCAGACTTGGACTTCAAAAAAATCTCAGTTACTAATAAACCATTTCAAAATAAAGCATAGTCAAAAGGAAAATACAGACACTATTTAGGAATAAAAGCATTCAAACTAATGTTCTTCCATTTTTTTAATTCAAAGATCGCATAATGTAATTTATGAAAAATAATTAGTACAACTAATTGATGCCCCCAGCAGTGTGCACTGCTTCTCATGGTGTTGCAAGCAACATGAGCACAGCAGTAACCCTGAAACTTAAACCTTTGAGCTTTTGTTTTTTTTCACTAAAAGCACTTGGAAATTGTTTGCTAGTGTTTAATATTTAATTAGTACCATATTTGCACTCTCAAATTCTCTCTGAGCTATTTTTAAACTTTTTTTTTAATATATATAATTATGTTACTTATGTTAGTTCTGAATCTATTTTAAAGCTCCTGTCAGTCATAATTAAGTTTATTATTTCTCCCTTGAGAGTGGTTCCTTGGCTGCCGTAATAATCAAGAATACTTTCTTTGGTTGACTAGATGCTTACCACACATCAAGAGTTACTTGTTTCACTATCATATTTTATAGTTTTCATAAACCACTAACTTTTTCAGTGCTTATGATTCCCATTTTCTATTTTTTGAGACATTGTATTCATGTATTACCTTGTTCACATGATCAGTATATTTACAGTGTATTTTTTACAGTTTCCAGCAGTCAATCATCCACAGTCTTTAGAAAGAAGATATTTGGGAATTTTAAGCGGTGTATTGCTTGATCTTATGAAGGTAGGAAAATGTATTTTATTTTCTCCTCTTATATATAGGAAAATATATAATTGAGTTTTACCTTTTTTTCTTAATATAATGCATCTTAGAAAGACTTGGGAATTACCTTTTGATGTATTTTGATTCCACCATTGTTTGTAGTAAGGCTTGGTACTTCCTAGGAATCAGGAAAATATCACTTGCAAATGCCAGGAGAGTCTGTTCAATTTTAACTGATTTGATAAAGAATATGTAGCCCAGACAAAGCATCATCACTAAGCTTTTCAGGGCTGTGCATTCACACTGACATCCATGCAGAGGCACTGACTGCTGGAGTCTGAGCTCTCAGCCCATCATAGGTGCATCACAGAGTATTGGGCTAAAATGTTTTTCATTTGTTGTTGGGTAAGTGTGAGGATGTGGACAGTTGTCAAAGGTGACACACAGGAGTTTTGGGTTTCTATCCAAACTCTTAATCTGCTTGGTGTCACCTCTACATAGTGTGTGTGTTAGGTTAGTCTTCAGTCCTGTTTTGGAACAAGTCAGCTGGTTACACATGGCCAAGCAGGTTATGGTCCTGAGAGTTCTTACAGGAGAAGCTCATTCCCCACAGAAACATTGCACTATGCATTTCTGCTGTGTTCCTGGGCACAAATATTGTCTTTGTTGTCCTTACTACTGTACTATAAAAACACTCCTATGGTAAGCTGCACTACAACCCTCACATCATTTCATCCCCAGTAAGCTGAAGAAAGAAGCCATAGTATCCAAAATTAGGTTTGGAATCACAGAACCACCTAAGAATTAAAGACAGTATGGGACACATATGGCTAATAACTCTGAATTAATTGTATGCTGCCAAACCCCTCTGCCCCAGTTGTCTTGGAAAACAAGGACACTTCTAGTAGTATTGTTGTAGCCAGAAGAAATTCATCAAATTTGCTCTACTCTTCTTCAACGCAGCCAGTTCAAATCACTTTGGTCTCCGTGCCTTACAAAGAGAGTCAGCATGGCTTTTATCTTGGTTTCAAGAAGTCTGTAACATGATATGCTCCAGTGCATATAATTACTTGTTTTATATTGTATTTGTATTATACTTTCTCCTCTATTTCTAATTAAATTGTTTTTCATAGTTAGCTGTAGTTCAAGATCTGGTAGCATATATTGCAGAATGGAAGTTTCAAGATCCGTCTTAGGACCATTGTTACATGTACCAGGGAAGGATTTATTTTCATTTTATCCTAGATTTTATGTTATATCTCAGTGTCTTTTAGTTTCTTTTGTTATGATTTAAAAGTTGCAAAGTTGTGAAATGAAGCACTTGAATTTTAGGGAAACACAGGTTTCCAAATAATTTCATTCTTTTCATCTTTTCTGTCCTTGTATCTGCCTACAAGGTGAGAAAGGTTAGGAATTCTGTCGAGGGAATATTTTGTGTTTGATCTGCATTTCTTCATTCAGGAATTGGAACCTTGTTATGCAATGAGCAGAAGCTTACAAGGAGAGAACAGAAGGGACTTGTGGTTAAGTTGCATGTTGCAAATGCAGCACATATTTTGTTGTGTGCCTGTCTCTTCTGCAGACAAAGGACAGTCTGACACATGTCCACACTTCTTGTGCTCCTCATTATCTGCATTACCAGGGACCTCAGGTCGGATTACTAGATTACTGAATAACCCACGCTTCAGTTTATGCCAGCTGAAGTAGGGAGTTATTAATATATATCTATTTAGAGAGCATTTCTGGACTAGATTAATGAAGAGGCTCCAATTTGACCTTGCTGCTTTGTTGTTGCTCCAGTCCTCTGCTCTCCATCAGGAGTCATGCTGGTTTGCAAGCATTAGGGTGTAGGTTTTGATTGGTTTGCTTGTTTTTGTTTGGTTTGGTTTGGGGTTTTGGGAGGGGGGGGATGTGTTTGGTTTTGTTTTCTTTTTTTTGGCTAATGTAAATTTAGGTACTAACATTTAAACTTTGGGATTTGTTTTTCAAAGAACTTACTGAAGTTAGATCCAGCAGATAGATATTTGACAGAACAATGTCTGAACCACCCTTCGTTTCAAACCCAAAGACTCTTGGATCGCTGTGGAAGTTCACCTTCACGGTCAGCTAAGAGAAAACCTTATCATGCAGACAGCAACACTTTATCTAACAGGTAAATGTAGTCTTGTCACTGTTACCACTGACATGTGCTCTGCCAGTGAGTGAGTTGGTATCTGCTCACATGCAGCATCACTTACAAGAAAAGTGGTTGTTTGACAGCTTAAGCACACTGAGACATGTTGTATGCTCTTTTGTGTTGCTTCACTGAATAAAGGAAACAGACATAGTATTTACAGCTACACAAGCTGAAATTTTTGCAAACTTGCTGCATCAGGCTCAATGCATCTAAAATAAAAACCAAAAAACAAGACAGCTTTGAAGCCATTTCTGCATATGACAAAAAAAAAATTATTGGCTGATCCACCTTAAAAAAGTGTTAGCCTTTTTCTTGAACAATAGGGATTTTTTTGGCTTGGAAGATGCCCAAGATTCCAAAGGAATGCTCTTTTTTTTGGAATGCTACCATTGCTGTATATATACAAATCTGTCCAAGATTTTGATATTTAAAAGCTTAAAGTTCAAACAGATTTGTAGCAGCTAAATTTCCTGAAAATGGTGCACATTGATCACATTCCAAATTGGAGATGAACCGAATTTTGTCTGCAGTTGCAGTTGTGGATAGGGTCTAGTCTATTTGACCTCAGACTCAAAGCAGGATATGTTTGCTCAGTGACTCCCTTGCTGGACCCATATAGCTTGAGAGAAGCCACTTAATTTTAATACCTCAATGAACCAGGTTACTGGTGGATAAAATACTTCAGTACTAAAAGCTTTATGTTACTGCTCTGATAAATGCATTCCTAAAGGTCACCCACTGAAGTATACAGAATATTTTAATATTCTATATGCAGGCTTTTAATCCTGGCCATGTTTTTCTTTAGCTTATTCTGTGAGATTCAAAAAATTGCTCCTCTGTTTTAAGACTTGGCATGATGACATTCACAATCTATACTTCTTCAGAGATAGGCATCAAAAGGTTTTGTGATGCCTTTGTTGATGCTTGGAGTAGAAGTTTTGCCATTAGACACATAGCATCAGAAAAAAAAATCCACACACACTGGAAACTTGTCCAAAAGGCTTGCCTAGTAAAAATACCATGTTCCTCATATCTCTTAAGGTTTTAAAAAATATACTTTCTGTTGACTGAAAAATATCTTAAACTGACATTAAAATTGTAAAGTTATAGAAACTGTAGTGAAACAGGTTATGAGATCACTGGAAGTGGTTAATACAAAAATCCTAGATATAAGAGTGCCTGGCATTATCCACTTATAATTAACAGAAAGTTCAACAAAGGTACAATGATCTTTCACTTCAGCCCTCAAAAATATATCTGAGTTACATCATAGATTTTTTACAGAAATTAGTTAATTGTTCATAGCCTGCCTAGGTCCATCAAGGCAAACAAGCACAACTCCAGCCCTGCTCAGTCTTGGCTAGTTTTCAGTGCCAGCCTATGTCCAGAAGCAGAACTGGTTTAATGCTGGAAAACGTGAGGTAATAAATCCTGCTCAAAAAAAAATCAGGTTTAGGGTTTGCAGAAACAACTCATCTCTCCATCCTGTAATCTCAAAACCAGAAGACCTAGGAAGTAGAGTAGAGGCTAAGGACACAACCAAGTAGCTGTGCACCAAGTTAGTCTGGTTGCAGAGCTTTTCAGGTGCTGTTTTGGAATGAGTTAATGTACCAAAAACTGGGATAGTGCCAAGTTCCACAAAAACTGTCTTCCTGTGGTAAACCTGCTTTTGGTTTGGTGTTACAGGGCTTGCTCAGGCTCACTCCATCTAAACAATAACCTCTTTTCCCCTCCCTTCCATCTCCAAATCAGGAATATACTAGATAGCCTGGAGCCTTGATTGTATCAGGTTTTTTTGACAGTGCCGACATATTTGATTGTTCTACCTTCCTTTGATATGCCAGGTGTATTTAAGATTTTTTGATTGATATACAGCTAATTTTCATTATGTAATGCTTCACTTAGTGATGTACTCACATAGTACACACATAGATACATTAATGTGCAAATATATGTTGGATTTTCTATGATTAGATTTTATATCTTTTTGTCATCAAAATTATTAACTAAAGCAGAGTTTGTGATCAGATTATAACCAGAGACAACAATGTATGAGCACTTGCAAATCTGTTATTTTAGTGAAGCTTCTGGTGCCTCAGTTGGCAATATTTGATTTTACTGCAGTTAAATTTTGTGGTTTTATATGGTAATTGAAATTGGTGTACTCTTTTGAAGTTATTTATACGTGAATAAGTAATCTGTTATATTAATGCTTCTTTATGCATTTTAATATAGAAATCAAGCCAGCAAAAGTTCTGCTTTGCAGTCACACCACAGATCAAACAGCAAGGATATGCAGACACTAGGGGCTGGCGGGCCACGAGAAGAGGGGCTTCCAGCAAATGAAAGCTTTTTAAATGGAAACCTTCCTGGACCTGCACCTAGTCCAATGCACGCAAAAAAACCAAGCAACACACCTGGATCTGGCAACAAGGATATAGCCAATAATAACATGCCGCATCTTCTCAGCCCAAAGGAACCAAAGGGAAAAACAGAGTTTGATTTTAATGTGGACACAAAAAGTTCTGATGGTTCAGGCACAAAGTACCTGAAGTCTAACACCAGATCTCAGCAGAACCGGCACTCCTTTATGGAAACTTCTCAAAGCAAAACCGGGACGCTGCAGCCCGGCGACAAGCACAGTCGCCACAGCTACATCGATACCATCCCGCAGTCTTCTAAGAGTCCCTCCTATCGGACAAAGTCCAAGAGCCATGGAGTTCTGACAGACTCAAAATCCGTGGGCAACCTTTCTGAGGCCAGGGCCCAAGCTGCAGAACCAAACACCAGTAGGTACTTTCCATCCAGCTGTATGGACTTGAACTCTCCGACAAGTCCAAGTGCTCCCCGGCACAGTGATAACAGAACTATGCTCAGTCCATCCGCGAGGAATAACCGCAGCGAGGGCACCCTGGACACCCGAAGACCACCAACAAGACACTCCAAAACAATGGAGGAGTTAAAACTGCCAGATCACATGGATGGAAGCCATTCCCACTCTCTGTCTGCTCCACATGAATCTTTTTCCTATGGTCTAGGTTATACCAGTCCTTTTTCTTCACAGCAGCGCCCTCATAGACACTCTATGTATGTGAGCCGGGACAGAGTGAGGTCAAAGGGCTCAGAGGGTGGCTTAAGCGTAGGGCAAGGGATGGCAGCCAGAGCAAACAGCCTGCAACTGTTATCTCCACAGGTGCAGCATAAATCACTCACAAGGTCTGTTGGCTCATCACGAGAAGACTGTACAGAAGATTCTAATAGGGTTAGTCCAAAATACTGCCTCTTATTTGAAGGTTTACCTTCCACTCTTTAGCTCATGTGGGAGCAGTGGCCTGCTTTCTGTCTTCTGTTTGTTTCTTTGCTGTTACTCATTTATTTGTCTTGTAAGGCGTGGGGATGTTGTTGGGGCCTTTTTTTCAGAAGGGCTGAATATTTCAAGGTACTTTTAAAAAATAGATTATGAATACCATTATCTTAAAGCACTGAAACGTGAGAACAGAAAAATAGTCTCTGGAGTTACAATTTCATTAGTTGTTTTCAGTCCTTGGTTACATGGTCTGATGTCATTTTTACTGTATCATTTTGCTTAATTTTCTTTCTCATTTGTGTTTTTATTTAGTTTTTCCTATATGTATTTCTATTATGAATGCTAATGTTAATTTTTGAAGCCAGTGTTTTATTCAGGTATAGTAGGACATTATTGCTGAAATACCCTAATTTAGTAGAGAAATATCAAAGCTTGCAATATTTCTTTAGATTGCTATGATAAGCACCTGGGGTAATGTAGAGCTTTCATGTTGTAGTGGCCACTGGTAAATTAACTCCTCACAGTGGTTACTGTCAGTGGATACCTGATTGTGTTTTTCTGTGAGCATTAATTAAAGAGTAGAGGACGGGCTGGTTCTGGTCTTGATTTACATTCATTACACAACACTTCTGAATTATCTCATGTTTTACACATCAGATATGTAAAGATGACTGTATTTGTTCTCAGAGCTTTAAATTCCTCTATTAACAAAATGGTGTAGAGACAAATACAAAAATGAGTGTTTGTTTCTCTGTGCCTACACCTGTGATAAACTGACTTCTAATGAGAGAACATTTGAAGAAAGTCAAAGAGTTGCAAATATTATTTAAGATCCAAAGATTAAGGTTTACTCTGAGAAACTAAAATACTCTGCCTAGTTAGTAGTTCATCTAAGAAGTATGTGTAGGTGACCTAATGGGGGTATAAGAAGAGTTTCAGGTAGTGGTTATCTCCTCAGTCCAGTAGAGAAAAAATGACATTATATGTTTTTTCATTCTTGGCACATCTCCATTCAAGATTATGTGTAGTCAAACATGATAAAATATCAAAATAGAAGTGCAATGGAATAATAATTTTTAAAAAGCCACCTAGAAGGCATTACAGCAGCTCCATTTCAAAATCAGAGTTTTTCTGTGTACTTATTTTTCTCAAATTTTCAAATTTCATTTTTTTCAGTCAAAGTAAATGTTACTATTGTTCAGGATATTATTTGTGAGGACAGTAATATCAGTGTTTCAGGTTTTGATAATTAAAGGTCACACTACCTTGTATTCTTCATCTCATTTACTGCATTATGCAACAGATAGTAATTTGAAGTAATTTTAATTTTTCCTACTATTTAGAGGCCAGTTGTTTTTATCAGATCATTCTTTGTCTTTTAAAATATGTTGACAGACTTTTATTTTAATTAGCAAAATCAATGTGTATTATAATGCTTATGTTTTTGTTCATTTGCTTTGGAAAGTCTGTTCATTCAAGATAAAGAACTTGCCTTTCTCTCTTATGGTCAGTATTTTTAAAACTTCAGCCTTCACTTATTGCTTTTAAATCTATATTTCAGCCATGAGAAGTGTGAAAGGAAAATTACTTTTCTGAAATGGATGCTAAGTCTGTGAAATTACAAAGCTCTTTATTTTTTGTTTATACTGCTTTCAGTAACAAAATCAAATTGTCAATCTTCTTATGCCTCATAAAGGAATTTTCACAAAGAAGTCATTGGCTCCTTCCTATCCTCGTTTTTTCCCCCTTTTCTACATTATGAATCAGAAAGTTTCACTCCCCTCAGGATTAGTGAACTAAAAAACTCATTTATAATATGTGTTCTCATAGATTCTTTACCATTTTCATACTGACTTCTTCTGATCAGTTCTCCTGTTTTCTTTTTCTCTGCTCATATTTTGTGAAGTTCCAAATTTCTACTTCCTCATTGATTTTCTTTTTAAAGACAAACATTCTGTTTGCCAACCTTGGAATCTTATTTAAAGAAAAAAATCAAGAAAAAACCCCATCCAGTCTTAGTTTTAGGACTTTTCAAGTCTCAACGCAACAATTTTGTTTTAAGGTTTTGGGGTTTTTTACATTTAAATTAAATGTGCACAAAAAGGGTTAGGCAGAAGAAAATCAAATACAAGTTGCTATTACTGTCTCATGTTTGAAATTTAACTGCTGATTAAAAGTATCTAATACAAGCAGTAATTTAATCAAATGCTTCAGCCTCTGGTAAATTTTAGAAGAATCCAACTGGGATCTGAAGCATTGTTTTAGATCTGATCTTGCTTTCAAGGTTTGTTTTCTCTGTGATGGTGAGACCAGATCTTCATCTGCAAAAAGCAAAATAGATTTTGCAAATCACTAGTGCAGTGAATTGCAATCCCAGTTTTTAATTTTGGTTAGGGTTTTTTGTTGCTTTGGTTTTTAACCTTTGTCCTTGGACATTCTAGATTTCAGTTGGTATGGGGGTTTCAGTAATATCCTGTGGGGTCTTGGAGAGAGCATTAAATTTCATGCAGTCAGTCCATTCTGAGGGAAAATTGTAGCTTCTGATTCATTTAAGAGTGAGGTTAAGGTATATTTGGTGAAAAATTATGAGCATAAGGATGTCTCTAAGGGCTCACCTAAACTTTTACTTGAAGTACTTCCAGGAAGTACTGTTCTCAGGAAAATAGAATAAATTAGAGGTAATGATATTCTTTTTGCTATCCTGTCTGATTGAAGTACTTCGTCTATAGATTTCATAGTTCAAAGGCTTACAATTATTTTACATACAGTAAATTTTTTGAGTGTTGGACCTCTAGGTAATCATGTTAAGAGATAAGAGATGATAGTGCTTTGGTGTTGCAATTATCACAAATTAGATGCATTCCTGTCTGCTTTTTAAAGTTTGCCAGTAGCAGAGTGACCAGATTCCAGCAGAAATTAATTTAACGAGCCTTCAGTAAAAGATTCCTCCAGAGATGTTAGAGTTGCATTTCATTCAAGTTGAAAATCTGAGGTCCTGAATCAGATTCATGTCCTTAAAGTTACAACTTGGAGGCAAAATTTTGTTAATGCCATTTTTGTAATTTAGCAAGTAAACAGCAAAACTAAGTAATTATCGATTACATAGTCTGTGATTTGATATTTGCAGTTACTAATAATATGAAAGGAAAATTGTCTGGTGAATTTTTGAGATTCCCTGCTTATATATGTTCGTTAAAAACTGCAAATCAGTTTACAATCTTTCATTTTAAATAGTTTATTGTTCTTTTGCACAGGGTGGAGCATATCATGATGCACACACAGAAGATGGAGCATCTACTAAGGAGAATAGAATTCTGTATAATGACCCTGTTCCGAGAAGAGTTGGCAGCTTTTACAGAGGTAATTTCATGGTGGATCTTTCAAATTTAATCAAGAATTTTAGGATGGAATATAAATTAAGCAGTAGAAATTGATACAGAGAATTATCATGAACAACTACAAAAGTTCATTGGAAAAAGAATTGTTACTCAGCTTTCAGAGGGTGAGTTTACCTGCTAGGTTGTTTGCAGGAACTTAATTGGTACCATATTGTTTACTTGTAAATGACTGCTCACTTTAATTGGAAAGTATATCCACTACAGTACCTTGCAAAGCAGAATATAATTTATCAGGGCAAAATGAACAGAATAAAGTAACCAAAATAAGCAGTTAATTAATATTTTTAATTCTTATTTTCAATTCTTATAAAGACTATTTACACCTATGCACTTGTAGCACACAGACCTACTTACCGATCTGTTTCAGGTACTGTGTTGCATGGAAGTGTAATGCTAGTTTTTCATGCCTTGAAAGCTGTGGCATTTCTTTTGTTAAGACTTACTAAAGATCAGGGTTTCCTACAAGCAAGAGCACACTTACATAATTCCAATTCAGAATAAATAATAAAGCAGGTCTGTGCTTTATGGACACACACAAATAGATGCTGTTCTATTATGGCACACAAAAGATGGTGATTTCTGAGCAGCTGCCTCACGGCTAAACCTGGGTAATTGTTTTGAAAAAGATGGTAAGAGGCTAAATACTGTCCTGTAAGTGTTAAGAAGCTTGTGGGGCTCCCCTGAACCTTAAGAAGTCCCAATCAGCTGAAATTAGATTATGAGTCACTTAATAACCTTAAGGAGAGTCACAAATCTCCCTCTGATCCTCTTCAGGTTGATCAGTTGGCTGATGACCTGATTTAGACGCGTTAAAGTCTGACAATCCTTGCAAGTGTCGCCCTGCAATATTAAAACCTGTGAGCAGAATTAAAGCTTGTACTGTTTTGAGCGATGCTTTTGAGTGTAAGTTTTTGTTGCAAATGAAACAGAAGCTCCT
Organism: Sitta carolinensis; assembly: GCA_032173965.1. Taxonomy (NCBI): domain Eukaryota; kingdom Metazoa; phylum Chordata; class Aves; order Passeriformes; family Sittidae; genus Sitta; species Sitta carolinensis. Next base: position 100,371,537 of record CM063283.1, read on the forward strand.
TAAGAATTCTCTGAATTGCTTTCATTAATCCCTAAAAAACTCCTAAAATTGGACATGGATTATCCTTCTTTTTATACATTGTGAAACAAAAGTTCCAAAGAAGAATGACTTTCCATAAATCATGTGCTAAAGAAACTGTAGGTCTGGAATTTATTCAATTCCTTATTAGAAACAAGAGGCTTTATCCTCTTCAACTTTATCAAACAAATGTATTTTAGATGGACTTAATTATTGCTTTGGGAAGATGATGTTATATTTAAAATAATACATTGATAATAGTATATGCAAAACTGGTGATAATTGCATTACAAGTTACTGTGAAAAAGGTAAATCCTTATTTATATAATGTATAGAACATGAGAACAGTAATTAGCATATATTTTTGTACTGCAGCTTGAACAAAAACTAACAGATGCTGTTTTGATAGACTGTGTAATGTGATACTACATTAGTGTTGCAACTAGTGTCTGGTTTTTAATTTTTAATCCAGTGCCGGTATTTCTAGTGATATTCATAATTCTAATAAATTTATGTTCTAGATCTGTGTAGATCTAGTTATGTATTTTCAAAACCATAGTGTGTCTTTTTGAAAAATACATATCTGATTTTGATGTTTTAATTTTTGGTGCATTTTCTCTTAGTTGGGTACTACTTTTTTTAAGGCGTAAAGTGAAGATGAAGTTGTAAACTGTAGAATTTCATGTCTTCAGTAGAAGTATTCCAACCTCTTATTCTCTTTCCTGTTTTTAAATATCAACCACACTTAGAGCTCCCTACAAATAGAAGTGTTTTCAAATCTAATAACAATTTGCCCAAGTTCTGATGATGGTCTCATTTTGCAATCAGCATTACACTGCAAGGATCACAGAAGTCAGCATTTTTTTTAAATCATACACAAAATGCAACGGTGTCTTCTCTCTCTCGTTACTGTAAGAGGCAGAGAGGAGGCAGAGAGGTAGGAGCTGGGATTTTTGGCAGAGCTTCTCCTACATTGTTTGCTGTTTCTCTGTTCAGTTCCATCTCCACGTCCAGAGAGCACCTACATAGAAAACAATGTGTCAAACAGAGCCTCGGTGTTACCAGCAGACAGCACCACGGTGACAAACCTCCCCAAGAGACAAACCACCTTTGATACCTGGTGAGTTGTACTTTGCACACACGTGTGGAGAATGGTGGGAGAAAAATGTGGTTTTAACTGGAGGGAAAAAAACCTCATGCTTTCCTCGAGATTTGCAATTGTTCATGTGCTTAGCTGCTTCCTCCAGCTGTAGTGGCACAGCATGGCATGTTTTCTGTCCCCTTTTGAGCAGCAAGAAATCCTTCATTGCACCCATAACACGAATGCATTAAAGTTTATATGCTTTTGTCCAGTCCTTCACAATTTTTTTCCCACTATTAGTCTTTAGTTAAAGATAGTATAAAATGCTTGTGTGTAGTAGCTATAGAAATTTGTAGATTCCAGAAGCATGAATTGTTAGACAAGTGGAAAAAATATCAAAATGCATGTTTCCATATATAAAGTAGTACTATATTGTTGAAGAATATTTTCACCCTACAATGGGGACCACTGCTCTCTTTGTTTACACACAGAAGGAAATGAATATGTTCTATGGGAAAATGGACTAAGCAACATCTTAATGGCATATATTGATTCTAAAAGATTAAAAGCATCATGTGGCTCTGTTATATAACATAGAGCACCTTAATTATGCTAATAAAATGACAGCATATACATAACTTTGCAGGGAATAGCTTTAAAGGGAAATACCTTAATTTTGTTTCTCTGAGAGCTGTTTGGCTCTAAAATACTCTTAATCTTATACTTTGTTAAATCACTGTAAAGCATATTAAATAAAAAATAGCAGATGGACCTTCACAGGATTGGTGGGAGGAATGGACTGCATACATTTGCATGGTTCAACTAGGCATTGTCCCACTATCTGAAACACTTCTCTCTGAAAGGGTCATAAATTCATGCTATCTAAACTGTTTCAGTGGTTTGTTGACTTAATGTGTTTTCACACAAATAACGAGTGCATTACGTGCTTTAAAGAGAAAGGGGGTTGGGGGGTGGTGGACAGTTGGTATTTCAGCTTGTGTTCAGGTTTTATACCTATGTCAGTAATAGAAGATGTTTTACTCCAGAACCCTTCTCACCTGCTCTGATTCACTAGAGTCTGCTTCCTGTCCTTCAGTAGCTCCACCTACATCCATTTTCTGGAAGTTAGCTGAGGAAACCGGTCATTTATATATAAAGGTGGTACTTATGTTGTGACTTAAGTGGCTAAAGAAGGTATTTATTCCTACTGTTGAACCCTTTTACCATTTTACATTGTCCTTCATATCTGGATCTTTCTATCTTGCATATAACATAAGACAACTGGAATCTTGTTTTGCTTTATATATCATTCAGCAATATATTGTCTTGACTGCAAAGAAACATGTAATGTTATTTTATCTCTGAACTGAAAAAAATAGCATATGTTATTAGAGCTGGTTGGGAACTTTTTTTATGAAGTATTCTTTTTGTTTATAATGCCAAATTACCAAAATCAAAGCTTTTCAGAGGAACTGGCTGATACCCACTAACCTTTTATTGTGAAGATTTTTCAGCTCCAGGATGGAATTGCCAGTCAAAACCAGAGATACCCTCAAAACAAAACATATTTTGGAGGAAACATTATTTTTTAGAATGCAAGGAACTTGAGTGCAGGGTCTTTGTTATTTAAACCAGAGGTTTGAACCAAGATCTTAGATCTAACAAGTGAGTGCTCTAAACCAGAAGTTAGAGGTTATTCTGAAGGACATTGTCTGGTTCCCTCAATATATTCTCTTGAAGCTGTTTCATCTTGTTAAAACAGTGAAAGGACCACAGAGGTGCTGAATATGGCCTTGTGAAAAAGGCCCTTCAGTAACATTGAGACAGTTAGATTTAAGCCCTTGCTCCAAATTACTCAAATATTTTCTCACTAAGTGGAACAGCTCCTTTGAGAGAGGAACCCACAGAAGAATAAGCATTTCTTCTTATGACATGGAAGAAATAGTAGTACCTGCATCACCAGGTACTGCTATTTTAGCATATGCTTATCTTTCTCTTTTCCTACTCCCTATTTTCCCAAAATGTTTCCTGCCCGGCTCTACATGCTAGCTCTGTTCAAGTTGTTCTGGCAGTGGTCTAATGTTGTTGCAAAATTTTTCTGTGCCATAAATGCAGCTTAATCAGATTCCTGAGTGGTGAAGAGTCTGTGTTCCTCTACTTAATTTTCTGTATACAAGTTGTGTAAATGCTTATGCAAATGTTGAAAGCTCTAATGGAATGTGATTCTGCTTACATCAATTTTATGATGAAGTAAATATTTGATGCTTGACTGACATAGCTAACTGGTACATGACAATTCATCTTGAATTATAAGTGACATGTATTCCACCTGGACTTGCCACTACTGTAAAATACTGCTTCTCATACTATTGCTCTGTGTTGCCTTTCTTCTGTCAAAGATTCTGTGAATGTTTGCTAGACTGAATTGTCACAGATGTTCCCTTGTCTTTGTGTGCATTTTTTGCTCTGTCCCCACTGTCCTGCCTTTTAAAATAAAGATGTTATAAACTTGACTTTTGTCATCAGATTTTACTCTTAAATTACTAGATCATTTCTGAACTTCAGACAGCTTGATTTGAAAAAAGGCAATTTTTTTATCCTTCTAGAAAATCTTTTCTTTGCTAGATTAATTTCCTGTAAATTACCTTGAACTTGCTCAATTTTTTCTTATTGATACAAGAACAGATATTTTATTCTCTTTTACTCATACAGGCTTGTCCTGAGCTGGGCAAAGTCAGTAGGTATAGGCAAGATACTTAGTTGTATTCTGCCAGTGTGCCAGAACATTGGCCTGAGTTATCTTTTCCACTGTCATAGTTCTAAATATCTCTTCAGAATCAATTCAAACATGCAGTAGTGTATCTCACATCATATTGGAAGTGTTTGCATTGACTGCTTACAAGATATATGGGGGCTTGTGAAAGCATTTTCGTTTTGACCTTTCATGTCCATACAAATGTAGTCGTGCTATGACAAGCAGCTTGTCATATCTTCTCTAGCATATGTCATACATTTCTGCAAAAATAATAAAAAATAAGAACTATATGTATAATATTGCTATTTATATTGGTCATTCCAATATTATATGTATATAATATATATAAACACAAAATCTGTCATTCAAGAAAATAACAAAAAAAAAAAAAAAAATCTCACTCTTACAAGAGTAAAAGGCTTAAAACTTTATCCACTATTAAGTTTCAAGGTTCCAGAACAATACAGTATTTTGTAAAAAGGACATGATTGACTTTTATATTGCTGTGTCATTATCAATGTAACACCATAGTCTCACTTACTATTCCTGAAAGTAAACGGTTACCAGCATCTGAGCAAGTTAGTTTAAAGCATGTTCAGCTGTGTGTGCAGCATGACTATTGCTGCATTATAAATTGTTTTCAGTTCTTTAATGGAATTTTTTTTAAAAATCAAGAAATTGTGAATTCTGGATGATATTCTGTATATGAGATAATAGATCTGGGGTTTATTCCAATTAATAAATCCTCCTTTTCCACATGAAAAATAAAAAAATTGCAGCTCCAAACAGAGTTCAGATTTGATCTTTTGATTTTTAAGCTTTCAATGCTAGACTTTTAGACCATGAAGTTTTACTGTGGGCTTCAGCTTGTGGGATTGAGATTCTTATCTTGACTATCTATTTGAATTGTTTCATTAGTTTCTGTCGTTTTCTTGGCTTTGCTGAATGGTAACTGTGTACCTGCCCCTTAAGGGGCTTTGAGTAAAACTAAAAGCTAACTTGGAGAATTTGCCTTTGTCATTTATCTTCCAAAGAAAAGTTCAGCTATTTCAGTAATTCCTTCATTAGACAAAAACCTTACTCATGTATTTGTGATTGGATCAGTAAAAGGAGTAGTACATGAGGGTTTCCAAGCCAGGCTGCCTGCTGAGATTAGGGTTGCTGAAGAATAACTAAAATAAGCATGAGGAATTGCCTCCCAAAAAGAGCTGTCTGCAATACGAATATCTCTATGGCAGCATGAATACAACATGCTTCCTATTTTTTTTCTTTTTAGATAATGTGAAAGCATATCAGCTTGCTTGCCACATGCATGTTTGCTGCTACACCTCATTGTACCTGCATGAAGCTGGATACCTTTCCTACTAGGAACAATAAATAAGAGTGAAAATCACATAATTTCTGTTTTTACTTATGCCTTTTCCAAGTGTTTCAGACCAGAATAACCAATGTGTCTACATTATATGTCCTAAGCATACAAAAGGTACTCAAAGATAAAATAACAAAGCACAGCATATTTTGCCCTTGGTTTCTGCTTGAGAATGAGCTCTCTTGAGTGGGGGCTGTTCTCCAGGGCTACTCTTACTTGCTACTAAAACAGACAGCACATAAAATACTCTGGTGGATCTGTTTGCTTTCAAGAGATGAAGCTTTATACAAAATACCAAAATACTTGCTGTGTGTTGTAAGAGTTTAGTGTTGTATGACTCTACCATACAATTTTTTTTTTTTTTTTTTTTAATAATCCTAATTTTTTCCTGCACTGTCCATTATCTGAAAATCATCTTTTGGGATGCCTAAAATATCCCAGTGTTTCATCATCGATCAAAATGTTCTGCTCTATTTTTACTTAGTACAAAATCCTGGTGTTGAAGCTTCCTGCTATAATGCTATATATGTTCACTCTCTTCACATAATGAGCATGTGTTTTGAAGCAGTTGCTTTTCAAGGTCAGTGCTTTTTCAGACAACTGTACTGCAATATGAGTCATAGGAGTTAATGACATAAACCATTCAGTATAAAACCACTGGCTTTTGGGTAAGCAGCAGTTGAAAATGAGCAGTTCTCAGCCCCTTATTTTCCAATTCTCTCTGGTCACTGTAGCCATAAGGAGGAAATGATGGTGCACAATTTCATTTCTCTCCTCTCTGCTCAACTGCTGTGGAGAGCAGTTTTCTCATCCAGATTCACTGGGCCAAAGATAAGAATCACACTTGAGTGAATCTCTGTCTAAAAGTATGACAAAAATTGTTCCAAGCTTCACTCTGAAGATTAACTTCACCTTTTAAAATACAGCATCTCCATTTTTGAATAGACTTTGTAATAGAAAAGCTATAGCAAGACATGGAACAATTTTAAAGGATTGTGTAAAGTAACCTCCTGGGGTCTTGCTTATGATCTGTCACTGGTTCCTCAGTGGACAACAATCATCAGGTTGATGATTTGCACTGGGGCTGTGGTTTGGGATATGCTTGCAGATGTGGATACACAGGAGCTCCTTCAGGGAAAGGCTCAGAAGGTTCTTAGCCCCATCTACATGACTGTCTGAGTACAAGCAGGATACTTGGGGCGTATGCTTTCCTCCAGCTTTTCTAACAAATCAAGTAAAAATCATTTAGTAAATAATTCAGCAGGTGTTCTGTCTGGGTTAAGTCATACTCATGAGTTCACTGAATCTAAAGCTATCAGTAGTCTTTACTCTTTGGCTTTCTCCTTGGTGCTTTAAGTGACTTGTATAAGAATGCCTTACACCTGTCACACTGTTTACAGTAGTACCAAATACAGGGACTTAACAGCAACAGGAACCCTTAGCAACCCAGTATATTTAAAATATGTGTTATAAATATAATAATTACATTAAACTATATTTTTTCCCTGCAGTAGTGTTGTAATGTCCACATTAAATATATATTGTCATGCACCTGAATGTATTTTCTGCATCTGGATATAAGTTCCCAAAAATCTAAATTAGGAAAATTTCTACCATACTTCCTGTCTGTGAATCTTTTTTGCTTAGACAATTCTCTTAATGAACAGTTGCATTTTACTACAGGATGTAAACACTGCATGTGTTTATGCTTAGAGCCAGGTAACATTTCAAGCTTGAGGTGGTTTTGTGGAGAAATCGAGGCATTAATACCACCTACCAGAGGGAAGATGGTTTTATCAATAAGGAGGATGACTCCAGTGATTTCTACCCCAGTTCTGTTTTTCACATTTACTGGGGGGAAAAAAAGCCTGGCATGTAGTAGCAGCTGAATCACCAGCTGATAGCATAGCATTTAAAGCCAGAATTAGAAGCCAGTGACAACTATATTAGACAGTTAAACGTTGCTACATTACAGTCACTCCAAGAAAAGCTGCTCCTGTTTATCATACAGAGCTCTTAAAACAGTGGCTTTGCTTTAGGCTTTCCATCATGACAATGGAATAATTTCTTTTTTGTTTTCATGCAATTTAAGCATAAAAAATGACTATTAAATGACCTGGTATGACTTTCTGTATATTAGTCGCTATTAAACGTCCATCCTCTGGGATCCAGGCCCAGAGGCAGACCTACTGGCTACATTTCTCCAAGATGAGGATTAGGTCCTGATTTGAAATGTCAAAGATGGGAAATCCACTTCACTAAGGAGTTTGTTCTGGCAGTTAATGATGTTATTGTGAAAATCAGTGCCTTATTTCTAATATGACTTCTTAGGCTTCATCATCTACCTACTTGTTCTTGTTACATCTTTGCCTGTTAGTTTAAAGATTTTTCAAGTATTCTGTAATTTCTTTCTGGAAAAGTAGTTGTGCATCATGATCAAGGAAACTAAATATTTGGGCTGATTTGGCTCTGTTTTTAAACACACTAAAGAGATTGAAATCTCTGAAAATATTTCTGTGATGCTTTCCTGCACCATTTTCAATTTTCAAGCTATTTTAAAGGGCTCTAGAACTGCATTCAGTTATGTCTCATCACTATCCTTGTACACCATCTTTTTACCCCATATAAGTACTTAATATACATGGTTTGCTGTATATATTGAAAGTAACATGTTATTTATCAGCTGTAGTTGCTTCAAATGTGTAAATTAAGAGTTAAAAGGCAGAAGTTCAGTCTTCAGGCAAGTCACCTGGTCTATTTTTGGGTCTCCTCCTTCTGCCAGCACTGTCTCACGCATAACAAACTAACTGAAGGTTTTAAGTTGAAGTGGACAGCAGTAGCTCCCCAGCTCCCCTGATGATAAATTTGGAACCATGCCAGCAAGGGTCAGAAAGTGCAATTGAAAGTGGTTCTCTCTGGCCAACTTTGCCGCTCCTGGTTCTCCGCCAAGCAATGGATGAACGGGACCTGTGCTTTTATAGCTCATCGCCATTTGTATGTTCTCTCAGATATGCTTTTCATTTTCTTAAAAGACCTCGTGTGTGTGATATTTTGGTTCGAGTATTAAATTCTGGCTTAAAAGAACACATGCATGCTTTCCTTTTCCCTAAATAACTATTCATTGGTTTAAACTAACCATTTTACCCTAACACGTGTACCTCCTATCCCTTGTAATAAGTCTACCTGGTATTTGTGTAGTAACCCTGGAACCAATGAATGCTAAAACATTAAGTATCTTTTTACTTTAATCAATAATTTGCATTCTTTGGCATCAGATCTCAGTATTACACATAATTTACAAAGTAATACCATAATAAAATTTCTCTTACAATACCTTATTTCATATTTAGGAAAAGTCCTGAAAACCTTAACAGTCACTCAGAACAGCTCAAGGAGAAAGAAAAGCAAGGTTTTTTCAGGGCAATAAAAAAGAAAAAGAAGAAATCTCAAAATGTAAGTATGCAGCATTTCTGATAGAAGAATTCTTTTATACATTTTTAATTATACCATTTTAATATGCTAGATTAGTACCGTACCTTTGCATTATTTATGATTGTGTGTGTGTATACACTTGTTCCTTTATTTTCTCTCTTCACTATATGAAAGTCAAATTCCTCTCATGTTCAGGGTTGATTTTTCTGCATTTTCAAATATTTCTTCATTTACTAGTCCCAGGCACCTTTGTTTTCATTCAGACCCTTTGAGAACCAATTTTGATGCAAGTTTTAAGATGATGTTGCAAAAAATTCTTTTTCAGAATATGGTGATATCATTCCAAGAATAGTAAATTCACTGTTTCACATCCCCAGAGATTAAATAGTTTCAGGAACCCATACAGAGAAAATGAGACTGTTACAAATGAGAATTCTTTCCAGTCTTTTTCATGGAAGTGTCTTGGTAACAGCCTGTCTTCTTGCTGCAGTCCATGGCTGGAATAAGGTCGATGTGTCTTAACCATTCTTAAGCGTTGTATGTTTTGTTGAGGGAATGGATTGTGGCCTTTGTTATTCACTATAAGTCTTTGGTGTCTCATACATTTTTGCATTTTCATACAGTTTTTGGTAGGGAGAAAGGACTTTCTTCTATCAGAAAGTAGTGTTATACTAACATTTCACAAAGATTTATAATAAAGGTATCCCTAAGAATTGAAGTAACCTAAACCTATAATCTCATTCTTAAATGACAGCTCTGGAAACAGTAAAACATTTAAAACTGTAATGTTCCTGTAAATGCAGTTACAATTTTGAAAATTCTCAGAATTGAGTAAATCATGCTTACTCGTGGCAAACAGGTGTGACTTAATAGAAATATTCACTGTCAAGGAGTGAGGTGATATGACTGAGTATTGGCAGAGGGCCAATCTGTTGAAAATTGGGAGAGGAGTGATTATCAGGCTTTCTATTGTTTTGTTAGGGTTGTTTTTTTTTAGAACATGTGCATATGTATATTAATTAGCACTCAGAAATGCACCTCACCTTCCAGCTGGGTGGGATTTACAGCAATAGCATCTACCTCTCCTTCTGAACTTGTTCACCCTCATAACTATATGTAGCTCAAATATGATCATTTGTATTAAACAACTGAATTAAATGTCTAGATCATTGCTCTTGGACCGTTTAATACCAAAATGTCCATGTCAGGTAACATACCTAAGCCATTGGTTCCAGTGATGCATTTTCAAGGGAAAAAAAAAAATTAAAAAAAGGTGTTAAATTTGCATTGCTGTACTGTACTCTGATTCCAGCCATTCAGACATGGTGGCACACAACACTCCAATAGCTCAGCTGAAAAATGGTGTATTAATTACCTCCACATTAAACTGTGTGAAAGAAATATATACTGGACTGTACTGCCTCTCAAAATCTGGCATTTTACAAAACACCTAAATCAAAAGCTCCTTGACCTATAGCTACCAAAACCATTGCTGATTACAAGATAAAGCAGATTTATATATAATCCTTACTCCTATTTCTTCTCACTCTTGAGAAGAGGGGTAGAGGGGAATGGAGAGAGAGACAAGGGAAAAAAACCTATTTGCTACTTAGAGCTAGTATCTTATTGATAAATAAATTAGTGAAATAATATAGTGATCAACTCTTTCATCCTCAGCTAGAAACTTGCTGAGATCAACTTGAGTTTTAGAGCAAACCAGAGTCGGAGAAACCTCCTTTCATTTCTAGTTCCATCTGATTACCAGGACATAGACTGGCATAGACTGTACCTCTGGCATGTGTACAGGTGTCTGGCTTAGACACTGTTCTTTATTCTTCTGTTGGTTGAAGACATCTACCTAACAAACACTGGGACAATCTTTAGGATCTTCCAACACAAAATAAAATTACTGCCTTCAATTCAGCACCAGATTTGGCATTAGTAGTAAAAGCTGTTCACAGCACTGTAATATTAGCTCTTCAACTACACATATGTTTTCTATTAATTCCTCTTAAAAGTCTTAATAGACAGCTTGTGACTACCCAGGGTTTTTATATTTTTCTGAGACCTACAATTTCTGTAGAGTCCTACAAGTACGAAATTCCAGCTATTTACCCAAACACAGACTTTCAGCAAGAAATAACAAATTAGACCAGATGACTGTCACAGAGCTAGGAAGCACATAATAGCTAACTATGATTTCCTTCTGATATCCTTTGGCAAGTCTCATTTTGCTGGTGATCATCATCACAGGAGTCGTAAAAGATACCTGAAATTGGATTGAAGACATCTTAGTAACATCATTCTCAAAATGTCTAATAGCCCAGAATTGATCCCAGTTCCTGACACTTTTCCTGTAGGTTGTTCCCATGAATCACTCTCCCTAGAGTTCTCCAGGTGCAGTACCTCATGGGATAGCAATTGTTACTGCCTGTTATGGGAATTCTTTGCCATACTCTTTTTGCAGAGCTGTTTTTATCCATTCTCCTTTTCATCATTTGAAGTGTTGTAATCTAGCAAAAGGTTTTGAGGATTGTTAGAATCACAGTTTTATGTCATCTGCCACCAAACAATTTGATATCCATGAGGGTTGTGCACAGTGTCAGTAGGCACTATTTTCAGAGGAGCCTGAGTTTTGCAGATTTTGGCACTTATTTCTAGCTATGGCTCTGAAGAAATTATCTACTTTGGAAAAAACAATTGCCGGTGAGCATTTCTTTTAGCAATGCTTTCATTCTTCTGACCATAAAGTTCCTAAACATAAGCTATGCTAATTATTGATTTTCATTAACCTGGATGGAATCTAGAAGCTGAAAAAGGTGTGTGAAAGCCCTTGCTTTTGGTAGTGCACTTGTCATTGTATTTAGTCATGTAATAATTCTATTACATAATAAAGATTTCTTCTGATAGAAAAGAAAATGTAAGGCACAGTATGTGTCCTATGCTTCTTTGACCTGAGCAGGGGAGAAATAGACCCATTTATTATTCTAGTACCTTAGAGTTCTGTTTGTTGTTCATGCATCCACTGCTAAGCTTTTTGGTTGTGCTCCAGAAATTAAAATAAAACAGCCAGTGTACTTCCAGCTGTACATGAAGTTGCTAATGGCATATTTTATGTTAGAACTAAAATAATTCATCTTGGAGCCTTAGGTCTTACTGCAAGTTAAAAATAGAATGGGTTGGGTCTTTTTCCCTAGAGTAGCTATCAACTGCTCATTCTGAAACCAACTCCTATTATTGTTAGTGTATCTTTAATATTTTCTTTATATAAAAATAAGAAATGTCATACTGCTTTAGGTCATTATCAGAAATACAAATGATTGCCAGAGGATTTAATTCAAAGCTCTGTAAAGTCAACCAGAGCTACCAGTTATTTCCAAAAGCCTTTGAAATAAACACAGTCTGTATTCCTAATGAACATGGATATAAGAATAGGTGTGCTGATCTTTTTTTACATGCTTTCTATGCATTGAGTTGCTTGAATTTGTTCCATAGGCTTTTTTCAATCATGATTGTATTTTCCAAAAGCAAATTATAGGCTTGATAACACGTATTGTCGAATTACCAAAAAAAATTTAAAAAGAGTTAACATAGTAAGGGACAGATCTCTCAAATTGAAATACTGTGCATTTAGTTTTTGTGTCTTATATTGCAGACAGACTCAACCAACGGCGAGAATCCAAGCATCAAGAAATCCCTCTTTCCTCTTTTTAATTCAAAGAATAATTTAAAGCATAGTTCTTCTTTGAAAAAACTTCCTGTAGTCACTCTACCAATGGTATTAATTTTTAAGTACAGTAACACTGTAAAATGCTCCAGTAAATTTGTTTTACTGACTACAGCAGCATGTGGTTTATTTTCATGGTATCACTTCTTCTTCATGCCAGTTAAGTATCTTGGGCCAGTTCAATAAATTCAAGTAAAATTGGCAGTTCTGTTGAAACAGATTGTGCCTAAAAAAATTTTTTTTAGTAATTGATACAGTGAAAATGTAACATACACAGTTCCAGAGTGAGCCTTGGGAGTAAGACTAAGGAAGGGAAATAGTTGTGAAATTGTGTATGTTTAAAATAAAACGGTCTCATTATGTTTCATTCAGGAAAAAACTAACGTGTTTTGATTTATAACTATATCATAAATACATAATTTTATGCAAACTTCTTTATATATAAATTTAAATAAATTAAATACTAACAATGGATTATCTGGAAAGAACTTTAGCTCATGTGTCTGTTGTATTTTCGTTTGTCCTGACTGTTCATGATAAAAGACAGCTTGCATTAAAAATAGATTATATTTTGACTGTCCTCTTTTTACTTAGAATTCTTGAAATGAGATAAAAAGCTACATGTAAGTTTTGAATTATCTTTTGCCATAAAGTTTCAGCTGTTTCTTAATTTTTGCTTTAGTTTGGGGTATTCGTGGAGGACAAGGAAGATGGAAATAGAGAAAGCTCTTGGTTTTGTGATGTCAGTCAAGACATCAGTTTAGAGGGATTTTGGTCTGCTTCACTCTGCAGAAAATTTATAGAACTGATCCATGGTCTTAACTGCAGTATGGAATGCTTTTTAAATGAAGATGAGGCTCAACAATATTTTGGGTTTGATTTTATTTTTTGAGGCCTTGTTTAACTGCTCTTTCTTACAGCAAATAACACTAACCGCATGTGAATGCTTTAAGGGCTAAGGGTAGAGCAAATCTGCATGATGTCCACAGCCACTTACTCTTAATATGGGGAGAATTATTGAGAGGTCATTGCAATTCTGCTGCAGTAATGGGCTTCACTTGTGTTCTGTAATTAACTCTGGGAAATTATTTACAGCTATTCTTAAGAAAATATTAGGAGACCAGTATTTAATATTTTGTTGCAGATGCCTAACGCTGAGGGTCAGGATCTCTTGGCATTACAGAAAGCCATTCATTCTTCCAATCACCAGAGCAGCAGGCAGAAGGATTGGCATCCTGAGAAGATGACAGAAATCCAGCCTCATGTAAGTGGCACTATCAATTCCCCACATATTAATATCACTGATGTATCTTGACAGCTTTTTCTCTGGTGAAGAGAAGAATTGCATTTGACATTGTTTTGCAAGTTTCTAATTCCTTGCTCACTGGATGTAAAAAATCGTGTACCTGCAGTCCTTCATAATTTTTTTAAAATGTAGACATGAATGACAAGGAAAAGAGAAACTAAATGTCCTGTGTCAGTCTTTGAGCCTTTCGAAATATTGGTTATGTTTTTATGTTATAGGCAAGCAGTGTTTCAGTGCATGTCTACAGTAGTGGTGCAGTGCTGTACAAAAGCTCTCAGATAGCTCTTTAAGGAATGGTGAATCCCGAGGGTTGGCTGCTGCTCAGCAGAGTTTGATACTTGATGTGGTCTCCAAAGCATGGAGACCACGTTACAGTGTGGCTGGCACAGACTGCAGTTCCAGCAGGCTACATTTTTGGAGCATAGCACTGCACTAGTGCAACTTTATTTTCTCCAGTTCTAAAACCAGCTCAGTGGGCAGTGTTTGGGAGGGAATGTCAGTGCCATGCTCCATTGTAGTCACACTGGTAACTGGAAAAGAGGGTTTGTTGCAGCTGTGTTTGAAGAAACAAGTTAGCTCTGTGAGCTGTGGAATTTAATGAGACTGCTTTCATATCACTTTGTGTACTCAGGCTTCCCCCAGCTCTTGCTACCCATTTTCAGTAACCCTGTATCACCATTTACCTTCAGCCTGCTCACCAGTGAAGCTTTGGGAGACCTGAGCTGCCAGCAAACAAAATATGTAACTTCTGGGTTCTGGGAGACCTTGTTTCAATGCAGATGGTTACTCAAGACTCACTCTAACCCCTAATTTATGTTAACAACATTTTTAAGAACTTGTATTTCTGAAATTTGTTTTTCATAAAATGTGGCTGAGGTTCTTACGTTAATAGCAGAAGTGACAGATGGACAGCTAATGCAATTGTCTGTGCCTGCATTTTCAAAGGAAACAAGGGTAAAATAATTGACGGGAGCAATTTTTTCCTGAGGGAAAAAAGATTCCATCTTTTCAGGTAGCTAATAGATTGGACTGTGATGAGAAGACATTTTCTCAGGTGTGTAATCATAGCTTGGAATGAAATATATCAAACAAATATGAACTAAAAGTGAAGAAGTCCTGTGAAGTTCAAGATGGTCAGTTTAGGATAGGACAGCTTTTTTATGGGAGGTCTGATACGACGGAGCTTTCCTGTGTGCCTTTCAGAGCCAGCCGTTAAAATCTCTTCGGAAGCTCTTACACCTCTCTTCAAACCATCCCGTCGCTGCTGAGCCCCGCTTCCAGCCCTTACCCAGCCAGCCAGCCAAAGCTTCCTTTCCTGAAGTGCGCATCCACCCCATGAGCCAAAGCTCCAGCAGCGGCAGCAGCGGCGTGCGGCCGGAGCCCCAGCCGAAGAGCCGGCCAACGCTGCAGCTCCCGAGCCAGCTGGAGCCCACCTGGCATGTGCCCCCCGTAAACAGGGCCGTGAGCGACGGGCCCCCCTACTCGGACCAGCTGCCTTCCAAGAGCGGACAGAACGGGCACACCTACAGCCGAACAAACCGGCCGCGGATGCCCAACCTGAACGATCTCAAAGAGACAGCCTTGTAACTGCCCTCCAGCAAATAGACCGTCAGTGTGGGTGGAGATCAGCATAGGGGAGCGGTGGTGGTTCTGGTGCTGGTAAGACTGCATTTTCAGCTTTATAAAGGTGTGCAATATGTACGTGTGGAGCTATGCTGTTCAGCACCACGAGAGAGTCAGGGATTATACAGGAACACAAGTGGAACTATGTATTACCAGTCATTAGAAATGTCACTGGATGCCAAGCAGAGTGTGCCGGTCAGGGAGAAAAATGCATTGTCATTTTCTCTCATTTACATTCCAGCTTAGTGCACATCTCTGTCTGAAAGCTGGGAGACTTCTGGTATGTATTGGCACTTATAAGGGTGAAAACATTGTCTAGACCTATGCCCTTACTACATTTTTTGCTGCCTAGTTAAAACAGTGGGGTTTATGTGATAAAAGTGTATCCCTGTTAAGGGTTTAAAGTTAAATTGTATGTCTTAAATTTGTTTTTTAAACTTCCATATTTGATAGGATTTGTAATATTTATTTATTATGACCTAATATCGTACTGTTATAATCATATCTTTTATGTTATAATGTAAAGTTATTTTGAGCTGTTTGAAACATTGTGAAGCAGTGCAACAGCTACAGTAGTTTCTATAAAAAACTAACAGTAACATTTATATATTGCATCAGGAGTATTTTATTCTATATATAAATATATATATAAATGGAAAATAACTGTCTGTTTTTTAAATATACTCATTTAAAAAAAAAGTATTGTTATGACACTATCTGCCATATTTTTTATACATTTGTGATATAAAGTGCAGTATTATACTTCTAATAAAAGGAAGTTGAATGTGGATATAAACGTGACTGTAACAGTATGAATCTTGCTTGGCTATGAGAGCCCAGTATTAGAGGCATTACTGGTAACAAACAAAAGACACCATTCGATTCCAAGCTTTATTGTGGGCTATTTTGTTGGAAGTATTGGCTAAACGTAAGAGACTGCAGAACTGTACAGTAATCTAAATGTGGTATGTTCTCCCCTATGTCCTTAGCTTTCCTAGTAATATTAATGGGATTTCTGCATCTGCATCAAGAGCACAGAGCCCCAGTACCAAATTTTTGTTTCTTCTAAAGAGATAAAGTGCCCCATGACTACAAGCAAAAAGCAGGTGCTCTTCCACTTAATAGCAGGGGTGAAAACCAAAGAAACACAGCATGAATTGCAAGTGAAATGCAGAACTTCGACACTTAAGCATAGCATGGCACTGCAGATCATGGTATAAGCTTTTATGCATATGTGTATTTTACATCTCTAGCAATCTATTAACTAATAAGATAAACACTGTATTAGAATTTAAACTACTCTTGCACTTTTTATTATATTTCAGGATGTATTTAAAGCTAGAAATCTGATATTCGGATATCGAGGGAGAAGGTTGCTATGCAACTTGATTTCTCCTTAGGTCTTACTATCCAAATATTCCCATACCCAGTTCAGCTACCAGTCTCAGCAAAATACTAGATCTTGGGTTCCAGTCTCCTGTACAACATAGTTAAAATTGCCTTTACCTTGGTGAATGTCAAGTGTAGCAAATACACATCCTGATTCCTCTGTTGCTACCAGTAAAGCAAATCAAAGGTGAGCCAGTAGGAGTCAAAAGAGTTATGCCAGTCTAAACTTTGTGCAATAAGAGGAGAGCCAGGCCTGTAGTGTCAGAACAATACAATCTTTCCTTTTTAAACACATAGTTCTACTCCCTCATTACTCTGCAGCATAGTTTGTTTTCCAGATGCTGTCCTCGTAAGACACCTGTACTTGCAAATATACTGTCTTTTCCAAAAAAGAGATTAACCTGAATGTAAATTGGATGATTTAGCCATAGATGTAATCAACAGAAGCAGCCAGGCAGTAAAAGCTGAACTTTTACTGGATATTCCGACGTGGATAACAATGCAAACTGGACATGCTGTTCAGTACCTCTTGAGTCATACCAAAGTCCTAACAACAGCAAATTCGGCACCACTACTGTAAAAATTGTTGTCAGAAAGAACAGTATGGAAGGATATTATATCAGTTTTGTCCAGGACTAAAAATAAGTCTACTAAATTTGAAAAATTACAAAATAGGAATTCTTCCTTTGTCAATTGCCTGCAAGAAATGTGCATGTGATTTTTCTATAGATAGATATGATATATAATATCTCAATATATATGATATATACTGTATTGATATATCATATATATAGCATATATAAATACAATAGACATCAAAGGGTATTCAGTTTTTTTCTAAGTTCAGCGGGCATCCAGGAAAGATAGTGTAATATTTATTTGTTGTCACTATCAGAGTTTAGGAGCTTATTTTAGCAGTCTCTGTTAGATTCATTTCTTGATCACAGCTGCATGAGCCCTGTTAGCCCTGCTTTTCAGTGGCTGGTGCCACTGAAATCCCTCACAAAAGCACTGCCTGAGAGTGGGGCTCTAAGCAGTGCAGTTTGAATGTGTCTTTTAGGGCAACAGAGCTGGTGAAGGGCCTGGAGCACAAGTCTTACAAGAGTGGCTAAGGGAGCTGGGGTGTTAAGTCGGGAAAAAGGACCCTCAGGAGGGTCCTCATTGCTCTCTCCAACCACATGAAAGGAGGGTGTAGCCAGGTGGGGGTCAAGCTCTTCTCCTGTGTCTCAAATGAAAGGATGAGAGGAAATGATCTTCTGTTGTGGCAGGAGAGGTTCAAATTAGATATTAGGGGGAAAAAGATTACTGAAAGAGTGTTCAGGCATTGGAACAAGTTGTCCAGCAATGTGTTGCAGTCACCAGCTCTGGAAGTGTTTGAGAGGCATCTGGATGTGGCACTTGGGGATATGGTTTAGGGGCGACTGGGGTGGTTGATGGTTGGACTGGATGATCCTAAAGGTTTCTTCCAACCTTGATGATTCTGCATTCAGTCTCACAGGGAGTGTTCAGTCTAGACTCTTCTGTGCTTTGTGGATATGTATCCTTTGGCCTCTGCAAGGTTTTTAGCTTGCTGGTAAGATCTTCATGCTGGGGATGATGATACTGGGCTCTATGTGGTTGTTATGATTTCTAGCAAGTAAAAATGCTTCTAAAGGATTTTTTTTCCTCCGTACCCATTAAGTTAAATCAGGGTAATCCCTGACTGTACATATAGCTGTTTAAAGTAGTTAGCAAATCCTCAAAGGTGACCCAAGGAATGTTTGAGTATTTGGTGGCCCATATTTACAGAAACTTTTTTCTACTTCATACTGAATTTTCCTCTTGATTTCAACAAACTGTAGTAGCTTTCAGTTGAATACTAAATTGTGTTGAATGTATGTAGTATTTTCTTCCTTCTGTTGGAAAGAAATTGCAGCAGCTCAGCCAGTTGGTGCTGGGATGAATTGTGTATTTTTAACGTGGTCTAGCTTCCCAATATTTAGAAAATGGCTAATGTAATTTTGTTGAGGTTTTCAAAGGGGTCTTATTATAGTGACTGAGATTTTCCGACTTAATAAAGAGGAAGAGAATTATAGAGCAAACGATTTTATAAGTGTGAGCTTTCCTTTTCACTGGTCTGTGAGTCCTGTACTACATGCTCTGTAGATTTATTAATATAAAAGATCCTAGTTAAGCTACATTTTATTCTTTGGCAGTCTTCTGCCTTATGGCATCATTGATGATGTGAATAAAAAAGAAACTAAGTTTCAGAAATTAATTGTAGTCATTTTGCAGAACTCAAGCTGCTTAAACTTCTCTATATGTTTTTGTTATAGCTCTTGAGCTCTTTTTGACTGGAAAAAAAAAGCACCTTAAGCTCATCCTAACTGAAATTGTGTAAGTGTCTAAGCTGTCGTTTTAAACTGCCATGTAAATGTATTAACCTAGAACAGCATATATTTTCAACAGACCTGGCCACAGAGAGCAGTCCCTTTGACCTGTTTAACACTTTTTGCTGCATTTATTGCAGTCCAAGTTCAGGAGAACACTGGACAGAGTTCTTGGCAGGAAGCCAATGATCCCAGATTTGTCTCTTAAAACATTCCCCAAACACTACTTGTATTTTAGAACAATATTAAAGCAGGCTTCATACTTCCGAGTGCATGAGGCATCCTCAGGTTGTCATTTGGCTTGTCACCTCTCTCTACCACACCAGCTTGTTTCTGGGACCAAGGCTGGAGTGACTCTTCAGGAAGCAGTGGCCCGTGGTAGGCTCTTCACCTTCCTTGTCATTGCAGTTAGATCTCTTAGGAGATGAATGTCACTTGTTAAAAAACTACATGCTTTCTTTTTTTCTCCAAAACCTGATGAGGCATTAGCTGAGTAGACTCCTGGGTTCACCCAGAAAAAGCAATGTGTTCTCAACAATTCTGTAGACCTCCCTATAAGAACACAGGGAACCTGTGGGAATACAGATTATACAGCTCTGAAAGCACTGTTGTGATCTAGGTAGCTAAAGCAAAACCTATCCGCTTCAAAGAGGAGCTGTGCTCTAGAAGTATTGGGGGTTTTATTTATGTTTCATTTTTTGTTGTCTTGTAATGATTTGACAGTGAGACATGCTTCAAAATAATTGCATGTAATTAATTCTGTATGTGTAGATCACTGTCATAGTAGAGCTGGGAGAATATTTGCATCCCAGTCACACAAAGAGTATGAAACGGATAGCCTTATATGATACACTGCAAATTGTGGGGTGAAATAAATGAATGTTTTATTTTTTCCATTCCAGCCAGCATACCTACTACATCTGTTAATGGGGTAATATCACGAACCATGCATTTAGGCTGTTGTTCATGTTAGTAGGCCCACCATTTGAAATAGAAGTGCCCCGGAAGATGGTTGGAAAGGTGATGTGCCCTGTGTAACCATTTTTGAATAACCTTCAAATCAGGACACTATTTAAGAGCAGGTGCCTTTCCCTACACAGCTCTTTCTAATGGTATCATGGTATTAACCATTCAGTAACTGGGTTTGTAATGAATGAGGAAAAAAGCCATTTAACTTCTGTCCTTTTTTTAAAAGGGGGTGATTTGAGTAAACCCTTTTAAATATAACAAAGCTTAGAAGTTCTAGATGTTGGCACCTTTTTCAAATGGTCAAGCAGCAGCAGTGCATTAATGCATAGGCTCATCAGGCAAGTGAAGGCTTGTGCTGTACTGAGTGTTGTACTGAAACAGAAGATTACTCATTTTGCAATCAGGAAGCAAATTTCATTAAAATTAGCAAAGCAGATTTTATAGGAGATCCTCTTTCAATTGTAAGAAGAAAGCTCTCTTAGGTCATCTGTCCTCTCAGTGGAGTGTCTTAACAACTACCACGTGAGACAGGTAAATAGGTAAATCTGATGGATTACATCTGAATTTTACTTATTCTGAGTTCTGCTTGAATACAGATTTGTGACCTTGTGTGCAGCCAATTGCTTGATGCAAAACCTGGGGTTTGACCTACTCGGTGGAAGACACATGTAAATTGTGAGAGGACTGGCCCCACTATGTTTGGATGCTTCCATTCCACCAAATCAGATTGCTTCTCAGGCTCTTTTAGAACATAACAAAATATGCAGCCAGGCAAAAGTGACTCTTGAAACACGGCCCAAAAGCCTGAACATGGAATTTGTAACTTAGCCTAAGAATGACTGCACATCTCTTGTCTTCTCTGTAAGTCAATCTACCTCCTCTCTCTTGCAGAATGTGGTTGAGGTTGGGTTTGTTTATTCTGAGCTTATTATTTACTCCAAATTTTGAAGAGACATCTAAAAAGATTCCTCCTCTAGGTACTGTTAGCAACCATGTAACAAAATATTGTTGGGCCTTCATCTGAAATACTTCTAAAACCTCCAAGCCATCTGAGCTCTCCTCTAGAATCCCAATGCCATCCTTTGCACTGCTTTGCAGTCTTCCCTTGGCCTTCCCCATGTGGTTCTCAAATATTGCAGTTGCCTTGTTCTTTGTTGTTTCTCTAGTGCAGATTTTCAGGGAGTTAGAGGCCTTATCTACTACTCCACCCTATTTGCTGTTTTACTCGAACAGCTATCCTTAGACTTGCTCAGGATTTCCTTCGTTTTAATTTCCCATTTCATCTGGGTGATATACCGTACCTCATTGTGCCCCCACCAAAACACACTGCCTACCAGGCTTTTCGTTCCACCAGGTCTCTGTTTTTACAGGGTATTGTTTCTCTGGATCTTTGAGAAATGCAAGGTGGCATCTTAATTGTACAGGCGTAGAAATGCAATGTGAAGTAGCTGCTGTCGTAGAGCTTTTCATTAGCATAACAATAAAGCATGTTCATAGCACAAGGTGGAAGCCGCTGTTCAATTTTCCTATAGGATGTGAAACTCTTGGTGTAAATTCCTGACATGTAAATCCAGTGGCAGAGCTTTTAACTCTTTAGTTACAAGGCAAAGCTTTTAAGCATACATAGGGAACTGTCTCGACTTTTCTTTCCTTTTTTTTTTTTTTTTTTTTTTTACTAGTGCACATCTTAGACTCGTACTACTGAAGGATCTGACTAACTGAAATAAGTAACTTTATATTTGGGTTATATGGAACAATAAGCTAAAATCCTCCCAGAAACCATAATTTTGTTGGAATTTCTATGCAGGCATTTTAAAATCTGGTTAATCTGATAAGGAATTCTGGGACTGCTTAGGTCTCCACTGTGGAATGTTTAATTTTAAATTTGTGTCATTTGGAAGAAAGAAAGAAAAATTAAGTTTAGGAAAATATTTTTTTTTTCACCATCTGCCAGTACAGATTAACAGGCTGGGGAGGCAGCTTTCAAAACTTCTGAATTTATGCATAAGATTCCCTGATGTTTTTTAACAGCTACTAGAAATCTAAAGCGCACAAACTTTTAAATCTACCGTGCTTTCTGTTGTGGAAGGGATATGTTGTGGTGTTAGCCTTTTTAATCCTGGAATACAAATTGATTTTAAAATGTATTGAATATTTAAGGATGACTTCATGCAAGTTAATAAACCATTTGTAAAGTGTTTGTATACAACCCTTTGTATCATGTTGTTGGTACACCTTACCAAATTTTTTTTTGAGCATGTATTCCATTCTTTACTTCTGTACAATTTCTATTGTTGCTGTAAATACTCTAAAAGAGAAAAAAAATCCTGTGGTAACCTTAATTATCAGCATGGAAATGGTTAATTTTTACTGAGCACAATGTATTTTTGAATGGGCCTTCCAAAATATGTCTTTAATAAAAATGCAGATTTTGCACTAGAACACTGGCATTATTCAACAGCTGATCTTATTCCTGACACGTCTCTTCCAGAGTACCTCTCCATATGTTAGCTTGACTCAGATGAGTGGAATAGACCAGAACCAGGACTCCTGTGCCCAGTGGGTCACTGCCAGGTCCTGGCTGACTCCCCCATCTGAGAAGCTGCTTGTATCTGTCCACAAGCTTGATGCTTCCATGGGATGTTTCCACAGGTAGCATCTCTGAAGCACCTTGTTGCCCACCATTCCTCCAGTCTCATTGCAGGACAGATTATTCCTTTCAGGCAAGAATCTCTGCTGTTCTCTCTTTTGAACAGTACCAACCCACCAAGCCCCTCAGCAGGCACTACCAAAAATTAAAAGGCCCTGAAAGTTTCCAGTTCACAGTCTTCCCCACAGGAAAAGTGTCATGATGGCATTTCATCATTGTCACATGTAAACTGAGACACTTCTAGGCAAGTGTTGAGGTGTTGAGATGTCAGCAATAAGAGTTTTTGATTACTTCCTCTTTAATGTATCCTGGCTATGAGTTTTTTTGTTACTGTGTGCAGCTTTAAAAAACTTTAAGTATTTCCCTGCTGTTCTCTCATTCTTTGGGGTAATTGGAAACAAACCGAGGACCACTTTTCCTGGGCCTCCTTTCTTTCCCTCTGAGCTTCAGCAAGACTTGCTGAAAGCCAGGACTTGCAGTCTGTTAGATCCCTCCAAAACAGCTGCCTGATGGGTTGTGCAGCAACCACAGCCTTGGTGAGACCAGGCTGCTGCCAGTGCTTGTACTGAGCTGTGCCCATCACCTCCCCAGGAGGGAAATTTTCAGCCCGAGCTAATGGCTTCAACTTCCACCAGGACAAGCAGTCCAGCATTTTAATATTTCCATCCAGAAATAGGGTTGAAACGCATTTCCTTGAGGTGCCCAGTACTCTGGGGAACTTGGCTTTACTCTTAAAACCTTACTTGGCTCTTACTCTTCCAACAAGCTTGTTTAGTAATCCCTTTTCTGTACCCCCTGCAGAGCCCCAGAAACTGGAGTAGCCATCTCCTTGAAGAGGTTGAGCACCTCAGTATTAGACCCCCATGGGATGGAGGGCAGAGTGGACATTCTTCTCTGGATGGAAGTGAAGGGATAATTCCTGCATGTACCCATTAAGATAAAGGGGCTACTGACTTACAAATAAAGTGGCTGATCTGGAGGCCTGAGGCAGTCTCTGATCGGGTAACTTAGATTGGGTACAAACTTCTCAGCGCCGTTTGTTCCCTCACTTCTCTCTATGCATCCCATCCTAAGAATCCAGGTCATAAAGCTGAAAGTAGTTCTTAGTCCTACTTCCTATTTCAAACACCTTGTGTTTTATGCAGTTGCAAAGCCATACACTGGTCTCCCTTTCTCTGCAGGTAAAGATCTGCAGGATTGTTTAACTTATTTGTCAGCATCATGGACAGTGAGACTGAGTGCTCTCACCAACCCCTGTTGTGCAGTTGACATGCTGGAGGGAAAGGACCCCATCCAGAGGGAGCTGGGCAGGCTTGAGAGCTGGGCCTGTGCAAACCTCATGGAGTTCAACAAAGCCAAGTGCAAGAGCCTGCATGTGGGTCGAGTAAGTCACAAGCAGAAATACAGATTGGAAGAGGAACAGATCAAGAGGCACCCCTGAGGAGAAGGACTTGGGTCTGCTGGGGGATGAAAAGTTCAGCATGAGATGACAAAGTGCACCTCCAGCCCAGAAGGCTGATTGAATCCTGGACTGTATCGAAAGCAGTGTGGGCAGTAGGGTGAGAGAGGGGATTCTCTCCCTCTGCTCTGCTCTGCTCTGCTCTGCTCTAGTGAGACTCCAGCTCAAATGCTGTGTCCAGGTCTTGGGCCCCCCAACACAAGAAAGATGAGAACTTATTAGAGCATGCCTAGAGAAGAGTCACTGATTTGTTTACAGGGCTGGAATGCCTCTCCTGTGAAAACAGGCTCAGAGATTTGGACCCGAAGAGAAGGCCCCAGTGAGACCTTATAGCACCTTCCAGTACAGGCTGCAATAGAGCTGAAGAGGGACTTTCACGAGCACATATAGTAATAGGACAAGAGGGATTGGCTTTAAGCCAAAGGAGGGCAGGTTTAGATTGGATAATAGGAAGAAATTCTTTACTGTGAGGGTGGTGAGGCACTGGGACAGAGTGCCTGTAGAAGCTGTGGACTTACCATCTCTGAAGGTGTTCAAGGCCAGGTTGGATTTGGCTCTGAGAAACCTGATCTAGTGGAAGATGCCCTTGCCTATGGCAGGAAGATAGGAGCTAAATGATTTTTAAGGTTCCTTCCAAGCCAAACCATTCTGTGACTCTATGATTATGAGGAAAAGCTTTTGTATTTATGTAATTATACTTCAGCTGGTGCTGTCTCACTTTCATGATGGCCTCAGTCACACTGTTATTCCAACATGCTGAATTTATGCAGAAGTGGAAGACAAATGCAATTCTAAAAGCCTTTTAGAACCACTTAATTAATTAAGCCTCTCGGCACTCTTTATATAAGAAGCAGAGGTTAAGTGAAATTCTAGAGGTCAATTAGCAAGTGAGCTGCATAGCAAGGATCAGAACAGAAACTCCTGCTTTAGTAGGAACCATTTAGTTGCAAGTCAGAAGTCAGTCCCTTCTCCATGCAAGCTAGAGAGGTGAACTGCAGACAAAGAGCAAGAAGCAAATGAACTGTGAAATGCACCATGTTCCATCTTATGCATTGCCATACATTTCAATCTAGAAAAAGGTCTAGTGATTTCTTTGAAGGTGGGAGTCTGGAAGAGTGATAGCACAGGTCCTTTCTACCTAGAAAGTATTTTCTTCCTCCAAGGTTTTATTATATCCTCTATGTAGGATCAGTCATTTGAAGATATGTAATTTAGTGTGGTGCCTTGGTGGATAATGGTGTGTGGTCCATCCATTCAAGCTGTGCATTAAGCCTGCCAGTTCTTCCAAATCTCACAGGAGCTTCTGGCCTTTGCCATTGGGTGCATTTCTAAAACCAGACAACTAAAAAACCCTGGACTGTGCATAGGAGCTTGTCTAAGGCTAGTCACAGACAAGGCTTTGACTAGCTACATTCAAGCTTAACTGCTTTGGAGTGATCCAAATATTCGCCTGTTGTGGTGTGTTTATTTTGATTCCTAGTTCCTTGTATTATTTCATTATTGACAGTTTCACTGTTAGTTGGTATGTTCCTATGTATCCCTATATTCTTCCACAGTCAGTTTGTCCCTGTATTTTATCCACCCCCAAGTTGCCTTCTATGGTACTTCCCACCCTTTATTCCTGCCTCTTTCCCTGTCTGTCTTCGTATCCCTGCCCCTTGGTCCAGTATTTTCCTTGTCAATCCCTCCTTGGGCCAATCCCTGATGGTTCCTCCCCTTTGGAAATCCCCTAATCCTCGATGCCCCATTGGCCCACGTGACCCATGTCCCTCCCATGTGCTCCTCCCTCATTGGTTGAGTGTACTGTCAATCCCACCTTGTGCTCCTCCCTCCCTCATTGGTGGAATGCACTGTCAATCCTGCCTTGTGCTCCTCCCTCCTCCCTCCCTCATTGGTGGAATGCACTGTCAATCCCACCTTGTGCTCCTCCCTCCTCCCTCCCTCATTGGTGGAATGCACTGTCAATCCTGCCTTGTGCTCCTCCCTCCTCCCTCCCTCATTGGTGGAATGCACTGTCAATCCTGCTTTGTGCTCCTCCCTATCTCATTTGTATCCGCCCTGAGACCGCCCCTCGGTAAAATCCCCTGCACGCTCCTGTCCAGGGGTCTTTGGTCCCTGACCCTCTTAGGGCAATAAACGCTTTTGGAATCAAACTGGAGACCCCTCCCTGGATCTTGCTCCAATCCTCGACGCCATTTCCAGCTGGTGCTGTAGAGAGCAGCCCTGCTGCTGGGGACTTCAGCAGCCATTGCTAAACTGCTGCCCTAACCCAGCGTGGGCAGGGAGCGGCCAAAACTCAGCACGGAGCAGGAAGGGCTCGCTGGCAGATTTACTCCAGCACCGTGTCATTCACCAGTTCATCCTTCTGCTCCTCATGGCCACCCCTCCACTCCTCAGTCATGCAGGAAAACATCAGCACTAAGGTTCCTTCCCCCAATACCATCCACCAGGACATGGAGCAGAGCTGCCTGTGCTGCTTTTAGGGCAGGGAGAGCTGTGTGTTAACATGTTGGCAGCTGCATCCAGGGCCTGGAAATGCTTCAGCTTTGTGTTGGCATTAGCAAGATGAGAGCTGTGATGGCTGCTGGGGAGCCCTTGTCTCCCTGATGCGGGATGAGCAGTGCCTCCAGGGAGGCTGAGATACCATGCTGGTCCCACAGCTTGGCTGCTGGGGAAGTGCCTCAAGCTCAGTGGATTTTCTCAGTAAAGCTTGCCGTGACTGTTCAGCATTAAGAGAACCACACAGTGATTTCTTACAAATAAAATGTGTGCCTAGACCAGTTTGTGGATAGGCAAAAATCCTATTCATGGATGAGGAGGTGGGAGGGAAGCAAGGGAGTGCTGGTGTATAGCAATCATCTCAGCAGATGGGAATTGGTCTTTTCTACATCTCTGCAGACTTCATACTGTTGGTTAGTAGAGCAGCTTTCAGACTTGCCAGAAGAGCTTGTTTCCCTGACAGCTATTATTTGTCTCTACATATAGGAATAAAACAAGGCAGAAACATCTGCTCTCACAAATGAATGTGATGAATTGCACAGCCATCCAAAGGCTTTTCTCATGTTTTTAGCCACATCTTACTTGTTTTTAGTCATATCTGTACTCCTGCCCTTCACACCAAGCATTCACCTCTCTGCCTACAGGGATAAGGAGAGGACAGGAGAGGCAGATAGGCTGCCTCAGTGCCACTGTTTTCATGTCTCTCCTCTCTTCCCTGAGACACTTCAGATGCTGTGACTCTGGGATAGATGCACAGATTTTTAGAAAATAGGGAAAAGGCCTCTGGTGCCTGCTGGGTTTGTGCTGCCGGTGTGTGGGAAGGCAAAGCAATGCCATCACTCCAGAGCTCCCCACAACCCTTCCTCTCACGGGAGCTAAGGGGGCTGCAGATCCCACCCTGGCTGTGTTGGGTATCAGCTCCTGGGCTGAGGCAGGGACATGAACCTTAGTTCACCTGTCACCCCAGGAAGATGGGTCCATCATCCACATGCCCCAAGTTCCTTGGGTGCTAAACACCCACTGGAGATCGAGCCATAGAGATCAAACAGTTAAGAAGAGTGAGTCCCTGTATCTGTGCCCAAACATCCACAGGGAGCAATCTTCTGGGGTCCTCAAGATGTGTCAGTGCAAAAAGAGAGAGGAGACGAAGGGTTTGTCCTCCTGATGCTCAAGGCACCAATGTCTGCCCCAAAACCAGCCGCAGCAGCTCAGGCCAGAGGGTTCCTGATACAAGTAAACATGGGGTGATTTGAGAGTGTGAGATTCAGATGGGGGCCCTCGTACCGGGGACAGGCCAAATCTGGCCCCAACCCCATCTCAGGGCACGAGGGTGAGATGTCTGTTCTGGCATACACCTGCCCTCCCGAAGAGAATCTGAGCCCTGCCTTTGGACCCCATCTGCATGTCCACAGCACATGATGATGTTCATTTCCCCAGCCTGACTCACAGGGCCTGAGCACCGCACCTCACACGATCCCAGCCATGGCACCGAACCTTCCTCTTCCCCAGGGCGTGTCCCACAACCCCCAGTCAGCCGCATCACCAGGCGTGGTGTGAAGAAACATTTTATTCAGGACAGCCGTCCCCCGTGCCGGCGGGGCGGGGCGTGCACGCAGCCGGGCGCCCCCGGCGCGCCCCGGGCGCCGCGCTCAGCCGCACTTGCCCAGGCACTCGAGCAGCTCCATGCGGATGGCGATGCGCACGTGCCAGCCCAGCGGGATCAGGCGGACGTAGCGGGCCACGATGGGCGGCCGCAGCAGGTTCTGCACCGAGGACGAGCGGTCCGAGTTGCCGTAGAAAACCTGTGAAGGGAGGGGTGGGCGGGTGGCTGGTTAGGGGGCTGAAAATCCTGTCCCATGAGTTTGGGGTGCCTGTGCAGAGCAGAGGAGGAGGAGGCTTCTTCCCCTCCACTCTCAGAACAAAAGACTTTAAAAATAGCCAGATGTAGACAGTTTTTTTCACACTGATTCAGTTTTCTAAGTAGGCAGGTTTTCCCCATCAGTCCTGCACATTTTATGATTAGGCCAGAAAATCTCACCACATTCTCATCCCATTCTCATTTGCTATCCTGTACCAAGGCACTGTTTGTTTGGAGTGAACATGGTTGATTTGTCATGAGCCAGGCTCCTACACAAACCAATATAGACAGAAAAATATATTTGAGGGCCCTTTCCCAATTCCTTGCCCTAGATGTCACCTCTGCCATGACCTATTTTTTTTGGGAAAGCTCAGCATCTCTCTAGGGTTGCAGAAACTTCAGCAAAGCCAGCAGAACCTCCTGTGCTAGGACAGGGCCATTCCCACAGAACCTCCTGTGCTAGGACAGGGACATTCCTACAGATGGGCATTGAGGACACCTGGGACGCAGCAGCTGGACTGCATAGGGATCAGATGCAACTCTAATATCTCCCCTATGCAATTTTTTGTTTCAAGTCAACCAGTAAGAAGTGCAGCATGAGAATGGTTTGCTGGGTTATGACTTAACTAGTTGCAGATTTTGTCTGAGAGGTTTTTCTGCACGAGGATCACACACTGTCCCTGGACATGGCAATAAAAGAAATCCCCGTGC
This sequence comes from Sitta carolinensis, assembly GCA_032173965.1. Classification (NCBI taxonomy): domain Eukaryota; kingdom Metazoa; phylum Chordata; class Aves; order Passeriformes; family Sittidae; genus Sitta; species Sitta carolinensis. The sequence continues at coordinate 100,400,752 of CM063283.1, forward strand.
AGTGCCGAAGCATGGCTGGGGCTGTGTGGCCACAGCTGAGAAAGGGGTTTTATCATGGAGGTGCTGCCTCCTCTGCAATGCCAGCTAATGCCTCTGAGCTTAATGTGGACTCTGGTATGATCACTAGAAAACAAAAATAATGTATTTGTCCTTCTGCACTGGTCAGCATGACACACTCTCACTTCAGGGGGAATGTCCCCTCTCTATGCTGCTCCCTGATGCAGTGAGCACTGAGACCCATCCACCCTGCTGCTTCCACAGGATCCCCTTTTTGATGCACCTTCCACTGAGACCTGTTGTCACCAAGCATGCCATCCTTCCAGCAGTGGCCAAAGAGCAAAGGTCACTGACCCGGTTGTTGCCAGTCTGGTCCTTGTAGTACACCCAGTTGAGGTTCTCGTCGGTGCGGTACTGTACACTGTACTTGGTCATCCACTCATCAGCGTCACAGCGCCCTTGGGTGAGGATCCCCGAAATCACCTTCACCTCCTTCAGGTCAATCTGCAGCCACTGTGCAGTGTCCTGGTACTTGGAGAGCCATGCACACCTGGGGGACACCAGCAGCCCAGCTCTGTTCTCCACCGTGCCCTCCCAGGCAGATCCTCCTGCCCCCACACAGCTAGGGCTCCCCAGCCCCCACACCCACAGCTCCCAGGACCTCTCAGGGAGGCATTTTTGAACTCACCCGAAGCCTTGGCCATTGAGGCGGGCCTTGTTGGCTGTCCAGGAAGAGTACCAGCCTGTGTACTGCTCAGGGTTGGAGCAGCTGATCTGATCTGGGCTAACGGCACCAGACTCAAAGCCCAGGGGCTTGTGGTAGGGACACTCTGCAGAACAAGGGAAAAAACACTTAAGGGACAGAAGCGGCTCTGTTTTCTGGGTGTGTTTGCACATGTATTGTGAACACCTCCTGGGGTTTCACTGCTCTCTATTCTCCCTGATTAGGAGTCTGGGAACACTCTTATCCCAGACCACAACCTGCCCTGGGGTGATAGGGTCTTCATTTCTAACCTTCTGTGTTAATTTCTAGCTCTTCTTTCTCTCTCAAACTTACTAAACTTTTTCTGACCACAACATTTTGGGGATGTTGCAGTCTGAATCTTCCTCTTGTAAGCATGTGGAAGAAGAGCCTGACTGGATATATCAACCTGTATCCAGCCTCCAGGCTGTCAGCTTTTGCCTGGTCCTTGAGTAATGCTGGGCACTTCTTTTCTTGCTGGGCTTTACCTCTGTCTGCCCCTCCAATTACTGTCTTGATTTACAGCTCTACCTGCATGGCAGAATTGCTGAGCCAGCTCTGGTCATCCCTCCACAAGCACCCTCAGATCTGCATTTTCTGCTATGGGGACTTTCTTTGCTTCTGGAGATGGCCTTGCCTTGTGGAAATCTTGCAGGTGCTCTGGTGCCAGTGTCGTGTCATGCTCAGCCCTGCTGAGGGCTCAGGGATTTCCATCTCAGTTTTTGACTGCAGATCTTCAGGGTAGAAATCCTCCCCCCCTCAACTGTCTTCTGCAATTAAGAAATTCAACATGACTACCAGTGGCTGCAAAACTACTGGAGAAAGAAATATTCACTCATCATTAAAACTGTCTGTGGTGGGTTACCACACAGTGCTGTGGAAGGCAAGACTTTAGTGATGCTGAGCACCTGCATGCTGCCTGGACCTATTTGTGGGATTTTTAATTATGATCTTTTTTTATGTGATCAGGTGATCATTGTGTATCAAGATACACAGAATGAAGGCACTTAGGTGTCACACAGGGATTTACTAGGCCAACATCTGTATCATGGGCAGCATTTTCAGATTTTGCAGCCTGTGGAGCCTCTGGAATCCCCAAAGGTAATTCTGTCCCTTTCTCCAGTTTAGCATGGTCTGTTTTGTGTCTCAGCAATAAAGGAGCAAGCAAAGCTCTATGCTTTTCAAAGCTTCACTTGTGGGTAAGAGGTTTCCTTGCCTTATCCACGCCTGAACAACCACCATGGTGCCTCGTGTTAAAAAGCAATCAGCACATGGGGAGCATCAGAGGGTGCCCAGAACCTGGCACGACTGTGGCCTCTGCAGTGCAGCTCCCCAGCACTGCAGCCATGCGGTCAATGTCTCATTAGCAAGCTCTACTAGGTCAATATTGCATGCATCAATATCTCATTAACATATCTTGCTCAGTTGGAACCTCATTAACATGTTTTTCCCCATGCAAACATAGCCACTGTCCTGCCTTCCTCCAGGCATGGAAACATCGTGCTTTTCCACCACGTAAAAGCCTTGCTCCCCTTGTGCAAGAGGTGGCCCCGTGTGTTTACTACTCGTCAGGCTTATCTTGAACACCACCCAACTTTACTTTTAGCAACACTAATCTGCAGACCACACAACCGTAATGCAATTAGCAGGTCACCTTCTGGTGAGTCCGTTTGTGCCATGCTCAGGGACCTGCCAAAACAGACGGCTGGTGCCTGCCCAGCCAAAGCAGCTGAACCATTGAACACTGTCACTGTCAAGCCAGAGGAAAGTCATGCAGCATTTGCAAGACCAGTTGCTCCCTTCAGCCAAGCCAGAGGCAGCTCTGCATGGCTGCTCTGCAAACTGTCCCCAGGCAGCAGGAAACACCAGGCCACGCCACATTGGCTGGGCTGGGCTGGGCAAGGGGAATGTAAAGCCCCTCTCTGGGGTCAGTGACAGCTGGAAGTTACAGTGGAAGTGTTCCTCATTCAGGAGAACAAGGGAAATGCCTTCATTACCCAGCTACATAATGGTAATGTGAGAAACACCCCCTCATGCCTGGCCTGGCCAGGAAACCCAGCACTGCTCCTCGTCCACATGTTCCTTGGCCATGGACAGACCAACCAAACCTGCCACATTCCCTTCCCAGTTAAAAATATGCTGCAAAGAAGGAATAAACTATTTTTCTTGATTCCTGGAGAGTCTACAAGATGTCACAGCCTAAACTGTAGCAAGGGAGAATGAGCCTACTGGTACAAAAAGTTTCCTACAGCAAATCTTACACATGGCAGTAGCTGTCCCAGCCACTTTCTGGAAGCACCAGTACCAAGGGGTCCAGGAGAGAAGGACAAATACCCACTGTCACTGGCCAGCACGGGCCACCCTAGGTGACCTCCCAAGGCCCAGGCATGGGGGCTGCCTCTGCCTGATGGTGCAGGGTCATCCCCTCACCTCACAGTGGTTCAGCTCCACCAGCCCCATCAGCAGCTGGATTTGGAACATGCCAGCTCTGCAATGCCAGGTGCAAAGGGGAAGGTGCTGAAGGGCACCAGACAAACACAGCCAAAGGCTCCCTCCATTACCTGGCATGCACTCTAAGCCGTTAGTCTCGCTGGACCACACTGAGTTAGGGCCTCCTTGGCAATCACATTTGCAAGCCTTGCTGTGCCACAGCTCCAGTCTCTCATCCTAAAGGAAAGGTAAAAAGTGAGTAGTAAATCAACGCGGTCATCGACAATAGTGTCACGAGGCCAAACCTGAATTCTGAACCTTAGACAAATGCTTGTGCCTGTCTGGACTGCTGCACCTTGACTGAGACCCTTTCCTGTTGCCAGCTCAGCATGAAGCACAGAATGACTTGGATCCCTTTGGATTCAGAGATCAGAGCACGTACCTGAGCTTGAAGGCCCAGGTGCCATCCCTCCTTCTGCCCCAAGGCACCAGGGCTGGGCAGTGTCAGACCCCCTGCATTTACCTGGTAGCTGAATTACCCAGAGCAACTTACCTCTCCTGGGGAGAGGGCCATCACAGCTGGGCAGTGGGCATGGAGGGAAGAAGGGAGAGAGAGAGAGATCAGAAAAAAAGATGCTGTAAGCAAACATCAGAAAATACAATCAACATTTACTTCTGAGATAGAGACAAATACATAGAGGAAGGACTGACAAATCTACCACATATCCCCAAGCTGATTGCCAGGAGAAGGCAAGAGGACATGGGCAGGAGCAGGGCACTGCATGTGCTCATGTTTGTGCTAGTCCTCCATCGGGTTTTCCTTCAGATGCCTTTGGCATCTCTTCCTGGTCAGATACACTTGAATCACCCTGAGGCAAAACATGCACTGGACCCCTCAGTCTCTGCTTTACAGCTAATTTTGCCCACATCAATTTTTCCTTTTTCTTTCTGCTCCACACTTTCCCTGTCACATTTTTAAGCTGATGAACTTCATGGGTGAAGTCCTAGCCTGGTGCCACTGCAGATCCCAAGCATCTTTGGAGGAGACAGAACATCTCACAAGGTGCATGACTTGAGATCACTCCCTCTGGATGTGATGGAGAAAAAAGAAATGTAAATAGGCCTTCTTAATCTGTTTTATGGACAAGACTCCCTTTTTTCCTTTCCTAGGGAAAACCAGTAATTGTGGCTGTGGAAGAGTTGCTATTTTTGCAACATCTGACCTGTTTTATCTCCTGCCTCTTACTGAGCAATAGCTTTTTTATGAGGCTTTTTCCTTGCTTCACAGTGAAGTCCAAAGCAGAGTATGTTAACAGCTTTTAGACTGGTAGAATATTTCCCAAACGGCTATGAAAATAAAATAATAAAAAATATAATCTCGTGACTGCTGATAACTCATCAACACAAGTCAAATGTCAAATAGCAGGTTTTCAGAGATGTAGGGAATCTACAAGCCAGTAAGGAAAAATTGATTGAGCAGGTAAAAGCTTGCATACAGGAGCCATGAGAAACCTGCCATCTCCAGAGGTTTTGTGAATACAAAAAGATGATTTTTTTCACCAAATGAATTAAACTCTGAATTATTCACTGAAATCTAGTTATGATTTATTCATTCATACACTGTCACTTTGCTGAGCCTAGGAAGCTCCAGCTAATGCTGGGAATTTACATCTTACATTTCTATAGCAAGTTTCATCTCAAAAGACTCACAAACACAGAGCAATTATAATCAGCTGAAATATAAACTATGTACAAAGCTCTGTTTATTACTGAAATGCAACTGCTCCTTGGGTATGAAAATGAGTCTAAATGTATCGAGTCTAAAACAAAGACCTCAAAAAGCAAATCGATAAAGAAAATTTTTTAATTCCTTTCTCTAATGCAGGGATAGTCTCCTGTGCTTCAGTGTCCCAGAGTAGCATTTCTGGCATCAGGAACTTACCACATTAACCCATGGCACTGACCCTGGCGGAAGAGGTAATCACCAGTCTACAATAAAAAGTTGTGGCTTCTAGTCAGGCCCAAGAAGGAGGCAGGGATCTCCCAGAGCCCGGCATGCTCAGGAGGAAAATACGCTTGTACATCTCCAGACATCTTGGAAAGTGTAGGCTGGGGACCCCGCACAGCACTGTACTACACCTTTCCCAGCACAAATGTTACCAAGCCAAGTCCTGGGACTCCACTGTGCAATCAGAAAACCAAGGCAGAGGGGCAAACCCAAAGCCACCCCTGTGCTGTGCCACTTGGGGCAAAGAGGTTTGACTTAAACCTGTGTGAAGGTGATTTAAATTAATGTTGTCTCTCAATACAAGAGAAACCAGGATTTTGTCGCTTACCAAACCCAGACCATCTATACCAATAAAAGTAATGGAGAGCCTGTCTCTCCTGCCTGCCCTGTGCTGTTTGCTGCCATTGCTGGAGAGGCACTGGTACCTGGGGCATGAAATCCAGGCTGGCAGGTGTCTCTCCTGCCCCCCTGGCCCATGGAGTGGTGTCATTTCCCAGCAGGACAGGTACCCTGATCCAGGAGAACCAGCTGCAAGGACTTCCTTACCCTAGCATCTGAGATGCTCCCAGCCATCACAGCCTACTGTGTGTTCCCATTGCCCAGCAATCCCTGGCACACAGGGCTGCAGGCTCGGCTCCTTCCATCTGCTTAACCACCTTACTTCTTTAGAAGCCTGATTTTTGTGGAGAAAACTTTTGTGGGTTTTTTTTTTTTTTTGGGGGGGGGTTCTTATGCTGGTTTAATGTGCTTTAGCCTGGAAAGGGGGTTGGAAAAGGCTTCTTCTGGATCACCAAGTACTGCCATTAACCTAAGGAAGTTATGTTCCATGACTAGTATGGTGAGGCCTGTTCTTGAGCACTGCATGCCTGGGATGGGGAAAGGGGATGTGAGTTACCAGGAGGGTATAGGATATTGCTTTGTGACCTTGCTGAGGGCTTCAATAGGCCTTCTGAGTCCCTCCCTTTGAGAGCCGAGATCAAAATTTAATATGCCATTGACACATGCAGCTGGAAACTCAACAGCTGTGAGTGATGTAACAAGCAAAAAATTCAGGTGGGTGGGTGTATGGTAGCATCAATTCAACCACCAGGAATAAATCCCCCTCCCCGAGTGCCCCAGCATTTTGTGGGTGGCTGCACTCAGCCACTGGTGCCTGCTCCTGAGCTATGAGAGTGACTTGGAGGGCTTTCAGCCTCATCTGCTAGGGGACACCACTGCAAATCAAGCAAGGGTGTGAATTTCGAGCACAAAAGCCCTTTTTTCAATGCAATGTTCTATTGGGTCAGTCTCAGAACACACAGTGGTGCAAAGGCAGTGCCAGGGCACAGGTGCTGGCATGCTGCCCCTCTGGCTGTCCCAGCTGGGCTGGGCACCTCCACTCCTCACCACATAACTTGCTGATTTAAACACCTCAAACAGGAGTTCAGCTTCCCCTTTTTCAGCTAGGAGAGGTGAACTGCTAAGGGCTCATTCCCACAAGGGGCTCAGCCATCCATGATACAGGGGAGCAGCTGCTTGGCATGGGATAAGTGCAGCAGTGGATGGCCAAATGCCCTGCTTGGGCAGTGCAGCCTGAAAACCCCTGGCCTTGGGAGAGGAAAGCAAATGAAAGATCCCCTTGCCTGCAGTTGGCCACAAAACATAGTAATTGATATATTGGTGTGTTTACAGCTGTGACAGGCCCTGTCCTACAAAGGGAATGAAGAGGAAAGCTGCCTGCCAATAGTCTAAAAATGTGATGGGCAGCATGCTTTTATAGTGAGCATGTTTGCCTTCAAGGAAGGTTACAAGGATAATTGGTAATTGTAGGTCAGACAGAACGAATTGCTGCAATTCAAGGGAGAGTCATAGGGTCTGCATGGCTGCCAGGGGCTGTTGTTTTAAAAGCACAAGACTGACAAAAAACCCCAAAACATTAAAAAGAAAGAGCTCTATTTACAGCCCCCCAGGACCTTCAGCAAACCATTAGTTCAGTGAAACAAATTATTATCTGTATTTGTGGGAGGCAGGGAGATAAGGCATGCACCTTTCCTCTCTATCCCACCCAGTAGTGTGGTGTGTCCAGAGCACTGCCATGCACAAATGTTACACCATAGCACAGGATTTAGAGACCAGAGCTTGGGACAAGATCCAGGGAAGATTTTGTGCCAGGGAACTTGTACTGGTGAGGCTGGGCTGGAGCCCAGGTCCTGAGATGTCTCCACTTGGCACCTGCTCCTGAGCAGGATGAAGGGGAATGATTCTCCAGGAACTGGTCCAGGTTTGGGGCAGAAAGGAAAAAGCTGGCAGAGGTAGCCCTGGGATGCCAGGATGGGGTTTCCTGAGGTAGAAATTGGATAAAGCAGCAGCCACAGCTTAGGGCTACTTGGGAAAAGGGGAAATCAATAGCAAGGAAACTCAGCTGCTGGCATTTTAATGACAGGAAGAGGTAGGTAATTGTTTTTCTCAGAAAAACTGTAATCATTAGGAATGTGGTTAAACAAGAGAAAGAAAGGAGGAAGGTAAGTGTGGCAGAAGTAACACTGCCAAAGGCTGTGTTCAATACAGTAACTTGAGGAATCATATTCACTAACCTGACCGTAAAGTCACAGCATCAAGTCATCTTTTAGAGTAGGAATTAATGACAGATATACAAGCATGAGAAAGCACATTATAAATATGAAAAGAAAGAAATAAAATATAACACAATAAATGTCACTCACCCAATTTACTAGAATAAGTTCACAAAAACTTGATCATTGCAGGAAAAAGTATGTGGAAAATGTTAATCTCTTTATTTATTTACTTTATTACATAGGTGTTCTAGAAGCTTCAGCTGGAAAACAGTTGATTTTTTTGTCTCATCCCCATAAGCAACATCTCAGTTAAACAGCACCCAGAGAGGTAAGCTTATTTTCTCTCCTCCCAGTGGAGAGCAATGCCCCCATGATAGAGCAGTGCTTTCTGGGCACAGTGGCTCCCTTTGCACAGATAGTCCCCTGCTTCCCTTCTGCACCTGTGGATTATGAGGTAGGGGAAAGGAAAACATCTTAAACACCAGAAAAATAAGACCAGAGCCCCAAAAAAGCTCAAAAAAGTCATAAAAATGTAAGGCATGGCAGGAATGGGTGGCAGTGGTTTTATCATGCTTTCTGAAAGGCCCTCTTTTCTCGGAGCACCGCATTAGACAGCATCAGGAAGCAGAGTTAGGTAACAGCCTGTAAGCAATTCCGAGGGTCGAGACACTGAAAAAAAGCATTGCAGTGCCTCTGTGCCCATTGGGTGCTAGTTTGTATCTTGCTATATTATTAACTTAGGCTATTTTTACATCCCAGCCCTGCAAATCGTGCCAGGCGGCTGAGGTGACTCACATCAGGTTGCAGCAGCCTCCGTAAGAGGGTGCATTTCGGGAAGCTGCCACGTTCGTGGCGTTCTCCCCATCTCTCCTCGCCCCTGCGCCAGAGGCAGTGATGGCAGGGGCCTCTGCTGCGGCTGTGGCCGGTCCCAGTGCGCTCGGCAGGCACAGCCCCCCTGCCCGCACGCTTCCTGATTGCTTTTGTTGATTTTTCCCCGGGCTTTTTCCATGGCCACGCTAGGCAGGCTCCATGGGACCGTGTGTTGTGCAAACAGCACCTTTATTTCTGAAAGGTTCGGGCTTGAAATGGTCCATGGGAGCTGTGCCGGCCGGCAGAGCCCTCCGGGACACGCCGCATCTGTGTCCGCCCGGAGGCATGGGAAGCCGGCTGGCCGGGTGAAGGCAGGGTGCCCGCCCAGGCACCCCAACACCTCTGCAGGGCTCACCTGGTGCCCTGCAGGGCTCACCTGTTCCTCTGCAGGGCTCACCTGGTCCCCTGCAGGTGACAGCGCGGCCCCGGCAGCAGCCGGCAGGGCCCCGCACCCGGCACACATGGACCAGCGCTGATGGCTGCTGAGAGCGGCGCCTCGGCCGGAGCCACGAACTGGGGGCGAGAGGACATCAGCCTGCAAAGGGCTGGTCTCATACTTTAAGATTCTCCCTCAGCCTTTAAATCGGCTGGTTTTTTCCTCTTTCATTTTCTGGGGATTCTTCACAGTTGTATTATTTTAATTTCCATTTCATTTTCCTTATTTGAATTATTTTCTTTAGGTTTTCCTGTTCATTCATTTGCATTGTGGTTAGCTTAATATTTACTGGTATTTATTTGAAAGCAATAAAAACATATTTAAGTAATCACAATTACACCTATTTAATTCATATTAATTTCTCTTTTTCCATAATGTTTCCACTAATTTTTTTTATGTTGTGACAATATTTGAAAAAAGTTAAATTAATTTGAAAAAAATAAATAAAATCTGACTTTCGTCCCTTTTTTCTTAAGAGCCGTATAATTAATTATCTTTTCTCCCAAATCGTTCCTTAGAAATGTTCGGCATTTTCTAGCCTTATTGACATGTTTGTTCCCTCCTGCTTGGAACTACGCAGAACATTGCCTGCATAGTAATTTATTAGATGCATTGATTATGCCAAAGGGCAGCACTTCTAAAGATGTTATTTACTGTGATACAAAGGCATGTTTGAGCCTTTAATCTTTTTCTTTTTTGGTGGTGGGGGTCTTGTTTTGTTGGTTTGGTTTGTTTTGTTTTTGTTTTTTTTTTTTCAAAGCTACACAAAACAGAGGTGAAAAAAGAGACATGCCCTCCGGTGCGCTCGTTCTCCGGGCGCAGCGAGCGCGGGTGGCGCGGTGCGGGCGCGCCGCTCGCAGCCTCCTGCGGCACCCTCTGCCGCCGGGCCGTGTCCCCAGCGGACACCGCCCGGCCCAGGCGCGGCGCCTGCCGCTGCTCCTCTAAGCCACTTGCTCTGCCAGGGAAAAGAAACTAAGCAGCTTATCGTGGCATCAGTGCACGTGGCTCCGAGGGCTGACCTAGCGGCACCTTCGTGCCGGGAGAGGCAGGAGTGTGAGGGGCACCTGGGCTGCTCTCTTTTTATCCACAAGATGACACTTAGACCGTGAAGCAGAGAAAACCGGTAAATTAAGAAATACACTAAATTAAGAAAATAAATTAAATACCAAAGGAGTAGTGCCTGGAAAGTGATCTTGCAACTTATTTTTCACTGCAGGCTCTCCAAAGATATCCTGATGTGTGGGTGTCTATTAAAAGCAAGCTGTGACTGGAATTCAGAGCAAGGTATATGAACTTATTCCAAGGACTAATTGCAGTTATGCCACCCATAGGGGAAAGAAAATGCTGGAGTCTGTAAAAAATACTCTTCCTAGAAGCTCAGGCACCAGTAACCTTCCCAAGTGAAACAAAGGAGAGTGAAGAGATAAGGTACAAGGAGAACGTACAAATATTTGCTGGTAGATTAAAAGAAAGATTTATTAATTAGGCAGAGGGGTACAGCCAAACATAACAAAATGAAATGCAGGCATGGCTAATTGAGGAGCACTTGTTTTCCTACCCATGAAATTTGGTAGAGCAAAATATTCAATGGAAACAGAGAGATAGAAAAAAACAGACATACAAAAACACTGGGAATTCAACACCCACAGGAGAAAAGCTGGACTGTCTGATTAATCTGTCTCTCACCCTGACAGATCATACTCAATTCACACATTTATGTTGGTAGACACTGCCCACCACTTACCAAGAGCAACCCTCAGTCTCATTTAAGAAAAAAGTAGCTTTGCCATTGGCTTTGATGAAACCAGAAATTTAAATATGAACCAGGAAATTATCTCCTTATTCTGCACAGCTGGGTGAATTAAAATTGAAGGAGATTGTGACCCTAAATTTTCTGGGTCCTTCTATCTCCCACTTACCTACTTTAGTTGCTACTTTTCTGGACAGTGAATATGAGAAAGCTTCAACACTGATAAATACCTTTCCCATTTTCTAGACTTATAAATTGTTTTCTTTTTTCTAAAAGTATCTTTGGAAGTCTTTTCCAGGCCAAAATACCTTGAAAGGCCTTAAAAAAAAAGGCAATCTTCATCAGCAGTGTCTTGCTGCTAGAGAAAATGATCAGTTTTTGATTAATCAAGAGTTTTGATTAATGAAGGACCAGTCTTTCATGTTATACTGTACCTCATTTTTCAAATCAGCATTATTATTTACACACTGGCTCAGCTGCACTACAATTTTCTTTGCAAATTCATATTTTGACAAATTATATGGCAATTTTTTTGCACTGCAATTATTTTTTTGAAACAGAGTTTTACTACTGAATATTCATAGAGCTGTGAGAATGCTGCTCACTCATGTACATAAATTACACATCTCCTCCACATTTTGCCTTTCCCCAAATTATTATGTTTCCATGAGAATGTAGAGAAGAGCTTGCTCTGTACCCCACAGCCCCTGGCAGAAGAAAGCGTGGCAGAAACAGGAAACACAAAGAGGGATATGTGAAAGTGCCTCTCAGGAGGCAAAGTGCATACCTTTGTACCAGAAAAGAAGAGACAGCAGGACGCTCCCCATCTTGAACTGCATCTTTTCCTTCCTCTGTTGTGAATAGCTCCTTAGTGTACTGCTTGGCTTGATGGGAAGGCATGAGATTAACTTAAGCGCTGCCTAAGCACCTTACTCTCCTCTATGCCCATGATTTTATCAAGCACCATCAAGCCAACCACACAACTGTTATGTCAAACTCCATCCTAGAGGCTGTGCCATCTGTAACGGTTCTTAAAAGGCAACAAGTACTGAGGTACTGACACTCTTGAGTGTGAATCTGATTGTACATGCAGACATATGTCCAAATAAATCAGTTTATACCTACATGTAAACCACATATACACCCTACAGAAATGCAAATGCCTAATGCTTATAAAAGATGTATAGTATATATTGTCTATTGTATATAGCATGTATTCATTTTCTTCCAGCCCAGTTGTTTACCTCTACACTAGCAATGTCTTTCCTAGCAATAGTTATGTGTAGAAATCTGCCCTGGCCTTACTGCTCTTCCAGTCACCTAATTGCACAGGGCTGAAAACCACAATTAGTAGATCAAACAAAAATAGCGTTTTTCAGTTGTTTACTTGCTAGGCTGCAAAAATCTCTAACCAAAAATACAAACCTCTCTTTGCTAACAGTTCTACCTACAGTATTCTCTCAACCATCCTACATCAAAGATTTGATTTTAGAATGATTGATTCAAGATAAAAAGACTGCTAGCGATTCCAGTGGATCTTGCACCTGTTCCTCCAATCTCTGTTGATTATATGAAATTAACAGTGAATTTTTAATGGAGGTTTTTGAAAGCAATTGCTTCAGAAGCAGCTTTCTTTGTTTCAAGAGATCTCAGATTGTATGCTCTGGGAATAGATTAAGGCACTGCTTAGATCACATAGGCTGCTGTTGAGTTAAGCCAGTCATGTCTCTACTCTTCTGGTTTACATTCATTGAAAAATTCTTTGTAGACAAGGATGTTGGCTTTTCAAAAACAGTCCCCTGGGCAGGACTCATCTCACTTGCCTTTGGATACCCACAAATTTGGAATGCCCTGTAAATTTGTTGTCAGGTACAGCATCCCACTGCAGTTGCACCTGCAGCATCAACACATCCCAGACCGACCAGGGTATGTGACGTGGATGGGAATGAGCCAAGGGGCCTCACTGCTTTGCTCAGCCTCAAGGAGGAGGCTGAGCCTCCTCAGCCCATCATTTTTCCCACTTTGCCCTACCTGCACAGAGAGGAGGGTTGTCACAGGAGACCCCTGTGGCACAGACATATGCCACAGGCAGAGACATGGCCACTGTGCTTCATGGACCTGGGCCAGCTCACGCCAAGCACTGGGGGAGAATCAAAGCATGGCAGGGTGAGCAGGCTGGGCAGCTCATCCCAGGCACCAGGAAAGGGGTCATTTTTCTAAGGGCAGGGGGCTGCTCCTGATTTTTTGCCAGAGGCCTCATGCTTATATGCCAATCTTGCCTTGATGCAGTGAGACCCACCAGCAGATCCAGCCAGGAATTAAAAAATATGAGACCCGTTGAGGTGCAGCATCTCACTTCAGGAACTACACAGTATCCTCTTCATTTTGTTCAGTCTAAAATGGGCTGCCACAGAGACAGATTTCCAGAGCTGCTGAGGACACTCAGTTATCTATTCCCTCTCAGTTGGGAGAGCAGTTGGTATCTAAATCTCTTGGGTTTGAAAATCCCAGCTTAAAAATCCCTAAATACCTTCATCCACATATCTCTTGGAAAACCAGACCTGAGCTTCAGCGTCTCACCTTATGGTCTCATAAGGACAGGTCACAGGGAAGGAGAGCTACTCACACAAATAGAAATCACCTACTACGTTTTAAAGAAAAGCAAAGCCAAATTCTCTCCCACCACCACATGTAGTTTTAAATCATCTTGGTTTATGGACTACCCCACCCTTCAAATACACTTTGATTTTGTGTAAGAAATGTACAGTAGCTCAGGAAACGTGTTCAGAAATAGTACAGCTCTTATCAAAGAACATTTCGTCCAAGGGGATACTCTTAAGACTGGTGGCTGCCCAGTTATAAAACTCCCTCCACACAGAAGGAAAGGCAGCCTTTGTTTAAAAAATTGTCTATAGCATTCAAACCCCCAAACTTTTTCACATGAAGATTAGAAGTGCATTCAAATTAAAGTCTCTATATAAATAGTATGCAGTTCAGACAGTCTGTGTCTAATGGCATTGATAGTCCTTCATTTTAATAACTCTAAACAGCAAAACCATGCTGCCACTGCAGACAGCATTGCTAAGTGAATCATGTAGTTAATTCCTAGCAAGCACAGAAACATTTTCAGGTACAGAAGGCAGAAAAAATTTGATGGCCAGCACATAACACAGCACCAGAAATGGCTACATTTGCCCTGTATAAAAAAAGAAAAATACAATTTCAAAAAGGATAAAAATTAGTCTGGCATTAATTATAGAACAAAACTGAGACTAGTACAAATGGCCCAAATTAAGACAGTTTGGTAACTTTCCCACTGCTATGTATAACAGGAACTACCTGGGCAGGTTTGCTCTTTTGTCCATATATCTTCTTCAGCTCTAGCTCATGTCCCATTGGCCCTAAGAAATTTTGCTATGTTTTCATAGCCCTCAGAAATCTTGGTGTATTTTCTTCTGACAGATTGTGGGAAAAAACACAGAGATCACCCTGCACCATGGAGATGCTTTTAGTCTGACTGGCAGCATGTGTGTGTGGCCTCGGAGAGGAAGCAGGAGGCAAAAGTACTCGTGTGAGAGAGAAGTGCAACTCCACATAGCAGTGTCATGTTTCTCCCCGAGTCAGAGTGCCAGACGGCTCAATTGGAGCAGCACACACAGATCCATGAGCCCGGAAGCTGAACACACACAAGCAGTGTCTCAGAAGAAGTGTGTGACTGGCACAGTTTTGTTTTAGCACAGTAAGGAAACATACAAAACACACATTTATACGTGTACATGTGAACCACGGACATCTCTCAGAAGCAGGATAGTGATGGGTGGAGAGGGCAAGACCGTCTATGCTTTTAGAACCTGAGTCAGAAGCTGGATCCCCTTCAAACGGATGGAGCAGCAGTGGTCTGCACACATTTAATATATGTCTTTCAGAAGAAAACATTCTTTTTACAAGTCTGAAGTGTGAGCTTAAGTCACCTTCTGAAAAGAAGAATTTTTCATGAAACCATGAGGCAAATAATTACCCAGTGCTGACCACCAGGCCCAGGCCCATTCCCTGTAACTCATGCACTTGGGGGTGCTGTGGCTGTTGATGGCAGGGTAGGCACCATGGAATCACCATCCCTATTAGACAGAATGTACCTACACCAAAGGCTTGCATATCCTACGTTATGAAAAGTCTAGCTATAGCTGACTCAGCTTTGAGCCTGTATCCTGGAAGCAGCCAGTCTGTGGACAGTTTACCCCAAATGCGGGACCACATTGCTTTGGCTTCGCCTCCTGTGGGCTGCGCACACACTGCTAAGCAAATAAGCAGAGAAAAGCCAGACATGAGTACTTCTGCATTTTCAGGGTGTGGGATGCACAGGCCCTTAGCATCAGTGTGGAATTAATGTTACGACTTCAGCCTGCCACGTCTCACTATGGGATTACAGCTGCTTTCCACCCAAAAAAGCTTTTGCAACCTGGCCCAGGTATCCTTGCATTGGTCTGCAATATCTATCTGCAATCTCTAACTGCAGCTTGCCCATACCCCAGAGTGTTTATTTAGTGAGAACAAGCACTGACAAAAGTCAATAGTTTTCTCAATATGATGATAATTAAGGTTTCTTAATAAGTCTCTGATTAAAATAAATTAACCCAATTTTTTCTCTTTAATCTTTAAGATAGGTAAATCACACCCTCCCACTCCCATCCTTCAAAGATACTCAAGAGCTGACTCCAGGTCAGTGGAGCTCAGGGACTCTACTCCTCCTGTAGAAACGTCTTAGCCCCAGCACTCGACAGGACTCCCACGCACAGACAGATGCTGTGCCAGCACCCATGCCCAGAGGTTACCCTTTTCTAAAGCCTTGCACGTGCAAAATGACACAACGTGTTAGAATTTAAAAGTTACACTGCTCCGAGGCAAGTGAGGTGACTTTCTTTCCCAGTTAATAAAAAGGATATGTATAGTATAGGGAAAAACAAGCATGGAGTTAACTTTGACCTGCTAGCTGTGTGCTGTGAAAACCGCTGGCCTTTCCCCAGCGCTCAAACATGTCTCCGAACACGGAGATGAAAAGACCCACGCTCCAGTCTGTCCCGATGAGACTCCTTGGGGATGCATGGGGCTGCAGACTCTGCCACTGCCTTTGTCCCTCGCAGCTCGGGAGCAGGCGCAGGCTGCTGCTTCTCTCCGCTGCCAATGCTCCCTGTGGGCTCCTCGGGTGCCCCTCCGAGAGACCATGCCAAGGTGGGGATTCCTCACCCGCGCTGGGCTGAGAAAGGTTCCTCTTGCAGACGGGCGTTCCCTGCTAAGGTCGCAGCCTGTGCAAGGGATCCTCTGTGACAGGGCTTCCCACTTGAGAAAAAGTCCTTTCTGCTCTCTGGAAACAGTGCTCCGCCTCTGCCGCACGGAGGGCCCGCGCATTCTTTAACTGCTTATGAAGTTCCCCCGTCTTGTGGAGAAAACAGCTAAACCGAAACTCACCGAGTTAAAAGAAATTAAGAAAAACTCAGCATTGGCCGAGAAAAAAAACCCGAAGTCCTTGGCGCTGGTTCCACTGGGGCTCGAACCCAGGACCTTCTGCGTGTAAAGCAGACGTGATAACCACTACACTATGGAACCGCCACGTACGCCTCCGGTGGCTGCCCTGCTTCTATTGACGAGACTCTGGCCGTAAATCCCTCCCTGGCTGAGGAGGGAAGGCCGGTATCTTTTCTTTAACGAATGTAGTAATTAAAAATGATCCTAATGCGTTTTCTACCCTTCTGATAGCTACAGAGGGGCAGCGACGGGGTAATCAGCTCTAGGTAAAGCTCCTGTGCCGCCGCGTGCTGGAGCAGCGGCGAGCCCTGCTCTACCCGGCCGCGCACGGCGCACAGGAGCAGGTCACGACCCTGGGGCCACGCCGCAGGGAGCGCTCCCTTCCCCTGAACGTATTCGGCACACGCACGCCGAACGTGTTCGGTAAACCTTTGCCTACAGCCCGGGTGCTCCCAAACGCCATTGCCCCTAGCCCCGCTTCGGGAAGGGCTGGCAGCCTTCCTGCGCATCCCGCTGCTCCTGGGATACGCTCGGCTGCTCTGTTCCCCCAGAGCTGGGCTGGAGCGTCACGTCAGGTTGGTCCAAGTGCGGAAGGGCGGCCTGAGCTCCGGGAGAGCAGCAACACCGCCGCTTCTCCGGGGCAGCCCGGATGCGCGGATTTCCTCTTAAACCGGCCACGGGAAGCGCCTCGCTGCTTACTGCGGGGCGCTTCAGCTCTCTTCTCAGCGGGGGAGGGACGTGTCGCTGATTTCCTCGGTACAGGAGGCTGTTTAAAAAACAAGACGGCGAGAGGCAGGAGCGCCCGGCTCTTGCGATCCCCCGGAGAGCACGGAGAGTTTCCCGGCCGTTTGCGGCCGCCCGGGGGCGGCTCCCGCCGCGGCCCGAGCCGCCGGCAGGGGGCGCCCCGCGCCCGCCCGCCGTCGCAGGCCCCGCTGGGGCGCGGGGCCTGTGCAGGAAGCAGCTCCGTGAGTGGGTGTTTGGATATCCATCCATCCTCCGTCCGTCCGTCCGTCCGTCCGTCCGTCCGCGCGTCCATCCAGGGGCCTTCTTGTCACCCCTTACACCCCACAGTAATTGCCGTCTTCCCTCCGTTACGTTTTACCCGCTGTTTTGCACTACCGCAGTCCTCACCATCGTGCGCCTCACCTCACATCTCAAAGGGAGTGGCTTGTAGGAACATAAATTAAGGCACCTGTACTATGTTTGCAGGTTAAAAGTTACAAATAAAAGTTATTATTTGGAATGTAAAAGGTAAGTTTGGGAGTTTTCAGAAGTGTGGTGCATGTAAGCAAAACCATGTATTGTTCATGGCTAAATAGCATAGTTGACATGACTTTCGAAACTAATAATATTTTGCTGAAGCAGCAGATTTATTTACTCTAACAAAGTAGAAAATGTCCTTTTTGCATTAAAAGCAGTTTAGTAAGAATTAGACGAAAATAGAGATGAAGACAATTATTTCCATAGACTTGATGACCCTTTCCCATGTATGTGATTGCACTTACTAGTTGGTAGATTCCATACTGTAAAATCCAAAAATATTTTCTAAGTACTTTTACATACTGTTCATTAGTGTGTGAGTAAAATCTGTGTCCTCTCCTGACCTGGAGAGCCTGATTTGGCCTGGAGAGCCTGATTTGACCTGGAGAGCTGGAATTAAAGGCTTTACCCCTTTGGCAGAGAGGCCGTCTGGTGGGCCCGAGGCATCAGGGTGTAGGGTTTGCACTGTGTGCAGAGCTTCTGGTTCACCAGACCAACAAAATGCACATCAAGCTTCTGTTAGGCAATTCTCACGCCCATTTCTTTTTCCTCATGCTGTTTTACTAAGATCTGTGAAACCCTGAGTGCTGTAGATAGATAGCTACCATTTCTATAAGCGCTAAGTGGAGGTTGAAGCTAATGTCAGGGAGGTCGAGTTGTGCAAATTAGGTCATTAGTCATTGCTTCCCAGAATAATCTGCATTCACCTGATAATTTGGGAAACTTTCCTTATTAAAAAAAAAAAAAAAATCTCATTTTTTTCAGAGAGTATCCTGATGGTTTCATAGTGTTCTGGTCTAGTTTCTTGGTCTTCAGGAGCTATGAGGCCTTACTGCTGCCTTTCTTTCACATTTCTGATTTGATGTGCATTTTGCCAAGGATGCTAGTTTTGATGTCTTTTATTCACCTTTTCATCCAGAATTGTCAGTGGGGGAACATTTCTTTTTGTGTTCACACAAATTAACCTACTTCTTCTAATGTGTGAGCACAGATTTCTGTCATCTCACTGAATGACTCAGAGTTTAAATTTGTTCTGGACATTAATTTCTCTCTTCATTTTTTTCTATTAGTTTTTCTTTTTCTTCTTTCTGTCTCTGATTTACCGTCCAAGTTTCTCAGTCAGGGACTTTTCCTCTGGCTAGTACTTTAAAATATTTTGCTGGGTCATATAAAAATACTTCTTTAAGCTTGGTAGGGCAAGAGGAGGGAAACCATGGTCAGAGCTTAAAAGGAGCACATTCCCTTCAACTATGATTATCTTCATCCTTTTTGAAAAATATCGGTTACATCACTTTGTAGTGGGTGCTTCTGAGAAATAAGCCTGAAGCAGAATTTGAATTATGTATGTGGAATGCCTGCATGAAGACTTGCTCAGGAGGTTAATGTTTCCAAAGTATTCGGAAAACAGAATATGTGCTATTACATCAGGAAGAGCTGCTTTTAGAGGGATGCCCTGATTTCTACACTAGCACCATCACTGGGGTTTTTCTTGTCATGGTAGACTGCCCAATCATATATTGTCAGAACTTTTTGCCCTACTTTCAGTTGCAGCTGTTGATGCTGAAAGTCTATTCAGCATATTAAGTGTGTGTGTGATACGTGACTGCTGAACAAGAAAGCAGTAGTATGTGTGACCTTGTTGATGGTATGTTCTCTTTGCCCTTTGTAGAAAGGAAAATGGTGGTGTCTCCTTGGACTTGAACAGGAAAGGTTAATTTGGAAAGGACATTTGTGTTTCCTCAAGTTGCATGTTATTGTGATCTCCACAAGTAACTGGAGAGGTGGCTCAGTCCAGCAACACTGACTCTTTATCAGGTTGCTTGGTCATGTCAGATCACTGAGACAGAGGACAAAGAAGAGAAACAAAAGAAAATATGTCCTAAAGAACGTAACTGTTAAGGTTATCCCTCTCCCCCGGTCTTGGATAAAATGTTTCTGATGGATTTATTGGCAATTGGAACAAATCTCTCATGCAGGGATCTTGGTAAATGCCAATATAGATGGACTTATCAGGTACAGTAAATGTTTATAAATAATGTGTATCCCAAGAGTGCAGTGGAAAGAGGTTGTGATGTATTTTTGCTTGCATGCATTTTGGCAGAGCAGTGTGATCATACATAAAAGATTAGCTGCTGTAACTCAAATCAGGGGAAGTGCATCCTGCCAGAAAAAAACAAACATCAAAACTGTTCTGGGTCATGCAGAATTATTGTGCTTGGTATGCTTTCCATTTACTGTCTTGTCTCACAGGAGAGGAACAGCTTTGAAAGTGGAAGCTTGTGTCTGGGACTCCAGAACCTCAGAGGATTAGCTCAGTCAGTCAAATGCCTTCCACTTTGCTGGTTTGGCAATTTAAATATCTTTTGCGCCTTAGTAAAGTTTATTTCAAATGGGGATTTGATCACTCTGTCCTTCAGGTGGTTGATGCCTTTAGAACTGTCACCACACCGATGGCAAAAAAGTTCTGAAAATAGCACGTTATGGTATTATTAAACCTTTGGGGAGGCACAGGAGGATGAAGATATTACTTTGCCTCTATTCTCAGAAATCTTTTGTTTCTGTCCAGTCCTGGTGGGGCTCCATCACCTGGAAAGGCTTCAGAGCAAGGGCACAGTGATCTCCATCTTGTGCCTGTGCACATGGAGCTTTCTCCCACCACGGCATGGTTTATAACCTGTGGTCCTATTTGGACCCACAGGCCCCACCCTGACCCTGCAGAAATGGCATTTGTGCTTTGTTCCATCACTGCCCAGCAGCAGGCAACCCCTCCCTTGCTTTTGGAGTGGGGCAAGGGTGGCCTCATGAGCATAAGTGCTGATGAGGACTGTGCCTAAGACTGTAGTGGTGATATTGCACTCTCATGCTTCTACAGACATCTCCTAGTTTTGGGTGGTTTGGTGGGGTATGTGTTCGAAATCAGTGTCCCCATGCTATTCATACACTGTCAGTGGAGCAGAGTCCTCAGGGACTGTTGTGTGAGCAGTGGGCAGTAAGAAACCACCATGCTGGCTCTGCCCCTCCCTAGGGATCCTGTGCAGTTACTCAGAGTGCCAGGAGCTGGGTCAGGGATGTGGGATGTGCTGCCTGGGGTCAGGGTTTGATTTCCACACTGTGGCTTTCTGACCGGAGCAAGGCTGACGTGTTCTTGGCTTCTCCAGTCCCTTCCCAGCAGTCACACAAGGAGAAGACGAGCCAGAACATGAACTGAGTCCACAGAATTCCAGTCACACATTTATGGTGAGAACATGTACATGCATGAAGAAATTAACTGAAGGCATTAGCACAGTGCTTCACAACACAAGATCTGAGTGCTTCATACTTGTGCCATTATCTGGGTATGACCGAGTGATTTGGAGAACACTTATATCACTTGTATGCAGGTGCAATGCCATGTGGAAAATTCAGTATTTCATTCCTTAAGGGCTTTCATAACCATGCTAGTCAAATCAGATAACCAAATAACCTGGACAGCCTTATGTTTTTTTCCGGTGTGCTAGATCTGCTAAAATGCAAATCATTGCCTCAACACAGCAGAAAGGCCGAAAGAGATCATGTGACTTCAGATGAGAGGCAGATAACTTCAGCCCATCCCTTTCTCTGCCTGAGATTCAGGAGGCATGGTGACAAAACAGCTCTTCAACACGGAAGCAGCACAGCTGGAGGGCTGCAGTCATGAGCAGGTTGGACGATGAAAACAGCTTTTTCCCCTGACTGTTTCCGAAGAGCAGCGTTAAAGAAATTTCCTCTCGGGAAGCTGTATAAATAGGTGGAGAGCAAGTGCATTGCAGCTCCTGAGCTCCAGAGCCCCAGAGAGAATTGGAGCCCTGTTCTGCAGAACCGTGCCCCTCAGGGGTTGCTTTCTCTTAAAAAAAGGAATCTTCTAAAGGTACTCTTGTGCAAAAAATCTCAGTATTGCTGAAGCAGAAAGAAAAGAAGGTAATATCTTTGGGTGGGGTGTGTATATATATATTTAGCTCACTTTTAAAGAGCAAATTGACAAAATGACTGATGTATGTGGCATTATTTATGATTTTACCATGAGAAAAATCACTGTGCTTCAAACTATAATGTTTGACCTGGACTGAATCAGTTATTCAGAACCTCTGAGTACAGATGAGATCAAATAGCTTTGAGACTACTGTATTTCATGTATATTTTGTTTTAGGAAAAATAATTTTTATTATATTTTGAGCCTTGTTCTTGCTTAACTTAAATTTTATGAAAAGCACACTGAAGCATGTATTTAATTTTTAAATCAGCTTAGATTTCAACACATGTTTATTCCAAAGATTTGCTCCTTCAGGATGTCATTAAGACCCTGCTCATTAACTGCAGGACAGTATGTGATCCAGCTTTTTGCTTAAAGGGTGTTGACTTTTATACTCCAATTGGGTGCAGTTTACTAGAACCAAACTTGCTTCAGGACTTTCAGTTTTCCCCTTGTTGCCTAAAGGAATCTCCCCTAGAGGCGTTTAACATTTCTGGAAAGTGATATGATGGGTTTGCTTATTCTTCAAGGTGAACAAGAATGTGTGCCCCATTTGTCCACTTGTATTTGCTATTCCTCCTCTCTTTAAAAAAACCCAAACCTGCCTAAATTCTTGCTGCACAAAAAAATGAGGCTGCTTGCTTTGTATATTTCTGGGGAAAAAAAAAATCAAAATGTAAATGTACCCTTTTTTGATTATAAATAATATGATCTGGTATTCTCCCACCATTTTTTTTACAGATCCTCTTTGGGTTTGCATGCAGTTCCTGAGCTCAGGGGTTGCTTGAATTATCTACATGTCCACACCTTTGCTACTCTTGCTTTCATTTCTTTTTGCATTTTTTGGCTCAGTAATATGAGTCCACCTTAAAACTTCATCCTATTCTCTTTCAGGCTTTGCTGGCTTTCTGATACTTACTAACATTTGGCCAGCATGAAACCCACCACATGCATCCCATTCCCTATTGATTCCTGGCCCCAACGCTGAGGTCTATCAACACGGCCACTTACAGCAATCATTCCATCAGCTCCGTATTGAGCTTAGCCTTGCTTCTCTGAGCAGGCTGAAGAAATTATCTGTTGACAAAAAGCCTCTCTCATATCTGTCTTTCACATATCTATAATCACTGAAAATCACTTTATAGAAATGTTAGTTTGTTCCATGGCTGTAAAACGATGGAGACCTAATCACATATTGATTTGTCTATGTTCGATGTTTTCATATCAACCCCTTGGCAGATCAAATTCGGTGTTGTTTTCAAAATTACAGCTCCTGTGCCATGGCCAGGTTCCGTTTCACTCTGCTAGTTGACTGTGACCACTTCATCCTACTTTCTGCAGAGTGGGTCTTTTAACTAATGGTATCTTCCTCTCCAGATTCCCATCCTTGGCAATCCCAACAAGGCAGTTTTGGATACCTGTCATTGTGCAGGTCCGGACCTGAGTGTTGTGATTTAATGTCTGGGTTCTCTTCTTTAGGCTGTTTTAGTCTTTCCAGCTTCATTTTCTCAGCAATGCACAGAAGTAAATCCATCATAAAAGTATGTTATGGCATTTCTACATTCTCTGCGGTCCTAGTTTCCAAAGGAAAACAATTCTAAAGGAAATCTGTGAGTCATAATAAAATAAAAAAAAAAATATAGCAAGGTGGCATCAATGGAAAGTCTCTGTTATTAGAATATCCATCCACCTGATCTTTATGCAGAAAACTGTCACAATCTCATCATGTCTCCATCTACATGTACCTCCAAAGACATGTTGTGGGAGGAGATCATAGCTACCTGTTCACAAATATGATTGAGAAAAGGGGTGAGCAGTGAAAGAGGTGCATTTCTGGAGAGAGCTGTTGAAACAATACTAGGGGAAGTAGCATAATTGTGGAAAATTTTATAATTATTTAAATTATATATTATATAAATATATAAAAAATAAATATGGGAAGGAAAAGCCTTTCATTTTTGTTTATCAAAGGTAAGAAACAAATAAAAAGACAGAAGAGTAAGAACTTAAATCCTAGAACTTAAATTGTATGGGTCCCATATCCTTAGGTTTAACCTAGTTTACACTTGTCTGCCAGTAGCACAGGTCAAAAAAATTTAAAAGATTAGGTGTACTTTAAAGGATGGCTCTCTGCTCAAAGACTCTGCCGTCTGATTTCATAAAAAGTCAGCTATAAATCTTTACAGGATTTCCATTTTCCTTGAGGTGGAGTCAGCCTGGTCTTTAGCTTGTGACTTACAGACTGGAGGCATGATTGATCTCGGGCAGCACTTATCACATCCAGACCAAATGATGCTGAGCCATGTTCTCTGTAAATCAGGCTCTCAACAGCTCAGGTTCTCAACCCCAAATTTTGGAGCACTTGCTCTGTGTAACCTTCAGTGACTCCTGTCCAGGAAAGAGCAGCATGTGCCACTCTGGCTTAGCTTCAAGCAATGTTCATTGGCATGATTGCAAAGACAGTTTATTTAGCTTCAGTGGATGGGTTGTGCTTTCAGTGCCTGTCTATCACAAAAAATGGCTTTTTTGTAAAACTGAGAGAAATCTAGCAATTTTTTGAAGTTATGTTTAAAAGTGGGCAGATCACTGACTTGTAGAAATTGAATGCCTGTTTTTTAGTCAACATGACAGATTCTCTCTTAAAGGTAAATCAGTGGTATAATAGCCAGAATATTAACACAGCATTATATTTCAAATTCTCATCCAACTACCTTGTGTCTCTTGCAATGGTAAAAGCCCGGCTTTCCATTTCATCAGTCAGCATTTGGGGGGCATTTTGTAATGGCAAATGATTCTTCACCAGACACTGCTACACTGCGTAGTAAATAGCTCACAGAATTACTTTTCTGGCCTGGAGTCTGGGTGTGCAGGTTGGCAGCAAGGATGGCTCCACAGCCACTTGAGTAGTTGTTATGAAAAAGTGTTGAATGTTCGCTCTGTACATTTTAGAATGCAGATATTTGGGACTGAAGATTATGATTATTCCCCTGGATTAGCTCTTTAATGGTCAGATTTGGCTTTTTTAGGAGGTTTAATGATAGGATATATTCGCACAAATTTTCCTCCAAGCTCTGAGTGTATGTTTGAGTCTTCATTTACTGCTGTCGCAATAAAATTTCTAACCCTATGCCTCTATCTTTTAATTTCTTTGTTCAGGGAGGGTCTAGAAGTCCATGAGTTTTAGAGGTATGTGGAGGAGACTGGTGATGACTGGGAGGAAAGCTGAAGTAGTTGAAAGCAGGGTATGATCACAATTCAGCCCCCCATTTCTTGGGTCAGCCCACTGTTTGCTGTGGTTTAGAGGGAGCCCTGAGAGGTGTGATGGTTCTGTTTGGGGCTCCCATTGCCCACTTGCTGGGCACAAGGTGACCTGCCCTTTAATCTACAGTCTTGCTGCAGTAGAACTTAAATTGTTAGATCTATTTTGCCCTTAGTGCCAGTCTTCAGATCACAATTCAAGTCATGGCTGGCTTATTTGAGATTCTCTTAAGAGGGAAAATTAAGAGATAGTAGCCAGGAGAGGAAGAATTGTTTGAAGAGAAGACAAATTTGAGCTATTAGCAATATCAATGCTGTATTTGATGCTGCCAAAGCCATTGATTGGCTCAAAATTAATGTAACAGCACTTTTTTTAAATTTTTTTTTATTTAATGATAGCTCCTTCAGAGGGAAGTAAAGCAGTCCATTGTGGGGAAAAAAATCTTAAAATCCTTCTTTCTTGGAATAGTTACTGACTCATAAGGAGTCAGACCCAGCTCAAGTGTAGGATACCCTTGTTTTGTGGGGCTCTGATAAAAAGCCCCAGAACTACAGAGTTGTGTTATATTAACATGACAGGACAGGATATCATATATAATAATAAATGTTGAAATCTGCACATACAGACCCACAACTATAAGTATTTTCTTCTAATTGAAATTGAAAATCACCTAGTTATGCTTTTTTTTTTTTCTTTTGTATCCTTTTATTTTGATTTCTGCTAGTAAAGCCAAAGGAACATAGTAGCTGAGCATTCATTTTATGCTGATGAATTTCTACTTTGTTTTAAAAAACTCAAGTTAAAAGAAAAGGAATATCAATGAAACAAAACAATAGATAAAATAATTTAGATGTCAGATGTATCCCTGTAGACAGAGAGAGAGGGGTCAGCATGATCATACAAGAAATCTTTAGCTAAAACAAAGTTCAGTGTCTAAAAGCATCAGTGAATTTCTTGTTGCTTATAAATTGATCCACTTGGTATCTCAGAAGAATTGTATTCATTTGAATTTGTTGATTAGGGAGTGTATTGCATTAGTGCATGATACTATTTAGTGAAGAGCTGAGCAAGTGCCAGAAGAAAAACCCAAAAGACTTCACTTCAAAATGTATTTTGTTCATCTATTTAATAAAACAAAATCTTTTCCTTGGATTATTTTCAGTAGAAATGCAACAGAAAATTGGATATTTTATTTAAATGAAATCTGATAATGAAGTGATTTGCTATGGTATGGTCTGTCCTGGTAAATTTGGTGGTGGTGACACTGAGTGATAAAGTGATAAATGGGGTGGTAAGGCAACTTTTCAAATCAATGGAGTGTTAGGAGGATTGAGGGTTGGGTTTTTTTTAGCAGTACTATCACATGTAATTTAAAATCTTTAAAATTCTGCAGTTCCAATTTTCAAATCATAAGAATGAAGAGTAATGCGTCTCAAAGTCCCTTGCCCCTAGTAGTAAGGCTTTAAATAGCTATTCTTCATATAAGAAATCAGTGCTGCACATTAACATTAAGCTAACATGTAAGGAGCAAACTGTATTAATTACTAAATTAATTTCTCTTGACTGCAAGTTGATAGTAATCAGATGTGGGGAAAAAACCGCTAGTGTGGTCCAATTTAAGTGTGATGTGCTGTACAACAATTTGTTATGAGCTGAAGGTACTTCAAATTCTGTGTTGTCAAGCACCTTTTTTTTTTCCCTACCCTCCCTCCCTCCCTCCCAATGTCATCCCTGTTAGGAATACTAGGAAGATCCCAGGAGTCCAAAGGAGTATAACCCTCATCAGTGAAGGAACAACACAGGAAATGTGTATAATGCAAACAGCTGAGAGAAACACGCTTCGTATCAGCAGCAATTAAAACGAATGGGCAGCATCATTGGAACCATGGGGTGCAGCAGTTCTGTAGCTGACAGAAGGTCAGAGAATGGTGAGTGTTGCTTTTGTCTTCAGGACAAGTGCTTGTTTGCTCTCTAACACCAGAAGAGGATTGCTAGGAAATGCTTCCCACCCACCCCCCCACCCTCCCACCCCCCAGCCCTGTTGTCAAAATACTTGTTCAGGGAAAATTATTTTCTATTTAATTTTTTAGGCTGTGCATAGCTTTTAGACACTGGCTGAGGTCAGGAAGCAGCTTTAGACCACCTCTAACATTGACAGTTAGGGTTCTAAAACATTCACAGCATCTGGGACAGAAGCTAAATTTCAAAGGTGTCTGTGCTCACTCTGTCACTGGCAAAGCTTAGGGGGTATGGTATTGAATTGGACTTTTTATGGCTTTTCACACCACAGGATTCCTGGGCAAACCACCCCAATTTCCCTGCTGTTGTGTGATCCCAATTATGAAACAAGTGTAATAAAGCAGAGCCATTCAGATGACTTAAAAATCAGTTTTCTGGCCTACCAACTGCCTGGGCTGACATTCTCCCTGACAATTACTGAGGCTGTTGGCTGAAAGTCTCCACAGGACCTGGTTAAATGTTCCATTAAACTAATCGTCAGTCTCCTTTTAATCATACCCCACCTTGGTGTGCACTCAGCAGTCTTTGCACAGGCAGGTGGGTTCCAGGATTCACTCAGACCTTTGTTCAGACCTTTTGTGTCCTCTTTCAAGATTTTTCATTAAAGTACAATTTCTTGGTCAGCAGAGTGCCATGTTGCATGGTACTGTGCATAGTCTTAGGACATTATTATGCTGAACAGCCATGGTTGAAAAGGAAGGCTCTTTTTGGCTACCAAGCCAGGACACAAGTCACAGGAAGCTGTCGACTAAGAAGCAGAAGCACTTAGTTATGGCTACAGGGATCCCAGCTGACTAGTTTGAGAGCAGCCCTCAGCACTGTGTATGCTGCTAGTACATCCATGCTGTATCACAGCAGTGAAAGTAGAATGGAATCATCCAGAGTCCCAGACCTACCTGTAACTGGGAGGCAGCTCTTCCTCTTTGGGTTTGCATGCTATGCCTACATGTGCCTTGCAAGACCTTGGGGATGTGCTACTTGGGAATATTTCTGAGTGTGTAAAAGCTTGGAGTGGGCAGGAGGAGCTGTAGTCTGTCTTGATCAACAACCATCAACGCATATTGATGTAGGGCTTAGGATTTTGTGTGCTTGCTAGACTGTGTTTTGTCTTCTGAAGCTGCTGGATGGTTTCCTTTCTGCTCTTCAACAGTAGTCAAGTGATGCTGAACCATGATTTTATCTGCAGCCTGAGGCTATACATTTCTCTAATGCATTAATAACATGAATTTAACAGATACTTGTTGGTGCAGAGACCTTCTGCAACTGATAACAATTTCTTTTAGAGTTGCAGTTTAGCCTAATGTGAAAATCATGTTCCAATTCAGTCCCGAGAATAACAGTGCTGCAATAAGTACAATTAAAAAAAAAAAAAAAAAAAGACAGGAAACATTCTGTTAGATTTGCAACATTAACCACAATCACAATAAGTGATTGATATGTATCTGTCTTATGTGATAGCAATGGAACTGTGCCATGTTAAGTGCTCAGGACCATTAAGCAACCCAGGGGGCTTTAATGGGAAGTTTAATGGGTCTGATGCTGGAAATCCGTTTCTGTGCTGTTGATTGTGCTTTTCCCCTTAGGTACTCTTCTAAACAGAAATGTTGGTGACAGCCTTGCTGTAATGTGTCAGTCTTTCAGGTCTGTAGTGGTGAGGACTTCCAGAAAGGACAAAAAATAAGAGAGGTCTCAGAGTTTATGTAGGGTCTGAAGGATGTTCTTAGTCATATCAGGATCACATTTCCTTAAGGCAGGAGGATTTTTCTAGGATGGACGCAATATCTACAGGATGGGAGTCTTTCTGGATTTTGGCCTTGTCTAGACTAGAAAGTTTTACCACTTAAACTATACTGTATACTCATTAATGATAAAATGAGCAAACAACATGTTGTTATGGCATCTGTAAGCATTTTTATTAAAATGTTTCCTTAATGTTATAGTCTATTAATAGGATCACTTCCCCTTTAATATTTGTCCTTACCTGCATAACTATCAGTAAGAAAAACATCATTCTCACTCAGGTTCCACTCATCCTAGTATAAAAATTCCTAGTATTTGTGATCAGTTACAGTAATTGACTGGTGTAAACTTGTCCCTGTAGTACAGAGCTTTTCTTTACTGTTTTGCAGTACAGGACAGTGCCCACCCCAGGACCTCTTTCTGCCACCAGATGTTTCTCTGCTTAATAAACTTTTATCTGAGCAGTTAAATGAATGTGATCTCTTTGTGGCATGAATGAGGCCTGAAGGCAGCAGGCTTTTTCTTTTAGGCTGCAGTCTTGATGATTGTCCTTCAGTGAAGTTTCCAGCAATTTTCCAGACCAAGACCATAGTAGACACATCTTCTTAAAGTGCTGAGTGGAATGTGTATTCAGCACATGGTCAAAAATGGTCTTCTGGCATGTTCCATTGACTTTTTGGGTGAGTGTTCTTTTGTTCACAAAGTTAGCTAAAACTATACCTCATTGCCTTTTGGCTTGTCTATTGTCATATTCTACCCTTCAACACCATTTGTTAACTTTTTATCATAAGATCTGAATTTTGCTGGCTTGCTGATGCAGCTCTGCAGCCAGAAACTTTCTGGTACAAGAGGCCGTTGCAAATCAAAGCCTTTTACTGCAGCTCGATAAAGAAATACATTTTTGGTAGGCCAAACTGTTCTTCCTTTCTTCACCTTCCCAAAACCCGTATAGTGCCCATCAGCTGAACATGACTGACTTCTTACCTGGGTACTGTCTTCAAGACAATTAAATAGGCAAGATTACTAATTACTTAGGCCTGATCAAGTCAGCTAGCTTGGGATCTGTGTCAGAAGACAGAAACAGTAAAGGCATCATGTATTTTTTTCAGTCTCAATGTTACTGGGTTTCATCTTATTGTTGACCATGCACAGGACTGAATTCGTCATCTGCAGAATTTTGCGAAGGCAGCATGCATATTTTCCTTGTAGATTACCCTGCATGCCTGTGTACTCCACTGCTTTCTGTTTTGACAGTCATTAGAGCTGCAGTCCTCATCCAGAAGTGGTACCGCTTTACGATGGCCCGGCTGGAGATGAGGCGCCGCTATTCTCTCACTATCTTTCAGTCAATCGAATATGCTGATGAACAGGATCAGCTACAGGTTTGTAATTTTCCATTCTTCCTATACAAGTAGTTATGTTATCCCCAGGACTGTGGTTGCACAAACGAAATGGGGGTGTGGTGATTTCTTCTACAGAGCTAGGTCTTGATTAATAAAACTGTTTCCCTGCCTGACACATGAACTAAGTTGTGTGTATTCATACACAGACATAATGATGAATGTAGCTACATAGACATCAGGACACCATTCTGCCCACACAGCATATCTAGGGTATAGGTTCCTGTATAGCAGCTCTGTTAGCCAGAGATTGCAGGTCATTTACAGATCACTATGGGTGGTCTTAACTGTCTGTGAGCAACAGAGGTATCAGTGTTTCAGCATGTCAGCCCAGGCTTCCTTTAGGTCAATATAGGAAATTTGGAACGTATAGGCCTTTGTGTTCATCCTAGCATCTGTGTCTAAAGTCAGTTCACTGCATTGTAGCAGTTGTTTCTATTGACTATGAAGGAAGTCTAGGCAAATAGTCTGGGTGGTTGACAAGACGAATTACACCCAGAAACATCACCAGCACTGAAACAGCCCTGGAACGTTTTGAAAATAGGTATTCATGAAGTGTCAGTTGTGAATTCATACCAGAAAAGGAAAGGGAGCTATTTTTGTAGTGGGACACAAATTGTGTCATTATTGCAGGCTGATACTATGGGAATATACAATAGTGAGTAATATACCCCTAAATGGGAAATTGCAAGTAATTGAGTAAGAAAGATGTTAATGCTTGTTGGTTCACCTAAACTGATCAGTGTGTTTGTTATTTTCTTTTTCATACTCAGCTATCCAACTTTTTTACATTCATGCTGGATCATTGTACTCATCCTGATTCAGGTAACAGTAATAATAAAAGTAATGTGGAGATTGTGTTTGGAAAACTTGATGTGAGGAAAGTTAATTTCCAATGTGATGTTTACAGCCTAAGGCACATACTGGAGTTGAGGTTTGATGTCTCAAATACTGTAATATGAATTTGATCCTCTTAGTGTTGACACTGCTCACTATCTACTTAATGAGTCAGTGCAGTCAGTAAGACAGAACAGATGCCTGTTGTCCTTAAGAGAATATTCAGAGGTGCTCAGAGTGTTTTCTTATATGTTACTGCCCTTCCTACAGAATCAAATTTCCATGGCTTTCTATGCATGTTTTCTTAAAATATGAGATGTGATTATTCAGAAAGGTTGTGTTCAGTTGGTTTAAGGCAAGTATAATCATAGAGGTTGCTCTTTCTCCCCCACCACCCACCACCTCTGGCATTTATGGACCAGTTTTTAATTTAATTTGTTCTAGATTTCACTGCAACATGTATCAGTATGTGAATGATGAAAAAGGAAATAAATTTAAACTGCTGGAGATAAATCTTTAGAAACCATCTCAATTAAGCTTCAGTTATTCAAGGAATAACCTTTAATTTTTGAAGTATTTTTGGATCCTTGGACATAACTTACTTTTGAGGTCAAGCTCAATAGAAAGACAGACTGAAAGTGATTCTGAAGTCCAGAAAACAAACATGACTTCCCTGAACAAATTCAGAATAGATCTTAATCCCAGCAGAGTTAAAAATGAGGCTGTCCCCTTCTTATTGCATTACAAGAGAATGCCCTTTCTCTTTCATCTGGTCTAGCTATGGGTTATTCCAATTAAAATTTGCACAAGATACTTTGATAGCAGGATAAAACCACCATCAAAACATTAAGTGGTTCAGTGTTCTAATGACAACCGGTAGAAATTGCAATTTTTCTCTCTTAAATACTTTAGAGTGCATAATGCTCTCTGTGCTCTGCAGAAAAATAAATTACATTTGAGCCTTGCTCCAAAGTCAAGGAAGATGATACAGTAGTCCTCCCTTTGATTTTTTTTTCCATTACTGCCATATTCTGCCATATTTCTGGAAAAAAAAAATCTGCTTTAGTCATTTAACTTCCTGGGAAGAAATTGGCAAACTTAAAAAAACCCCAGATACTGCTCACTTCATCTAGTTCTTCATGCTGATATTGCACCTCTGTTCAGCTTTTCTACCTTAACGGGAAAGAAAATAGTAGTACTAGGTGTGAAATTCGGCAAACTATTGTTAACCTCTCTTTTTATTATAATATTAAAATGGAATTTTACAGATGCTTGTTGTAGATATGATTTATCCACCTTTATTAACTGTGTCAATGGACAGAAGGAATAAAGGTGAGATGTCTCAGGTGACTTGCTAGGGCAGGACATTGCAGAGCACACTGCTCCATACACAGGCTATTCATGTGCAGGTGGAGGAGATCCAAGCCTCACCTGTGCCCAGGGAGGGAGATGGAGGGTTCTGTGGGCTGCCCTTCATCTCCACAGCACAGGTGACCTGTTTCTTGGTTTTGTAGCTATTGGGAACTGCAGATGTGGTTAAGGCTGAAACACATGATAAAATGTATATGGCTTATGGTAAAGCATCCCTTTGTCTTGCTGGCTTAAAACTTCTGTCTTTTAGGACTGACATTGTTAAGACTTGATAACTACTCCAAAGGCTTTATTTTTGTCTTGGTTTGTTCCCTCTTTCTAACACCATGTGTTACAGATACCAGAACCCTAAATGAAACAGGAAAATTCTGGTGTATGATTAATAAAGAGATGGCCAAGGCTGCCTATGCAAAGGACCTGACTTAGAATTTTTTTTTTTTTTTTTGGAATTGCATATCAAATGTGTATTGCACGGGTTGTGGTTATTTTGTCCATCTGCTGGCTGTGTGCGTTTTTTGCTTTAAGCTCTTGATTGCTTGCCCCTGGAAGTGACCTTTGCAGCACTCATGCTAGCCCCTCTGATATAAGCAAAATCAGTGCTGAATAGAGGGATTCTTGAAGAACTGCTTCCATTTCTGCTGAATTAGCATCCTAAGATATGAATCACAGTGAATGTAAACATAACAACCAGAGAGGCTCCAAATTGACTTTGCAGTTCTCAAGCATTTTCTAAAACCTGAAATTCTCTATTGTTCTTTTTTTTTCATCAGTATGTGCTCACTTAAATTAGAGTGATAGCAAAAGCTGTCTCCAAGAAGTCCGTATATTGTGTTTTTTACCAAAGAATAGGTTGCCTGTTCTTCTCAGTATGTGATAAAAAAGTTACCTGAAAACTTGTGATCTGTGGTTTTCCTTATATTACAAACTACCCGACCTCCACCATTAATCTTGTTACTTTCTCTTTTTAATCTGTTTTTTCAGATTGTTTTTCAAAGAAGAAAGCAGCTGCCATCTCATTAACACAGCAGTGCTTTTGATCTGATTGTTTATCTGTTATACCCTAAAGCTTTTTTAATCCTCTCATTCTCCTTAAGATGTCAGTGTAGTTTGTGATTGGGATATTATATAGCTGAGTGTCTTGTTCTGCTTCTTATTAAAGGCTATTTTGCAAGGACTTGTGGAAAATAGGAATAAAATCCTTTTCTACCTTACACTTTTATCCATCGTTTCCCGAAAAAATCTTCCTACCTTCTCAGCTTTCAATGGAAAGTTCTCTGGTCAGAGGAAGCTGGAAACTGCCTTTCCAGCAAAAGATGACCCATTTACTCACTCTTTTATGGACACATTGAGGGTGATGCAGACACATCCTGAGAAAAATGGTGGGACTGGGAATCTAAACCTGTTCCTCTCAAGGTCACCAGGGCACCTCCTGGAGCCTTTCTTCAAAGGGGAACAAAAAGAAGTGTTGTTTTCTGCAGTTTCACTCCCTGTGATGCCTGCCTTACAGCTTTAACACCCTTCCAAGATGTTTTGCACAGAGTGATTCTTGCAGTGGGGAATAAGTTATAGCTGCTTGCAGTTTGCAGCACCAGGAATGGTGTGAAGGAAGAAAAGTTTGAAGCATTTTAGAAACTTCCTTCCTCTTTGTAGGCTGTGTCCATTTGGCTTTGACCTGAGGGCTGTGGATCAGTATCTGGCTTATGTAAGAGCACTTCTCAGGAGTCGGAGGTGCTCTCAGGTACCCCAATGGTCAGGCCTGAAGGCACACAGATGGTAGTGGAAGAGAGAACTGATTTCAGAGCTGCAGAAGTAGCTGATTCCCTGTTACCCCGAGAGTGAGTACATTCTTGACAGTGGCGGCTTTGATTTGCCTTGAAAAACTCCCGTGGCAAGGTGATCTTGTCAGGAGAATCAGGTCTTGGGGCTTTTTGTGGTCACATCGACTCTACTTAGCTCTGAGCATTTGTGTTTAACATGGCCTTAGGGTAGTTGTTTGGGTTTTGTCAATAGTGAAGGCTCAACTCCCTGAGCCTGGGCTAGACGTCTGGTGTCAGAGTACAAAGCAGGTCATTGCCTATGCTCCCTCTAGTCAGTGGAGAGATGCAGATGCTGGCAGAGGATGTTTCATTCTGTCTTGACTCATGGACCCGAACCAGGCATTGACAAAATTTTCATCCCTGTCTTTCAGTTTGAACTGAAAGAGCCTTGACAGCTTTGACTAGAACAGCAAAGTGTGAGGGGCACTGAATCCTTCAGAATTAGTCTTACATGGGGCATGTGGTGAGCTGGGGTACTTGCTGGACAGCATGGTGATTCCCTAGGTTGCATTAGGTTATCCATTACTGACTGTTCAGAGATGGAACAGTCATGCTGTGCAGGAAGAAGCCTTAAAATCCAGCTGAAAGACAGCCTGAGGAGCTGTAAGCACACTTTAAGGGTAATGACCATGACTGGCTTTTGACAGCTCATCCAGAAGTGGAAAATGCGGTGTACTTTGCAAAGATATGCCCTATAGGGAAGGATTGGGTTTCCCAGCCTGAGCATGTGCCAAAATGGAAGTGAGTCTGGGAGGAAGGCAAGTTCATGTTCAGAGGTAAAATGATGGATGGATGGATGGATGGATGGATGGATGGATGGATGGATGGATGGATGGATGGATGGATGGATGGATGGATGGCCGGCCTACTGTGTGCTGGAAGGGAAAGCAGGAGTAGGAGCAGGCATGGGCAAGTGTCTGGCTTGAAACACTGAGAAGATCACTGACTCTGAAGGAGTCAAATCTGATGAGGACAGCAGGTTAGAATGGGCAAGAAATGAGGCATTTGGGTGGTCTGAGGAGTTGGTTCTGCAGTCGCCCACTTCTTGGGAAGTAGGATGCAGAGGGAGATACTGTCCAGAGGCCTATTGCTAGAGCTGGAGCAATAATTGGTGCAAATGTTCCTGGCAGATCACTATGTGAGATATGTCACTGTATTTCAGTCCATGGTGACATTTGGTATCCAGCCAGACAAAGCTGTAACTGTGGTGGAAGACTGCAAATCAAACTGCACTTGGTGGAAACGGTGAACCCTGAGCACCTTGCTGTTACTTGATGCCTTAATCCATTTAAATGGCTGAGTTTAACATTGCATTAGCACTGAATGTGCTAATCAGCTCACAGCTGAAGTGCTGATAGTAAAAGGCAACTTTTTAAGACCCAGGTTACATTTTTATCTATTTATTTCTTTAATACGGATTTTATCCAGTTGCAAGACAAGTTTGCCTTTATGAATCTTGTAATTTATGAGGCCACATGCTGGTTTTGGCTACTGTGCACTTTGAGTCACAGCTACAGGTCAGCTGTAAATCAGCAATAAATAATACAGCTACACAGCTGTAAATAATGCATTTTTATTTGCAGTTGCAGGAAATCAGGGTTACAGAAAACTTAATTGTAGCCCAGCAAAAAGTGTTTACAACAATCATCTCACAAGAGCAATTCTGTAACAGCATCTGCTGGTACACTTTCCTTTAGAGCCTAGTTCTCTCTTTTGGAATAATATATGACCGAGACAGTCTGCAAGAAGAAAACACTGAAATCTGCTGATTAGTTTTGTTTCAAGGTTATGTCAAGAAAAATATTGGATTGAAGCAATTTGCAGTGTTCCTGCTTTCTCCATCTTCCAAGAAAATTAGAAGCTATGCTCTACTTTCACCACTCTGTTTTTGTTTACTTTATTTCATCCAGTAGTTTTATGGCAGCTGACCAAAAGCTGGCATTGTTTCCTAGCTGTATTAGAAGGGAGTGATTTGCAGTCTTCTGTGAATAAATAGAATTTTATTGGTGACTTTTAAAATAATCATTGTGACCTACTGGTATTTAGCCTAAAAATTTTAAGTAGAAAATAAAAGCAATAAAAGTGAATCTTCAAAACCTGTATTAGAAGTGTAATATTGAACTTTAAACAGATGATGGTCATTAAATGATTATCCATGGCTTTTGTGTCTCTTTGCATGAGGGGGAAGGAGAATGAAGTTTGTTCTAGGTGATGGTTCTCATTACCTGCAAGCAGACTGCTCTACAACTTCAGTGCAAAATGTTTTGCACCAAGACCACAGGTACCAGCAATTGGAAAAGAGTTTTCACCTGTTTTAAACTTTGGTTTATTCTTTTTTTAACTTGTTGTGGTTGATTGGTTGGTTGGTTTTAGTATTGTGAAACAGTCTGGGGAGACCTTGAGCTTTTTCACTATAGAAGGCAGGAGTCAGCCACTGTAATATTGCAGCAGTTAAAGCAGCTACATTCAGCCACTTCTGGCCATGCTATTACAGCTCTATGGGGCACTGGTAGAGTTTCTACATTTTTGTTTTTCTTCTATCTTGTTCCAGTTTCTCAAATTTTCACCAGCCCTTGTGCTCCTCAAGTGGTGGATGAAGACTTTTGTTTAAAAGAATTTGAAAAGAAGATTGATGTTCCAGACACCTATTGTGGACCACGACTCTCATTCCCCCTTACTGTTGAAGATGCCAATGCTCTTCTTCATGCTTTCAGGAATGAACAGGTAATTTGCAACTAGCTCGTTTTCTGGTTTTAACTTATTTTGTATCTGTCAAGTTGTTGATTAGTTCCATAATCCCATGTAAGGCTAAACTGGTGCCCAAAGGGATATCTCACCCTTCTTTTACATCTCATTACTTTTTCCTGCCCAGTGGGATCAGAAATGTGCAGGGTAAGCTACCTTGGGAAATTGATCTGGCTGTAAGCTAACACAATCAAATCAAAAGCAGACAGGTCTCAGACAGACAAATTCCCACATTTGATTCACTGCTTTGCTGCATGACCACCAGGCCAGGCACTGGAGAGGAGGCAGGGACTAGTGAAATGAAATGGGAACCCTTAGCAGCTGCAAGGCAGGGGTTCTCAGTGAGAGTGCAGGACTGGGGAAGGTGTCCTAAGCTAAAATAAAAACTAATTGTCATTGTTTAATGGGTTAAAAGTGTTCATTGTTTAGTCCTCTGTCTTTTGTCCCCTGCCTCATTCTCTTAGAGGAATTGAGGTGTAAGGGTTAATCACCTCATTGCAGGGTGCAAGACTCCACCATAACAGTGGAGGGACTATACATCATTGCTAATGTAGCAGAACAGAGTGATAACACAAATCTCTGGAGCTCAGGCTCCAGTTTCCAAGGCACTGAGAAGGCTGTTCCTCATTCTCTGAGCAAGCCCTTTTGTTGCCCACAAGATGAGGGTGGAGCAGGGAGGCGTTAAATGGCACAGCTTTGTTTGAACTTGTAATTATTTGTGCTTAACAATATGCTGTATTAAAGGGGCAAGGATATACCATGCTTTTTAATTTACTAAATAAGAATATTTTTCTGTGGAGGCTGGTTGTAAAAGTACCAAATATAAAGCACATGATAAATGAGCCAACCCAGACTTCACCTCGCTGTCCACTCTCCCGTCTCTTATTATGGCTGGCATTTTATTAAGGAAATGGTCATATGTAATTGGCCTTTTTGTTTGCTTAAAAACATGAATCTTGAAAAGTCATTCTGTAGCTCATCTATCTCTACCAAAATTCCTCAGATCTCTGTTGGAATTAAAAGCTTTAAAAATCACCAACTGATAAAATTTTCATTAAAAACGTTAGAAGAGGAGACCAGAAGCTTAAATGTTGCATTGTTATAACGTCCTCACTGTGAACAGGAAGGCAGGCCTTACTGGAGTTTTCTTGTCATTGTTTTTGCAATTTGCTGAAATACCATTTATGGCCTTTGGGGTTTTTGTGGGTTTTTTTGGTGGCTTGTATTTTGGAGGTTGTAGGATTTTGTAGTTGGTTGGTTGGTTGGTTCATTGGTTTGTTGGTTGGTTTTTTACTCACACCTAGAATGACATAATTTAAATTTTTTCCCCAGTTATTTTAAACAGATGGCCTTATGCAATGATTCTTATGCTTATCTCTTCTGAAAAACAGGAAGAGAAGAAGCAGTACAGTATAAATAAAGTGGGAAAATCTGTAAAATAAGTTCAGTAAGGTCTCCATATCCATGCACCGGGAAGCAAATGCAAAGCTATGAACACTCCCTAGTTCCCAGCACTAGGCCATACAGCCTTGTACTCATGTCTGGAGGTCTGCACTATGGATAACCTTGGCATACATGTCTGATATTAATAAAGCAGACAGACCTATTGCTAATTCAAAGAAGTCTTCCTTTTTCTTCTCACAGCTGCTTCATGCCCGCTATGTACTGCAGCTGCTAAGTGAAACTAGGAGGGTTCTCAAGGAGATGCCAAATATCACCCATCTTTCAACTTCCTACTCTAAGGAGATAACTGTCTGTGGTAAGGTGCCAGAGAAGATACCTGCTTTGAGCTATGGGTTGATATTCTAAGTGGTTAGAGAATGATACTGACATTTCCAAATTTTGTCATTAGAAGAAAGTTCTCACCCTTTAAAAAGTTACTTATTTATTTTTATTTATTTTCCCTCACAAATGCATAAATTGGAGCAAACAAACAAACAGAAACTTCCTGAGTCATTATATCTTAAGAAATTCCCTCATTTCCTCTTTCCTGTTCTTGTTTAACATTTCTGAATGAGTCAGTATTAATTCAGCTAACACTACAGTGGAGCTTAAATACTCCTGTAATTCCACCTCTAAAATGCCACCAAGTATTTAGATCACTGGCTGTAAGTCTCACCTCTTTCTCCTCCCACTGAGAAAAAGACCTTATTCAGTCATGATTTTAATGATTTCAATAATAATTTTAATGAGGGTTTAATATGGCTGGCAAAAAAGATCTTTCATTGACAGCATGACTATCTAGAATAAATCGAAATGATAATAACCCCTCATTTCTAAGGAGACCCAAGAGAATAGATAAGTCTTTATACAACCAACAGATTAGTCTCACAGAATGACGTGTCACACAATAAAGAACTAAGAGCTCTTTGCCCGTCTATTTTGTTACACTTTTGTAAATTATGGATAATAGGATGCAGTATCCTCACTTGACATAGAATGCAGTAGCTGCAAAACAGGACAATAATGGTCACATAACTCTTGACATCTATCAGTGTGTGCTATGTGTAATAGTAAAGTGGTATAAGGGAGGTATTGTGAGACATGCAAAATAAATAATGTTTTTTAAGATGTGGGTATGGATCTACTTTGTTTGCCAGAAAAGGGTTTGTTTAAATGAGGTTTTGTGTAAACAGCTGTTTATTAACCAAGCCAACAAGACCCCTTTCCAAACCAAGGAAACACATATTCATGCTTGTTCACAACACAACATGTTCTCGTTAAATAAACATTCCTCTTCATGTTTGCATTGCATTTGCACTATACAAGCAGCATCAAAAGGGATCCCTCTCCTGTACTGAAACTAAAAGCTTTTGTCAGCAGAAAGAGCCTCTGCAGAAGACAGATAACCCCATTTTTAAGCATAATTGGTCCAAAATGTTGATTTCCTTAAGGTATTACTCTCCATTTCTTATAATTTCAAATTAATAATGCAGATTAAATATATAGCTGAAATGTTTGCATTCACATATGTGACAAATATCTATCATAGCTTGAAAGATCCCTTAGAACAAATTCAGCAGGCTCAAAATTAATGAAAACGGTGTACACAGACATTTTTCTCTTTTCCTAATCATTGGTGGTAAAAGCATATTATCACAAGATAGGTTTTGAAACTGTTCTGCAGCTTTGTGGTGGTGAGTCACAGACATGAGAAGGTTTGCTCTGTGAGCATGAAATGCAGTCAGATGCACAGGGGATCTGTGCTGCAGTGATGCTTTGTGTTGGGGGAAATCCTCCTGCCTGTTCCAAACAAACCTCTCAAAAAGGGCCCAATCCATTATTCTTGTGGCCTCAGCATAGGGCATGCAGGCATGGACAGTTCTTGACATTCTCCATCACTTCCTGCTGGTAGTAATCAAAAACTGCCCTTGAAATGTGTTTAGTTGTGCAGAATAAAAAGGGCTACTTTGGTGAATTTAAACCCCTTAGTATGTAGAAGTTTATTGTATTTCAAAATGTGTTTTAGTGGCATTTTCTGGGCTCATATACATAAGGAAAACATGGGGAAAAACTTACTAGGTCCAAGTAATTCCATTTTTATAATTCCAGTTTCTTCCTCCTCTGTGATAAAATTTAAAAAAAGAAATGTTTTTGTTTCCTGTAGGAGATTTGCATGGAAACCTCGATGATCTTTTGCTGATATTCTATAAGGTAAGTAGGTACTCTGAGGCATTTTCACTTTATGACTTGTTATTAAGAACACATATTTATGTGTGACAGATTTATCACCATTAGAACTGCTCATGTGGTATGCATACACCACACACAGAAATCCTGGAACGATTTGGTGTCTTTGTCAGAGCTTTTCCTTCTTCATATCCACCTGCTTACTGTGAAGGAGATCGAGGAGGTGGTTATTTTCCTGAATGCTGAACTGCAGCATGAGCCAAAATTTAAGAGGACTTCTTGCAAAGTCTCTGAAGTTCTGCCACTGTTATACATTCCATATTGACTGAAGTCTGCTAAAATCAGGAGCCAAATTCCTGATGTAACACTACACCATGGATAATTTTGATGCTCAAGAATGCCTTCATTTAGGCCTTCCACTGATACCTGCAGGTTTTTTGGTTTGCTTTTGGGTAGGTTTGGGTTTTTTGTTGTTTGGTTTGGGGCTTTTTGTTTTGTTTTTTTGGGTTTGTTGGGTTTTTTATTGTTGTTTGGGGTTTTTTTTTTGGGGGGGGCACGTTTTTGTTTTATGTATTTAACAGGAAACAAGAAAGAGTGGTATTTAAAAGCTTTTTAAGCCTTGGAAACAATCACATGGTCTGCACAAAATAGAAGTACTTTGGGCACCCTTTACATATTCTTTTTTATCATGCTCAAAAAGCATAGCACTGTTTTACTGATGTGTAAAACAAATTAAGCTCCAGGCTAGCTTTTCCACAATTGTATGTTTAACTGAAGGTGCAGGAAATGTTGTGTATTTAGTTTCACGTTTATCTCCAGGATGAATCACTACCTTTGATTGGGCAGGTACTCTCTTTGATTTGAGCTTTCCAGGGGGAAACGGTTTTTGTCAGATCCTTACACATTTATCTGTAGTGAATGGAGACTGAGGTGAGCTAAGCCAGCTGTTTAAATGATGTAATTCTCCCCCTGCTTCCAGCTTTTTTACACTTCATCTGACACTTGTTGAATGTAAATGTGGTTGTTTTGCCCAAGTGCACTCCTGAAGTCTGTTGAAGTATAGTTTAAGTATAACCAGAGCTTTTTATGGAGTCCTGCTTTTCTTACTAATCAATACCATCTTTAGCTGGTCCTTGACTTGCAGTCTTTTAGTTGTTTAGCTCTCTTCTTAAAACCGGAATAAGAGCATGATACATATCGGTTTCATACACAGAACCTGGAATGGGAAATATAACTATTTTGGAGATAAATGCTCAGATAAATTTACAACTGCAATCACCCTGCATTTTATTTTTTGGAGTAAACAGATATCAATTCTTTACCCACCCCCAATGGATGCTATAAAGAGAAAAAAAAAAAAAAAAAACAAAACCAACTCTCATCCTGACTTCAGTAAATTCAGAGCCGAAACTCCCATTGATGTCAGACTAGAAATAACACCTAGTTGTTCTCTGCTAAATTTCTAGGGGAGTCCCTTCCATCAAACCAAATAAAATAGGCAAATTTTTTGTCATTTCAAAGTAGTTCAGAATATAGAGAGCATATGATGGAGCTGATTAGTTATTTGGAAACAAATTAAATGACACTATTTTCTGTCCCCTCTGAGCAGTTTACTCAGATGAGAAGGGAACCCAATTGGCTTCTGGGATCCATTTTTTTTCTCCTTCCCAAACTCTCTTTCAGTTGCAATGGATTTCATCCTCTGAGTTGGTACAAACTACCTTAAACAAGAGGGTGCATGTCCTAAGCAATGCCATGGGAGTGATCTCAGTCTGCACAGGGCTGTGCAGATATGAAATGGATTCTGGAGGCCTGCATGCAGACCAGGCTTGTCACTGCCACAAACCACCCCAAGCAAACACACAGAGCTGGCAATCTACAGCATATTGACACAATGCTGCAGATGGTGTATAGTCCTTACACCTGGTTTGGCTGAACCTAAGATGCTTACTTTTTTTTCCTCAATAACCAGTTTGTAAGGTTCATTCAGTCCCTGCATTAATCTTTATTAAATTACAGTGTTTTCTGATATTCTTTGAATTTTAAATTATGTATTGCTAAGTTAGATTGTTAAAAGAATACTATAGATAGAAATAGCCTGAAGCAGTAGAAAATGCCAACAACAAACGGAAGTTAATTAATCACTAACCCAGGAGATACAGTAATGATGATGCCCAGCAGCAAGTTGCAAATCATTAGAGAGCCTTGTTTGCCTCTCTGACATGTCAGAGGCTGCAACAGCCTTTAATTTAGTTTTGCTGTAATTGCTGGTTGAAACCACTGAAAAGGAGAGTGTATGAGTGTGGAACAAAACTAAAACATCACATTGAAGTTGGAAGTCCAAACCAAACCTTTTAAAAACTCAAACTGTGTGTAATCTTTTCCAGAAGAAGGGTAATAGAGTCTGGAGAGTGCTCCAGTAGATGTGTCTTTCCATGAGGACTGCAGTTAGGGTGGTTGTATGCATACTCAGAATCTGCTGGTGAATCCACATGCCTATTTGTTTTAAGGCAAAGCTTTTATTTATTTATCTATCTTTCCAGAAACTGCCGCTGAATTTCTGCTGCCCCTTCCACTCCTGAAATCCATCCTCTCCTTTGTAAATTTCAACCCACTGCATTAGAAGAATCTCATACGTTGCCACTCCTGCGAGCACAGAGCAAGCACAGGCCCTTCTAAGTTAACTTGGAAAGGGCTCAGGACAAGCTATAGCAAAATCCAAGGCAGCTAAATTTACAGAAGCCAGGATAGAGAGGCCAGGGTTCATTACTGAATCCTAACATGAAAGCACAGGACACTGATTGGGACAAAAGAAATACTCTCACTAGGATTCAAATTACACGTTTCATCGAGTCCCTGGCCACATCACACATCCTGCAATAAACCCACGAAGGCAGAATACCAGTAATGCCACAGGAACACAAGAAAGGCTTGACACTCACACCATAAATATATTCATAAATACGTTCAAGATGTCTTGCAATGCTTCCAAACCTTTTAAGTGTGGCTTCCACAGTTATAGTGTAATTTTATATATGTTCCATTGATATTTCTTGTCCTATCAATTGAGAAAACAGAGCTATCCCTTTTCTGGCAAGTCAAAGTTGAAACACTATTTCTGATACTCATGACTGAAAATGATGACGCTACATATAGGTGGTGCTATATTTTCTGTAAGCCGATGGCACCCATTGATGTATTGGTAATTTATCTAATAAAACATACTATCAGTTCAAAATACTTGTTTTTACTAAGTCACCATTTATAATAAAGCATTTCTCTGTATCTTCAAAAAAAAAATAAGGTAAGAAATATCTGTATATACAACCTCGAGGTTTGTGAGCTTTCAAGTATATCTTGGCTCTCATGAATAAAATTCAAGTCATGCTTTCAGGATTAAAGGAACTGAAATCAAACTCTTTAAAGTTCTGTCTTAAGGTTTTATATTCTCTGGACTATAATCCTTCTCAGGAGTTTTGGAAGCATACAGTGCAAACAATGTAAATACACGAAATCCATTCAAACTTACATCAGAAGATAATTTTTCATGTATTTCTTATCTTCCATTCAAACTGAATGACTCCCTTCTGTTTGCAAGTGCATAATTTCCTGGCAACAGTTGCATTAACAAAAACGTGTATTTTACTACAAGATTTATGTTCCTTTTGGTCCCATTCATTTTAATGTAATACAAAGGGAAAGGATTAGAGACTATAAGAACAGCCAGAGAGGTCCTCTCTTCTCTAATGGCTCAGGTTGTCTGATATGAAGGTTTTTATTCTAAGCAGGAGAAATAAAGAAATGCTGCATTTTAGATCTCTGTATTATGCAGGATTTTTTTTCAGAATTTCTAGCAATGGGATCTCATTTAAATGCTAGTTCCTTTATTACAGTAGCATAGCAGCCTCTCTAAATGCCCTTTTTTTTCCTTTCTGCAGAATGGTCTGCCTTCAGAACAAAACCGCTATGTCTTTAATGGTGACTTTGTCGACAGAGGGAAAAATTCTGTGGAAATACTTATAATCCTATTTGCATTTCTTCTTATCTATCCCAATGATTTACACTTGAATAGAGGAAACC
This sequence comes from Sitta carolinensis, assembly GCA_032173965.1. Taxonomy (NCBI): domain Eukaryota; kingdom Metazoa; phylum Chordata; class Aves; order Passeriformes; family Sittidae; genus Sitta; species Sitta carolinensis. The sequence goes on from CM063283.1 coordinate 100,445,209, forward strand.
ATGAAGACTACATCATGAACCTGAGGTAGATTTTGGGGGTGGGGCAGGTAATATCTCCCCTATCACTAGAAATATTTGAGCTTTTGAATGCTACTTTAGCCACTGTGACACCCTAAAACAGAAATAATGTTTTATTAAGTAGTCAAGTGTAGCTTTGCCTTTTCAGTATGTGTGTGGGGAAGGAACATCCTCGCTACACACAAACATTTGAAGGGGAATCATGTCTTGTCTTTGATCTAATTGTAATCTATTGAAGTCAGAGGGCTTAGTGCAGCTTCCAGAGTATCAAAATTGGGGAAGGACAGGTGGAATGATGATATTTTAAAGCACATATTTAGCAAAATCTGCTATTTTAGTTAATTTTGAACTAAGATTTCACTTCTGTAACACAAGGGGCCGGTAAATATCCTACCTTCTACTCAGAGGAGCTTCATTAGTTGGAGCTCCTCTGTTTTCTAACACAAGCATTTGCACTCAGCTGTGTAGTGCAGCCAAGAGACTGAGCACAGCCAGTGGCTCTGGCTGTAGTCAAGTGTGACTCAGAGACAAAAAGCATCTCAGAGATGTGAGAACTCCTCAGTCCTACTCCCTACAATTCTAAGCTGCCCCAGAAAGTCTTTGGGTGACTGACTGGTGGGTGACCTGCTGTACCCCTTGGATCATTTGATGTGTGCATACAGAATGTATTGCTGTTTTAACACAGGTCTCCTTGTTTGTACCTGGGTCAGAGGCCCATAAGCAAGTCCTACTAATGATCCACAAAAGAGAATCAGTTTCACATGATAGTTACTTTTTCAGCACTTAATTGAAAACACTCCAAAACCCAACAATCATAAACCAAGATCAGTTACTTAATCTACAAGGTAGGAAAATTCCTCCCTAAAATAGCAGAAAATAGTTAACTAAGTCTGCAATGATATGGAGTGCACAGATGTATTCCTGTGTATCACTCTTTGCATTTTGATTAGCACTGTTGCACATTGGTAAATTTGAAAGCTGAGTGTTGTGAAAATGCCCCTTGATGAAGGATATCTTGGTGTTAAAAGAATGAGGTATCAAAATCCTCATCCCTTGTGGGAGAAAAGACATGACAGTTGGATGAAGCTCTGAGCAATCTTATCTAGTGGAAGGTGTGCCCATGACAGGGGGTTGGAATGAGATGATCTTTAAGGCTCCTTCCAAGCCAAACCATTCTATGATATGATTCTATGATGATATGATATTGAAGACAAAAACTCTCTGAAAGTTTTGTGGGAATTTTCACCCATCATCAAGTTCCTTTGGAATTTTTTCTCTGGTATCTAAAAGGGAGAGCTGGCAAAATAGCCTCTTAATAATTATTGGGCTGGATTCTGTTCCCAGCCTCTGTTATGTACAAGAAAACAGTTTAACTCAATTCTCAAGACAGAGTGGAGGAAAGCACATTTCAGCTGAGCTAAGATGGAATGGCAGGTGAAAAGGGGGGCTAGAAAACTCCAGGAAAACACCATAGCACAGGAAACCATGCAGAAGGGGCATACTGAAAACCAGTTCCTGATGCTGTCCTATTTTCAGATATGGCTTCACAAAAGAAGTTTCGAAGAAGTACAAGGTAAGATTCTTCCTCCTTCTCCTATATTTTTTTGTAGTCTTGCACATGTAAAATGAAACCTATGTAAACAAGAAAACTTCAAACCCGTTTATTTAGGTGTAGCAGAGAATTACTTTAGTGACATAGATGAAATTATTTTCGCCTATCAGTGGAATAACTGAAAAAACTATTTTAAGTGATAGTCTCATATGTCCAGAAATTTATGGGATGAAATAAGTAACACCCATAAGACCAATCAAGAACACAAAAAGAGGTGAACGTGAAAGAAAAAACTAATTACTACAAAGACAATCAAATGGCCCTAAAGTACATGTCAGAACATGTTTGTTAGAGTTGCAGTTCAGGATATCACCTGAACAAAACTGTTCATATAAACTGTAGCACACACTTCCACAAAATCTTGAACTTAGAAGCAACAGAATCTGTCAGAAATAGGATCTAATATAAAAGTATATTTTACAGGACCATTGGAAACAGATTTTGTGTCTTCTGCGAGATGTTTTCAGCTGGCTTCCCCTTGCCACTATAATTGATAGCAAAGTTCTTATCCTACACGGGGGGATTTCAGATACCACAGATTTGGATTTCCTGAATGCACTTGAGAGAAATAAGGTAAGAGATCATATTTATATGAGGGTAATTTTGTTTTCTTTTAAAAATTTTGAGGTACTAATGCTAGGATCAGTCATTTGCATTAGGAACGGAAATGGCAGCAGTATAAGGCATGTAAGAAAAATAATAGTCTAATTTTTCTTCATAATCAGGGCTTAGGAAGGAAGGTTGCAGTAGGTGTTGGGAGCCAGTTGTCTGGCTCTCGGCATAACATGGGTTTTTGACCTTAAAATAGCTAAAGCCACTTTAGATGCCCCTCCTGAAGTGATGACACATTAGCTAGAAGTATGAAAACTACTCGATTCTTGGGCATTTCCTTTAAACATTTTAGAAATCAATCTAGCCACATATTTCCAGCACTGCCTTTTTTCCTGGGGCTGTGCTTCTGCCATCTGTTGTGTGGGGGACATTCTCCACCTGTGAGGTGCTCCCTTGGCAGCAGCTGAGTGTTGTACATGTGGGAGAGCCTTTCCAGCAGGATCAAAATTCAAGAACTGGCCTTGATAAAACAGAATCTACTGCTTTTCAGGGATTCAGAAGACAGAAATGTTCATGTTTTTTCCTGAAATGATGAGCAAACACAGATCTTTCAGATCAGTGGAAACTGGTGTGAGATTTGGACAACTAAATCAAGTGATCAGGCTGCTGAGATTCCTTATAGTCAGTGAAGATCCAGGAGATCTGGTGGAGATCATTACTTAGGTACACGTCTCCAGTGCTGTTCAAGGAAATGCCCCACTGGCTAGGGATGTCCCCTCTGGCCTTTGCCTGCCTCTGAAGAAAGTCTTCTCTGTAGGTCCTCTCCACCAGTCCCCTGTAGGCCAGATTTGTGTCTACCCCCTCACACTAATTCACAGACATAGTGGAGTATCTCAGATGGCATAGGAGACCAATGTTTGAGCAACTTAGTGTACCCTGTCATCAATGTGTGTGGAATTTTTGTCATCCTCATATTTTCTAAAGCAGAGATAAAGGCTTTGCAGGACAATCAGTTGTGTCTCTTTTTTAAGGATATGAAAAAGGGCATGAATACTTCTGACCATTGGAGTCTAGGCTCCATTTGCTGCAGCACTGGGCACTAACACTGGGTGCCTAGCTGCAGATCGAGGTGGCCTCACTGTGAGCTGAATTCTGCCCATGCTTTCACCAGGGCTCAGCTCTGCATGTTTCCAGTGCAGTATCTGTGAAATGCAGAATTAACAGGTCAAAGTTGCTGCCACAGGAGAGCGTTGCTAATGAGACATGTGTGGGCCACAACCCAGGGCAGTGTCAGTCAAGGCCAAGTGATGTATTTTAATTGGTACAGCTGGCAGCTGACAGGTTTCAAATACTGGTCAGTGCACTGGCGAGGAAACCCATGTTGTGCATTTTGTTTTGAATTAGTCCTTTTCTTTGTTAAAGAGTAAAATCTGGGGGGCCTGTGGGCTGTGTATGTTTTATTGGTGAGTGTTTTTCTTGTTTGGGTTTTTTTATTTTACTTTGGGGTTTTTGGTGGGTGGGTTGGGTTGGGTTTGGGTGGTTTTTTTGGCTTTGTTCTGGATATAAGCTAGTATGAGAGAATTTCAAATGAGAAGACATTCCCTGGAGAAGAATCCATGTTAATGGTCATTCATGGAACCATAGTGCACCACTCCAAAAAAGCAAATTCCCATGCATGTTAGAGGGGTTGGATTTTAGAGTATAAGACCTGATGTAATACTTCATCAGTTTCACTACTGTCTTCCTGATGCTCTATTTAATTTAGCCAAATTAATCTAACGGCATGGTACTGTGTCACAGCAGAAGTAATGGAATTTCACCTTCAGTACAATATGAATGTATATTTTGTTTCCAGCAAAGCTAGGCACTGAAGGGTCTTCCCTGAGCCCAGGCCCTACTTGCTGTATAGTGAATCTTAGGGTTGACTGTGTTTGGAATGACTGTGTGTGTCTGGATAATAATGTAAAAACAGGTCTGAAGAGCTTGGTTACTGACAGGCATAAAGCAAAATTTCTGTAAGTGCCAAATACCTGCAGCTTCTCCCAAGCCTGTGAATTCAGGACATTATGACAGTTAACATTAATTGAACTCTCAAGGAGTTTTCCTGAGTACAGGAAATGTGAGCTGATGTGCCTTTCAGCCAACATCTCTGTATTAGCTTTTGTTGTTGTGATGGTAACTTTTTTTTTTTTAAAAGTTGAAATCTTTGATGCGGCCACCAAAGTCAGTGAGAGACAGACAGGACCAAATGAAGAAGAGTATTCCCATGACCAAACCCAGTAAACACATTGCCAACCAGCATGTGGGGAAGACACAACACAACTCTTCATCGGGCTTCCCTGAGACTTCAGGCTCAAATTTGCCTCCAGACCCCGCCCTGAAGGAATGGAAACAAGTAGGTGAAACCAAAGACATACTGACACCAAACCCCTCCTGCACAAACTCAGCAGGTGTCCTGTTCAGGCAGTGTGTTTATGAGTCTCAGGGAACTGTCTCTTATTAGGAAAACAGTATTCAAAGTAGCATATTAGATTCCTATTAGTTTTTTGGATGCTTTTTGTAGACCTGGTAATAAAGGCTTGGGATTTTATACCTTACAAATAAAATTCACCCAGTATTTTCTTTTCTTAGCCATTAGAAGGAAGAAACTGCTGAGTAGGAAATGTGGTTGCCTGCCCTCATGTGGTTGGATCTGTTGGTACATAAATGGTTGTTGGTTTAAACAGGTCAGACTGCAATTTGTTGGTGAGATAAAGCACCTTTTTTTGGCTGTACTTTTGGCAGCTGAATGCTGATATAGCCCAAAAAAGCCAAGCAGATCCTGAGACCTACAGACAGATTACTTAGAAGTGGGAAGTTTTTGCCCTCTGGCTGTTCATTTCATCTTGAATATCACAGCCAATATAGAGCTTTTGTAATTTAATAAATTGTGACAATTTTGAAAGCTTAATTTCTCTGAAAATCAGATTTCCCAAGATACCTATGTTACCTACAAACTAACATAATTGGCATAAGCAAAGCTCCCTTTCTCCCCCAAATCTGACACTCCCCCAGCTAATCAAGCATCCACTAAGTCATGCTCACAAATGTGAAGTGGAATGTGTTAGTCCAAACCTTGCCCAGAAAAGTTTAAACAAACTCATTTTAAATAATGTTTTCTTACTGACTAGAATTAAGCCATGATAATTCATTTTCATGTCTGAACTCTGCTAAAATGCTAATATGCAAAATGTTGTTTTGAAACACGAGCTAACTGAGGACAATAAAGCTGAAGGCAACTCTTCTTATGTTTAGAGCAGGTACTCCCTAGCTTAGGTAAAACCACTGACCAATGTGGTTATCCAGTCTGTGCTGGGAAATGGAAATTGCCTCTCCTACTGACATGTGAAGAAGGCATCTTTTGTTCTCTTTGAAATACCCCAGGTATTTCACCTGCCCAAGTCTGAAAACCTCAGCTGTGAAAGGAGGTGCATTGATGAAATGATATTTCTTCTGAAACAAAAAAGTTCATCCAAAATCTAGATAATGTTTCTTAAAAAGCAGAACAAAAATCTCAGACCAAAAGACCACCCCAAGGGTATATAAAGGAAAGGAAACCCCCAAGACCTATGTGTTAGCTTGGATGTGTTTTCTCTCTGTACTGTGGGGCTTTTGCTGTGGCCAGGACCTTAGACAGCCATAGCCTGTCAGTCTTCCCCTACTATCAGTCTTCACTTGCTTGAGTTTGTTATTTATAGATCCTTGACATTCTGTGGAGTGATCCAAGAAGCCAGAATGGCTGTACACCAAACAAGTGTCGAGGAGGAGGCTGTTACTTTGGTCCCGATATCACTGCCAAGCTGTTTGAGAGGTATAATCTGAAGATGCTCATCAGATCTCATGAATTTAAGCCAGAAGGTTATGAGATCAGTCATGATGGGAAGGTAAGATGCTTCCATGTAAAGTAGAATTCTCCTGTGAATTTCACAGGAACATCCACAGCAGATTTGTCTGCAAAATTTATTTTAAAAAAATAGAGTCACTTCGTTAAACTGGATTTGGGGAACCTTGTCCTACATAGATGTTACAATGAATTACTGAGTTCCAAGTGACAAAATTCTTTACAGCTTTAAGGAGTGGGGACCAGTTTATTACTTACATAAAAACAAATGGACATCAACAGAATCCCCAACAAGTGCTGTAAGTGTAAGTACAGTTCAAGAGATGCTCTGCTGTAAGGTTCTAGAAGCCTTTAACATACTGATTTCTCTTCTGGCCCTGCTTTCTAACATACTGTATTGGGATGCCAACAAGAATCCTGAAAATCAGGTCTCTCTTAGAAAGAGAGACCTGATTTATTTTCTGTTAAACAGCACATTATATTTCACTGCTCTCTGAAGTCTGACAGGTCAAAAAGAAAGGCCCAGAGCTCTGGCTTAAAAGGGCAGTTTGGTGAATGATGTAGTTCTGTATGTAGACACATAATTTTGTAACCTGGAATTTTTTCTCAGATTGGTTTCAGAAATAAGTGTCAAGAGAGCTGTTCTGACCAATGCAGTTTCTTTGTTTCCTGTGTCAGGTTATCACCATATTCTCTGCCTCTAACTATTACGAAGAGGGCAGTAACCGGGGCGCTTACATCAAGCTGAATCCTGAGCTGACCCCTCGGTTTGTGCAGTACCAGGTCAGCAAGTTCACGCGCAGGCAGAACCTCCGGGAGAGGTAAAGCTCTGTGTTGCATGCAGTGAGTGTGGACTCACCTCATATGTGAGTGCACCTGCCACAAATCCAGAGGCTGACTGAATAACTGAATAGGCATCCATTCTCCTTGACTCTCATAAGTTTTCTATTTTACAATTTAAAAATTGATACAGTAGACAAAACATGTACTAAGTGCTTAACTTGGTTTCCTGAGAAACTCCCAAAGGTAATTAGGTGAGTTAAGCAGTTAGAACAGACAATTGTCAGGGACTCATAAATGGCATGCACCTGTCTGCTTTAAGGCTGCAGTGTTAATCTGGACAAATCCTGTTATGAATTGAGTCTCAAAAATTTATCATGAGAGCTTTGCCACATCAAGTAGTGTGGTCAGGTTACTAAAGGAAAACAGTTTACAATTACCTGCATACACTCAATTATCTCATAAACTCAGATTATTTTTATGGACCGTTGTTGGTTTTGTTTGGTTTGGGGGTTTTCCTCCCCTGAATGTTGTCTTATGTGTTCTAGTGTGTTTTGGGTCATCCTACTTAAACATACTACATGTTAAAGGATATAAGAATTTTATAAAGAGTGTTGAAAAGGATAGAATGCTAGAGGATTTTAATCCTTTAATAATCTGCTGATTTTTTTCCTCCTAGGGTAGGTACAATTGAATCGTCTGCCTTAAAGTCCTTACGAGAGAAGATTTATGCTCACAAGTCCGAACTCACCAGTGCTTTTGCACAATACGATGTCAATGGCACAGGTATTGCTTCCTCTCTGTCTGGTTGCCACCATGGGGAAAACAGCTTCCATGTGGGGGGGGGGCAGAGAGGACAAACCCCATGGAGAGGAGTCCTGCCTGCTTGCCAGTGACAGGCTGATGGCAACAGAGGCTAGTTGACCTTGTTCTTCATGACCACAGAGGAGGAGAGGAGTTGGGCTTAGCCCCAAACAACTTGGGGATGAAGCTTGAAGTATGAAGAAGAAAACTGAAAGACATGGGCAAGTAAAGAAAATATGTTTGCTGTTGGGAAGAGGGTTTGGGCAGACAAATCCAGTTCCAGAAGCTCAAAGGTCATCACCACCTTCATGTAGGAGTGTCCTCAGAATGTGTCAGACAGGGAACTGGGGTCTCAGGTGGGGGGCGGGAATGTGTCTCCTTCTGGGACTGGGAGGTATCTGAGGAAAGTTGCCTGCCTATGCCTCTAGCAGACACACTCACTGCTCAGCTGAAGAAAGTCAGTGCTAAGTTAATAGATGAACCTTTTATGTAGAAGCAAGAAGTCGATTTCTGCCACAAATACAACTTTTCCTTGTGATGGCTTCTCACTAGACTGTGAAGGGCACTCAATAACATGATGTTGTTGATTCTTTGGCCACTGAACATCTGTTTCACATATTTCTGTCTGGTTGAGTTTTGAGCCACATGTCACTCTAATTGCAGCTCAGCTGAAACCTGAAGTACTCTTCATGGCATAATCTGACTTTCCCAAAAGGTGCTAAAACATGCTGAACATTGTAACAGCATCATGACTTTGTGGCTGGAACCTGTGGAATTGCCTAGTCCAACCCCACTGCTCCTTTGTTATGAGGTCTTTTACCTCAGGGTTCAGAGAAAATCCTTGTGTTTAACCCTTTGCGCTGGTGACTGATTAGTGCTGTGTCCTGTACTTTTAACTATGACCTGACCCCTTCTGGCAGGCAGGATTTCTGTCAACGACTGGGCTGCAGCAATGGAGTCTGTCCTACAGCTGGAACTGCCCTGGAGGATGCTGCGGTCTCACTTAGCACAGATGAACCCAGATGGAGAAGTTGACTTCATGTCATGTTTTTTTGATTTGAAAATGGGTCAACCTATAAAAGAGGTAAAGAGGAAAACACCTCCTTGCAATTTTAGGAGAAACAACTTCTGGTGCAGATTGAAGCACAAGACAGTGGTTTGGCCCATCAAGTAGACATCTACATCTGAACTAGTTGCTGAGCTTCCTTTTATAGTCACTGGAGAAAAATGAGCACTGCTAGGGTACGAATCATCATTCCCTGCTAAGGTAGATGCTTAAAATAGGTTGGATGAATCACATGCTAGAACTGCTTCCTACTTTCTGTTGGCTCTCAAGGGCGTTTAGATAACAGAGCTGAGGAGATGTGACAAATCCTGCCCAGAGCACTCAACCTTTACTCTTTGAAATGAGCTTTTCAAACAAGCTCCAGAGGCAGTTCAGGCCCCTGTAGGAGGAAGTCACATTTGTAGATGGACTTTTAGATGTTTATAATGGTATCTGAGGTCACTTCTACAGAGACCAGTTGTTATCAAATGGCTGCAAGGTGCTTGGGTATGGAGGTATCACCAGAATATTCCTAAACAGCAGGATCCATTCACATCTTACAGTGAGTGCTTTGTATGAGCGCATGGTCTACATCATCTTTTCTAGATTACACAAGATTATTTCCACAAATAATTACTGAAGGTAGGAGGTGTGAAGGGCTCCTTTCCCCCTTGCCCTGCCATCTGAAAATGATGGGTTTTATCTGGTTATTCCTCAGGGCAAGACATAGAAGTGTCATTCCAGAGAACTCAAGCATAAAGATTTTTTTTTTTTTTTTAAAGATTTTACAAGTTAAACTGGAAAATGGAAATTTGATAGTAGAAACTCTGTTGGTTAAATTAACCCAAACCAAGGTTTAAATAGCTTCTTGTATGTCATTTCAAAACCAGGCTCAGCCAGCTTTGGCAGAAACACTGTGCAGATACAGAAAAGATCTGGAGATCATCTTTAACATCATTGATAAAGATCACTCAGGTAAGTCCAGGTAACGTCACAGTGTCAGCTCTAGGGAGCCTATACCAGTTATCTTTTCCCCACTGTGTTTCTTCCTTAAGGCTTCCAAATATAGAGGAACCAGAGGTGATGTCATTTCTCCAGTTTAGTGGAAACTATTTTAAGCAGTCAGGCTGCAACCATATAAGGGACAGTGCACAGAGCCTAACAAGAAAGGATTCTCACATACCCCAGCTCCAGTATTGGCTTCACTCTTTTGGGGCTTTTTCTCCTTTCCACTCTTACTCTTTACTGCTTTCTTAATTCCACTGTCAAAAGCATTCAATCATCACCTAAAGTAAAAATGTGCTTCGATCATGAAAGCACTAGCCCAACCATGAGAGGCAGGTAACTTTCTTGCAGTGAAGAAGTGTGCATGTGTTTATGCAGGAAGGGAAACTACACTGCAAAAAGGAACCTATTTTCTGTCTCCTTTAGGTTTGATTTCTCTTGAGGAATTCAGCCAGACATGGAGACTCTTCACTTCTCACCTGGGTATTGATGTTCAGGATGACTCTATTGACAAGTTAGTCCTCAGTATAGACTACAACAAAGATGGCCACATTGACTTTAATGAATTTTTAGAGGCCTTTCACATTGTTCACAGACTTGAGAAAAAGGCAACCTCATGAAAAGGCAGAACTTCTTGTGAGTTGTCTTGGAAGCTCAGCTTGCTGCCATTAGTCATTAAAAGGGCTGCTCGATAGGGTCACTGTCCAAGCCTTTATTTAGCCCTTCCTGGATGATCTGTACCTGCTAATAATGGGAGAGGAGATGAAAACCCACACTTACAGTATTCCTGTGTCACTGCCAGGACCTTTCAATTCACTTGGTGGCCTGTCCCCCATCAGTCCAATCCCTGAACATTGCCAAGGTCATGTCTACATGTAGGAAGAGAGACTTTGGTAGTAGCTGAGAGCATTGATAACCACACGGAGCATATCAGACCACCCTGGTGATGGAACAGACACAAGAGAGGCTGGCTGAGGGGTGTCCATTGCAGGAGAGGGAAACAGGAAAGAAGCATCTAGTTTAAATGGATAGTTCTGCATTTAATCTTGCTCTTTGCATGATGCAGAGGAATTAAACCATACCAGGTCAAATCTCTTTTCCTTCCAAAAGTTTACAGGCACAACTTAGAGGATTGTGGTAGAAAGGTGTTTACACTTGCACTAGATTTCCTCTTTGTCTCTGGTTACTTTTTCCCACATTTGTTGGAATTTGGAGGTATGAAACAATCAAAACTATTTCTGAGATGGAGGTAGGTTCTCCACAGTAGTGCCGAGCAATAGGTCAAGAGGCAATGGGCAGAAACTGATGCACAGGAAATCCCACCCAAGCACTGGAACAGAATTCCAGAGAGGGTTTGGAGTGTCCCTCACTGGAGATACTCAAGAACTGTCTGGATGTAGTCCTGTGCTATGTGTTATGAGATGACCCTGTCTGAGCAGGGAGGTTGGACCAAATGATTCACTGTGGTCATTTGCAGCTTGACCCATTCTGGGATTCGGTGATCCATGATAACTCATTACCTTAATGAAGGCTAAATCCACAGCATGTTAATGAAACACATGACACACCACAGAATAAAGCTTTAGCTTTCTGAGCAATGCCTGAGTGGGGTATCTCTTTGCCTGTGTTTTGGTACCCTGCCCCAATCACCAAAGAACACACTTCCTGCAGATGAACTGGGTTTCTTAAAAACAGAGATGAGTAAGAGCACAAGAGTAAATGTATTTTGATACTACCAAAGCTAAATATTCTTGCATATAGTTAAACATAAATTCATTACCAAGAAAAGGAAACTGAAATTCTGAAATTGAGATTTTGGAAGGCAGCAAGATGGAACTCTTGCTCTTACATTCCTGTCTCTTTTCCCCAACTGCAAGTCAATATTCCCATTCCTGCCAGTACTACCCTGTCAGTTCCCAAGGGAGAGAAGTCAAGAGATCTAGTCCTAATTCTTTTGCATCTTACACTCTGAATGCAGTATCAGGTCAGGAGATTTTTGGTAACTGAATTACCTCATTCAGCCTCAGTAAATCCAATGCACATAAAGTGTTTTTGGGTAGGAAAAAGTTCCAGCCTAGTCCCTCTTTAAATTTTAATAGCTAAAGATGAGCTAAGTAAAGCAGCTCAGTTTCACGTAATTGGAGTATTGAAAGTACAAAAAAAGCATCCTTCCAAGTTTATCATCCCAGAATGTAATAGCAGTCCAAGCTTAAGGCACTGCTGTCTCTCTTAAATCTTATTTTCTACTATTAAATACAGAACACTTTTCCAGAAGTAGTTTGTTACTTGACAGATGAATGAACAAACATGCACACACTTATTTCTACTGCCCTGGAGAGGGGAAAGAAAAATCTTTAATAGTTCAAACAAAACTTACAGTGAAACTTTAATGGCATTAGTAATGCAAAATGTGTATTTTTAGCATGCAGTTATTCTGATCTATGCACCATGATGATCAGTCCCACCTTATTCCAGTGGAGTGACAAAAAGGCTCCACTTACAATGGCCAAACACCACTGTGTGTGGTGGGATCTTGCTTCCTACTGCTGGCTTCCATGCAGAGGATGTGAAGTGAAAAGGTGGAACTGGACAATGCAGCTCTGGAGTCCCCCTTTGCCACCTGCCCCAGGAAAGAGGACAAAGCCAGGCTGTACAATGAGACACAGGAGCTCTGATGGATGGCTGGCAGCCTCCAGTGAGGATGTCCCTCACTAAGGACACATTCCTGAATGAGGCATGAAGGGGATTGGCCTTGAGGGATCACTTCCTGAGAGGGGATGCCAAGGTACAGTTGCAGCACAGCTTCACTCAGTAAGCAGTGAGAGCCTTTTGGGGATACAGGACCAAGGTATGAAAGGAGCTGAATCATTGAGCCAAAAAAAGAAAGCACTGTCCTGTCAGCTGCTGTCCTGTGGCACAAAGAGTCCCCTGACCCCTGACAGAAGAGGGGTGGGCAGGAGGAGTAACTGTGAAACATCTAACGCTGGGAATGCCACTTGAGACTGAAACTGGGAGTGGGAAAAAGCCCTGCTACTTGTACTTAAATCCAAACTCTTTGAGCTGAAGCTCTTCTATAACCCCCATCCTCAATCCCCTTTTTTCAGTCATGATTCCATGCAGCAGCTACTTAGTATTCCAGATGTGAGTGGTCCTTTATGCAGCGCCTGAATGAGCCTGCAGAGAAGTGCCAAGCTCTCACCCTACAGCTACAGATGCCTCCACTGGTTGCATCTCTCTCCTGCTTTCTGAGCAACTCTGCTCTTACCTGCCAACCACTCCAAAAAGTGCTCAAGGTTGTACTTGGACTGACTCAAGCTCCCTCTTCACTCAAGGCCCTGACTACTGCCAGAGGGGTGACACATTCCCTCAATGTCCCATGCCCACATGGGCAGGCCAGGTTTTCACTACCCCACAGAAAGTGGCTGCCCCTTTGCAGGGCAGCTAAGGACTGCATGGCTCACCAGCATCTTCTAGGAACAATAAAGACTCTCTCCCTGAGAAAGGAGACTACAATTATCAGGAGAGAAGCCAGACAATCTTTGTACTCCATCTATTCAGTTATCACAGCTGCCTGTGGGACCAGCAGCTGAGGGAGATCAATGGTGCTTTTGATGTGTCTAGTTTGACAAACCTGCGTTCCTGTCGGCAGCAGGGAGAAGACAACAGGGGACACACTGGCCTGGGGGAGCAGGGCTGGGGCCAGCATGTGGTATGAGCTCTGAGCTGGACACAGATCCTTATTGTGTTCCTCCCCCCAGCCCCATGCCTGGCTCCAGGCACATCCGGCTGCCCCCAGCACTGCGTAGGTGCTCCTGACCCCACAGCTGCAAACTGCTTAGGGCAGCAGCTGCTCTCAGGTGAGTCTATTTTAATTCACTAGTGCCCTTGTTTCTGAGGCACAGGACGTGTATGTTCCATTTTGCCTTCTTTCCAAAATGAGTGTCCAGGGACTGGGAGCTGGCAGTGTCATCCTCTGCTGGCTCCCCAGGGAGGCTGAACAGCCAAGGAGAGCCTCTGCCAATTAGCTCAGCCCTGCACAAACTGCACAGTCATCCTGTATTTTACCTGCGAGCACACCCTGGCCACTGCCAGTGCCAGCTCTGCTTTGCAGGAGCCTCATGCACACAGGGGATCTTCAGCAAAGCAGGGGGTCTTTTTAAATCCTAATTTGCATAATTGGGTTTGCACTGCAAGGCAACTCTCCACTTGCAATGGTTCTTCACTCTGAGCAGTAACATAGCAGCGAGGCGCAGCTGTGCCTGACCCTGCAAGTAATATGTCTGCCTTGCACTGGCCTCTTGTTCGCGTACCATCTTTCACCACCATATGCCTAAACTCTTCAAATTACCACATAAATACTTTCCAATTGCCTGCATTCCACGTGGTAATTCGTTGTGGTCATCATGAATATTCCATAACCTATGTCATACTGTGAATTTGATATTAAAGACACAAATGACACTCCCATTTAAAAACAAAGAAGTGTTAAGGGGTGTCCAGGTATGTTAGGCCATATATTTCATTGCTTTAGACTTCAATGCAGCTGCATGGAAAACAAACATCAGCCTTCTTGTTTCTGAAAACAAATTCACACAGTAGGTAAAAAAAAAAAAAAAGTATTACAAGTCTGAGCAAAAAGTCATCTTAAATCTCTCTCAATCTAGGATTCAAGAAGAACAGCAAAAATAACTGCTACTAAGTTTTGTATGATACCGCGCAGAATTAAAAAAACATCACCTTGCTCTTCTTGTGCTTATGCTCTGCACTGTCACATCTGCTTAAACTAGACAAAGGATTTTATTTCCTTTTACTGGGAAACAAGCCAAGTGAGCTCTTGAGGGTTTTTTTGAGTTAAAAAACTCAAACCAAACAATAACAAAGGCAAGCCCTTACAAAACAGGCACCATGCCAATAAAATAACTTCCACACCCAAGTGTGAATTGTACCTGAACTGTCACTTTATACTGGCCCCTGCACAGGCCCACAGTTACCATGGTGGTTAACACAGGGCTCCTGGTCCTCTGGACTACCAAACTCATCTGGTCTCTGAAAAAATATGAAACCACCTCACACTAAGGTTTCCCACAACCTACACTCTCTTGAGCCAGTTCCCAGATACTGCTACAGCAGCAGTGACTGTGTAGAGGGAGAGCAGGCAGGGTGTCATGGCCTTTGGAGCTCAGACCTCCTGGGACCATGAGGGCTGGCAAGTGCAACAGAACCTTACTTCCACTGAAAACAAAAACCTCACTCTCAAAAGCATCACACGCTATTGTTAAAAAAATAAAAAATTAAATCCTATACAAATGCCATAGTATTGTTTTGAAAGAGTGGAGGGGAGGTTCACAGAAACAGCTCATCAGGTTTATATAGCTCAGAAAATACTTATTTTTACAGGCCTATCTGCTCTTTTCCCCTCTACCTGGCAAGACAGAATTGCTCTGATCCTTTCTGCTCACATGGCAGCAGTGCTACTGAAGGAGCCTGTCTGTAGCCATGGGATGCTGAAGCTATTGCCACTTTCCTAAGCTGTTACCCAGATGCTGACATGTGGCTGGTGGCAAAGCCAGCAGCACAGGCACAAGGAAAGCCGCAGCAAGTGCTTGGGTTATCCTCTCCAGAGGCTGCTACCTCTGTTTTCAGTTTAAATGGCCATGGAGTCATATCCATGCAGGAGGCACCTACTCCCTGCAGCATCTCAGAGCTTCCAATTGATAGTATTAACCTGAGAACTGTCTGCAGGAAGACTTCCAGGCAGCCCTGCCCCTAATTACATGAGACCAGTGTGACTTCAAACTAAAAAGAAGAAAAAAAAATGGAAAAGGAAAAAAAAAAGAAAAGAAAAAAACCCGAAGAGAAACATCAAAGCCTTCCATAAACTCATGTCACACTGGAAAAGCCACAATTATGCCATTCTTAACTCTGAGGCTGTTTGTGAGGCAAATGATCAGGAGAGTTGGAAAGGGTGCTCAAGTGGAAGAGGTTTATCTTGCTCCATTCAGAGGAAAGGATTACAGGCATAAAAGTGTCTGTCACACTGCAGAAGCTGGAGTCTTGAGATTTTGCCTCCAAAGTCTTGGGATACAGGGAAGGAAACTATTCGGGTTAAAGACAGATGCAGCTTCCTGACATAGGCTATCCTCTCAAATTACTGGATATTGTAGGATGTTTGTCCCTATTGGCATTAGCCCTGCACTGACTAGATGCAAATGAGAAAGAGAATCAGGATAAAAGCATATTAGAAATATCACCACGTTATTTCAAGTTATTCTTACTCCTCTAATTTACATTTCCCTGGATGTTTCACACTGTGCATTAGTGATTCACAATGATGTACATTTACACACAGCAGGAAAAAAATTAATGAATTCCATCACTTCCCTTATTTGTGAGACTCTAAGCCCATGATGCAGCTCCCTTGTTTTATTATGCCTTTTGATCTCCACATAGTAATCTGTATTTCTCTTGGCAGAACTGTATAATTCCTGCTAATTTAGTACGAATTACATTTATGCACTTTGGGCAGAATGAGCCTCATTATTTGTTATTTCTCACACATCTCCTAAAACCAGGTCAAATTCCAGCTGCCTGTCCTCAGCAGTAGGTGTGCACAGAGCATCCCCAGCAGAGCTAAATGCTGAGGGAGTGTGTGGCACACACAGAGGCAGCAACGAGCCAAGGGGTTTGTGACAGGGAACTGGGGAGGAAGAGCCTCTGAGCCTTCCCTCTCATGCGAGGCATCACTTACTGCATTGCACAGCCTGTGCTGGGCAGGAAATCATGTAAATAAATAATTATGGCTTTTGTTAGGTAAGTCATGGTGCCATAGGCTCCACTGGGAGCACTGTCATAAAAAAAGTGGCAAATTCCTGTGGCTACATCTTTCTCCAAGATACTACCAGTAGCTCCAAACGATTTCTGTAAAGAGACAAGCAAAGAAGTAGAGCAAGTTAGGCATGCGTGCTAATTTATTGGAAAAAACCCACCACATTATGATTTTTTATTTGTGCTGAATACTGAAAGCAATTCTCTTTCCCCTCATGAAAACCTTTATCAGGATTACTATAGGGCCCACATGACTTAGTTGGATCAGTGCAAATAAATGAAGAATATATAACTTCATGGATTTTTGTCCTATGGGGGGAATGGATGGGATTATTCAAATATTGGTAATAGTAATGCTTTGATAAAGCAGAACTTCAGTCTACCCTTCTACATCAGAGCTTGTGAGCCACTACAATTTTATTCCCACGATTCTTACATTAGTGTTCCCAAATATATTTTCAGAAGATACTTAAGTGATTTGGTCTGCCTTTGTAAGAGGAAGAGCCAGGACAAAATCAAGTTCATCACGCACATTAAAAAAGAGCAGGGGATAATTTTGAAAGGAGGAGGCTTCCCTGCACTGCCCTTTGAGCTCACCAGCTCCTGCAGAAATAGGTCATTGGCCATGTGCACGATTCTGTCCACGTGGATGATGCCCCCAATGCTGTTCACCTCGATGTCAGAGAGGAATGTCAGGACGAGAATAGCTTCCACTAGGAGCTGCCTGTACTCGGGCTGCGGGACGTGGTTTAGCACCGACTCCACGTGCACTGCAAACTTGATTTCACACGGGGTCATCTGGCAAGTTTGAGTGGAAATGGAAAGACAAACTGACAAATCCAAAAGACTAGCTCCTCACATCCTGCAAGCACTGAAACATATGCTCCTCTCCGCACATGGGGGCAGGCTGACTGAAGTGAACAAAATGTTTGTGCAGCTTTAGCACTTACAGAAAGTTTTTGTGTTGCTAGACCTGATTTTGCGAACAGTTACACAACGTCCAGAAGCCTGCTCCAGGCCTGCAACCCATCACACACATCTCACATACAGTGCTGCTGATGCTTAGCTGGCACATTAACTCTTTGCTCCTCAGGCTGTGGTCTCACACACTCTGCCTTGTACATATCTTTCTGGAATTGCAGGTGAGTTGCAAGGCCAAACTTATTGCTGAGTTTTAAAAACAATCACCTGCTTAAAGGGGTGATTTTTAAATAGCCCCTGAGCTTTGCCATGCAGGAATATCACTATACTGCTTGCAGAGCAGCTTAATTTGCACTGGCATAGCTCTGTGGATGTTATGGCTGCCTAAGGAAGTTTGTGCTTATTTTATTCAATTGCTTTAAACAGCAAAATTAGATACTGTCCAGGTCTGACAGGCTAAAAATAGAAATCTCTTTATCTACACAATAAGGATAAATAAAGCTCTCCTTTCTGAAAAAAGTCACAAACCCCAACATTTAAATTTGGCAGAAAATTCCAACTCCTCTCTTCAGCTGTTACCACGGTTCCTCAGAAAAGGAAGCCAGAGACAAATCTGAGGGAAACAGTCAGGAAAACAGTCTTGGGCACACAAACACCACTCTTGAACTGATGGATTACTATTCACAAGAGTTTGTTTTATAGATGTGAATTCAAAATTTTCCAGAGCACCTAAAGACATAATCCAGCTAAAAAAAAATGCAAGAAAATATGGATTTAAAGGGCCAAAACTTTGGTTAGAAACAATCATCCTTAACTGGTATTTACTTTTGAGACTCTGAAGCCAAAATACACTGCCTGCTGTTGCAGCATATTAAAAAGTAAGTGGCAAACGTGTCTGTTTTATTCCAACAAGTCTGTGCTGCCTCACCTTCCCCCCCAAGGGCTGCTGTCAGCCACCCTCTCTGGAGTCTCCCAGTGGGCACAGAGGGACAAGTGAGGATGTGCAGAAAACAGGCTCAGAAAAGGGAAAGCCTGTCACAAGCCTCCTTCCAGGCCTGCCTGGCAGGAATTCACTTGCACAGCCCCAGGGAAACTGGCAGAGGTGCTGGGGGAAGGTCCAGATGTTCTAAAAGTAAAACCAAGGACCTGTAACAGAGGTCCTGCTGCATCTTACACCATCAAGCCAATCATTCAGACATGTGGCTAGAAAATCATGGGTATTTTACTGTACCTCTCTGGTGGTTGAAGAAGGAAGGACATACCCATCAATGGACAGACCATGGCACTGAAACATTTCAAGAGTGAACAGAAATTACAGTTCTTGCAAGTCAATCTGAGGGTCCTCTATTCTAAGCCAATATGTAACAACTTTCAGTTAGGAAAAAAAAAAGCAAAGCAAAATCCCCCAAATGACACAAAAAAGTCCTATTTAAAAATATTATTTTATCCTTCCTGAAGAAATTATTACGTAACTGGCAAAGATTAGAAATAGCCTGACATGACACAACAGAGCATGCTGTGCTCATGCCCAGCTAACGAAGCAGAGCACTTCAGGACCCACTACAGAAATGGCACACAAAGCAGGGGAACAAATCGATGGGAGCATTCTGCTGGAAGGGATTTGGAAATAAAAGATAACACAAAAGCAAGAATCTTTTTTTCATTTTTGCTAGAACAACATTTTGTTATGTGCTTCAGATCCAGGACACCACACCTCAGGATGTCAACCACTGGGGGAGAGAAATAACAAGTAGTATAAAGAAAACAGTGACAAAACCTAAATGGTGAAAAGGAAGGTTAAGGAGGGACACATCTGGGTACATGACATATAGAATAGAAACACACCAAGAAGAAGAGGAGACAGATTTTATGAATAGTCCAAAGAGATTTTAAGAATAAAATACTGAAGACAAGCACAATTCATTTTAACAGTCAGAAAAAACATACAATTATTCCCAGCTATTACATTAGGTCAGAAGTGAAGCTCACTCTACTGGAAGATCCTATTAGTAAATAGCCAAGAGGTCATATATGATTTGTCTTGGCTGACATCAACACTAACAACTTCAGTGTAAGGGACTTTAGAAGGACAAACCAGCCTAAACTGGTGATGCACTCTTTTCCTAGCTAAGGGAGCATGAACAGCTCAGTGCTACAAGGTGCCAAATGCTGGCCTGAATCCAGCAAAGCAGAAAAACAGGTGCATATTCACTTTGATATAAGTTAAAATTTGCAATTCCTCTCTCCTTCTTCCTGAAGAGTTGTTTTTTTTTTTTTTTTTTTTGATACATTTCTATACCCCGATATCCTAGGTGCTGGCAAAGACTTACTTTTCACTTCAAACCAAACTAACAAACAAAGAGGATTAAGAATGCCATACAGTTCAGAAGAGCCAGCAAGAGGTCTCAACACATTCTGGAAGAGTTAGAGCAGTTTCCTAGTTCATTTCTCATAGCCTTTCTGACCTGGAGCACAGAACTGCATTGCACTGCAGTGCCCTTTAGGTGCACTGACAATGTGCATTAGGCCAGGGGATGCACAACGGGCAGCAGTGGAACAGAATCATTCAGCCAAAATTCAGCATTGGTGGTTTCAATTTTTTCAAAAACACACTTTCAAAGAAACACATGAATTTTTGTTAATAGAGCCCTTCTGTGTTCAAGAGACACCCTTCTACCAGCGACTCTGGTTTTCACCTGTCGACCAACTTTCACTCCTGGCAAGATGCCACTCCCAGACCATCACCTCCCCAAGTTACAGCTTGGTTGCTTCCTCCACAGCAGCTTACCTTCTGAAGGATTTTCCATACTTTCTCGTAAAAGCCAACAGGAACTCTGTTAATAGCACCATCAAGCCTCCTTCTGCGCAGCCACTGCCCTTTCCTGTCACCCCAGCTCATGTCTCCGCTGGAGCCTGTCGGAGAAGTACTGGTGGGAGATGATGGAGTACTGCTCCTCTGTAAGGACATTAAAGCTTTGGTTAGTTGCTTTCTACCACCCCAATGACCACTCCTGGCCAATACATTTCTGTTATAATGCTACCTCAGAACCACGGAAAAAATACAGGTCTTGGTGTCATACAGGATGATGGGATGGGATTGATCCTTTATCCCCATCTCTCTCCTTTGCAACAAGCTTCATTTCTCAAGTACTTCCATAATTTCTCAAGAAAACAGGCAAGCACTTCAACATGGCACAACCCAGTGAACTTCACTGCTTGGTTTAATGCAACACCTGACTATTTTAACAAGAGCTGCTTCCAGGGCAGTGTCACTGGTGTGCAAGGTGAGGGGGTCTGCAGGAAGGTCCAATTCACTTGGACATGGGGCTCAGTGTTGTAAAAGTATCAAAGGGTTCTTAAGTCCAGCAAGAGATGCCCTCATGCAAAAGCTCCATTAAAGTAAGTAGATTAAAAGTTTGACTTAATGAAGCCACGAAATCATCATGCCTGCCTCTCTGTAAGTATTAGACTTGTTTCCTTTATTACCCTTGTTGCTCTATTATTTTACTCTACCAGGTCTGGACACTAAATTAGGCAGCAAATCACTTTGGATGTTGGGACAATATCACCAAATTGCTGTTGTGATTTCTACACATGCAGTCTGCCCATTCCTTGCACTCTCAGAGACTATGCTCTTCTGTCTTCTTCCTTTTTGATACCTGTTACTTTCAGCCCAGAAAGGACTTCACTGAAAGTACCATCTTAAATCCCCTTATCTCCAAGTAAGAAGCCACCTGAGCAATGTAATGGGGAAGGAGGAAAACTACTGCAAACTGCACGTTTGGAAAGCTCAGGCTCATAGGCTCTGCATAGCCAAGGTCTGAAAGAAAAATCCCCAGCAAACAGTCCATTTCCTGCTTGCTACTAGTGTCCATGAGGCAAACTTGGTGTTCCTTTGATATCCCAGTGCTTGTTGTTACTTTCCACTGAAAACTGACCATGACAGACAGAACTTCCTGCTCTGCAGCTGTGTTTTTAGAGCATTTGGGAGGTGTGCCATTGACAGTAAGTCACTATCTGAAGATGCAGATAGTGAGAGCTTAAGAAGAGCTACAGTTCTCTGCCTTGAAAGATTACTTCTCGAAGAGATATCCATGCAACCCCTATCTCAGCAACTTGAAGCTGCTCTGGGTTGCTCACTGTCCAGAGGCCGTCAGCATTTATCAACACTACGTAAGTTTTACATGCTGAAGACACCTGTAACAATCCACTATCAAGCAGCTAAATCTGCTATAGTACTTTATCTGCTACAACTGCTTAAGCTTCAGAAGAACTAAGTGGCTCTAAATGCGAGACTTGACTTCTATTAGAACATTATTAATGAGAACTGGTTCCCAATGGAGACAAGACAAAGTGGTAGGGTTTGAAAACAAGATTTTAGGCAGGAGAAGACAGAGGAGGTGTCTAGAGCCAAGACCCTTGCCCACAAACACACAGGGTAAAGAGCAGGAGCAGAGCTACAGACAGCGTTTTACTGTGGAAGCAAACATGCTGCTGCTGGACATGGAGTGCCCCTCATGAAAGAACTATGAAACAAAACCAGACACCAACATCAGACAGCCAGGAGAACAGAACACAGACCAGGTTAGGTAACACATAGGTGGAAAGACAAGAAATATGGAATAACCTCGGGTACTCAGGGGAAAACTACAGCAACCCTTGGTCTGTTGCAGTGCTGCACTTCAGCTTTTACCAGGGCAGCTGCTACTGATTCCCAGGGTGACCATGAGGCAGAGCCTACCATGCCAGGAGACTGTTTGGCAGCCCATGCCATGGAGCTCCCAGCATAGCCAGCACAAACCACCAGTTTAAGGTGCAAGCAAAAACCTTCCTGTGACTCAGGGTCTAGGTAAAAACTGAGCTCCCTATTTCCATTCCCCACTTGCTGCAATGCCACCAGCTTCTCTTTGTGTGAGAAGGTCAGCTTCCTGGAGAGACAGCAGGCTGCCAACGAGATATGCAGCATTAAACAAAAAGCTGCAAGACAAATTTTTTTCTGAAACGTGGATGTAGCATCTCAGACTTAAAGCAGTTTTCTCTAACTTCCCACCCCCAAGCTATGCCTTTACATTCAGTGTTAATGGTTCTGACTCAAGAAAGAACAGCCACAAAAGAGGGAGCTGTAGTTGCTCAACACGTCCAGAGATGTTAGTACAAGTACTTGAAATATTCCTTGTAACAACAAAGTGTATCCTGCACCACCCCACCCAACCCCCTGCCAAAATGAAATTACATTAGCTGCTAGGCAATTATTCAGAGAAGGCAGTGAGATATGGCAGGAAGCAGCAGGAAAGGCAAAGTGTGGGGGTACAAAAATAAACCCAGACAACTCCTCCTCTGTGCAAAATACCAAGTTTCTGTGGAATGTCAAAGTAACAAAGGAACTATGTTTCTAACGTCAAGAGAGGTCCAAGTATTCCAGCTCAGGCCCACCTCTGTATTTCAAACAAAATAATGCTGCCATCTAGTGCCTCGTCCCTCATCCTTCCTGGAAAGGCCCCGAATCCAGACACCCCCGTTTAACTGGGAGCCCTGCTCAGACTGACCTCCAAGGCTGCCTCAGGGCCAGGCAGCAGTCGGCAGCACCTTCACAGCCTCCCCCTCATCTACGACGATGCTCCGCCAGTGGCACAGTTCAAACACAGTAACCAGGTCTCACAAGAAACATCATGTGTTCCTCAGGGGTCTCTGCTCCCCTACCTGACCATGGCCCTTGAAGAATCATTAACTGATCTTTACTGCCACCAGCAAATGCTTCATTATAAGACCATGTAAAAATGCCACTCCTTCCACTCCTTTCTGAAGGCTTATTCAATCTGTTTCATCAAGCAAAGGAAAACATCAAATATTTCCTTAGATGAGGCTGCTTAAAGCCCCATTCAATCTGACATAATACATTTCCAGGGACAGGGCATCCACAACTTCATTGGGCAACCTGTTCCACTGCCTCTCCCCCTTCATCATAAAAAAGTGTCCTTGTATCTAACCTAAATCCACTCTTTCAGTTTAAAACTGTGTCCTCTTATCCTGTCACTACAGGCCCTGGCAAAAAGCATCTCTTCATCTTTCCTTTAAGCCTCCTTTATATATTGTAAGGCTGCAATAAGGTCTCTTGGAGCTTTCTCTCTCTAGTTTGAATAACCCATGAGGAAAAACTAGAGTGATTCTTACAAATGTATTTTATTTGACCACTACCTTCCTATTTATTTAAAGCAAAAGAAAATTACTAATAGAGACACAAAATCAAGAAATCAAACCACTCATAACAAAACCACCAGTCACATCCATTCAGAGTAGTTTGGTTGTGATTTCTGTGATCTCTCCATATACTCAGCTGAAGTATAATTTAAAGTATTAAACTTGAATATACATGTATAAATTCTAGCAGTAATCCTCCTCCATTCCAGAAGAAACAGAATTGGAAGAAAACAAAACAAGATTCCTTTTCCATATATATCTTTTCCAAAAGGCATGTGGTCCAGTTTTGCAACTTAGGCCAAGTACAAGAATGAACACTGCATAAAAGCTGCTCTTTGTACATCTGACTTTTCCTTAGCTAAACATGATAGAAGAGCTGTTTTTACAGTGGATGCCATGAATGCATTACAGTTTGTTCAAGTTCTTCTACATGCAGAATGTGAAATTAGAACAAAAGAGAAAGAACATTTTTGGAGGAAACATCCCTTCTAGTTAGTGATCAGTTTTAAAATCAAAGCAACTTTGGAAATTTCTGTTATTTAGAAAGAATAAAACCTAACATAACACAGTTCCAAAACAGCTGTACCTTCAGATGAGCATTGACAGAAAACCCTCACCTGCTTCATCTCACTCTTCAATTTAGTAATGCCACTTCTTTCTGTTTTGGTTGCTCCAGAATGCCCCATCTCATGAATAGAAATTGCAGGGCTGGATGAAGAAGAATCTACAGGTCGCACTAAAGAAGCAAATAGACATTTTTAACATTCTAGGGTAGAAAAATAGATGAAATTGTAACTAAGAAGTTAAACACATTTTCAGTAATAATTTCAGAAATGTGCGATGCTCTTGGTGACAGCATCCTTTCACAGAATCACATCAAACCTGATTGTATCAAGTAAGAGGCCTAAATCAATTCTTGGATATCAGAAACTGATGTTCCAAGACAGTGAGTAAATATAGTAAATTGTAAATTTAGTCAGAATTGCAATGAGTCTCTGAGGGTCTACAGAGGAGCCCAAGAGACAGCTGATGTGGCACTCAGGAATATGTGGAAATATCAAAGACATGCTTCTTGAAGGCAGGTTAGATATGACCTTTTAATGGCTTTTGTTGTGGTTCCATAAAATTTCTTTATTTTAAAAGTTTGTCTCCATATGACTGAAAACTTGATATAATCTTATTTCAGTGCAGGATAGCTTCCATCATATGCGTTTTGTTTATTTCACAGTACACACACACATGTAGTGGTCGTCCATGATTAATACATTACCTATACATTTATTTTACATGCAGAAAGAATAAATCCCCAATTACAAGACAATCTAACTTAACAAATAAAAGTAAACGACTTACAGCTTCTTTCCACTCCAAACTCCTTCCCACTGAGAATATGATGTAGGAGACTTTTCATATCAAAGGGGCTTAGATTCATCAAACTCTCTGAAGCTTCTTCACCTAGTTAAACAAAATAAAACAAAATGACAAATGTCACTGGGAAGACAACTATAAAGCCAGCTAAGGAAACTGTTAATGAAGTCCAATCACATTTAACTCTTTGGCTAGCCCTTCCTTTAAAAAAATATGTAGTCATGTTTCAAAGAAAATATATTTCAGAACTAAACAACAAACATCCCATGGAAATAACACTATTTGCATTAATCTTTATTATGTCATAGCTTGTGTAAAATTTCACTGAAGCTCATGATGAGAAAGCAGTTGCTCCCTTATAGAAAAAGATCACTTGTAAAGGCATTACAGCCATCTCCCAACAGCAGATGACATGTGGATCTAAATTCCAGAGACCAGTTATTCCATAAAGAATTTCCTCTGATATTCTTTGAATAACTGGGTGCTGGGCAGAGGGAAATTCGTCATTAAACTAAAAAAAAAAAAAACGATTTTCAAGGTTTGTAACTGCACCTATGAACTTAGAGGTTAATAAAAGGGTTTCACACACATAAATGAAAAGATCAACCACAAAGGGTAAAGCAAAAATGACACCATAAGTACCCTTATAGTAAATCTGCTTCCTACCTGAGCATTTCAGACTTCGTGCCAGCTCAGTGGCCATCACCTGGATTATCAGACCAATGCGGAGCCTGAGCATCTCCACAAAGAGACTGGGCTGTGACCGGACGTACATCGCCAAGTACATAATTATCTCCTGTAAGGACAAATCCACCAAGGCACCCATCAGAGTGGGCCTTAAGGCTTTCCCAGTCTCAGAGCAAACACTGGCACAGCACTGGCACAATCCAAGAAGCCTTTCTGCACAGGCTGCATACCTGTGTCAGGACTGCAATGCTAATGTCTTGGCCACTGGCTTCATAAATGAGGTCTGTGAGCTCCTCAGGTGGCAATGGGCTGCAAGAAGACAGACCACAGGCAGCAGTGACTCAGCACAACCAGCTATTAAATTCTTGACCAAGCACTGGGATAAATCACCCAGAACAAAAGAGCCTACAATTCTACCTGGGTGGTGGCTGCAAATCCTTTTAAGGGCAAGGAATAAGGTTTAAAAGAAGATAATAGCAGCAGAGTGGTACCAGCAGGAAGATGAAGGGCAGCCTGTGCCTGAGGCAGAGTTCCAACTTACGTGGTAATGATTTTCTCACGGGGTTCTGGTGGCAGGCCCACCGTAAGTTGCTTGTGGTGTGACAGAAGGTCTGTGCATGCCTGTCATAAAGGAACAAAAAGCAAGAGACCTTTCTCTGAGTCATGTGGAAGTGATAGGGCTTTTAATTCACCAAATTAAATTAATTCAATTTCTTTAGCAATTTTTAAATGCATTTTTATTAATTAGCAGACATGCAAGTCCAGCAGAATGTTGTTAAATAGTTTCCAAAGATCTCCTGAGGTCAACAGGATTATGAGAGTTTGCCCAAGCTGAAAGTGACCTGTTTCCCTGCTCAGTGAAATCAGCAGCATAATGATTAGATTAGGAACTCTAGTGGGGCTGGCAGATCAATAAAGGCTTTCATCCTTTATCATATGATAAACTTTTGTTCTTTATTTAAGACACCATATTTTTAATCAATGAAAAGTTTGGCAACATTAGTTTAAAAAACCCTGTGTACTAATATATCTCCTAAAACAAACAGCCAGCATACTGCTCACATTCCTGATACATTCTGAAATGGGTACTTTTCCCAGTACCTCAGTGTTTACTCTTTTATATCGACCTCCTTTAAAAGTGGGTGTTCAGTTTACCTGTTTTAGTATCCTGAATCAAAAAACATCACAGAGCAGTGCTCCTCTGTTTTTGAAGAATCTATTTATTTTCATTCCCTTAACATGTAAGAAAACAGATCATCTCTATTCTCCTCTTCCCCAATTCTTTGTCAATACCTTCTCAAGTTAACATACATGGCTTTTTGTGAGCATGTCTGACCTGCTCGTCCATTGTGTCTGAGAAGGGAAAAGGTTCTGTGCTTAATGAAGTACCATGCACAGTGATTATCACAAACTGCTCCCCACAGACAGGACTGTCACTAAAATAAGGCATGCCAGATGTGACAGAGAGCCTTGAAAATGGCCAGGAATTACAGAAAGAGCTCCTCAGAAATATGCAGGAGATTACTAGAAAATTAAACAAATACTTATTGAATACTTGAGAGGAAACCTTTTGGTAATGATCAAAATTATAGTGTACTCTTAACAGTGGATTTTTCTTGTTACTACTTAATAGTCAGGGAAATATTTAAATGGTTCCAAACATCCATTCACAAGGCAGACTTGTCCACCCAAGGGGATGGAACTGGGCAGAACATGTTTTTGTGTCATCACTAGCACCCTGACATAGCAGTGCTCCAAAAGTGCTCATACCATCGCAACAGCAACAGAAAATTACCAGTGACAACTGCACCTTTCAAAGCACACAATTAAGCTTCTCCAATTAACAAAGATGAAATGAAGCCTTCACAACTATTTACAGTGTGACATTCTCAGTCCATGCCAACATTAGCACAGTTTACAGTACAGATGAAAGATAAAGATGTAGTAAGACTCTAGATCAGAAAAACAACCAATATTTAATTAAAAATGCTGCACTATGTATGTTTTAAAGTAAAACTAGAAGAAGAGCAAGCACAAACCCCAACAGCAAACTGGTAGTTTTATCTCTGTTCCCAGGCAGGAAAATGAACCAGGATTATTTGTATTTCATACCTCAGCCAGGACTTCAACTCTCTTTTTGAGAATGCCAGAAATGTAACGGATTAAGCCCCATTCCTGATTGAGGCCTGCCTTCCTGTAGAGCTCATTGAGGAGGCAGTGAACAGTGACACCATACTGTCCATCCAGCTCTGTGTCCCAGTCAGCACCTCTGCCACAAAACAAACAGGAGGTAATTGTCATCAGGCAAGACTAAACTTTACCACACAGCTGGATTTTGACTGCCTTGCTCAGGTTGGTGACAGAATTAAATACCAAATGGGACATTTGTGCCTTCACCACAGACTGATTATGTGTGGACAAAAATCCTCTTGATACCAGGAACCTTGACACTAACTTGAGCACTCACTCTGCTGTGAGCCTGTGACTTGAAAAGTATTTCCCACTAGACTTTAAATTGAGCATTCTAATGGACAGTTTGCTGGAGGAACACTCCATGCAGTGCTTTTTCAGAGCAGAATTCAACAATATCTTCAGTACTGCTGAAGACTGCACCCATTTTTCAGATCCTTCAGGAGAATTTTTTAGCCTTTACTCTTTCTTAGCTATTAACTAAACTTCTGTGTTGCTTATATGCCATTACTGAAAAAAGCAAAGGAGATTTCTGTTCCTCTCCTGGTTTTGAAATTCACTGCAGTATGGCTTCTCTTTGGTAAAGTTGTGAAGTGTCACAGAATGTCAACTCCTGCTGACAGAGTCCATCAGAGGTCCATCTGCCTGCCCAACAGAGTTTTCCTTGGTAAAATTACTGGTGTTAGATGCAGTTAAAAAACAAAACGTATTTTTTAAGGATTTCCTTTGCACTTTAAGAGATGATGCTGAACATTTTGCTTGGAAAATCAAGATCAAAGAGGTCCTCACAGGAGACAGACTAAAATAAACAAAAATGCAGTCTTTGTAGCAGTAGGGAAGACCATCTGTGATTAACACATACTTGTCTTTGCACCAAAAGCTAACTGCCTGATAGGTTCCAGCAGTATTCTCCTGCATAGGAAAAAAAAGGCTCAAAAAACACTCTTCAGAAGATGATTCTGTTGTTTGTATTTGCATTTTGTTCCCGTCAAACCAATTTAAATAGCAGGCATTTACTAACCCCAGCAGATGGGTCTAGACTGTTTCCAAGAATGTTTTAAAAAGTACCAAATTTTAGCCAGTTGTACACTTAAATATGCAGAGTAAAAACAGTGAACACTCATTCAATTGCATTTTGCCTTTAGTTAGAAAATGACAAGATGAATTTTCCTCCACTTTCATTCTTGTGTATGAAAATCACATCAAATCTTTGTGAACTTCAAATGGAGTGCCACAAATAGAGCAGGGTATGTTCTCATAACGGAAAGGATTTGTGCATCTGATTTGTGAGCCCTGGAGACTATACATACTGGCAACTGTGTGCCAATCAACTCTAACATTTGCACGAGTCTTCTTTTGTATCCAAATAATTCCTGTAATCAAACTAACTGAAAACATGCTTGTTAAAGCACAAAGTATTTCCACTGTCCCCTCAAAACACAACCTGAACAGTGGAAACCTTTTGTGCAAGAATAATCAGAGAGCTGTGACCAAACTTAAAGATGCTGAAGCTCACACTCAGGCAACTTACTTGAGTATATGCAAAATATACAAGATATCTGCTTGATCATGGAGTGTTGGACATTCCTTCAGCTGATCAACGAGCTTCCTGCAATCCAAATCACCATGAGCATCTTTAGGTAAGTGCAAAACATTTTCACAGTCCTGATAACAAAGATGGATGAAATATCAGAAGACATGACCTTGAAAAAAGTAGATCTGTAACTTCCTGTAACTTCAAACTTCCCATTAAAGAAACACAACAGACTTACAACAAAGCTCTGCTCTTGAAACACAGACACATCACTCAGTTCTTGTCAGGGTACTGCAGGCACAGAAAGGAGACCAATCCCAAGAAACACACCCCCCCAGGATGGAACCTTCTTTTTTTTTTTTTTTTTTTTTTTGGACAAAACAAAGAAATGGAATTATCTGCATGCTTTTCCTGTCATCTTATGTTACTTGTAAAGAGAAAAGCAGAGAGATACTATCCTTTTTATTGGTTGAAATAATTTAGAGCTTTCTGAGTTCCATCTCTAACCCGTGTATAAGTGGTGCTTTATGAATGCAAATATTTCCATTATAAATTTTCAAAGCTCATGAAAGTAAAATGATAACTAATCAGATGATATAATCCTATGGTAAATTCTTGGATGAAAAGAAGTTTTGTTTAACAAGCTGTTCAGCAATTTATATATTCCTAAAATACCATTTCCAAAAAGAGAGCCTTGTGCAGTGCAGAATCCTTCAGGAGGCTGGATGCAATCTCTTTTAGCTATTCTCAGCAGTTGGTCACACGTACCCAAGACAAAACAAGTGCTCAGCACAAACCTATCTTTATGCCTTGAGGTAGGATTTTGCTGGTGCCTTTAGGACATTCACACATTCCCTCTTGCCCAAATGTTACTATAAGTAGCATTTCTTGGAAAATCTCTGAACTCTGCGAACATCTGTCCTCCCCTTGTGTTCAGCTAGAACTAAAGACGATGACTTAACTTTTGGCTTTTAAAAATAAAGCAACTATTATGTTCTTTTCTGTTTTGCACATGCAATTAAAAACTTTCCACTTGATAGTGTCTATTTGACTAAAAAACCTTCCTCCAGCCAGAAAAATAATTTCCAAAACAAGGGAGTGCCTTGGACAGAATGGCTTGTCTGTGAAGAAAAATGATACCTGGCATAGGGTTGGAAGGAAAACACGAGGAAAGGCTACAGCATTGCATCCTAAAACCACAAACGGCATAAAAATTCCCATATCTTACCTTTGTCTCAAAGAAATGAGGATTATCAACAAGATTCAGAGACTTTCGGTGTGTGTTCAGAACTTTAGTGGGAAGAGACATAGACACAGCTGGAAAGCAAAGTCACCAGAACAGAAAGAAAAAGTGCATTTCAGTAACATGAAAATCAAAACACCTACATGAAGCAGCCCGACTAGGTAAAAACAACAAAAATACCTCCCAGAGTCAAAACACAGAGGCAGTGCTTCCAAGATGCTGTGCATGGAACTCCAAGACAAACTCATGTTCTGAACCTTATCTCCTCATATGTTTGCTGTGAGAGCTTCTGAGATCAGCATGTCAAAGGCTCAGGGGCTGCGTGCTCAACTGATACCTCTTATTTAGCCCGTGACTCTCAAATCCTGTAGCCCAACAACCTGACCCTGACAAGAGTTTCAATAGTAAATGAGTGGAGGAAATGGTCTAACCAGTAAGATTTCATAATTAAAATTACAATGCTAAATGTAGGTTAATGTTAACTTCATATGCTCTGTTAACTTCATATGCTGAATTCAATGGAGGATCAGGTGATGTAGCACACAAAAGATGGCAGAAAAGACTAACAGAAAAGCTTGGAAGTTAATTAATTTACACTGAAGTTAAGGGAAGTCTCCCATGGACCAGAGCATTGAATATTACATATCTGCATAAAAAACAATGCATATGTTCGAATCTATTTACAAATTCAGCCGAAGTCTTATTTTGGTGTATATCCTCCAATCAGGCTATCAGAAATGTAGCATAATTAGAAAGACTGTGTTCCCTCTCTACTCCATTTGTTCCTACGAATTTAGAAAGTACATGTGAATATTTATGTTTTTCTTGTATTGAAACATTTCATTTCATATCATCTTTATTAAAATAAAGAAGTACATTTTGTCTGCCTCTACAAGCAAAGACAAAGTAATTAATTAACTGATTTGGGTTCTAAAATTCTATCCAACTAAGCTGTAGCAGCTTCCACAACATTAACTTTGATTAAATGTTGCATTTCATTGCAGGTTTCCAGTGTATGCACCATGACACAAGATACTGTGGGAACATGACAACAACAGCTTCAATCACTCTTACTTCTTAAGTAATTTGTTGTTTCTTTGCTATACAGAAAGAACTAGTGGCACAAGTATGTCAAAAGGTATCAGCTTTAAATGAACTTGAACTTACCTTGTAGCAGGCAAACCAGGTTTTTTAATTATTATGACTAAATAAACAATAGGGAGAAATACCTGGAACTTCTAAGCCCTTTGTCTTGGCCATTATTGACAGTATCTCTTCTGTGGAATGGTTTGCACTAAACACGGGTGGTTGACTCGTTGTCTTTGAAGTTGGAGGCAGGTATGACTTCAGTGCTGTGCTCTGCAGGACATCATTTATATACTGATCCAGCTCATCCTGACTATCTAGTGTAATATACATCAAAAAAAAAAAAAAAAGGTTTCTTAAAGGTAAAAATTACTATTTATCATCATCACTTTCTTATTCAAAGACACCACTATATTCTTGCTTATTTATAAGGGTACTTAAATATACAAGAATAGTGTAAGGAAGAGATTTTTAAGCAAAATGAATTAGAAACAAAAGAAAAAAAAAAGATTTTCTTTTACACTGAAAACAGATTTAGAAGCTAGCTTTGCCTTTGAAAGGAATCAAAAGGGGTTTTATTTTGCTGGTAGATCATAGAACACAGCTGGGCTTGATTGTAAGTCTCTTCCAACTAGTATGATTCTAAGACTCTGTCATCTCTTCCACACAAGCTCTTGTCCATGACTGCTCACAGTTCTGTTCCCTCTAACTTCTTCCACGCCTCCCCACCTGCTGACTCTCCAGACTCAGCTTTGCTGTAGCAGTTGCCAGTCAATGCCATACTACAAATGCAGGAAGAACACACATGAATTCATTCTCCAAACTGAGTCATGCAGGTCCTGTCCTCAGGTGGATGCATGAGAAAACCAAATGACCATCAGCTGTGCACAGAACAGACCCTGCACTGTAGGCAAACCCAGGCTCTACTGATAGAACGTGACAGAGGAAAAAATAGCAAGTGAAAAAACACTACTACCTTTTTCACAGAAATCTGCTGGGTAGTCTCCATATTCACTGTCAGGACTATTACAGTTGTCATTACGGTCATCAAACAGTTTTAGGTCACAGTCTGGATCCAGGAAGCTCAGATATGTATGAAAAGAGGTGGTAAGAAATTCTGATAGCTTGCCTATCTTCACCCTGCAAAAGAGACACATGTCAAAGAGCACAAACATCCACCATTCTGATACAGATTAATGCTCACTTAGCTTTCAACAACTCCTCCAAAATATATGAAACCAACTGTTCAATCAACTATAAAGCAACCATAAAGCCACAGAAACTGACACTGAAAAATAAAAAAGGAAAACAGTTGCAGATCCAGCTGGGTACTTACTGCTTTAGGTACTAATTGATTTTAGCTGTGTAATGGTAACAGGCCTAACTCAAAGCCTAATTATGCACGTTGCTATATCTTCATATGAAGAGGGATCGTGAACAAAGACCTGAGCTCCAAGGATAATGCATAAGAAACTGGGGCTGAGAAGGCCCCATGAATAGCAGTGTCTTTTCACAGAACTGGAGACTGCTAAACCATCTGTGCTGGTTTTAGGGATAAGAGTTAATGATAGGTCTATGCTTTGCATCTGTGCTGGAAACAGTGCTGGTAACAGAGGGATGTATTAGTTACTGCTAAGCAGGGCTTGCACAGCATCCCAGCCTTTTCTGCTTCTCACCTCACCCCACCAGCACAGGGGGTGCACAAGAAACTGGGAGGGGACACAACTGGACAGCTGACCCCTGCTGACCACAGGGACATTCCATACCATAGGGTGTCATGCTCAGCATATAAAGCTGGAGGAAGAAGGATGAAGGGGAGGATGTTCAGGGATACAAGAGTTTGTCTTCCCGAGCCAGTTACATTTGAGGGAGTCCAGCTTTCCTGAAGATGGCTGAACAACTGCCTGCCCATGGAAAGTGGTGAATGAATTTCTCATTTGGTTTGCCTGCTTGTGTGATTTTTTCTTTGTTCACTAAACTCTCTTTAGAGCAACCCATGAATTTTCTTACTTGTATTCTTCCAATTCTCTCCTGATCCCACTAAGGGGAGGGTAGGTGAGTACCCATGTGGGGTTGAGTTTTTGGCTGGAGTTAAACTATGACAATATTTGGTTGTCAAAGGAAGATACTGATTGAGAGGGCAAGCAGAAAAAGAACAGAGAGGTACTGTGGCATCACTCTTTACACATAGATGAATGGAATACACCACTTTACAAGTAATACATGCAATCAATGTTTAAATCATGTCCAGTAACTGTGAAAGTAATCTAGATTTTAATAACAGAAGCTCAGCCCAGAGTCAAGATTTCTTATTTCCTAAGATTTGATGTTTGTTTTCTTTATCCACTAATGGCAGTCAGAGATTTTTCTGAGACAGATCTTTTCCATTGCACCTGAGGTCCAGCTACCATTTGATTGCCACATAATAATTAAAGCTAAAACTTCCTTCTCTGCAGAATTCTAGTACAAAGTCTGTGCACTATCACAAGTTCAAAATTGAGACTTTCATAGGATTTAATCTTAAAAATCATGGAGATAATAATTTGGTGATTCTGACATTACCTTGCGCCTCCAAAATAACCATCTTCTAATTTTCTTATTGTGGCAAGAACTGCTGGATGAATGTCAGTACCATCATCAACTAAAAAAGAATAATGGAAGAATTGAAGCTCACCCACACATTCTTACATTATCACATCCAAATACAGTGAATTACTGCGTGTTGTCTACAATGTAAATCAGGCAAATTTAAAGCAGAACCCACAACTGCTATCAATACTAGCTTATTCAAAAATCCCAGACAAACAAGCAAATAAAATGCAACCCCTAGGCAAGATCTAAAGACAAACACCAACCCGCTCAAGACAAGTTCCAAAGGGTTTTCTATGAAATTTCCTCAGACAGAAATAACATGGAGATGATGGGGTAATGGAAGCATATGAAGAGGAAATAAAGCCAAAATTAAATATTACCATGTCATACAAATTCAGCACATACATGAGAAAATTAAACTGTACTTCTGATGTTAGAAGTTCTGCTACCTATCTCCTTTCAAACCAACTTCCATTCTATTCTCCTGCAGTAATCTATTCTGCTGGAAACAGAAAATTAAGTTTACCAAGCATTGTGTGGGTGATGGGAAATGTCAAGGTTGGTCTCCCTGTCATCCTCCAGCGAGAAGTGAGGTAAGCCAGCTCTGTCTTGAGCATCTCCACAATCATCTGATTGTCTAGAGCCAGATAGAAGTGATGTTGGTCAGTAAACTGGAGAAGAGAAAAATACAACATATGGGTAGTTGTCAGTTTCCTTATTTTTTTCTATTTCTTCCCTTAAATCATTTACAAATGCCATGTGAGCTACTCCTGACCATGACACAAAAGACCTGAATTAACCTAACAAGGCCTCAGACTGTGAGAGAGAAATCCATGCTTGTGCATGAGTCCATTTTCTTATGCCTCAAGGTAAGCCATACAAACAAAACCTAGACAATCACAGCCATGAAGCAGAATCTTCCCAATGACCAATTACACTGACCTATGATCCGGAAGATGGAAGTATCTAAATGTGGAAAAAAAGCTAACAATAGTAACAAAAACAATAAACAGGCTTAAGTGCACGCTGGGGACCAGGAGCCAGTAACTGTATGTCTCTTGGGAACCATGCAAAAGTCAAGCAGAATACAGAAAAGCTAGAAGTTACTGAGGAAAAAAGGTACATGAAATGTACAACGTGCAATGGCTAAGTGCTGCTCCCACTGCAGCAGGAAGCCAAGAACCACAGTAAGAGACTATTATGGCTACTGCAGAAGCTGGAGCCAAAGAAGCTGGTCAAATAATAGAAAGTATGTTAAAGCAGCCAAAACAAAATGTTAAGGAAGCCCATAAGCCTTAGGGAGGGGTAAGTGCATAAAGAACATGGAAGTTCAAGCTGACAAAGTCTAGAGAAATTTCTTCACAGAAAGAATCAGAAACTAGCCAAAACAATCCTTGAGCCACTCGCAATTAGCTTTGGGAATTCAGGAAGAACAAATCCCAGAAGTCCAGAGACAAGGAAACACGCTGCCTGTCTTTAAAAAAGGAAAAGCCATTTAAAAGGTCAGGCCAATTCCAGTGTGTGAAAGCAAAGGAAAACAAAGCAAATTTGAGACAACCAAGATAACTACAAAATGATAAAGTATGATGGTAAAAAACCAATCTTAACAGATTAGTCCAACTTCCTTCTTTGGAGCAACCAGATGGTAAGTATAAGAAAATGGCTGACACCTGCCAGCTTCTGCAGATTTTCACACTTAGTGAGCTGAACAAAAACATCCTAGGAAGCTGAACTACTTTTAAAATTGTTCTCAAAAGGTAGTTATTAACCATTTTTTCAGAATGACTGTATCTGAATGAAGTCAGCCTTTGCCCCACACCTAATCAATGTTTTCACTAAAAGAGAGAATGAAACACAAATGACAAAATCACAAAATTTGTGGACACTAGTCAAGATCAACAAGATGATTTAACTGCTAACCTTAGGAAGGTGACATTAAACATTAACTCCATCCACCTCAAAAAAAAAAAAAAAAAAAAAAAAAAAAAAAAAAAAAAAAAAAAAAGGCAGGGAAAGTGTCTGGCTTCAAAGTATAATGGAAAACGTTATGGAGGTTTTAAACCTCCATTAAACGTAGAATAAGGAGGAACTGTCACTGTGTTGCTAATGTAAAGATACATGCCATTTTGGAATTCCTAGTAAATATGTCCTTACTTGATACATGACAAGATTTTAGCAGGAATATTGGGTCCTTACATAGTAAGATGTGAATTAAGAGGTATTTTGAAAAAATCACATCTCTAAGGAATTTTCCCCTTATTTGCAAAAGTGAAAATTGGTACAAGGAAGTAATACAACTACTAACATTTTATAAAGCTGCTTGTGATCAACTGACATGGGGAAGAATGAGAAAGGATCTACATTTTTTGCAGTAAATCTGATTTGTTTGGACAATATGAAGCAGTACAGAAGCCTTCTACAGAGTCCACTGAATGCCTTCAGCTGGAGTTTAAAGACTTCATTTGTCAAATATCTGCTTGACATGAGAAGGGTGGATGCATTCTTTATCCTGCATCAGCTGTACATGCTTAAATAGTACCAACTGCTGGAAAAATTCTATTGAAATAAGTGTGTTGCATTTCATTAAATGTATAAATAGAAGCCACTGATTCTATGAGGGTCCAAACTTCCAGCAACATTAAAAAAACACACTAAAGAAAAAATAGAACATCCATTTCTCAGCACTACTGACCCTTTTAACAACAGAACAAAAAGACTACAACTTCACCCTCCTAGGACTTACAGTATTTGGCACACTTATGTGGTACTAAATTTTTCATCAAAGCAATCGGTAGAAAGATGTATTAAGTGATCTATTTCTGCAGAAACTATTTCATTAATTAGAATGTTGATGTGGGTAGAGATCAGTAACAACTTTGTACTGTTGATTCACTGTGTTCTCCTAAGCCAGAAGCCAAAGCAACCAGACTCTGTATGATGGAAAAGAGATTTATCAGCAGTTCTACCATGCTGATCATCCCATGCTCTTAAAAACCCTACAAAGTAAAGCACATCTGTAAAGCTGCATCAGCCCTGTTCTACCTAAGGTACAGTGACAGCAGGGAAAAGCAAAGTGCTTCACTAATGATTCACCATTAAGAAAGGAGTGATTTTCCTGCCAGCTTTACATGCTTACCTGAGGGGTAAAAGCAAATATTTGATTTCTTATCACATAGAGCTTCGAGGTGCCCAACACTCCAATGTGTCGGTGTGGTCGGCCACTTAATTTCATGTTCTTGTTCCGGCCTGGAAAGGAAAGAGAAAGAAAAGAATCTCAGCTAATATGTGTTGTTTTCCAAAATAACCACTTCACACAGGAAAATTCACTCCACTAATACCAGTAAGGCAGAAAACCTGTAACGGAGTGAAGCTACAAACTGGTTTTGCAGCAAGCACCAATAAAATAGCCAGAGTCCTTCAAAGGCCTGATTAAAAATTTAAATTTTGGCTTTACTGACCATGGATTTGGTCTTATAATTACAGTAATTGCTCCGCACCCAAAGCTTCCCCACCAAGAAGAGCAGGAGGTGTGATATTATAAAAACAAGGTCATCAAGATAACCCAGAAATTCCAGTGTTTTCAAATATAGGACCTTAAAAATGCACGTCTGCAGGGTAAATCAACACACAAAGTACATCCAAATATGATGACAGATTTTCATCAGGCTTTAATAAGCTTCTCTTTTCTCAGTAGAGCTTATTTGCAAATGATCCACACTACAACCTTTGCCCTAGCAGCCAGGAGCTGACTTGAATCTTTCTGACAAGGAATAAGAACCAACCAACCATGTGCCTGAAAAAATACTACTGTGAACATTCCCAAAGAAGTCACTGCTAAAAAACAATGTATCAAATCATCCTACTCATACACCCCCACTAGTGAAAGAAAGCTATTATGAATTAAAATAAATGTAAACCTCAGCAAAGCCCTGCAAATGTTTCACTTTTTTTAAAGAACTTTGAGATGAAGAGTCAGATTCTTTCGCAGAAGCAAAATATAAAATTTCTCTGTGTGAAGGACGTGCTTTCTAAAATTTATCTGAAGGTCCCATTACTTTGAATGATTCCAAAAAAAGCTCCCTGTTAAAACAAAAACCCAAACATCAAAAACAACCACAACAAAAAAATGTTCACCCCATGAGCAGCCTCAGCATTATCTGTAACCAAACTGCCATGGGAACATGCTCCAGACTGACGGAGAAGCAGGATACAGCTCTCCTTGTCCACAGCAAAGGAATCGACCAGTGCTGAGTCACCCCACTGTAATTTTACTTTATAGCAGTATTGACAATTTTAAGTCATGAGTTGCTGGCATGGCTAAAGAAGTAAAACTAAGTTAAATCAGAAATACAAGTAACAAACTTTCCGCCAAGACCCAATAAAGGGATTATTAAAGCCATTTATGAAAAGACTTAACAGTCAGAGCTTTGGGGCATTTATTTAAGTCAATTCAGGCTCCGAGGAAAACAGGACTTGAGAGCCACTGCTGAGTAACTGGCATGTATTTAATGTCCTGTGTTTAGAAAAGCCCTAATGGTTCTGGGTTTGCAACAGAGACAGAGAGCTTCAGCAGCTTATCTCAGCTCCAGAAGGAACTTTAGCAAGAACCTGACAGCCCAAAGATGCTCTAATAGCAGCTCAGCTTCCCTGATTTAGAGCAGAAAACCTCCCAGACTGCCTGCTGGGAAGATAAAAATCATACTGCCCAGTTTCCAGACTCAAATGACTTCTTGAAGGAAAAAATACTCGATTTTTTCTTCTGTGTTTTTCAAGGAATTTTTTCAAAAACCAGTTTCTTTGTGGAAGTACTTTGTGGAGGACAAAAGAAGAGTCAGTTTTTGTCTACCTCCAAGGGCACAGGGAAACTTGTACTTTTGCCACCATTTCTAATGAGTTATGTATTTCCCCCTGTTGAGTCCCTTGTTTAAGACAGAGGTTCTAAGCTGGTTAAGCTTCTTAAAAAAAGTACCTTGCCTGGCAGTAGAGAGGCATCCCTGTTGAAATACTTACCCAGCATGGTGTAGAGGTTGCTGAGGATGCGAGCTGGCTGCACTCTGAGTGGATGGATATCAGCAATGCTCTGAACATTGATTCCACGGTCTTGCAAGAGATTCTTAATTTGATTAGATTCTGCCAAAACAGTTACTGTGTAACAGAAAACAAAAACACAAACAAAAAATAATGTTCTACTCTTTTGAACTGACTGTCTCTACTGTCACCTCTCAACAAATGCATTTAGCTAGCTAAAAAGGCACAAGGCCTCACTTTTTTCTTAATTTATGGATTCATGAAATAAAAAGGGATTGCAATAGGGCAACTGACAGATTTTAATTCTCTGTTTCTCAGTATTTCTTGCCATTCCTGTCCAATCTAGACAACAGTTGTGGTGAGAAGGGTCAGGAGAGCCCTCTGGGGTCTACTCAAACCTCCTGCTCAAAGTGGGATCAGAACTGCTGAGGTTAAAGCAGGTTCTTGGAGACTTAATCAGTTGCATCTGATTTCTTTGAGTACCACTAGTTTGGATGACACAGTCTCTTTTAGAGTTTTAGGGCTTTCCCCCATAGAACAAAGGGAAACATGACTTGAAAATTTTTGTTATTTTAGCACAGCACACTATAACAATGCAGCCAAGTCACTGGGGAAGAGGTGCTGTCACTTGCATAGCAATAAATGTTTCGGAGGACACAATATGGCAGAAGTAGGGAGAATAAAAAAAATTCCCTAATGAGAGGGATTTACAATCCAGGCCCAGAACCCATCTCTTGTCCCACTTGAGGTTTTGCCCATGATAAGTGGCTTATTGATTTGGGACTAAAACTGCACTATTCTTATTTGTATTGTGAATACTTGCCAAACAATGCTGAAAATAAGCGAGCACTTCTATTTCTATTTGAAACAAAGCACTTCAGAATAATGAAATGCTACTCCCATGAGGCACCAACAGGGGGTAAACAAGCACCAGCCCAGGTCACAGGATCCTTGACAAAGGCTGCTCCTGACAAATGAGTTGGTTGCTCTTTCAGAGCAGTCCCTGGAAAAGTCTTTAAGACCTGCTCTGCTAATGTTTGCTCTCTACTTAAGCTCTGGTTTTGGCTGTTCTTGCACAAACTAAAGAGGCCACTCCCTGCAGCAGCCAAAAGCTGGTAACTGGCTGCCTCGCTTCTGTGTACCGGGATCCTCTGCACTCAGTGCTCTCTGGTTCCTCTAAAAAGGAGCTACATGAAACCTGATTAACCTGATCCAGCTCCTGCCAGTCCTGCTTCTTCTTTCTAGAAGCTGCCAAGATTTTCCTTTTCACTACAAGATTAAGTTTGCCAGTCTCAATTCCAGACAAGTCTTATAATTTTAACAAAAAAAATTTTTTAAAAAGTATTTTACACCTGATCTTCCCTCCTGGAAAAAGGTAGCTAGGCAAACAAACTTTCACCTCACAGTGTCATCAAAGCATCTATGTCCTATGCAAAAAAAAAATTCACATTATTTTTAAACATATCTTTCATCTCTCCTATACATAGGGATTTTGCCACCACATGATTCAATTCACACAGAAAATTCCCTCACCTTGTACCACAACATCAGGCTTAAATCCAGTGGAAAATCTCCTGTTTAAGGGATCAATTTCACCTGCAGCAAGAAATCCCTAGAATAAATGCAAAAGAAAGAAAAAAGTAAAGAAACAAACAGAATTCAAGCAAAAAGCTTCTGATATATAGAATAAATCCTTACCAATTTTCATATTTTTTCAGGACAGCAGAACTTAAAGCCTGGTTTATCTACACTGTCCACTAATTAGTACATTCAATAAAAACAATGGCTGCAGTATTTTTTTGAACAACAAGAAAACGGTTCTGACTGACACAATCTGTATTCCGAATTCCTACTTCAGAGTTACAGCAACTGACATAATTTCAACAGGAAAGTGATCTTTTTTTGTAGTTCCAGAGAGATATTTTTTCTTCTTTTAACTAGTCTGACTAGTAGATGCACCACACCACAGAGAAAGGAATAGCCTACTAAAGCTGAAATGGCCCCAAATCCTGGCTCTGGAACAGCCAAGTCAGCCTGGGAATACTCCTCTATTCTAACCATATATCCAGACCATGTGACAACTTACTCAGCTTGATTAGAAACAGACAATTGCATAGCTATATTAAAAAAAAAAAAAAAAAAGAAAAAAGGGTCCTGAAAGCTCAGAGTCAGCCTTTCATGGTTCATGTACGTGTTTCTACTGGAAAACACAGTCCTCTACCTGCCAACCAAACTGTACTTAAAGCCCAAGCCATCTCAAACAAAATGAAATATATGTTTTTCTACTATGCAAGAAATAATTACCTCTGCTAACAGGCAGCTCAGAACATACAACGACTGGCCCCAAAGATGTGGCAACTTTCCCACTGGGACACGATCCACCGAGTGAGGATTTTCATACTCCTCATCCACCTGAAAACAAATACATAAGCAAGAAAAATTACCCTAAAGTTGTGAAGAACAATCAATAACATATAAGTATTTGCAGACATACAGTCTAACATCAACCCTTTCAAGCCTGCCCTTACTACTGACGTAGAGATGTCGTGGCTTCACTTTTAAGGCTATACATTTTCTGGGACAAGAACTGTACTTCCTTTCTGTACCTCTTCCCACCCTTCAAAGCTGAAGGATGAATGGGGACTCTGCATGCAATTACAGCTTTGGTATTAGCTCTTCCACTTTCTTCTCATTATGCCTTTGCTGCCTTCCCTCTGGGCTGCTCATAGGTAACTGGGTGTCTGCTTTCCAACCCCTTCCAAGATGACACCTTAACTTCACTGATGTCTACCCAGCTTTCTGAAGCAAACGTGCTTTCCAATATTGAAGTTATTCCACCTCTCCTGCCTTATCAAGAATGGTCAATAGAAAAATTAAGGGTAGACTTACTAATTTAGAAAAACTGCCTTGGTTTTGCAATATAGAGATCTATTGAGGGTGAGGCAAAAACCCTCCCAGATTACATCTTGAGGCAGCTATATCATATTTCTGTTACAGACAGACAAAATCTACTCTGTTTATGTGGCATATTTTTCAGATCTTTATCATCATATCAAAATTCACAAGAAGGCTCTGGACTCTTACACGCTCGTTCCCACTAGGAAGGCAATTCAGTTTCCACCTCAGATCTGCGAGCAAGGCATCAGCTGTCGGCTGAGCAACTCAGACCAACCCAGGAGGCTCCACACCCTTAGTGAGTGAGGGCTGACAAGTCTGGAGTGGGAGAAGAAGTTGGCAGGGAGGGATACAAAGGCAAATAGCATGGAAGAGCACATAAGCTCGTCTGAATTTCTCTGTCACAGCTGGAGAATGAGATAAACGGTAACAGCAAAGGTGGGGGAAAAAATAATACCCAAACAAACCAAACAAAAACCCCAGCCCAAATCCTAATCCATTTGAAACCTGTCTCCCATACATGCTCTGGAAAAGGGCAGCACAATTAATCAATAGACTAGACAGGCAGGACAGTCTATGCTTTATTTCTTCTTTGAGCTTCAGTTCCTAAGTCAGTATCAACACTTCTTAAATATATGTCTTGCTCTAAGGATGTAAAATTTTAGACCTGCTGTAATATTTCCACAGACACTCAAATTTACAAGTAAAAAGTGTGACCATTTGGAAGCCTGAAGTTTACCATTTCTCAGCAGGAGCCATGAGAGGTCTCTTACTTTTTAAAATAATGTGCAATAGTCTTTTTTATTGTTGATTTAGATTCATCAGACACAGGAAAACTGTAAGACTGACATTCCTCTCGTTCTCTCTACATTGTATACAGAAGTGGAGTCTGCATTTTCACTATACCTTTTCTGGAGGGACTGCATACAGTTCAGGCATTAGCACTAATCCATTTTTCTCTCTAATAAGTACTCCTTCCAGAGCCTCTCTGTACTCTTGTACCTGGAATTATTTTTAAAAGAGAGTGAAAATTCACATTATAGTCAGCAAAATGGAAACAATAAAGTAATTTTGAACAGTACTTTTTTACTGAAAGGTCATATATTTAAAAAAGAAAAAAAAAAAAAGGGTAGAGGAATCATGACTTGCTGATGGAAGAACAGGGTTCAAATTATCAGAGACTGTTCCAGCATCTCAGTGTTAGCAGAAACATGAACACTTGTCTTCAAACTGTAACACAATGCTGCAGTACAAAACTTCCAATATATTCCTATTGAGAAGTCACTGGAACAGATCCTTCATGGAATTTTCAATGGATGACAGTGACACAGACATCAGACTGCCAGTATCTGTCAGAGTGTAAGATGTATAAATTGTTAGCTGTATGCCATAAACATTTGTCTGTGGCTTACTGAATTCTGCTTTGCAGGATTGGGAAATCAGTTTCTCATAACTGATTTGATTAAAATTTTGTCACAAAGGAAGGTTAAAATAGATTTAAAAAATCTAAGTTCACTGAACAGCAAATCCTCTTGTTCTTGTGATATTAGACAATGTATTAGGAATAGCAGACTGATAAGAACACGTAATACAATTTCTTTTTACCAGATTCCTTAGTTTGTTCCACTTATTAACTATCCATTCCAAGTTTTTACTTGGAGGGAAACTTTTTAATCACTACCAGCACCTGCCTCAGAAATCGTTTTTCTGCTATTCCTGAGTCAGTGGGTCACTCCAAGTAAGGTACCCACAGGTTCACATACACTGACATTTTCAGTATTCTGTCCCACTCCACGTTTTTGGAGTTCTCAGAGTGTGCTTATTTTTCTAGCAAAACCATTTGTTTGCAGCAGTAATTGGGGACTAGACACTCACCTGAGTGTCTCAGTGACTCACTCAGCTATGTTTAAACAGTGGAAACTGGGAGCAATTGCCCTGACCATGCCCTAGAACAGTTCATCTGCACACCAAAAAAAGCAACCAAGTACATACTGTCCCAGATAATCCAACTAAGATCTAGAGACTGCTTCAGAAAGTGGTATTTTATTGGCAGGACTGAAGTTTCAGTAAACTTTCTGACTTTCCCCCCCATGAAATAATGCCATTTCTCTCTTCACCACACTATTTTTACTTGTGTTCAGGAAAACGTTTTATGTGTCTAGTGTCAGGTGGAATTTCACTTCATTTGCAACATCTGAAACAGAAAGAGGGCTCTTTGGTCTGAAATTCTCTGAATTGTTACTGAAGACATTTCAATTTTTTAAGGAGATTAGCAATTTCCTATCCCTCTGCATACTAGGCAATTTTAAATCACATATATTTTTAATTTCTTTCAAGCTACCAATCTGCAGAAGTTCTGGTATGAATGCATTTAGTCCTGGCTACTTGCTGCTCTTTAACTCACCAACGCTCCCCAGGTACCACCATAATCTTTGGAGGACTACAATCAATTTAGTTCCACTGATCACTGGATGTCTGGCACAGTAATGGCATGAAATGACTTAGGGAATTAGTGAAAATGAAACTGCCCCACATAAGCCAATCTCAAATCTCTCCAAATGTACAAAAAGACAGGAAGTACTACGAATCTTGTTCTCAGCAGCCAGGCCAGAGAGGTTGGGGAAAAAAGCTTGTCTTATCCTGAAGTAATTGTGAAAGGGGCATCAAATTTGGTGATAAGACAAAACCAGGCAAAT
The DNA here is from genome assembly GCA_032173965.1 of Sitta carolinensis. Taxonomy (NCBI): domain Eukaryota; kingdom Metazoa; phylum Chordata; class Aves; order Passeriformes; family Sittidae; genus Sitta; species Sitta carolinensis. The sequence goes on from CM063283.1 coordinate 100,490,168, forward strand.
AAACCCTATTCCACCCAGTTTTACCACCCCAGCTAACAGAGCCACTCAACCTGGTAGGGAGAGGGCAACCAGGCCCCAGTGTGCACAACCCTCCTGCCTCTACCATGTCATGAACTCCCCAGGAAGGTGAAATTGGCTGAAGACTATTCCACTCTGCTAATGGGGTATCCAAATAATATCCACATAAATATCCAAATAAACACAGAACAAAGTTACAAAATACTGTGGGTAAATGGTTGTGCAATTTGAAAGCAATTTCTTCTTTCCTCACCTGGATTTTGTCCTCATTAAATATTCCATCAATTAGGAAGTACGTCCAGAATACTGGCCACTCACATTCAATATTTTCAAAGAGCTTGAGCTCAGCAGGATCATAGTGCAGCCTGCTTGGATCCTAAAAAATTCAACCACACTCATTTAGTCTCAGTGCTAAATTATTTTATATTTTCTATTCCAATCATAATGGTAGCCTATTTCATACAAATTAAAACAGAAACCAATAAACCCACCAGAAATAGTTTCTGTGCAGCCTCCTGACTTCTTTGTCACATTCAATCTCAAACTCATTTAAGGGTCCTCTAGACAAATCGATCCTTCCTAGTCTCAGCATCTAAGTCTCTCACACATGATTGTGGCTCTGCCTCAGTTCAAAGATATTTTGGGATGTTTCAGAAATACCACTTCATCTTAGACACCATAAGTATATCTAAGGGTTAATTTCTTACAGAACTATGAATTAAGTTTTGTCCTTAATAACTGTTTTTTAAACCCGTAGCCTCCCTCAAATACGTGTCCTTTCCAGGGTGGTTACCTGGATTAACCCCAAATCCACTAAGATGTCTTAGCAGTGATGGAGAACTTCACCCTTTCATGTAAATAAAACAAAGTATGTCTATAAAGAAGAGAAAAAATTCTTCCCATGTGCTTACTGAAAATATACATCATAAACACACATCAGAAGTACCTCTCTGGGTGTCTTGTAACCATCTCGGAGAAAGCGACAGCAGCCATAGCGGCCCTGTAAAAACAGACAACATTGCAGAACATTTCCCATAGGCTTCTTCCTCACAGACTAATATGAGCAGAATGGAATGTGCTGAGTTTTGTGGGTCACTTTGGGATCTTCCTCCCTCTCTTCATGCACAGACGAGCCCACCCTTGTTTAATTAGGATATCTGGTTTAGAAAGAGGTTCTGCTTCTCTCTTTGGAAAACAAAAATAAAGTAAATCCTTACCTGCAATTTGGATATGATTTCACTCTTGGTTACATTAACAAGGTTTACATCCTCCACTGCAAAAGCTGGGTAAGAAATAATAGACAGAAGGCCAGCATCTATCTCCTTTGATGTGGATGCCCTTGGCAACATGGAGTACAGAATAGACTGAGCAAAAGAAGAACATGAGAGAGGGATGTAAAAAAATTTGCCTACTTTAAAAAACTATGTCAAGTGCAAATGAGACTACACTATTTGCAAACTGAAAGAGAAGTCTGTAAGGTTATTTTTAACTGAGTTAGAATGAGAATGCTTCACACTATTCAGTTTCATGTGATCTACCAGAAACAGAGTGAGCAGTATAGCCTGAAGCCATCCTTATTATGTTACATTCTTGGCTTAGGTAATCAACATTTCATTTCAAAACAAAGGGAGAGGGAGCTACGTTTTCCCCTAGTAAAGAGCAGACTAATTTTTACCTGACAGTGTTCCACTTCATCAGGAAGAACATGAATCACTGATTTGTGTCCTCCATGAGCTCCAAAAAGATCTAATTCATCAATTGCTTCCAAAGCAGCCTTCAAAAAAACCCAAACCACAACCCAAAATTAATGAATACCTTTTAAACCAAGTATACACCCTACCACCTGCACTTAACCCTGGAAGAAATCACATAAGACAGCAGTTTGCCCCATCGACATTTTTTTCATCTTTAAAGGGAAGCTAGGGTGCTTTATCTTAGATAAAGCAATTTCTGGTTTCAACTAGCAGGATAGAGGATTGATGTGCTGGTGATCCTTCCTACAATTTAAAGGCAATGCTCCCAAATGCTCCAAAAAAATCGGGAGCTGGGTTTTTACTGAGACATCAGCTAAATATTTACGTACTTAGTAAAAAATGCTTGTCCTGTCCTACATTCCAAAATAGCCTCATATCAGTGTGGGGCCAAAACCTGCAGTCTCTCCCTCTTGCAGTGCACACAAGATCTAACAAATCCTGCTGAAAGGCAAATACACCTTTGACCTTAATGATATTTATCTTCTGTCTGTCCCTCAGACACCATGTAATGAGGTAGTTGTCAATTGCACATTTACATTTATGGCCTTCTGAGCTTCATTTAGTATCTCTGTGACCTTGTACTATGAGAGAACCAGAAATGTCCAATTCCTTTTAAGTACATTTTAATTTATTTTTATCTCTAAACTACTTGTAGAAAATTTCTTTAACTGATATTCTGCTGGTTTTTAGAATTTACATCTAACTTAATCTTACCATGACAACATCACATATGACATTGAGGCTGAAGAATTCAGGAGGAGGGGAAGAAAACCAGAGGCCAATTTATAAGACTGCATCTCACTGAATCTGTCAGATTCATGGTTCAATTAATCTGGTAGCCTTCTTGCAATCTCTGGAAAAACTGCGCTGAGGCCCTTCATTGGGAGCCATTATTTCAAAGATTTGACACTAAAAAATACTCATACCTAAACAAAAATTCTTATCAGCTAACTATTGCAGTGGCCAAGAAGACCATACAAAGGAAGTCATCAGATTTGTCAGAGCTCTTAAGCATAATACAGCAGCCATGAAGGAGGTGTCAGGAAGACATTCTCACTTTGGCCATCCTACGGAGCTTGCGTTCAGTTCAGGGATTCCTTGGTTTGTCTTATCACCACGTTCCCAAATTCCATAATCCTGTAACAACATCATCAAGAAAAAAAGGCATGATTATATACAAAAGCAATGTTTTGTCTCCTGTCCCACAACAAATCTGCACATCTACATGATATTAATTTATTTTTTGCCTTCAAAAAAATAAAAAAAAGAAGAAAAGGGGCTCCAAGTCTCAAGAGACCCTTCTCATGTTTGAAAAGCAGCACATAAAAATACACCCCAGCAGGATCACAAACACAGTCACGAATCACTGCCTTCACAGAACACACAAAGCACTTTATCCCTCCTCCTGTGCATGTTTCTCTTTTCAACTTGATTTGCTAATAACTTGCCCTTTCTAGAAAGATCTACAAGACTTATAATTAGAAATCAGGAAATATTATTAATTATCAATAAAATCCCCTATTATTATGATAGAACAAGTATACCTTGTATACACCCACGCAGCAGTAAATCCTCCACAGCCCTCCCAACATCTCCAAAGATGCTGCTTGCAATGCAAAGTACTGACAGGTTCTGATAACTTCTCATGGAAAAAACAAGTCCCTAATTTACTTCTCCAGCAATAAATAATTTTCCACCCACACCTGAGCAGTGTTCACATGATTTACATATAAATAACTACTTACTGCAACTTTGTAGGCAGCCTCTATGTAAAAAACAAGATTCTGGATAAAGGTAACTTCATCAAGGGTGAAGATAATACGTAGCCCTGATCAAAAGAAAGAAAGACATAATTATACTGTATCAGAACAGAAATAGCTACTCTTCGGTGAGTTTCATGCTTCTGTTTATTTGCTACCAAACCTGCCCCCTGAAATCAAAGGAAAAACTCATACTGATTTCCAAAAGTCAGGCAGCAAGCCTCAATAGTTGCTACTGACAAAATACTTCAAACCCCACCAACACAGACTGTTTCAAAGACCAACTAAAAACCCCCTCTGTGAGGGTGACACTCAGATCATGGGGACAGAGGCACCTGAGCCAGCTCTGGTTCCCCAGAGCAGTGCATACCAATTCCTCCAATTGCTACCAACTGCAGCTCCCCAGCCCTCTGCCTGCTTAGTGCTCTACCTAGGAACCTTCAAGATGACCAGGTGCCTGCTCTGCAGGGGTCAATTGCAAGGGGCTTCAAGGACAGAAAAACATCTAAGGAAACAAATCCTTATCCTCGCAGGAGGATGAATTAAGAAGAACACAAGATAAAACAGCACCAGTAAGAGAAGAAACACTGATGGCACAAGTGCACCTGACTAGATGTTGCCACTCTCTGAAGAAACTTGGTTGTCCCCTACAAAGCCTTTAAACACGAGACTTCTCTGACGTGACTCTAAATATCTCATGTATTTGATGCCTTGATTAAGGGCATAGACACTGTTAATTACTATAAACATGAAATTCCAAGTGAGGCATATCTCTTTCTCAGAGAAACATGAACTGCATCTGAGTAATAATTATGTAAAGATCTTTGAAGATGGCTACTATTTTTTTTCCTTTTTAAATAAAAGCTGGAATAGAAAAGGTGCAACAAAAGGCAAAAATATCTTCTACTTACCTGATGCAGTCATCTGTGCCAAGAAGAGCAGGTAGAGAGAAGTTGCATCCACTTGTAGATGGCCCCACTGGTCGTCCCCAACCACCGTGGCACAAGTTGAAGAGTTGTACTTGGCATGGAGGCAGTCTTTGGTACTCTGAGTGCGTTTGAACTTCTCTACCTTATCTACCTAAAAACCATCACAAATCTCAAATCTGAAACATTTTGGAAGAAGTTTTCCAAAAGATTTCGAAATTAACAACTTTTCTTGTTGAGGAGAATCTTGAGTTCTTAATCCTGTTACTTCACTCAGTTTTGATTGATCAGAGGGCTTAAACACAACTCTGACTTTGGACTCTGGTTAAATCCACACCTCTACAGGAAAGAATATGATTAAATTACCTTGCTGGGTTCACATCTAAACTACAGGCATGCATCTTGGTGAAAATCAGTTTGCGAAGGCAAAACTCTGATTTGCTACAAGCACAATCTCAAAACATTACTTGGACAAAAAGTGGAAGCAAGGTCAGTGTTTTGCTCAAGAGTTTTAAGAAGACTCTCCACACCATCATCTGCACACATACAAAGTAAGTCACTCCAAGAAGACACAAGAACTACAGGCTTCAATGAAATGCCTTGTAAATACAACATCTACTAATACAACTCAATCCTATGGCATTACCTGTCTCATCATGCACTGTAAGAGTCCCCGCATCAGCTTCACAACATTCTGCAGGAACAAAACAGACCAGTGACACTTTCAGCCCCATCAGCTCTTACAAACAACATTCAAAAGTGGCAAAGTTCACACCCTCTACTAATGTCCTGCCCATTAAAAAGGTAAAAAGAATGTGTATTTGCCAAAAATGTTTGGGTTTGTTTGGGTTTATTTTAATTATATACACTAATCAGATTTTATTCCTTCATCCCTATCAAGGGAGAAGTCTTTTCCCAAAGGCCCTCTCTAAACGGTGGAACGATTCTCCGTGGTCCTTTTATCCATCTAAAAGAAGTAAAAAGAATGCTAAGTCTTGTAAGAATATTAATACTAATAATAATTTTTGAGTGACAGATCTAGGGAACATTGGTAGGTGACTTCAAGACATTGACATGACTGCAACACCTGTAGAGCTTCTTCCATTCTTTATACATTACAACAAAAATCAACTGACTAGTAGAGGAAGGGCTGTAAGTGTGAATGTAGAGAAGTGCAAGATTGTGCATTGAATAATCAACCCCACCTTTTCACCCCAAAAATACAGCCTCAAAATATGACCACACAAACGCAGTCAAGGTTATTCTGTCACCATGAATCTCCCTGGTTCCAGCAGGACATATCAGCAAAAAATTTCGATATGTGACTCCAAAACAACAGCAGGACACCAATAGTCCTTTACTTCCCATTTAACCCACCTCTGAATACACTCTCATTTCTGATACTCATATTCCCAGCTGCAGATTTTAATATTTAACTGTATGAGTTATGTCCCCTTCCAATTCTCCAGCACAGATCTTATCAGTCTGGAGATCATTACCTTCTCTGCTATGATCAAACACGCCTATACACCAAGTACAACCTCTGTGCACAATCCAAAGACTTCTACTTTAAATGGCATGCTTCTATTTACAGAGAAGAATGGTCTAGAAGACAAATTGCTGCAAGATCCAAGCAGTCTAGGCCTGATTTTCTGCTCCATAAAACACCTCATAAGGGACCTCAAGGTTTAATCAGAGATAGGCTTGTAAAGTGGGGCACAAAACCTCTCAGAAGCCTAATTTTCAACAATCTGCCAACCAGTGGAAGTTTGACTTCTACATATTTTTGTTTCATTTGTAGTTAAATTCAGATGTTAGCATCTCTGCAATCCAGCTATTCCAATTCTCCTTGCCAGAAGGTTGCCAGGAATACCGCACACCACACACTGCATGGATGTTGCTGCCTTTGGAACAAGACACATACTCCAAGCTGGGAAAACCCTTCCAGATCCCAAACAGCAGCAGTGTAAATGCACTCTCCAAAACACTTCAGTAAGAAAACCCAAAGAGTGGAACTGGTTTATGCTGAGCCTTGACACACCTGCTCGAGCTCGTAGGCTTTGGCTTTATCCTCATCCCGGTCTGCATTCTTCCGATAGGCCATTCCCAGCCCCCACACGGCCAGGATGCTGTAGATGTTGTCCCGTACCCAGGCATCCTTATGGTCCGCCCCAGCTGAGAGCAGCCCCGTCACTGGGTTCTAACCACAGCAGAAGGAGTAAAGAACAAACATTAGCACCTCAAGTCCTACCTGCTAAGAAGCATCACTGCTTTCTGTATTTAAGGGTAACAAACTAAAGATGATCTCATGCTAAGCGCACTGTGGCTGCTCATGATTTCACAACAGAAGTGAGATCCCATCCTTCTTTCCCAAATTCACACAAGTCAAATGCAAAATTTATTTGAACACTTCAGGTTGTAAAGTTTACAGCATCCAGCTGGACATCTTCATCCACACAGGGTTAGTAGCTAAGTCACTGAGTGAAATTCAGAATACGTCCAGGAAATGGAAATTTCAATTTTACATATTTTTGAGGAAAAGAACGTACTGAGTTAACACTAGAAATTGGATGTTGGATATATGCTCCTCCTCTATGTAACTGGTCTGTGGCATAATCTTGAGAAAGTGAAAAACTACTAGTGATTTTCTAGGAGATTAAAAAAGCATTCTTATATATCTGCCCCCTGGGTTTATCACAGCTAAATGAATGCAAAACCTTTTCTATATCCTCCTTTGGAAAATGTACAGGAAAAAAAATTTGAAGGTGTTGAAAAGTAGCACTGTCTAAAAAGCAGAGCACTGAGTAGTCTCCTGCATCCCAAATACTTCATTAAATTTTTTATTGCATCATTAATTCCTATCCCTTCACTATCCTTAATTTTTTTAGACCGTCTTTCTTGGCTGTACTTTCTTGACTAACAAAAAAATGAGACTGAGAGGAAGAAGGTCAATAGAACTTTCAACCAAATCAAGCCTTTACAGAAAATTTCAGTGAATGAACAAGAGTTGGTGGGGTTGGTGTGACAAGGGGCAAAGATTACAATAGTAAAGACTACTTTTACAAAAGTAAAATTTAAAAGGATACATTGAAAAAATACATTTTTCATTTCTCCACACACTGGTTCACTCTACTCATTATTTTCAAAAAAGTTGGTTCGAGTGGGAGGGGCTTTAGTTACAATTTCCTGGTCTCTGCATGTGACCACAGAGCAGCACAGGGGTGACAGCCTGACAGACATGACCCAGCACTGTCAGCACTATTGTTATGGTTTAATTCAGCAACGCTTAGTGGCTCACTCAGAGTAGAAACGAAGTTCTGCGGCAACAGCCCCACCTCAGCAAGGTCTTTGCAAACCAAGTAACAGCTGAAGGACCTTTACTCACCTATTTGACAGGGAAAGCAGCATATATGAATGCAAACAGCTTAAAAAACTCCTTTTTGATCTTGAAAAGTCAAACAAGGAGTAACAGAAGTCCCAGTTCAGCACTGTGCCCACGTGACAAAACCCAGGGTCGCAAAAGGCAGAACACATACTCCCAACATTTGCAGAGGACACTTTTGTTTCCCTCCCTTCAAGGCAGGACAACAAATGTCTACCCACCTGCCGCCCTGGCTTGACAGAGATCACTCTGCTGTCTGAGAAATCATCATTTGGTTTATTTTTCCCTACTCTACATGTTGGGCTAGCTTCCAGTTGAAAAATAAAACTGTCTCTGTGTACCAAAACGGAAACCCCAGAGAAATGGTCCATCCAAGACGTTAAAAACCTATTCAGCTCCCATGGAGGGACTTCCCTACCTCTAGAGGTTATACATATTAAACACATCCACAGGCATTTCACCACCTTTGATTCCTCTACAAGTTGGTACCAACTTTTGGGGTGCACTGGGGCTGGCTTTCATGGACTGACAACACATTAATGTCTTTCCTCTTCTAACATTCAGAATGCTAGAAGAACAATATAATATATTCATTAATATTTTAAGTGGTTTTGTTTTGGCTTTTTTAGAAGTGTTTTCTCTTAAAAATTACAATTACTTTCTTCTGTTACCTACAGACACCATATGAAAACTACAATGCTTACAAGGTGCCAAAGAACCCATGGAAACACTGAGTGCACCTAATCCCACTGATGTCAAAGGGGTTTTAGCTTAGCTAGAACTTCAAGCATTCCATCTATGCAGTGATGGCTAATTAGACTAGCAGGTTTCACCCTGCAAATCACACTGTACATAAGATCCACAGAGCAAAGAATTTTATCACCACCATGGGCTGCTTGCTGAGAGCACTGCAACAGAAAGCTGACTGCTGGACTAAGACTTTAAACTGTTGCGTCATGCCCAAGCCTATTTTTAAATCTATCCATCAATCTGGAGACAAAAAGGCCCCCTTAACAACCCAAATCATGAAACACACCACTTCCTACAGGGCAGCAGGTATCAGTAAGAACTTCAGCAGGACAGGCACAAAACCAGTGGAGTTCTAACAAGAGCAGCAAAATAAGTAATTTAGCATCTTGCTGAAAGATGCAAATTAAAGAGATTGTCTCATTGATCTGTCAGGTGAAAACTGAGGTCAGCTCTAGCAAAGCTTGTGGATTTGCTTGTGAAACCAGATGTAACATGATGAAAGTGAGTCTTGGGGATGGTCCCGTGCAGGGCCGGGAGCTGGACTAGATGATTCTTTTGAGTCCCTTCCAATGTGATTCTGTAATACAGTTGGGGTTACCCATATGAGCTTTCCTTAGCAGGTCCATATGCTTTTCACTTAAAGTACCATAGTAGTACTTAAAATGTACATAGATGTTAAGTTTTACTATATCCTAATCTTAAGATTCATATTTTTTTCTTATGTCATTCAATTTATTTATTTAGGTGTAATAAGTAGCTAGGAACATCCTTCTGGTGGTGCAATGTCTGCTCTGCTTCAGCACCAAAGTATCCCTCTGACACCTGTCCCTGGGGTACATGCAAGAGATGGCAGGCCCCCCACAGACAGGAGCCAATAGTCGTGTTTTATCCTCCTTTTACAATCTTTAACAGGATGGTAAATATCACTGTGCATGCTACAGGGACTGACAAGGACAATGCAACATCTGCAAAACAGGAAAAGGTTTGTTAGTGACCTGATCCTGAAAGGTGCCACACAGAGAAAACTGTCAGCCTGGTACAGTTGAACCTGTCCTTTGAACAGATCTGCCTGGTAGCATAGATACCCTCCACTAAAAATTGCCTCTAAAATCACGTTGGTTTACAGTGATTGGAATGAGCACAAGGTCAACTGATGCTACAGAGAAACCCAGCTCCTGGTGTATCAAACATCTGGTCAAAGCCCAGTGTCCTACGCATATCCCGCATTGCCCTTGCTGCACCTCACAGAGGTGAGTGTGTCACTGCCCACTGTCAGAGCACAGCAGCTGATGTGCCAAGGCTGTGGATGGGAGGTGCAGGGTCATTGTCACACATCACCCCACTGCTGAGCAGCAGCACCACAGAAGCATTTTAAACACCTTCTGGTTCTTCTGCCAGGCTACTCCTGGGCAAACCCATGGCTAAAACTCACCTCCCTGGCTTCTTCCTGAGAGGCACTAAGAAGGAACCAGCATCCAAGCAGCAGCATCCAAGCCCATCCAGCCACAGACTTTCTGCTCCCAAGAAAGATACAGCTGCTTGTGGCCCAAAACCAACCTTCCTAACTTGCCCAAGTTAGTGCTGCATGTCTTCACCCAGCTGAACACAACATCGTCAATCTATTGCAGTGAAAGAACCAGAAAGACTAAATATTCTGGATTACTAGTATGAACTCCTGGATCACCATTTATTTATATTGTGTTACTATTGTTAAATATTAATATAATCGAGGCTTTCATGGGCATGTTGGAGCTCTGAACCTCAGAGGCTCCATGTCTCCCCTAATGGAAGCTGTTATCAGCATCCTCATCTTATAAACAAAGAAATTAAGGCAGGCACTGGAAGCTGAAGTGACTTTTCCAAGGTCATCTTGCAAACAAAAGGCAGAGATGGGAACACAACTAAAAGCTTCTCCTGCACCCCAGCACAGCAAGAGCCAAAAATTATCTTCTCACAGAACATATACCAGTTCTTGCATTTGTTTACAATACATGTGTACAATTAGTACACAAACACCAATTTACAGGTGTGTGGATCCTATCCTCAAGAAAACGGCCAGTGACAAAAATCTTACTGACCAAAGTGCATTTGGATGCCAAATCCAAATCTCTTTCCCTGCTTACCGGTTTTTTGCAACTCTCATCAACAAAGTATATTTGATAACTGATCTGTGCAAAAAACCCTGATGCTCATCTTTATATACTAGATTGTTTTAACCAAAGCATGACACTGCCGAACACCTTCTGAGTCCTCAATGCCCACTTGGGTGAAGCAAGCAAAGAGCACTGTGCTGACCAAAAACCACAGTGTGTGCAACAACCTCCCCCAACCAGCCCTGCTATTTTCGTTCTTTCGCTGCTCGCCCGCGCAGGCAGCCCCGCCTGACGCTCCAGAGCCTCAGCAGTGCGGACAGCGGGAGAACAGCCTGGAAGCCCTGGGACGTGCCCCGCCGCATACACGTGCTGCGGGGAGCACACAGGGATCCGCACCGCGCTGTGCTGACAGGCACGGCACAAAGTCCTGCTAGGAGCTCCTATGTCACCGGGGCGTAGCGCTGTTGTTACCGTGTGTGTGTGTATATAGTAATGCACAGTGCGCACAACGGGTGGGTGTGTATCACAAGGCCATGAGGACATTGTATACACAATGCTATTATTATTTACAAGCTCAGACTCGCTGTGTTTTCCACACGGTTTCCAAGGTGCACTTACACAAGCACCCCAGGATCCGCACCGCCTCAGAATTCCCCACGCCGCTCCGCCGGCGGGGGCGGGACATGCGGAAGGAGGCCGTGCGCCGGCCGGAGGAGGGATGCTCGTGTCCCCTCCGCAGCCCCTGGCCCGGAAGCCACCCCGTGCCTCCGGCACGGCCCCATCGCGCCCGGCGCCCCCGGCCCCGAGCAGGCGTCCCGGGCGGCGGCTGCTCCTCACCTGGTAGCAGAGGATGGTCCGCTGGACCAGGCGGGCGTAGCCGTCCAGGCGCACCCCCGAGTTGCTGCGGCTCCTCATGGCCCCACTCCCGGCCCGGCCGCGCTCGGGGCGGCGGCACCGGAGATGGCGGCGGCCTCTCCCCGCCCTCACGGCGGGGCGGGGCGGGCAGCGGCCTCCGCCCTCAGGCACCGCGGGCACACGGCCGCAACAGGGACCGAGCAGGGGAGGGGCGGCCCGGCGCCAAAAAGGCCCGGCTGCTTTTGTAAAAAAATAGTGCGATTTTATACGATCTCTTCGTAGCTTCGTAAAATAAACCTGAGAATGGCAGAATACTTGTTGGAAGCTTTTCTTTCTCCCAGCCTTAAAAAACCCACAGTTTTGAGATCTGATCGAATGAAAGCACGGAGCAGATGTTGCAGAGTAGCTGAAGGTGTGATACTCACTCAAAATTCGGAATCTTTTTCCCGTTGTCTTTTTTTTTTTCTTTTTTTTTTTTTTTTTTTTTTTTTTTTAAGTGAAATTGTAGCATTAGCGGAGTTACTTTTCCTTGCTGTCCTTTCATGTACTGTAACTGACAGTCGTGGCTGAGAAAGCAGCGTCCACAGCCGTGTTCGTTCCTTCGGCGGCGGTCGGACGCCGCTGCAGGTTCTGCCCGGCAGCAAGGGGCAGAGGCGGAGGCTCATCACGCCGGGTGCCCGAGCCGGGCCGTGGAACCTGCGCCGTGCCAGAACACGGGCCGGCTCGCTCTTCCCCTGCGCTCCGCACCAGCCTCCCCCCCAGGGCACTGCCTTTTAGAGACTCCCCTTAGGGACCAAGTTTGCTCAGCAGGGTGGTGCCAGCTGTACACGGCAGGTTGCGGTTTATCTTTGACTAAGCTTAAAACCTCTTCACAGATTCCCCGAGTTAGCTTTGCAGCCACAAAGATTGCACAGAGTACTACTTTGTGCTCTGGGCAAGTGTTGCAATTTTCCCCGAGCTCTGGGTGTCCACGCTAAACAAAGTCAGAGACACCAAGTGCCAAGAGGATACTGTAAAACCCAATGTAAAAACATGTTTTCAGCTAGTTTGAGGAGGAGCTAAAATATTACACTAAAATATTATGCTGGTGTAAGTGCAAACTTTTACTACAATATGTGCAGTAAGTGGCAAAGTAATTAAGGACTCCTCTCCCGTAGGAATATATAAAATAAAAATTATTTCAAGAATCCTAACATATTTTAGTGTGCAAAAATAAAACCAAAAAGAAGACTCCAAGCAGGTCAGTGGAATATGTGTATTCTTAAGGAATTTAATTACTGAAGCCAAACTCAGCTATGTGCTTTTGCTTACAGCATTCCTGCGGGAAAGCTTCAGCAGACTTGAGGGCAGTTGTTGACTGGATTAACTTAGGTCAGGGTTTTCTCTGCTAAAATCCAAATCTGTTAGAACCAAGCAAGGTAAAATGTGTAGCAGACAACAAATGCAAAAGCTGGGTCAGTGTTTTCTCCAAGAGGTTGCGTATTTTTCATCCTGTAATCTGAAGAATTGCAACGCAGCCCAGTATTAATGACACATTTATCTAAAAGACAAAGTTTATATATTTTGTGTTGTACTTGCTGCAAATTTATTGCTTTTTTTACAGTTGAAAATATAAATATAAGAACATTAAATACATTTACAAGAAACACTGCAAAAGCAATTAGCCAAATAGTTAAATCATTCACAGAAATGTATTCCAGCTACTAGCATTCCAGGATGGGCTTTTACCAATATGCAGCTAAAACCTTGTGGATAAACACAACAAGTACTTTAAATTCTCACCTTAAAAGCATAGTCACAACAATCTTGGATGTGACTGAAAGAACTGTAAGAACCCATGTGTTGCCCACAGAACCACAATGGGGTTTGAGTGCTGAACAGGTTCAATTGCTAACTCCAACAGAGTCCCCAATAAGATGCACATAGTTCATGCTTTTTGTTGAGGAGAGTGTTTTCAGAGCACCCCACCGAGAAAGTAAAGCCCTTGCTCCCCCTCAGCGTGCACCTGCTTCATGCAGCCCTCTTAACAGGGCCTGTTACTCTGCAGTCTGGCACCACTTTGTCCTAGCTTGCTTTGGGAGTATCCAGCTTTCTCCCAAGAATGCAAAATGAAAAAGCAGTGGCCACAGCTGCACATGTAAGGAAGAAGAGGTAAAATCAGGGCTTAGGCCAATTTCTGTTTAGGTGGAATCTTCACAATGTTGTATGGACTTTCAGCTGTTTTACATGAAGAGCAAAAATCCATTTTTTTCACGAAAATATCACAAGAGGAATGAAATTCTGCTCCTGCAATTACTGAGCTAGTGACTCAGTATTTGGTTTACCAACCAAGACCCAAAGCACAAGCTGAAATACTCATTAGAATAGCTCAAAAGCTGCCCTTTAAAAAAACAGCCATGCAATGAAACAAACGATTTCTCAGCTACTAAATATAGCAGCTGTCATTTATTATTTCTATTTTTTCTTCAACTTGCCTCCCCCACCTCCTCCAAACTTCTCTACTTTTATCATTGCAAATGAGAAATGGCAGTGTCTCACCACTCAAGATAAATACTGACCCTGGTGAAATCAATGGCAAAAACTGATGAGTTCACTCAAGCCACCAACACAACTTAGTTACACTCAATAACCTACTGACTATTTTATTTAATACTCCATTCGTGGCACTCTACTTGAATTATACCCAATTTCTATCCCTCTACGGTGTACTAAAAGGTAGCTAAAGATTCAAGACTGATTGTGTTTGTTATTTACAGTTCTGCATCTAGTGAATATGTTCAAACCACTGTAAATGTTCCACTTACTGGACAAATTAACTTTTGTATCATTCTATGTTAAAGTGAATTAACTAAAGGAAAATGCAAACTTACAATAAAAGTTACAAAAAAAATACCAATTATTTTTCTATACATAAGTATATTTAAATTTATATTACAAGAAATAAATATAAAAGTATCATTGAGATTGCTTAAAGGTTGATATTTTCTGCTTATGTACATTACTGCAGAGTTTGCTACTAAAACATACAAAAAGTTGAAGACAATGTAGCTAACATTTTTAAAGTTAACATCGTTTTTATGCAAAAGTTGAAACTTTCTACATTTATACAATACTACTAAGCATTATATCCAGATAAACTTAATTGCAATGAAAAAAGTCTAAATAAAAATTTTGTTTAAATGTAAAAAAAAACCCTCAAAAAACCCCACTGATGAAGAAACAAAATGGAAGTGTGCCAGCTGTAATCTGACATCCAATACCTTGTCAAAATAGTAGGTTCCTTTTCTTTTTTTTTTTTTTTTATTTATTTTTTTTATTTTTTTATTTTTTTTTTTAATAATTGTCCTTGTCAATCCATTGTATGGCTGCCTTGAAGTTCCAGTACCATATATTAAATAAAACCAGTTCTTGGTCTGCTCACATTATGGAAAACTGCTAAAGTAAAACTCTACTTCACACTGTAAAACAATGTGCTGTTTAAAAGGAAATCACATTTTCTCCATGGAATTTAGGCTTCCTCTCTTTGAAGTCCTTCTGAGTGAGATTTGATTTTCTTGGCTGCCAGTATCATCCTTGTCTTGAAACACAAGTTGTTTGCCTGAAAAGTCATGGAGACACACATCACCATTCTGTACACTGAAACAAACACCATTCTTCTCACTGGAAAGATGACCTGTTGAAACAAAAAAAGTGCATACGCTATCAGAAAGATTTAGAATCAAGCCTCCCATGCTTTTTTAGTCACTGTAGGGACTTCATATGATCTCCTTTTATCCCTGCAAAAATTTTAAAATGTGCATTTTTGATAAATAATTTTTATACATTTCTTTTCCTGTGTGAAATTCTGATATTTGAGAGATGTTAATATATTTATGCACAAGGATTTCATATTGTAAGCAATGAAGATCACAATTCTCAAAATGCAGACTTGACTTGGAATAAGTATCACTAGATAAGATGCAAAATACTCCCCATATTAATGATTTGCTTTATCAAATTAAGTTTCAAAGGTATCTCAGGTATACCATGCATATGAAAGAAGAAAGTGTTTGAAAATACAAGGATTTTTTCTTTCTTTTTCTTTTTTTTTTTTTTTTTTTTTTTTTGGCTTTGAAAGGAATTAAACTTACAGCATTTACTTCTGAAGGACAATCAGAATATGGCCTAGGTCTGATCATGGGTCAAAACCATATTTAGACTGCAGAGAATCTTACACATTTAGGTGAATCCACAATGAACCCATCCAACTGCTGACTGAAGGCTTTTAATGAAATGCTCCACAAATGTTTGGTTCACTGGATAAATCTCCTGCCTCTATGTATCATGTTCAAAATGTTTTTAATGAGAATTTGTTTTTTTTATTCCAAGAATTTGTGCAAACACTTCAGTTTGGATTTTTTAAAAATTTAGTTATTAGTTTAAGCAGCCATCAAGCACTTAAACAGGCACAAATGTATACAGGGTAAGACGAGCAAAAGAGCTTCATTCATGAATTCAAATAAGAAAAAGGTTGAAATTATAGAAAATAGCCATATTTGGTAACACTGTGATTGTTGTTTAAGCCCTGACTAACACTTTTTTATCTAAGGAGTATTCAAAATAGCTGCACCCTCATCTCAGGGCAAAAGCTGAGAAGAAAATAAGGCTTTTCTGTGAACAAATTCAGAAAGGTGGTTTGTGTTCCTCAGTGAGGAAATATGCAGGTTCAGCCATGTGATACCTAATGGTAGTTTCTGAAATGTGCACATCTGCAAGAGAAAAACTGAAAATAAGGAAATATTTGAGTGCCATGAAAAGATGAAGTCTAGCAGGAAATCAAAGTCACAGGCTATACAGACATCCCAAACTCAGGTAAGTCCTGAATCCAGAATAGCATTTCAGTTAGAAGCAGTGAGGCTAAAACCATAAAGAATTTACAGCTCAAGTATATTTATTGACATAGGTCTTAATTTCCAGAGTGTTTCTTCTTTTGGAGATCACTTTTTAAAATGAAGTGTTGCAATGTTATTTTAAAGTTCCAGCTTTGAGAGGAGAGCAAACAGGTGCAGCAAATTAGAAGATCCCATGTTCCTGTCTTACAGCAGTCTAAAATCTTTCGGAGGCGTTAGCCCAGCTCTTCTGAGATACAACTGCCCCATGTTTGGAAGATTAGGTGTAAGGAATTGCCTCCAAGAGCTTTTCTGGGAGCTATCCAAGCATAGGTTTAACCTCTTCTTACGGAAGTTCTAAGGACTTAGAAGAATTATTTAGTCTAACTATGCAGGCAAGGTATCATACAACCCTCTTGCTATGAATGGAGGATGTGGTATGAGGTTCACGGCACTCAAATAGACAATAAAATAGGAAATTAGGTGGGTCACCCGAGATATCCATGTCTGTAAGTGCACAGGAACAAGGTTTTATCAAAGTTCTTTCAGCTGCTTTTATCTAAGAAGCTTTTGGCACAGGACACACAGACACTCAGACTGGAAAGGTCTGATTATGCGACTATAGTAGGACAGAACTGGAGCACATCCAACAGAATTGGCATCACTCAATGGTTTAGATCATCAATTTAGCATCTCATTCTAAAATACCCAAAAGAAGAAAACTTTTTCCAGAAAGCCACAACAGGCTCATTCATTTGGCTGCTACAACAAACAAGTTCCATAGAACATTTCTGCCATCTTTCTGTTGAGAAAAGCAGTCAAAATGCTTTTGTAGCTATGTATAAGCATGTCAGATGTTGCAGGGGGAGATGGCTTCTTTCATTAGAGAAATTAATGTAGCAGGGAAAAAGGAACCCAACAAGACATGCAGGCTTTTGTGCCTGAAAATTTCTCTCTTTGAAAGGAAATACTTCTACGTAAAAATATTGCCTTACTTTGTATTTAACGACAGTGAGTGTTACTAGATTCTGGATCTCAACTGATCTCTTAGATAAAAAGTATGTTAATAATTGCATTATGTATTGTCCAAACAAGGAAATTTTACAAATGAATGTAAAAAAACCCCAAAAACCCCTCAATTTGGAAAGCTGTTCAAGGCATGTCCAAATGCCATCTCTCAAAGTGTTATGATTTCTCTGCAACATGCTATTAGTACACTCAAAGGAACAGTAACCTCTAACCCACATATGAATTCCATAGCTTTTACTCTGTATATCTGAAAGGTTATCTGCTGATATAATCCTGTTGATTATGTGCTGTCTTCTGACAGCATAGGCCAAGAAATGAGGACAACACAGCCTCTCCAAGTTCAACAACTTCATAATAAACATTCCAGTTGATGACATGACTTCTTAGCCTCGACTGTTGATCAGCTGGGAAACTGATCACCTCAGGCACATAGAAGTGTCTTCTGAGTTTTGCCTAATGTAGGGTTTTATACATTACAGATTTGTAAGTTATTTTTCTGTTCAAAAAATTGATTGTCTTTACTGAGAGCTCAAATCAGCAGCTTGACATGTGCCCTGCAAGAGTGTGAAAAACTAGATTACGTTCACTGAAAAAAAGATCAGTTTTTAATAAATACATTCAGTGGTGATTCATATCTAGTTTTCTCAACAGAAACATAAGCCAAACAAATTGCAAGTGAAATTGAGTGCACTGCTACTTACACCTGCATTTCAACTTCTCAGGAACAAAGCAGAGGCAGCAGTGCAGAGGATGGTACTATGTTAGAACAGGAAGGATGAAGAATTTTACTTCTGAAGAAATACTATTTTGCATTATACCTACCATTTCCATTTGCATGGACTGAATAATCATTCATTAGCAGCGTTGTAGAGTTAGTGGAGTTACTGTTTGATTGTAAGGAATTGGAAGAACTGGATACTCCTTGATTTACAGTCTGCTTCTTTAAACCATTTGTAGCAGTTCTACTCCAGTCTAAAAGAGAAAAAAGCACGACTCATACAAGCACTATATAAAAATACAGTTAATAATGCAAATTAATTGATATAAAATCAAGGCTTTACACACTTCTTGAAGTATTCTAGAGAGAATTATATTCTCCTAAGAATTTAATGAATGTTGATGTTTAAAATTATTGAAATCTAATTCCTTTTCTCTTGTCCCTTTTTTAAATACTGCCAACTGTCACAGTTTGACAACTGCAGACCAGAGCAGAAAAATAACTGAAGTGCAGTTGATCCTCTAAGTTGAAAGTTATAAAAACTATATGGCTTTACAAGAGGACAGCTACTTAGTAACAAAATAACATGACGTAATTAATGTATTTTTTGGTTTAAACCAGGCTCCACTTTGTTTTTGTGGAAGTTATGAGTAAAACTACAGCTGACCCAGAAGCTGGAACAAATCTTACCGTTTCTAACTGACCAAAAGTCTTCTGCAATGACATGCCTTTACCCTGCAGTGGAAGAGGTCATCTCTTAGCAGTTAACAGCTTAAGGCAACAGCATGTAAACATGCAAGAGCTCGAGAGCTGCATCAGCTACCACCTTTAAAGAGCATAATTTTAGAGGTTTACTGTTATCTTGGATAATAAATTAGAATGACAACTGCAGCAACATGATCAATTGATCAATTGCTTTTTTTTTTTTTCCTTTTGGTAGTTATTACAAAATACCAGGAAGTTAACACTAAATATGAGTATTCAGAAGTTAAAAAAATTAAATTAATATTTACCAGAGTTTTCAGCCAGCCTGAATTTCCCACAACAAAGATATCTTCTCCACTGTTTACGAACATTCTCCTTTGTTACACAATAGAAGATGAAAATGAAGAACCCTGCAAAGCAATAACACAAAAGACTGTTGCAAAATTCACTTTTGCTACTTCCTAATGAACAATTTTTTTGTTTTCTTTCAATTCTTTTAAATTTCTAATAAAAAGTAATAACACCTTTCTTTGCTGAAAAAGTTTACAACTCTGAACACTGCAGAGCACTTTTTCCTCACATAGATTACAAGATTCATACACACAAAAGAAAAAACAACAAATACAACCAAATGCACAAAGTGCACAAAATTTCCTTCTATCAAATAAAAAGGGAAAAATTCTGTTGATCTTGAAATTTACTTAATGCTTTTGGAAAAGAATTCAAAACAACTTCAAAGAGGGTGTGATACCACACTCTCAGATTATGAAGCTTTTTTAGCATATGGTGTGACAGTGTTACATCTTTTTTTAGCAGCTAACCTCTTACCACCAATGCTGAAAATGCTACAAAATTTTGAACACTCATACAAAGAAAATAACTCATATGTAAAATAATAATAAATGGTCTCCCCATTAAAAGAATTTCAAATATTTTCTAGAAGGGATGGTACTCATCCATTTCTTACCAATGCCACATTACAGTCTCTTTGTCTACTTTTCATTCACTACTGACTGATACAGGGTGGCATTTAACATTCCCTGCTTAAAAGTTCATCACAATTGGCCCCCTTTAAGGGAAAGTGGCACTCAATCTTTGCACAGTTTCCAATCTGCAGTGGGAAACAGTTGTATTAGGTTTAAAATGAATAGCAAATAATAGTAAATCAACACAGTGAATAGGGGAGAAGTGTACACACTGAACTGCAATTTTGATTGCTTTAGTCTGTCTGGGAAATCATCCAGCCAGTCATCTAAGTGCCATTTAAGCAGCGGTTTGGATTCAAACTTCAGAACAGCAACTCAGGTGTGTTTAGGAGACTTTGGACAGCTACGATTCTTCCTGTTCTATATTATAAAAGTCTTTGTATCAACTCTGCTTTTGGATAAGTCCAGTAGCACCCTGTCCTTTGCAAAACTTTATGTTTTCATATCTACTTCCCACATATTCTTAAGTACTATATAGACCATGTCTAAGAGTTGGGTCACTAATTTTTAGATGTTGCAGCCTTTTCTGTGTCAATGACCCTTTGATGAATTTCAAACCTCCCCCAGAAGCCTTAGGGGAACTGAAGAAATGATCCCGTTTTCACTACATTAATTGCATTATAATGTGAACACTTAGAGTAACTGCATATTCAAAACTGATCTGTTTATTAGTGAAACAGTCACTTCCAGGGATATCTGGTTTGCATACACTTTTTAAATGACAATATTTATAAATATAATTTATAAAGATACCATTCCTATATAAGTATCTAGTTTTTCTGTACCTTACCATAACAAAACTGCAATTTAAGATTACTGTAAAACAAAATAATCTCATCTCTAATATAATTAACATGTTACTGCACATATCAAAGTTAAATTTTTATTGCTGAATCAAGAAAATTATGTTTTGAAATGTTTGGTTTATTATATTATTCACAGGGAGCTGTTACATGGAGAACAGACTTACCTTGCAAAGTGTTGAAAATGGTAAAGAGGTAAGTAAATACCTCATTTACTGTGAAGAAAGCAAACCCCCAAGTAATTCCCAACAAGAATGTGAGGCCAGCAACACTCCTAAGGTCTTGGATACTGGTTTTCCTTTGAGCACCAAGCTGTTTCTTCTTTTTGATACGACAGAGCTGGATCAGCACAACAATGAACATGCTGATATTGATCAGGAATATCAGGCAAAAGTATCCCACAGCAGTAATATAGAAGACAATTCTATTTTTGATCCAGCAGCTAGGACAAAAGAACGGTCTGTCAACCATTATCAGAATCAGAAATTAAGTGAAATAAACATGAAACAAACTTGCAGTTTGTTGCACGTGCAAACCATTTTTGACTTTTTACAAAAAAAAGTGGTTTTTTTGGCCAAAGGATATGAGCCTTCCTATAGGCAATAACCCTAAAACACATGAGATACTGTAGAGTTATACTATTTCAAAGCAATACTGCGTTGAAGGCACTTCCTTGCCTTTCCCCCCTTCACTTTAAAAAAAAGCAATTTGTAGGACCTCCCTCCACCCCCCACCCTCACCTCCCACAAAGCACTTCTCTTTAACTTACAATTCATCAGGTCCGTTTATTGAAGCCTTTCCAGTGGTTATAAGTCCATAATTATCTGGTGATACTGCCAACACAATGGACACAACTATTGCTGGTAACCCTAAAAGATTATAAACAAACACATACATAAAAATCCTAACAGAGATAGTATTATGAAAACTTGAAATTATTATATTTTTCTACAAAATCTACAACTTGTTTCTGAAATTTGGCTGTTGAATTTTGCTGACAACTAGATGTCTGAAAAACTGCAGCATTCAAACTGCTCAGGAGCACAACTTGCAAAGAACGAGAAGTCCTTCACAGCCAGCTTCAAAAATTTCTGAATAAACAAACAAATATCATCAGTCTTCAAACTGATTTAAAATATCTCTTACAGGATAACAGAATTTCTTTCTTACATATGATTTAAGAAACAAATAGGAGGTAAAACTCAGGCCCAGAATCTCTTCATCCTCTATCCAGTTAGATCTGGTTTTGCTGCTCTTTACCAGCAATAGTGCATTTCCAGAAATGGAATATATGTACTTACTGGCATTTATTCTCAAAATAACGGAACCATGCACAATCAAAATTTGTTCTATTGTACTAGCACAAGGAAAATTTATTATCACTTTGCATTGCAGAAACTTCAGTTCTGCAGCTGGGGGGATTCCGTGCATCAGAAAAGTGGAACAAAAAACATTTAATGATTGCCTAATTTCCATTTCTGACCTGTGTCACATTCAATGAAATACTTTTAAAGAGGAATTATCTGTTTAGCATAAAAAAGGGAAAAAAATACATACCCCAACCAACAACACAAAACTTAAGAATGTATTTCCGTACATAAGTGTTAAAGACTTTCACAAGGGCCAGATACATGTGGAAAGCTTCGAGGCCCATCCAGGTGAAGGAAACCAAGAGGAAATAGTGAAGAAATACTGCAACTGCAATGCATAGGCCTCGTGTATCATACAGCGCAATCCATGAGTCAAGGAGAAAAACTAAGTTGAGGAGAAGCAGTGCAGCACACAGCTGAATAAGTATTTTGGAGGGGTAGTCTCTCCGGATTTTCCTAAAAAACAAAGCAAATTCATGAGACAACATCAGCTGTCCATGGATCCCTGGCTTACTTCCTCTCTTGCAGTCCTCAGCATCCACAAATGCAAAGAAAAAAAAAAATTACATTTTCATTCATGTGCAATGCTTCCTGTGTTGAGTTTATACAGAGAGAATAATTAACAACATAGTTCCAAAATTACTGTCTGTATATATAAAGGTTTTTAGAAAAGGTTACATAAATATAAACAATAACTTGAAGTGTTTAGTACCACAGCTATTTTTTTACATTGTATGTTGGACTTCTTGTTACATTGCTACCCAGACCCAGAATTTGTCTGTTCTTTATTGCTAAACTTGATCAAGCTTTTAACTGGGTGTTTAAAACCTTGATAGAGACAAGTCCCAGTCTTAGAGTAATGAAAGAATAAAGAAAGAACACAAACGTTTTTAAAAATGCTAAAATTCTGTACTGTTTTTTGTATGTTGTATCTTAAATACATTCCTTCACACTTCTATTATGATAATCCATTATAAAATACTTCAGAGTGCTACTTCTTCACCTCTTACTGCCTAAAGCCTCATGATTATTCACTTGTTCATAAGATTAACACTTCTGAAGACTGAATCAACACCTTCCTGGTTAACTGGACAAATCTATGCATTATTTGTGGAGACAGAATCCATAACTATTGAAAAGAATTTCTCAGTGAAGACTATAATAAATCACAATTGAAGAATAATGGGAGCTCAGCATAATGGGTACTTACTCAAAGGCTATGTAGGTCACAAGAGTAACAGAAAGAAAAATTGCAGAGAGACCACAGCCTATATATGATATAAAAGTCAGTACCAATTCTTGTGTGGGATTTAAAGGAGTGTTTCCATACAAGTCCTAAAACAGAAACAGAAGGTATTTTCAGAGAAGAGGTTTATTTAATGGGAAAAGATAAAACCCCACCAAAATAAATCAAAATTCACCTTTCCCTCTACTTATAAATAAAAAGAAAAGGACTCAATTCTTTTCATCATGTGTCCTATAAAATATTAGATGATAAAAAAGCCAATCTGGTCTTGTAAAGAGCAGGGAGCTGGGACTCCATTATCCTTCTAGGTCCCTTCCAACTTGACATATTATAATTCTATGACTCTAATCATGAAAACCCATTTGATTAAAAACCTGGTTTAAATTTTATTTCCTAAATTTTATTTCCTAAATTTTATTTCCTAAACAGCTGCCTAAATGTAAAAACTGCAGCACTTAAAGAATTTCTTTTCCTCTGGTGGAACCCATGGATTCCCATTCAACAAGGAGTTTAAGCATGTGACTAATTGTATTGCTACCTGTACTAATACTAAAGTGAAGAGAACCTAAGTATTATTTATTAGGTTGTATGAGCTTATTGGGTCTTCACTTGCTTAAGACAACTCAAGGTTAAATGTGTTCTTGAACAAGGACAAGATTGCATAATTTTTAAAATAATTACCATCAAAACTGCAAAACTTGTTAGATGGTTGCATGAACAGACTGTTTCATTTACTCTACTTTCTTTAACTGTGCAACCCTCATATGACCAGCCTCCATGTCCACCTGTTAAAGAAAGCAGTTTTGTTATTCATAAAAGGCTTCATTTATATTAACATGAATTAATGTAGCTAAAACAGCATAGCATCTTGGGTGATCTCAAGTACTTACCATTTTTATTAAAGTCCCAAAAAACACATCTGACTGTTGAATTATCCTGTTTAGGAGTAAAAAGAAAATACCCAACTTACTAAACTGTGAGTTTAGATCAAATTACTTATGAAAGATCTACAAAATTTAGGCAACAATAAACACTGTATACAGCAAATATGCCTCTTCTACGTGAACACAGAATTAATTTAGGTGCACGAAAGGATTAATATTGCAAACAGCATGCAAAAATATGCTGAACAAATTTGAAGTCACCAGACGGGAGCTAGCTCTTGTACTTATGCAAAGATTCTGTTCCTGATAGAACTTTTTGAATGCTCTTTCATGGTCTTCCCACATCATAAAAATTCTTGGAATTTCTCCTCCTTCCAGACTTCGTAACTTTTGAAGTCATGACCACACAGAAAAGGAAAACCTTTTCATTTGCAAATATTTGATCACTTCCTACTATCACAATGTTAAACATTTACACATATATTTCCTCACACACATGCAAATTCTATAAATACCAGCAGCAATACACTAGACTGCTACAAATACTAATACTTCAACAGTTATATCTCAAAACTTATTATTATGTCAAAACAAGTAAAGATGCCACTAAGCCAGCTCCTGAAAAAAGCTCCAGGTGCATTAGTGGAATCCCTACATTTATCAGTTTATAATAATTGAGTATTTTAAACTCTCTTAAGATATGAGATAGAAGACTTTAATCCTTGATGCTCCTTCAGATGACACAATCCTGTGTTTCAGTTCCCCTAAGAAAAAGGACTAGTATTATTTTCTGGCCATGCAACACCCACAAATGTTATGACTGCAGCATCTACCATAGCAACCCACACTGTCAGTCTTCCCTCTAAGAGCTTTTATTCTTTGTAGAATAAAAACAGAAGTAAGAAAGAAAAAAGTCGGATGAATTTGTGATAGAGCAAAATTACCTTACACTATTTGAGAACCAAAATATATACCAGTGGCAAATAAGCAAACAGGAGTGATTTTTAATGTCCAGGTGGAGACGAAATGTCCACACTAGTAAAGCAGAACAAGCTGACCTGTATTCTTAGTAAAATGTTTCCACTACAACAATTTCAGTGAAGGCAACAAATCTGTACTTTAAATCTGTCAGAATGTAAATTTTACCTGATTAGGCTTGATATTCTGCAAAATGACAGTAACATTTGCCCTTAAGTTGCTAATTGTAAGGTTAGCAACACTTGAGGATATAACACTGCTGATTAAAGATGCATTCTTCAAGGACAGATCCTGGAAGAACAAAAAAAGTTCCAGATTTTAAAATCTTAAAGAAAACATTGAGTTTTCTAGAGTACAGCACCCACAAGCTCATTTACAATGTGGAGCAAGCACTAGACAAAAATAATTACTTTTTAAGTCAGAAGTTTTAAAATGTGTTTTGTGGGGGAAAAGAATCTTTTTTTTTTCATATTTTGCTCTAAGCTTGAATTTAAAATCCTTATGAACAGTGGGCCAAAAAAATACCTGGAACACAGTGGTCTTTTTAAAGAAGTTGAATATAATTCTGGAAGCCAAGTCCAACTCTTCAGTGGGTAAATTTTTCAGCAAGGATGAAGGAAGTGTAATTGATCCAAGATTATTTAAATTCTGAATTGCCTGAACTCCTAGAGAGATCTGAAAAATAAACACCAGGATTATGCTTCGTTTCAGTCTCCAAATAAATAAATTATGACTTATTTTCAGTTTAAAACTTCAAAATAAATATATCTTTAATTGTTGTCACAAACCCACTGCTTCTCTCATTCCTCTCTTGCTCCAATGTATAAATAGCACTTACAGGACTGAAAAGGATGCATCTCATTTCAGGTCTGCCTACCATTGAAAATAATCTGGCTTTAACCATTTCCCTACAGCTACTTAACTCTCCACCATCTGTTTTGTACTGATTTGGAAAAGGTGAGGAGCAAACACCCAGGTAGCTCTATGTAACTGTACTGTAACTGTGCAGGGAGATCAACATTTCACAGCATGAAAGCCTGCAAAGGCAAAGAATTTTTGTACCCTGTAGGAAGTATGTCAGAATTCAGAAAACGTGTAAATTGCTATTATTTGTCAATACAATTTTAAGTTCATTAAGCTATGTTCTTAGATAACTTTTTGATCACCTGGCAGAAATTACAAAAGTAAACTGGATAAGCTACAGTTCAGGTACCTCAAGAGCATAGTGATCTAATATTGTAGAAAGAGGGATCTAAACTTTCACCCATTTTATGTGCTGTGCTTACAGGCCAGGGAGCTTTGTTTAGTACAAAAATCTCTCAACATCCCTGTCATACATTAGTCCTTTACATACAAACACCTCAGAGTTCCTGGGAGATATGAAACATTACTAATACTGCAGAAAGAAATTATCTGAGTATTGAAAGAATGGCTCTAATAAGAGTAACAGCATGAACTCCCCAAAGTGCCCTAACAATGTGGTTTAACTCATCTGTTTAGACCAAGGTTTTGATCAAATGTTTTCAATCATGTGTCTCCTAAAAATTTTTTAGCATTAACCCCAGTATATATCTATCCATAAGTTACATGTATGAATTAGTGTACTAATATATTATGCAAGTTATAAAATATTTTTAAAATTAAGGAGATTAAAAATTACTTTTTAAATTTTATTTTTTATTTATTAATCATATAAATAGCATTTTTCTGCACTGCTAAGGACTATCATGTGCACACCCTGGGGTACTCAAACCCCACTTTGTAGATCACTGTTGTAGACAGCCAAAGAAATCCTGAATCAATTCCAAAAAGCACTCCTGTTGCTCTACTTTGAAGTAGATGATACTGAAAATTTTCAGGTTTTCATTGCCAGTGCCATGAAAAAAAAAAATCATTCCTTAGCAAATATTTGATTGTCAGCACTACCATCTCCTAGTCATCTCACATTCATGCATTATATATTGCGAAGATATAAAGAACTCAAATGTTAAACATTTACATAATTTTCAGTAACACAGAAAAGTTCCAGTACTACATATGGCTTACGATACATTAAGCTATTTTCTTCTCTGAGGAGGCAGAATGTGTCAAAATTGGTCCAAAACTTTCCATCTCTCCTTGCTTAAGCCTCCAAGGCTGGTATTGTCCATTATTTTCTGTCAGGAGGGAGGTTTTGAATGAGATAAAGGGGATCCAACCAAACTTTCTAAGCACTTCTTTCTTGGTGAGATGCCATTAGTGACAAATGTCAGAGCATCATTACCCAAGCAACATACAAAATAGTTCTTTCCTGGAACCCTCTACAATTATTTCCTTCTAACAAATGAAGCCATCTGGCAAAACTCCTTGACAAATTTCAGCACTGTCATTGTGGTTGAATAAATGACTCATAACTGAGGGGGCTTGAGACAAAGTTATTCTGCCAAGCACTTTGTCCATTATGGTGTTCTAGCTGTACCCTCTCCAACAGCTTATTAGTTCTGCCAGTTTCTGCTAAGTCAGCTCTCTCTTATAGCTATTGTGTACTTACAACAGTTTTTTTGTTTTTAGAGCCTACACAGTTGAAAATTAAAGGAAAAACTGTGAAGGGCTTAAAAAAAAGTCTGAAACTAACATGAAGTAAAGACCCTGAAACTGACATAAACAAAGAACAAATTCATATTCCTATAAATATAAAACCATAAACACTTTAAAATAAATGTTTGACAATTTGTAGGTATTTTAAGTATTTTGTAACCTGGAGATCAGCTGAGTCCTGGACTGCAAAAGACATTTGGTTGGAGCGGATTCTGTTGGTTTTGACAACTGCCAGAGCCAAGGAAGGGGAGACAAATTGAGCAGATGATGTTGCTAAGTTTAGTTTCAAGCCAATATAATCCACCAGTCTTATAATTCTGTTAAGAAAAGCATACTTAGTATTACCAAGCACATACATTCAAAATTCTCAAGCAAGTTATTGCTATGGAACAATAATCTGAGTGTAGAGCAAAATGCTCATTTATTATGGTATCAAAAAAAAAAAAACCCAACGGTCTCTATGGCATTATATCATAGTAGAGCTGGTAACATTAGAATGATAGTCCTTCCATTCTGAATAATTACATTAAAGAACAATAAATATTCTTCTGGATTATGATTATGAAAAAGTGAAACTTGCTGAAGCAAATTTATCAAAACAGTAAATACAACACTCCTGTAATCTATTGCCAAAATGACCTACCTGTTAGAAATTTGTGGTGGTAATGGCTCAGAAGCTGTGAGGATACCGCTCACTTCACTAACCATCCTTTCTACATCTTTTGGCTCTATTTTTCCAGCTGCTAAATCATTTTCTATTTTGGACACTATTTGTTCAGCTGTGGTGATACTGATGGTGGTGTGTACAGAAGTTATATTTGTGGGAGCTGAAAGGGTTTTTCCTGTGACAAATGAAAATTTAAACATTGGGTTCAGCAAGTGACATAAGCTTGGAGAAGCAGAAAAATTAAACAGTTCTCTTGATTAAAAACTTGTATCACTACTTGTAAGGTTTCTCAAGTTATGTAATTCCTCTCTGTCAGCTACTTTGCAGACAGTGGTAATTTAAATCTCATGAAAACAAAAAGCAAGGTTTCAAATTGCCAACATTAATTTCACATTTTATTGATTTCAAAGTTCCTCACATTAGACCATTAATATATTAAATAACTTATTATTAACCTATTATTTTGAATTTTTAGCCACTGAATGCCTGAATGTAGAGTAAAATCATGATAGTGTTGGAATTTTGAAAAGAAGCTTGTAAAGATGTGTACAATTTTCATAAGAAAATACAAAGACACTAAAAATATCTCCAGTCAACAACAATATTTTAAGGATGATCCAACATTACTGTGCAGTATTTTAAATAATTAGTCAGTTTTAAAAAAAATATCTACCTTGCTCACTGACTTAAATTTTTTCTGTCCAAAAGACATTTGTTCTAATGGCAATTGAGCACTGCACCTATCTATGACAGTCACAAACAATGGTGTAGGGTGAGGTACTCACTCACCATGCCCAAAGGCATCAGAAAGGCATTTTAAAATATGTGAACATCAAGTGAAAACTGTCTCTGGGTTTTCACACAGAATAGAATCATAGAATCGTTTAGGTTGGAGAAGACCTCTAAGATCATCAAGTCCAGCCTTCGACTAAACATCACCTTGCAAACTAAACCGGAGCACTGAGTGCCAGGACCAGTTGTTTCTTGAACATCTCCAGAGATGGTGACTTCACCACATGCCTTGGCAGCCCATTCCAATGCTTAACGATCCTTTGGAGAAGAAATTCTTCTTGATGCCCAACAACTTTCCTGGCATAGTTTGTGGCCATTTACTCCTATCCTTTCACTGGTTGCCTGGGAGAAGAGGCCGACCCCCATGTGGCTAGAATCTCCTTTCAGGGAGTTGTACAGAGTGCTAAGGTCACCCCTGAGACTCCTCCAGACTCTTTCCCAGCTCTATTGCCCTTCCCTGGACTTGCTCCAGCACCTCAACATCTCTCTTGTAGTGAGGGATCCAGAAATGGACACAGGATTTGAGGTGTGGCCTCACCAGTGCTGAGTACAGGGGACAATCAGCCTTGGTCCTGCTCGCCACACTATTGCTGACACAGGCCAGGATGCCATTGGCCTTCTCAGCCACCTGGGCACACCTTGGCTTGTGTTCAGCCATTGCCAGCCAGCACTACCAGGTCCTTTTCCTTCAGGCAGCCTTTAAACACTATTCCCCCAAGCCTGGCCTGTTCCCTAGGGTTGCTGTGACCCAAGTGGCCTTGTTGAGCCTCTCATACAGTTGGCCTTGGCCCATCAATTCAGCCTTTCCAGACCCCTCTGTAAAGACTTCTTACCCTCCAGCAGATCAACACTCCCATCCAAAGTAATTCACAATAATTGTAAAGTCATCTCTCATATATATATATATATATATATATATATATATAAAACATTGTTTAATGAAGTTTAAAAGCAAATCCAGTATATGACATTCAAACAAAAAGAATTATTTATTTGTCATATTTACCTGGGGTCCTATGGCCATCAGCAGTAGAATGAGGATGAGAAGCTGAGACAGAATGGTTGACAGGACTAACAGTAGGGGTCAAAGATATTGTGAAAGGAGTAAGGGGAACAATAGGTACTGCACTAACATTTTTGTGACCAGATATAGGTTGGCTTGTAGTAGGGGGAATTTGTGCAACAGATTTGGTGATAACCTCAAAGTGGCGATTTACAATTGGAAGTTTGTGAGGCTCTGAAGAAGGAACTGAAGAATGTTTAGTGAAACCTACTGAAGGAGAATGTATGGTCAAAGTCTTGTTGAGGTGTGTAGCATCAGATTTAATTGAGAAAGCAGCATTAGTGACAGATTCTGTTGGAGGTATGGGAACAGTGATGGATTTATTGGAAGTTATGGAAGAAAGAGTTGGCATGGTAGGCTGAGCGAGAGACTCAGAAGAGGGAAGTGTAGTGGTAACACTGGTAGAAGGCATAGAATTTTCAGAGAGAGGATTTGTAAGGGAAAATGTGGAAAGAGTTCCAGAAAAATAATGTTCTGTGAATGGTGGGATCAGTGGCCTAATTGTTGGGCTTTGTTTAGCAGAAAGTATAGTGGGGGGAATAAATGAATTAGATTTGAGGAAAGTCTTTTTAGGGAGAGAAGGAGAATGAGGGGAAGGAACCCATATAAAATGAGGCGGCACTTGTATAGTACTGTAAAAGAAAAAAAGATACAAAAATTAAGGTTAATATTTTTCTGTTTAAAAGAAAACAAGTTATAATAGAGGAATATATAAAAATTTTATGGACATACTAATAATAATGTGCATTTTAAAATCAATCAGATTGGATGTTTCATGCTCAAGTATTTAGAGGGTTCTTACATTCTACTTTGCTGTAGTTGTTAACTAGCAAGTCCATAAACAAATACTACTACTGCCTTTGCTGCCTGTTCTGAAGGTGAGCTGCTGTTAAACACAAAAGCTAGATGCATCACGGAAAAAAATGAAAAAAAAGGGGCAGGAAGGGAAGGAAGGGAAAGAGGGGGGGAAAGAGGAGGGAGCTACATTGGAAAATGCCAGTCAGCTTTTTTAGTAGAGTCCTTTCTGGCTATTACACTGAAGCATGGAAGTTGACTCTAACCATGTATTAGGAAATTCAGGAAATAAGCAAGTCAAATTTTGTATTTATACTTACTACATTTGTAATTCTTCAGCAGTCAAGGAACAATACTTTAATGATGAACAGCAGCACTGATCTGAGATGATAAAGAAGCATATCCTTAAGCATAACAACTGCTAATACTATTAAGCAGAATATTTAACCATGTGTATTGTCTTTAAACAACCGTATATACTGCATAATTTATTCTGAAGTTTGTTCTCAAATTAGTTTTGCAAACAAAAGAACTTTTGACCAATCAGAATATTGCCATACCCCCATATTTTTGTTCAATGCCTGACAAGTTCAGATTTCTCTTTTTTTTTTTTCAATTTTAAACAAACCAAAATGCAAAACTACAGCTTTTGAAACAGAGACAAATGGTACGAGCCAGTACTCCACCCTGTCACAATGTCACTAAGAAAGCTTGGCTACTTACCAACCTTTTCAATTCAGATTGTCATTTCAGCAAGACATTTATGTTCTCAGCTTATTTTACACCTAATCCTTTCAAAGTGTGCTCTATTAAAGTAGCCAGGAAATTTTACACCAAAGTGTTTTTAAATTTTTTTTAATCACATACACCTCCAAATATCAGAAGGCTGCATTTTTATTGTATTTATATTGCTCAAAACTGAAAATATTTTGATCAAAAAGTAACTATCTTGTCTTTTTAGCTACTTGAAGACCACATGTAAAGACATAAAATTGTGAAGAGTGTTTAAAGCATAACCTACCAAGTTGACTTATTTTTGCTTTTTCTGTTAAACTGCTTATGTTCTTTCTCTCAGCCAGCTTCATTATGAATTTGCAGTGTGTACTATAATGAGAAGAAAATAAGCTTAAGACTCAAGAAACAGAGCTGTCTCATCTTTATAATATACATGGAACTAACATCAAATACTAAATGAAAGCACATTAGCACAAAAGCTTAGTGTGAAAGCACATTTTTCCTAGGCTCTGTCAGATTTGGGTGTATTTTTAATGCACATAAACCACTGTTCTAGGTTGATAAGAAGCATAATACGTTAGCTGTGGCACTTATTGTCCCTTATCTCTACTATGTCAATTCTTTAATGGGATCCTCCATGATCTATGTTGGTGATTAAAGAGTTGATAATTTTGTGAGGATAAAAATGTAATCTCCACTGTTAGTGTAAATACGCCAGTGTTTATGAAACCTCCATCACCTGAGGAAGCCAGAATTCTCTCTTGACTTTAGAGGGAACTTCAGTGACCCATTCAAACATGTAACTCCGTATTTATAACTACAGTTCGAGGACTTGAAGACCTGCCTAAACTAGGGGGACTCCAGCAAAAATGTTTCATATTCAGCAAATGCAAACAAGGAGATGAATGAAAAGGTTTCTTTCCAGCTTACAAAAATTAAAATAATACCCTAGCAACTGTCAATATATGACACAAAGGTGTGATCTGACTACTTCCCATCCTATTTTATTTGAGTGTTTTGGATTTTACCTTTAGGATGAAAGAAAAGTCCAGATTCAAATATTTGGGGAAATGAAGTTTCATATTTTGTTTTAGAATACAGCGTTTACAAGCTGATAATTTTAAAGGAGAATTTAATGGTGAGTGGCAATTAAACTGAGAGACATCATCTATGTTTCAGGGTTTCCAGGATCACCTCTCTGGAACAGTTTTGTCATTCTGATAATCAATCCAAACCATGGCTTCCAGACTCTGAACTGGTTACTTCCTCAGGCTCCCCCTACCCCATGGATGGTTGTCTTCCCAAGCTGAAGAACAGCAACTTGGGATGTCTCGAGTAAATCACTCATAAAGATTGCATTGCATTCACAAGTTCTGGAATTCTGGTACTCCCAGTTACATGACACAAGTGATTCCAAGATGCAGAAGAAATATGGCAAGGAAGCCTGGGCTTCAGCAGAAGACTAATGAGAAGCAATACATTTGAGTTAAACAAAACCAACAAACGCTAAAAGGTTTTTTCAAAATCACTAATGCCAGGACAATAATGAAATCAGAATTTCTTTGTTAGCCTATATATTTTCCTCCAGCCTGTTTCTTGAACTTTTGAACTTCCTAGAGAGATTGTCTTTTTCTTCTGTTACAGAGCCAGGTGTACTTCACATATCACAAGACAATATATGAGCTTCTAAATATTTTGTCTTTAAACATTTAAAAACAAACCTCTGGTTTTCTGCACTGCATTCCATAACAGAGGACTGTAATGACAAATGAAAACAGAAAAAAAAATTGGTTTATAAAGAGAAATCAGGAGTGAGGCTTTATCAGATGTAAGTTGGAAAAAGGTTTTCCAAACAGCAACAACAATCAGTTATCTTACCTCACTTACTGCTCGCAAGGTTTTGTTGAACTCCAAAATGCTTTAAAATAAAATATTAGTGTTACTGAGAATTTTTAGTTATGTTTCTAAGAACAATTACAACAATTTAATAAAAAAAAAACAGTTACAGAGAAAAAATATTTTTCCAGTTAAATGGAATGATTTTTGACATCAGGCCAGTTCTAATACTGTAAAACCAGTTTTCAGAGCACTAAACATTTGAAGAGCTGACTTTTATTAGTCACTACACAAACTAAATTTAAACCTCTTTCATCACATTTGAACATCAACCCATTGCAAATGTTATTTAAAAGAGCAAAAGATAAATCTTAATGTTGCCTTTTGCCAAGCAGTACTTGGAATAGAACTCTAAATTTATACTCAAAGCCACAGAAATAGAATGAGCAAGAAATACAGATTTCTTCTACAAACAAGACTTGTTGGCTAACCACATCTTTTTAATTTTCAGGGCAAGTTTGGTAAATATTAACACACTCAAATCTCTCCTTATAAAGACTGTGAAAGAAAAAAACTACACCAAAATAAACCCATAGACATGACTTCAAGAATATTTATTGAAGAACATGCAGCTAGGAAAGTTCTCTTCATAATTTTCTGTGAGAAAGACCTTAAATTATAATCCTTAAATTATAACAAACATTTGGTGTACCATTTAAAAAAAAACTTCCAGCGGTACATAAACTAACTAAGAGTATTCTAACCAGTATGAACTTCATGTTAAAGAGCAAGAACTTACAACTTGTGAATTTTTAATGTGCAGGAATAACACAAAATCTTCTCACCACATGGAAGGTCTCACTTCATCTTTTTAAAATACAAAAAATATTTCAATCCTAATTCAGAATTACTTACCTCAGTTCTTGTGGGGTATGTGCTGGAATTTCAATTAACTTTTTGACTTGATTGTGGGTGGTTATGTTATTAATCTGTTAGGAAAAATATCCCACAGCTAAGTACAACAAGTAATTTTTAGCCTTAAAAGGAAATAGTTCATTTCACACATTTTATTAGGCTGAAATTACAAAGATGAGAATCAAAGATAATATTCTCATAAATACACTGCAACAACTATTTACCATGACATTGTTGTCACAATTTATGGAAGGAACTGTTGATCTAGTATAGACCAAATCCCAAAATCTTGAAAGACAGGGGCAAAAGGACAGTGAACTCACCATGTCCTATGCTGGAAAAAGAGGAATTTGGCTTAGTTTGCAACAAAGACAGCTTAGTCCAGACACTGAATGAATTTTTAACTCTAAGTGCAACAATGGGACAAGCTCTATAAATGACATAAATAATAGATGATAGAATACTGGCAGTGAGAATTCAAGAACTGTAGTGAAAGACATGATAGAACTGAGCTAAATAAGCATGATCTAGCATTAGGGTCTGGGGATACACTGAGGTTTATCTAAGAACCCTTTCTATATGCATATTCTTATGCTCTTCTGGTTACCAGCATTACTGGTTATTTTGACATTTCGTGCAAGCAGAAAGGGGCATGAGGAAAAACATCTTCTAATATACATGTTATTGACTTCCCCTAAGAAATATTCTTCTAAAAAGCTAGAGTTTCAAGAGATGGCAACCAGTGTTTCCAGAAGCTGTAGGTGTAATGTTACCACACTAGGACAGTTTCAGTAGGCATTATCACCACTGAAACATAAGAGAATGTCGATGTAGCTTTTGCCAGGGGCTTATCCCTGCCCAAACTCGATGCTCCATGTGCAGCTGTGCAGTTGCTCTTCTCTGTCGTTACACTGCTGACTACTCTCATGTTTTCAGGGACTGGCATGTGAAATCTCAGGCTGAGGGCTGACAAGGATGTGTAGCATAAAGACACCAGGTCCTTCTTTTTGTCCTCCCCTCAGCTTCCATCTGTAGCAATTAAACATTCTCATCCTCATAGTATTATCTTGATACTGGGTCATCTATAGTGTCCGTGCCATGCATGACACTGCCCTCTTAGACTTCTCTTGTGTTGTATAAATGGACACACTCATGTAACATAAGCCTATTGCAAAATTCATAACTCAGTAACCACAAGCCAAAAAACAGAATGATCATGCAAAAGCATAATCAAAAAAAAAAAATTTACACAAAAAAACATAGAACTATTTAAGAGAATCTCAACTTTAATTATTCCAGGATATAATCCAACTTTAATTATGCCCAAATAGTTGTAATCTAATGATCCTCATCTTCCAAAGGCAAGTGCCTAAACTAATCTTCAAAGGAAGATCCTGTGTGCCTAAATGTAAATTTTTGAGATTAACCAGGGATTCCCCCCACTCCTTTTAGTGGCTATGTAGAGAATACAGGTCCTTACTGTAGGAAGTTTACTTAGCTAGAATTTTAAAATTTAGCTGCAAAGCAGCTGTTTAAAACAGAGCTGTTCCATCTACTGCAAACAGGATCTTGTACTGCAAACACAGTAAGAATCATGTTACTTATTTTAAGCGTACACAAGTAAACTCACTTCAACCTTCCTTACAATAAAGTTTTAAAAGAAAGAATACTTACTATTTCTACATTTAGTGATGCATTACTTTCTTCACTTGCCTGAAGTTTTACCTTGCCCACATAGAACACTAAAACGACAAGTTAAAAAAGTTAGGAAAATCAATGCTAAAACACAGACTGTAAATTTTTTTGAGTATTGAAAAATTTACTGTCTTGTGTTTTGATACAAGAGAAATAAGAACACTTACACTAGCTCATCTATTTTTGCAATTGTTCCTTTTCACCTATTTCAACAAATGAACTAGTCCAATAGCTGCATTATTTTCTATATATTTAATTTTGATGGCCGTCCCTGAATACCTTCTGGCTAATCTCTTCCCAAAACAGAAAAACTGCACTTCACAATGATCTAAATAGAACTCTAGCTTCCCTGTTCATTTTTTTTTTTTTTTCAATTCTTATCTGCAATTGTGTCCCTTTGATTAGAAACCAAAAATCAAAAGTACAAGAGTCTAAACACTTCTTAACCTCCCCACCTTTAATATTTTTTGAATCATATAAAATCTCTAAATTTACAAGGAATTTTATTACAGACCTAGCTTTTACATGGCAACTAAACATTGCTTCATTACTCAGAGTATAAAATAGTTGGACAAGATTTTTAAGAAAAGGGAAAAGAAAACCACTAACCTGAATAATTACAGGCACGTGTTACATTGCATACAATGGTTTCTCCTGCTATAGATTTTTTTTGGGGAAAAAACCAAACAACTACTTAGTAAAAAATATTAAACTCAAATCCAATATTATCACACATATTTACAGTCATTCCATTGTTTGAAATGTGAATGGCTTTATCTTCTGGAAGTATTTAACATACTGACTAGGCTTCACCTCTCTACGGCACTTACCATGACATTTTACAAGACTTAGTATTCAGAAACATGCTGCCTTTGATTAATTAATTTTGAATAATTTTCTGCAACAGTTTTGACAGAAGACTTACATGCAAGTGGTCTTGATTTTTTTCTTTTTTTTTAATTTAAATAGAAATCAGCATATAATTTATAAACTCTTTAATTATCACAGAATTCAATCACTAGGCAGCATACTATCTGCTTCTGAGGATCCTACTATGGCTCCATATGATAGCAAGAAGCTAAAACTGTTCTACCTGATGGAATTCAAGTTATGATGACAGCAACCATGCACACTCTTATCTAGTAAAACATGCCTTCATTTAGCTACAGCACACTTTTGGCTGCTCCATATTTTCCATAATTTTAATACAACCTACACTGCTGAGAAGTAACACTGATCCTAAATTAGGGTACTGTAAACAGATGGCTCTGTTGTATAATTTCAAAATAAAGCACTGGAAAGATATTTGCATCCAAGACAAAACTTGTACATTTGTTCATTAAAACAACTTTCCTTACTTAAGTAGATGGATTGACCTCCATTAACAGAAAAAACACCAAATTCTATTTTATCTGCTATTATCATTAGCTAGTACCAAATGAGATGGGAATTTTTTTTCACTTTCTCTGTGGTGCAAACATTTGACTGTAAAATTTTGCTGCTTTATTAATTTTATCACCATCAATAAACAAGACACCGGAGGTTACAGACTGTAAGTGGGTGGCAATATTCAAATTATTAGAAAAAAAAATTTCAGACTGCAGTTAAGAATCAAATAAATTTGATGGTTGGACTTGATTATCTTGGAGGTCTTTTCCAGCCTTAACAATTCTATGACCCTAAATTCACCTTCCCTTTCATTGGCAGTGAAATAGTTACAAAACTTGTATACTGCTTTTTCAAACAATCCTTTAAAAAAATGCTCATAAATAACTGATAAAGAATAATCAAATGTCAATATAACGATAAATTGTAAAAATTATTTAATACATAGAGAGCAACTTATAAAAAACCAACACAAAATCCAAAACTGCCACAAAATATTAACATCAGCTCCTTTTTCCTTATGGAGCACCCATTTGTGTGCCACCTGTGTTTCTTAAATTTTTGTGGTATCTACTGCTCTGACATACAAAATAACCAAACTCTTCTATATGCACCCATCTAGACAAGCACTGCTTTTACGAGACTGGACATTAATGTGAGGCAAGGCAGACTGCTAATATGACACACCACAATACCAAGTAAAAAGCATATCAAAAAAACATTTGGGAGCAGACTTCTTGAACTCACACACACTTAAAATTTGAGATGCACAAAAACATATCAGTGGTGATAGATGAATCCTACCTGGTGTTATGGTGGAGTAATAATCAGTTGTTGTAAGGGCTTCTGTTAAAAAAGAAAAAAAAAAAAAGTCAAAAGTTTTCACATTTTAACTTCAAAAAGAAAATTAAGTTACTTTCAGTGTGGGAAATGCAAAAGCAATAAGTGAAGTAAGATCTATCCAATTGTATGTTTGTATCCCCATCAGAGCCAGTGAATCCCAGCTCACTATTGCTCAGAGGAAAAAGTGGTGCTTTTAAGGTGATTCCTATTTATCCTATTATTTATGGGCACTTCAGCATAGAAGGAATCCTGTTCTAAAAATGTATTTTTCAATCCACAATGAAGAGCAGCAGGATGCTCAGCTCCTATACAGGCATGGAGGAATCCATACTGATATGGAATGAACTTGTTTCAAATGGGAAAATCAGGAAAGGAAGGTGTAACAAGTTCTGATTGAGTCTTTTCTGATCCTATTTGACAATTCCTAGCAAGAACATATCTAAGTGTCTTCAAGGAATGGGGTGTACATTTCAGTTCTGAAAAATTGCTTAAATGGTATCAGAAAGCACAGAAAACATTCCATATATAAAACCCCCTATATACTTCCTAAAAAATACATCTGCCCTGTTTGGGTTTCGGTAAGCAATACAACATTTTGAATGAAAAGGAAAGGTTTACATCCCAGTTAAATGCTCCTCAGAGCCCTAGTCATGCAGACTTAAAATTCAGATTGCAGATAAATACAAACTTTAACATGTAAGAAAATAATTTGGAGTAAACAAATCCCAGTTACTAAAAATAAACCAATAAAAAAGCAACAAACATGAATGCAATGAATATATCCCTTGAAATCTTACTCTCTTCATGCAAATTCTCACCTGTACTTTCTGTACTTTGTGTAGTCTCCTCTGAAGACATATCTAAAATAGAAAAATGCATAACCATAAAATCTATAAAAATAAAATAAAACAAAAAAAGCCCCAAAGTCTAAATCCAGCAAAATCTAAATAAGAGAAACATTAATAGCATCTTGCCTGCAGAATTAATAGGATAGGTGATAAAAGTAACAATTGAGAATTCTAAGGGGGGGAAACTAAAGGAAGTAAAAATTGTATTAATAAAGTATAATATTAATAATTTATTAATAATTTTAAAATTCTATGAATTTTTGAGGAAAAATATCAAGCCTGGAAGATTTTGAACAGAAACTTAATATTATTTATCTAAATTTTATTTTAGAACAACTGCAAAGCTCATTAGGAATGTTCACATTATTTCAATACTAATAATTGAAATAATGTTCACACTATTTCAAAAATATGAGTATCTGAACACAACCAGCTGGCAATCAAATTGTCCTCAGATAAGTTACTTTTACTGGTTTCATTCTTTCAAAAGATGCAGATGAATTTTTGCATACCCAACTGCAA
This sequence comes from Sitta carolinensis, assembly GCA_032173965.1. NCBI lineage: Eukaryota > Metazoa > Chordata > Aves > Passeriformes > Sittidae > Sitta > Sitta carolinensis. The sequence goes on from CM063283.1 coordinate 100,529,967, forward strand.
TAGCTGCTAAACCTCAAGGACCTTCTCCTACATGAACTCACAACATTCATAAGCAGAGATGACACACTGGGTTTGGCACACTGTCTCTCCAAAAAAGCTGGTTTTGTTGATAGCCATATATAAATAAAATAGAGTAATGATGCAAGGTTTTTTTCAGCTACATCAAAAGGAAAAAAAATTAAAATAAGACAATAGATGAAAATTTAAAGGCCTGTGCTTAGTAAGAATATTTTAGGTGTCAGCACAGGAATACAAAGTACTTAGAAGACCACTTTATAGCACTTCAATATGACAACTTAGTGACTTTTTTTAAATGGACCAGAGCAGATTCACAGTGGAAGAATAAATTTTCTGAGGCAACTAACAAGTAGTCAAAATATGAGCGGAGTGAAAACTAAGTGCTGGTTTTATCTGTATTACTTGGCCTAGTATATACTACACAAATATTGAATGTGATGCAGATGTTAAAGATGAACCATTCCCAAAGAGTGACTGTATCTGTAAAATAACAAGATCGTGTGTGTTTGCATCTGTATTATTTTTTTTATCCAGAGCACTCACTCTATCTCAGTATACATTAAGCAAGAAAGCAATTGGCTTTCATACAGGTTATTTCTGTATCTCACTCTTAATTTTTTAAAAGTGCTTTTGTGGATGATATTTATCACCTCTGGTTCCAGAATTTGTTAGAGCCTCTTGAGTATGTGTGTGGTATAATACACTGCATGAAATGCCATCTGTTAGGGTGGGAGGAGATGTAAAGGAGCTCTCACTACAGTTTTCCTCCTCTGCCATCTCTGCAAATTCTTCACTGTTCATATAACTGAATAAAAGGCTCCCAATCAAGCAACTTGTAGCTACATCACCCCAAGCACCACTGCCAAAAGGCATGAGTGATCCTAAAAAGTAATCTATTTCATTACAATGTAGAATGAAACAAGTAATTTGAAATAAAAATATTTTAATTTTGGAACTCTATTACATTATAACCTTTCTGCACTACCTCAGATAAAAGCAGATTTACCTATGAGGAAATAACAAAAATTGGAAAAATAAAACTCTCCTGATTTTCTTACCAAAAATTGTTGTTGCAGCTAATTCTTCTGATTCTGTGAATTTTGTTTCAGAAAAACAAAAAAATTATGACGTTTCATTATGAAGTTTCAGACACATACATTATCATCCTCAGCAGACATTTCTTATATTATCAAAAGTTTACTACATTCACCAGAAGAGGGCAACACCTGCTCTTTCAGAACAACACTTCCAGGTTGTCAAAAAAGGCAAGAGTAGTAACAATCGCTGGTTAAAAAAACCACAACAATACTATTTTTATGCACTCAAACAGAATTCGATGCAAGACAATTTTTCTTCGAGAAATACGGGACAGTTTGAGTTGTATAATGTTACAAACCACAATTGTATAATGTTAAAGACCCAAGATACATGCCACACTAGCCTGAAAGCTACATGCTTATCCTGAGTGTCTTGCTAATTCTGGGAATGGAAATCAAGCATACACAGCAAGATGGCTCTAGCTGGGTATGAAGAACTCTTCTCAGACTTTTTATAATAACAGTGAGAAATGTATCCCATTCATATGTATTTTCTTTTCTATCCTTCAAAAAAGCAGCGATAAAATAAACCAAATTCAAGTTTGAACCTCTGATCTTAACAGGAACCAGCCAATAGGTTTGCTACCTATATAGCAAACACTAGCTATCATAGTTTTTTATTATATTGTTACAGTCATATTTTGATCAAAAAGAAATTAAGAAATTTGATATCTTGTTCACATAGCAACTTTAAAGTTGGCCCTTGCAGTCAAAGGGTAGTTTTTGATACTGTCAGAGACAAGTCAAGTTACAGGTCACAGTTATCACAGAAATAAAATCTAGAGAACAGCTGGATGCAAACATGAAGCACTATACAAAAAATAAACTTAAGGTATTTCAACATCTCTCAAAGGTCAAAAGTCATCCTATAATGTTACATATAATACACTGATTTTACTGTAAAGCCTTTCCTACTGCTGCAGAAGACTTAAATCAGAGATACAAAAAAGTCCCTGAAGAAAAACAGGGTTTTTTAATTAAAAATAGTAAACAAGGATTTTCTGAAATGCTAAACACTTGTGAATTCCTTGCTCCAATAGGACTATTTTGCTTTCCTTTCTGAAAACTAGCAATAGCTTCTTTCCAAAGGATAAATATAAATATGATTTCTGTAATGAAGGGAGAATCAGAATCATCTCAGTGACTTTATTTTCATTTTCTTTGGAAAATTTCTGATGCTATTTGCACCACAAAAACAGCTAAAAAGCCACAAGGATGATATAGAAAATTAATTTGCAAATGTTTGCATATGCTTTGCTATCTCCAAAAATTAAAAAGTAACAGCAGCAGCAATCTTACTACACACTTTCTAAGACAGAACAAGGGGGCAATATCCCACAGAACCCCAACATACCTGTTATTTTTCTGCTAGGCAGCGTAGCAGTAGTTTCAACTGCAAAATAAGATGATGTTTTAGGGGTGGAAGATTTTATATATATTTGTACACACACACACTTCTTTAAACACAACCATTTTAGATGTGGTACTCACCTCATTTCAAAATGGTTTGCAAAACTACTTTGTATCCATTGAGAAATATATGTCAAGACTTTTTGAAAGCTGGAAGTTGAACTCTTCTGAGTTCAGTTTTTTCCTCAGTTTATCTTTTTGTACTTATGGAAGAGACAGATTAGGCCATAAGCTTTGCCACTTCTCTTTCATTGCCAGTGTCTTCAGAAACCTATTCAGCACATTTGCTTGAGTGAAGATAAAAAGGACTATAATAGCAGCAACTAAAAATGTAACATGCATATGGACATCATGATGTGCATGCACATCATATAAATACTCAGGTGTCCAAGAGCTGCACCACCAAAGATCATCTAAACAGTGAACGATCAGGCTGCCAGAAATGAAGCAGCTCAGGTGGATGTGGGCTGGGATGAAAAGGTGAGCTACTTCCAGCTCAATGGGCCCATGAAACATGTCCCCAGGGACACCCAGGAGAGAAGCAACACACAGATTGGCTCTCCATCAAGGGGTGGATCTGACTATTGATGCCTTCATACTCATGAACGTGAAACATGACATCGCCAATGCGCCAAGTGACTAAAGCTTCCCTGGGATAAAGATGGTGGCTGGGCTATCAATGAGGAGGCCCAGCAGATGGATTAAATCACACCACTGCGGCAAACCTGCCACCAAGACAAGTGCTGTGTGCTTCCTGTGGTGGAGGAAAAGTAGCAGACAGCTACAAAGGTTGCCTGCAGCCTGTCACCATTCAAAACACCATCCTGGGCCTTGAAAAACAAGTAGCAACATAGCTTCATCTATACTTAAAGCACTGTTATCTACTCAGCATCTTTAATAAGTGAGACCCTGTCTGGGCAAGGAGGAAGAAAAACTCAAGTCACAGAACCTGGTGGGACACTAGGCATAGCCATGATTCAAGCCCAAGTGTAGCAGAAGAAGAGATTATCTCCAAATTACTGGAGTAGGTGGGACAGTTTCTCCTCAGGTAATGCATTAATATCTGGCCAGTCTATCACTGCCATGTCACACTGGCACTAAACTGTGCCACACAGCCCCATGTGCAATGGACATCACCCAGACCCTTGGAGACCTCATTGCTGTCCAGATTTCTGTAGATTACCTCCACCACTGCCCTCAGATACTGACACCTTCCTTCTTCTGTCAGTGGTGGTCCACTTACACCTGTAGTCCACATGACCATCCTCAGACTCTGAATCCAGCCATCCAAGCTCAAATCTCTGTGGACCTCCAGTAACCAATCACTTGGAGATACACACAGGAAAGTGCTCTGAGTAGGTAGCACGGTATGCATGAGAATTTGCCTAGAGAATTTGCACCTCTGATGGCATGGGATTTTACACTCAAACAGCCAAGGAATCCTGGTGAGAAGGCAGACCACTTGCAGAAAGGATATCTCACACCAAAGACTATTGGTACTGTGTTGGGTCCTGGCTTACGCCTACCAGGCCTGTGTCCCACACCCTGGAAGAGATAATAGGATCTCTGGATCTAAGGAAAAACAAATTCAGCTGCAGCTGAATCAGAGACACAACCCTAACCATAACAGGCAAGGGGGAGCTGTGGAAGTAGAGGCTGCCCCAGTTAGGAGAAAGAAGATCCTCTGGAGGTGATGCAGGAAGACAACTCAAAAGAGGCAGCCTGTTCTGCAGCAGGACAGCCACAAGAACAGGAGAGGGAAATTATAGAAATCATAAATGAAACAGAAATTAACCAGTCCCTGTTCCTGAGCAAGGTGTGGGATGCACAAAGATGACAGCTGCCAGCTAGGTAAGCAGACTGCTGCCTGGCTACCCCAATGCTGGGATACTGGGACCAATTAACTGAAGTCAGAGACTACATGAGAGCTTGACAAGATGAAAAATGTCAGTTCATTTTTGTTGAATGTCATACACTGCATGAAGATAAAAGCAGCAGCTCTGAAATATGGCAGGATGAATACATGGAAATAGGATCAATTGCACTACAATTTATTTTTAGTTTTCCATGAAACTGTTAAGTTTTAGTTAATTTACGTCCTGGGTAGAAATTTTCTTATGTAGAAGAAAGAGAGAGAGAACAAATATTCTTAGTAAAAGAATACATATCCATTAAGTTAAAGCATAAGTAAAAATTCACACCTTTATACATATAAGCCTACTGAATTTAAACTCCTTTGGTAAAGATAAAAGAAAGTTACATCAAACACCTTTTTTGAGATAACTAGAATTCTGCCTACTGAGAAGTAAAAATGCCCTTTTGGAAAACTAGAACTGTATTAACTTGATAGATCATGAAAATCTGTATATAACCCTAATTTTTATAGTAATTTTTCAGGAAAATTAGGACTTCTCATTATATGTTAAGTCCAGATAACATACATATTTACATATTACTGTAAGGTAGGTGATCTAGAGCTCTTATGTACAAGTGCTGTAACTTTAACATTGTAAAGTGATTAGGAATTACAGATGCTATAAAATTATTTTCCTAGTTGTATTTTATTAGCTTCCTAGTCAGCATATTAAAGTTGGTATTGTCTTGTCGCTAATGTAGGCTTGAGGAAGACCCTTAATACAATACCAAGACAATACCAACTTTAATATGCAGAACAGAAGCAGTAGTCACATAAAATTATTCTGTATTGTTTAAATAGTAAATAATTTTTAAGGTAGAATGGAGTAAATAAAGATAATTGACCAAGCTTCTGGTTAGAGAAGGAAGCATCCTTTCATGGGTTGGCAATCTGACTTTCCTACCACAGAAAGTGAATTCTATCTCCAAAAGTTTACCTGTTACTAGTCCTGCCTTAATCAGTGCAAAAGCCTTTATCTCCAAAAAAAGCTCTGGAGGAAATTAAATTCTCAAAAGGAGCCCACCTGAATATGCAGCATCTCAGGGCAAACACCATCAAACTGCTTCTTCTGCCCATTTAAAAAATAAAATTTGTACAGGGAATCCAACTTTAAGAGCTTTCTCACAAACTCTTGTGGATTCAGTGGAGATAGTCTTGCTGTATACAAGCAGCCTTTTGCATCTTCCATATCACTTCAACTACACCATGAATTTTTGAGAATACAAGTAGTACCTTGAGGTAGGTACAAAAATTGTTCATTAGCATCTTTAGTTTTGTAGATTAGCAAAAAGACAGTGAACTGTAAAAATGCCAAATGCTTTTAATAGCAGATCTAGCAGTACAGTGAGTAAAACAAGCCAAACATGAGCCATGAGTATGGAGCTGGCAAACACAGCAACTGATGATGGCACACATAATCTGAGAGGTACTTTTTTATGAACACCTGCCTAATCACGACTTTTCTTACAGAGCAATAGTCATTTGCCTATATTTGCTAGAAATTATCCATGAGTATGAGACTTCTCATTTATCAAGGTCCAGCTTTAAGTTCATTAACCATGTCTTTAATCTGAATCACCTTTTCATACAGAAAGGAGGAAGGAGGAGAGACTCACATAATTTATTTGTTAACCCTCCTCCTTTGTTGTGTTTAAGAACAAGAAAAGAAAGTGAACAGATTTATTTGAAGAAGGATTAGAGTTCAATCTAAAATATCCCTAAAGTTGGCATGTAAAAAAGAAAGCAAAGTAACTCAAGATGTGTTAGTTACAAGCTAACAGAAAATTTATGGCCCTAGGTTGTTTACTATAGATAAGAGCATGAAAATCCTTACATATATGAAACTTCCATTTATTTGCTCTATGGATTTTCATTTGCAACACTGTTAGTTTAGGATCAGCAAATCAATATACCTAACATATCCTATTCCAAAACAAAGGATTACACATTATAATAATACTTTGCTACATTTTCTCTAATAGAAAACACTCTTGAAGATTCAAACACTAATTAATTAGGCAGGATTATTCTTTGATTTTGTTGCAAGGGAGATAGAATAGGTCCCCATAAGAACTGTTTGGTTTCTTTTCTGAGGGAAGAGGCAACTTGATTAAATGAGATAAGCACTGATTTCTGTTACTAGCATGCATCACTAGAAACAAGAGGAGCAAGTCCCTTACTGTCTTCATATCACTTTGTGCTGTTCTGACACAAATAGCTAGCTAAGCCATGACCTGGGAATCCCATCTGTGTTACACAGGTATGAAATCTATTTAGCAGCTCTCACCACAATTCCATACCACAGCTGAAAAATTGTGACAGCCTTAATTTCCCAATGACTTCATCTGACAATGGGAATCAGTGTAACTTCAGCAGCTCCAGACTGGCAGGAGACTAAACCTATTAATAGTACTTAAGGTTAGATGCACAAGGTGATGTAGCTCTGAGAGAGACCAGTACCTGGCCCTGTCTAAAAAAAACAGCCTTGTGCTTACAGCATTCCTTAGTGTGACAGCTTTTAATTCTCAGGTTACTGGATCTTTTAGGATGGGATGGTCTCCACCCAACCTGCTGAAGCTGTTCCACCATGCAAAGTAGAATTGAAAAATGAATTCAGTGAAAGGGGAAGAAAGCCAGAAGGAGGCCTTGGAACACAGTGGTCAAGGGACAGATGGTTCTGCTGCCTGCAGCATAAGCACAGTCACTCAAAGTATACCATTTGTTCAGTAGCTCAGGCACAGGATAGAGGAAAAGTCCTTAAAATGTGAGAGGTGTACAATGTTCTATCTCCATCTCCAAGTGTGATAATGAAAAAAGATCATTTTCTTCTCCCTACCTTCAATCTAACTTATGAGCAGTACACTCTTCCTTAAATTTTTTGGAAAGGCAACACCCTTTCTGATTCACCTGTCTTCAGGCAACCTGGTCTGTGAGAAGCAATTCAGTTTTTCCAGGGTGAAGAAGTGAGAAGCAGCTGGAACCTGGTTGCCAATAACAATTTGCTGCAAGAACGACATTACTGGCAGCAGTTTCTTGTCCCCCATCTCAGGGGAACAGTGCTGCTGCTGGCTAATGCTGTTTTACTTAATGCTTCATAATGTCCTCTAAACCTTTGTAGAAAGTATCCTCTGAGCAAACCTAAGACTGAACAAGCAACTACTGGGCTTTTGGAGTAGAAAGAGTCTGAAATTTAGTGAATTCGAGTCTCCCCATGGACACTCCCCATGCCCAGCCTGTGTGACAGCTGAGGAGGGGTAGGGGACAGCACAGGGAGCAGGGCTGTGCCAGCTGGCCTCTGTCTCAGGAAACACGTGAGGGAACGCAAGGGCAGCTGCTTTCCAGTCAGCTCCACACACCAAATAGGCACTGAATGCTAAGGAGCAGCAACAGCCCTGCCAATGGGTAGAAGCACAACAGCATTCCTGGCAAAGAAACATTCAATTATGGACTTATATATGTAGGGCCTAGAGTAGAGATTTATGGAATGAAGTGACTAAAATTTTACTTATATTAATTGAAAAAACATGCCAAAAATGAAAACAGCTTGTATTAGTACCCAGGATTCTTCTTTCAAAGTACAGGTAGTCTTGACTATGTTCAGCTCTCACAAACAGATCAACAGCAAATGGAAGAATCCCAAGGGACAGTTTGGTGGCTATGTAATTTGGTCTCCTGAAGCCACAACACTTGGCTGTCACCACAGAATGATATGAGACAAGCACAACTATATATTGCTGCTAAGATCAGTTTTGACTTACACATAAAAATAAAAATACAAGGGCATTTATAAAACTTAAATTTTCTAAATATGAAATTACAGCACACTTACAGTGCTGAAAGTTTTTTCACCAAAAAATTCAACTGATTCAGTCAGTGGAATTGATTTGCATAAAGAATTCCCACCAGAAAGGCCAACACCGATCTTTTAATTCCAAATAGATATCTAGTATCACTTTGTGTTGTGTAATTACAAGCATTTAAGACTTAAAAAGTGAATTCCACATTGCAATTTTTAAGTCTATACAGATCCTCTTCTGAACATTGTGCAGGCAACCTTTTTGATACAGCAGTTACCAGAACTGTGCAGCAACCACTGCACTCCATTTGCATTCAGTGAAATGAAGATGCCTAGCACTGATGCATTTCACAAGACTTGCTCATAAACAAAACTGAGTAGCTCAAACAGCAAAATTTCAAAATGATGCTGTTCTAACACCCAATTATTTGCAGAAACAGGCACTGAAAACATGACATTCAATTCTCCTATTCAAATTAAATCCATATTTTCCATTAAGAGATTGTGTCCCTTTAACAGCTGACAAACCTTTCAGCTGAATAAATGGTCTGCCAAAATGAACCATTCTGTCACACACAAGGCATTAATAACAATAACACATAAAAACTCCTCCACAAGTTAACAGTTGTTAATTAGTTGCACACTGGAAACACTAGCCTATCTTGACTTTCTGTTAAGTAGATTTTGAGGCACATTATACTTAAGTTTATAAGATAAAACTTAAATGCAATCCTAGTTTTATGTTTTGGTACCCCTCATGACATCTTGTATCTGCTCTGACTGCCTGTGGTGGGGTGGCACCATAGAAGAAAGGATGAATTATCACTGGCCACTAGACAAAAACACCGTCAGAACATGTTCACATCAGGCTCGTTGGCTTGGGCCAGTTCATTTTAGTATCCTTAAGAGAAAATTTAGACTCAGTAATTTTAAGTCAGCTTTGATGTTTCACTGCTTGTAAGAAATTAGGTTATAAATACAGTTTTTATCTGTTTATGGAAAGCTGTACATTAGACACTGAGGTGAATCAAATTACCACTTCTCTGGAAGGCTGACTTCCAAAAAGCCACTTTGTTTGATATCACAGGAGAGGGAGGGAACGAGAGCAAAGAAAGGGAAGGTCAAATGTGGTATTCTGTTAAGAGCTACAAAGTAAAGTGGCGCATGACTCATCAAAAAGGCACTCTAGTTAGGTGTTTTTTCACATCACATTTCCTTCAAGAGCCTCTTTGAGTTTCTTTAGTATTCGATCCTTGCAGTTTTAGGGAAAAGAAATGGCATTGGGGCAAATAATTTACTTTTCCATCTTCTTTCATGCTCCACTCATTAAACATAATAATACAGACCAAGGTTTGGTACCCAGCAGAATGGGATGCAGACTGGATGAGTGGATGAGTGACAGCTGCATTTCCACTTCCTCCCTGAGGATGTAAAGCCTTGAGATTCCACCCTCCCTTCCAGGAAAGGTGATCTTGTCATCAGATGGCACATAGTTGGGAAATCTTTAACAGGGATTACATGAGCCTGATACCTACTTTCTACTGTCCACATCTGCAAACTACATTCCTTGGAAATGCCACACTGGGCAGGGCAGTGGTCACTGCCCATTTCTCCCATCAGCATTAAATTGTTCTGTACCCAGAAGTGTGGAAACCCCCTCCAGCAACACCAGCAGCAGGCTCAGCAATATTGAAAGTCATAAGATTATGTGAAAAAGAGAAGGTAACATCTTAACCTTGAAAGCTGGACAGGACAGTTTAGAGAAACAAAAAACGTCCCAATATACTCACTGAACTTTAATCAGGATAAAAAGCAAGCAAAAGGCTAAAAGTTACAGCACCAACATCACAAATGAGAGAGCAGTGCTTTATCATCAGTGATGCTATTTATAGTTGTGCCCCAAATAATCTATTTTATTTATTCATTGAAATTTGCTAAAGATATCCCACCATATCTGTGCTCCTTGCATAAATGCACAGCATAACAGTTTGGATATTTGTATTTGGATTAAGAAAGTTACTGTTTAATGTATAACAGAAATGATTAATGTTTAAACAGTGCATTTCACTGTGAAGCTATTAAAGGCAACTTAAAAAATTTCACATGTAAAAATGACAACTGAAGAGCTGGTACTTACAGGAGATTAAAGTTTCTTTTCCAGGATATGGCACTTTAAACTAATTTATTTTCTTGTGTGTTTGTCCTCTTAAATCACCCCAAACTTAAGATTACTTAGTAGACTTTTTCCTTGGATTATACAGAGAGAAGAGTGATATCATTCATACTATCCACATTAAAGTATGTAGCTGCAGAGGAATCATTCATCAAGGAACAAGATAAATTTTCAAGGCTAGAATATGGAGTAGTAAGCACATCTTTCTTCACTTATGTGTTTTTAAATACCAGGAGGTGATGTGTAAAGTGATCTGTAATTCAACCTGCACTTTTCTCTCTATATCATAGCTGTTATGGTACTTCTCACTCTTAGCAAGAGGAGAATTATCAAAGGAATATGAAGAATGTACGTGGGAGGCCAGTGACGCACCGAGTGCGTGGCCTCCTTCCCTTGCTGGCCCTGCCTGCAGCATTTACACCTGCTCAGCCTGCAGTGGCCACACCAAGCAGCAGAACCAGAAGACTGTCACTGGAAGGAGCAAGAGTTTCATTTTTAACTCAGATATAAAAGTTAACTATTGAGAACCATGAGTCAAAATAATGTGATCAGCCTCATCACAAAGTGGGAAGCAGTTAGATATGCCCTTTCTTGCAAATCTTCACATGCATAAAATATGTAGCTACTGCAAAGGTAATCCCACCCACTTCTGGGGAGTGAGCTACTCGGTTAAAGTTAAGCATACCTTTAAATGCTAAGCAGGTGTGTGAATCTTACCACAATCAGGATTTTGATCCTTATTAGACCTCTAATGGTTAAGAAAAAAAAAAAATTTGTTAATTTTAAAACTTTTCGCAATAATAAGTTACAAAACCTATAGTAAAAGAATAAGAAGAGTAAACAAAAAGAAAGGTAGGACATGTGATGCTAAATAAATCTAGACTTAATAATGGGAAGGATCACTGTCTATGAGACACCAATTAGACAATGGCTTACACTGCACAAAGACTTTGAGTGGTTAAGCAAAGAAGAAATCACAGAAATTACGGTAGTCTTTGACAGAACATTTTACAAATAATTGTTTTATGTAGGCGCAAAATGCCAACCAGGTCACAAAAAAAAATTCTGAAACTTGTCCTCCAGCACAATTATGACTGTAATGAACCACTTCCTTTTCACCTTTTGTGCCTACAGAGCACTTTCTTAAACTTTAGCCCTTTGCCAGTTACGTTCATTGCAGATGTAAAATTAGATCCTTCTGCAGACTTACTACTCGAAGTCCTTCTGTTTTAATATAAAAACAGAGAAGCTTCTCAAATCAGGTAATTTTTACACAGGTGTTCAGAGGAACTTACTGAAAGAAATCAGATTTTAAGAGTAGTAGCAACATCAATTAAAATCACCTGACACAGATATTAGCTATTTCTACTGTAAAAGCTTTGCTATCAGACTGGTATTTGTTAAATATATGCTTTTAACAGGATGACTTGGGGGGTAATTAGCTAAAATGCATCTATTACTTAAGGGAGGCAAATTGTAAAAAAATTCCAGCAAGCTTCTTTTTAAAAAGCTGTTAATGTCCCAAGTTATCTAGAGGAGATAACTTTATATCTGGCAGTAGAGATGGTCTCTACACAGAAGCAAACCCCTGTCAGCACAGTTATTCAGTCTGGCTAAGCAACAAAGCTTTGGAAACCATGCATGTTACACACTCACTAGAGAGCTCTTGCAGGTAGACAAAGGATTCCACAAGTCACCAAATCGTGAATCCTAAAATCATTAATCATTTGGGGCTGGAGATGGGCATTGCCTGATCAAGCTGCCGTGATGGTCAAGGACACTCAATATCCAGGGCAGAAATTGCTGGGATAGAAAACAAGGTTTTCCTTTCTGTGGATCAGTAAAAGACAATCGGATGCTCCGTTTTGATGGAGATTTTCCCCACTGTCCAGACATACCTCTCTCAGACTTCCTTTTTACTTCTGGTAGCCAGAATGTTCCCCCTACCAGCCTTAGGACTGTGTTCCTCCAAGCACAGCCAGACATGGCTAAAAGAAAGACATCCTTTCTCAGCTCCTTTCCTAAGTCGCACAACCCAACAAAAAAGATGTGCTCCAACTACAGCATTAAGGCTATCAAAGGCATTTCATTCACTACAAACCAGTGCTAGCAGCATTCTCCATGAGTCCTGGTTTGTTGGACAGATTTCTTTCCCAGAAAAAGATATCTGGTCACCTTATTTTACTACCCTTTACTAAGACGCTTAGAATCTAGTCAAGTCAGGCAGTGGTTATAAGCTTACATTGATAAAAGATATTTTTGAATCTGCATGAAATAGATAGTGTCCTGGTTTGATGCTGAATTGTATCCCCACTTGTCTGTTTAACTCAGAAATAGGTTCTGCACCTTTAAAACTGAATCTGAGAGTGAAGGAGAAGCGGTGCAATGTCTGAGTACATTTTTTAGGGTTAAAGGCAATGAAGATTAAGAATGGTGTCACATTTAAACTGAATCACTGATGCGATATAAAAGTTTTAGGAAACAATAATTGAGCTAGTCACATTAAAATCTCAGGGGATAATATAATTTCCTACGATTTATAAATTGTGTTACATCAAAGCTTCATTCAAGCTTGTGTTTTTTCAAACAGATATGATAGCAAAAGCTAAAAATAGGATTATTCTCTTGCTTGAACACAGTTTCTCTGAAAATAAAATCTTGGATTTTTTTGATTCAAAGGTTTTTATGGGTTTTTTTCAGGGCAGAGAGAAAAATGTCAGCAATGCATGAGAAACCATTTGGTCACTTTAATAAAGGAGACATTATTGATACTAATAAAGAAATTGGATCCTCCTATAATTTTTGCAGATGTAGACCCTACCAGCTGAAGATGGTGTAATGTGCTAGTTGAGGCAGTGAAAAGTTTGACTTATTGAAGTTTTGGCCCAGCAAATGTGCAGAATGAGTACCAGTAATGTTTTCCTCTGTGTTTATTCACTGAACAGAAGATGTGTAAATTAATTATTTTAAGATGACATTGATACGTGCCCCAGTACTCCAAGGAGTTTTAGTTGCATTCATCCTGCTCTCATATTACACAAATCATTGATAGAAAAGTTGAAGCAAGTTGAAAGTTTTTAAAGAACTGATGATATACTTTTCCATTTGGATAAAAACTAGCAAAAGCTGCAGGTCCTTACATGAACTCATCAAGAATTTGATTTTAATTTTAGAAATTATTAATAGACTGAGACTTTGTAAAATTTGGAAGATAAATGCTAGACTCACCCAGATCAACTTTTGACTGAATTACTATATCAAAAGCGTGCAGTGGTACTTACCACATTCTAAAGAGTTATCCTCTTCTACTGTCGTATTATAGGTCCAATCCTCCTTTCTCCAGCGTATAACACCACTATCCTGGCAGTCCTTAGATTGTGTTATATTTGCCTTGTCCCACATTCTGAACAGGTACAGCTCCCCAGTCATACCTTGGTGAGGTGATGCAGCTTTACCTTGAAGCTTTGAACAGCCAAGTAAGAACTGGCCCTTTCCAGGCAAATTAACTTTCCCGTTTAGTTTCTTGTGTAATTTTTCTGTTCCATTTATGAATACCTTCATCTCCTCATTGTCACTTTTCCACTGGATACATATTTGGTTCCAATTGTTTTTACGAAGTCTTACTGTTGTGTTTATTTGTTTTCCGAACAACCATATCTTCAATTTACCATGATCTCCTGTAAGTCCAAGATCATACTTATTTGCAGAAAGATTGGCGTGGAGAGTTTTTTCAGCATATACATATGCTGTCCATGGACCATTTGAGGAATACAGCTTGAGGTGCAGACAGACAAGGAATTCTCTCAAGGGACGCAGAGAAATTCTTGATGACATACTCCAAGGATCTTCACATGCAGTCTTAAAGACGGCTTTGTATCGCCCTAGGAAATCCTCCTGATCTAAATAAAGAAAAGGTGATTTGTAAAATGTTTATGTCTTAAAGACAATCCTTTATATAAAAGTTATTTTTCCATATAGTACTGTTTCTAGGTATTTTCCTAGGAATTTTCAGAACAACACATTAAGAAACAATCTTGTAACTTCTCCTTTAGATTGATTTTTGTGGTAGGGAAGTGACAAATTTGGAGGCAGTCAATAAATCCTGGCTGCTCATAAAATTTTTGAACTAAAACTTATGCACAAGACCAAGGATGACCATTTAGAATCACAGAATCATTTAGGCTGGAAAAGACCTCCAAGATTATCAAGTCCAACTGTCAACTCAGCACTGCCAAGTCCACCACTAAACCATGTCCCCAGGTGCCACATCTACACATCTTTAAAGCACCTCCAGGGATGGTGACTCAACACCTTCCCTCTGCACCATGGTTAAATACTTAGCAAACCTTTCCATGAAGAAATGTTTCCTAGTATCCAATCTAAACCTCCCCTGGTGCAACTTGAGGCCATTTCCTCTTGTCCTATTGCTGGTTACCTCTGAGAAGTAACAACCCCCCATTTGGCTATAACCTCCCTTAAGAGAGAGAGCAATAGGGTCTCCCATGAGTCTTCATTTCTCCAGGCTAAACAACCCCAGCTCCCTCAGCTGCTCTTCATAGGATTTGTACTCCAGACTCTTCACCAGCTCTGTTGCCCTTCTCTGGACATGCTCCAGCACCTCATTGTCCTTGAAATGAGTGGCCCAAAACTGAGCACAGGATTTGAGATGTGGCCTCACCAGTGCCCAGTACAGGGGGACGATCACTGCCCTGGTCCTGCTGGCCACACTATTGCTGATCCATGCCAGGATGTCACTGGCCTTCTTGGCCACCTGGGCACACATTGGTTCATTTTCAGCAGCTGTCGATCAACATCTCTAGATCCTTTTCTGTAATGCAGTTTTCCAGCCACTCTTCCCCAAGCCTGTAGTGTTGCAAGTGCAGGACCTGGCAACTGTATGAGGTTCAACTTGGCCTTGTTGAACCTCTTACAACTGAGGCTTCATTCTGCTCCTCATCCCTGTCTTCCAGCTCAGTGGGCTGGGTACTCTGAGACTAAGGCAAAGAAAGCATGAAGTACACCAGTATTTTCCTCACCCTTTGTCACCACATTTCCCCCTTAATCCAATAAATGCTGTAGATTGTCCTTCTCCCTTTTGTTGCTAATGGATTTATAGAAACGTTTTTGATTTTTATGGCAGTAGCCAGATTAAATTTTAGTTGGGTTTTGGCCCTTCTGATTTTCTCCCTGCTTAACCTTAAGGCATCCTTGTAGTCCTCCTGAGTTTTCTGCCCCTTCTTCCAAAGGTCATAAACTCTTCTTTCCTGAGTTCCATCTAAAGCTCTCTGTTCAGCCAGGCTGGTCATCTTCCCCACTGGCTCATCTTTCAGCAGGGGATGACCTGCTCCTGGCCCCATCAAGAATTCCTTCTTGAAGAAGAATGTCCAGCCTTTCTGGACTCCTTTACCCTTCAGGGCTGCTTCCCAAAGAATTCCATCAACCAGCCTCCTAAACATGTCAAAGTCTTCCTTCCAGAAATCCAAGGTGGCAGTTCTGCTGACTCCCTCCGTAAGTCTCCAAAAATTGAAAAATAATTTTGTAATTGCTGAGGCCTCCAACCATCACATCCACCCTCTCTGTTCATAAACAACAGGTCCAGTAGGCACTATAAAAACAAGTAGTTCCAGACAATGCCCCAAACACTGAAAATTGATTATAACTGTTCAGTTCTTGTAGGTGCTTCATTTCCTCAATTGTCCCAGTACAGGAAGGGACAGACTTTTGTGGTTGTAGATGTAAGCTCTTGGGACCTGACTCTTATTTTGTAGAAATACGTACACTTCAATCACGTAATGATTATCATGGTTGCTTGTCTAAATGGTGCACACAACAGCAACAAAATAAGAAAAAGTTCCTTTGGAACATGAAATGGAACTACAGAAAAATGAAACGGCCTGTCAGATGTTCAGCCAGAGCAAGAGAACACACTACTGACACTTTTAAGTAGGTAATTATTCAATATATGCAGAGCTTTTATGTATGCTCCAGAGGATGCATGGGATTAATCACCATTTGTCAGGTTGGAAAGCAGAAAAAGATCATCCAACATAGGAAAAAACCTTTTCCATTAGGTTTGTCTCCTCTGTAAGAAGACAAACTTCCAGGCAACTTGGATTAGGTTTTTTTTCCAGGGCAGGTTATATTCATAGTCCTGGCTGTCAAGATCATAGCCAGTTCTTCCATAATGTTCTCAAGCAACCAGAGCACCAGCTTTCATCAGGCCAGTTCTGACAACTTTTCTATCTTTTGACATCCAGGCTCTCAAATTTCTTTTTCAATAGCAACAAGGGAAACAAGGAGAAAGTTCCTAACTTCCAAGTGCAACTTGATAGGTACAAGTTAGCAGAAATGTTTGAAACAGAAAATATAACGATCCAGTTTCATGGAAAGTTATTGATACCTATTCTTGCTCCATTCCTATAGATTCGAGACTCTCTCTGTGATGCTAACTAGCAGAAGCTTGCAGGCATTTTTCACAACCTGGAATTATTCCTGAAGTTCAACATATGTGATAGAAGCACCATGCAAGGCTATAGACCTAACAAAAACTCTCTGGGTAGAAGCTAAAATCAGGTGAAAATCCTAACTAGCAGACAGTGGATTTTGAATGGCGAGTTAATACTTAGATTGGTTCTAAATGGCAAAGGAGATGAAAGACATACTTGACCCAACAGCAAGCCTCCCCTGCCTAACCCTGCAGCATGAATTCACTCATTCAATTTGGCCACTTGTCAGAGTCTGAACACAAAATCTGGGATACACAGCTAAGAAAACTTCAGCACGGAAAACTAATTTTTAAAATTACTTAGAAGCTGGATGAAAAAGACTGGATGGGAGGGGAAAGTGTCACAGAATATGAGATGTTTCAAAATGGTGGCACAAATATACCTAGTTTTTAAAGTAAAATTAAAACAGATCTCCACTGTACAGCATGAACAGATTATAAGGAAACTGATTTTATAAAGGAAATAGCCAGCTAGTTATATGCCAACATTGGTGACACAGTCTTTCCAAATACAAAAATTGCTCAAGTGATTCATTATTAAGTAGAAGTTTTGCTGAAATTTTTGAAAGACGATGCAGCAGCTGTTCCTCAGACAGTATATGTCAGAAGTATACTTGCATGACTCATATAACCTCCAAAATTCCTGCAGGCAATCTTAAGCATGCAGAGATGGCCAAATTGACTGGTAAACGAAGTTTTCTGACACAGCTTCAAAACCTGAAGCTGTTAACTCTCCAAACTGACAGGCTGGAATTCCATTCCTGAGCAAAAATACTAATCAAAACTTGAAGTATCATCAGCAGACTTGGCTTTGGAAGTGAAGGAATTCTGAGAGAGGCTTGATTTCATATTAAGCATTAAATCAGAGTTGATCTGCCAATAGTGGTTTAAAGGGCTGATAAATTCTATTATACTCTTTAGGAGAACTGTCATTTCAAAGCTTTCAGGGGAGCCAGAGTGAACACAAACTTGTAGATGAAAATAGTTGTAAGACAGGTAGCCAGCAGAAATTATGCAAAACGAGATCAATCTGCTTGATGATTCTCCTGGTCTGCTTTATGCAATCCAAAAAGACTGATGTTGATCAATATGCAATGCCTGAAGAATTAATTTAAACTAAGAAAAGTGTTTATATAAAAAGGTCTACCTTTCATGAAACTGGAACGCTGGCCCACTTTTCTCTATACAGTCATTAAAAAAAGTGCCAAAAAGGGATGGCAAAATTAAGAGAACAGATAGCAACACTATCTGAATTGTTACGAGAAAGGCTGGAAATTTTAATATGCTTTATCTATCCAAAGAATTCTGAAAAAGCAGAAAGGAAATTGTAATCATAGCCAGAAAATGCACTTTGCTGTACCAAGTGAGTGCAGTACAGCATTACACTAGAAATTAATTATCAGTATTATCTTGACTAAGTCTCCTTGACATGTGGCTGCATTGTAAGCAGGAGATGACATTACAGTAAAGCCTTTAGAAGATCTGTTAATCATCACTAACTTTCTCTAGCAATGGTGGGCTGTGACACACCCTTCACCATGGAACTGAGGAGCTGGAAGAGCCTGTGCTGACAGAGGCATTCCTGTAGTCTCCTTGCATGCAAACAATAGAATACATTCAGAAAAGTAGCCATGAACCCACCTTTATCACCACAGCACAGAAAAAGGAGCACAGTGGTAAGAATGTTTCAAACAGCTCCAGAGTAAGAAAAATCAGTTAAAAAATATAAATAATGATAATAATTAAAAAAAAAAAAAAAAAAACAAAAAAAACCCCCACAATTTGGACCAAAGGAAACTCCATTCAGTGGTAATCACGGGCTGACTTTTCAATGTCTTTTGCTGTATTTGGGCACATAAGCCTTTTCAGAAATGCAAATTTTTTTTTCTTACTATACTTATCTCTAAGAGATGCAAAACCTGGGGGGTTTGCCCTCACTAAAACTAACAGCACGCACTTAATAAGCATGTTCTCTTAAACCATAAAGAAATCCTGAAATGTATTCACATACTTCCAAATGTCTAAAATGAACTTTCTGAGAATGACAACATAAACCAAAAATGCATCTCTTTTTTCTAAACATTTTTAGACAGTGATAATTAGTCTCTTTACAAGAGACAGCCAGCTAGGTAGGTATTAGAATTAGACCTACAGGAACAGATTCTCTCAGTATATAAGTACCAGTGTTATTTTCCTTATATTACTAATAACTCCTGGATCAGTACATCTGAGCATTAATACAGTCAGGTATTCTCTTGAATAAAAATAGTCACAAGTTTACGTGTCTGCACAATCTGGCTTTTAACTAGTAACAATAGTTACTAACTTCCTTGCAAGTGTTTGCCACCTGAGACACCTTTGGCTCTCTACAGTCCATTAAAATGACATCAAAAGACTCTCGTGTACTCATGTATTCCATCTAGAGTTCATAACTGCTTTTCATAAAAAGTCTAAAACTCTAAACTTTCTAATGTGGGTCACATGATTCTGTTGAATACATTGAAAATCTGAAACTAAGAACTGTTTCCCCAAAATCAATTTCATCCCTCCATTTCATTCCCAGTTCTATTTGTTTAGCTGGGGATAAACAACATGACATTATCCAGCATCCTGAGCATCAAAAATAATACAGGAAGTTCTTCTCTCTTCACATTTTTTGGAGAACACAAACATACTTTGGCACCTCAGATGAGGAGAGAACTGAGTACAGATGCTGCTGACAGGACTAACTGCTGACAGCCTAAAACCAAAAAATCCTAATAAAATAGGGGGAAAATGTAAACATACTATTGTGTCAGTTTAACTTTCCTTGATGATTACTGACAGTTCAAAGTGATACAAAGGTGAAAAATGAAATCCTTTTTTGCTTGCTTTCTCCCTCAGAACTTTAGATACAGTCGAATTTTCCCTGAAAAAACTTTCCTATGACATCTGTCCATCTCCTGAGCAGCTCTGTCCTTTTTACAATTTAAAGTACAAGAGGCTAACACCTCTCCCTCTTAGCAGCAGGTTTATCACCTGAATCTCAGATTCCGTCTCAACAGAAACATTTTGTAAACGTTACTGTTTCTGGAGAATTAGACTCAAAACTAGTCTAGTCTATAACCTATGAAACCTCATTGGTTGTACAACGTTGTCAAGCAGGCATACTTAAATTTAAAAAAACAGGCAGTAAATCTGAACTGGAAGAAGTTCTGACCTATAGTAAAATTACATGCTATGACACAGAAAGCAGCTTCTGAAACTAGCCATTAAGTACACAGCAAAAAACACTCTGATTTTTTTAATACACTAAGCACATTATTAATATCATAAATGCATTACACACTATTGACATAAGGAAGCTTTATGAATGACAAGCACTGTTCTCTTTATCAGCTGAAGTCCAGAGCAGTAACAGACTAACCATCAGTTTACAGAACAGCCATGAAAAACCAAATTATTTTACCTCACTTTATTCTACTTTACCTCAGACAAATGCATTACCATGTCAGTTATCCACAAGAACCTTATGAATTTATTTTTCATTTACTGTTACATAAAGAGCATAAACTGCCAAGTTCAAATATGTCATTTCTGTTACATGTTTTGGACCTTACCACCTTTTACAGAGCCATATTCAGATCCCCAACCAAGGTCAATGCAGGAGATGTTCTACACCCACACACAACCTAAATACAGCAAAGCTCAAAGGATCTTGTGGTGTTTTTTTTAAGAGCAGTGTAAAAGATTTAACAACGTGTTCTGAAAATACTAACACTTCCAGCTGAAAAAAAAAACCCCAGCAATAAAATAATTTGTCTTGTTATTACAAATTGTGTTTTGGTTCTCTCCTCATCCATAGCCTTGAAGAAGTTACTACTAATGTTTTTCTATGAAAACATAAAAAGCATCCAAAATGCTAAGCACCAACTGTTTCATTTCTTGTTAGTGACAGTTTTTCCTCTTGATTTCAAGAGGCAAAAACTTGCCTGTTTGAATATATTCAAAAGTCCTATTCATCAAGACTAATGTTATTTATTTGGAATACCAACACTAGACAAATCAGGAAAAAATTCTCTTACCTTTGCTTGCCGTAGCCAAGAACAACTGAAGAAAAAGGACTGCTTGAACAATCCTGAATCTCAAGAAAATGTCCTGTATTCTGCCAACACAGCAGTGCTGTTTTCCCCAGGCAACCATTCTAGAAGAAATAAATAAATAAATAAACCAAAATTACTACAAAATGCGTAGGTGTGTGGACATTATAGCAAAATATGTTTCCAACATGAGCATAAATCTTCTCAACCCTGTTACACTATTTGGTATATATTGCACAGAAATACACCATACTCTGTATATTGCCAAGACACTAAGAGAGAAGGAGATGTTTGCTAAAAGAGAAAAAAAAACCCAAAACAAAAACAAAACAAACAAAAAAATACAAGTTCTAATTCTCTAAAGACTACGAATACATCAGAGCATAGCCATGACTCCTTGCACAAATAAGACTTTTAGCATTTGAAAAACAAGCAAACAAAGCCCTCCAAAAGATTCATACACAACAACAAAAAACCCAACCAAAAGTTGACAGAGCAAGCATGGAGAGGTTGCCCAAAAGCTTTGATAATCTCAGTAAGTATGTAAGAAAGCATCTCTTCAGTCTACTACCCACATGTTCTCCCATGTAACACTAACAGCAACACTATGAACTACGTAAGAAGCAAGATTTTGATTCCCAATCCCCATCTCATTATCAAAGCAAGAAGCTACTGCAAAAACAAAAACCCCAAACCTCCCCCCCCCAAAAAAAAAAAACAACCAAAAAAAAAGACAAACACCTAATCACTGTGGCCAGCAAGTTCATGAATAATATCATGAAAACCTGGTTTGTCCACCTTTCTTCCTAGTGATGGCTGTTTAAGGTGAGCAACAGGACAAAAGAAAATGTGTAGGGAAAAGAATATGTCTCCTATTATAAGAGATACCATTCTATGAAATATTTTTTTAAGATCTTTTAAAAAAAAGTGCATCTGAATATTTTGCATGCTGAAAGAAACATTCAGGTACTTTTTGCACACATTAATTCTTAAACAAAAAGTTTAGATATATAGCGGCAAGTAGTTCAGCAGCGGATTCTTGAAACATACAAATCAGTAAGATTTACATATTGGCCATCTACCACGTATGAGCTTTAGGGTAGACCAGAGCATCCTGCCTGACACCAGAAGTTTAACTTGGCTGTCACAAGCTGGGTGCACGTGCAAGTGCATTCATTGGCACACACACTGCTCACAAACTGCATTGTACTTCTGCTTGTGCTGTGTCAGGCTGCAGTAGCTTCCATTCTTTTCAGGCATTGTTAAATGGTGAACTCTTTCAGGAGTTTTAATTTTTTTAAGGTTAGGGCTAAAATGTAATTCTTTTGCATTCATACAAATGTAAATATTTATTACTTTACAATAGTTACTATGGGCTCTGCAAGAGAAATGCCACAGGAATAAACTAAGAAACAGTGAAGTTGCTATGTAATTGAAACTTTAGGAATTGATAAACATACATGCAAATAAATTGTAACTATGTAACAACATAGCATAGAAAGCCTAAAGAAAAGGCTTTTTAAAAATGAAGAGCACTGCAACATGTCTGTGTTTTCAAGAATTAGGCAACATGCAATACTTCTAACAAATTAAAAAAGCTAACAAAATAAATCATATGCTAAAACAGTGGTCATACCTAATACACACAATCCTATGCAGGAACAGATCAATACCAAATAAAAACAAGTAAAAAATGCAAGAAATGTCAATTGTGGGCTAGCTTTCTAAAGATTCCCAGGAAACATGTTCAAACCTGTCCTCAGCTTGCTTCTCTGAATGCCTAAAAACCATGTATTAATAAAGTGGTTCCATTAGCAAGCTAAGTAGCAGAATTAAATTAATTATACTAAGAAGCTGATAATGAAAACTGTTGTGCTTATATATATCTGACAAAAAGGACTGTGCATTTACAATGTAATTTCCTAGGGTTAAAAGAGATGGTCATCCAAAAACTGTTTCCTTTCTGTGCTTACTTATATTTCCCAGTCTCAAATTAGGTCACTTCCAAGCAAAATCAAGCTGCATATTTATTCTTCAATTTTATACGGGGAAATCTTTTGCACACTAAACCATCCATCCATAGCGATGCATTTAGACAACAAAACAAACACAAATTCCAGCATCCCTTTTCTCTACTACCTAGTCACCAAGAGTTGAAATGTGAATGGGATGGAGACCAAAAACACTCAGTGGCATCCACAAGTGTAGCTATTGATGCTGGCAAGTAATGAGGCAAGCTTGCTTTGTGTCACATACGACACTGAAACAGAATACTCCTACATTCCCTCCTTTTGCTTTTCTCCTCAAGCCTCAGTCCTGCAAGCAGATACACATGAAATGAGCTGACTAGGACAGAGGTTTACTCCTGAACCACCAAGCATGCCTTCTATTTTGTTTGGCAGAGCTCATTAGACAATGATGTTAGTGTCCCATCCTCCAGGAAAAAAAATTGCATTAAAAAAGACTAAATTTGAGTACAGGAGCCAAGAAATTCCTGGTACTGGCTCCATCCCTGTCTGAGCACTGTGTAGCCCTGAGGAGTTTGAATGGACCTTCCTCTAACTCTGGCATTTCAGAGTGAGCTTTCCTAATATTTGTCCAGTGTTTAAACAAAAGGCTGTAATAAATACTTCCTGTACATTTAGGGTTTTTATCTCATCTGGGTTTTTTTGACATTGTTCTCACTTCCAGAGAAGGGCTTGGCAAAGACAAGTAGGGGCAGAGTTACAGCTTCTTAGAGAATGAACACAGTCACATCAAGAATTCCAAAACAATTCAAATCTATGAATGAAAATTAATGATCCCAGGCAAAGTAATAAAATCCAGATAACAGGAAACTGGTATAAAGTGAAATACTGACACAGTCACAGCTCAACTGACTTTTTGTAAGACTTTGGACAGTTACACTAGGTTCAAGATTTGTTCCAATGTCCAGATAAAATATACAATTAAAAGAGTTGGGAAAAATAACATTTGTGTTCCCTTCTTTTTACAGCAATGTTGTTTATACACTACCAAAGAAAAACATGCTGCTGGCTTTGGTATATTTTTAAAGAAAAAAAGCAAGGTATAAAATATCAATTTCACCGTACCTATTCAAATAAAGAGCATATGAAACATTCCAAAACATTTTGCCATTATGTTCTTCTTAAACTTATTTAAGACCTTTTCTGTATTAGAATCCTAAATCTTTATTCTTAATGATCCTGAACAGTAATGTAATTGAAGATATATAGTTGTGGACATTACAGAATTAGGCATAAGGGATCCTTTTCATTTGTTATTAATTTGCTCATGTGTTCAAATGAACATTTGTATTGTTATTCATAATAGATAAATACAGTGTGACTTGGAGCCCAGCATAATTATGCATAGTTTTTTAAGCAGAATGAAAAATTTTCATGTACATCAAGTGAATCTAATTAAGTACAACAGTTACTGAGCCACCCAAGTGTGGGAAATAATTCTATTCACAGACTACAGGTAAAGATGTAACCACTTGGCTTCACTTTCTCAGTTACAGCTAAGTGGCTTTCATTTACAAAGAGCTAAGTGTCTGAAATAGATGAAAATATAAAACATTTCTTTATGGTCAGCAGAAAAAATGAAAATTCAGAAAACAGAAATTTAAGGCTCAGGCAAAAATCTGTTTCGTCCTGTTTACTCCCCATGAAGATTGTCTTATTTTGACCAATGACAACCTTGTACCCAAGTCTCACAGCATATCACACCATCATATTAATTTGAAAGTCAAACTATAATTGACAGGTCTCTTCTTAAAACAAATGAACAAACATACTTCGAAAAATTGTACTTTTTTTGTGTGTCTGTTGTGTTATAAATGTCACAGTTCTGCATTAATATCACACTCTTTGCAAATTAAGGAGGTTAATGGAAACAAAGACAGGAAGATGGTATAAAAAAAGGAGTCTGTATTCCTATCATTAATAATAATTAGCTCATGCCCTGCTATTTTACTTTACTACTTTCCAAGTGTGCACCCATAGGTCACATATCAGTATATTTGGCACTTGCCTTCAGCAACCGCTTGCCTTGTAGTACAGAAGATATATTTTCATAGGATTAAAGATGAAGAAAGCGCAAAACATAAATACAGCAGTTGCGTACTATAACATATTTTGTTAAATCACTTTTGGAAAAATTTCACAATTCCTATTGAAAATACATATTTACTGGCAGTCTTTAACATTTAATAAACTATTAGTTCTTTTATGCTAAGTTTTAGCCAGAGCAGGTTCTCACTGCCAATGCATAAACAGCTGGTTAAAGAAACTTATGCTGGAAATCATGGCCCAAAGCAATCATTCATTTATTTCCAATCACGCTGTCTTACTACTGCACCTCAAAATGCTTCGTTCAAGCCACGCTTATTTCATCTGTAGTCTTTGGGTCTCATTCTGCCTTCTGTATTCATCCCCTACTAAGATTCTGGATTTCAATAAAATTAGTTCCCAAATTTATAGAAGCTACTGCTGAGGAGGAGGATAATAATGAATGGCAAGCTTCTGGCTGCTCTTCTGTGACATTCTGCCTTATTCAAGTTGATACCAGGTGACAAAAGGCTAAAATGAGGAAGAGAAACACATCATACCACCCAGGTATGAAAACTTCTTGATGTCTCCTTTCAGAAATATTAGACTCTAGACTTCTTCCATCAACTCCTTATATTTTCCAGACTGGAACCAAAACACAGTAAAGTTTTTATGTTATTTTTAAAGTTTGGCTGAAGCAACTTAGATGTAATAGGGAGGACGCTTATGTTGGAAACTCTTGTGTCACAGTATATCTTGGCACATACAGAATTTACTGACTTAACAGCAGAAGTAGCACCACGGGGGGGGGGGGGGGGGTGTTAATGTGTTTTTCCAGAAGACAGTAATAGGATTATTGTCTGATAATAATTTGTTTTTCATTAGTTTTCTCCAGTGCTAATCATGTCTGTAAAAATTGTATTTGATATAGTCACAATGTTAATATAGTCACTTTATGTAAAACACCAGCTTTCTGTAAGATTGTAATAATGGTAATGTGGTCAAGTTTAAGGACCTTCCTCATGCCATAAATCTTTACTGTTTTCAAAGATATTCTATATTTTACTTTTCAATAAGTTGGCTTACAGAGAGCAACAAGTCGCTCAAGCACAGACCAGTCATCTGCAAAACTCATAGTTGGTCAACTGAGTTCTTCAGAGAACTGGAGGATGAACTCTCTGAGAAATCCATTCTTTTGTTTAGCCTTTCAACTGTTGCAGGCTACTGGAATTAGAATGACTTTTTAATATATTTTATTTTATAAATGCCCAGCTGTGCATGCCAAGTTCTGCGTTCAGTTCAGCTCACAGATTTCCCCTTAGATTCATGTAAAGTACAAACTTAATCACTTAGGCCTATGTAAGTGAATTCAGGAGTGGAACGAGCTTTGGATGGCTCTTGATTATGGACCTCAGGCCAAAAATCCTGCACTTTCGGTACTTAATTCTCTTGTGCAGCCACATGTGCTCTATATAGTACAAAAATAGGACAGAGGACAATTACAAGCAAGTCTCTTACCCAGACTGGCAATGTTTCACCTCCTCATATCCAATTGACACCTGGGAGATGAGAAGAGGCCTTTCTCCAGCTCATATAAAAGTTTTACACTATCCAGGAAATCCTTGTCTGCATGGTGTACTCCCTCAAGAGCACAGTTTTACCCACACCCTCTATTAATTCTAGAGCAGACTAAAAAGCCCTTCACTGACAATGCCTGAGCAGGTTTCCTCTCAAAAGAATTTACAAAGTACTGATGGAGCACGACAAGCAGAGATGCAATAAAAATAGTTATGTTTGCCACAAGTCTGATTGTTTCCATTTCAGACAGGTTGCTTACATTTTCTTTAATACTTTGGGGGTATGGAAGTATATAGGTTTAATGGAGGGGGAAACAACAAGATGTGTTCTGCAGAGTAGAAGACCACACAAAGGCTGGCACATCAGAAAAGATTAAAAGAACACTATGCATGCACCTTGAGCCATATTAATGCATGAGAAAGGGTATACAGAGACACAAACACAAAAAAAGAACACAAAAAATTTTCAAATACCTTAGTATTCAGCTACAGGACTTGATTTGATACAGACAGAAAGAGGGAAGGACAAAGACTTGTCTAAACCTCAAATATTCATATCAGTGAACAATGTAAGCAGGCTGTAAGGAGTCAGGTGAGCACCAGGAATGTCAAAAAGAAGACTGTCCAGCTCATGCTTTCAGTTTTCCTACTTAAAAGTAAAAAACAAAAACAAACAAACAAACAAAAAAAATTCACCTTACTGTAAGTGGAGGAAAATAAAAAGTAAATAGTTGCTTCTGCTCAGTTTACACTTTTCTTCCCCACTATCCTTTCCAAGCTGTCTTGGCTTGAATAGCAACATCTTAAAAAAGAAATTATACTGTGATTTCATCTAGGCTTCATTTTATGGACTTAACAGGTCTCTTGGATCTTGCACTTGGAGCTGTTAAAATTTCTCTGTAAGCTAAGAAGCACAGTATTTGGTGGAGGTTTTTGGTTGAAAGAGAGGGGTGGGGAGGTTTATAACAGTCTCTCAGACTCTTTCAGTCAATAGTCCAATGACCAAAACTAGTAGTTTGTACCACAGAAATAAAACTCATCCGTTTGGAAAGATGGCTGCACTGAAGCAAGCATCTTCCAAAGTCCCACTAAAACTGATACAGAACAGGGCATCCCCTGTAGGCACCCTCCTACAGAGCCTAAGGAAATGCAGTCATCTTGGCACTTCAGTCTCCACATGGGGTAAACCTCTACTAAGACATTCTAGGAAACAGGGTTATTGCCCAAACAGCATTTTGGGCCTTCTTCAGCACTTCTCCTCCTCAGGGTTCAATGTGAGGAGATGGTACCATTGCCCATGTTAGACTACTACAACTGAAACAAGTTAGGCAATAGCAAACATTCATAAACACTTGGAAGTCATCACATAGGTGAGTAGATGACTCGAAAGCAACCTCAGTAAAATTTATTTAAATCTGAACCATTCCTGCATGCACTGCCACAAATGTATCAGCTCAAAAAATTTCCTTTGCACAACTACACTCCATATGGCTTTTTTCATCATCACCACCTCCATGAAATAGTGATTAGCCTTCTCAGCAATAAACTACAATCACCACATTTCTGACTTGCTGAAACATAGATGAGGGTGAAAAAAAGAAAGCATTTTTAATTCAAATTATATGAACACATGGACTATGCTATGAATAAGTAATGGAGGAACAAAGTCACTTCAAAACATGAAGCCCATCAGAAGCCCATGTGTCAGCTTATGCCCATAATTAATTTGGTGCAAAAGAAACAAAGATCTTCAAAGTCTGGTTGGGAACTGGAAACTAAACATGGAATTTAGCAGTATTCACAATCAGGCACACCCAAATGTCTAATAAATCCAGGCAGAGAGGCACAGTCCTTTTTTCTCTAAAGAAAAGGACTTACTAAGAGAATATTTTGACCACTAAAAGTATCAGTAAAAGGTGACGTGTTTTGTTATGTGTGCACATCAACATTTCCACAATTATCATAATCATATTACTCCTTGTCTTTCTAATTCTACCATTTCTAAAAGTGTCACATCTTGTAAAACATTACTTCTGGCAAACCTTCTGATGGATCTCTTAGACCTTAACTCCTCAATGATTCCTTGAGGAGTTAAGGAACACCATAAATAAGAAAACTGTCAGGGTCTCCTTTTTTTGTAACTAAGACATCACTTGAGGTACTCATGCAAATTTCAGAAAACAGAAATACTGTGATAAATTCTAGTAATTTTCTATAAATTCTACAGATTGAAAAGTATTTCAGGTAGATTGAAGAACTTTATAAAGTATTTATTTTTTATCTACTGTCTCATCTAGTATAACTGACATTCTACAGTTTTCTTTCAGAATAAACAAAAATAAGCTAATCATACTAATAATGATACTTTTTCTATGAGCTGTAAAGAACACCATATTTAAGCAGCCAGCAGAAGAGGACCTAGAGCAGAACAACAAAATCACATTTTTAAAAAGCACTAGCTGAAAAGCAGCTGTTATGTCAAACAGTATTTATATTTCTGTGCTACAGAACTCACTAACAAAAGAAAGACAGAAAACACTGAGTCTGGGACTTGAACTGCCAGACACCCTTGTAAGAACTTTTATCAGTTCCACTGCATAACACCTGCAATAAAACCATCCTGAATCTGATGTAGGTAGTACTCACATGTTGAATACCTGTGGCATACAAAAAATTTAGCTCAGAGCTGAAGACAAATCCATGTGACTCATGCAGGGAAGAGTTTGAGAGCCATTTTTGTCTTTGATTCAGCCACACAAGACTCTTTGTCCATCCTGAACAATAATAAATTTCAAAGGTGTTTTGTCACAAAAGGAATGCAAGACTCCCAAGTAATTGAGTCTTATTAATTACCATATAGTTATACAAGCCTATCTTTTTCACAGAGAAATTATAGATCTCATCTAAATTGTTGCTATACCAGGAATTTATGACTGGAAAGAGTAAGACCCTCATAATCATGAGCACCTGTCTAACAAATGAAAATATCAACTCCATTCATGTTCACAAGCTGAGTAGCACCTACCAACAAATTAATATTTCTAAGTCCTTGCATCTGGAAAAGACCAAAGCTTTTAACTGATCCTAGATATACAAAAACACTAGTAGACTTACCATTTATCAGAAAGCTAACATTTCAGGCCAAATACCATGACTTATTCATGCTAATTCTTATGTTGAAGTCTATGAGATTATTTGCATGAGCTACCCTTACTTTGGCCTTCAAATAATCTAATCTAATATTCCACTGAAAACATAAAACTCAAGTGTAGTGGTCAGTTTTAAAGCTAAACTGCATTTGCCAAGGCCAGTGATCATGTTACATATTAAAAACTAAAAATTGTCCAAATTTAACAAGAGTTATTCTCCCGTGAACTCCCAAACTTTCTCAATTTGCCAGCGCTCCACAGTTACTAGTGGAAGACTTGACTAAAAGCACTCACAGCACAAAAACTGTATAAACTGAGTAATTAACTTGAGAATGGGAATTTAGTCCTTCATCTCTCTCCAACTGGCCCTAATCCGAGCCAATTTCTGTTGATGTATTAGAAAAAGAAGTTTAACATGAAATTTGCAAGGCACTGAAGAAAAAAAAAAAACATGCTAACAAACTCCATTTGATCTACAGAATAACCTTAAGATCTAAAGTAATATTAATAAAGATACTAATAACACTAGTTACTTAGTACCGTAGTAGAAATTATATAACATTATCTTACAGGGTAGGTAGAAAATGTTGTGGCCCCAATTTGTATCTAAGCAAATTTTTTTAATGTGCAATTTCTTTCCTGTATCATCTTTTGCAGCATTCCGCTTCAGAGATTTCTCTTCATCATTAAATTACGTGTGCTTCCTCAGTGAAGAACAAGTACTTGGAGATCCTCCTAAGCAAAGATATGTTTTTTGTTCTTTAGTTTAATTCAACAAACACACTACTGGTCACCTAGCAGAGGAACAAATTTTGCTTGTTTCCCCCATTGGAACAGTTACAGAAGTCTGCTTTCCACTTGGGAATACCCTTAAGGGGGAAAGCTTAAGAACAGGAAGATCAGCTTGTGCAGTTCTCTTCTAGTGATGATGTATACTGTTAGCCTGTGCAAGAAAAAAGGAGGAATATGTTCTGAGTAGAGTCACATAACGCCAGATTTACTTTTTCAGTATAAGTGACAGAACTGAAAACACGACTGATTTGCTTTGGGATTGATATCTCTTAGATCTGGAGGTTGTAACCTCTATTTTGGCTCATGTTGAAGCCCATTCCAACACACATTCAACATTAATCTAACTGATCTGAGCAGGGAGATTGGCCCAGATGACCCACTGTGGTTCCTCCCAACCTCGCCAGCCCTGTGATTCCATGTAAGTCAAAACCAGCTTAGGCTTGTACAATCACACATTTAATTTGCTGGATAAGCACTCCTTGAACTAGTTTACAAACATTTATTCCCTGTTTTCACATAAATCGATGCAAGAAAATAACACAGTAAAAGCAACAGAGTTCAGTACTGTTGCAAGTACTATTCACGAATGATTAAACTTATATACTTCCAAGCAAAAATAAATTCAGTCAAGAAAGGATACTTCCAGAACACTTAGCCAGAGAACATGACCAAAAACCCCTAGACAAACCCCCGCTCGAAATAATTGTGCACAAAAGGTGACTCTCAAGACATCACTTTCAGCGATACAGGTTTCCTTGCAGAATGCATGTGAAAGAAGCAGGGAAAACTTTTAAGCTGAATATATTCTCTGCACCCGTTCCCTCGGAAAACGGGTGCGAGAGCAAACCCCGACCCGGTCTATCAACACCGCCCCAACGGGACACTACCCTGTCTCTTTGTCTAAACCGCATTCAAACCCCACCAACGCCTCTACCAAAATCAGTCACTTTTTAGACCAATTTAAGCACTTTACAAATGTTTCTCGCCGTTGACCGATTAAGTACTTAAAATAATGCTGGAGAGCTGAAGGAGAGCCTTCCACCGGCAGCGCCGAGACCGTACCTGGTTGAGCAGCGGGGCGCCGCTCCGGCCGCAGCCCCTCACGGCGGCCTCGCCCGGCACCGGCCCGGCGCGAGGCCAGCGGGCCCGGCCCGCCCGCGGGGCCTCCCCTCAGCCCCGGGCCGCGCTCCGCGGCCGGGCGAGACCCGCGGTGCCGTTCCAGGGCAGCATGCGTGACTAAGCGGGAGCCGCGGGTCTCGCCTGCGGAGGTCGGAGATCCCCGACCTGCGCTCCTCCGCCCACCACCGCCGCTCCCGCGGGACCTCCCCGCCCTAACCTCGCTCGTCCCTCCAGGAAGAGTCGGCGGGAAAGCCCATCCCAAGGGAGCCGCACACCTCCCCTCCACCCGGCTCAGGGCGACTCCCGGTCCCGCCGCGCTGCCGGTCTCCCGCCCTCGGGAGCTCCCGCCTCCGCCGCCTCTGCTCCCGCGAGCCCGCAGCCGCTCACCTGGCGCCGGGCAGCCGCCCGTTCCCTCCGTCCCGTCCGTGCTGTCCCGTCCCTCCCGTCCGTGCCGTCCCGTCCCTCCCGTCCGTGCTATCCCGTCCGTCCCGTCCGTGCTATCCCGCCCGTGCCGTCCGTTGTGTCCGTGCTATCTCGTCCGTCCCACCCGTGCTGTCTGTGCTGTCCCGTCCGTGTCGCCCCGCCCGCCGCTCAGTACTGGGCACAGCAGGCGCGCCGGCGGCCCCGGCAGCTGGACAGCCACTGGACGGGGGGCGGAGGCAGGCGAGGGAGGTGCTGCGAAAAGCCGAGGGCAGCCGGCGCGGCAGCGGCCGGCGGAGCCGCCCGGGAGCGGCCCCCGCCGCCCCTCGGCGAGGCGGCCCCGGCGGCCCCGACCCCTCCCGGCCGGCGGCCCCGCGGGTGCGGGCGCGGTTCCGGCAGCGCCTGGGGCGTGAGGTCGGCCCGGCGAGGGCTGCAGGCAGCGAGCAGTGCCGGCTGCGCGGGGACAAAGCGTGGGGACGCTTGGTGGCTACACACAGCCAACTCGGGGGAAGGAATTACCACTGCGAATAAACTGTTTCACATTCCTCGGGGGGCAACGTGTTCGGGGTTAAACCAGCCTTCTCTCTTGTAAAATTTACTTCACCTTTAAAACAGACTTAACTACATTAACCCCTGATGTTAACATAGATTTCGCACATTTAGCAGCCTTCATCGCATTTCAATGATTCATGCCTTCAGTCCGTTCAGATTATTGGTAGTGCAAATGAGCTTCACTATCAGACGGCAGAAAGATGAAGCTGTGACGGTCCTCTTTCACTTTTCAGCTGCTGGAATGAAGCATGTTCTGAAAAGTCTGGATTTTCAACGACTCGCTGTGTACCAAATGCTTTGGAACTGCTCCTTGCACTTCGGCTGGAGGTTTGGTAACTAGGCACTGCTGAAAAGAGAAAAAACGCCTGGCTCCAGGGCATTGCTGGGGAAAGCATATCCAAAGGGAAAGGCTGGAGATTTAAGCGAACACTCTTCTCAGTGTTACTGAAAAATAAGACAGGGACAAATTCTAGGAACTCCATAGACAGCAGGTCTTCTTGAGGATGCAAGGTGTGATGAGTCCACATGATGAGCATAGTTTTGTGGATAGATACTGGCAAAGAAGAAATTGGGGTAGATGAAGAGGCTTGTTTCATTTTGCTTAGATCAGTGGTGTCTTTGGATACTTTGGACCTGGAATCTAGTTGAACACAATACCAGTGCTTTTGCAATTCCTCACATAGGAAAAAAGCCATCAGGCATTTGTCTTTCTCTGCCTTGCTTAGTGGAATATCTTTCACTTCCTCAAAGGCTTGAGGACTGCAAACTGTTCTCTTCCTAGCTTAAATCACCTGTAAGAATTATAACTACTCCACTTCTGATCTGGATGTCTGAGGTAAATGAGGAAAAGAAAAATTGTCCAAAAGTTAGTGCTAAGGGTGTGACATACGAGAATATAATTTGTCTATGAAAATACTTGCTTAGTGATTCTACATCAGTGCTCTTTTGACACATCCACAGACAGCGCACTTTACCAATATGGCTTAGTGATGTCTCCTCAGAAAGGCTAAAAGTTTCAACGAGGCTGGAAACTGAAGCCCAGCTTACTCCTGGACACCTTACCCGTTGGTAGTGCAGGGTTAGGAAGCTTTTTGCCTTGCTTGTTGTGTGAATAGCTACTGGTGTACAGATAAATGGAAGTCTGTCTCTGTCTATCCAACACCTTTGACAAATGATGCAATGTTTTGGGTGAAAATCATCCAGTTGCTGAATTTTCAAGCACTGAAATGTGCTTGCAGACAGGGGATTTACCTCAAAATACTTATTTTCTTTCAACTCAGACCAAGTTAATTTACTAAGAAAAATTACTGTGCAATTTACAAAAGGAAAATAATTTATATTTCTGCTTATTTTAAATGTGTATTGCATACAGCTGGGTGGTGTCCAGTAACACACAGAGAAACTAAACCAAATTGATTCATAATAACCTAAAAACTAAGTAAAGAACTTAATTCCCAGTGTATTGCTTTGCTTAGCTGCCATCTATCCATCTATACAGTTCTATGACTACAGTAGATCTGGGCAGTGTTGCATGGAAGCCAAAGGCAAACTCCTATGCACTTACCAAGAAGACACAGACTTGAGGAACAAGCATGGATAATTGAGTAACAAAGAACTTTTCAATCCCACTAGTTTTGTCATGTTTTTGAGAAAATGCCAAAGAAAAAGGTTACGTTAATTCAGATTGCACAATGCCTTCTTTATTGCACTTGTGCAATACTGAACGCTGGTTTAGTAGGAACAGCAGGTGATAAATGCAGGTTTAAGAAAATTATATTTCCTTGAAGAGAAGGAATCTAATCTTCCCTCCCCAAACAAAATGATCATATGAAACATTTTAAATATTTTTTTTTTTCTGGATCTGTAAGACTCTCCAGAAAATGGGAATACAGATACTATAAACTGGTGTTGATATCCAGTTTGGCCATGTATTCTCCTAGTGGGAAAATACTGGATTTCAAGGGTTTAACAACTGAAGCTTTTTATTTTCACCTGTGTTCAAGAAGACTGAATGTAGAAACCCCAACAACTCCAGCAAAGTCAGTGACTAAGTTCCCATTAATTTAATCTTAACCAGAATTTCACATTATTATTTCTAATTGTTTTCTATTTATTATTATTATTATTACTACTACTACCTTAAACTCTTTCTCTATGTATGTTTGTGTATATAATCATGTTTCCTAGGGAGATAAGACATTACTGTGACGTTGCAGTATTAATTTCATGGTTATAGTTTACATATCCAAATGGAACTTGTTCTAATCATATAATTCATGTCTTGGTAGGAAAAATCATATGTATCTGACAAGAGAAAGAGGAGAGATAGTGGGAGAAGTAAGGTCTGTTTCCCTTTTCATTTATGCTGTGAAGGTTCTAAGCTGTTGTTTCACAAAGATGCTTGACAGAACTTAACTATTTCTTAGTGGGCCGGATTGGGAGATTTCTTTGCCTTGTGATGTGTATACAGTCAACCCCAGGGAGCATAAATTTAGGGGACTGACTATTTCAATGAATCACATAATACCTTTTATGTCAAATCTAAGTGGTCTAAAAACAAAGCAAAAGAGACAATTTCCATGGCTCTTGATTTTGTGGGGTTCTGTCTTCTTCTCTACCATGTGATACATTTCTATGAACTCCAGCAACCAATTGGAGGTACAAAAAGCAGTTAAAATGGTTACACTTCTATGTTTCATATATAAATATAGTTCTTTCCAAAAATCACTCCTGTTCTATAATACCATGCACTAGTTATCAGTAAAATAAATTACAGATCTTTAGGTAAAAAGTATGTTAGGGATTCTGTTTTAACTGATGGTAGCACTGGAGATTAAATAAAATTATGTATGAGTCCTTGGGTCTATTTTCTGTTTTCAGCATTACAAAGATATAAACAATGAGAGAGCAATTTTAGGATAAGGAAGTGCTATGGACTAGCTGTGATGCTGAAAGGACTAAAATGTATCAAGGGAGGAGGATCCAAAGCCTAATCTTAAAATTGCGTATATTAGGCACAAAGCTTGACTTGTGAAAAACAGCTGCCTCTCATAAAAATTTGTGCCTGACCAACAAATCTGTCCCTTAAAAAAAGTCCTTGCAGTAGATACACGTATCTAATATTCTAATAGAATAACTACTTATTAACATTCTTTTGTCAGAAAGTAGCATATAGGTGTGGGTACCATGAATGCAGTGTTTGCTGAATGTTAACCAAGCCAATATATAAAAGAAATCTCTTAGATATGTAATCATTAAATAAAGAGGTTTAGTCTATCCAGCTGTGATTTTACATATGTTGTCAAACACTAAGTACAAAACCCCAGGTAAAAGATTCCTCTTGACTGTAATAGTTCCTTCATAAAAAAAAAAAGAAATATCTAGTATCTTCCTTACTGAAGGTCCAGGAAGAGTTCAATGCATAATTCAAAAATTCAATGCATATTACTATATTTTATTATAGTAATAATAAAACCAACTGTGTGTCAAGCCTCAACTCACCAATGAAATATGTATTTCATTAATTGTATCATTACTGATGACAAGTGATATTTATGTTCACCATGTTATTTGGCGCTGCTGAATTCCATGTTGCAGGCATGTCCTGTCAGACTGTGTTCCAGCAAAGTGTCCCTATTGCACTTACATTCCAAAATGGGGTAAAAGTGGAGGTAATTTTTTAGGTATTGAGGCCAAAAGAAGTGAGAAATCTTTGATACTGTTTTCTTTAACAATTAAATTTCATGTGCCTTACATGACGAGTGAACGATTATATGTAGTAGCAGGATGAGAATTCTGTTCTGTTGAGTGATCAGGCCTTTGATACTTCTCCCTCTGCAAACGTTCTCATGAAGCACTCCATTCTGTGGAATTGAGAGCCTTCATTAATACCTGCTGGAGACTTAGAGGTGAACAGAGCACAAACTGAAATGCAAGAAATGCCATTTAAACATAAGAAAAAGATACTTTATGGTGAGAGTCATTGAACACTGAAGGAAGTTGCCTGAGAACTTGTGGAGTCTCTGCCCTTGGAGATGTTCAGAAGTCCAGATATGATACTGGGTAACTGCTGCAGCAGTCCCTGCTCTGAGCAAGAGTTTGGAGAAGACTATCCCCAGAGGTCTCCTCCAGCCTCAGCTGGTCTATCACACTGTGAGAAGAACTTCTGCTAGCATTCTGCTTTCCCTTAGAATAAAATACACTTTCGGCCAAGCAAAGGACAATGATCCTCAAATAGTAAAAAACTTGAGGGTGATGAAAGGCTCACATACCCAAAAGCCCAGACCAAGGTGTAATCAACATTATGGGAAACTACAAGGAAGGGTTGCCAAGGAAAGCAATTCTGAAGAGAACACCTGGAAAGGACAATTAAACCTTTCAATTCTCTATTTATGGCACTCACTCTCTTTAGATTGTACTGACATTTATATTTCCATTAAATAAACATTTTAAAGGAGTTGTAACTTGTCCATAAAAAGTAAGTCTGTGTGGATCTTGGCAGGCAAATTTTCATTCTGGGAACATTTCACATTTTTGCTTTTCTTTTTTAAAAACTTATTTTACAAAAAAAGCTCTATCAACCTCTGAAAACTGACACTGACTCTAATGGTTCCACATTAAATGCTCTTGTGTAGTAAGACTTTTATCATAGCATGGACTGTCAAAATAAAGCCAAGGAGGTTACTATACCCCTGTTGATTCCTACATCTGTGTAACTGGTAAAGCAACAGAGAAGGATCTTTATTTATCATGGAACACTTTTCCAGTGTATGGTCTGCAGTGTGTATCTTTCACGTACTAGGGAAAGGATTTTAGCTTTCATGCCAAGTCCTTTCACCCCTGACAACACTTTTTTTTCTTTTTTTCCTGAGAGGAAAATTTGTGTTCATAGTTGTCCTGTCTTAACTCTGTTCTTGGCTTTGCTATATCTTTTAAACAAAGTATGTATATCCAGCTGCAAAATAAGAGGTGGATGGTGTAAAAGCAGAGTAAAGTGTAAGATGCCATCATGTTTTGAGAAAGGCAGTCTGCTTTTGGTGTATCAAAAGAGAGATTTCCTTCTCCAGTTTAACTCTGTAATTTACTCCCTTGTTTTGCAGTGTTGATCTCTGCTCACTTTACTTTAAGTGACTGAATCAGGGAGTGTGGGGAGACCTTTGGAAACTGTTTCACTACTTCTCAAAGACCTTTCTGCTGAAGTTTCAACTTCCTTTTCAACCTTGTCCATTTTTCAATCTTTTGCTAGTTTGGAAGAGAGAGGAAAGTCGTTCTTAAAAGGTCAGCTAATATACCCTGCCTTTGATTGTACACCAGCATAAATCCATTTAACAAAGTTTCTTTTTAATCATACTAAAATGCTTGGGAGAAAAAACAAAGTTTGAAAACTTTTTTCAGAAGAGACCTTCCTCCCTCACTCTGCCAGGAGTGCGGGAGTATATACATATGGAAGTCACAAACCTGACTATTAGTATTCTGCAGAGGATTAAGGCAAAGGAAACACCTAATTTTCCAAACACTTCAGTGTATGTAGGCTTTGCCATAAATGATTTCTGAGTTGATGACTGGAATTTCAAGTACTATTAGGTGGCAGCTTCTGGGACAGGCTATGTGCAGCTAGACAACCTACTACAGGCTGACTGTTTCTACAAGTCTTTCATGTGGTTGGAGGCAGATACTCGGCATGGTGAGAGCGATCTCATACTCACCTGGGATGCATTGAAAACACTTGTATGCCTGATGGAAAGGGACAATAAAAGGGTAGGCAGCAAATAGATGTTCATCTATAGAAGAGAGATAATATTCAACCCTTTTTTGTACATATCTGTTGTTTGATACTAAAATTCTTGTTATGTAGTCTTTTTGAATGTCAAGAGTGATGCTAATGTGGTGGTGCCAGAAATCTTTGTCTAAGTGTACCACAGGAGTTTTAACCTCAGCACTGCTGTTGTGATTTGACTGACATTCTGAATGCTCTGCACAGAAAATCCACTTATACCAAGGTAATATAATTATCAATATTAAATCTTAAAAAAAATGTAACTGAGATAAAAAGAAGAGCATAAAGGGCCTCAAGTGCCAGAAAATTAATGTTTCTTTTAGTCTTCTATGCCTGTCTCATCAAATAGTTTGGAATGTATTTTTATAAGGTGCAAGTCTTTCACAAAGCTTGGGTTTATTTTTTTAAAAACTAGATTTTCCAACTGGAATTACTCAATTGAAAAAAACATGTTTTTATAATAGAAGTTTTACATTTTGTGTCATTGGGTAACCATGTTTTGCCAGGATTACCTTTTGGTGGTCCCTAAACTTGTCTGGGAGGTTTATTTGAGGGGTGTGGGGAGCTGTTTCCTCGGTGGTTTCTTTTCTTGTGAATTATCTTTTATCACCTTCAGACTTAGGCTGGCTCTGCCACAAGTTTAGATGTTGCATAATTTTCTAAAATATATTACTTCCAATATTAAATTAAAATTTATCGAGGTCCCGAGATGCCAAGTAATAGCATCTGTATTTCAAGTATAGCTCGTTCCTGTTCAAAAGGTCTGAAGAAAGTCGACACAATGTTTGCTTTGAGGACTTAGGTATTATTTCAGTGATTAATAGGTCCTGTGAAAATCTTCTGAACATAGATGAAATACATTCTTTATATTTGTCTTTTGGATGTCGAATCAGACCTAGTGCTGTCTTTTGGAAAGACCATGACTTTATTTTTAGGATCTTTTCTGTGTGATAAATTATTTTCTCTTAATTATCTCACCCTTTGGTCACTGTACCGAATATAGGTTAATTTTTGCAAAAACACAAAATGCCCATTACTAATTAGTTGACAGAAATTAGTCCTGCCTTTCAGTAAAGGCCCTATGGTGGTTCCTTCTATCTCCAGCAAAGCATTGACCAGACACTTCTTAATTCCAATTTCCAATTTTTTTCTTAAGAGGAGTTTTATTTAGTACTTTTTTTCGGAAAGGTCTATTCAAATAGACCTTTCTGAAGGAAATGGATTGGAGATGCAGCTGATTATACTGAGTTCTTGGGTCAGAAAATGATCATGGTTATGGCCACAAAAGTAAATAAACAACTAAAAGGGACAGAAGACAACTGTTACATGTCTGAAAATAATATTGCCAAACAAAGTCAATGACCAGCTGAGATCATCATGTCAGCTGACGCCAGGAACTTGCTTCAGTAAGATGCAGTTTTGCTGAGCTTGGCGTAAGGAAAGTTGCTCGAAGCAGACCAGGATGGACCTAACAATGGTCCTCAGATCTCCAAGAATACTGTGAAATAAAAGGATAGTATAATGAAAAAATATACAAGAATATGGATATATGTATTCATACAGTAGAATCTAATGTTTTTTTCTCAGTAGTTTGTGTTTGGCTTTACATTCCAAATTATTTTTAAATACATTGCACACTGAGATTCATATATGATCTGTGGGGACCACATATGACATTTCATGAGGTCTGATCTTGGCAGTTTTCCACAGGGCTAGCCTTCTACCTTCTGATGACTTCAGGAAAATTGTATTCGCAGTCTTTGGACAATGTAGTTTCGGGTACCCTGCATCTTTTTTTATCTTCTAAATTTTCACTTAGCCACTTATTAGCTGTGGTTTTTTGTTTGCTGGTATGTACATTTTTCATTTTATTCAATGATTTAGTACATTAAAATATTAACCCACATAAATATTTTAATTTCAAAATAATCAGTCATATTAAATTAATGATTGATTCTTTAAAATATTAACTCAGCTTTATGGTATCTTCAAAGAGGTGTCTTCAATGTTTGTCTTTCATGGTATTAAAATATTTTAAACTAAACAAATCAATTGCAAATGTATGACATCTGTGAGGTAATTTCTGGGATCTCTTGGTTCCAGAAATTGTGTCAGGCATAGGAAGTGTAAGAATGATTAAAGTCACTAAGGACAAGATAAACCAGAAGTCACAGAGAGCATCTGGCATGTGTTTCTCTCTGCCCCATCTGCGCAGTTCTCAAGTTCCGTATTTTGAAACACTGTGGAATGAGAACATTGTCTGAGCTGCAGTAAAAACATTTAAGAAGTGGCAGAATATTGTAGAAGAAAACAGTTATTGTTGCTTATAAAACGGAACAGAAACTCTCCTAGAGCATGTGGTGGGTTGGCCTCCTCCAGCTGCCAGGCATCTACCCAGCTGCTCTCTCATTCTCTCTCCACAGCAAGACAGGAGGAGAAAATACCATGGAAAAGCTCATGGTCAAGATAAAGGCAAAGACATCAGTTACCAATTACCATCAGAGGCAAAACAGATGCAGCTCGAGTTGGGAAAATTCAGTTTATTGCCAAATAACATTGAGTTGGATGGTGAGAAACAAAGGGAAAAACTGAAATATCTTCCTCCCACCCCTGTTTTTCCCAAGCTCAAATTTACTTCTTCATTCCTGACTCCTCTCTATTTTCCCCCAAGTGGTGCTGGGAATGGGGCATGGGGGCTCATGAGCAGTTCAGGATGGTTCTTTACTGCTGCATCCTCCTCACACTTTTCCCTGCTCCAGTGTGGGTCCTCTCCTTGGGCTACAGTCCGTCAGGATAAACCTGCTCAACACAGGTCCACCAAAGGATGCAGTTCCCATCAGAACCCACTCCACTGTGGGCTTCCCACAGACTGCCATGGATATTCCTGCTTCCACAGGCAGCACTGTGGATATCTGCTCCACCATGGCATTCCCCATGGCCTGCAGGGACACGCTGCCTCACCATGACTCTGGGAGCTCTTCCACTCCCACATCTCTCCCTGATATGGGGAGGTCTTTTTGCAAAAGCGCTCATTAAGAAAAAAGGCAAATGGGACTCTTGGTTGTTCTTGTTCTTCAGGTTGTTTATTGTTTTCTTCTCAGCAATCTCAGCACACCAGGCTTTACACCAGCTTAGTGTGCAGGAGAAAAAGCACAAAAGGGGGGACAGAACACATGCAATCAAGGTTCTTTTAAAGATAATTCACCCAATTATCACCAAGAACATACATGATTTCTACTTTTCTACCAATAACCAACTAAACTTCTATTCATGTAGCTCTACACTGTGGCAAATTCCAGCCAACCATTCTGTGTCCCAAACACTGCAGAATATGGAGTAGATGAAGAAGGAGGAAGAAGCCTAAAAATGACAAGGCTCCTCTATCTTGTGTTCATCTACTTACCATACTAACAAACCCAAAAATCTGAATTTCTCACCCTGTGATAAATGACATACTATGCTATTATCTAATTTATGTTCTTGAAAGTTCTGTTTCATCCTAAAGCTTAGGAAGCCGTTTCCAGGGACAAAGGTTAAAAATAGTGTTTGTCAGGGGGTTCAGATCCTTCAAAACATGAAGAGAAATATTCTCTGCATTCTGGGTTCCAACAATGACCTCCACCAGGGGCTGCAGGGCAATCTCATCTTCAGTGCCTGCAGCGCCTCCTCTCCTCCGTGTTCAAAGTCCTCTGCTGTCTGCAGAGCTGTTTGTCTCACTGGTTTTCCTCATTCCTCTCATTGCTGTGTGGCATTTTGCCCTTTCTTACACACTTTTCCCCAGAAGTGCCACCACGTTGGCTGTGGGGCTCAGCCTTGCCCTGTGGTGGGTTGGTTGGAGCTGTCGGGAGCTGCCGGGGTCTGGCAAGGGGCAGCTCTGGCTGCTCCTCACCTGGGCTGTCCACAGCCCCCTTTGCCACTAAAACCTCTCCACCAACACA
Organism: Sitta carolinensis; assembly: GCA_032173965.1. Lineage (NCBI taxonomy): Eukaryota > Metazoa > Chordata > Aves > Passeriformes > Sittidae > Sitta > Sitta carolinensis. Next base: position 100,572,335 of record CM063283.1, read on the forward strand.
AAAAGCATTGCAATAAAGTTCAGTGCTGCTTTCCCGATTGGGGTAAATCAGAGTTTTCTGAGCCCTGTGGAGTTAAGTTGTGTCAGTTTGAGAACAGCTTTGAATGAGCACAGACCCCCACAGGTCCTCTAGTGAGAAACTGACATTTTTGGGTTCAGACTGCCTCCCAATGCCACAAGATGTTGCTGAAACAGATTTATTTATGGTTCATGTGGCAGATGAGCACTGCACTGGTAATAAAGTTCCACCATTGACTAATGAAGTATTTTCACAGATTTCGTAAGTTAAAAAAGAATGATTTGCACATCCTAACTTGATTACTTTGCCAAGAAAATATGTCAAATTCCCGTACTTACATTTCGTATGAAGAAAATGGCCTTTTGTTTTACATGAAGACAGAAAAAAACGGCCATTTTGCTGCAAAGCTGATAAAAATATATTTCTCAATTTAGTCAGCTATCTCTTATCCCATTTACTTTAAATATGCTGACGCTTCAAATTTCTTTTATACACACTGATTCTCCTACCTTCTGTTAAAGATATAATTGTGGCTTAAAAGATACAGCCATTGAAATATAAAGATGTTGTAAGAATACAGGAAATGTAGATTATTTAGGCCCTCGTAACTTATCTAATCCTGGTAACAGATGTTTCAGTTCTGTCTTCAAGCTATTGTGATGTTCCTGGTGGGACAAAAGGAGTCTTCAAGACTTCCTGTATGATTGGAATTTATTTTCACAGTTGATAGCTCGAAACCAAAAATCTTGAAAGTGCTTATCTGAAGATACAAATAACATAACGACAGAAAAGTAATTTGCTGGGAAAAATGGAACTTGCTGCCTGGATTCTTTTCCTGGCTTGTTTTGCAATACTGTAGCTCTTGACTTGTAAATATCTCTCCACTGACAATATATATTTATATAATATATAGTATAAAATATGTAATTAATATATGAAATTATGACAACATATAAAAATGTCTCTATCAGTCTGAAGAATATGATCTTAATGTCTGATTCTCTTCTTAGTTTGCTTTTGTAAAAATGTAAATTTATCCTGGGTTGCAACCATGAAACATGTATCACTCCTTGAGTGAGGTATATATAGTATTTATTATCTATATGAATTTATGCTTATCTTTTAACCATGTATATATATGAATAATAAATTATAATCATCAATTGAAAAACAGGCTGAAAATCTGTTTTGGCTTTAATTATTTAGAACCATAAAAGCAGAAATTCATCAATTTTTTCTGAAATGAAAAAATATTAATTTGATTACATATGCAGCCAACGGTGTATTCACCAAACTTGAATTGAGAAGTACCCTTGAGTGACTGTTCTTAGCAATAAATTTTTTTGAAAACATTTACTTTGGTATGAAAAGTACTTTTTAATTTGCTTTAGAATTATTTTCAATTATTAAGTCACTGATTCAAAAGAAGCAAAAGAGAGTGTCTGATTGTTGAGTAATGGTATTCAGACTGTACAAATCCATTGTCCTTGCAGCAGTTTTAAATATTGCTGATGAAAGAAGAAAGCAAATTCATCTGCCTGTTATCACTGTGTGGGCTAAACATCCAAGTCTTCATTAGCTGAGATCCACTGAACTCTCATATCTTCACTGACTTCATTGTCAGTGCAAACTGGGTTACCATGCCAAACACTTACATGCATTGAAACTTTCAGGTACACTATTAACAGAGAGCTTATGGGCCAGAGCAGAAAAACGAAAATTAAAGCCTATCTTATGGATCTCAGTAAAGTATTTAACTGTTCATGGTTCATTTTGTTTCAGGCAAAACAGGTATATGATGCTCAGCCCTTTGCTGAGCAAATTAGGGTGTGATTCTTCTCAAATACTGAAGCACATCTGGCATGACACTTGGCTAGATGTTATGCTTACCCCTTTCATCCTCTTCCACTGAAAAACAAGCTAAAGGTTTGGAATTTGCTATCAGACATGACTGAGTGAAAGCTTTTTCACAGCTGCTGGTTTCTTGAAGGCTCTAGATATTTTCCAAAAGTGTTCTCCTTGAGAAAAAGGCAATGGTTACTCTCTGCAGTCCATAACACAGGTTATAGCATGAGTCAAGTAAGGGATTTTATCAGCATTATTAGGAACCACTCTGCTCAAACAATTTTAATCTGAAAGATGCTCACATGTCCTTATAATTTACAACCTCAGTGTATTTTACTCTATCCTTGAAACATGAAACATATTGCCTTGCTGTTTGCATACACATTGATAACCAAGTACCATCTGAGCTTCAACTGCTGTGTACATTAGTCAGGTCCTGTATTTTTTGACTGACTGCATTTTAGAGAAGAGGATGAAGCATTTCCTGGAGTTGCATAAATACCCCTTTGACGCACAGGGTTTCAGAAATTTTGTTGGAGATTGAATTACAACAGTTTGAATTGCAAGCAAAATGGGTGGAGCTGGGACAGGAATAAAGATGACCTGGTTTCTTTCTAGTGATTTCCTAATGGTAGATGAATGTATCTTGGCATCATTCAAAGTGTAGGAGAGAAAATCTCTTTTTGGTTCTGGCAGGTTCAGACAAGATCATGTAAGAGAGTCACAAACGAATGAGAAGCTGTCCAGGGACATAAAGAGATGTGAACAACACAGTACCTACAGGTCTTGTTGCTGTGAATTTATTTCAGTTTGGGAGGAGACACAAACGTGAAATATGTCCCAATGTCAAATCACCAGAGCAAACACGGAAGGGATGATTCTCACTCCGCAGACAATGAGCTACATGGAAGCAGGATTTACAGAAAATTCACGAGGGTAACAGAGGGGTCATTTGTCCCTCTTATCTCCTAGCCCTGTGTTTGGGTGCAAGAGAATTATTCTTCATTTATAAAGTGTATTTCTGAGTGAACAAACCGTTTTTCTACAAAAATAAAAAAAAAAGGTACATATTTGCTCTTTGTTCATTAAAAATCTGTTGCTATCCTATGCCAAAATTTGTCATAGATTGAGTCAGAAGTTTGGCATCTCTCTCTGATCTGTCCCCCTGAATATTCTCCCCATTGTTAAATTATTTGAGCAATAATGAAATAGAGAGGTGGGATCTAATACTGCTGCTTTCAACAACACTTTGAGAATCAGAGATAATGGCATTTTTAGAGATGACTGAATAAATGAGGATTAATAGAGACATAGCTGTGAGGTTTAAATAAGCAAGAATCTCAACTGGATGGAGAAAACTCTCATAAAATGTACTAGGAAAATGTAAAACACATTTTAAATAATGATTGTCAAAGAATAAGCATGTTTTTAACTACAAAGCCTGGAAATTCATCCAGGTTTATTAATATGAGTTATTCCATATACCCAGCTTAGGTACTGTGGACTCCAACAAGAACAGCAGGTAAGTGTAAAGGGTGAAGGTCCTCATAAAATCTTTTACAGGGAAAAGTAAGCAATGAGAAACCATTAAGGACTGTATAGAAAGACTCTGGGGGTAAATTCATTAAGAAGGGCAGGTGTAAATTCCCCAGGCATAGCTGCTCCCTATTCATAGATATTCAGGCTGATCATGCTTGCTGTAGAGTCCTTTGTCAAGGGATGTTAACCTAAAACTACTGGATTTTCAAATGCAAAATTGAACTTTGTATTGTTATTGTATGTTATGTTAATTAACAGTAATGTTATTACTCCATAACAAATAACTGTGAAAGTGCCGAATATATCTGAGCTTCCTCAGCAATTAATAGAAATATCTGATAATGAAGAAGGCAATTATAAAGCAATTCAGTCCTTTCATGTTTGAAGCAGTTTGCTGCTGCAGTTTCCAGTGACATCTTAGATAGGCTAAAGCGAGTATCACATCCTCCACTTTTCTCAGTAGTTCCTCCTTTTTTCAGATCGTGTCCTGCTTTGTACCCGTGTGCCCACCCAGCCAGCTGGGGCTGTTTGCAAGGATAGCTTCCACCTGGGTTTGTGCCTCAGCCCTCGGCACGAGGGAGCACACGGGAGACTCCTGCGTGAAGAATGGAGCACGGCTCTGGGGCGGGAGCTGGGAGCAGCAGGGATGGGGCTGATGCCGGGTCACTCCTTTCAGTGGCAGCCTCAGACTAAAGTGCTCATGGGAGTGCTGTGTCCGTTAATGTAATCATTTCCTGCTCTAAATTTAGTGAAATGGGAGATGCCAGATATCGCTGTGGGGTAACTGCTAGCAAATAATTAACACCAAATGTCAGCCAATTAGGCGTTTGTTGTTATACATTCAAATTCTGTTGAGGGCTCAGGCACAGAAACAGGCATTCTTAGCAAGCCAGTGGTACTTGCTTTCGTTTTGGTTTTGGTGATGGAACTGCATTATATCTTTCTCAGGACCTGGTGTTTATGTCCCAATATTTAGAATATAGACTATTTTTGTATGGAGATTCAGTTTAGAGGGCATATAATATGCCATCACAAAAGTTGTCCAAATAAAAATTTTCAGTTACTGTATGAATGAATGATTTAAAGGTGACAAAATTCCCACTCTCATCTGTATGCCATGTACTTACATCCCAAAGGAACAGTGTTAAAGCTGCAAATCACTATTGGGTGCAGAGAAACTTTGTCATTTGCATGGGAGAAGTTGGGCAGGACCTGATGCCCGAGTAGAACAAGTTTACTAATGTCTGGAAATCCAAAACCAGAACAGGAGTACATTTTGTACACTGTGGTCTAGATCATGGTTAGTTAAAAAGAAGAAGCTTACCATATCACAGTTTTTACCACATCTTGTTCTACTTTATGTATTTTTTTCTGTGGAATGGTGGCGTCAGAACCTGTCTTTCAGTTTGTGGACATGGACATAAGAAAAATGTTTATGGGAGACAGGAGTTTCTTAGGGAACTATTGAAAATGTTTTAATTAATTCACAGTAAAATCACTTCAAATCACACGTATTTGGATTATACATGTTAGGGGCTTCTCTTCTTTAAGTATCACAATGCATTTCTTGTCTCTTACAAGATATAGACTGTTTCCAGGAGCTCATTGTATGTGGTGGTGACTTGAATCCTGATAATTCTGTTCTGTACCCATAGAACTCTTCCCACTGTATTTGGGTAGATTGTAATTCTGTGTGGATTCTGCTTCTTATTAAAGTGAGACACGACTTGTTGGGAAACTTCCGTGAAGCCTATTTTTATAATATCTGAATCATCACATGTACCTGGGAAGGTAAAGAGCTACGTTAGTAATGTGTTTTCTCATGCACAGCCCTGCCCATGCAGTATGTACACAAGAAATCAAAAGCAGAAAGGATTAAAGACAGGGAGCCACTGGGATAAGAAAAACAGGTTTGGGCAAATCAGAGGTAAGGAGGCTACTGGAGATAAGGAGGTTCTGGGAGAAAGTTCCCCTTTACTCCCATGTTTGTAGTCCACAAAGTACTGAATGTTGTGAGAGGAGAGAAATTACTGCAACCTGTTTTTTACCACAGGCCTCTATTGTCTGTTTAGGCAGAAGCACAGCACTGGGAAGCCACTCAGTCCCCTCTGAGAAGAGGTACACTTCTCAGCGGAGGTTGTCAGTACATGGATTGATGCCAAATTCCAGAAGCAGCAAGATCTTACCTACATTGTTTAAGACCATGGTCAGGGGTGGCAGGCCTGGACACAGTAGTCCAACAAGTACCTGGTGAGGGAAGCTTTACCATGGGACTGGAACTGTTGCCAAAGTTTCACAAAACTCATATCAAACTTCAGCATAAGGCCATGTAAACACCTAGAATTCTTACCCAGATGATCTACAGTAACTATAAACTCAATTATTTTTCGCTTTGTATTTCAATGATTTCCTTGTCTTCAAAACTAAAGTTATTAAGAAGTGCAATTTGCAAGTTTTTTTCAATAACTAGTGACTATTCCAAAGGTATTGTGAAACTAACTGAGACCTGCACAAAATACCAGTTAGTTTATTTCCAGTGTATTCCAATTATGACATCTTCTTGGCTTAGTGATATCTAATGGTGCCAAGATAACTGCTAACATTTTTTGAATAATTGGATGATTTCACAGTAGTATCTAAAGGCATCTGATTTTTCTTGGACAACAGCCCGAGATTTTTCAAGTGACAGAATAATGACCTAATTGCAGATGTAATGTATATTGCCTGCTTAGAGTTTGTATTAAAAAACCTTATTAAACCCCACCATCTTGAATTACTTATAAAGTTTTTAGGAGGCTGGGGAAGTTGTGTTACACAGAGGATAAGTTCCATAACATTCCTCAGTAGAATTAATTTCTTAAACGATAGGTCTCAGGTATTTCTGTGATCATTTGTGCGTATTAGTCAAGGAAAAGGACTATGAACCTGAACCACAGATGAAGCAGATCAGTGTAAGAGCTGTGAGAGTGTTGAACAAGTCAAGTTCTTTTGGCATTATCACCTGGTAGACCAGACACTCTTCTAAAATAAAATGGGCAAGGTAAGCACCACAGCAATTCTTGCAGGGGCAAATAACATACTCTGCTGAGTACTGATCTGACTTTTTGGCTCCTTGTGCCTGATTTCAGGCATCTATACAAAGATGGATCTTGGAAATGGCAAATGTTTGCTCTTACCACTGACCTTCTCCCACACAAAAACCTCAGGCTGTTTGACTTAGACATCTAAAACCAGATGTGAATGCCAGTCTATTCTGTTGTAGGAATATGACTTTGGAAATTCTGAAAGTTGATTTTTTTTTTTCTTAGTTTTAGGATTTTCAGTATTTTAGGTCTGAGAGTGGTTAAATTATCCAGCCCATAGAAGGACATGAACATTCAGTTCCATCAGCTCATCAGATACACATGAGAGGGAGATAACAAGTCACATGAGCTACCTGGATGTTATTTAAAGTCGACAATAAATAATGGTGATACCATTAGATATTTTTAAAGGCCTCTATCTGATGTGGCATTGTAAAGAAAGCTTTAGGAAAAAAATAAGAAATGGTTTTTTACCTCTTCAATCAATAAATAAATAAAGATGGTAAGGTTGGACTTACACTTGCAGTAAGATGTAGTGCTCCAAAATAATTGTTTCAGTTACCTAACTACATGTACACATTATCTAATAAATCAATCATCTTAAAATTAAAATAATATTTTATAATATTTTTATTTAGTTTGCTATTTTAAAAAAGTCACTCGATCATAGTATTTAAAATTATTTTTAAGCATGTTAAATGTATTTAAATTTTTGTCTAAATGCACCTTGACATAATTCAACATTAATGAAAATAGCAGAAGAAACGTCATAGGGTATTTGTGGTGCTCCCTCTCCTGAGCACCACCAGCAGTTCCAGCTGCAGAGGGGGCTACCAAAGATGGGGTGGTTCAGAACAGGGGGTTATTTTACAGAGTTTTAAATTTTATCTTTGCTTTCTATAATTTAGGAATAATAGCCATAATTTTGTGCAATTGGCATGTGGTAAAATAATATAGATTATATATCTATCTATATAAGATCATATAATTGCTTTTGGAAACATTACATGTAGTGCGTCTTTCTTCACATCTGCAAAAGCTCCCAAGAACATAAAAGCAAGAGGAATGTTTCATGGCTTATTATGATCACATTGGTGAAATACTAGGGAAAGCGATTGTCTGATTTGGAAGTTCAAAAATATATATTATTTAAGCTAGATCCTAGCATGCAAGAATGTCTGAATTCTAAGGGCTGCAGCTTTCTACTAAATAAAATAGGAGTTGCTAAAATGCAGTTTGTATTTCCTATGAGGTAAAAGCAGCATCCATTATGAACAGTAAAAAGTTTATAAAAAGAACTTTCCATTTCTGAAACTAAGCAAATTAGGTTTTCAATCTGATTAGGTTAAAGTAAAGCATCCTATAATTACCAAAGGAAAGTTTTTTAGAGACTTTGCAGTGTTTTCTGGTTACATCAGAATATGTAAATAAAAGCTGTGAGCCAACATAAAAATATTGATAGAAAAATGTTGCAATACGAAGGAAAAACTATTACATGAGATCACAGACACTATAATTATCAAATTGTATTTACAACTTGAATGTGTCAACTTCAGTTCTTGTTTCTCTAAAGCTATTAAAATTTCCACGTCACAAACACAGCTGCAAAACTCTAGCCCTTTAACGATTCTAGGAGAGTGAGACTTCAGCTGCTCTGTTAGACTGGATATTTTACTCCAGAACTTTGGAAAATAAATATATAGTCAATGTTCAACTTCAATAATCTTGATGAGACCATTTTATTTAGAAAGAGAAGTTGTATAAGAGCAGAACCCTGGGAATTTTTTAGCATTGATGTATCAGTCTTTCCATTATAAATCCTTACTTTGAAGTGTATTTTTAGTATACTATAACATTTGGCAGGGAACATTTTAGAGCTGTGGGATTTTTTTAATAAAAAAATGTAAAACCACTCTGACTGTTCTGTATTACAGGACACGGTAAAAGAAATTAAATCTGTCATTTCTATATCCCCAAGCTGATTGCCTTAAAAAGAGCCCTTTTTCTAATATGTAATAAATCTGTCATGTGGGCTAAGATATTTAACATTTATAGACAATGAAAAAGGGTAAGTAGCAAGACTAAAAGAGAATTGTGTTTGTAATGAGCAGCTATTTCCTGTATTTGTAATGAATAAATGAATGAATTTATTCAACATGCATCCATGATTCAAAGTGAATCAACATTTGATAAGGGCCCAGAGTCAGTGTATCATATCTGAGCTAGGAATATGTTTTCCAAAGCCTGGGGAGCTGCAGCAGTCTCTGGGATGCATTAAGGAGTGGCAGAGCAGAGCTTGCCACTGGACACAGCAGCTGCATTTTATTCCATTTTCCTTGGCGAGCACAGCTGCTGCCTTCGTAAAAGCAGCCTGAGGGTGTGGTGTCCCAGACCTTGGAAACTGTGGCCAGCTCACGCACTGCCCCAAACAAATGAGGCCTTTTCAACACCTACTTAGCATCAGCCAGAGCCCTCCCTGGTGGCCCTGTGGCCAGAATCGCACACACTCGTTGCTGGGTCTGGGCTTCTCTTCTGCTCCGGGATTGGTCACAAAGATGCACCAGCCAGTGCCACAGGCAGAGATGGACCAGCTCATGAACAAAGCTGAAAATGGGCTCGTAAAACACTACACAGCTGTAGAGTGGCACTCAGGAGTGGCTTGAAGTCAGTCAACCATGTATTGCATGATTGCTGCTGCCAACACCAGCATGACGGTGGGAAACCATGGCCAGGGCAACAGGGAGGGAAGGGACTGTCTCCATCAGCCACGGCACGGCCACAGGTCAGCTGGAGGAATGGGAAACAGCCTAGGGGCTTCTCATCCCACCTTTCCTGACAGCCTCAGGAAAGAAACTCACTGTACTTCTGTCTGCATTAGCTGCAAAAAATGTCCTCAGAAATCATCAGAATCATCAACAGTATTTGTTTGGTTGAAGAAATCCAAATTAAAATCCAGATTTTTTTGCTTTTAAAACTTTTAAATTGTTATGGAAAGTTGTTATGTGACATAGTGTTGCTATCGGCTTGGCATAAACACATAAACAATGAGATATCCTGTGGCTAAGAAGAAAGCAACAATAGATTACTGCAATGAAAAATTACTTGTAGTAAAGAAGTCAAAGCCCAAACTCACCACTATCCAAGAAGTTTCAAATCCATAATGCATCAGAAACTGAGTGTTGAGAAAACTGTTCAAAAGTAAACAATTTGTGCCAAGATCTGAGGAACAGTCCTTTCTACAGATTTATGTTTTCTCTTTATCTGATTGGCCAAAAATAGAAGAGGATGGCCCTCCAAAATGTTGTACAAACAAATTCTTCCAGTGTTTCTTCAAGAACACATGTAAGTGTGACATTTTAGGAAGAAATAGTATAAGAAATCGAATACTTCAGCCTAAAGTATCCCAAGTCTACAACACTCTTGATCCTTTAAGGCATGCATTCAGCTAACAATTTGAAAGAAACTAATCACCTCTATAGTTTTAGGCAATGCAAGGAAATGAAAAGCTAACATGATGGAATGGAGTTTGGGATATGGGAAATTAAATAACAATTCCATTAAATACTGGTTTCAAGAAAACCCAAACACCATTCCAGCTTAGAGTACTGGCAGATTTATTATTAAATTCTCTCTGGAAAGGTGGTGGGAAATCTTTTCACCTTGGGCAGGCCACCCAGTAACTGGCTTTGTGTTATCACTTGTCTTATCATGTGACCTTAACCTATATCTTTTGGTCTTTCTTTGCCAGTTTTGCTTACCTTTCGTGCTTTCTTATCTCAAGTTATAGCTCAAACAGTTTCCCTGGCACTGTTCTCATTCACCAGGCAGTATCTCTTGTTAAGCACTAGTTAAACTGAAGGTAGGTGGTCATCAGCTAAGGTTTAACTTGGGGATGATGTTTAGTCCAGCAGAATTTAGACAGGTCAGCTGCACTCCTGGTCAGACCAGGATGCAGCTCTTTCTCCAGCTGGGGTGGCTCTCACCCCCACCGAGCTAAACCAAGTGGATTGAGGTAACTGCTGAACACAACAGGAGACTGCTCTTACTGCTGGGTCCACCTGGGAGGCTCTCACTCTTATGAGACTTACGAGGCCACATTTATGGCCAAAAAAATCTTCTTTGTACCTGTGAATAATTCACACAGGTAGGGAGGTGCTTGTGAATAATTTACAGGTTCACCACGATCACCATAAACGTATTTTGCTGTCTTTGTGCCAAAGAGTTTAGGAAATAAATCTCAGGTTGTTTTTGTTGTTTGTTTTTTTTTCCCAAGTGTATATAATTTGACAATTGGCTCTTCAAATAAATTGTTATTACTGGTGATTAAAGATTAGTCACATATGTCTAATAACTTTTTCCAGTTGACTGCCCAAATGTCTGAGAGCTTTAAAAGCAGGAGAAAATGGAAGGATGATTAAATTATTAAATTATTAAATACCAATGAATTAATTAAAAACCAAATAAATTAAGAGTGCATCCTTGAGTTTCTTGTTGCTGTATGTCAGACTATATTAGAGCAGGTGCTCTGTAAAACAGAACACTGTGAATCAGAATATATCTACAGTTACATTCTACTGTAACAGAAGTTTAGGTTACAGCTGAAATTACTTAAAAGACTACATTCAACATTTTACTCTATGTAAAAGTTGCATTCTGTATGTTTTATAACACACCAATACTCATGCTCTTTGTCTTTCCATCTAAGTGTGCACAGCCTTCTTTGGGTGTTCCCAATTTTGTCTAAACGGCTTGCTCATGTTGATTATATAATGACACATATTTCCAAGGCTGTGGTTGGGTGCAGGTGCTAAGGTCAACTTCTTGTGTTTTGATTCTCAGGAGGATCTTCAGAAAATGAAGCATCTGTGGTTACATTTATAATTATAAATCATGCAATGAGATCATTGTAGACCTCTTTGTTTTTATAATAACAGCATGTAACATTTTAAAGCACACAGATTGTATACTGGAAACAATATTTAACAGGAAACATCCAAAGGTAATTTCTCAGACACTTATTTTTATATATGTCTTAGTTTGGAAGACAGGTATTGCTAAGGACAAACAGGATTTTCTCTTGAAATGGAGAATGTAAAAAAACCCCTCTTTTCTCTGAATTGTTATAATTTTAGAATTAAGGGGCTCTCAGGAGAGGATGTGAGGATATGGATAACAGTTCTTTACTTGTGTTTAGCAAGGCAAAACAGAACAACAATAACTATGATATGAACCACAGACAGAACCAGGGAAACAGTCCCAGTTTTCTGTGCCGCTGGCCCCTTTCCCCGTTGGTGCAGTTCCCGACACAGGCAGCTGTGGTGCAGAGTCCTGAGATGCTGGAGATGGATCAGGAGCTCCCCGGCGGTGGCTGGAGCTGCAGCACGAGTCCCGGCAGGCAGGGGGTGCGGGCTGAGGCGTGGAGAACACTCGGAGCAGGAGCGAAGGGACAGCGAGGGGGGCAGGAACTGCAGTGGCTCCCGGCCAGGCAGACAGGGGCAGGGTCAGGATTGCCGGGGCACACACGGAGAGACCGTGGCAGGAAACCCCGAACTCCACTCCAGTCGTGCCAGTGAAAGAAAAAAAATATCTCTTCCAAAGTCTGGAAACTACAGCCTGCTGGTTTTTTTTCCTGACAAGCACATCTTCTAAAAAAGAAGTGACGTCCACGTGCTTCTCTTCTCTTTCTACTTTATTTACTTCTTTTGTCTTTCTCAACTATCCATAAGTGCTTAGAGATCAGTTCTCTGGCAACTTATGGGAAAAAACATTCTACAAGAGGACTTAACCTTCAACATTATACTTTGAGGTAGTTCTAAAGTCCTCAATTCTTTTTTAAGGCAAGTCCTTCACAGATTTTTTCCAACACTCTTCATAAAAGTATACAAACTGTACTGCAAACAAAAGCAATGCCTAAACTATGAAGTAGTAGAAGAGTCCTTATATAATAAGTGAAGCTAAAGCATGAAAAATATTCAACCTATTCTGTAATTAAAATCACCTTTTATTGGCATTACTAGCTTTTTTCCTTATTAAGGAAGTGGCGGTTGGTACACAGTCTGTTTGCTCTACATGATACGAATGGAAATAATAAGCTAGTGGCTAAATATTTACTTATTACATTCTTCTCCTATATGCTATTCACCAAGTCATGCGACTTGCAGTTTTGCATAGGAAGATGATCAATGATTAACCACAGGTTACAACAAATTCCCTGGACAATTCCATAGAGATTTCTGCAAAATGGCTACTGTTTATTGAGGTGTATACACACACAAAGATTATGTCCTCTTTTTTAGGTGAATTCATTTGTGTCCAAATTAATGCAGTTTTTTTACATTTTTTTCCTGTTCTTCATTACTTGGTAGAAATGGGAAAGAAACTTGGTAGTCCATGTGTCAGAACATCAAAAATATTTACAAAATCATTTAAAAAGTAGAAATACCTTTTCATTATCTCCAAAAATTTTTAGTCAAAACAAATGTTTGCTTAGGCTTGCAGTACCCTGAAAAAGGTCTGACATTTTCCCACAAAATAATTTGCTCATCCGTACTATTTTGTATGGAAAACAAACAAACAAACAGCAGTTTTAACTCATATTTCACGCCCTAGAGGGTGGGAACAGCTGATAAAGGAAAAGGTGTTGCTCTGAAGCATGACTCACATTGTAGGGAGTCCAGTGTGCCAGGAAGTGATCACCTTGATTGAATTTCTGTATGCAAGGGCTGTTCTGCTACTAATTGCACCTCTGGGAGGCATGGCAGTGGTGAGAGCTAAGGAGAAAGGCAGAAACATATCTTGAGATAATTTAGAGAAGAACGGGAGTCCAGCATAGGCAGGTGGCAGAGAACAGAACAGAGACAGAATTTTGTCCTCTGCATTCTGTGCATTCTAGCTGGCTTCACCATGCCACTCAGTCTGCGGGATAAAGATGAACATGCTCTGCATCATCAGGCAGGGAAAAGGTCTCTGCTGAGCCAGAAAGGAATAGAACAGAATTACAGATTCATAGAGTATCCTGAGCTGGAAGGGATAAACAAGGATGGTCTGGCTCCTGGATCTGCACAGGACACCACCAGAAATGACACCACATGTCTGAATGTATAAATTTATTATCATCAAAAAATGTCAGCTCTGCAGAGCTCGTTGAGAAACTTGGTGTCATGGTTTCAATTCGAAACTGGGCGGAAACACCAATTTTTGTTCTGGTTTGATTTTTGCCAAATTCAAAGTTTTCAATTAAGAGCAAAGCAGGCTTAAGCTTAAAGTAATAAGACTTTATTAACTAACACTAAAAGAAAAAAAAAACCAACAAGAATGAGGATGGAATGTTCAAAACACTCTTCCTCCCTCCCCATACCTTCTTTTCTCTTAACCAACAATGTAAAGACAGCAAGACTCAGAAATCTGTCAGTTTTTTACCTCTACAAATAGTCTTTCTTTAGTTCACTTAGAGAGAAAAGTATTCTTTGCTAATGCTATGGAAAGCTCTCCACAAGAAAAGAACTCTTGTGGCTTCATTTTCTCATGAACCACAGCTGCCTAAGATCTGCCTTTGTGAAGTCTTTTCCATCTTTCACAGTTTTTCTTCACAACTGTGCTTTCAGTCCATGTTGGCTTATTGGGGTGCTATTTTTAAGGATGAGCTGTTCTAGCATCCTTTCACTCATCTCTGGAACAGAGGTCTGCCCCTTTTATCCCCAGGGCTGAGGTTTCTCATCAAGCTTCTAACACTGGTGCCTCTGCTCATGATTGTGGATAGAACGCTATCACCCCCCAAAGCATTCCATGAACTTACTGGGGAAAACCTAAAGTTTAATATAGCAAGTATACCTGTACCATAGCTTTACAAAAGAATTTTATGGCCTAAGCTTAAGAAAAACTTTTCAAAATCCCTTCAATCTAAAGTCTAACTCTTTTCTTACCTACGTCAATTTTATGTGGTTGTTCTTACAGAGTTTCATCTCCTATTTTCTTTCTTAGCCTAAGAGAGAATTTGTGTTCTTTGAGTATAAAGACTTGTAACACTGAAAAAAAGTCAATTTAGTCTAAGTCCTGTAGTAGAAACAAGCTCTCTCTGCTTCTTTCTGCTGGCCACATGCTCTTTTGCTGACTCCATGTGAGCTGTGCCGGCTGCTCTCAGTCTGGAACGGGGCTCAGGGCTGCTCCTGGCTTCGGGGCCGCCTTTAGCACGAACCACGGGGGGCACTGGTGCTGGTGCCCATGCTCAGCTCCTTTGGTGCCCATCCAGGTGCTGTCCCCATGCTCAGCTCCTTTGGTGCCCGTACAGGTGCTGTCCCCATGCTCAGCTCCTTTGGTGCCCATACAGGTGCTGTCCCCATGCTCAGCTCCTTTGGTGCCCATACAGGTGCTATCCCCATGCTCAGCTCCTCTGGTGCCCGTACAGGTGCTGTCCCCATGCTCAGCTCCTTTTGGTGCCCGTAACAGGTGCTGTCCCCATGCTCAGCTCCTTTTGTGTGTCCATACAGGTGCTGTCCCCATGCTCAGCTCCTTTGGTGCCCGTACAGGTGCTGTCCCCATGCTCAGCTCCTTTGGTGCCCATACAGGTGCTGTCCCCATGCTCAGCTCCTTTGTGGTGTCCCATCCAGGTGCCTGTGTCCCCATGCTCAGCCGCTCCCGATGCCGACACAGCCTCAGGCCAGCGTGGTTTGGTGTTTCACTGGCACAAAAGCTCTGCAGGCTCTGCCGGCTCCTCTGCCCCGCCGGGCCCGGTGGGTTCCTCGGGGAGGGCTCGGCAGCCGCTCCCGCCCCTCCAGGAGCGGAGAATCCCGGCCGGGCCGAGCGGGCCCAGCTGCCGCCGCATTCCCCTTCTCCAACACTCGGCCCAGGGCAGAGAGGGCAGAGGGGTGTGCTCTGACAGCCGGAAGGAAAGAGACCTTCCCGGGCTTCGTTCAAAGGGAATAAGACCTAGAAATTGCTTTCCTGTTGGTCCAATAAAATGTCACTCTCAAAACCAGCCAGCTCACTTCCCTGGGCTGGTCAAACTAGGACACTTGGCCACATCTTTTCCTGAGTACATCCTGTCTGGGAATTCATTTGCTATTAAGGATATGCGGGCCAAAAACTTATTGTGAATCTCTCAGCTACTTGAGCACACTGTCATGATCTGTGGACCACTTTCCCTTGGTGCATCTAGGAGTAAATAATCATCATCTTTTTCAGGGAGTGACACTTTCAGGGAAAGGTGAAACTGCTTCATGTCTGCATGAATGCACTCACTGATGCCCATGTAGATCTTCATATGTGACTGTACTGTACCATGAATATCACAGAACATTCCTTCTGAAACCAAACTAACCACTTCGTTTCTTAATTTTGCCTTTACTTAAAAGTCAAGACAAAATGCAAGAACATGTTTGCAGACTTATTTCATATGAAAATGAAACACCTTTCATCTACTTCTGTACATGCACCCAGATGTTAACACGCCACCCTAAAGCACCTCTGATCTTATTCCTGAAGAGATTTTCCATGTCTACTCTCATCACAGCAGTCCCTCTGCCACGACTGCAAATCAGCTAGTGATGGCAAAGGTGAATCTGAAAGCAGTATTTTGTTTCCTCATTGATTTTTACATTATATACTTGTCATATCGCTCTTGTGAAAGAAAGGATGCTAAAAATACCTAGAGTTAAAAAATAATTATTTTAGAGGCTACAGGAAGAAAGCAAGAAGTCACTGACTGTTACATAGAGTTCTAGATATTTATCTGTTTCACTGAGTCACAGAGTTAATGGACTTAAAAGGTAGCTCATCATGTCTGCATCACTGCTGGTGTGAAACTATTTTTATACTACTTACTCCAGTGCTTAAATCCACTCCATTATTAGTATTTTCTATTTATACTTATTTTCTTGACGTACATTGATTTTTGCATTTCAGCACACCACAAGGACCCCTATCATCATTATGGTACAGACTAAGCATGCAAAAAAATCCTCAGAGTCCCAGGTTTAGAAGTTACAAAGTAAAGCCTCAAAATGCCATGTAGAATTGTAGATAAATATCTCAGATGTTCACTGAGTTACAAACTAATAAATGCATTAAGTCCCCCTCAGTATAATGAGAATGCTCATCTTGGTTCTAGAAGGTGTTGGTGCTTAAATTTTGCTTTATTTTCTTTGATTATGAAATCATACAAAACATCCTCCTTCTGGCAATCAGTACCTACACTCCCCTGTGAAATTATCTGCATCTTCAGATTATGAAACTGCTGCCATGAATTTCTAGTAAGCTCCAACTCTAACAACTGAATTTCTCTTATCAGTAGTTTTCTTCCATAAAGTTTCCAGTTTAGTTACCAAAAATATGAAGTCTGTGTATTTTTTCTAATGTTTGCATTGGATGATTTCAAACCAATTTACAAATTACTTGACACCAACTGAAATGTTAGACCCTAAAGATGACTCAGCTTACAATCACAACTCATTAGTAGGATTCCAGGATGACAAACTATTTTAGGAAAATATATGTGTATCCATGTGAAGTTTTCCACTTGGAAAATCTTGAATTTTAGCAGTGTTTTTCAGAATAGCTCCTAAAGGTTTCTATTGACAGCTCCAGCCCTCATGGAGGTATGTTATACACTCATTGTGCTATTTGAAGTCATCACAGTTTGTAAAGAATAAATTAGAATAAACTTTTTGTTTTAATTCACTTTAAATCTGTATTATTTATTTTTTAATAAAAACATTAGGTTCATAACCTCACAGTGTCTAGTTAAACGTCTGAGCTGATTATCTGCAACACTTAATGTAATGACACAACTTACTTGAAGTTGATGTGTGGTACACCAGATTTAGTCAGTGAAAAATAGAATTGGCACTTGCTGGAGTTCAGTTTGTGAACTCGTTTCCACTTGTGTTTACCTCAAGAATAAAATTAGATAGTCCTTAATTTTTCCATATCTGTGCAAAGAATTAAACCCCACAGAAGTTACTGAAGTAGTTAATTTTGTCCTGTAATGGCCAAGAGATTCAGTTTATCAGAAAGGTGACTTTCACTTCATCATTGGTTTTGTAACTACGCACAGAAGGGGCACGAGGCTGAAGGACAAACACATCATGTGCTTATCTGGGAAATAACTGCACCCTTGAATGACCTCCTCTCCAACTAAACCTTGTGCTTGGAAGCATTATGCCAACCCCTTACGATGTGCAAGTGTCCCTGGCGTGGGCATCTGTGGTACAAGCTGGCAGTGAAGTCTTGCAGGTGTGCATTTCTGCTGAAAACATCTAAGTTTGGAATGGAGCAGAGGAACACCAGTAGGGAGGTAAGCTCATGTTCCTTCTCTTTACTTATTCCCCCTTCCTGCAGTCCAAGCCCTGTGAAGAGCCAAATCTCATCTTCCTGGAAGGACTTCCCACCTGCTGTTGCTTGTCTTGCTGGGGAGATCTCCAGTGTTTAGCAAAGGTGTGCATCCTTGCAGCTCACAGATGCACAACCTTGGACCTAGGATATATTTACACATTGATGCCCTTCCTTGGGAACTGGAATATAAAATGATGTCCCTAGAATAATGCATATTATTTTGTCCCTTTTCTACATATTCCCAAACACACGAATATAAATTACTGTGTAATGATTTGCAAACAGATTGGTGTGTTCATTCCCATAATTTATTCTGTTTTTAAAGCCCAGATTAAAAATTAAAAGGAAAATAAAGAAGAAAAAAATTCCGAAAAATAAAGAGTAAGTAGCATTTACAAGACAACTGGGAAAATCAGATAAATACTAATAGTTTGGTGGATATATTGTCAGAAATATACATGCTACTATTTGATCAATAGCTATTGCTACTTAGTTTTACCAATAGCACATTTTAATCAATAGCTCCTTTTTAATATTTTATGTCCTCCTACCATTAGCCTGTTCTTGTGTCCCTTTTTCACTACTAATCAAATATATTGGCAATGACCTTGACATTTTTCTAGGTTTTTAGTGTCTCAGGTTTCACTTAAATTAGCAATCATGGGAACAGTTTTTTGTTGATTTGCAACTCACCTCCATTTTAAGGGCTTTGGTTGCCTTTTTTAATTCTGCAAGCAATTCTGTAATTTTTATTTGAGAGACAAAGCTTAAATTAAAATGCTTTTGACAGTTCTATTTTCATTTTATATACTATCCAGGATGTATCAAACTGACTTCTTATACATACCTGATTACATTTTATGACAGCAGATTGCCAAAAAAGAATTTCAATATTCCATTGTAATAATCCAAAGAAGCCATTGTCACTTTGGGTCCCAAGTTTTGGTTTGCAGGGTTTTTGAAAGGACATTTGAAACATTTTTTTTATTTCATGATTATTCTGTAGCTGTGGTAGAAGGTATAGAAATTCAATTGCACATTTTTCTGTGTTTCATTAAAAGTGGAACTCACTTTTAGCTCAAAAATTCTAATTTTTAGGAGCAATGTTCCTGAGCAGTTGACTACATCTCAAGCATTTACTTCTATATTGAGATCAGCACCTGGTAATATTCTCTGTGACAAAGAAAAGCACACAGCATCCCAATATTTAAATTAGACATGTAAGGTTAATAAACAAGGGTCCAGAACTGAAGTCACACAGCAATTAGAAAAGCATCAATCCAAAGCTGCTTTTTCACACAGACTACTTTCCTGTAAATGGTGTTTTAGCAATTATCTTATCAGTTGCTACTTGCTCAGCAGTGATTTATATAATTCTGCCTGTGTAGTTGGGCTGGTGGTAGATTATATCCATTGAAATGAACGTAGTACTTGCATTAAATAGCTCATTTACTTTATGAGTCACAGGAAATACTTAAACCAGTTTACCTTATACTAGCAAAAGCTTTGTACCCAAAGTTAAAAAAAAGAATGATCTGATCCAAAGCTTGCTGAAGTCCTTTAAATCTTTCCACTAACTACAATCAGTCTCTTATATGCATGTATAATATATCTATAATGTGTGCAAGCCCACCCCTTCTGTAATTTCTCCTGTCTGCAGTAGCTCCTGCGGTTTTTAGTGTGTCTCTCTCACTGGAGTTCTCAGCTGCTACACGGAGCTCGGCTGAGAGCTCAAGGTACAAGCGCTGTTAATCCTCTTCTGTGCTTGAGGCTGCACCTGTGCAAAGGAAGTCCAGAGGGGTCCTGCAAAGCAGGCTTGCCTGGAGGCAGACTTGGCAATCTTCCGTGTGTTAAGCAGTGCTTTAAAAAGACACTGATCAAAACTGAGGGAAATGTAGGTGCTGTTTGCCTGAAGTTTATGTAGGTCCAGGAGGGACAGACCAAGTACCTGGAAGGGAGATCCTGGGAGTTTCTAAATAAGCCACAAAGCAAACCACTTAATTTTAAGTGATGTCAAAGCTCAAGAAATCAATTGAGATGTAGATTATGTCTATGAGACCACTGTTGCAGGAGAAAAAAAACGAATTTGCTTTGACCCATTTTTTCAAAGGGATCTACTTTTTTTGAGAGAGGGAGAGGTTTTGAGTTTTGAGAGAGAGAGAGAAAACTGAGCCACATGGCCCATAGACTGAATCAATATTTCCTCCCTTATGGAAGCTGCTGTATGGCAATACATTAGAGATATTTTCTCCAGCAGCTCCCTGCCTCAAACCATAGCCTTCCTCATGTCAGAGTTCATCTCTTTCATTCTGTTGGGAAATGGGTGAAAGGCCCTGGGCAGTGCCTGACCAGCTGCAGCTATTGCAGCCCAAGAGATACAAGGGTTACAGAGCAAGAGAAGTACCTGCACACTAAATGGGGTGACCCAATTGTCAGACTGAGGAGATCCTGAAGAAAAAGTCAACACAGATGCCTTCTGGATCTTTTGCAGCTAGAATATAGATGAGCCTGGTCTGTGCTTTAGTAATGAGACTGGTGGCAATCCATAAATGTTCCCACCAAGTGCGGTCACACTGCCTACACAATGCTCTCCCTCAGCTCTCCCAAACTTCAAACAGATTGAGTGCACTTTTCCTGTCTTTTCTTCAGCTCTGTCTTTTGTAAGCCTTTTAGGCTGCATGGTCTGCTTGGTTTCAATGAATGAATGCCTTTATTTGCATCTTTGGTTAACTTGACATGCATTAAGAGTGATTTCAAGATGACTGAATAACAACAAAGCATTCTCCACCCAAATACTCAGTGAAAATAAAAACCGCAGCACCTTAACAGTGCTGTAATATGCACCTCCTGTGCATCAGAGAAAAACAGTGTGTTCTTCACAGGGGCCAGGGCATGAAGAAATGCCCAGTGATTATTGAGTAACAGGGAAGGCACTCTGCCAGGCCTGAGACACTGGGAGCCATGGCTGATTCCAGAGAGCAATGAAGCCATGTCTTCCGGAGGCACTCCTGAGACAGGATTCATAACGGCTTCTAATTAGCAGAAACCTGTGTTTGTCCTTGGCAACAGCAATAAAAGTTTCAGTATTATGAAGACACTTTGTTTCATGGAGGACAGAGATGAGGAGTGTTTTTTATTTTGTTGGTTATTTTTTATAATTTGAGTATTACAAAATGTGGAACAAGGGACGGGACATTTCAATCAAGAGTGCTTTTGGAGGCTGGACTGCAATTTCAGACTTACTTAGAAAAAGATTTGTGAAGAAACCAGTGATTATAGGGAAACAACAACAACAAAAAAGCCTTTCTCTGGTGAGGGATTTTTACCTGGGTTTTTGTGGGTTTTTTGGGGTTTTTTTTTTTGTTTTGTTTTTTTTTGTTTGTTTGTTTGTTTGTTTGTTTGTTTGTTTGTTTGTTTTTTTTGTTTTTGTTTTTTTTTTTTCCGCATTTGAAGTTCAATGGATGCATGGATGTTTAGATTTTCCAGGGAGAGCCTCAAGAAATACAGTACTATATCCATTCAGCGCTTTGAGGATCACACAGGTAGAATAAGGTTATTCTCAGAAGATCAGCTCTGTTTTGGGAAAATCAGGGGTACTCTTGAAGCATAAGTACAGCTAGTTTTTGCTGAGTTAATTGAGAAAGATGCAGAAGAAGAGAGGTAGAAGAAAGGAAAAAGCAGCCAGAAGAGGAGCTTCATGGCAGTGATATGAGAATTTAGTGACCCAGGTACCTAGGGAGTCATTTGACATCGGAAGATTCTGCCTCTAGACTTGCCATAAGGGCTGTTTGTGTTAAGGCAGATTTTGCAGTCTTTGACAGTTTATTGAAAAGCATAAAGTAGTAGAAGAGCACCAGATGTCTGCTTCACTATCAAGCTGATGGAGAATGATGTCCTATTTTCAACACTCTCATCAAGAATAAATTTCAGATTACAGCTGGACTAAGGAATATATATATATATATATATATATATTTGCAAGGAAAGTAAAACTGATTTATTTGTGGATGTAATTAAACTGCTAAAAAACCTGCACTAGATTAACCATAGACATTAAGAAATTCACCCCAACTGGTTCATTTTTGTTAGCATCAAATATTTGACTGAAAATAAGTTTTGTAAAGCTGTCTCTGTAAGGATTGCAGATCTCAGCTGTGCCTTTGATATAGCTGGGGTTTTTACGTCACTGCTGGTTGTGACCTGAACTAGGAGATTCCTCAGTGCTATATGCCACTGTTCTCTTTTCTGTGAAAAAAACAACAGAATAGCACGTAGTTGTTTAGTGTGAATGCTGAGATGGTTGAATTGAGCAGTCTCAGACCCTTAAAAGAGGGATGCCACCTAAGTTCTACTGCATTGGTAATATTTTTGTTGATGTTGAAAATTTGCTTGGATACTACAGCAGTGGGCTCTACAGAACATGCTCCAGAAAAAGAAACAAACAAAATATTTGCACATGCTGGAAAGAGAGTGAGTCAGAAATTGAGTGGGAGCATTAATCAAAACTCAACAATGAGCAACATTGTGATGAGTCTTGCTTCATGCATAGCATTCACCAGAAATTTCTCCCAAAATTTAAGAAGTGGATTTATCTGGAAATTCTTCTGCTCAAAAGAACAGCAAAAAAAAATAGGTGGTGTAAAATCGTTATTATTTTAACCTGCAATTTTATTCAAATGACTAGAAGGAAAACTCCTAATTCACTCCTGAGACCTCATTTGGCTGCATGTGTGCTATAGAGAGAAGTTAATAAGCTAAAAAAAGACTCTTGGGCCATGTTATAACTCCTGCCTGGAAAACTGTTGCTGTCCATGCAGAAAGAAAAAAGGCAGTGAATGGAATCAGAGAGGGACAAGCCAGATGAACTATTTTTAAAATAATTACAAGGGTTTAGACTAATCAAACAACTCCATTTTCATGGTTGTCTGGTTAGCCATTTTGACACCTGCCACATTGCACATGCAAACTAGTAAAGTTAATATATTCTGTTGATAAAATAAAGCCATTAGTCACACAGTTGTGTGTCAAAAAAAAAAAAAAAAACCACAAAACAGATGAACAACATTGTTTGAAAATTAGCCAGTGTCAAATATTACAGAACCTTCCATATCAATAGCATTCTGGAAGAAGTCCAGACCTGTCAACATAGAAAAAGTTTCTGTCCTACCCATCTTTAATGATGATGGAAAACTGTTTGGTTTGCATGTGATTTTATCCTGAAAACACATATTGTTAGTGTGAAATCCATTAGCAAAGGTTTGCTAAAGAGGGATAACATTGTTAATATTTTTACTGTTTATTCACTGAAAATTTATGGACAATGATCCTGCTTGACTGACTTGATCTTCTTCTCTGACAAGGTGACCCACTTCATAGAGAAGAGAGAGGCTGAGAACGATGTCTACCTGGACTGTAGTAAAGCCTTTGACACCATTTCCCATGGCATTCTCCAGAAGAAACTGTCTGCTTATGACCTGGATGTAAAGAAACTGCTTATGGCCTTGGCTAGGTAAAAAACTGGCTGGATGGTGGAGCCCAGATTGGTGGTACATGGAACAAAATCCAGCTGGTGGCCAGGCACCAGTGGTGTTCCCCAGGGCTCAGTACTTTGGCCAGTCCTTTTTAATACCTTTATTGATGATCTCGGTGAGAGGATCAGGGGCTCTCTCAGTCAGTTTGTAGATGACACCAAGTTGGTCACGTGTGTTGATCTCCTAGAGGGTAGAGGGGCTCTGCAGAGGGATCTGGACTGCCTGGATTGATGGGATGAGGCCAATTGTGTGAGGTGCAACAAGGTCAAGTGCTGAGTCCTGCACTTGGATCACAATAACTCCAGGCAGTGCTACAGGGGGACAAGAGTGGCTGGAAAGCTGCCCTGGGGAAAAAAAAAGGGCCTGGGGGTGCTGACCATGAGCCAACTGCATCCAAGTGGGCAAGAAGCCACTGGCACCCTGGCCTGTGTCAGCGATAGTGTGGCCAGCAGGACCAGGGCAGGGATTGTCCCCTGTACTCGGCACTGGTGATGCCACACCTTTAGAGCTGTGTCCAGTTCTGGGCCCCTCATTTCAAGGACAAAGACATTGAGGAGCTGGAGCAAGTCCAGAGAAGGGCAACAGAGTTGGAGAAGGGTTGGGAGTACAGGTCCTGTGAGGAACAGCTGATGGAGCAGGGGTTTTATGGCCTGGGATGAGACTTTATCTCTCTCTCCAACTACCTGAAATGAGGTTTTAGAAAAGTGGAGGTCAGCCTCTTCTCACAGGTAACATGCCATAGAGCAAGGAGAAATGGAAAGAACAGTTCTTTTAAAGAACAGAGAAGGGAAGGGAAGGTGTGTAGTAGGTAAGGTAAGGTAAGGAAGGGAAGGAAGGGAAGGGAAGGGAAGGGAAGGGAAGGGAAGGAAGGAAGGGAAGGGAAGGGAAGGGAAGGGAAGGGAAGGGAAGGGAAGGGAAGGGAAGGGAAGGGAAGGGAAGGGAAGGAAGGGAAGGGAAGGGAAGGGAAGGGAAGGGAAGGGAAGGGAAGGGGAAGGGAAGGGAAGGGAAGGGAGGAGGGAAGGGAAGGAAGGAAGGGAAGGGAAGGGAAGGGAAGGGAAGGGAAGGGAAGGGAAGGGAAGGGAAGGGAAGAAACAAAGACAAAGAAAGTTTTATCATAGGAGTTTCAGATTGGATATTAGGAAAAGTTTCTGCATGGAAAGGGTTGTCAAGCATTGGACCAGGTTGTGGAAGGAATTGGTTGAGTCACCATTCCTGCGGGTGTTTAAAGGATGTGTAGATGTGACACCTAGAGACATGGTTTAATGGTGGAACTGGAAGTGCTGAGTGCTCGATAATCAGGTTTTCTTCCAGTGGCTTAAAGGTTCTTGTTTTATATTTGAGAAAGGTAAGTTTCTTCCTGTAGAATGGGAAATTGTTTTTGCAGTTTGTGGATGAACATTGCACAAAATCAAGTCTGGAATGGCCCCTCAGACATCAGAGTAAGCTACCACAGCACTTGGTGCTACAGTACTTACAACAACATTGGACCTAGAAGTATTAGTATTAGTTTGTCGGGAAAAATCTCAGTCTTTCTTGTACTTAATTAATTGACTTAAACCCAAGTAAAGTGTTTTATCTGAATTAGTTTATTGTATCTGATCAAATGCTACTATTTGTGCCTTTTGGTTAACAAGAAATAAATGGAATTATATTACAAAATTAATTGCGATGAAATATTTCATATATAGGAAATAAAAAGTTGGGAAAGAATTCCTATTTCCTATATTAATTTATCTTTTGGAAGCTGCAGCTATGTGGTAATGATGTACAGTGAATATTGGTCCAACCTATTTTTCTGGCAAGCTTGATCATTATATAACACTTGGAGAACTACTTCATTATAATAAGATTTTTGCCCCGACATCTCTCTTACAAAGATATTTCCAAACACAAGACTGTTTTTTGTTGATGTTATTGTCATTTTGTTTTGTTTGGAAGCATGAATTGTTTTTTATTGTTGTGTTGTGGTTTGATTTGAAGAGGCTATGTTTGGCTGTTCCTCATTTTCATCAAAACCAGAGCAGCCAAAATGACTTGTTCAAACTTATAAATGGAAAAAGTACAGCACAGACAATTTTTTGTGTCCTACTACTTTTGATCTAAAGGAGGAGATTAGAGGCTTGTTACAGTGTAAATCAGATGTCACCAACCTGTTGCAAGCAGCTGAAATGCAGACCACTAAGTTACCTAAACCTCCAGGAGAAGCGTCAGAGGCTGTGGGGTGTTTTCCTTCCATCCATGCTCCTGTGACGTGCTGCCCCAGCCACGGGGTCACTGCCATTCCTGGGAGCCACAGGCAACTTCCGTCACGACTCATGAGCAAAGGCTCCTTCCCCTCGAGCCTCCTTTCTCCTTTCCCCTTTCTCTGTGGTACGTGGAGCCCTTCTCGTGGGAGGATTTCTGATGCCCAGATAAGAAGGGAAATTGCTTCTGATAAACTTCACCTCCTCCAGTACCCATTCCTCTAACACATTAGAGGAGGACCCTGGTGATCTCTGGAAATCTCCTTTGCACATTTCCAGAAATTTGATACGGTTTATTTTCTTAAAGTGGGGAGGGGAGGGGAGGGGAGGGGAGGGTGTGTGTGAACATGTAACCTCAGAAAAACTCAGTTACATTTGCTGCTATTAATGAGCTTTGAACGCCATGGGACAGGAACATCAACAGCCAAATAATTTTGTGAAGCGCATCTTTAATAAGAGTTTAGGATTGCAATGGCCTTAGTGGGTATAGGGGGAAAAGCTGATGATCTGGAAAATGAGAGTGACACTCTTCCAAGTTGTTTGTTTCACCAACTGTTTTATTTTACCCAAGGAAGTCTCCAAATATCTCAGCCTTGGCTAGTAAAAGTAGCTGTTAAAAAAATACTAGCAGAGCTGTGGGGAACAATGAACCAGAACTTTTTGGCACAGCAGAGAATGGGTAGCATTCTGGGAGGTGTTTTCTGCTTCACTTTATGGAATTCATCACTATGGGAGTTATGCTTGTTGATATCAGTAAAGGTTGGCAGCTCTGTTAAGGGAATAGTTTGTATTTGGTTATTTAGGCTGTACATTCCAGTGAGAGAACACAGCGATCTAAAAGGAGAGTAAAAAATAATGGAAGATTTTTTTTTTTTTCCCAAGCAAGGGGGGGAAAAAAAATGACAGATATTTCAGTGCATAAGGAAGTAGTAAAAATGCCCATATTCTCACCAGAACAGATTACTGCAGCTGAGTATTAGCAAAATGGATATAAACTTTAAAAAGAAACTGCAAGCAGCTTTTAGTAATGGCAAAATCAGATACATTTTCTTTAGATATAGATAGTATTTTGCTTCTCCATCACAGGTGCTACCACATTTTCATTTTGATCCTCTGAAAATATGCATGAATTAAATGGAGATCCACAACATATCTGGTTCTGATTGGTTCCAGTGTTTTTCAGGCATTTGTAGATGTGAAACTCTGATAGCCTAAAGCTTTATTGAAGGTTTATGGAGCAGAAATAACCAAGAAGCTAAGAGGACTCTTCCCCTTGGTAACCCAGATAGTAAAATGAAATGATTTAGACTATTTGTATGTGGAATGTGCCCTCTGCCACAAGCCAATATGAATTAACATGGTGAAAAGCACTGACAGAACTTTTGCTGGTGTTGCAAAGAAAAGTGTTTGAGAATTAGCGGGGCAGTATTTTCAACAGACACAGAACTGGTGGTAACACCACCTCTTCTTTGCTGGCATCTTTCTTCCTCTGACAAGCACAGTCTGTAACCCCTTCATGGAAATCAAATTACACACTCCAGGAGCCTTTGGATCCTCAGATGAGGACCACCACAGACTTCTCAATATCTCTGTAAATGCACCTTTCTGGCACTCATGTCTTGTCTGTGCTCTGGATTACAATGCCAAACATGACAACTGAAAAAATTCTGTAATGGTTCCAAAATGCCAATTTCTTTCTTCTTTTAGTAGCATGACATATGTAAAAATTAGGCAATACCATAAATAATCGCATGGAAGCCTTTTCCAAGCCAGTCTCATAAGCCTTGTTGAAAGTATCCTCCCAGGATTTTTCTTTCCACACTTGCCTTCTCCATTAATTCACAAATTCATAAATAGCAGGGATGAAAGGACTATGAAGAAATCATCTGGTGTACTTTGGCCCAAAGTAATATCAAATATACCTAAATCATTCTAAATGGATATTTGTCTGACATCTGTTGTAGATTTTTATACTATCCAAGCAAAATATTCCAGTTCTTCAGTGTTCTGTTGGAAAGATTCTCAGTGTGTCTAATTTACCCCTCCTTCTCTGAAAATAAGTCCATTGGTCTTACATAGAAGAATGTGTAGAATGTGCTATAGATGCTATAGAATTTTTCTCTTTTATATTTATATATTTTTATATTGTGTATCTCATCTCTCTCTCTCTAAACTGAGTCGTTTTCTCTCCTGTAAGCTTCCTAGTGTTCATCTTGTCCAGCTGCCAAATCTAGGAAGGCTCTCCTATATTTGTCATTTGTGTTTATCTGATCAGTCTTTGTCTGTTTTCTTAATAGTACAGATTTCATGTCAAGTAAAGTAATAGTTGTGTAGTTTTTGGTTTATGTCTGTTCTTTCCCTAGTAATGTATATTCTGACTTACCCGAAGTCCAACAGACACTTCCTAAATCTGTAGTAAAATGTCTCTGCCCACGTGTTTCTCACTGTGTTTTACACAAGGAGGTGTGAAGCTCCTTCATGGCTAAATAAGATAGAACAACAGGTGCTAGTCATTATAATTAATGACTTTTAATGTCATTTAGAAACACTTCCAAAGTGGATATGGTATTTTATCTAGGGCCCACTTCAGAAGCAATTTAGATTGTGGATTTCCCTCTCTCACAGAGCTTTGCTACATTACACTGTGTCCATTAAAGAAAAGTGAGTTTTATCTTTAGGGATACAAGCCCAATTTCAATGCTTTTGAAACGACTCCACAGAGAATTTTGCTGTGAATTGTGATGACAGAAAAAGCAAGATAATGATATGTGACATATATGGTGCCTTTTGTAGGATGGAGCTGACAGATGGCTTTGCCATTCTTCTTATATGTGCAGTCCTAAAACAGAGATACTCACACAATGTTCCTAAAAACTACTTAGCACCTCTAGTGCCTTTCTGGTAAGTGGGGATAATTAATAAAGAATAAGAACATGGACATACACTGTCCTCTAGCAAGTAGTTGTAAGAAAATAGCATTGTTAACATTGAGTCATCAACACTTACAAACCATAAAATAAAACAGGCTAGAGAGGGAAAAGACCAATTAAAGTCATCCACTCCATCTCCTGCCAAGGCAGTCTTCTTTTCTGCCATATATTATTAAGAGCTTTGTCCAGCCTAGTTTTAAATTATTCAAGCAATTTGATATCCACTACTTCCTTTGGGAGACTACTCTCCAATTCAATTCAGAGGTATGTTTATTTATTCCTTGCTCTATAAATAAAATGTTCTTTGCCTATCTGCACTACTTCAAAAATTATTTTCAAATTTATTTTTTAAACATTATTTCATTACTATTGGAGTTGCAATGTAAAATGGGCAATGCAGAGGACTTTGGATAAAACAAAGATATGAAGTTCTCCTGGAAAAGTAAAAAAAGGGAAGGTGTTTCCTTTGGGTTTGTTTGTTTGTTTAACCTTGCATTGTATCTTTATACATCTCACAAACCAGAGCCAAATAAAATAGCAGCCTTTACACACTGTTGAATAACTTCTCATCCTGCCAGCAGCCATCCTGTGGCAGTAAGCATCCCGAGCAGCAGTGGGGGAGATATTTTGGGAGCTATGCAAGAGACAAGGAGGCAGGAAGGCGGGGAGGAATGGCTGTCCAGCGCCCTGACAAGCGAGCACACTGCCCATGGACTGTCCCTGGGCAGCAGCTTCCTGCAGAGCTGTGCATGTGGTGGTGCGGTTCTGACTCAGCTATGCCAAGGGTTCCTAAACTTTCAGGCTGCTCAGAAATGTGAGATCAGCTCAGGAAAGCCCTCCAGACCTTGCTGGGTCCTGTGGATTGCCAGGTGAGGTGTCGCAAGGGGAACAACCAAGAACTAAATGTGCAGGACAGCAGAACACACAGGTAAATGATTACAAGGAATGATTAAAAGGCATGTGCATAGCATAAAAAGATAAATAGCAAAGAAAGAAATTTTTAATCCCAGGTGTTCATCTGTGCCTTGTCAAGTGTTCCAGCAAGCTCGTCCCCAGCCTTATGCTCCAGTACACTTTACAAGAAGTTTTCAGGTAATGGGAGTTTAAAAATTAAACTGGTGCACCCTGTGCTGCACGCTCACGAGCCACTAGGGCCCTTTGAAGTGGGTAGAAAAATCCCCACAATTTCAAAGGGCTTTGAAGCTGGCCTGGGCACACAGAGGCAGTGGTTAATTTTACACTCGGATGCAGAGGAGCCCTGCAAGCGAGTAGTGCAGGGGCCGGGACAGCGACGGGAATCACGCCTGCCGCCCCAGCAGGGAACGGCTGCTGGGATCACTGCAGGGGCACAGCCCAGGCAAGGATGTCAGGGAGTCAGCCAGCACAGCATCCATCCTGCAGCCCTGCCTCTGGCTGGCACTAGCTCCTGCTAGCCAGATTTAGGCAATGCAGAAGGACAAGGGAAAAGTAATCTGTCCTTCCTGTAAGCAGTACAAAGGCTGGATCTTGGGATAAGCAGCAACCGCAAAGTACTCCCCTAGGAAGCCACCTTCAGCTGGCAGTGGGAATGAAGAACAAGTTTAGCATAGATTAGCTGTGAATACCCAGAAACACCTTAAAGAGTAAACCAGAACTGGAGCAAAGAGGACACGATATGACATCAAACTACTTCTCTCCTGCAACTGCAAAGGAAAATGAAGGTTCCCTTTGAACAATCATACAGAAAACCTGAGGTCTGGTGGCAGCTAATGGCAGCAGCTCCTTTATCCAGATCTCTTTTTCCAATCTTCTGACAAAAGAAGGGATCAGCCCATGCCTGGTGGCACAAAAGTAGGAAGTCTTGCTCCTGAGCAGGCAGAGGGCACTGCAGAGGGAGAAGGCAGTTCCCCAGCCAGCGCAGAGGCACAGACCCAGCAAGGCATCACCCAATGTGGCCATCAGCCTGACACATCCTCCTCCCAAACCGGGTCCTGCCTTGCCCAGCAGCTCCTGCTGGGTCAAACCAGGGAGCCTACCATTTGCTGAGACACCCCTGCCTCCCTCTGTGTCTCCTGGGGAGCAGGACCACAAGGGCTCCATTCACACTGGCCCACCTGGTGCTGTATCTCCCTTCCCATGGTGCTGTATCTCAGCCCCAGCCCTGCAGCCCTGGGTTGGCCTCACTCCATGGTGGCACTGCTGAGATGCACAGTGCTGGCTTCAAGGCACTGCTGAGGGACTAACCAAGGCCAGGGTGTAAAACCTCAGCATCTCCATATGCATATTGTATTTGGACTCCATTGTCAGAAATGATTTCTTATAGACTCCTCCTGGTCCCCAGGCACAGCAAGAACGCGGCCCTGGAGTCTGAGCACATCCACCAAGGCTTTCTGTAAGCTGTTTTTCCCCATTACAGTGTTATAACAAGATCATTTGCATTGTGTTGTGCTGTTGCTAGTGTCTGATTGTACTCCTTTGAATAGCTTTAGAAGAAAAACATGTAAGAAATAACATCATATTAAAAAAATTAATTCATAGCATAAAATTCAAAGACACATGAAGTATTATGCCATCTATCTGCAAAATATTCATATGTGTCAAAAGTTTCCAGTTGATAAGAAACCATAGATATTTCTAAGAAACATGGTAATTTTTCCAATTTTGTGCCTGAGCTCATTAATCACAATGGTGGATTTTACTCAAGCAATATCTTCTTCTTCTAACCCTATGAGCACTATTTACCATTATTCATCTGGATCTACACAATTTAGTGTGTGATTCTACAAGGACAGGCACACCACACAAACAGCTGCATTTATACAATGCAGTTTGGGATTCAGAAAAGTAAAATTCCCTGAACAAGGCGTTTCCCATTCTAGCACCTGAGTTGAAGATTAATAAACACTTCAGGCTGTTTTAACTATAGTCTCTTCTTGCTTCCTTGGCAACTGTTTTTAATTCCATGTGAAAAACACACACCATAGTATAAAATGGTGGAAAAAAAATTTTGGTAAACTGAGAAAGGGATTAGAAATAAGAATTCCATAGGAAGCTCACACATTACATGTAAAAATTCCCACTATTAAAGAATATATTCAAATAGTCCTTCAGTCTTTCCTTCAGTCTTCAGTTTGAGAACAGTTAATCCTGTCCTTGGAGAGGAAGACGGACAACAGTGGTGCCTTCTTGGCACCTCGGGCTCTCTGTGGAGCACACAACCTGACAGCAGAACAGTGCTCAAGTGAGGGAGAGTTCAGTGGCTGATGGGCTTTAGGAAAACCAGTAGAATACTTTGCAAAAGATGTTTATTTCTACTTGATCGTTAATCTTCTCTACTCACATGTGTTTTGCTCAATTCGAATATTTTTAACCATTTCATCAAAAGAATTACAGGAAATATATTCCTGGATCACTTAGTGATTTTATATTATTGACAGGCTATCCATAACTTGCTTTGCATTTTAAGTACATTTTAAAACATATTTTAAATATGTAAAGTAAGCGCCCCTTGGATAATAAAAAAAACATTTTCAGCTACCAGTTGAAAAAGACGACATATTTGTAGCACTGCTTCAAAAGAAAAAAAAATTAGTTCCCAAATAGTCAATACGTTCATTACTTTGTCTTTTATAGTTGGATAAATATTTAGAGTTGTTATAATTAAAGATTTACCTCACAGTATCATCCTTATAACTCTGTGTGGCACCTTTATATTAGCTTCAATGATTTCCTGTGCTGTACAAATGTGGGAAGTAGTCACTTAAATTTTTTATGGAGTCTGTACTAAAATTAGGGTACCAGTTGAAAAAAAATGTTTCAATTATTGTTATTCATTACATGAATGTAACGACTACGAAAACCTGAAAATAGGGTTTTGGAAGCCACTTGCACTTTCCTTGACATCTTTGATGGCAACAAAAAGAGAAAAAACTAGCATTTTTCTCTTGGCTGGAGTCTGCCACAATGCTGAGTAACACCTTGCCCCTGGCGCAGGAAGTGCTTTTATGCGGAATAATATTTAATATAATCACTAAAAAATTCAGCTCTGAGATTGAGGGAGGTGAAGGTGTACAAATGACTTGGCCATTTGAGTATTTCAAGGTATCACTGCACACTCCTTGGGGCTGAAGGGCAATGTCTGTGCTGTGCCATATGGTGTGGAGCAAAAGCCTCTACCCCAGCTCCCAGCATGTCTAATGCAGGGGTGTGGCATCACAGGCTCCATAAAGCTCTGCAGCTTGCACCACTGCCCCTGAGCTAAATTAGCCCTACTTCTTAGCACAGCTAATGACCTGAGCCCACATTGACACAATACTTGGGTCCCAAAGCCAGCTGGGTTGCTGCTGGCCTGAGGATGTCCAACAGCCATGGTCCATCATACAGTTATATGGACCTGGATGTGGATGTTTTCAAATGTGAATATCTAAATCCAGTGCCAGTGTGATTTATTTGGAGAGTTGGGAGATGGAGCTGAGAGGCTCCCATCAGGCCAGGGGCAGCTGTAGGCTGAGACTCCAATGAAGGCAAATATTTGCAATGCTATATATATCTAGTCACAATAGATTTTTTTTTTTTTTCTTGCAAAGCAATTTACTCTCACCTGGCCAAATGCTTTTGTGGAGAGTGAAACAACTCAAGTGTACTGGCCAATGGCTCTCTCTTAGCCAGCACTGCACTGGCTCCAGGGGTTAGTGGACAATAGGAACTGCTGTCTGAGCAGGAGGGCCCAGGTGGGAACGGAGTACCACATTCAGACTAATGCATTTCCTTCCATTATTCCTCCTGAGTGGGGCAGCTGTCCAAGTATCCAGAAGAAGACAAACCCAGGCTTCGTTGTGTGCTCCAAGGCCAGCCTCATCTGCTAAGTTACATGGATGTAAGAATATAGTTAAAGAAAATACACATACTTTGTACCTGAAATGAGGTGCAAATAATTTTAAATGAAAAACATGAGCTGGTGGATTCCACTAAAGAAAGAAGCTTTTCATTAACAGGAATGTTTCCAGTGAAATCTAATTCCACCCTCTTCTGTTTTAAAACAGTATTTTCGGTGATTTTGCAGGGATGATTTACGTTCTAAAATATCTTGCTCTCCTTTAACCTCCATTGTAGTCAAATTTGAGACATCATATTTTGCTATAGCAACTGTTTGCTTTCAGAAAAACAAAATTTCTCAGGGATATTTCACTTCCCTACAGAATTAAGGATTTGGTAAAAAGTGAAGCAGCAACATCTGAAATCACAGGTTAGGGAATACAGAAGCATGATGTACTGCAAACTCAAGAGTATTGCCAACTGTCACAGTTATTTACTATCTGAAATCCCCAACACTTGGCATCCTTCTAGTTAAACTTCTCTTATTACTTTTTTAAAAAATCAAAAAAACATTTTGAGGAGAAGATAAATAGATGATCCTTTGTAATAGAATTTGCTGTTTATAGGGAAATATTTGCCTTGTTAAACTACCTGAACAAGCATCTTTGATCACTTTGGAAGTGATGACTACCAAATAAAGAATAAATATAACATAAATGTGTTTTTAAAAAAATGAGGTTTGACTGATAGATGATATGAGAGAAACTGTTATAATGAATTCCAGTGGTTTATACAAAAACACACAACTGGAAACATGATTCATGCATATAAAATACTTGATATATTACTTACGAAGAGTTACTGGGTGTCACACACATAAAATGCATGACACAGAGTTGAATACCTCAGCCTTATGCACCTTTCTCACCCAAAAAACAAACACTGTCTCTATCACCTAGCAACAGATTTATTTTTTTTCAATTACAAATGTCCGTAAACTGAGCACAGTATTGGTGCAAGAAAGCTGGAGCATATAGAGACATGTTTCAGGCACTGACACAGAGAACAAAGCACATTTTGACTATAATACGGTAATTATGGTCACCTGGTAATCAGTTCTAAAAAGCCAGCAGTGAAAAACCCCTTGCCTGAGAAAATGCAGACTGTGAGTGTCAAAGCTACTGCGGAGGATGAGACACAGTAGGAATGGAGCAAGCACTGCAGAGCAAGGAGCTCGCACAGGGCCTTCACAGAGCCCTGTCAGACAGAGGAGGAACAGTCAGTCCCAGCTGGGATCCCAGATAGAAGCATCACGGTGGTGATGACTCATTGCTGCAATATTAAAGCATCCACAACCATGTTTTAGGGAAAAAAAAGCACAGCTAAGAGTGGCCATTGTACCTATATATACATCTATCTGCGTGTATGCTAGGTTTCATATAAGCATTTTGAACAGCTTCTGTCATGTTAAAAGAAGTAAGGAATTAGGTAAAGGAACTCAGAGAATTCAGTGTCTCTGATAGCTTCTGGATACCTTTTACCCCAGTATGCATAGGCTCTGTGCACAGTCCTGTATTTAGTTGCATTTGCAAATTGGTTAGTAGCTTTGTTTTGGGTTACATGTGTTCTGTGGTTTGCTGACTGACAGCGTATTCTCTAACTTCAAAATCAAGTCCAAAAAAAATAGATCATTTTAAGCCCCATGCTCCAGGCTGTCAAACAGTCTCCAAACTGCCATAGACTCTCCTTTCTAGTAAGGCCAAGGAAAAGTATTTTCATAATCTGGGTCAGGATGGAGTTTTATGTTTTTGAGAAAAGTATTCCAGGCTTCCAGAACAAAATGCAAATTTTCTAACAATACAGCATATGTAACTGAGAGATCTTTCTCCAAGCTCTCCTCTTCTGTTTCATTCTTTCTTCTATGTTTCTTTTCATTAGTTATACATATCAGTTTTTTAATTTATATTTTCTATATGAAAAAGATCTGGGCAATAAAATTTTGGTATTTAGTCTTCTGAATTCTTCCTCTTTCTGGTTTGGACTGCATTCTTTTCTCTGCTGGAAAAGATAAACATGAGCAGATTTCCAAAGCCAAGCAATATTTATTTTTCCTTCATTGTCCTCACATTTTAAGATATGTAATCAATCATGAAGGAAAGTGTAGCAGTTAGAGTAATAGGCAAGGCTCATCTGCCCAAGTGGTACTAAAGGGAGGTACAGAGAGGAAACAACAAGATGCTGCCAAAACCCTGTCATATGTAGAGACAGAGCCAGGCTGTGACAGAGCACAGATTGAAGCCTCTCACAATACAACGTGGGACCTGCTAAACTGGGACTGACAGTGAAAGGAGAGAGATGAAGCAGGTATCTTCATTCCAGGAAGAAGGGCTAGGATGGGAACAGATCTTTGGAAATGTGTGACGGTTTTCTTGGGTTTTCTCTTTAATTTTAATTAAGCTGTTCTACCAAAACACCTCCTTGACAGTCCCAGAGAGAATAGTGCAGTTAGTATGAATGAACACTGTATATCTTGACAAAGCTATTTGTTGGCTTGACTGAGACAAGTTTTACGCAGCTCAATCCTTGTAAGTGTGGAAACTTTTCAAAACCTCTTTATCTACTGATATATATCCATATATATATAACTTGTCTACCTCATTCTCTTCTGGACTTCTTCACTAATATATCCTTTCTTTTCTCTTTGAACCACCCTTTAATCTTCTGTTCTTTTCTCTTGATGTTTTCCCATGAAAATCTTCTAACTTAACCAGACTTCCTTCGCAAATGTCAGATCCTCTTCACATAAGACACCTTGATGTAAATAAAGATGTGGGAGCAGAAAAATCAAGACACAAGTCTGAAAAGAGAGCTGTCAGCACTCCTCCCATAAATTCTCTTGTTGCAGTAGTTATGATGGAAGTGATGCAGCAGGATGTTTTGTCTGGTGGTTTGGTAGGAACCCAGACAAGACTTTTACTATAATGGTTGTATTTTGACTTAGAATTTATGCATCCTGGATCTTCCCTGGATTATGTTGCCCACACAGAGATAATCCAAGTTTTTGCTTTGTTGTTTTTTTTCTGCTGTTCAAAGAGTGGGTTTAACTTTTCTTACTTTCAAAATAGTGTAGGATTTCCATAGTACCAGTCTAATTGATGGGATTTTTTTTCACTTGCAGTGAAAATTCCTAGAGACTTAACACTCCAAGTTTAATTTAAAATCCACAATATTAAATTGGCTTTGATGTTAAGCAGGGAGAGTCTGCCCAGCCAACTGTAAATACATGTAAAATGCTTACACTTATTCCATTACAGCACACATTTGTTATTATATTAAATCTTTAATAAAGTTACATTAAAAGGCTTCTAAGAGTTAGACAGAAACTTCCCACCGAAGGAAAATATTGAGTAAGTATTTCTGCTGTCTTTAATTCCTTTTGTCTAGACATCACAACAGCCATTAGACTTATCCTGCCAATGTCAATACAGTCCCTTGAGGATATGTGGCAAATTAACAAATTTAGCAATAAAAGTAATGGGCTGAGAATTAGCCTAACTATAGCAATAATTCAGCATCTATTAATGAAATACACAGACACACTCATGCATACAAATATACATCCTTACAGGCACATATATGTACACGCATCATTTCTGAACCAAATTCCCCAACTCGTACCATAGCAAGTCTGGTTTTTCCACATTGATTTTTACATGCACAGTTTTTCATAGCAGATGGATCTGACAGTTAGGCCATTAAAATGGCAATGAATGAGAATAACAACATGGATGTATAGTGCCAGATCTATGCACAACCATAAAAGTGCCCACACACTGCAGCAGCCACTCTTCTCTGAGGTGAGTGAGCCCAGGAATCCCCTAACTCTCACTGAGTACCTGCATGAAGGCACCCCATATTCCTATTTTTGTCTTCTGTCCCACCTCTGTCTCAGATGCCCCACTAATCCCAGATGGACTAATCCTCCTTGCAGATGGAGCAGAGTGGCACAGGAAGAGCCCTCTGCCATCTCTGTGGGGCTGGCAATGGCATGGCAGGACATTCAGATGAGCCCCTGAGCCTTTTGTCACTACATGTTGCTGGCTGCTCTGGTGGGGTTACCTACAGCCCCTCCACAGGTGCTCCTGCAAGCAGGCAGGAACCAAAGAGTCTCTCTGAATGCATTCACTGGGTTGGTGAAACCCGAGAATTGCACCATTTTAGGGTGAATATTTTCCTGTTGGAAACAGGGCAGTGGCTCTCACTTCACAAGCAGATACATGGAAAAGCTGGGGTGTGGGTGGGGGAAGGGATGGGACACACAAGTTGTTCCAGCAGAGGTTCCATCTTCAATTGGGAAAAAATTGACTTTTTATAGTGTGAACCATCAATCACTGGAACAGCCCCCCCAGGGACAGGATGAAGTACCCATAAATGGAGGGTTTTAACATGCAATTGGACAGGATGCTAGATAATCTCCCCTGGGCTCCCTCTCCCATGAAAGACTGGGCCAAATGATCTTTCAAGATCCTTTTTAGTCTGGGCTGTTCTGTGGTTCTGTAGTTTGGCTGGAAATCTGCTTGAGTTCTCCTGACATTTCCAGGAGATCTGGGAGTCCCACAGCCAGGAAAAGTTTTTCATGAACAGTTTTAATTACGACAGTCTTCTAAAAAAAATGCATTAAGAGCAGAAGAGAAACTCTGTTCTGTCACAGTGCAATGGACAAAACCATAATCCAAGATTTTAGCATTCCCTGTAGTTTGTTAGTGCATTGAACAAAAAGACCAAACTCACCTGTAGT
Source organism: Sitta carolinensis (assembly GCA_032173965.1). NCBI lineage: Eukaryota > Metazoa > Chordata > Aves > Passeriformes > Sittidae > Sitta > Sitta carolinensis. The sequence continues at coordinate 100,610,444 of CM063283.1, forward strand.
GAGATCTTTCCCTTGGTTCTTCATTCCTCAAATTGAACAAAGTAATCTGAGGGAAGAGAACACAATAGTCTCTTCCTGATACACAAACTCCTCCTTTTCTATAAGAGCCCTAAACAACCTTTTCCCCCAAGCTCCATTTCCTTTGACACAGAACACATACTAACTCAGCAGCCTTGCAATAACTTTATACCCATCTCATTGTCACTGGGTGGTATCTGCAGATCTAAATATTACCAAGATCAAAACTGAATAATGGACTTGTAAAATATTTTATTCTCTTTAAAATAAGAAATCTCTATTTTTCATAGACAGCATCCCATACTACAGTTTTCTTGAAATCGTTAAGACCAAATATTATACCAATAATGAAGATAGTTATGGCTATTACTTTTTGTGAATTTTCAGTGAGTGTGTACCTCTCTGAATATATTACAATACTATATTTATCCTACATTATTTTTCAAACACTGCCATTGAATGTTATAGTAAATTTCAGGTTATAAAATTATTGTACAAATTTCAGCACTAGATGAATATTATCCACACTGACAAGATCAGATTCTGTCTTCACATACCTCTCCAAAAGACAGTGGGATTTCATCAAGTTTAACTATGGATCAGTTTGGTATTAGGGAGATAAACTCCAGATTTTTTTAAAGAATAGCTATAGATTACAGTCTCTATGGCTTCAAAAATTTGATATCATAGATGGCAACATAAATGGCCTTAGGATGATATTACACCTTAAATCTCTTTTTAAATGAGAGCAAAACAAGGAAGTTTTACACTTTTAAGTATGGATGCTGTCATTAAGCTGCTTTGACCAGTCCTGAAAGAGTTCATGATTTTTTTTCTGTTTGTTGGTTGCTGTCACCACAGCAACTAACTGGTTCTACATGAAGTTACAGCGCAAGCCAGCAAAGCTGTAATGGAATACATTCCTTAGTATGAGTCAACGCCTGCACTGCAGAGAAAGTACACTGCTTTGGAAATAGGCTCTAAAATGGTGGTCAGACTGGAAATAAGACACTGTCCAAAATCAGATTTGTCCCTCTTCCATGTATTTTTAATTATAAGTACTTCAGTTATGCTTTGTGGAGGATTGGGGATCCTGGTCCTTCGGTGTGACTGCCTCAATGGGGAGGGAGCTGCAGCCGAGGCTGTCCTGTGCCCTGCAGGACACACACACACAGATCTCTATCGCTCACAGGGGGGCTGGCAAATATTCCCTTTGGGGTGGTGATTTCCACACTGTGTCCCACAGACCCCTGGGGATTTGCTGACTGCTTCTGTAAGGTCTTTCAAACGGGACTGTAAAACCCAAGACTACTGGCATTATAATTTAAATTCACTATCCCATGATCTGTCTTTCCCTCGGAAAAGTGTAGATGGTCAACAACTCATAAAACATTGAAATTCACTGATCTGTACAATGGAATAGGACACACTGTGTGAAGTGAGTCTTCTTCAGCCAATATAAAACCAACATCAGAAAAATTCTGGTTGCACTGAGATTTATAAGCACTTTATACTTATACTGCTGCAGATGCAGAAGACCAGAACTTTTCACTGCATAAGCTGCTTCTGTTCATGTTGTATGAAAAACAGTAGACATTGATTAATAAAGGATCAAATATATTTTGTCATGTGATTTTCAGGGGAGAACTATGTGTCAAATCATTAATTATAAAGGCAAATCCGATGAAGAGTAAATTTAAATTATATTCCAAACAGCAAATCACAGTAATGATTAAAATTAAGTAAATTATTAACCCAGTGCATTTAATAAGATTCATTTGAGCTTACCAGTCTGTGAAGGGAGTTGCAAGAATTTTATATTTTTGTTTTAAAGCAATATTGCATTGCCCATGTTCATAAATCAGCAATCAGAGAAAATCTAAGAGTGGATTATTTTTTCACCAGTGCAATCATAGTGGCTTTGGACATCTTTTTTTCTGAGAACAGAATGACAGCTTGCTTTGCATCATAGCTATTATGTCACCTGCCTTAAAAAAATATTTTTCTAGAACTCCAATCACAGGCTGGTAACCCCAAATATAACCTGTCACATTTGTCCTAATAAATACAACACATTAATTATCAGCAATTTAATAATTCTTTCTTCTTGGAATTCCTTTCTGTAACATGATTTAATGTTACTTTTTTCAAAGTTTCCCTATAAACAAATATTATAAATGTCTTAAAATTAAACAGTCACTTTCTTATAATAACTCCAAATTACAAAATACATTTATTCCCTTAACCACGGAGCTTATTAAAGGTTTATGTGATATATCAGAGTTAGAAATAAATTGGTCAGGACATAATTTTGTTCTCAGTTTAAAGTAACTGCCTGATCTCATTATCTGATGCTCTCCCTTCTCCCCAGATATATTTTCACATACGACTTTAAATCTTGACAGCTGTGAAGCTTATTTTTATCCTACCACTTATGGGCAAATTGCAGCCACAGAAATCTCATTAAAATTTTCAAGCAGACTTACAGGGGCCACCCTAACTATGATTCATCCACACTCACAGGTAGAACAGTTGCTCAGAACATGAAATGCAGTGATCACTTTGCCTTCTGTCTTACAACATACAAAACATAATACTAAATAATAGAAAATAATTTGTAATTTATTCCTCTCACTTTGATAAATATTAATAATTTGGGTTATCATTATCACCACTATTAAGCAAATGTGATATTTTTCTAGTAGCTCAAATTTTCTGGCCATTGTTCTCGTTATGCTTTTCTCTATGAGATTTCTTGGGGTGAAACCATCAAGGATGATATTTTATGTACAAAAAGCTTATTTTGTATATATAAAAATGTTGTACTCTTTAAATGTATGACTTTATTATAACCATTTTGAGATACTTGTGTTTTCACTTTCTACTAAAGGGTTTCAGAACAGTACAAAGTATTCCAGTATCTACACTATAAACAAAGATAAAACAATTTTCCTGATTCTTCACACTATTTTCCATTTTATACAAGCATGGATTATTTCATAAAACATATTTGAAATTCCATTTTGATGAATGAAACATCACTCAAGCCTTCAAGGTAACTGCCCCAAAGTACAAAATTTGCAAGAGGAGCTATTTTCTAACACTACATTAACAGTAGTTCCAAGTCTTGACATTGGTTTTGTACATTTCTTTGCTTCTAGGAAGTGGTTTAAAAATCTGGACTCAAAGCTTTGACAAGCTAAAATACTAAATATTCCCACAGTGCTGCTCAGTCATCCAAGATGATGCTTGAGTTCATTCTGTACCAGTTTCTGAATTTTCTCTTACAAAAGGCAGAATGTTTCCTTTTCAAAAGGACAGCTGGTTCTTCTGTGTATCAGAAAGCGAACATTAAATCATAACTAGATGGAGTTCTCCAATTGTACATAACTTCTTTTTTCAGGTAAGAACACCAAATGCCAAGAGTTCCTTAGAGAAGGTTACCTTGTGCCAATCCACACATACAGAACAAGCAGGACTTCTTGAAGGTGTTGATGAAATTCATCCCATTGCAAATTAGACCATACGACACATGAAAAGCTCCCTCTGACCCAATTTGTAAATTACACAGTGAAGGGGACTAAACCAATTTAGGATTTCCTTTCATCCTGCCTCTCTCCTTCCTTGCAACTGCACGTTCCCCAGACACACACTTGGTTTTGCTGAAAGGACCAGGCCTGTAATGGGGTCTGCTTTGCTGTATGTAAAGCTTAACTGCAAAAGTATCTGCAGGATGGAGGCCAGTTTGACTGGCAAGTAGAAAACTTTGCTCTGTTTTCCTTTATACTTATCTACCAGTGGCTGGAAACATAAAGATTTTTTAAATGGTGTAATCATCAGTTAAAAAATGCTGGTAGCATAGCTTCATCAAACTGGAAAGCCATGAATGAGACATATCCTGATCTCGTGCTTACTGGCTCTCTGTGACTGGAATGACTTTATTTCACAAAGTACAAGCCTAAGGAGCCAGGTCCAGATACCACACAGGAGAGTTACCAGAATAACAGTGATCTAATGTATTTATTTTGGAGAGGGAAACCTAAACGTTGTAAAATGTACTTCAAGAATATCTCTACTGCAAAGTGCAAAATAAAAGCAACAAGTTGGAGATAAATATAGACTCTTGCCCTGGGCTTGATGGAAAAGAGACTGTTTCAAAAACAGTGCTCATAAGTCTAGGGAACCAAGATTACCTTAGGTCAAGCCTCCCATAGATCTATTTTCCATTATGGGTTGGATATGGAGGATAATTGCAGTAATAATTTCAATTATAATAAAGACTGAACAAGATTTCCATATGCCTAAAAACTAAACCAAACTCCTGTGTACATTTCAGTCTTTGTAGCTACAAAGGGTCAGAGCAGGAAGAAATGGCAAAATCCCCTCCTTTTTTAGTATGCATTAAAAAAATCCACTAGAGGTATCTGCATTATTTCAGCACCTGCCACACCAGAAAAATAATCTCTGGAATCCATTTGGAGTGCAGTTAAAATGTTATTGTGGGTTTTGCTTGTTTAATAGGAGATATGGAAAAGGAAATGAAATTTCAGGAGCTGTCAGAAGAGATTAAATCAGTATCACCAAATTTCTGGATTCACTTTCTGCTTTTGTTTCTCCTTAAATGAAAAAGAAATTGACAGCAAAAAATGTAATATACTCTGATACTCTAATGGGTTCAAACGCACCAATGAACTGAGGGTGGGGAAGCACTGGGACAGGTTTTACAAAGAAACTGTGAATGCCACATCCTTGAAAGTGTTCAAGGCCAGGTTGGATGGACTTTGAGCAACCTGGTCTACTGGAAGGCTCTCTGCCCATGGCAAGGGTTTGGAACTAGACAACCTTTAAAGTCCCTTTAAACCAAAACTGTTCCATGGTTCTGAGATTCTCCCAACTAACCTTTCTTTGCTCTGAACTTGTATCTAATCCTAGATACATAGTAGGCATGCATTGCTTTGAAGATATTTGGTGTCATGGTTGAGAAGGTCGCTCTAATACTTGGTTTATTCTACTTAGTACAAATTAACACTTAACACCTGCCTTTCTTGTCTGTCATGATCATTGTTACATGTGATTCTTCTCACCTACATGTGGCTGTTTCAGAATAAGCTTATATTCAAAGACAGTCTTTTCCATAGGTCCATTTATTTTACTGGTTATAACTCTGTAGGATTGTTTACCTCTTTAGTACCTGTGAAGTTTAAATAATGAGCTCAGACAGCATGATTCACTTCTCTGTCTCACCTCCTATAAATGAAACTATGAAACAATGAAAGATGACCCCACCATTTTTCAGGTAAACTTCTGAATCCTTTCATTTGACCTTACTATTCTGATTTCTTATTTGCACGCCTTTTTTCCTATCCTTAAATTATTGTCCATAAGTAAATTTGAATTTATTTTATATTTCACTCCCATTTAAATCTTAGTTCAAGGATGAGCTCCTGCACGAAATCTCAGGCTTTTACTGTCCACAGTGGATGGCTGTGGTTACAGAATCACCCCCAAGAAAAGAACATATCACTGTTAACCTTTTGTCCTTGGAGGTGTTCTCTGATTTCATGCACTGTACGCTGATGTCTGGCAGTGCAGCATCTCATGTGCATGTTTCTCTTGAGGCATATTTTGTAGGTGTTTCTAATGCTGGCATTCTTTCTGTTTCGTATGACTGACATGTAATAGAAACCTGTACTCCCTGTGCCTTTGCTCTGACTTTATGCTCTGTCTGGATGGAACCCTGTTCTTTCTTCCTTCTTCTATTTTTGTATGCATTGGATACTTCTTTGAGAAAGTTTATTCATAAAAGTTGGAAAGTCATCATTATTTAATTAGTAACATAATGATGCCCTCAAACTTAATTTGTTAGAGGGAGGTGTATACTGCTTGTGAACCGTTTTATGTACACACACTTGTACTCAAAAATAAAGCACAGCTGCTATGCAAAAATGCCCATGCTAACTCAAACAAGATAGACAGAGAACCATTTTATCACATCTGAATTTCTTCTGGCATGAAGATGATTTGCTATAACTCTAGCTCAGTATCTCTACATGATGCTGCTTTTCCATGACAGATGATCTTTTTAAAAAATCTATTCAAAATATGGATTTTCAAAATTATTCTTAATGGATCTCCACTTGAAGGAACAATATAAATCAAGACATGCCGGCATTACCTGCATAAAATTTCAAAGCACTTATACCCACCAGCAAAAGCCCAAAAGAATTCCCCTGAATGAAATTGGACAGATGTGAAACCACTAAAAGAAAGAATATCTAAAAAAAGAGCAGTAATCTCAAAATCAATTTTCATTAAGATCTGAGTTTCTCCCCACTCTCTGAAATATGCAGATTCGGGTATGCTGCTTTTACTTCCCCAGGTACTCACTTCTCCTAGCACAGGTCAAATTAGCATCATTATGGCCTTAGTTGCAATGGGGCTGTTTGCACCAATATTACTACAAGATTACGGCTTTCCAAAACATGCATGGTCACTTTTTAAATTGCCTTTAATTATGTCAAATTTCAGCTTGACAACAGTAAATGTTCAAATTCATCAGGAACTTAATAAACTGGCTGCCTAGATATTTTTCAAGATGCCTTCAGGGAAGGCTGACAGACCCACAGGTTTGTTTTTTTTTTGCATATAAACATCCCACTGATAACAATGCAGGTTTGTGCATGCAAAAAGAGGATGCAAGCCTTTGTTTTCAGAATTAATGTCCTTGTAACAATGGTCTGCATAGAAGTATTGTCAGAAACTCTCATTTTAAGGTCCTTGAGATTCATTATATTCTAAGATTGGTGATCTGGTACTACAAAGGGTTACAATTAACTGCAACTTCCCTACTGCTGAATGATAGTCTGGTTAACAGGAATCTTTCCTCTTCCACTCAGTTACAGCAGTTTTCCAGCTATGGAAGGAATAACAGGCTTGCAGAAATGAGGTCTGGTAAGAAATAGTACCAGAATAGCAGTCTAGATCAGACAAAGCAGCCGGCAGCCTGTGGGATGATTTTACTCCCTCTGATGATTCAAACTTCTACTGTGGCTGCAAATATTTGGACCCTTTCTTTGATCAGAAATAATTCCATCCAAATTGAGAGAGCAGCACAAATGGACACAGATGTGCCCAAAACTGGCATCTGTCCCACTGAACCATTAAGAAGCCCTGACCTAAGCATCAGTGAGCCTCAGAAGGTGACATTGTCTCATTCTGGTTTTCATGGGGCCAATACTTTATTTAAAAAAAAAAAATAAAAATCAGTTCTTATAAATAACATGCTACAATAGCTCAAGTGCTCAGTAAAAATAGCTCAAGTGCTTATTTCAGTGTCATTGTGGGACTTACATTAATTCTAATATATTCACATGAAAATTAATTACACTTATAAGGGCAAGATGGTACCTTTAATGTCATACATTTCATTTGATCCAAAGCATACTGTTCCCTGCAAAATGTTTTAGTCTTTCTAGTGATACATCTTTTGATGGCATAGGGAATCTGCAACAGAGGTATGGCTGAGGCAAAACTACATGCACTGGGAGAAATGAAGAAGTTATTCCTATCTACTGTCCAGAAGAAGTCAATCCAGAAGAAATTCGTTAGGTATTTTATTCCATTTCCTTCCATTTATTCTCTTGAACATTTTTTAACATATAGCTAACAAAAAGCTTCAGACTACATAAGGCTTTATAAACATTTCAGTTATAGGTAGGCCAAGTGCATAATGTAATTAGTAAAATCAGTACCATATTAAGGCAAACCAGAAAGAAAATCAATTGAATACAGCTGCCTGAAGCACCACCATTTTATGTTTCAAACTGTGGCCTTTCCTCTGCTGTACAAGTGGAAAGAAGTATGCATGACAAATGAGGGACTTCTTTAGCTGGCTGAATGTTCGTGTTCAAAAACGTTTGGAAAAGTAACAGGAAAACTCGCACTGGCTCAAATTTCATTTGCTTCTATTTTCTGATCTGTTCCTTCAACTAAACTTCTCCTAGAAGAGCTATAAAAAAGTCCACTCTGGAAATCTACAACATTCATACCACTTTGGGTCAGCCAGCTGGGACACTTGTTTCAAGCAATTTTCCAGCCATTGAGAGACATTCTCAAATGTTTGTTCATCCATCTTTCCAGGTCTTGTCTTCTGCTGTCCAAGTGAAGAAGGGTAAAAATAATATTCTAATATTGTGCATCCCTCTGTTTCATTGCTGCCTACTCCTCCAAGTACCCATGACTACCATCACTGAGTTTTCCCTCTTAGAACTCTCTCTGGATAAATAATAGAATTGGAAATCGATATGCAGTCATAATGGTTCTGAAATGGGCTTACCCAATTCTTTTGTCCAACATAGATCTTCAGATCCTTTAAAGCATTGATCAAGCTGAATGTCTAAATAACTCATTACGTGTTGCAATTAGAATGGTTTAAAATCTTTTAGGAGTTAAATTCTGAAGAAGAAAAAAACATATAAGGTGTATATAAAAAACAAGCAAGATGTATCTATCCAGCCACCCTGCAATCTTAAAAATGTCTATTCCAGCCTTTGTGGAAACCAGATACTTGGTCTGTGTGTTTCTACTGAAAAATTGGAAAATTAATGCAAAAGGAGAACCCATTTCACATGAAACTAAAACAAATTGCTATGCATCTTGCTGGAAATTACTGTTGCATAGTGGTATAAAAATGAAACACATGAATTTTTCCTTATCTGTTGCCATTCCTACTTACACCATGTCCTTCCTCTGCAAAACTTACTTTCATCAGGTAAATGGGCTAGCAGAATTTTATCAGTTTGTTTTCATTGCTAATATATACATTGAAATAGTTGACTCTCTTGATGTATCACCTTTATTTGAGAATTAAAAAAATAGTAACCTAAAAAAAAAAAAAAAAAAAAAGAAAAAAGAAACATCCCAAGAAACACAATTTGAGTTTTGACTATTGAGGTTTCTAACAGAAAAGAAAATCTGGGAGAACACTGCTTGTCATACGAAACAGGAGATAGATAATTAAAAGAGAGCAGAGGGAGGTGGGAGGTGGTATCACACAGTAAAACTATCCAAGACAATTGTTGTATGAAGTTTATGGGACTCTAAAGCAATTGAAGTTAGGCAGACAAAAATAAATAAATTCTGCCTTATTTGACAGAGACTGTAAAATTAATGAACACTTAAAAATAGTTCCAAATATGAACTCTTCCTCATGTTTAGTCATTGTTTAAATGCAGCTGAGGTTATTCATGCTTCCAAACTCTGAACATAGGATACACAATCTTCAAATATTGTAATGATTTTTTCTGTTTTCTTTCAAAGTATTGTAGGCTTGTATTTTTGACTGCAAATATGCACATATTGATATATTTGAAAGCTAATACACAGTGGGGTTGACTGCAGACATACTTAAACAATAGGAAGCTTCTCATCGATTTTGACTGAGTCTGGAGAAATCAGTGAGCTGAAAACCAGTATGATACATCTTGTTCTCATCAAGATGGTAGATACACAGACAATCCTTCCTAGCCTCCACCAGATGCTTTCTGAAGAGACATTCCCCTCCTCCTCCTGTGGCTTTACAGTGAATTGCTCTTCTGCAAATATTTTTGCAAGCAAGTCTATGTTTGCAGCACACCTTGGCCCTCCAGGCCAAGACTCCTAGGTTTTGCAGGTAAGATAAACACATCAAGGAGATAGACAGCTGGAATAAAAATCATCTCTGTGCAGGGTCAGCTAGAGCCATGGGCAAAGAGCTGGGATTTGCCTTTGCCCGGGAAGGTCCCTGGGAAGTCCTGCTGGTTGCTGCTGGCACCAGAGAGGTCCTTGGCGTGCAGCACTGCTCAGGCAGTCATGCTGCCTGTGCTCCCCATCTCCACCCAGGCCTCAGGGGCCACAAACCCAGCTCCACACAGCTCTCCTCACAGTTTTATAGCTCTCCCCACTCCTTCCTGGCCCAGGACACAGCTTCAAATTTTGCTTAGCCAGCTCAGCCTCCCCAAAACTACTGAGAAGTTTTGGGCCGGTGCTACCTTTGGCCTCTTGTTCGGGACTTGCCTGACTGACAGCAAAACAGCAAAAATCTAATATCAGAATGTAAAGCAATATTCTGAGTCTTTCGGACAAAATTGCATGGAAAAGCCTTTTTAATACCAAGAGAATAACATTTAGAAAAAACTGTGTAGCCAGTAGCCATTGACCTGTAATTCTCAGGACCAGGTGACACTGAATTAAGCTCTAACAAAGCTGTACTTAATTTAAAAACCTAGGAAGAAAATAATAATACAGGGCTCATTCTACTCATGCAGATTACCAGAAGAGATTCAGCAATCTGGTGAAAGTTAGCCATGTTTCTTTAACAAATCTTTACATTTAAATATTTTTCAACCTTCCTCAAGAAAAGAAAAAACCTGGATGGAGTGTTGTCAGGCTGAGGGGACTACTCTTCACCTCTCTGAAGTTCTGTTTGGTTTTTATTCTAATCCCCATTCTATTTGAATGCATTTAGAGCAGTCTTAGTTGTGTAATCGAAGACAGTTCGACAGTCGAATGCCCTAAATGGAAAAAAGAATTTCTGAAACTGTGAGATTAGAGAGATAAGTCTTATTCCACATTCCTCCACAAAGGGGTAAGAAGATATTTTAGTATCAAAGCTCAGGAAGCCAGATTAAAGAATGTCCTCAATTCTGTAACTTGATTGATTTGCTTTCATAAGCATTCTCTCCTATAATTATTTGCAGGGTTTTTGCACATGGACCCAGATGCTGAAGTAAGTGGCATCATATCATCCCAAACTAGAGGAAGGAAGGAATGAATCACAATCCGCTAAGGGCTGTCAGGATCAACGTGGCTTAGTGCAAAATGGCTTTATATCGTAAGAGTTTGGTATAGAATGTTCATGACACATTGCTCAGGGTGGGGTTTTTGTGGTACATGACCCTTTCTGTAAACCACAGCACTGGCTCGGATTTTGCAGAGGTTAAAAAAACCTGCAACCAATGCTGCTGTGTTTTTCTGGTGCAGGGAGAAGAGCGGTATAGATTTGATTCCACTCAGATGTACAGGCTTCATTCAAACCAAGTAGACATCGAAATTGTTGAAGGACAAATTTAACTAGGCATTCCTTCCCCTGGGCGAGCAAGGTACTGGGGGCAATAGTAAGAGATCAGATACTGAGACATCCCTTTAACATTTTGCTCAGGAAAAGGAAATAAACACCACGGACTCGACTGGAGAAGCGATACCAAGTGGTCACACCCATTCTAGTGTAACCAGTTTATTTTCAGTTTGTTCCCTTAATGTTATCTTAACGTAACTTTCCCAAGTAACGAGGCGCCCCACAGCTGAAATGATTCGCTACTGACGGCAGGGGAAGGTGCAGAGGCACTTCCACCCCAGGAGAAAAGTGCGGATGCGCTTCCATCCCTGGGCTACACTGCCGCCTCATGGCACTTCTGCTACGCAGCTCTCGTTTCCGCCCTCCGGAACACCAAAAAGCCCTCAATCAAAGAATAGTCATCTATGATTCTGCTGGTAACACAATTCTTACAAATTGTGCCTGTACTATTCAATTTTATTATTTAGGACATATAAGGAAGCACATAATCTCCCATTTATTTCAGGAGAGACACAGAGTTGTGATTCTCTGCCCCTCTGAGAGGGGTGGAGGATCACAACTTAGTTATTAGTAAAATTGGAAGAGTGGTCTGACAGACAGGATGTAAATCCTGTGGTTTATAGCTAGCTGTAGAGAGCAGTAACCAGCAAAGGAAAGGCAGTCAGTGAGCAAAGGAGCTGGCAAAAGTCCTGCTGGAAAGAATTTGCTCTGAGGTGGCTCACAAGTGAGTGTTGCTCAAAAATATTCTGGCACTGTGGAAAAGGAAGGTGTTACATAGAGCTTTATCAACAGAAACATTATCTCTAAGGTTCTGGAAAATACAACACAGCAGAAAAAGGATGCCTGTGTAAAAAAACATTTAGTAGAAACAGATTCTTCACAAAACTTTCCATGAACTTGGGTTCCACAAATGTTTGTTTAAAGCATTTGCCTGAGGCTTCTATACACAAAGCCTAAGATCTCAATTTTGAATAAAACTATACATTTGTATATACCTGAAAGACATAGATGAAAATATCAAAATGCAGAAGGTCTGAACTGAGCCTTGAACATAACTTTTTTGTGAGATCCAGCAACAACAGAAAATATGTTTGATTTCTTTTGCTCACAGTTTTCAAGCAGATCAGTGTTACATTCAAACAACTCTACAGTAGCTAGGCTTACACAGAAGGGTAAAGTAACATCTCCTTTCTCAGGGACTTTAGTATGTAAATGTGTAGAACCTTTTCAAGCATGAAAAATGACATTATAACTTTATTATCATCTTTTTCTTTCAAGATGTTGGTGTTTCCCAAATAATAATGCAGAAAAGCAATCAGAATGAGTAACAGAAATTTTACTTTCTTAATCCATTTTTCTATCCCTACTAGAAGCAAAACATCTGGAAGATCCTAGAAAACTGCCTTTCTTCCAAAATCCAGTGACTCCAAAGGAAACAAATAATCTGAAGGATTTTGACAGTACAGTTAAGTGTTCTAATTCCCCCTAAAGCTGTAACTACTAGAGCATAGAGGACTGAATGGGAATTAGCCAAAACGGATGGGAGGCATAGAACAAATAGAGCCATTTTCAGTGAGAAATGCAGAGAAGCGATGTGGACCTGAGAAAAGGAAGAGAGGAATACTGATAAAAGAAATGTTTGGATAGGAAAATCGAATGAGAGTGGAGAGAACAAGAAGAAAAGTGGGAGAAGATAAACAAATGGAAATGCAAACCAAAGAATAACGAAAGAAAAGATTGTCTCAGCTGAGTAGTTTAAAACAGAGTATAGAGTATATATCCATATTTAGAATGGGAGGATGCATCTGGAGTGAAGCTGGTGATTTAGATTTTAAATATGGAAGAGGAACTAAGACTACATCTGTTCTGTTTGACAACTCAATTTTTCAGCCCAGTATCAGGATCTGGTTCCTTGTCATTCACACCTGAATATGTTCATCCACTTGTGTGCTCTCACTCAGAGTTAATTGACTGCTTCCCACCAGGAAGAAGTCAGGGCAGGGACCTGGAGGCTGCTGTGTGGCCAACACAGATAAGACTATGCCACCATGTTCCCCAGCCTGTCCTCCAAAATGAATGGAGCCAGCCCACCACCCACCACAGAGGTGAGCACACAGCAGAGTCCCCCTGTACTGCCATTCAAATGCCACTCAGAAGGGCTGCTACATGGCCTCAGTTTACTTCAAGCATTTTGAATTAAATGAACATGAAGAAGAGAGATTACAATATTACATATGGTGCCCCTCAGGAGACCTGGGCAAGCGTGTCACGGCACGGATCCTCCCGCGGAGGAAATGAGGCTGAAGCAACGTGGCCACAAGCTGTTCCTTGGCAGCCACCCTGGCTGCCTGCTGAGTTAGAGCTATGGTGGCACCGGAGGAAGAAAATTCATGCTGCAAACTTCTGGCTCCTGGAATGAGGTGGGGATTGCTTTCACCTGGATGCAGACAGTGAGCTGGGGTTAGTTCTGGATGCTCCCCTCTGCTTTCAACCCAACGGCAGACATTTGTAACAGCAGCTGCAACCCGAAAAATAACATTTTAGGATCACACCCAGAACAATAGAACACAATGAGTTTTGGCCAACTGCCACGCAACACACCCTTGATGTAATACTAAAGTCACACATGGCAAGGTACTCCATTATGAAATCTTACATAATCATCTTTCATTATTTTCTAGCGTCGTTCTCTGCTTATGATTTTATGTTTTTCTCTTCATTGTTTACCTCATTCGTGAATTAGCTTTCCACATTAGTTTTCTGTAGGACAATTTAATAATTTCTGGATGTTTAAAGAGCTTTTAATAAAGAAGACACATGAATATTAATGAAATACCACAAAAAGTAAAAAATTGGCAGAGGTTATATAAATCAGTGCTTTACTGTACTTCCAGGGAGGAAAAAAATGCATCATTTGCTATATAAATCACTCTTTCAAATGACTATTAGAAGTGTTGATAACATCTGTCTAAAATTGTGTAACTATGAAAATTGCTGGGTTTTTTTCTTTCATTAGGAGAAGGAACAGTTAATGGCACTGAACTTGAAATTATCTTAACTGCATTCTTTTGTAATAATAATAATAGTAATAATAATAATAATAATTTTCCTTTGAGCAGGAGTAATTGTCCAGTTAACAACTGTTCAGTGATCACTTTAAACTTCTATTTCATAGTGTTGCTCAGTGAAGTTGGTACGTGAGTTTACCAGAAGCTTCCTGTCTTACGTATAGATGCCAGTACACTTCATTCTTTTGACGAATCTCATTTGGAGAATGTGAAAATTATTAAAAGTAAAAGATGAATCCTTGTTTTGCCATGCACTACAGGAAATCCTGACAGCCTCAGCATCCTTCCATGAGCAAATCACCCCAGCCCATGGCCACTTGGCCTTGCTATAAACCTGAGTTGGGCAGGACAGTCCTATGCATGCCTCATGAGTCTCACAGATGTAACTTGTGTGTGCATGAACACCATCAATGTGCATGAATCTATCAGTAATCTCTCCAGGAATGTGCAGACTGGCTGATAAAAATGCAGGTTGCAAGCCTCCAGACAGGTGGCTACACTATTCAGAAGTGTCCTGGGTCCTTCTGGAGGTGTCACAGCACCTTGGAAGCCTTGGAGAAATCACACACAGTCCTTCAGGATAATGTTTTCTTTAGCTGCAGAGCCACTCCCTGCCTGCAGAACATCTCCAGCAAGTCTGATGGAGACTGCCAAGTACTTGCTTTCCAAGCAGTGAAGCGCTACAGACTAAAGACCCCCTAGGAAAAATACCTTTTGAGACAACTGATCAATATTTTCACTTTGCCCTTTATTTTCCCAGAGGTCAACTACTGTTGCCGCTGTTGCTTCCTCATGAAGGAAGCCTAAATATGCTTAGTAATGTGGAACTGACTTGCAATATCCAAAGATTCCACAAGAGGGTCCTGCAGAGACCTGCCTTTACCAGCATGTTTGCAAGAACTGCTTTATCCCTCGGGACACTGGAAACACTGCTCCCAGATGGGTTTCATGATTGCAAAAGTGATAATAGTTTCAGACTTTTTTATTAGATGTGAAAAGCAGTAGCATCATTTTGCTTCTTTTATACATCCCAGCCTATCTAAAGGCAAAGCATATGCCAAGGAACGTGCAGGCAGCAACGCAAAGGCAGGATGCTGAGCACTGCCAGAGCCCCGCACTGTCACCAGCACTTGAAGCTGCAGAGAATTTGGTTAATCTTCAGTCCTCTAGCAAGCTGACACAGAGACTGGGTTTGTTTTTCTGAGAACTAACCAAATACATGAAAAGATAGGCTTTTTCACAACACGTTTATGAGATGAGAGATGGCAACCTCTCTTCCTACTCTGTGTTACAGACAAGGTGAGGAAGAAATCACATTAGCCACCAGTGTACTTATTAATGGAACAGAGGGGAAGCCAAGGAAGGAGGTGAACAGTACAGTGGGGATCCAGACGAGGCTGTATTTTGGAAACAGATGGCACTTTCAGTCTTCTCTGATGGAGTCGAGGGTGTAGTTTGAGAGTCACATTTTCACTGGAAATGATGCCTTAAACATTAATCGCTTGTGCTGCACTTGAGCCTTGCGCAACCCGCAGGACTCAGCAGAAACAAGCCCTTGTGATGCCAACAGGTGAACAGGATTTACTTTCTGGGTTTTTTGGAGAGGAAGAGGGGCTAAATGCACAACCCATCAGCTGTACCTGTTCCGTGTCCATCCGCAGGAACAGACAAGAATGCTGCATGTCAGCACCGCCCAGGGGAGCCGAGCAGGGCAGAGCGCAGCCAGGAGCGCAGCACGGCGGGCTCGCCCGGCCTCGGCAGCGGCAGGGCAGGCTGCCCGCAGCAGCGGCGGGAACAACGTTAACTTAAATCTCAACTTTAATTGACTCTGCGACATCAACTTAAATCTAAACTTTGCTGTGTATTTCCCAAGGGATGGATGTCTGTGATGTTAAAAGGAAACAGTCTCAACACTTACTTTATGCATTTAAAAAAACAGGGAATGCGCTCGCACGGCGCAGCTCTCGCATTGCAGCACATTAAACCCCCAAACCTGAGTCACAGAATCAATGAGGCTGGAAAAGACCTCTGATACCACCGAAGCCCAACCCATGACCTGACACCACCACGTCAGCTGGACCACGGCACAGAGCGCCACGTCTAGTCTTTCCTTAAACACCTTCAGGGACGGCGACTCCAGCAGCGCCTGGGCAGACCATTGCAGTGCTAATCACGCTTTCTGAGAAGAAATTCCTCCCAATGACCAAAATTCTTCCTAATGTCTGGGCTGCACAAGGAGCCCGTGCGCGCTCGCCTCCCTCCGAGGCTTTGTGAGGAGATCGGCTCTCTCCCACACTTAGTGACCTTTAATGACATGTTGTCCCTGGCGCCCAGCAGGGGGCGCTGCCCGGACCGCCGCCTCAGCGCAGGCCCGCGCATGCGCAGGGCGCGGGGACGCAGGCCGGGCAGCGGTTGCGGCCGGCGCGGCGGCGGCTGAAGGAGAGCCGAGGACGGGACCCCGCGCCAGGCGCTGCTGACCCTTCCCGCTCCATGCGCAAGATGCTGCTCGCCGCGCTCTCCCGAATGCTGCAGGGCCCGGCGGCCGCCGGGAGGACGGTGAGTGCGGCCGCTGAGAGCGGCCGGTGCCGGCCCGGCCGGGGGTGCTGCGCCCCCGCCGTGTGCGCTGTGGGAGGGGCGCGCGGGGCTCGGGCGGAGCTCCGGGAACTGCCCGGGAGAGACGACGGGAGCTGCCCGGAACGCGGCTCCTGCAGCAAAAGAGAAAAACTGAAGGAAATTAAAGGAAAAAACCTCATGTTTTTTTCTTTCATCCACTCTGCGTGGCGGTCCCCAGTGACAGTAAAATGGTCGCCGCCTGCAGGAGCTCGCTTTTTCAGCCCGTCGTGGCGCAGTGCGTTGATCGATGTTGTTTATGTATACTTCCACTGCACAGGTCAGCTCCCTCAGAGGGATCTGCTCGGCCCGATTGGCGTTCAGCGTCTGACTGAACTGCTTCACCTCCCTTTGCTCAGCCAACAGCCCCTTTCAATCTCTGCATGATTTTCTTTCAAAGTTTGGGTTGTTTTTTTTTTTTATTAGTGTGAGTCATTTGCTGTATTTTATCTCTCTTGTGTGAAAAGTCTTACTTTTACCACTTCATTCTGCTTATTCCACCGTAATGACTGTGGCCATGAGGAAAAATTAGCCCTGGTGAAAAAAACTTGTTGGCAAGATCAGAGTTAAAAGGTACTTTTTGGTAACTGGAAATCAGCTGCTTTTTTGCCATGGTGAGCAGATATGTTGCTGTACCCCCATTCTGAGGCAGCTCTCTCAACCAGGCATTCACTGCTTGTGGATGACTAGATCCATCAGAATAACAGAGGGGAGAACATTTACTGGAAGATCTTCCTATCTGTCTTGAGGCTGCATATCTAGGCGTATTTCCTAATTCACAAATAAAACCTCTAGGCTAAATTTTGCAAATATAGGTGCCTAAAATTAGCACCTTACTACGAGTACTTGGCCTGCTCTGGAGATTCTGTTTTACTGGAATACCAAAGTAGATCGGGTTCAGATATTTTAATAAAAAATGTTGGACCCTACTGCTTACCTAATATGTAAATATTTGTCTTGAATTGTTCCTATGCCTCTGTAGTGAACACATAAATTACCAGATAAATAGAGGTAGACTTAATCCGTAAAGCAGTATCTCATATATGCTTTGAGCATTTTCCAGAGGGCACAGATGGATTTCTGTATGCAGTGTTCTGTTCCTGTTGGATAATAATTTGCTGTCTTCTCCTTCCCTCATTGTTTGGTACAGCTACTTACTCTTCCTTTTTTTTCCTTCCAAACACTGCAAACCTAGGGAGCCGTTAGTGAGGTAAGACCTCAATCAATCTTGTCAAAGTTTACGTTTGATAGGTGTACTGACCACATATCAGGGCTTTTGTTCAGACTCCTCATTGTGCTTTTATGTCCTGTTCAGGGCAGGGAGTTTAACCAGGTGGCCTAAAGAGATCCCTCCCAATCCTGGCCATTCCGTGATACTGCGAATCCAAGCTGTGGATTTACTTCCATCTCTGGAAGTAAAATAGCCTTTCTTCACTGATAATACTGATGCATTGTGATAAATAGTATAGAAACATGGTTTAAATTAAAACCTCTAAATAGTTAATCTGATAACAGGGCAGGGTGAATGGGGGCAGTGTTACTGATAAATCTGATCTATATGCAACAGAGAGGGTAACCAGGATGGATTGAAAATTTTCTCCCAAGCTTCCCATGTGTCAGTCAGACCTGTTTTTGGAGATAGTGACCTAACATTCACAAAATTCTGGTGGAATGTACCTTCAGCTAAATGTATATGAATTCCATGGCTGAAGGAGCTGCTGAAGTTTTTGTATAACTTAATTAGCAGTACAGTCTCATCACTAAAGATGTAGCATTCCTTATGCTGTGGCCACAGTGCATGCATGGACACAGGCCTGTCCTGTCTGATGCTGCGGTGAAACTTGGAAAAGTCATCTAAACTCAACACCATTCATTCGTCAATAGCCTGTGTTCATTTTTTAAGAGGGACCAATAATGTATTTATAGACATCCTTCCTATCTCTCCCCTACCGTGCCACCCTTTCTGTTGTTCTGTGTTTATTGTATCCTCAGGTACCTTCTCTGTTTCCATATAATTTTTAAGCAGTGGCCATGCTGTTGCTGAAACGATGCTCTTTCTCCATTGTTTTGGCTTTGAATCCCCCCAGTTTCTCTTCCTTTGAAGAAAACTTCGAAGTTTCAAACTTCTTTTCCTTATTGAAAAGAAAAAGTGAGAGTAGTTTATATTTCAGATACCTGCTGAATTCTTTTTGTTTGGTTGGTTTTGGGTTGGTTTTTTTAATTCTATGAAGGCAAAATTCCAATCAGCACAGAGAGTCAGCAATCAAAGTCTGCATTTGCTGTCTCTGCTTATATTGTCAGTCTAGCATGTGAAGGGATAAACAATTATTTTGTGGGTTTGATGCTTTTCAGTGTAAAAATTTTGAAACTTACTCGGTTTATTTTAGATAATCAAGGGTATTACCAGTTTAAATTCTCTTTTTCTAACCTTAATTTTAAATACTGGGTTTTAAAGAACTTTGGCATACAGAATAAAAGTTCCCTAGTTTTATGTGATATGCCACTGATGAATCTAATTTACAAGTTATTTTGGTTTGGGAGTACTCTTAGAAATTACTTGGAAAGTCACTTACTTTTACTTGATAATTGCATTTAAACATTGCTCATGCTTTGGTTTTTGTCTTTTTCTTAAGGCCTCTAGAGTGATGGTAGCATCACGTAACTATGGAGACTTTGCAAGTGAAGCTACATTTGAGATTAAGGTAAAGAATACTGGCATTCTTTGCATGCATTTGTTATGGATCTTAACCTAATGGACTGGTCCCCAAATCTTTTTCAGTTAGAAAATACAGTTTGAATTTCCAGAACCAAACCCCTCACTGTCTGACCTGATTACTGAGTGCAGCTGGAAGTACTGTGTTGGCAGTGTGTGGTAAAGTTACTTGTTTCTTAAGAATGTGAAGTTGTGATTTTTTGCAGCTGTGATATTGCAATGCAGCTGTGAGAACAGAGTCAGAAAGGAGCTAAAGAACCTTTTCTGTTCTGTTGTATTGGTTTCTTAACGCTTTTCAAACCATTTGGTGTTTGCAGCCTATCCCAAACATGCAGCTGGTTGAGGTCTTTGTGGGGTTTTCAGGAAAAAATATGGCATCCTTTCAATGCTTGACTTGGTGCTGCTCAGAAAATGTGTGTTATATTCTGTCAGCTTTCCACTGTGGCTGGGTCTTAGGAAAAAGGGATGTTTCTATTGGCAGTAGCTTTCATGCTGGTGTTTCATTCAGGAACTGATGAAAGAAAATCCGAAGGAAATAATTTGGGTTGTTTTCCACCCTCTCTCTGTTTGGCTATGCCTCTGAAGTATGAAAATTGTTTCAGGTGGAAGGGAAGGAATATATGGTTGTATGAAAAGTCTTTTTTGAGTAGATACAAGGTTTAATATTTGGTCCTTTGTTGATGACAAGATTCCTGAGTTTCTGTTGTTCTGTGATCTTTGAAGCAGAGTTGTCTTGAGTAGTGTGCCCAGGTGCTATAGCCATTTTATCTCCATTTTGTGGATTTGCTCTGGAGTGATTTTTGCTATGCTGTAAACTGTCTTTAACCTATATACAAGTATTTTGGCCATTTACTCTGCTCTGGCAGAGTAATTTGTTTAGTCTCTTCCACTGAATTTTCTTTTTATTTATAACAGAGGTAGCAGAGGTGAGGGCCAGTCTTGGGGCCAGATCTTACAAACTGCTTAACAGAGGAAACTCTTGATCTTTCTTATCTCTTCACTAAGCTTCTGTAGCTCTTAACAAGTATTTGGTGTGCAACAACCATGGAAGTGTGCTTTTTGCCGTATTTCTGGAGGACTTTAGTTCATCTTCTGCTTGTAGGAATAACAAGGCTTTATTTTGTGAGTTGATATCTGTCATTATTGAAAGTAAGGGTTTTATTTCCCTCAGTTTTGAAACGGTGCACAGTTGTCCTGACCTATGAGTTTAGGTTTTGATGGCTTTCTTTTTTAAAAGGAATTATACTCTGAATTTGAAAATGGCAGATCATTAAAAAGTTAAGTAATACTTGTAAATAGGATGACTGATTTTCAGGAAATAATTACTTGTTTACCCTTGCAGCCCTGTGACCTCCATCGGCTGGAGAAAGGGCCGAACACCACGGCAGTGATGACTCGAGAGGAGGGGCTCCAGTACTACAGGACCATGCAGACCATCCGCCGCATGGAGCTCAAATCTGACCAGCTCTACAAGCAGAAGATTATTCGTGGCTTCTGCCACTTATATGATGGTCAGGTAAGAACTTTTGGCCAGGAGGTTTTATATTGTCTTACCTTATTTAATGTAGGGATTTTAATAGAGCAGAGAATGTAGAACTGAGTGTGTGTATTGTGAGAGAAGGAGAGGGACAGAGAGGAGGGTGGAGAGACACAAAGATGGGGAAGGGCATATAGGGCTGGAGATCAGCTGAATGTGAGGAATGAGCACATATGAAGGCCTGCATTTTCCCCCTCAAGTGTCATTGATGGCTTTTGTTTCAGTATTTCATGGCTCATGTGCCCACTAAAAAGCAACAGCCAGGAGAAGAAACTTCGTGAACTTACTGAAACTTTGCTGTCCGGCCATTATCCTCTGATGTTTTTGAATTTTGATTGTTGAGATACTTCATTGGAGGGGGAAATTTTTCAGATTCTTGCAGATTCTGGTTCCCTCCTGTGTGCCTTTGCTGTCAGTCAGGTTGGAATTTAGACCCAAGGCTGTTGAGGCTCCAGGCCTGTCACCAACTCTTGGGATTTAAGTCAGTCTCCTGTATCAGTGCTCTCCCTGTGCCCAGCCGATATTCGATGTGTGTGGGATCAGCAGTGTGCCACAGTGCTGACTGTGGGAGCCTTGTGTTTTTCTTCATTGCTAAACTTCCTTGTCCTGTGTAACAGGAGGCTTGCTGTGTGGGGATTGAGGCTGCCATAAAGCCCACAGACCATGTGATAACAGCGTACAGAGCCCACGGCTTCACCTACACCCGAGGAGTGCCTGTCCGGGAGATTCTCGCCGAGCTTACAGGTTTGGGCCCAGCGGAGTGAGGATCACTCCCTGCTGTGCTTGTGTCAGAATTCTTTGCTCAAATTCAAAGGGATGTTGATGCACAAAGTATACTGGGCCTTCAGAAACAGTTTAGTGACATAGCAGAATGGCTCACTTGTTACAATTTTATGAATCAGTCATTTTACTGTGAAAATAAAAGAATAAGGTACATTTAAATGCTAGTACTTCTAAAGCTCAAATTCGTAAGATTTTTTCTTGATACCATATGCTGTATTCATTGTGCTACAGCAGTTTTGAACTTGCTAATGGTAGGCATTTGCTGTCAGTGGGACAGGGCATTATCCTCCCTAAGAGTCAGACCTAGATTTTCAGAATTACGCTGATGAAGTCTTAGGAAGACTGGTAAACATTGCCTATAATTAATGGTTTGGGAAAATTTGATTGTAACAAGAATATTAAAGGATAATCAAAATAGAGATTTTGCAGAAAGGAGAGATGGCTCTCCATGGTAGGGTTGAAGATGGAGCAGAGAAGAGAGGATCAGCCTGATGAACTCTTATGAGATCTCTGAATACATGTCAGAAGTAAAAAAATGAGCAAGGAGCTTGAAGGCCTTTATGAATCACTGGTATAATAAAGACTTGATCTGAGAATCTGCATGTTTGAAATGTTAGTATAGGAAAGCCTGTTTGGGAGTTAGACAAGTGATATGATTTTTTAAACTAAGAATTGTGTGTGCTAAGAATGCATATGTATAATGTGCATGAAAGCCCAGAATCCAGTGGTTACTGATTCGCCAAGTGTCACTGGTAAGTTGTAAGGTAAATGGGAAGATTGTCATGACTGAAGCTCACTACAGGCCCTGAAACTAAAAATATGAGTGATAATGTGGTGGGAGTTTTTTTCATTTCATGACACACGTAATTTTCTATAGCATTATGCTTGAGTTTATTTGGGCTCTTTTAATTAGGAAGGAGTGGCTGTGGTAAAGAGGCTGTTGTTCCAGAAAATGACACTCGGGGAAAGTTCTTAGAACTGCTACTGGAGCCCATTCTTGCAAAGAAGGATCTTGACTACAAAAATGCCAGAATGAAAGACAGCATGAGTTACAATGACCAGGAAATGATAGAATTAAAAAATCTTTGAAGGAGAAGGTAGCAGAGTCACCCAAAATAAAACCAGTAGATAAGATCCTATAGGAAACAAGCTGTAGAAGAGGACTTTTCAGGAGAATTGACAATTACATGAAAAATGCATTTGTGTACTAAGAGAAGTAGAAAATGTAGCAAAAAGTAACATTGGTTAATCACAAATTCTTAAATACATTCTAAAATACAAGGAGGGACTGAACAAAAGGTGGAGGGAGCTTACTAAAGGTAAATTGCACTTATTCATAAAACTGTTTTTCTTAAAATTAGACTTTTTTTCTTTGGTCTTAGCTAGCAGAATCTGTAACAGCTCCCACAAAACTAATTCATAAACACAGGAAAGGTATGAGAAATGTCAAAGTAAGAAATAGAAGTACAGATTTCAGAAAGAGACCTGTTTCTAAAATAAATACCAAGGCTAATGTAAATAAACCAACCAGACAAGCTGTGAATATTAGAAATAAAATACAGTCTTCCATGAATAGTAACAAGACAGATAAGAATGGGAAATGGAATGGACTGATGAGAAATTCTGTGTTCTTAGATGGGCTCATTTAAATAGGGTTTGCTGTAATGCTTTATGGATCACTGGTTATCTTCAAACTACACCTTGAATAATGCTGGGCTGGGTGACTAATGCTTATATTGGGGTGGAATGGGGAACTGGTAGTTGTTCGGTTGTTTTTAACGTCCTGTTGGTAATTTTTACACGTGGTTATTGTCAAAGGGAAGACAAGTCTAAATATTGCAACTAATTTGGAACATTATTCTTACTTTTCTTGCAGAAGCCAAAAGTAATAATGTACTTCTTGCAGATTACATATATGAGACCTATAAAAAAACACGCCATTTATCTGAAATTGCTTTTGTATAGGAGGACACTGACACTTTTGCTTGGTTTTAAAATTTCTTAATCTCATCCATATTTCTGGAATTATTCTTTCATTATTGTTCTCTCTTTCCCCCCCTTCTCTTATTTGTTTTCTGAGATATTTAACTGTATACTTGTATGAGAGAGGCCATCATGTCCTAACTCCACACAGATCTAATGACAGAGACATAGTCCTAGCGTTACTGCCTTTAGGAACTGAATTAGATGTTTCCATTTGTATAATACTTTTACTACAAAAAATAAATTGCTTGTTATTCATGTTTCAGGTCGAAAAGGAGGCTGTGCAAAGGGAAAAGGAGGATCAATGCATATGTATACCAAAAACTTTTATGGTGGCAATGGTATTGTTGGTGCTCAGGTATATGCATGACTTCTGTTGTAAAGCACAAGCTGAATTTTACTCATGCTAAATTCAACACTGTTGCCTCTCCGTGTTTCCTCAGTTTTTGGGGTATGTGAGCTTGTAAGCAGACCCCATTGCTCTTTGGCTGGTATGTCTTATTCTGGTGAGCTCACCATTTTGTAAACTAGCAAAAATAATTCAAATTGAGAATACTGGTCATGTTTATATTTTGACTGCAGTAACGCTTGTAAGAAAGGGGAATGGATGGGTAACAGCTTGTCTGTTGAGTAGGTCTCTAACAGCCTAAATGTCTCCTTGAAGTTCACAGGCTGCCTATCTTCAACTCCTTTAAATGTTCTTCTAAAATGTTTTGTCCTTTACTCTGTGGCAGGTTCCTCTTGGAGCCGGGATTGCGTTAGCCTGTCAATACTTCGGTAAAAATGAAATCTGTCTGGCCTTGTATGGCGATGGTGCAGCCAATCAGGTAAAGGAGCATGGCTGGGGGAATCGATTTTCCTTCTGTGCTCTATGAGCTCTGCCTTTACTCCAAGGGATGGAAGAGCACATTTTGCCCTCCCTGTGTACCTGCAACCCATGCAGTGTTGAACTCCACTGCGGCCAGACATGTTGCAGATTTTGAACATGGCCACCTCTTACTTGAGTTGTCTTAGGTGTTTGATCAGGGATGTGGTGAACACTTAAGAAGTTAATTGCTAGGTGCTCTTCATATATCAGCAATGTGCCTGCAGTTTTTTATCATATTTTGGACCTGTGTAAGCATCTCTCCTTCCCCACACCAGTTTTGAGCTTGGTCCTTGTCACTGTAGTGGAGGGAAAGCTTTTTGGCTCCTATTCTGCAACACTCTGGATACTCAGGGAGTGAGTGAGGCTTATGGTTAATTACATGAATGGTACACGAGTCTTCGGAGGGGTTTCCAGTTACTCTTTACCCTCTTTCCAGTTGTGTACACCTCACCTAAGTGTGACACCCTGAAGTGTCTGCTGTAAGGAGAGCTCTGAAGGATGGCAGTGAAGATGACAGTGTTGCTGGATAGGGAAAGATGTGTAAATCAGGTTTCTGAAGACAGAGAAGAGGACAGAACATTCTGGCAGAGCCAGTTACTACTCACATTCCAGCCAGTCTCTTCATGTTATCCGCTGAGACAGTAAGCCAGATAAGCAGTTGGTGATTTAGAGTGTACCATTGATAGTTTCACACTTTCAAAGCACAGGTGGAGATCTCCATTCATGGTTTTCCCTGAATTTGACTCAGAGCAATTAGGCTGATGCAGTCACTCCTGTCAAACTTAACTTTGCTGTAGCAGCAGTAGGTTAATCAGTTGTCAAGTTTCTTTTTTATGATTGTTATGGAAATACCTGAGTTAAAGTTGAAGGTTTTGTGCTACCCTAACACAGATACTGATTCAGGCTTAAAAATTAACTTCTATAAACTACTGGTTGAGATGAAAGTTACCCTATATAGTGTAGCTTCTCTTACTCCTTCTGAACTGTAGCAAATGGCTGGTTTCAGATCACTTTAACACTAAAATTTCTAGACCTTTGCAACTGAAGGATTTTCATTAGAGCCTAATGCTTGAAGGCTACCTCCCTGATGAGATGAAACTTCATTTTCTTTCAGGGCCAGATATTTGAAACATACAACATGGCTGCCTTATGGAAGTTGCCTTGTATTTTTGTCTGTGAGAACAATCGGTATGGAATGGGAACGTCAGTTGAAAGAGCTGCAGCCAGTACTGACTACTACAAAAGAGGATACTTCATTCCAGGGCTCAGAGTGAGTAAAGGTGGTTTTTTTTAGGGGGAATGTGTGTGTACATACCTACACAATGCATACATAGGTAATTCTTTCATTTCTACATATATTTTGTGAAACTGAATTCTGTTGCACTTGTGGAAGTACTGAGATTGGAAGTGTGGAGGTTGTGATTTGTTTTTTTTGCCTTAACATGTAATTTCTCATTACCAGGTGGATGGCATGGATATTCTTTGTGTCCGAGAAGCAGTAAAGTTTGCAGCTGAGTACTGTAGATCTGGAAATGTAAGTCTGTAACTGGCATTCCTTCTCCATGGGTGGAACTCTTGCAAGCTATTGCTGCATAAGTAGTTCCTTGATTTGTATTAGCCAAACACTTTATTATTTATACTGTCATTTTTTTCCCATTTCTACCACAGTTGCATTCTGTTGTGAAAGCAGTTATGACTGTCAGGCAGATGTGATCTTTGTGTTTAGTTAGGGGAAGCATCAAGGAAGGTAATAATCATTCTATATTTACAATAAATAGAAAGCGAAATAAAGGTTTTGTGAGTCAATGTTAGTGTCTGTCACCCAAGTATGGTAAGACTGGTTTTGAAGATTTTTAGTACTTGAAGTAATGAAGATTCTGTGAGAAACAACAGGTAATTTGAAATATTAATTAATTAATGGTGGAAGGAAGGCAAGAGTAAAACTGCTCAATTAGAACATGAAAATAAATGCTTACAGTATCATCACATGCTTTCATTTGAAAAGAATTAGGTTTCATTTTACTGTGAAATTATATATGCTAATATTATGTAAATTAAACAAAAACTATTGAATAAAAATAATCGATCACTGGTGCAATTCAGCTCCAGCAAATAGTTGCTGCTATAACAAGTTGGTCACTCGTCATGGCAACAACTGTATTGCTTTTCATTTCAAGGGTCCTCTTGTGATGGAGTTACAGACATATCGTTACCATGGCCACAGTATGAGTGACCCTGGAATAAGGTACTGTCACATTCTTTCTTATTTCTTTTCACTGAAAAGAAATATTGCTGGTCAGATTCTAAGAGATTACACTGTGAAATTCAGTGTTTAAATCAGATGCATTTAAAGGTTACAATGAAATTGCTGTGAATAGCCTGCTCACTCATCTTGTTGCTCAGCTGATAATCTGTGGCCATGTTAAACACTTGTTTTAGTGCATAGTTAAAAGATGTGGGTTTGGAACAAGCTCAAAGTCTGTTAAATTTCTGTGCTCTCTATTAATGAATTTAGAACACATCCTAAAAATACAGACGTCCAGGTGCTAGAGAGATTCGGGCATTGCTCCAGCTGATAAAGCTGAATGTGTCTGCATGAAGCAGAGGTGTATCCCAGCTCTTCATTGGAAACTTGCAGTGACTTGGAAGCATGTGCAAGTCATGCAGCCCCCTCCCTAGGTAGGGAGGGTTAGGAGGAAATATGGCCCCTCAGAATAACTCTCTCAAGCTGGGTTTTCTCCCTTTTCCCTTGAGTCTGGAGCTACTTCTGCTCAGATTCACAGATCTCTCTCTGGAGGCCTCTGGCTGTTGCTGTGCCATCCTTTGGGTGATGAATGTTCTGTGTTGTCACTGCATCCTGACAACTCTTTGGACTCTTTTTCTAAAAGTGAGTTGTGTCCAGAACCTCACTCTGCTCCAGGGTTCATGTCTTTGCCTGTCTTGTTCCTAGCTATCGTACTAGAGAAGAAATTCAGGAAGTGAGAAGCAAAAGTGATCCCATTACTTTGCTGAAGGACAGAATGGTCAACAACAACCTTGCTAGCGTTGAGGAACTGAAGGTATGCTTTTAATTGCTATGTAAGGAAGCTCTTGAGCAGTCACACACTGAGGATCTCCAGAAAGCCCATCACTGGGCAGCATGCAGTGCTTTCTTTGAAGTTCTTTGAGATTTGCTTTAGCATCACTTTCATAAATGAAGTTTTGTTGCAGAACACCTACTGAAGTTGTGTTCTGCTGGAAAGACCTTTTGCTTTTATGTGCTCAGTAAGGCTGGGGGTGTCATTTGGTAATAGAAATCAGAATTACCTTTCTTGACTCCCCAGGAAGGGGGTGAGTCTTGGAAAGGGAAGTTACCAGTAGTAAAGAATCCTAGTGAAGGAGTGAGGAACCCTCTAAGCAAATGTTGTAATGAGTCAGCTGTTGAAAAAATAAAAGAAAAAATGGCACTGGCACACTCAGTATTTTACATAATCAGAATAGAAAATACAGAGGCTCAGTGGGGTCATAATTCCTCTGTCAGTAAGGTACCAGTACCACGCAAAATGATGCAGTTTAGTAGGGAAGGAGATTTTAAAGGTTTTTAATTTTATATTTCTAGTCATTCTTAAGTAATTCTGACTGATACTTTATCATAGCATTTAAATTCAAAATTATGATGCTTTTTCTGAGCTGTCTTCTAATAAGCATGCATTTCTGGATTAGGAAATTGATGTGGCAGTAAGGAAGGAGATTGAGGAAGCTGCTCAGTTTGCTACCACTGACCCAGAGCCTCCCCTGGAAGAACTGGGTCACCACATCTACTGCAATGAGCCACCCTTTGAAGTGCGTGGCCCAAACCAGTGGATAAAGTACAAGTCGGTCAGCTAAAGGCCTTTTTATTGGTGTAACTTATTCATAAGAATAAGTGAATGCATTTACAGGAACTATGTAAGCTTATTTAAGAGCTCTCTCAAAAGAGGAAATGTGTACGGAAATCCATCTGAGTATGGAATTTCTTACACATGCTGAATGTTTCAGAAGAAGCTTAGTCAAGAGAAAGTTGTTTATTTAAAGTGCTATATATTTGCTTTACTGACTTTCTTTGGATCGCTGTATGTGTTATGTACAGTGTAAAAAGAAAAATAAAAATTAAACTTTACCAACCTTTATCTAATCATCTTCTTGCTTTGTTTCATGAACTCCTTCCCAGAAACCCCACAGAAAATGTCATTTACACGCTCTGGTTTTGCTGCAGAAAATTCACTAATTGAAAACATCACACCAGGCTTTCTCAGTAGTTCAGTGAAAGTAGCTTTAATACAAAAAGCTTATAAATCCATCTGCAACAAGGTGACATGCTCTAGCATATCCCCTCCCTGCTCAAACCATCAGCCAGCAGAACTGTAACACATTTTAAGTTCACAGTTTTTACAATGTTGAAGCCAATTCAGGTGGGTTTTTTCTCAGCTAATATTTTGTATTACAGTGACAGGCCTTGTATGCATTAGTCTTGTCATAAATAATTTAAATGCATTGACACTGACTTAAAAGCTGTTACTATTCACTGTGTATTACACTGATGGTCAAACAAGCTACATCACTGTGCAAAACCTGCAAGGCCACTGTACATATAAATATATACATCAAATAATTTAAGTGCTGGGAATGTATTTCATTTGCTTATTCCCATTTCATGTTCTTCCAAAGCATTGACCTGTGCTGAGGTCTTGCCAGATGTTTGTCGGTGGTTTAGAATTGCGTTCCAGATTCTGCAGCGAAGGCCACCCCTGCAAGAAGGGAAATGGAGAACAGTTAGGGAAAACTCCCTTGTCTCCATTGCCTTAAGGCGAGCAAGAAGTAAAACCTAGAAATCCCAAGGATAGACCAGTTATGACAGTACTTAGCAAACTAGACTATTTTATGGTTATAGCTAAAACTTCCAGGTCAGCCAGGGGTCAACAGAATGATGGTAAAAGGACCCGAATCAATGGGTAGGAAAAAAATTATTTTTGCCTTTTTTTGTATGATTACATCATCTCAAAGGGTACAGAAAAGGGTGACAACCTTGATAAATGTCAAAGCAGATGGCCTGAAGCATCCTCAGTGTAGTTGTGTCAGTTAAGATGTGAAAACTATTATCAGAAAATCTGAGATGAAACAGATGGCAGTTGCCCCTGAAGTCACTGACTTATTTGAATAACCAAACTATAAAAGGTTTTTAACAAAATTGTTAATTAAGCACTTAACAATGAACTGAAAAGTATTTTCTTACCGCAGCTGAAGATACCACAAATCATCTTTAGTGATATCATTAAGGACAGCACTTAGTGTGTAATCTTCTTCAGCAAACTAAAAGGCAAATTTATTCATAAATAAATATTCCTTCTTTGAAACCAAACTGCTAATTATTACTAAAATTGTGGGGTTTTTTAAATGTGATTTTATTTTTACCTTCTTAAGGGTATCCAAGTCTGCTCCATGTTGTTTCAGCCAGTTCATGAGCTCACGGTCTGCATTATCTCTAACAGTTGCTGCAGACCACTGGGAATCTTTAACAGAAAACAAAGGTTAATACACCTCAAAACTAGGGCAAAAGTGGTTGTTTTCAGGTAACTGAAGCTTAAGCTATATGGTTTTGCATCCTTTGAACAAACACATGATCCCATATGTTTTTGTGTATTCTGCAGTATGCCCTCATACCTTTGGGTTTAAGTTTTAATTGAAGCAAGTGTAATTCCTGAGTCTTCTGCTCCAAGGATTGGCGTAAGAGGGTCTGATACTCTTTCTCCTTCTGAACGAGGTTTTCCAAAAGCCTTGTAGCATATAAGAAAGATCAAACACAACCACACTGAGAATAAATCTAACTGAAAAAAACATTATTTTTAATGAGTACCACAGGACAGAGGCATTTGGGCATTTGTGAGGTACTGTCATAACTAACATTGCTAATGACTTAGAGATGTCATTTTGGTTGTCTGAGACTCAGGGGTGCCACTTGAAGGCTCCTGCAGAATTTAGTAAATAGCTCATAAATTCTGCTCCTACAGTTTTCAGCCTTCCTGGGCAGAGATGCTGCCTTTATACTATAATTCAGTACTGAACAATGTAACACTAATGTTTTACCAGGGACTTTCTGATTGTGGATTTACATCACATCCATAAAGAAGAATGGGAACTTCAGCAGTTAACACACTGGCAGCGGCCTACACATGTAAGCAATGAGAAACAGGGCAGGGCTCTTCTGAGCTCTGCTGGTGCTCATTAGTGAGCAGCCTGTCCCATGAGCCAGGACAGAGCTGCTCTGACCTTTCCTTGCAGGAACACCTTTGAATCCGGGGGCATCCAAGGAGCAGGAAGGAAACTGGCACAGTTGCACAAACCTGATTACCACAGAGATCCAATGTGACATTCTGCAATTAATAGATTAATTACACTGAAACAAAAGCTGTGATGAAGGATGTTCAGTTGCCATCCTGTACTACCAATGTATTCCAAATCCACTTGTCTTCATGGAAGGCTTTTTCACAACACAATAGGTGAGCAGTACTAAGGGTAGATATGTACCCATCAGTGTAGAAAGCACAGTCTGAGAGCTTTTGAAAGGTTGCCTGAACATACATCCAGAGTCTTTATAGGAGGGTTACCTTAAGGTGTCATGTTTAAGTCTGCCCAGCTCCTGGCTGAGCTGCTGCTGAGCCTTGTGTGACACCACAGAACTGAGGGTGCTGACCCCCGATGTGATGGCAGCGTCCTCAGCCCCGTTTTGTTCAGAGGGCTGGAAACTCTCCTCCACTTCATCAGGGTCTTTGTCCCCACCTTCAGCCTCTGATGCTGGCTCAAAGTGAGTGTGAAGCTCTGGTAAAAGGAAACAGGGGAAGAACAAGATTTTTTTGGTAGTTCTGTCTTCAAAGTTTGTGCAATTTGTTCTTCACTGCTGTGGGTGGGAGAGACTATTTGCATAATGTGCTTAATTGCAACACTGAGCAGGGGGGTAGTGAAGCCTTGTGTGAGCTGGAGCACAGGTTCTCTGGCATTGGTTCTAGAATGAGCAATGCACAGCAGAGGTACAACTGTAGGTCACAGTTGTAGTGGGGACAAATATCATGAGATGAATTATAAGACAGTCAATAAAATATGTTAAGGAGAAACCCATGAAAGCTTTCATTCTTCCTGAATAGTAAGAAAAAAAAAATTGGTGCTTTTCCCTAATGCCCTGGGCCAAAGAGTGTACAAAGCATTCCTCTTCTCCAGGGAGGGCTTCTAGCCCCAGTTCTCAGAACTTGCTGCAGGTGGCTGCCCTTATTATCAAAGAACAGTTGCAATTTCTCTCCTACAAAGAAAGTCCTAAAAATTTGGCTGATTTGGCTTTAAAAGCCATGGCAACTTTGGACTGAAAGTGCTCACTGTCAGTAAGTCTCTCAGAACATTCCTATACTGGAAGGGGTGCTCAGCATTTTAAACAGTTACAAAACTACTTGCATATTTCCAGCTTAACTCATTCCTAGACAGCATTTACACATAGATCTTCCTCCTCCTGATGGTTTTCCCTATTGTCCCTCTATGGGACAGAATCATCCTCTTCCTACTATTAATGCCCTCCATTCTACACATCTGTTCCATAGCTCATCAGTAATTTTTCAGAACACAACCAGACCTGTGCAGTGTTACCCACCCTGGATGTTATTAATATGTACAGAATAATTTTCTTTCTTACTAGAAAATCTCCATCTTGGGCTGAATTTAATTTGCCTTTTTTTGTCATGGTTGGACCATACAGGCTGTGCAGAACCACTGGTTATCTCCTCATTATGTGCTTTTGTACTGCAAGTACAGCATTAATCCTCCAGATCAACATTTCTTTCTCTGCAACACTCCTACCCATGTCTTTTGATGAGTGGCACATGGGATGCAGTTAATGGCATGCTGAAAGAGTAAATATCTGAACTGTTCCATTTACTGCAGCTCTTTGATACAGAGAAACCCTTTTTTTTTTTTTTAAAGGATTATTTTCAGCTGCTTTGATTTACCTGGAATAAGAATAGTGACTGCTGCTTGGACTGCACGGCGGATGATATTATCCATTGCAAACATCCAGTGGGGTCTTATTAAGTGATTTCTTAATACTTTGTTCACCTGTAAAAGTAGCAGCAAACACCATTTGCTCACACCTTAGGAAAAAGAATCATATTTTCCAATAGTCAAAGTAAGCTTTATAAGGTAAAAACTGCATGCAGCACTAAAAGCCTCCTACCTTTCAAAGTCTAAACAACAGATTTGACAGTTTTAGGCTACAGCTTTCAAACCATTTCAAACCAGACTGTGACATTCAAACTCTTCTACAGTACAAGGAGGGAGAGGAGTGAGGAACAGTGGGGAAGCTGCACGCTCTTGATATGAGCTTTGTCCAGAAGCAAGCTGATGTAGTGAGTGGAAGGTGTCCCTGCCCATGGAAGGGGGGTGGAAATAGATGATCTTTAAGGTCTCTTCCAACCCAAACCATTCTGTGATGCTTCAAAGAATTCCTCTGCCCCTTCACCAGGAAAGGAACTCACCGCATCCTGAAACCCAAACAGCACCAGATGAATCTGATTGATCGAAGTGCTGTCAAAGTCCAAATCCATTTTCAACTTGGATATTGTAGAAGCCATCACTCTCTGCTCAGGAGAGTGTATGAAGTCCCTTAAAATCCCAATAATCTGCTTAATGTGGTCCACTGAAAGCTGCAGTTCTTCAGAGCTCTGGAGAAAAGATAATGAATGTGTATCAAATGAATCCCAGAGTTATTGAGCATCTATTTAGTAGCATTAATATTCTTAGGGTTACATAGCTTTGCTTATGTATATTTCACGTTGATGAACAGAATCACAGAACTTTTGTTTCTGCAAAGGCTCTAGTTTTTATCTTTTCTTAAAAAAAAAAAAAATAAATTCTGTTTTCAAAAAACCCTGTAAATAACAGGGCTGTCATAAAGGGACATATCTACACATTCCTGCAATGTACTGCAGAGGGCAGCTCTTCTCCATAAAAACAGCAAAATGAGTCACTAAGAGACCCAATTTTTTTAGATGCTATCCTTTCAATAACCTGAATCTGGACTTCTATCTAATCATGCAGATATTTCATTTCCTTAGGAAGAAAAGTATCTTTATATATCTGCATTTATCCAAAAATCAGAAGAAGGTTTAAAATGATACAATGATTCACCAGTGTTTATTCTGTGTTTTCCAGTCCATAACCCCCACAGTTAAAGCCATCTTAATTTCTGTAATAACAACCTCTGTAATTAAAAGGTAAAGGAAGTATTACATAAATTATGGAAAAGAGATGATTATAGCAGTGCTACAAAACAGCTGGAGACTGAACCAGGACTTGCTGCTACTAAATAATCCTTCATGCGGAAAATACTTGGAGCCCTGGTTATTTCTGACTTTGAATTTTAATTGTTTGTAAGGCTATCAACTATTTTGCAGTTTAAGCTCAGAGCAGAAATGTACCCCAGTTGGTCCCCCAGCCTGAGTTTGTAGAGCCCTGCAGGAGCCCCTGTGGTGCAGTTTGCTGGGGAAGGGAGCAGCAAACCACAGAGCAGCAAGGCTTGACAGCCGAGCCACAAATGTAAACAGCTGGCTGGGGACACCACTCCAAGAGTCAGCACACCCCCCCACCCCCCCCACCCCCTTTATGAGAGTGCAGTCCAAGAGAAAAACTGCAGCTTTAGTAAGAAAAAATGATGGGAGAGTGTCACAAACAAGTGTGCTGGAGACTGCACAAAAATCACTGATAAGGGTATGAGCAAAAGTCATATTCACTCCAGAGAGGCACATCAGAAGCAAACATTAAGAAGAAAAGGTTATTACAGGTGTTTGGCAATGTTTGGCTGTGCATTAACCATTCTATGATTTTTTTCTTGCTCCTCTTCACAGTAACTAAACCTTCCATTCAACCTTCCCCTCTTCAGAAAATCTACCTTAGCTTTTCAAGACTCACGTACTGCAATCTTGGCACCTATTTAACAAGCGTTTTATTAAAAGCTATTAATCAGGTCTCTACCTTTAAAGCAGAATATACCTATTACTATGTGGTGTTCTATCTCCATGTCCTTAAAAGACAAAAGAAAAGACAACATCAAAACCACCACACTCACCAACCTCAGCCCTCCACAATCCCACATCAAATGCCCAAACCTCTGCCTCATATAAAACCAAGAGCCCATTAGGAGCCAAAAGGTGATGTTTTTTACTCATTCACACAACAGCAAACAGCTCACACAGTTACAGCTCTTAGAGATTAAAGATACTAAGAAGGAACAACCCAAGCACCTTAATTTTTTCATTTTCAGAAAGGAATAATACAACTCAGCTCATTATTTTCCCTTTGACATGGGAAAGGTGAGCTGAAGTGAAATTACCTGTGCAATGCACTCCTGCAAATTGGAAGCAACTTTATCCTGTTCCTCCTTAAGGATTTTATACAGGATTGCCCGGCGTTCGCTGTCCTTGCGCAGCAGGAACAGTCCAGAATCCTTATCCTCCACGGACAGCGAGGCGCTCCTGTCCTCCGAGGCCGAGCCCTCGTCAGGGACGCTGTGGCAGCCACCCAGCACATGCACAAGAGAGACCTCAGCATTAGCCAGGCACCAGGACTGCCAGAGGGAGCAAGGACACTTCTGGGGTTAAAAACTCAGCTCAAACTACAGCAGCAGATTGATCAGAGTGGTAAATGCTAGTTTTGAGACAGAAGACAGCTCAGATCCTCTGCTGACTCAAAACCCACATGGTTGATTTCCCCCTGCTAAGAAGCTGGCATTAATGTCAGTTTTGGGGAGCAAAGCTGAAACTACTTGTTTTTTTGCTGGACCCATACTGTAACATGCTCATTTGAAAGTATTGCTTTGTACTTTGGGAGAAGCAGAGCTGTATTTCTGCTTCCCCTTTCCCCCATTTTGTCAGGAGCACATGTAAGGGTCAAATCCTCACTTAGCTCCTAAATCCATATCCACTCAATCAATAAGACCACTGACATTTACTCACTGGAGGAAGGAAAGTGTGTAAATACATGGATACCTTAATGGAAAGGAATGATTGTTCATTATTAAATACAGACAATATTTACATTAACTGGTAATCTGTCTATGTAACTTACTGATTAACACACTTACCTAACCATTATGCAAAAAAAATTGCCATCAGCTAAAATAAAATGTGAATTAAATCCACAGAATCCGTCAAAGGTGTCAAGTGAGAAGCAAATATTTTACCTTAGTAAATGAGAAATGGGATGCTTTGTCTGAATCTCTGAAATGGATCTCTTTGGCCTTTCAAAAAACATGTCATGCTGTACATCAGAGTCTGGTGAAACAGAGCCGTGCTCACTGCTGCTACTGCCAGCCTGCTCCCCATGGATTGGCAGTGGGAGGGATGTGTTCCGATTATAATCTAGGAACAGACATGGTAAAATGTGTGACAGAACTAGGCCAAAAAAGGGCAACATGCTTTAAACAGCTGTGATCATCTTCACTGATACCAAGACCTCATTTTGCAAAATGGCTGAGGGAGAAGTAACCTTGTTGATAAAAAGCTCTAACACAATTCAAAATCATTGCATGCATAAGCAATACAATTTGCTAAATTCAAGGACAGCACAGATACCCACAGGAAATACCATTTTGTTACCCCCTCTCAGACATACACACAATCCCCCTTGGTGCTGGTCCCACAAAGTGGCTCAAATTGATATGAGCAGTTTAAAGAGCCTGAATTGAACCAAGAGGTTCATCTGCTGCTCCACCACAGCTGTCTCTAAGCAGAGAGCACTCGACTATGTGCCCTCCTCACCTTTGTGTTAATGGGAATCAAACTGCCCTCTCCACACCTGCGATATCTGCCTCTCACATGTGCCCCTGCTCTTAGCAAGGACTCTCCCTCTCAGCACTGGCCTGAAGGAATTCTCTTGTCCCTTTCCAATTAATCTTGAAAGTAAGAAAAAAATTTTAAAAAACCCCAAAAACTCCCAAAACCCAAAACAAACCAAAAAGCCAAACCAACCCAGATGTTGACAGTTTGCTGTAATCCTGATTGTCAGTTTGCAGCTGTGTGGCAGGAAAGGTAAAGAAGTTCTCTCAACCCAAGGTGAACATACCCATGGAGGTAAAATATTACAAAAGTTTTCAAGCTTGTCACTACAAATTCTTGGAGGTGAGGGAGGAAGAGAGCTAGAAGTTGAAAGTTGTTTAGAAAGCTCTGATATACTCCATGGCACATGACTGATGTTCAAATGGCTGAGGTTAAACAGTCACAGAAATGAAACAATATATGTCACCTCGTGAAATGTGGTGCAAGGACAGAAAATCGAGAGAGGCAGTCAAAAGAGTAAGGGCTGAGATTTGTTCTGGGCTGCCTTTATTATTGGAAAGAAAAAAGAGATAGGGGTGGGATGGAAAGATGTGAACAAAGCTGAAGAAATTTGAGGTGAGAGAAACAACAGAGGAAGAAGATGGTGAACTGCAGGGACTGCGGCGACTGCTGGGCCAGGACCTGCCCTAGGCCATCACACTCCCCCTGGGGATGGCTGCAGCAGCCAGCACAGCTGTCCCCAGCTCTGGCATGGAGAGTCACACACTCAGCTGCCATCAGGTGCCTTTCCCTCTCCTCACCCAATGCAGAGTTCTCATATTTGCCCACTCTGCTCGTGTCCATGGCCAGCACTGAGCTCACTCCCTGCAGCACCAGCTCCACAACCTCACCAGTGAGAAGGAGAGGAGAAGGGACAAAGGCAGGAGGAGGGAGGGGTGCACCTCCCCTGATACTTGACAAAGAGCCTGCTGCTCCCGAGGCTGCTAACAAGACAAGCTCCACACTTTCTAACACCATGCAATTTTTCCAGGAAGACATCCTCAAGAAAGATGGATGTGGGACAGAAAGCTACAGCATGCCAACAGTTCCTGCGTGCTGCTGCCCTGGCTGAGCAGCAGGAGTTCTCCTGTTAGCCCAGTGTCACTGCAGGGACTGCAGTTCAGTTCTCAGTGCCCATTTCCTTGGTGAAACCAATGCAGCTAGATGGTATAAATTCCTTGCTACTTGTTTCCTTCAGAATTCCATTCTTTCAAAAGTTATTT
Source organism: Sitta carolinensis (assembly GCA_032173965.1). Classification (NCBI taxonomy): domain Eukaryota; kingdom Metazoa; phylum Chordata; class Aves; order Passeriformes; family Sittidae; genus Sitta; species Sitta carolinensis. Next base: position 100,648,227 of record CM063283.1, read on the forward strand.
CTTGAGAGGGGAAAAGCTCAAATAGGAGGAACTTCAATTTGCTTTGGGAGTATGCATGTGTGTGCAGACAGGTGAAAGAAGCAGCAAGACCAATGGCATTCCCTGTTTTGAATCAGACAGTTCCTTCATATGATTTATTTGGCAGGTCTATATTAAGGTTTGTTATCTTATCACTGAGCAAGCGGCTGATATATCTGAGGGGGAGAGAAGAAGAAACATGCTATGCAGATAAAACAAAACACACTGGACAGCTACTTCAGCACTTTGTGCCAAATTTCAATGCTATTTATCAAGTTTGAAAATGCTGACCCAAACACTTAATAGATCCACATTTTTAGGTGTCAAAACACCTACTCTATGAAACTCAGACCTCTGAAGTGTATATAACTGTGAATCTAAAATGCAGAACTGCTTTGGAAAGTATTCTTCAATTGCCACTCTTCTAATTTTAATTTACTACAAATGAGGCATTTATTTCTAGGGAGAGGAAAAATGACCTTGGGAGGTTCCAGCAAGCAAAATACAAAATAAGCAAGGCACTTTATTTTCTGGGAATTATTAAATTTAAATATGTGTAATCACAAATCACAGACATTTTCAATAGCTGAGTTCCTGCTGCTTTCCTGGCACAAGAAATGTCCTTTGTAAAAGAAAGTGCTTAATGATTCCAATCTTTTATATAACACTTAATGATGATGTTGACTTGGATTTGGCTGATAATTCCTTACCTGAAGGCTTGAATGCAATTTTGCTTTTCTTGCCCTTGTTCACTTGCTTCAGGAAAGAATCTCTGAGCAAATCAGATGCTGTAACACGTTTACTAGGATCAGGTTCAAAACAGAGCAAAATAAAGGCCTTTGTTTCAGCAGACACTGATTCTGGAATTTCAGGATGAATCTTAAACATCCCAACCTGCAAGTAAAACACAAATACTAATTATTTTTCTGAAACAACTTCAAGGAGACCACTGGCCAAAGCTCTTATAATACAGTCACTCACACTTCTCCTGACTCTTGTAGGAAAGCAGTGATCAAGGCACCCACATAAAGCAGTGAAGTGACAACTAGGTTCTAATCCTGTTTTATTTCATGGCAAACATGGTGTAAGTATCCATGTGACATAAATGTCAACGTATGGACATTTCTAATCATCTGCTTTCAGGCAATCTTGGGATCTGGGCATTATTGACACCAAGTGCTTCAAATACTCCTTCTCTGACCAGCCACAAACCCCTCCAGCTATTGCACAGCTTTCCCATCACCCCTGCTCAGTGCTGTGTCTCTCAGTTGCTGACTTCTCCAGCACATTTGTACCCAAGAAGAGCAATCATTTCCTCCTCTAGCACCAACAGCCTGGGGCTGCACCTGTTCTGCTCCTGCCACTGACACAATTTCTTTGCACGAATACACACAATGACCTTGCCAGACCTTGTCACCACCCCTGCTCTAGGGCCAGATGTCTTCCCTAGTCTTTCAGTATTATTTAATTGAAAATCACATGATGTCCAAAGGATCTTGTTAAGCCATTCTTTAAGTAATGACTCTTATTTTAAGTTGTTACTTAAAAGAGTCTGTTTTAAGACTCTGTCTTTAAGTAATGAAAAATTGTGCTTCTACAAGTTGCTCCCCAGTGATTTTTCCAGCTCCTCACTGCCTTACTTATTCTCTAATGTCAATCTGGTGAAAGTGTTTGAAAGCCAGAGCTGTATAACCTGTATGCACATGTCTGGAGAGATTATGGTTTGTAGTCTCAGCATCTTTACAGAATACACATCCTGGGGAACAAGCACAAAGACAGCATCCACAAGGGACACAGCAGCCCAGCAGTTAAACAAGTGCCATCTGCTTTCAAATAATCTCATTACAGAGCTGCATTAACAGACTGTGGCACCACTAGGCACTCACAATACTCGTTCAGCATCAATACAAGCTGAAGCAAAAAATGCTGAGCAGTTCTGCTTCTGTTTGAATGACAGTGCAGTAATAAAATGCCAATAAGGTTTTAAGGCTTTCCAAACAATGATCCTAAGCACATTCAAGACTTGGTGTCACAAACTGGCAGCACCCTGTGACCAGGTTTCACTTTTATGCACTAAGCAAAAATCTAAGAAAATCCCAAATCAGGACCAGCAAGTTTGAAAGCTTGTCTCTGGTCTTACCTTAAATCTCTGTTGCTCAAGGGGATTAAGTTTAGTCACAACCACCTGCAATTTCTGTGGCAACACTAAGTGTACTTTGTTTCCACAGAATGCCATTGGTTTGTGCTCTTTTCACACAGACACAGATGCACACGTTCTGTGCTCATAGAATAAATACCATGCAATGCACACCCAGCCAGGACCTACACATTTCTTGGTTTACTACAGCCCCTTTTCTCTACTTTGTCCAACTCTTTGGTCATTTGCAATTTCTCAAGTGACTGCACAGGGAGACTTAGACCTTCCCTCTCCTCACCTGTCCTATGCACAAGAGTGTTCATGTGTGTATGAGGGGGCCTCAAAAGTTCAATATTCCAAGTTTTCCAGACTTCTTTTTACATGCTTGCCAAGCCATCCTGCTTCAAATCTAGATTCCAGCTTTCTTACTTTCATTACACACAGAAAAAGAAAACATGGTTTTTAACCTATGGTGCCTAGCAAGACACAATTCCACAGAGGTCCCAGCAGGGCCAAGAAACAGGAAACAAAACCAAATGCCTGCCTGTAGTACATTAACACAGTCTGCAATAAGAATGCTAAAAACTTCCAATAAACTATGCTGAAAAATAATACATGTAACTCACTGAAAGTTCAACTGCATGCCAGGTTCATAAGATGAAAAAAGCATCTGCCAACAGAATTGTATCTGACATTTACAGTGATGTGGAAAAGAGTCTCTTTTCCATGGCTCCCTCAGGAAAGCTTTAGTGAGCCAAACCACATTCACCCAGGCAGCTTCTCCTGAGGTATGCCACAAGTAGACAGCACCAAGGTGACCTATTATACCACTGAAATAAGTGTATCAAACCCCATAATCAACCCTGGTTTTGCCTTTTAGCAGTGGTGCATGGGACAACTCACAGGCCTAGTATGACATATGGCATTATACATCATGCTGAACTGCAGTCCAGATTTCTATACCTATGATAAAAATCTGCTTTTGCCACCATGGTTGCATTAATAATGATCCTAATGCTCACAGAGTGGCTTTCAACAAGATGAAAAAATTACAACATTGGTAATTTAAAGCCGTTTGCTGAGTTATGGATGGGATATTTTCCCTTCTATAAGAATGAGAATTCTCAAGCATAACTTAAAACTTAAGTGCTTTACTAAAGGCCTACTACAAGCCAATGGAAGAACCAAAAATTTTCAGTTTACTTATTTGACACATCATAGTTGTTACTAACTCCTGTTAGTTGGAGCTAGAACAAGCAACTTAAAAAACCTTTATTATCAAAACTGTGTGAAGAATTCTCAAGAGTTAATTTTTGCATTTGAAAACAGATACACTAAGAGAAACAATGTAATACAGACAACAGTTTACTGAGGAGGTAGCTATGACCTGAAGGACTCAGAATGCAAAATACAGAGTATTTTACTCCTTTAATACATACTGGAAATCCTGGAAAGCTATTCCCCTGCCCTTTCACCACATCTTCCTGTATCCACATTGCAGTGACTGGGCCTTTAAAAGGTTTTCCTTTGGGAAGGAAGCTTACAAAAATTACTTAAAGGAGCAGAAATAACTCATTCGTCATTACTGGGGAGACTGGTTACAAGAAGGAAATAATAAACCAAGAGCAGGAGATGAAAAAAGTAACACAGAGGATATTAGTTTTCATAAGTCTTCACTCATTTTTCAGATTGCTGCTCTGAGTCATGACCTATTTCCAGCACAAAAATAACAGATCACCCCCTAGAGCAATACAGCTTAGAGAAGGGGAAGGATCTTTCAGCGAGAGTTAAAAACACAGGTCAGACCATGGCTGTGTGCAAAACAGCCCACGTAACACAATGTTATTACCAATTAATAGTATGAAATTAAGCTATAGTTGAAAATTCATCAACTTTAAAGCACAAAAAGCTGTATTTACTTTAAACATTGCAGCTTGAGGCTCCCCTAGTTCATGAAAAGGAGGTTTGCCAGTTGCCATCTCAATAATGGTACAGCCCAGGGACCAGATGTCAGCTGGAGCACCATATCCTCGTGGTCCTTTATCGATGATTTCTGGAGCCATGTACTGCAAGGTTCCTGGTCAGGACAAAAAGAGCACTCAAGTGTATATTCTTCATCCTTATTAAGGAGGAGTAATGCAGCACTCACCAAGCCAAAAATTGTCAAATGCAACCTGTATAGCCAAATACCTTATCCCCCATACCGGCACTGAAAACTAGACAAAAAAGTGTTATAGCATATTTTTATAAACTATCTTTTTGCCCCTCCTTTCTAACACAAGGTTTCCAACTGCTTAAAGTCTATTCAACACACAATCCAAGAAAATAAAATCCAGAAAATAAAATTATATCAAGTTTTTGGAGACACCAACTTTTAAGGATTATGCATGTAAGTGATGGCAAAATCTGAGAAGTGACAGATAGTCTTCACAAGAATACATTTTCATATTTTTACCCCAATAATGAGAACACTACTGACAGGGAATTTCAAACAGTTAGTGTGGGAAAAAAGCTATTTTTGCAACTACAGGGCAATAAATAAGGCAACCCATCATAGTTTCTCTAGAATTCCAGGATGTCTTGGGTGTGCTTGGGATTTTCGACATCCAAGGGTAGCAAAAAAACCCCCAAAAAATCCCAAAACAAACAAACAAAGAAAAACCAAACTCAAGAAACTAACTGGTTAGAATTTCAGAAGTTATGCATATTGACAAAATAAGATCCTGCCTGTAGATAATCTGAGTGTAATATTAGTAATAATACCGATAAAGAACAGTACAGTAAAATATTAAATAAAAGATGGTCAATTGCTTATCACTGTTATCGAACCATTCACTAATACAACTAATGAGGTCTTTACAGAAAGAGTTCACACCACCACCAGCAGAAACCTCTCTATGTTCAGCGTTTTGAATGATACAGTTCTTTCTCGACCTGAATTTCCATCAGCTCTGTTATTACATCTTTAAATTAATTATATTTCTTCTTAAGAATGCAATAAAACTACACTGTGGTAGAGCTGTGAACTATCAAGTAATGAACATATGGTGAAGATAAAAGGGCATCATATGTTCATGGCTTGTGACTGCTGCAGGATGAAAGTTCAAGCCACAGCTTTGCCCTCAGCTGTGTGTCTTGAATGGAGGGATGTAATGCTTAAACCACCAGGAGTCTGATTCTTCAAACCATGTGATTTTATTACATAATGCCTAAAATCTAGGATTTATGTACTGAGTTACAGAACAAAACCAAATTGCTGGAGACCTTTTAAGATCCTTTGAGGTATAGCTACCTGCTTACTGATTTAAATCCAAAATGATAAGTTATTATTCACATGGCAAATTACATCTCAAAGGCACAAACAGGGCTGAAAAATTGCAAGAGAACAAAGAAGGGCACAAGGAAAGAGTTACCTCCTCTTATTACAGTATGGTGACTTTTCTTAAGATATCATTTCTCCATATATCATTCCTACTGAAAATCAGTTGCTAAAAAGTCACTGAGGAGTATAAAAAATACAGGCAGAGAATGATAAAGAGTAATAATGAGATGATGAGTAAAAATAACTGAGAAAGGTAAGTTACTTCAGAACTGTAATTTTATTTTCATGGCTTCCTTTGTAAGAAAGCTGGAGAAACTGCAGACACACCACCAGAGAGGTAAAGGGAAACCTTGATTTTCACTTAAGTGAAGGTTGTTATCTTTTGTCTTCCACTCTAAAGCCATCCATGACTAATGGCTTTGTCTGTGTACCATTTACTTAAACTGCAGGTAAGTAAGAGGCTTTTAATATCAGCCTTTGCATAAGGCCTCATAACAAGCCAAAATACCATATTAGCCACATCCACTGATCACAGAAACTGTGACCACATATTCATTTTTTAATATGGACTTTCCTCTTTTGCTCAGCAATTTTTGTTTTCCCTGAATATTACAAGTCTTTAAAATCTTGTTGTATTGAAAGCTGTTCTGTAAGCTTCAATCAGCCTAAAATCTTCATGTAAACTGTTCTTTTCACTGTTAGCCAACTGGTTGGGTTTTATAATCAACACCTCAAACTGAAAGTGCTCCTAAGTGTGAGTGTGCTTTTCTGCACTTTTAAGCATACATCTAGAAAGCCCGCATGTGCAAGCTACTAACATCAAGATGGTTAAATGGAAAAGTTGCTAAATTCAAGTGTTTCCGGATGTAATTGCAACAACCAATTGCTACTTAATGAACACTCCCCAAAAAGTAAAATTGAAGGAAGTTGCATTAAAAAAAAAAAAAAAAAAAAAAAAAGGTAAAGAAAGCGATCAAGCCTATGTTTATGATGATCACACTCCCATTTACTCTCCCCTGGAAACAGAGACCCAACAGTGTTTTCATCACTAAGCCAAAGAGCCTCTTGGCACAAATGCTATACCTGTCATAAAAACCCTTATAAACTCTGCTAGATTAATGTTACCTGTAAATGTTTCAGTGCATGGATTGATTCCTGCCAGCCGTTTGGAAGTACCAAAATCTGATATCTTAACCACGCCACTGTAGGTGTTCACCAGAACGTTGTCCCCCTGTGGTTTGGACAGCAGAGGGAAGGAGGGGAGGGGGTGAGGGCAGAGAAGGAGAGAGGGCAGGAGGGAGGGAGGTGGCAAACAAGGAGGGGAGACAGGTAAATACAGATTCTCAATCTCAATACTCCTTCAAGTTTGTACTTATCTTTGTAATACACCTTTCTACAAAGCAATATTCCAGGAGTACCAGGAGAAGGAGTTGGTTTAATGCTTTCCTTTTGTTTTCAGCTTTCATGAACTCCTATTAAAACTTCTACTTCAGATTAGAGCAAAACTAACTGAAGATAAAAAGAAAATCAAACAAGACACACAAAAGCAAAAGTTACCTTTATATCTCTGTGTACAATCTGGTTCTCATGGAGATACTTGAGGCCTTCCAGAATCTGCTTGGTGTAAAATTTAATTGTAGGTTCTTTCATTGGGCCCCACTTAGATCTTAAGAGAGCTGAGAGGCTGCCTACAGGAGTTTAAGAAAGTGTATCAAGACAGTGAAATTCCCAAATTAACATAATAATTTGCTGCTGCTCTGGACTGGTTATTTCGTACTTGCCAGGTCAGGTTCTACTCCCACAACAAGAATAAATGTTCTGACAGAGCTGGATCCATCCCCCTCATTTCACTGTAACAACTGCTGAGACTACAACTAGCACCCATGTAGCCCTTAATGAGACAAGGACCAAAGGTAACAGTGTACTGTGTTGTACACTGCACTTCATAAACCACGGGTATGGGCAAAGACAAGCTCATTTTCTTGAGGCAGGAAGGGTAGAATCCAAAACAGAAAGAGCCTTCTCTTTACAAATGTGGGAACAACTTCTGGCAATATTCAGAGACAGGAAAGAAAGCTCCTGAAACAAGTCCCAGAATGACGCAACAGAGATGAGAAAGTCGGAGCGAGAGGAGAAAGAGAGATTTACTTTTTTGACTTTACTTTATTTATCTTTCACAGAAAGGGACCACACTGGAAGATAGAGGTTCAACCTCTTCGATTCCACTGGTCTTAAAAAATGTCTATCAATTGTCCCTCCTAACTGGAAGGAATGTCAACAATAATATTGTTTATAGAAAATCGTGAGAAACTGACTCCCAAATATGTAAACAATCAGAAGACTAGAAAGAACAGCAAAAGAACAAGGAAACACCTGAATGGATGTTCAGAGTAGGACACAGGCCATCTACACATCCCTATTCTAATGACACATCCCAATTCTAATAAAACTAACCTTTAAATAACACAAATATTTAAATCATGAGGCAAAATAGCAACCAGTTTTGCTCATTCACCACAAAATAAACTAAGTACAGTAGGTCTACTTAAGGCCACAAAAATTCCAGCTAAAGGAACTTTCAGTCCACACCAATAGTTTTCTAAAGAAAAGTTTCCTCAAAGAATCTTGCATAGCCTGAACAGCTGGATCCTTTTTAAGACTGGCTACAGAGTTTAAAATATCTAAATTGCTTCAGTAATATCTTGCCATTAACAACTAATCACAGCACACTTTACTGTGCATCTATGAACAGGAAACAACACCAGATGACACTGTTATCAAGTATTGGAAAACAAGTGGAAATGCTGGTATAATTTCATCACATCTGTATGCATCATGCACGTCAAAGTATTTCAGCTATCAGGTCAGAAGGTCACAAGGATTCAAAAACTAAATAATATCCCTATATCCCTACATGTCCTGGATGTGTTTAATTACACTTGGAATGTTTGCCTGGACCTTTCTTAGAAAACCTGAACTTTTCCCCCCATTTTTCTTATTTCTGTTTTTAGTTTGCAAATTAAATTCATGCAAAGTTTAACAGTCATTCTGACTACTTCTTTACACTGAAGAGTAAGTAGCAAAATGGGAACGGAAACAATGTAGAGGGGTTACAAAGAGATTTCACAGCCTCTTCCTCCAGCAGAGAAGGCTGGAGGAGTGAAACTGGAAATTATGAGCAAGGAAAACCTCTCACTTTCATCTCTAATCTACCTAGGGAATAGTGGTCCTTTGTACATAACAGTTAAAAACCAGTATTTAATTGCTCTGTCAGTGTTACTGCTCAAAGAGAAACTTACACTGAAAGCTCCAGTCACCATTCAGACACTTGAGCTCAATGGACTACACAGCCCTAGCTCCACTATTTTATAACACATGAGTATTTGAAACCAAATATTTTTAATGATTTCTGTCCAGCTTTAGAATTATTACAGAAAGAGGAGAAGGTACTGGGACCTATACTCTTCAAATTTACTCTTTCTATGAGAAAAAGGACTTACACAGTTAGCATCCCAACAGAAAAGCCATACAGAGTGCACAAACACATTAAGTGCTTATCTATTGACTTTCAGTCAGTTTGGAGTCCCAAATGCTTTTCCTTTGGCAGACCAAACTCAGCATGTTACAAACCTCCTGGCACCTGCTCCATAAAAATCTTAATGTATCCATTTTCTGAAACAGATCCAAGATACTGGACAATGTTCCGATGCTTTAAATATTTGTGCAGTGCTATCTCTTCATGAAGAGGTTGAGAATACCTATTAAAAAAAACAAAAACAAACAAACAAACAAAACAAAACAAAAACAAACCAAAAACAGGCTATTTCAACATGCAGGAAAAGGCTATGCTTAAGCGCTAGTTTGACAACAGAATGGATTTTAGGGAGACCACTCCAATTCTCAGCAAACATCTTGCCCATGACCTTAAAATGCATTGTGATCCACCACCTATTCCAAAAAAGTAAAAAGACAGACCTCAGAGGAACCCTGGTAGAGAAACATGCCCCCCAAGAATTTATGTGTGTGTCTTTTGTATCAATACATAGCGCTATCTTTGACTCCAGAGCTCCTCTCATGCTTTTCATCCTCCCCAAAAAGAATACAAATAAGATACAACTGCAACCTGAAACCAAAGATGTCTCCTAGAATGTAAGATACACATACAGATTATTAAACTGTCATATTTTTGATATATAACATATATTTTCCCCCAAAAAATACAAAGTCTTATTCTCAAAAAGAGAATACTTTTGGATAGTAGGAAAAAAAAATTTAATTTCAGCATATTGGGATTTTATAAACTAACCACACAGAAACACATGCTAAGAAGAGCCAAGTTTTCAAAAAAACAACCTCATTTCTGTTCACATGGTGATTAAACAAGGAACTAGGTCTTACCTGCTATCTCTCTCAGGTATTTCTTTGATGGCTATTCGGACCTGGTTGCTAAGGTCTCTTCCAGCATAAACTATTCCATAAGTACCTTTCCCTAGAACTACCCTGTCACCATTCTCATCATAATCATATTCATACTGCAAGTAGAAAAGATAAACAAAGCAGCACAGAAATTGTTATCACTAACATTTGACATTACAGAGAGCCTTAACCCCAGTTTAGCACAGCACAGAGAGGTTGCTGCAGAGCAGCTGTAGGACAGCAGGTTTCCCACCAGCCTGGTGCTTTACACAACTTGTAAAATTTCCATCTTACTTGCTTTGTAACACAATCTTCCTTAATCAACTTTGAGAAAGATGCATTCATCCAAGGAACATACCAATAAACCAAATGAAAGAGTACTGTCAAAAGAACCCATTCAAGTATCATCTCTAAGAACTGCTGACAGAGCCTTCAGAACATGTGAACATAACCTGAACAGGACATATATGGAAGATAACCTAAAATTTTGAAACCAGTGGTTTAATGAATAGATAAAAGTAAATGGACCATACAGTCACCCCAGGACATCCCCTCTCACTATGGGATTTTTCCAAAGGGCAGAAAAAATGTTAATCTCGTCAACAAATTATTAAATATAATGGTGGTTTCCACTGCCGCTGAAATGTGCTGGGTCATATTTCCAGCTGAGTAACTCAATGCTGGTTCACTGACTTCAGTAAAGCCACCATACACACATCATAGAGTGACCTTGTGACAGAACCCTCCTACTCTACAGGAGTGAATGATACTTAATGAAAGTGTACCCCAGACACTCTATAAAACCAAATTTCTTAAGAAAGTTTGGTTGAACAGCACACCCATGATTCAAATCAGGGAACTTATAAAGGATGAAAGGAAGTGGACAATTTCATAGTCTCATATTGTCAGGAGTACACAGATATCCCTTAGTATCTTCCCATATGTCCCATATGAGAAAACTGCAGGATATTCTCTGTGGCTCCATGTGATTTTCCTAGCAAAAAAAAACAAACAAAACTTTGCAATGGCCATAACTACTGACTTTTCTGTAAATGATTGCTTTTTCTGCATTGTCCAATGTGACTGTCTGACACAGAATGCAGCCCTGGAGGATTTCCTTGGTGTGCCTTCCCAGTTCACATTGCAGCTCTGCTGCTGCAGTGTCCATGTGTCCCTGACACTCCCACTCTTCACCTCAGCAAAGATGGCAAGTTTCATGCTGCTGTATGGAATGTGCTAAAGGAAACCCGTCTGCCGCTTACCCTAGCAGCATATTCTCTCAGTGGAACTAAACTGGAGCAAGCACAGCTCCAGCACAGCTCCATTCACTGCATTTCAGCACTTCACTTGTTCACAACATAATCTCACTACACGATAGGCATAACTGACCCAAAACGCCATATGCAAAACTTGGCAGGTTCTTTGGCAGGAGCACATCCAGCTTTCACAGCTATCATATGACATAAAACTGTGCAGAAAAAAGACAGCAGTCACATTGCAGAATTTAGGATTGACAGCAGTCCCATCTGCAACACACTGATCCTAAGCCAAGCCTTTAACTACTGTGGAGAAACCTATGTTGTCCAGTCTGGGTCTCATGATTCATGAAAATTATTGGGATTTAGAGTTCAGTGCTAGTTAGTAGACAGTTTAATAGACTTATATATACTTGATGTTACTTTACATTTGCCTCTTCTCATCCCAACAGCTACAAATATTGAAAAAAACACTCTTGGTTGCCAAAAATCTCAATAAATGATCCACTGCTGTGAAATCCAAACAGTGGGTACAAGTAAACAAGTGTTTATATCTGACCTTCTGTAGGGCAGAGTGTTCTCTAGAATATCCTATCTGGGGTACAGCAGGTACTCTTAAAGTGATAGGAACTTCTTCATATCAATATATGGGAGTGAATACCCCAAGGCCAAAGGAACTGCAATATTCACATTCCTTCAAAATACTTGCTAGCTGTAATATTAGACTGCAGTTTATACATAAAATATACAACCCCTCGTAACAACACTCTCATAAGGATTCTGACTGAAATCAGATTTTCTTCCCCCAGAATTTGCAGGAGGTTATTTCTTCCTCTTCCCCAAATATAAACAGCTGTTTTATTAACAGTAAGAACTGTTTTCTCTGTACTAGTGGAGCCCATCAATACCACACAAAATTGCATTTTCCTCATTGTCACTTCTTAAATGTGATAAGATCTCAAGCTGCAGGAAGGCATTAAGTGTCTTCATTTATACACTAAACTAATTATTTCTCCCCTTCAGAAATCCTGATTTCTCTTTTCGTGTCCTAACTTAAGACAGTAAGTACAAGGTGACAGTTATGAAAACTTCAAGATAGGTAGAATGATATAGCTTAAAGATTTAAAATTAATTTCTGTAGTCACATCTCCATGTGTCATTCATTCATGCAGGGTTGCTTCCTGCTATGCATTGTCAAGTGACTTTTTTCAGTTTAGTTTTTCAAAGGCTCAAGCCATGATGAGCTCATATCCTTTGAGAGACTGGTATACAGCTGAACACACTGTGTTGTGTGGAGACAGTCCTGCTATTAGCTAAGTACATAATTATGTAATATAAAGATCTGCAGCTAAAGATAATACCCTGTCTGTACCAAGGCAGAGCCCTGAAGCTGTGTCGAGACCACAGATGGATGTGTTAAACTCAACTTAACCAATGTGCATATTTGTCCTTTTTGCTTGAGGAAAGAATACTGTGGCCAAACAAACTCCAGGGCAAAACTCATCTTTCCCACTATATGCAATTACATTTAACAGTGCAGAAGAGAGTTCTACATTTTCTTTTTCCTCCCCTGAAGCCTCAAGTCCTAAAAAGCTCACTACCATGGAGAGCTGCTCTGAATCATCAGCCTAGGAGACTTGCTGGAATGAGACACAATCAGAAAGATGCCCAGCTCAGACGAGCCACAGGAGGGTTTTCAAGCTCATTAATCGGATTGATTAAATTTGCTTGTCTACAAATAAAACTTACAACCTACCTTCTATGGTGGCTTTTCAGATTTCAAAACAAATAAAAAGAAGAAAAATAAATACAGGGTATGTATTTAATGCTACAGACGTGGACATCTGCTATGCATCACTTTCTCTTATGAAGACACAGATTCACCTACACTAACCTGAGGCCACATGAAATGGGAATAACCCTTTCCAAGTTGGATGTTTTTCCTTTTTTCCCCTCTCTGTACTAATTCTAAAGAAAGCCTACAGCTACTGGATTCCTAACATGGATGTTACAGTGATAAGAAAAAAGCACAGTGTATTAACCTGATCCTAAATTCCTACAATACCTCTGAGACAGAAGCCTGCCAAATGAAATTACCTGGAGAAGTAATGGCATCAGGTACCAGGCAGAAAAACTAAAGTACCTTTGTAAATGGCTTTTTCTTAGCATTTATTTAATATTTTCTCTTTTTAATCCACTTGAGCCAGCTGATAACAGTTGATTCTTATCTATACATTGCTTGCAAGAGAATACAAACACAGTAATACATTTCATTAAAGATTTATACAGTTTACAGTAGTAACAGGCCCACTTCATAAAAAACGTGTGTTTCTTCAACTGAATGCAAACTTCATGTACAAATAATTTGGAAAGTATTTAAATCTCATATATAATTAAGGAGTTTAAATGCTATTTATCTTTCTACTATACTGTTAAGAAAGTGCAGGGAAGACTGAGAACAAATTTCAGAGTTCTTAGAACTTTTATCCTTGACATACCTCTAATGTGTCTCCATCTATTTCTCCTTCTAGTTCCAAAGTACTGCCAACTGCATCAGACAAAATTTCTTTCACCAAACCACAGAATCTTAAAAAGAAAAACACAGCACAAGATCAAAGAAGATCTTCCTTTTGGAAGCAGACTAAACAGACTCTTGCAAGCTGGGCATTGATTTCAAGTTAATAAACTGACGATCATGTTCACAGCTTTCTTTCATACTAACTTTCTCCATATTTATCCCATTTTAAATGAAGATCATAAAACACACACCAAAAAGCCTCATTATTTATAAAATTATTTTATTTGGTGTAGCAGAATCTGATAATTACTTGTTATTGCAATTGCATAGTAAAATCTTGGTAGATTCAACTCAAATACTTTTTCAGTATATGTTTGGCTGCAAATGTGATTACTCAGTACTTCAGAAAATCAGATGTTCTATCTTTTTGTCAGGCATTCAGAAAGATAAAAGTATAAAAGTAGTAACGTGGCTAGAAGAACAGAGTTCTAACTAATTTCTAGTTCTCTGGGGTGGAGATACTTAAGTACAAGAACATTTTTTCCTGTAGTTCTCTGCCTGAGCCACTAATTTTTTTCTAAATTCTGTAAGAAATTATTAACAATTATTTAAAAAATTATAAAATATACATAATTTCATTTCATACATGTCTTTCATAAAATAACAGAGATACAGCTCTTGAACTGACTCCTGTAGTGCACTGAATACAGTATGAAAAATGTGATCATATGACACACAAATTGCACTGCCAAATTAAGGGTGAGAATGTAATATTAATTTTAGTGTTTCCTACCTTTTATGCAATACACTCTGCCAAGCTAGTAATTTTCTTTAACATAAGTTTATTCCATGTAATGCATAAGCAGTAAATATTGCAAGAAATAGTGAATATACCATTACACTCCAAAACCTAAGTGTATTAACAACTCCCTCCTCCATCATTCAGAAGTTGTATTAGCAACTACCAGTCACAATGCAGAATTTGGTCTGTAAAGATTTAGGCCTAAAAATTTCATTAGCCTGCTTACTTTTTAGAGACAACAGATCATTCAAAAGAATATGTAACTACAGGTACAATCAGTAACACGGATCTGTGACACAATGTAAGTTACAACTTGTTACACTTAGATAATCTTATTTAAATCAAAATGAACAGATACATAAGGGAACCTGAAACAATATAGCACCTTACATGACACGGCCAAGAAAAATAAAAATAAGATAATAGCTGTAATTTAGATTAAGCTGGTTAATCCTTTTTCAGACATAATGATTTGTAGATAAATTAATCAGAATTACACAGGAAGTATAATGGGTGCTCTAATCACCTTTAAGCATCACTGAGTTTACATCACTTCCTCACCAAGAAAAAATAAGTGAAGAAATAAATAATCTGTTTCTCAAGCAAAAATATTGGCTTTCAATCTTTATGAATTCATTTTTATCTAAGCTAGAGATGAGGCATGCAACACCCATACAAACTGAACTCACCTAGTACATTGGTTTTCTGTAGAAAAGTAGATTTGAAAGTCATCATAGTTATCATGGACATAAAGAAAACAACATCGTTCATCAAACTTGGAAATGCTGTAAAAGTCACATTAGGAAAATGTTATTTTGGATATAACTATTGTAAGAAATAGGGCAATGAGGAGGGTTTTTTAAAAATTATGAACACTTATAAACATCTTTTTCACCTCAGAGAAACAGTATGTAATTATGTATATTTTCCTTATAACCAGGAGTTTTCAGCTTGTTTATATACTCTATAATCCTATCTTCATTGTGATAAGCTGCTGCTTACTTTGGTAAAATTCTAGTTTATACACCTAGTACTAGATGTATAGAGGTTGGTTTGTTGTTCACTTCTACTTTTACACAGTTCTGTGAGACTCTTTGGTACTTGATGACACCTCAATGGAAAGTGAATTGCTCTGACACTATCAGATTCAGCTATCCAGAAAACCTTTCCTTAAAGATTGAGAAGTACTTCAGGTTTTTATAACTCCATTGCTCCTACAATAAAACTGAGCTGGGAAATACGAACAGTGTAACAGATCCTTCTCGGTCTATACTTTTTACAGCCTTAAAACTGATAAACAAGTTTTGGGATGAACAATATTTACTCCAAATTGCAGCAATAATTCTGAAAGGGATTATTTATTGCATATCATGTCTTGCCAGTGTCATATATACCCCATCTAAATGCACTGAAGCAAAAAGTGAAACACCATAAAATACAGTATCAACATGAAAATAAATCTAAGATTTAACCTCTTACCCTAACCATTTGCACTTCAGTATTTTGGTACATAATCCCAAGCTGTTAGGCTTCTTAAGGTATTTTTGTACCTTATGCTAATAAAATACCTTAGATTCTTTCCTGATGTGTTTAGTCAAACACTTCTATTTTGCTTATCTTCTGCTGAGCCAGTTGCTTAAAACACATGACAGTACACTTTAGTAAAGTTGCCACACGTTACATCACCTACTGATGTTGCCTGTTGAAGCATCATTACGGGCTATATGGGAAATGTTCAAAAAAATCTGAAATTTGCCATAAGACTTTTCTAGAAATATGTGAAAATAACACTACGCCATTCTTAATTTCATTTAGCATAGCAATTTCGTCTAACAAGTCAGAGGAGCACATATCTGACTTGAGAACCAAGAGACAAAGCAAGGTGACTCTTTCAGGGGCAAATATAGGATAGACAAGAAGTATCTAAGTAACAATACTGCATTATAAACATTGCCATGTATGGGGTATATAAGATGAACTGGTTAGTATAAATACAGTTTAAGAGTTTTGATAGAGTGTATTTTAACTGAGACCACTATTTTTTTTTAAATGAATGCAATTTCAAAAGTATAGTAATTTAAAGTTGTCACATACAAAGCTAACATCCAACTCCACTAAATTTAAAAAAGATTGCCTCTTTGAGATTTGTAATGCAGTGATTTTTTTAATCACTCAGCAGTGATTAAAAATCAAAGCAAATGAAATTAATTGCTTGCTTCCTTTTGATTAAAATTATCTTTCTCAAAGATTAATTTCTGTGCATTGTGTTGACTGAAGGTAATTAATGTGGTGCAGAAACTTTATGCTGAATTATTCTCAATCAGTTCCACAGTCTTCAGTAATTCACATTGCATTGAAGTAATAGAGTAAAATACCATGTAAAATTAATTTAAACCGAAGCCTGCTTTTTTTTTCTAGCAGAAAAGACTGAAGTTATGATAGAATCTATGTCCAAATCCACAGTTTTAGGTTTTCAACCACCATTAACATTAGTCAGAGAAATACTCATTTGCTGAGCTTACCTGCTTAGGCAAATTGTACAAGTTCAGAGAAGGCAAATCTGGGACCTAAAGCTTCAGGCACTCTGAGTCAAGATCAAAGCCTAGAAGCCCTCTCCTTTCAGAATCACAGAACCTGTTAGGTATCTGAATTTCTCCTTGTACTTGAATCTGAAAGTTTGTCAAGCACATATCTTTTCCAGTCACACAAGTGGCCCCCAACAAAAGGCATTTATGTCCCCAGAAAGGCCAGACCCACCAATGTAGAGATTCATTTAGAGAGAAGGCAAAAGCCCACCTGGAGTTCCCTGTACTTACAGTTCCTCTGGTTCTTAGCTGCAGCCTGCATAATTCAGAGAGGAGATAGCTGCATTTTCTTTTTTTCTTCTCCTGGTGTTCTGTCTTACCTTTCTGGCAGCAAAGCTGCCCAACTTAATATACATAATCTACCTTCTAAATGTAGTCATGCATTTTGCAATTATTAACACCAAATAGGAATATTTCCTATCTTTTCAGTTCTCAGAATAATCCTGTTCTTTCTATATAATTTTTTGGCACTAAGATTTTGACCCATTTACTTGTGACTAGTGTTTTCATTAATCTAAGCATCACAAAATGGAACTCTCTTAACTACCCTTACCTAGTCCTTGAGAAACTCCACTAGTAGTCTACTTCCAGCTTTTTCTGTCCTTAGCAAAAACTACATTTATGCCTTATTTATTAGTTCTCTAATAATTCAAGTTTTAGCTAGCAGGTATTTAAATAAAGCCATTATCAGAAGCATTTCTGAATCCCAAACAGAAAACAGACACCATGGTTTCCTACTTAAAGGAAAACAAAGTCTTCTTTGGAAGGAAGCAAGAAGCACTAAGGGCTCTTCCTTCCTTCTGCCCTCCATGTTTTTAAATGCAGAGATTTAAAATGCACTTCAGTGAAACATTTAGAAAAATCTATAAAAAATCAGTTATACAATGGAAAACAATGAAGTCTACCAGAGAATACAGACACCCAATACCCTTTTCAGATCTGAGTGTTCCTATGAGAAATGTACAGCTCTGCTTGTGCATGGAAAAGCAAACTCTTCTGTGACATTTCAAGGCAGGTTGGACAGAACAAGCTTTTATAACAGGCCATTGAAAGAGAGATATTTAAGGTAGAATCCAGATTTCCCACTTAAGGGAAATATATAACATACACAAAAAGACACTGAACTGTTTACTGACACACCGACCTTATTCCCCTAATGGAAGAAGCTGTAAAATTCCATTCATGAATCTGTTTCTGTAAAGAACAAAGGGATAAAATCAACCACTGTTTAACCCTGACTTAATATCGAAAACAAAGTCATAGCATGTTAAGCAAAAGAAAGGTTTTGCAACATGTCTCTTTCTTTCTTTCTCCCCCACCCCCCTATTTTGAAATAAGATTAATACACAGGTAAAGAACTTACACATACATTGCAATTTTATTTACTTGAGAAAAAATGAAAATAAATGTCACAGAGTGGAAGAAAAGGTTGCATTTCCTCATGCATTTCCTCATATTCAACTTGAAGAATAAACTGTGCAGCACAATTTACCAAACATTATGTTTAATGCCATACATCTATACTTCACATTAAACATGGAGCAGACTATGCCCTGCTCTCATCTAGGCTCAAAGGGAAAGGCAAATTCACTCATCTCCCTAAGAGGTTTTGAGCCAACAGCTTTGGCCCAGGGAATACACTGGAGACACAACAGAGGAAGGACAGCCTGTGTCTAGGACTGCACCCCTCCATAAATCTAATCATGGATAATAGGTGGATCTTATTTAGCAATGTCAGATATGCACCAAAAATTTGTTCCATAAAGCAAAGTTGTGTCAGACACATTCACCTGAAACAGTGAAGGAGATCAATGTACTAGAAAAATTGTTCACAGATCCAGGTAATTATGTGGTGTTGTCCTGCTCCAACATGCGTCTTTTCCACACTGTCTCTCTACATTTTAGTCTAATCTATTCTCCATCTATGTTGTTCTAATATTAAGAAAGTGTGGAAAAATACATTGCAGATTTCAAGTCTTTCAATGTGAAACTGAAATTATTTCTCATTTTTAAGAGCTGACACTGTCCATAACTGTCTCTATTCCTTTCTTAATCCCCTGTGCCTTATCCAATAATCCAAGATACCAAATATTTTATTTCTTGACACTTACTTGTCACAGGCTGCCATTTTTTCTAGTTTCTAATATTACAATTGTAAAAATTTAAAATGCCTAAAACATTGAACACAATACTGGGCTTTATCTTTACTTTTAATCTTTGACTTGCATCTTAACTAAAATTACAGAATTCTAACAAGAAATATTATGAGCAGACCAAATAACCCATGCACTTCTAAGAGACATGGTCAAGATAATTTAAATCTGAATGACATCAATCCCACTTGATTTCTAATCATATTCACTCCTTTTACTCTCTCTGTAAAATGTCAACTTTTGTATCTGCACAAAATAGATACTGAGGCTTGAGCTTCACAGAACTGTAGCAAATTTTAAGTTATTGTAAAGTGCTCCAAAATCTACATGTAAAAAATTACTTTATGTACAATGAAGCAGTACATTTAATACACTTGCTGACAGTTTTACCATTTCAGGGGGAGAGACATGCCACAAAGACAGAGAGCTCTCATCTGCTTCACTGTTGATCGACACATAGGCAGGCTGGTAGACTTTAGTTGGTTCTATCACCAAAACCTGAAGAGGGAGAGCATTTTTCCTTAATAAACAAGCAGCTAATATACTACAGTATCTTCAGATGCTCAGATATAGACAAAAGATAATTTTGAAGTAAGGCCTAAAAAAATTTCAAGGGAGACAAGAGGGCAAGACAAGGCAGGAAAAATCTGTGTTCTTATGAACAACAGAATAGCATTATCACAATTTGTTATACAAGACTTACAAGTATTTCTTAGACTGCTTTTAGGGTGGTGGGTTAATTTTTTTAATAGCATAAAGATTAAGAGAGTACAGGGGTTTGGTTCATGCAGTGAAATAACAGGCAGTTCAGTTTTTAAGTATTATGTTTAGAGTCTTCCAATTCTTGTAATATCCTATCCAGAAACATAAGACATACAAAACTTGTTTGGACATAACATCTTACTGGAAATCTCAGTCCATTAGTTGTTTCTTTCGTTGCCTCAAAAATTATATCTAACCAGAAAGTCAATCTTTCTTGTTTAGGAGAATGTTCTATGGTGAGTTTCTTGAAACGCTGAATTAACATCAGATTCTGAACTAATGATTTCAAGTACCTAGAAGGGATTGAATTAATGAGTTAACAGAGAGAAAATAAAATTTGACCAGATTCTAAAACCACTTAAGTGACTTAGACATCCAAAATGAAATGTGTTTTAAAAGCCACCACAATGGAAATGGTAGTGTTGATTTTCCAGATTTCTGGAAAGAATAGCAAGTTTAGACAAAGCCTTAAGTCATAAGATCACATGGATGTTCATGAACAATAGCTTTTTTTGCAAATGGTATAGTTACACGAGTAGTTACTTGGGGATTAGACAGGATACAATGAGCTAGAAGATGGTGGGGAAGGGAAGCAGCAGCTAGCTAAACTCTGAAAACAATGGTTTCACAATCCTTCTCCTAATAAAAGAACAGAGCATAACGTCAGAGTTGCAAAGAATTTGAGATGGAAAAATCCATTTAAGTTATCCATGTGACTGAAAGATTTTATAAATTACTGTATTTCCCCATAGTTAGTACTAGAGCAACGACAGCCTTCTACCACATACCACACTGGAGGCTTCAGCTTAAAAAGCTTCTCTGCTGCTTGTACTGCTTTACCAACATCATTTGCCAGCATGCTCACACTGAAGAACTGTCCCACATCCCAGTAATTGTTCATTTTTTCTAGGCTTCCTTTTCTTCCCAATAAACTGTTTAACCGTACACCTGTAAAATTTCAATTAGAAACCACAATTTCCTATCAGTAAAACACTCTTTTGTGTTTTTTACTGGTAAGTTGATCAGTAAAAGACTAATTTAGGACTTGATTAAGCATTACTGATGAAAATAAAGAGGAGTAGGTTTTCCCCAGAAAACAACACTACACAATACAGAGGCAGGATCTGCAAATCATACCTCCAGTTCAGTTCAGAAAGCCAGAACTCCTACTGCTTAGTGATGAAAACCCTCTTTTGCTTCTTGTCTGGGCTATCTGCCTCCCAATTCTCAGTGTAAAATGCACAAATCCGTGTCCTAATCTGCATTTACTGCAAGAGATCTACAGCTAGAGGTTCACACAAGTTCACCCCAAAGCAGGGTCAGAGGAATGATCTAAAGCCACCTTTGCATTCTTAACATTTAAGGCTCAAATATGAATTTCAGACAAGACCAGTTTTCAAATATAATGTTAAACTATCATCTCCCTAGGGAGACCTGAATATCTGTTTCTATTATGTGATTTCTTTGTAACGTGATGTGTTTTAGATAGCATATACATGGAAGATGTGAATGACTCTAGGTAGACAAATAACTGTCCTGGTAGATCCTTCCAGGCAATACTTCTTGTGGATGTCTCAACTCAGTGACAACAGAAACCCTTTGGATCCTTTCCCCACATTCCTGAGGAGAACTGGGCCACACTGTCTCTTCCTTTCTTTGTGCCCCATTGGCTCTGCAATGGGATAATCTCTGTGGTGCAGTAAAGGCAGTTCACAGATGGTGCTGAAGTTGGTCCTTTGTTGTTCTCTCTCCCGGGCCCTTTAGATCGGCCATGTTCCCAGAAAGATGCTGCTAGGCAGCCAGAAGGAAAATGTGTCTTTGAGATCCCTGTGCTTTAGAGTGCTGACCAGGACCCACCACAAAGAGCCTGAACCACCTTTCTGTCTATGCAACTCATCACTGTAAGTATTTTGTTTTCTTCATAGGGAGAGAGGCAGAAAACTTGTCTGTGGCACTGTGTGTGGCTATTTACCTATTTTTCTCAGTTCCATTGAGCTTTCAAACTGCTGTCCTGCAACAAGCAGCAACACTGCAAGGTTAATTCCAGAATATAGAGTTGGCTGGAGTTCAAATCCTTTGCGATACCTGCAGAGCAAAGTCAAGAACTCACATCTCACTGTTTAGAAGAACTGAAATATTGCAAAGTTTTAGTAGGTATTTTAAGCTCTTGATTTACTGTAAGGATCATATGGCTAGTTAACATCAATGGCCCCAAACCCTTTGTTTTAGAGCTTTGTATTCTTTAAAGGTAACTGAGACACAGCTGAATGCCTGCCACTACCTGGTGCAGGATCAAGAGATCCACCTGAAGCTTGCAAGTTCACTGCTACCCATCCATGTAGTGTGGGGAGGGAAAGAGAGGTGGTGGGGGAGAATATTTTACAATTACAGTTAAAACCCGCATTGCTAAAATTATTGTACTCAGAAGTGTAATTATACAAACATACCTATATGAACAGTATGTCAGTGAGAGCCTGCGTGCACATGCACGCCTTAATGTCTTAGAAAATTTATAACACAGTTTATGACTATTTTTCTTTATATACAGTAGATCATTGCATTTCCTGGAGATCCAGCATGAAAACCATCCTTGCACAGAGGACTAACATAACTCCATGATCTCACTTGTATTTCATTTTGGCCTTGAGACACATTAATTATATATTTCCTCAACAAAGACAAAGGTTAATCAACATCCCTCCCAGTAAAGTGCATCATTCAATTTCTAGGAGAGTTTATAAAAAGAAGCAAGGAAATACATATACAAAGATCTCTAATGCTCAGTAAACCACTTATTCAAACATGACCCTGAAAAAGAGAGATAAGTAGAACAACTGATCTAATTATTACAGCCCTGCTTTTCATATCCAGAAGTAAAAAGTCTGAAAATGTTTTTAAACAGATTTTTTGGTGGGTTTTTTTTCTGTTACCATTCAATGGAATGATCTCGACTATTGGTATCTTTACAGTCAGAATCAAGAAACATATCCTTGTAGATCCTCCCACATAAGCAAAACATGTCTGGAGCAGGGTGATCACATGTCTGCAGGACTTGAAGCATAACTTGTAGTGCCTTTTCTCTGTCACCTGCATTATTTCTTCTGAAATCAAATACAGAAAATAAAATAAATGAGTTCAGACCTGAAACAGTAACCACAAGATGGGAGAACAACAGTATTCCTCATCTATCCCACAATCATTACTAGCACACACTTGACTTTGTTTAGACTGATGTGTGATTGTTGGTTGACTGATAAACCCAAATTCACTCTCCTATCATTGGTCTCTACATGTAGCTCGTATGATGAAACCCCAGAACTCGTCTACGATAAAAATCTGCCATCTAATTTGATTCCTTCCTTGTACACAAACACAATTGCACCCCCTGCAATGAGAAAAAAGTGCGTGTTTAGTGCTCATTCCTGACAACACTTCAAAAAAGAAAGGGCCATTTTCAGCATTCAGTGTGACAGATCATTCAGCTATGTCCAAGATTTGTAATCTTGAATCCAGAGGATCCAGAAACAATACCAGGAAATACCAACTAATTGCAGAAGAAGCCAGGTCAATCCAACCTTACCCAAAAGAATGAGAGCTCGATATGGAGCCTTTGAACTGCAACAAGAATAAAAGGGTTAAATTGAACTGTATTTCTTAATTCAAGTTCTTCAGATAAGATAAAGATGTGGAAAACAAACAGCTGTGATATGGCATCTTTTGACAAATATTTAACAATTGTTTTAATAAAAAAATAGTGATTAAATAACATTTCCATTCCTTACTATTATTAAACAATCGGAATTTTCCCCTCCATTTTCCTGGCTGTTTTTCTGAGTTTAGAAATCAATATTTACTGCAAAAAGTCACTTAGAACAAACAACAATGTCTATTTGCAAGAGTAATGCAAACATAGCTTGAGAGCTTAATAGCCTCTTCAACACTTTTTTTCATCACCAGAGAATTTAAAATATTTACCAACCCCTTTTTAGAACTGTTTACCATTTTCCAATCCCCACCATGAACAGGCCTACAAGGACTATGACTACTTTGTCAGCAATACCAGTAGCAGATAATGGTTTCTGGTAAATTTATTACTTGCATGCCCCAAAAGGATTAATATTTACTGTAAAGGGGCTCTGTTCCTTAGGTAACCAGCTGATGCAATAAGACCAGTAACAACACATCTGTAGCAAAATTCAGGCTTCTGGGTATGTTAGGTGATGGAGAACATCTAATAAGATTAAATATATTTGTAGCTGGTTGTGAAGGCTTTATTCTGCCTTTGATGCCACTGGCAGAACATAACTTTCACAGCAAGTACTTGAATATTTTTAAAATACTTTTTTTTTCAGATTAACTGAAGATTAACTGCTTTGAAATAAATGCTGGTCTTCTCTAATGAGCACACAATGAGAAAGTCAGTATCTTTTTTTCAGTTTTACAAGAAATAAACGGGAGGTAAAAACTGTGGGGGTAAATCCATTGCACAGGTCAGCATGCTCTATCCAAACCTCTTCTGAACAAACCAGATTCTTTCACTAGCAGTACCCAAGTTTCACAGCTGTTAACATTAAAGCACAGAAAATTGAGTAAACAGAGCTTAGAACAAAAGTAGGCCCAAAAATTAAGTCCAACAGTTCCCTGGTCTTGCATAACGTGATCACAAAAGTTGGTAAGTGTTCTGAGCTCTTCCTGAAAACACAAGAAATGCACTGAAACCTAATGTAGAGCATTTTAGCAAGGAAACAGAAAATCTAAAAATCTCTGCTTTCCCAGACTTGACTCAAGTCTGCTTTGTGTGAAAACAGGTTATTTATTAATGTTGATATAAAGAGGTGTTAGGTACTGATTGAAAAAAGCATAACTAAAGAAAAAATACAATGAATGTAACAACACACTGCTTAAAATGGAACATTGTGCAGATTAACATTTCTGGTCATCAAAGGATGAACCTGTACATACCAAATACAACACTAGGAAAGCATTACAAAAGACCAAGCCCTGTACTAGAGAACTTAAAATGAAAGATGTCTCTCTCTTATAATATAAGGAAAAAATTATTGTTAAAAATAATTAAATTCAACAAAATTTATCACATGACAAGTATACACTCATCTAACAGGATATAATTAAACAATAATCCAGTTTAGGTATCTTTTTATTAGACCTTGTTTTTCACTGCAGCAGAATTCAATGCCCACTGGATAACACAAAACCCACAGCAATTATAATAATTTATAAATTTAGGAAGTTATCAGCTTCTAAATCCCAAAAGAGAGAGGGCAAACAAAGAATAAAACCAAACAACCTGAAAGATCACATAAGCTACAAGCAAGTTCTCTGAAGCCAATATGAAAATACTCTGTTGGATAATATGCAGAACATGTTTTTCTTGACCAAGACAGATTTTCATTTCTTATTTCAGATTCCACACTTTGTCAGGTCTGCATACCTGACAGCTCATAATTTGTTTCAAGGTGCCTGGAAACAGATTGGTGGTGTTATCCATAGAGCAGAAGAGATTACCCTAAACCCTTAAGGCTTAGCACTGACTTCTATGTTTTCAAAACCAATCTCAACTATGTTAGCATCCCCATGCTCCCCAGCCCCCACTAGAACAAATCACAAAAAAAAACATGTCATAAAGGACTGCTGCAGGTCATCTAATAGAATCTCACTCTCACAGCAGGTCCATAGCCCAGCACTAGACCACAGCAGCCTTGGCTGTGTCTGAAAAGCTGAAGCTCCAAGCATGAAGATCCCACAGCCTCTGTGAACAGTGAAAGCTGAAATATGATAATACACAGGCACGAGAAGGAAGGCAGAAAATGTTCTCTTTATGGATTAACTTGGTGCACCAGCTGAGATTTGCAAAGATTATCCCCTGAATATGAAGCTTTGTAAGCCAGAGCAGAATCCCAAGAGGCTGCTACAGAAAGGACCCTACCAGGTCATTTCACTGCTCCTTAGTGGTTACAGGCCATCTTGCACTGAAATACAAATGTCCTTCATGGTATCACACAAACAAATCAACTACTGGAAGGAAATAGAATTTTGAAACAGGCATTTTCAATGGCGCTCTTCAACACACAATCTGTTAAACTCTCCACATCTGGGAGAAGATATGTCCTACCTTAAAGAAGTCTGCCTACACATCCAATGAAAATATGAGCTACATATTTTTTATAGCTTCATATTTTTTCTGGGTTTAGGTGGCACAGTTTTAAGAATCATTATTCACAATCTGAAAATTCTTTCAAAATGCACTTTTAATGGTCAATAAGGGAAGAAAAAAGAGTACTACTATAATTTATTTAGAAACTATATTAAAAAAAACCCACAGGCCTTGGAAAGTGTTTCATAAAACTAATTTTTTTTCCTTACCAATTTCTTTGTTAGCACATTATAGTCCTCTTACTGCAAACCTTACCTTGAGAAAACTTGCAGAGAAGCCATACAGAGAAAATCGTTCTACATTACCTGAATACAAGAGCAGCAGAAACTTCTGTCAGTTAAGACAGAGATCTGCAAGTTACTTCCAAAAACTAGGACAATTATGAAAATATCCTAGTGCTCAATAAAGCACTGCCAAGTCTCCTCAAGCACAATGTTAGGAATTAAAGAGAAACGAACAAGGAGTAAAAACTAAAAGCTAAAAATCATGATGACGTTTACAAGTGCCTGGCACATTTATCTTCAGTACTGGGTACACTTTTAAGCTTTATTTAAAAAGAAAAATAAACTATTAGGATTTGGGAAAAAAATTCAAACGGAGGGAATGATCAATGACACGGAATTATTTTTGTATGAAGAATTCTTCAATAAACTAAGGTTTTTCAGACAGAAACGAAATTTCTATGGCTACATAGAAATTCTTTTACTTAAAACAAACCTTGTCCTGCAGGGCACCTTTAAATCCTCTAATCACTTCCTCGAAATTTGTGCTCGTGTTCTGCTGCCAGTTTAGTTTTGTCTGACAGCTTGTATCCTCCAGAAACGGCTGGCTGATTCACTAGCCCATTTGCTCGCTTGCTCACTGCAGTTTTGCCAGGTGATTTATCTGTCTGCTGACCCTACCATGCTTCCTCAATCACAGAAGCAGTCTTCTCACTTCCCTGGTCTACACAAGCCTCTTTCATCTGTCTCCCTGTCTTACCCAACTACCCACTCCTCCTCTACCTCTCTGAATTACTCTGTAGGGCAACAAACTGCTACACAGCATCTCGCCTGGAATAACACCTGGAATACAGGGTAAACAAAAAATTTCTTTTTTCTTCCTTTCTCTTTGATATCATAGCTCCTTTCTTGCTCTCCAAATCCATCC
The DNA here is from genome assembly GCA_032173965.1 of Sitta carolinensis. Taxonomy (NCBI): domain Eukaryota; kingdom Metazoa; phylum Chordata; class Aves; order Passeriformes; family Sittidae; genus Sitta; species Sitta carolinensis. The sequence goes on from CM063283.1 coordinate 100,675,520, forward strand.
TCTTAATGGTGAATCCTTCTCTACACACTCCAGTCTTTATAAGGAGGCCTTGTTTTAAATATTCCTAAACAAAAAAAAATCTTCCTGCTTCACAGATTGGTTTTACCAGCTCTAAAGAATTGGCATGGCTACAGAGCCAGAACTACACTCAGTGAACCAGGCCTTTGCCCAACAAAGTTAACAGGAACAGCATAGATTTCACTGGAACAAGAATTATCTCACTCTGAAGGTAACAGGTGGTACAATCTTTTTTTTTTTCCTCAGCTTTTTGTTCACATCTTCCCCTGTATGGTTTATTTCCATTTTGCTAGATGGAGAAGACTATATAGACAAAAACTCTTGTATTAATGGAAATTATTTTCTCAAGGGAATCCACATTTCGTTTCCTTTTCATTTCATATCTTAATGACTCCATAGCAGATGATCTGAACTCCTACTAACTGTACAGAAACCTACAGCAAAAACATTTTTTTAAATTCTTAATTATTAAGAAATACAAGAACTCATTTTAGTTTAATTTAATTCATAACATTTAAGAGTTAGTACACTTGCATTTTCACTTAAAACCAGAAATTAATTTTTGAGTTAAGACACATTTCACTGAGGATGTATTTGCCTGTAGAATCTTCAATATTTGAAACAATGAATGATGAAAAAAGACCCTAAACTAGGCTTTGACAAGAACTAAATTTACAAGCCTCCAGACAGATATGACAAAGAAAAAAACCAGCCTTTTTCCCTCCCTCATATACACTTCAGGTACTTCACGAAAGCCAGGCAAATGAAATGAGGAGGCCCACAACATGTTTTTTTACTAAATCTGAGTAATCACAGAACAGAACATTTTAAATACCCCACTGCTTATCAATGGGAACAATTTTCTGTGGCTCCTATTATTCACAATTACTAGTATTATTCACAATTACTAGTGATTTTTTACTTGCACCCTATTACACCCTTCACTTGTTAATTGCCTTCTTTTATTATGGTACTAGAATATGTTGCTCGTTAAAACACAGCATGCTGAGTTAAATAATAGTGACTGCAGCTGTCCTCATCTTTAATATAAAGGAAGATAGAAGTGCCCTGGAAAGAGACTAAAATTTTCACAGTTCTGGCCTCATGCCAGGACTGGGTTTGGTTTTAAAGTCTACTCTGTTTTGAACAGAATTTGGCATACCCTTGGGCCTCTCTGCAAGCTTCTAGGACATTTTAACTCCAGCCCTGGTAAATAAGACCAATTAGAAAATTGTCCTTACACAGTGCTTGCCTCCCAGGCAAGGTGTACCCATGGACTGAAACAAACAGCCATCCACATCTGGAACACCCAGCCCCCAACTGCACAGCATCTTATTTCATACCATGGCTGTGAATACAAATACTGAAAATACTTATGTTGCACATTTGGACTGAACTTATACCTGAAGATTTCTAAATCAAGATACAATTAGACTTGTATCTCAGGTAGGAGGCAACAAGGAACAATGTTTTAAACCAGCCTGTGTCTGTACAGAAGAGAGCACTCGCTGCTCTGCTCCTATGTAACGCCCAAATGACTTAGCTTAAGACACTGGAAAAGCAATAGCCCTTTGCCCCCTAGGACTTCTTGAAAAGCACTAGGATGGTGATGTACTCAGATTGCCTAGGCTTGGAAACAAGCATAAGCCTGTCATTGCAAACAGCCATTGTTAGCCTCTGATAATGGACACGAGAGATGGCAAATCCATCTGCTCTGAAATGGCAGCCAGAGAGGAAGACAACAATCCAGGAGAATGGCGGTGCTTAAACACCTGCCATATGAATCAGGCTTCCAGAAATCAGCATGGAAATGCCTGCCTGCCCTACATATGGCAGCAAGTGCCTTAGTGCCTGTCTGCACAGTACCCAGCAGCGAGGCCCAGGCTGGCTTTGCTTATGATCCAAGCCAGGTCAGACCCAGGCTGGCTTCGAGGCAGAGGACATGCAGCTAGGCTGGAATACTACAGAATCTAAAGTAAAACATTCCTGTCCCTTGCCCTTTTGTTGACCTGGGCCCGCACACAGCTGTGCCCCGGACGGGAATTGCGTGCCCGCGCCGAGCCGGCAGAGCCGCAGCCAGCCCACGGCCCCGCTGCCACCCGCCAGACTCTGACCGCACAGCGCAGGGCAGATGAGTGGCCAAGGCTAGAGTCCAAGAGGAAATAAACTACCTACTCTCTCTGGATCACAGTCCTAGTGTCCTTTATTACGAAATTAAGCATGCATTAACATACCGCAGGGTCAGATATTCTTACAGCTTCGAATTCTGTTCTGCATATGATGTATTTTTTCCTAGAGGGCTCAATCGGCTGTACTGAGCAATGTTAATACTTTTCTTTATGTTGAAATTAATAGAATATGAACTGAAAATACAGTTCTTAATTTTTAAATATAGGTTCTGATAGAAATCACTGAAAAAAAATTTTGTTTTTAAAACAGCTAAAATTCGGGATTAAAAAAACTTCATGGAAGTAGGATGCTAAAAGCAACATTTTAGGGGTCATTTTGAACTAAGTGGACTTGCTCAAAAAATGTTTAAGTCTCAGCTTTTGAGTTTCATCCATCGTTTTGCTTGAAGAAGGCAAAAACATCTGTCGAAGCTAAATTCTGCATTCTTACCAATGAAAAACCAGCCATTTCTGAAAAACCTTTTCTATAGAAATGTTTAAATTATTCCCAGAAGAAAACAAGGAGATTCATGCTGGTTTAGGATAATAATCATTTTAATGAAAGCTGTTGACAGGGAAAGCAAGTTCATGACCAATTCATTTTATCTCATATTACCAGGGTGCTACTGGCATTGTCAAATCAGAAGATTTAATGGCATGGATTTCACATGCTGCTCAAAATATAAAGAAATTGAAGACCAAGACAGGAAACAAGCTTGCCAATTTTGTTATGTGCATCTAAATGAAAAAGTTAAAAAAACTGATTATATGAAGATATTACCTAAAGACAAGGCATGATTCTATAATTATTCTTACTGGCAAATTTAAACATTTCGAGTCAAATTCCTGAGATAATTTTTTAAAGTTCTGAAAAATAGGGCTAAATCCACATACATTTTTTGTATGTATTTCAGTACATTTCAGTATTTTTCTGAGCAATAGTTAGCATTTGCTCTTGTGTCTGATGAAACTATCAGATAGGACCAGACTTCTTAGCATTTTCCAGAAAATGCCAGAGGAACTGTGTTTCAAGATCTATTATTAGGTTCTTAATGTCTTTGATTCATGCCATCCTGTTGTTGTCCAATGATAACTTTTAGTTAGCTTGTAGGTCACAATCTTAATAGTATGTGGATTGCATCTAGCCAGTTACTTTTACTTTTACATGTGATTTCATTTGCCTAAGATCTATTTTCTCTGACAATCTTAACAAATTCTTTAGAAACTGAGTAATTACTATACATAGGTACTACAAAAATTTGCACCTAACTAGAAGAGTTCATTAATATTTCAGTGTTTCCTAAAGTAATAATGTGCTTACAGGTCCTGATGACCATCCAGCCTTCCCAGGAAGCTCTATCATGAATGCGTATTCATGGATCAAGCAGTGCTTATTACCTATTACTTTAATAAATCACTCATAACTCTACCACACTAAACTTTTTCAGAATAATCAGTGACTCAGATTAAACAATCTCAGACTGACCAAGAACCCCTTGGAATCACTGGAGTATTTTGCAGTCTGTCAGGTGGCCTTTGGAACAGATCCACTCTCCTGGTTGTTAACAAAATTGTTGGAAAACAACAATTTCAAAAAGTTACAAACTGTCCTCTGCACAGTAAGTATGGGATTAAGGAGACATAACTCTGATGAATATAAATGTTTGCAGAAAGGGAAGGGAATTTGACATTTTCTGCACTATAAATTTATAAGCCCATATGAACATCAATAAAATGAAACAACTTCAATCAATCATCCTTACCGATTCAATGCAAAAGCATAATGAAACTTAATGTTGTGTTGATCAGCCAGATCACAGGTAGGAAGCATTTCTAGTGTTTCTACCAGCTTCACCATAGCATCATAGTCCTGGTATGAAATTAAAAAAAAAAAAAAAAAAAAAAAAAAAGGATTTAAGTAGAATAAACTGAAAGGAAGAAAGCATCACTAAACTAAAACGTATCATGATCACTAGAGAGTGTCTCAAGTGACTGCTCCTAGGAGTCAGAGAAACAGCCACCAAGGCTGTGTAGGCACAGACAGGGATTTTGTCTATCCATATCAGTGCTTGCCTCTTCCACACCATGATGCCCAAACTACTGAATCCCTGTAGCCAGTTTGACCAATTACACTCCCAGCATCAGAAGTAGAGATGAAAAAGCCAGGTCTGGCTTTTTCAGGCCTTACTAAGATCTTCTGATGAATGACACCTCACCAGGTCACAGCTGTCTCTGAAGTACATCAGCCACTTGTGAAACCAACTCATTTTGGTTTCTCAGGGGTAACCCACATCAACACTGCTGAAGAGGACAGTTTACTGACATTTCAAGGGGACTTTTGTTCCTTAATATTTTTGTTCAAAACATGTTTTGAGACAAGTACATTTCTCAAGGGAGACCTTTCATGATCACCAGAGCCAGTGCGAATGAAGTTGGATAAAGTGATGCAGGAAAATATGCATTTCAGAATGGGATGTCTGGTAATGAAGGATGACGTGGCCATCCATTGCTCTCACAATCCATTTATACACAAGAAATGACCAACTTAGCTCCTGATGGGAAAATAATTCTATAGAATGGTTGAAATTATATTTGGAAATGGATGTTAAATACACAGACTGTGACAGAAAACAGGCTGTGTTTTAGCAAAAGAAGGACTTATTTTAAAAAATTAAAACAAGAAAAAAAGGTGCAATTATATTTTAAAAGGAAATTAATGTTCCATTGAATTATAGTTCTCAATTTGGGCATCTCTATCCAATACAATGGTCATAACAAATGCATTTTCTTAATTTCTAAGTATATTTAACTTTATGGGGGGAGGGAGGAAAGGTAGGGGAGAGGAGGGCAAGACAAGCACCTTGCTTTGGTAGGGATTTTTGTTTCTTTTTAAGGAAGTTTCTTTTTGTTTCTTTTTAAGGAATTTATAAATTTCAAAAAACAAAGGGAGAGACCTCAGGAAGTTAATCTGAGTCTCCCGTTCACAGGCAAAATAAGCAAGAGTCTCTATCCCTTAAACTGCCCAAAAGACGAGCCAAACTTAAAACACTGTAACAATTGCTCCCATTTAGTGTCAGCTTTGAATCACTGCTTAACAAACAATGAAGCACAGGAGGACAAACGAGCCAAAACTGCAGGGTAAAATAATCCTTGCCAGTCTTTAAGCACATACCTGAATATCTCTGTAGGAAAGAAGCAGGTTTATGACAATGTCAGAAGTCAGCACTTCAGTATTATCCATACGAAGCTTAATCCTGGCCAGCTCCTTAGCCAGTTCATCTCCTTGGTACTTCTCTCTAGCTTTTCTAATGTCATTTAGCAGTGTTTCTTTATAATAGGTGCTAAAGAAAGAGAAGTTAGATATACAGGAAGAAAACTGTGAGACATTTCTTATGAAACATGGCTATTTCCCTAATAAAAAGTATAATTTCTTATAAAAACTATAATTTCCTCAGAGTGAGGTCCACATCAAATGTTTCCATATTTTTCAATAACTACTTACAAATACTCCACCTTGCCCCACCTCACACTGTAGGGCTATGTACCAATATGCTTATAATCAGGATTGTGAGGCAATTTTACCAACACAGGAAAACTGGAGCATTTCTTTGCCCCATTTCTGACCCTGACAGATGTGGTACTTTGTATCATAAAGAAGGCAGCATCTGGGATAATAAGGTGACACAGAGAAGAAACTCCAGTGTGATGTAAAGAGGAGGTGTATTATTTTATCATGAAAGTTGGGAGGAGACTTTCAAACAGAGAAACTAAAACAAAAACAAACCAACAAAGTTGATTTAGTTGCAATCTCTCTGATGAACATAATACGTAATGTGGGCAGGATCTCTGCTCCAGTAAGTGCATCTTATTTACACTAATATCAGTGCACAATCCAACATCAGCACTTTTGTAAATTGAAAAATAATATATATATTGCCAGCATGACAAATATGAATGGTCTGAACCAGCTACTTAGGGCAAATTTATCCTGGAGCAGGTTATGGAGTCTCTAGTTTGAAACTTAGCAGGTGTCACCTGACAAATACTCCAGTGCATACAATCTCTTTCTTGCTCACAAATGAGTCTTTCAAAGTACTAAACCTTGCTTAGCAAATGCCCTGCACACAGCAAAGAGAATTAAGTTCTCTGTCTCATGCACATTATAATCGAAGCAGCAAGGTCACAGCAAGCACTACTGGCAAGCACAGAAATGAAGCCAAGAAGCAGGCATGGACTGTAAGGTGGGATCAAGACTGCCCAACAATACCCAAAGACCTCAAACCCATTTCCAGAAAAATCTACAAGAAGAGACTGCACATAACTAATATACATACACAGTGAGAAACTGATCTCCGGGGTGGGGGAAAACTCATCCATAAAAAAGATAACCCAAAAAATTCTAGGGCGCTTGCTCCGCATATACATCCCAGACCTATGGAAATCCCAGCTGGATTGACACTGGAGCCAGTATAGGTCATATATCTTTCTTTCTTTCCTCCTCTTTGCCCCTCTTTAATTAATCCTTCTCTTTCTCTCTTTGCTTTCACCCTACACCCTTTATTCAAAGCCTTCTGCTGTGCCTTACACTAGGACATCAGGGACTAAAACACCAATTTCCATGCCAAGTGCATAATTTACTAATAAAACTGCCAACTTTGGCAGACCCTCTACCTTTTGTCATTGTTTTCTGCATCTCTTTTTTTCATAATATCAAAAAGAGACTATCAAAGGTTCTGGAACTGTATATGTTGTAACATTACCATGATGTAACATGGACATCCTTGAGAAGGCTGAGAAACTTGTCCACCAGTGGGACACAAAATGGCCCCAGGATATTGTCCCAGCTGGGCTGCAGGTACTCAGAGGCTCTTCGTTGGGCATCACTTTCACAGCAAAAGTAGTCAGCACAAGGTGTGACAAAGTATGGAATAAAATAATAATTGCCACTTGAAGCCTAAAATAAAAACAGGCAGAGTTTAGAAAAAAAATGAAAGTGGAAATACACTTGTGTATACACAGAATCTTTTGCTGATAGAAAAAACAGCTAGAATAGTGCTGGTGTGTAGGAAGCTTTACTGCACTGTTTAACACAAGATTTGTAAGCACTAAATTCAAGGAAATTTGCGTGGGAAAGTTACAAATATTAACAAAGCTGATGAATAAGGGTCCAAGTCTGTTAAGTGATGATACAACAAAACCATTCAATTTTTCCTTTTAATGTAATGCACGGACCCTAGTAGGGTTACCAGCTAATGTTCTATTCCCAAATTTTTGGCTACAGAGATGCACTTGCATCCTCTAAGCTCACCCTGTGCTAGTAAAGATATGATGCAGAGCTCCCCACAATGAAAGAAATGCAGAAACACAGACCCTGGAAGGACTTCACAGAGATGTTTAATCCAGAGGAGTCCACAAAACATCTGCTGCATGCTACCATTGAAAACCTAACCAACCAAACCCTAAACTTTAAAATGTTTCATAATAGATGTAGGAATTGTAACATAAATTCTACAAGGAAAAAAAAAAAAACCCAAAAAACCTTAATATGCCACATAAAATGTGTAAATACAATCAAGGTGCTGGAACGGGTGACGACACAAGAAATGGCTTTCAGAGCCCAAAACCAGCAAGTTCAGAGTTTTCTGCCCTGAACAAGACCCCAGAAATCAGATCACTCTGAAGGTTTCCACAGCTGGGAGAAGCATCTGTATCCCCTTCTAGCTATGACAATTCTCTGCTGTTTAAAATGAAGGTGAACTTTATATTTGAGAGTAACTAGATGGGAGCACTAAAGTATAGAGCAACATGATTCATCTGCCATGATCAACTACCACTATGCTGGAGATATCACGGCACTGAACACGCACAACAAAATCATACCTGTCATTTTTTCATATCATCTAAGCATGTAGAAAAGCCACAGCCATTTATAGTCACCTTGAACAATGGGAGAATGCTGAGATGATGAAAAGAATGGATATGAAGATGGCACATTTTTTTAATGTATTAGTAAACTAGATTGGAGAAACAGATTGTTCACAGGAAGTTTAAAATGTAGGGCATGCAGTTACCAAAACTACAGGTTAAAAAACTGTATCAGTACATCCTGTTGCTGATCTGAGTGAGGATTTAGAATTTTAAATTATTTCTAAGAGATAAAGCTCAAGTCATATTCCTTCCTTACAAACCCTAGTTATATTATCTCTGTTGTAACAATATAATTATCTGTTGGATTATTTTTAATTCCCAGCAAAAAACTCAGAAGAACTGCGACCCAAGCCACCAATATGGCAGCACAGTTTTGTCTCAAGCTTATTCAAATAAACAGTAAGTTCCCTGCAAAACAAAAGCTGCTTGCCTATAAACTCTATTCTTAACTCTATAACAGCAAATTAGTTCTTCCTGCAATGAAAAAAGCCCATCCAGTTTGAAAGGGGATGTATCTTGAGATGCAAAGAGCTGCAGCTATCTATTGAAGAAGCAATGAAATTTTCAGAAAAAATTAATAACACATGTGAAATACTGTATAAATCTCATCCTCAGACACTGTATAGTTATCTAGCCTATTTGACTTACAGCCTATCATCTATTTAACTTAGATTTCTTGTCTCCTTTTGCATAGCGAAATCTATGCAATTAACCCTCCTGTCTTCTAGCTTCTTCTGTCCAATATTTACATATAATAAATTATAAAGTCTTTCATGTAGACTGTGAGGTCTAAGAAAGTCTTTCCTATCTTCTTTATATAAAAAACCAGCCCATCTACTTTTCTTATGCTAACAAGAATTAGAGACAGCTGAAAATATTACCCTTGCTTCTTCTGATCTTCTGTTCAGGATGCTGGTCTCTGATACCAAAAGCTAATAATTTTGAAAATTACTGTCTTATGATACACCAACTCCTGCTTTTTAAAGATAATGAATAAATGGCTTAGGCATATGTAAAGTAACGTATATAGCAACCCTACCTGCATACGTATATACCTACATATAAAATCTATAAACTATTACTTATTTAGTTTTAATAGAATTATAACTTCATAGCTTATCAAGACTATATGATGAGTTGATTAATTTCAGGATCAGAAGCTAGGGTATTTTAATTGTCTGATTTGGGGGAATTTTAAGCAAAAAATTACAGCCAAGCAGACTGAAAAAAACCCCCAAAACTCTGAATAGCTCATCTTCCAGCATATAAAGTATGCCAGCACTGAAACTTTTGCATTTAATCACAACATTTTAACATCTACCACAAAACAAGCCACAAATTTAAGAGCACAAAAAATAAAACCCCAGAAAATAATTTCAAATACGGCAAAAGAAGGACGTGTTCTCCAGATGAAATAGTTTAAGGAATTTCACAGAAAGGCATGCCTTTGCTGAGAGGCTGAAAGAGTGAGGCCCACAGAGGCCATTTAGGGCTCTAGGCAAGCCAGGCCAAATATAGAGTGGTTTTGTCTTAAAATATTTTCAAATATTTCTAAATGCTGTTAAAAGTAAACTGATGATCTTAATATAAACATTTTTTTTAATTGTACTGCTAAAGTTATTCTGGTGCAACTGTCACTTTGTGAATTCTCAAGTAATCACTCAAATTAAAGGTAGGGGTTTTTTTCAAATAAGAAACATTGAGTAAAAATCTCTGCATTTTCATGGAGGGACTTATGCCTGCCTAGCTAATAGCACAATTATTTTTCGTGAGCCATGCTATTAATTTTGCTACTCACTCAAGTATCAGGAATGCTCACCCCACATCCCTAAGCAGTTAGAAGGAAAATACAGAAGGTAATAGAAAAGGAATGCATTCACTCCAAGAGATCATAAACTCCTGAGTGTTCAGGGAGTTTAACTCACTGTTGGCTTAAGTGTCAGGGGTTTCACTGTTGTTTTCCTATCCATCTTGCCATTTAGGCATGTACTGGATTTGCATGGCCAGGTTTTGGTAGCAGGAGGGCCTTGGGGGCTACAGGAGTGGCTTTTGTGAGAAGCTGCTGGAAACTTCCTCCATGTCCAGCAGAGCCAATGCCAGCCAGCTCCAAGATAGGTGTGCTGCTAGCCAAGGCTGGGCCAATTAGAAATGATGGTCACTCCTCTGTGATAACAGATTTAAGAAGGAAAAAAGTTATTGCACAGATGTAACTGCAGTCACAGAAGAGTGGAGTGAGACTACATGAGCGGAACAACACTGCAGACACCAAGGTCAGTGGAGAAGGAGGGGCAGGAGGTGCCCAGATGCTGGAGTTGAGATTCCCCTGCAGCCTGTGCTAAAGACCATGGTGAAGCAGCTGTGCCCCTGCAGCCCATGGAGGATCCTGGGGATGCAGAGATCCACCTGCAGCCCAGGGAGGAGCCCATGCTGGAGCAGGGGCATGTCTGAGAGGAGGCTGGGACCCCATGTGAATCCTGCGCTGGTGTGGGCTCCTGGCAAGGACTTGCAGACCTGTAGAGAGAGGAGCCCAGACTGGAGCAGGTTTCCTGGTAGAACTTGTGACCCCATGAGGGACACACGCTGGAGCAGGCTGTGCCTGAAGGATCCCATGGAAGAATGATCCATGTTGCAGCAGTCTGTGGAGAATCACTGCTTGAGGGATGGACTCAGATTTGTAAAGCTCATGGAGAACTGTCTCCCATGGGAGGGACCCCACACTGGAGCGGGGAACAACTCCTCTCCCTGAGCAGGGGGAGAAACAACCGTGGTCAACTGACCAAAATACTTATTCCTTGTCTCCCTGCATTGCTGGAATAGGAAGCAGAGCTTGGAAGGAGAGAGGGGTGGGGATAAGGTGTTTTTAAAGGTATTTTACTTCTTATTATCCTGCTCTGATTTTGTTACTAACAAATTCAATTAATATCTCTAATTCAAGCCTGATTTGCCCATAACAATATTTGGTGAGTGATCTCTGAGTCTTTAACTCATGAACTGTTTGTTATATTTTCTCTCCCCTGTCTGGTTGAAGAGAGGAGTGAGAGAGTGGCTCTAGTGGGTGCCTGGCACCCAGCCACGGTCAAGCCACCACAGTGACTAAGATATTACAAACTTCCAAAAAATACTTCCTTTTCTAAAGTTGAATAAATGCAGTATTTTTATGTAAAGACTGTGAAGAGAGATGGTCACAAGAAAAACACTTGAAATTTCTGGGATCTAGCTTGCAAGGAGCAAGTACTCCAATCACCTTGAAGGCAAGACCCTGCCAAGCACTATTCTTAAATCATCCTTTTTAATTTTTACATGTCTAGAAAAAGAGTGAAAGAATTGTATATCTGTTCAACACAAAGCAGAGTTAAAGTGATACATACTTTGCCTATTAGATTACCACTGTGGTATTCAGGAGGTACTTGAACACGAAGAAAAGCTTTGAGGTTGGCAACCTACTCCAAATTGAAATAAAACAACAGAGAGGAAAACACCACCACAAAACACCATAACAATCAAAAAGACACACAGGACACATAAATAAAAAAATAATTAAAGAAAGAAACAACAGAAAATGAATATAGACATTTACAGCGAGACTATATTTACAAGGCAAAGAAAACAGTTCAATACTTCGGCATTTCTCTTATCTTTTGGATTTTTCTTATTTACATGATTTATACATCTATACATCTTGTGTCATCATTAAGAGATTTTCAGTTCTTACTTCCATGAACCTGTCAAATTCATTATTTGATTAATTAACTATAATCCAACCACTATGTACTGCTTGAGATGGTAGTATTTCCATACAAACTAACTTTCACACAAAAATTTTAAAAGCCTTAGTTTTCACTATCTAAAGTAACGATGGCATATTTAATTATTAAAAGCATCAAAAGTAGCATTTACTAAGCTACCCACTGCCTTTGTACTATTTTTCACCCAAAAAGAAAAATTACTGAATTCCTGCTCTTTCATTCTGTACCCTTTTTTACAATCACTTTTAACACTCCTGCTACCTCAGGCCTTTTTAGAAATATATCATTAAAAGACCGTGTCATCTAAACTTTTATACATTCTAAAAATAATCAGAAAATAAAAAATAATACAGTAATAATTCTTTGGATCATGAATTTCATATAATGTAATCATACTTCAGAGTCTTGGATCTCATTTTAATCCACAGGGTCTACTTAACTGGAGAATATGAGTGAAAGTGCCAAAATCTATTTATATTTCTTAAAAGTTTATTGCCTTGAAACAGTATATACAGCCTAATTTATACAGCTACTGAAACCTCTGAAGAAACTTTCTACCAATTACAATAAAAAATGATTTTTCAACATAAAAATTCCTTGTGGCAAGGATAAACTGCAGTCCAGTTCCCTTCAGATCAAGGAGAACTTTTACTAATGACTCCTCCATGTCCCAGACATTATTCACTGCTTACTATAAGAGTTGCTTCAGGATTTCATGAAATATAGCCATTTAAATCTCTAAAATTATTTCATCAGGCCCACAGGCTTAAGTATACAATAATAATAATAAACCTTTTGGTTTAATAGCCAGCCTACTTTCCTTTGTATACCCTCCCTGAATGCAATTAACAGGGTTATTAAAATTTCTTTAGGCATATTATAAACTAAAGAACAACTAACTAGTCTTTCTCCTTATGTTCTATATACTTGATATAATAATTTTTCCATAGTAGAAAGTTCTAGTTTGTATTTTCAATGCCTCTTTCCACAAATTGAACGGATCAAAGTGTGCATCTCAAACTATGTGCAACCAATCCTGGAGTCATTGCCCAAAGGATTGCATATTTTGCTTTCTGACTCTAGTAGTTTTCTAAAGCCCCTTGTTCATTCTTTTCTTCATTCAATCTTGAACTTTTTTTGTTCATCATTTCATAAGAACCTGTAGCAGCAGATGAAATTTCCTTCCTTAAAAAAAAATATCAAGGACGGCAAAAAAATACAAATAGAGAAACCTCCCAATAGATTTTGTCTATTACATTGCTTTGGGAAAAGACTGGTTTTTTAAACAATTTTGCTTTTGAAAATCTTTGAAATTTCATTTTTCCAGTAACCCGATGTTTATCAGACATCTAAAGAAACTCCAAAGCATTTTCCATAGGTAATTTTCCTTCCTCTCCTCTTCAGTCCATTTGTCCATAATGGCACCTGTTCTGCAAGACTGCATATTTGCCATTTATTTTATTAATAATAATTTTGACAGAAACTAAGAAATTGTGAAATCTTCATTAAAACTAACAGAAATGTCCTTAAAGCTCAGAGGAGCTCTACAGAAGGAAATCTAACTGATGTGACACAGAAACTTGATCTTGAATTTCATGACAGGACAATTCTTCCTTGGGAACTGAAATCCCACAACAAATAATTCTTTCCTTTCACATCCAAGTATGCAACAAATTATCAATACAGAATTGCTTGTGTGTGGAAGTCAAGTAGAACTGAATCACATTCTTCCATCTTACCTGTGGAGACTGCATTCCCGGATGGTGGAAAGAAGATCTCCTACTCACACTCTTTTTTCAGACAGCAAGCTATTAAATCCCTTACCACTGCAGCTTGCTGCTGTATAGTTTTCACTGTTAGATCAGCTATACTCAGGCCAACTCTCAGTTGAATTGCTGACTTTTTTTCTCTGCATTATATTCAGCTCCATGTCCAGTTTCCTTGTTCTTGCCTCCTCCTCAAGGACATTTATTAGAATAATGTTTTCTCTACAAGGAAAATATCCATTCTCTTCAAGGCTTTCTTGTGATACACAAAGCAAATCACCCCATGACACACTAGACATTCGCCTTCTCTGCAACTTCAACAAGGCTCCACATCTGTTCTATGCTAAGATGTTTCTGCACCTTTGTATATAATGTGAGATTTGTAGGATAAATAGGAAAGGTGAGGGCAGGGAAACCTCAGAGAAAGCTCTAAGCTACAGCAGCCAGCCCAGAAAGTTTCACCCTTGCTGCTGGAACAAAGGTGTGCTGTGCCTGTCAGCAATCTGAGTTGTTCCCCTTTCCTTGCACACACCTGCAGATCCATGGACACAGAGCCTGTAAAACATGGAGAGGACTTTTCCAGCAATGATATTCCTGTGGCTATCACTGGGCTGGAGGAAGGCTTAGGAGATATCTCTAGTCCCTGATAAAAAGTGTATTTAAGCTCTGCTATTCCACAGTTGGAATGGCAGAGGCATACCCATATTTTTTCACTCAGGGCAAGTGAAAGGAACTCACAAAGCTCTACTACAGGGGAATTAACTATTGCATCTAATATTCAGCAATCAAACTGAAATGGTTAGCTAACTATATATTTGACCGGACACAACAAATTCATGCCAAATATGTACCTACTTAAGCTCAGCAACCCTGACTAGTAATTCACTTCAAACAAGACATTGCCCATACAGCTGTAAAATATTTAACCAAGCAATGGTTCAGTGGTAAACTGCAAACCTCTTGCACAACTCACTGGAGGGGAAGGAAAGGAGGGGAAGGCAATTGTCTATTTGAAGTCAACTTCAACTTAAAAAACCTATAGTTTTATCCTATGAATTATTTAGCTTGCTTGTTTGTTTTAATTTCTGAATAAAAAATACTGATAAAAGAATGAAATATGAGAGCACACATCTAATAAAAGAAGTTATGAACAACTTCAAACAATACAAAGACGTCAAGAATCCATACTTGGCATTTAAAGTCACTCTTTTTTTACCACACTGTATTTTACTCAAAATTTTTTTCTTAATTTAAGCACTTGAAGAAAATGGGTTAGACAATCCCTCCTTTTTAAAGGAGGAATCAGGATTCTAGCTTAGGGATGTCTCCCTGCCCCTTCTGCTAGCCTCAAGGTGTTTACAGGTCCAATACCAGACCCTACCACAGCAACGATGTCTCTGGAGCCAAAGGTATGAAGCTGAGTCAGGAGAGGTTTAGGCTGGATATCAGGGAAAGGTTTTTCACCCACAGGATGGTTGGGCACTGGAACAGCTCCCCAGGGAAGTGGTTATGGCAACAGTCTAATGAGCCTAATGGAGTTCAAGAAGTGTTTGGACAACGTCCTCAGCACATGGTGTCACTTAGGGATGTCATGTGCAGGGCCAGGAGTTGGACTCAATGATCCTAGTGGGTCCCTTCCAACTCAGCATATTCTGTGATTCAAATCTTTTCTTCTCTTCAGTGTGAAAGGAAATGCCTCCCTTTCTGGGGAAAGAATCTGCCAAAATAAAAGACTGTAGGCTGCTAATCTGATTGCACTAGGTTGAACTTGTCATTTACTCTGTTTCTGGTATTACCACCAAATGGCTCATTCACAATTCTGCCTCTTGCTCTGGAAGGGGAAACACATGCTCCTGAAATTTTGGTCATCCACCAGCTAATGGACAGTAGCATTCACAAGCAAATCTGCCAGGCTCTGAGTCCCCATTCACAGAGCCACGGAGCAGTAAATGCAGTGCCCACCACAGGTCAAACTGGTTCAGAGATCCCTGAGACAGCCAGGAAGGATGACCTGCATTTACATGCACTAAACCTGATCTGTCTTTAGCCTATGTGGAGAACTGTGGTCAAGTCAAAACAGCAGCTCAAACTGCTGTGACTAACACACTTTTTCTTCAGTTCTCTTTAAAATTACTATCAAACTCTAAGACCACTTGATTATTTTAATCCTGCTCAATACTGTTTAGAAGAAAATAAAAGTGTATGGTGAATAGGAGGAAACAGAAAGGATAAATGGAAGTTTAAGAGGTTTGTAAATTCAGTCATTCTCAAAATAATAGTGTGGAGGATTTAATGAAAATAACCACAGACATGGTGTGACCTATGGCAAAATATACAACTCTATAAGATAGCGTGGCATATTTCAAAACCCCTAATAACTCCTATATTTTATCTTGTTTCAAACTTATTGGTTTGGCTTTATTTGCATTATGTGTAAGAATATTCCTACTTTGGGAAATAAGCTTTTCCAAGGAATAAGCATTTCTAAGCAAATCTGTGATTTTGTAAATTAGGGGACAGGTATACAGAAGCCAAAGCTGTTTGAGATACAAAAGTAAACCCCATTAAGGCATCACAAACATCTACATTTGCACAAATGGGTGACAGTGGTAGAGGGGAAAAGAGACACTGAATTTCTGAGTTTGTATCTGGATCTGTCAAACTATAAATAAAATTTTTATCTACTAGCACTTTTCTACAACTTAGAAAGGAATTGGTAAGGAAAAGTAACTTCAAAATCTAGTGTTACATTCGAGTGTCAACAAGCTTTCCAAAAGTTTGAATTACAGATAGGTAAAACTTTAATCATACAGAGCACATGTATTCTTGGCAGCTTTGATATTAGAGTTGCTTCAAATGTAGGATCTTCATTTCATGTTTTAAAATGAATGTGGATTTAATACTTACTGTGTTTTTCTGCGATACCATATCCTGTGGGAGAAAAAAAAATAGATAATAAAAATGTCTACTTGTTTTTACTGGGAATTATTATTTCAAATAAAAATCACTGCTATACATACATATATATATATCTATATATATATATATACACACAAACACATACACAGATGTGTTTTTCACAGCATAATCCAGATTCCCTGACGCAGTAAATTCCCAGTAAAGGGACAGAACAACATCAGGAAGAGTCTCAGTAGTTCAGATTACGAAAAAATAAACAATTCAATGAAGAAACCTGCTTAAAGAAGTATTCAGAAAATAAAGAAAAACGTACTTAGCAGTAACTGGAGTTTCTCAGACTGGGCACACCCAGTCACACTCTGAGAATTTGTGAGACAAAAGCATTCAAAGCTGGAGGGCTTTTCTCTCTGCAAGAGTATCCCTTCAGATACCTAAGTCCCTTTCTTACCCAGGCTGGTACACACCAACGCATTCCTTCTACACACTAATTCTTCTCATCTGAAAATATAATGAGAGATACTGAAACAATGAAAAAGATGATAAACTAATGGACAGGTAAACCAGACCTCAGAGACTTCAAGTTGCTGGTAAGTAACATTCTCTTCTCTTGGGTGATAGTGTTCAATGAACACTGCTTGGTCAAACTAAAGAGGTCTCCAGGTAAGCCACACTACACATATTAGACATAGACTGTTTCTAATCAAGATTGTCAATATAATTGAATTAAAAGTGTTCTGACAACCTGAGATGATTCTGCTTGAGCAACTTCCTATCTGACAGCCTGAAATCCACTTGGGACAACCACTGTACAGAAATGATCATGCCCATGCACCCATTTCCTCCACAACAGACAAAAATATCAGGGGTCATTTAAGAGGTTTAGCTCTATAAATATGACTCTCTTGAAACCCACATTACATATTCTTTTAATATCCTCAGAACAAGGTTGTTTTGAAAGAACATTGGTGAAACTGAAGAGACAACTCTTGGGATAATTTCAGGATGGCTCCTAAGAGATAAATGGTATAATGTCAGGTTGCCAGAACTTCACGGATCTTCAGCAGAAGTAACAGCAGTTACATCAATACTGCCTTTATAACACTCAGGCTGTGGACCACTTTTAAGAGAGTGCACAGCAACCTAGGTCCAAGTAAAGGAATACAGTTCTGAACAGAGGTGAAAAAACCCTGACCTAATTACTCATAAACTTCAGAATAAAGAAACATCATCAGAAGATCAAAAAGATACTAAAACCTAAATGGAATTTCTAATTAGCCTAAACTCCTTAAGCCAAATAACAAGCTTCATAACAAAATAATAAGCTTCATAACAAAAGTGATGGAAGGCTTATATATCTGAAAATTAATGTCTACTTAGCTAAGCAAGTATCTCCAATAGAGCTTTATCTACTGCAGTTAAACATCTTTCTCAATAGGGAGAAATTAACTCTTCTGAAACCATCCAGCATCTCTGATGTGAAACAAGTCATGGACTGTTCTTCGCTGAAATACTCCACAAACAGTCCCTGCCTACCTTCTGAAGTAATCCTTAGAAAGGTGTATAGCATATTTGAATGTTATCTAACAGTGAACTGGGTCTCAATTGCTGAAGGGATACCAATGAAAAAAGGAGGACTGAACCCAGTTTTGTGCCCAGCTTAAACAGAGGATCTCTCAAGCTGGTTCCAGCAACTTAAATCAAATCTCATGATCCCATCTAAGATACACTATGGGTCTATTCAGGCCAAGGAGGTTATGCAAACAACTGAGAGATGAGTAAGACATCAGTCTCATTGACAGAGTTCCTAGAAGAAAGGTGAAGGCAGATAATAGTTTTTCTAGCCTTTAGTGACCTAGTTACATTCTGGTGTCCCCCAGACCCTAGACTTGAGCTTTACATTATTAGAAAAAAAGGCTTAGATCCGACAGTGCAAAGACTTGCAAGTTCTGGCAACAATCAGTCTAAACATCCAGCCACAGATGGATGATGATCCTGGTGATCCTTCAACACTCCAGTTACGGAGCAAGGACTTGAGTATGTGCTTGGCACGAAGCGCAGAAATCAAAGCAAATATCCTCACTGGGAAGCAACAAATAGAAAATAACTAGCTTGTGCTTCTCAGATTTGGACATGTCATTGGAAGAGCCAAGTTGATCAGAACATCTGAGTGACAGCATAAAGAAAGATAAAAATGTGTTAATAAAAAATAAAAACAAAGTATTTCATGGCAGTCAGGTGTATTTCCAGTAGTGGATGAAAAGCTGTATGCCTGCCCACCCTGATTAGGTGGAGGACAGAAGGACATGCCAGTAATACCTTAGCATGTATTATCTGTATGGATAGAGCAAAGAGTGCGACAGGCTCCAGCTTTGAGTTCTTGGGACTCCGAGCCACATGGAATGTAAATGCATATGTGGACCACCACATGAAGAATGGAAGTATGGGTTGTAGACACATGAGAATAAAATCAAAGACTTTGAGAGCACAGAAGAGGAATGAGAAGCCGTGACAGAACAGAGCTTTTCTGGGGAAAAAGGAGACTTCATACTCTTATAGGATCAAGAGAGGCTGCAGAACTTCAAAAAAAGAATTTTGGACACTAACCATGTAAAAAAAAGAAAAGTAGCAAGGGGCAATAACTCAAAATAAGGAAAAAACAACAAAGCATGAACAATGCTTCTCTCAGTGAAGGTAGCAAGAAAATTGATATATTAAAAGCAGCAGTAGATGATACAGAGGACAAAAGTCTAAATGTGACGTAAAGTAAAGAGAACGTGCACTGAGAAAGGCAGAAGCATCCACAATATATGACTTGCATCCAGAACAGCAATTTCAGGACTTAAGCGTATAGCATGTATTATCCCACCATAAAAATGAACAACAGCACCATAAAAAGATCTGGTGAGGATGTCTTTTCCTATCTTTAAACAGCAATAAAAAGGAGATTCTAGTAGTCTTAGCTAGTCAGCACCTAGGGAATACAAACCTCATCTGACAGAAGTGCTTACATAGGAGTAGGCTGCAATACAGCCCATTTTCAAGTGTCCTCATTATACAGGCCATAACTTTTTCCTACATGTACTCTAATTAAAAGAGGGAAAGAAAAAAAATCAGACCTGCACTCTCAATTCCAAATTTAACTACCTGAAGTAAAATCAGTACCACACTATGAATCTTTTCTTCCAAACAAAGCATTTATTTATTCTATTATTACTGTTTTTGTTAACTGTTGCTTTTTCTTAGCAGTATTTAATTATGCAGCTATCAGGAAATTACATTAAAATAAGTTTCAGAAAAACACAAACATCTTTAAGATCAGGTATTTAAAGATATTCCTGAAATGAAGCAGATTTTGAAGTAAGACTCTTACTTTCAGAGACTGAGCAGTGTCAGCATCAGTGTCATGGTAAAGAATAACATTATTGGCCATGTCAAAGCTTTCACGCACGCCAAGGTGGTAGAACAGTGATGGTTGCTTGGAAATATCACTCATGTCCACAACTGCAACATCTGAAATGAGAGAAGTGGAAAAGGAGAGAATGCTAAAAAAATAATAATCTTAAACCAAATTTTATTCTTACACGGGATTCAAAACAAGTACTGAAATTACACACACACACTGGACAGACAAAGTCAACATTTTCAAATAAGGATTATTTTCTCATGAGAGAAGTAAATTTTACCCTTCATATAAAAGATAAGGGACACATGAAAATATCACAGTGTTACATTAACTGGGAGGCTAAGTTTACCAATCCTGCTTGAGGTTTTGAAATCACAGCATCAGGAATGCCTCAGGTAAAAGAACAATTTTGCACTTGCTCCCTGAGGCCTGATAGCTTGAATACCACAGGACAAAAGCTTCAAATATTCAGAAACCTCTAAAAATAATAATGTAAATTCAAAAAATAGGGAAAACTGTGAGACCAAGTTTATTATAAGAGCCTGAGGTTTTGAAGAATCGGAAATTCCAAAAGAGTAAAAAAAGAAAGTACTCTGCAAACTAACTCTTAAAAGCTACAGGCAAGATGTTCAAGATGGGGGGTGCAGCAAGGAGGGAATTCAATCACAAGTAGCCAGAGCAAGACTTCCACTGCTCTTGTTTAATATTCCAGTCAGAAATGAAAGTCAGAAATGCAAGTAAAAACATTTACATCTGTGCAAGATGAGCTATACAGAGGGCTGAAGATAAATATCCCATTTTATGCAGAACAGCTGAGATACAGACAGAAGATTCTGAATTCGCCATTTTGTTCTCATATAGACCTAAACAGCAATGCAGGAAGAAGGGGTAATTGGAGGACACTTAATGCTGAGTTTTTATTTCTTGATCCTTATATCCTATATATTCCTTAGAAAATTTTGCTTTAAAGCTTTTTAGAGCTTGGTCTGTCTGCTTTCACCACTTTGGGATAGATGGATGAATTGAAATCCAAAGTATTCAGAAGAACAGAGCCTTGGCATTGAAACAACAGAGGAGTCTGAGGTTCAAAACAGATTTCAGAGATTCAGTGCAGCTGGGCAGTAAATTCTACATCTCTGAGGGGGTAACAGATAGTGCCTGGTACATACAGAAAGACAGAAGAGTGAACTGCTAGTAAACAAGAAATCTAAAAGCAGGTCTGATGGCTGAGACCCAAATGCAGCAGCCAGTTAACCTTGGTGGCACCAAGGTTACATATCACAAGAATCAATACTCCATACTTAGTATGCAGTTTCTTGGAAAACCTGCCATGAATATATGCTCCTGTACAATTCCATCAGCCTATTCTGACACACCACACAGAGGTCAGCCAGTCCCTCAGATTACTGTGAGACTCCTGTTAAAGCACAAGGAACATTTTGAGTCTGAAGACCTGCTTTAAGACCAAACCATCACTGTTCAGGAGCAAAACCAAACAAATATTAAAAAAACCCAAACTCAAACAAAACACACACACAAAAATCAAAATGCACCTTCCTCCTCCACCAAAGAAACAAAACCCCAGCATGTGCATGGCATAAGAAGTCCCCTTCATGGCATAAGAAAATCCCCTTATTCATATAAAGTCATGGCATAAGAATATCCCCTTATTCATAAAAAACTCAAATCCTGCACCATCTACAGACGATCTTTCCAGTTCTAATGTTGAGCCAGCTGCCTGAAGCACAGATAAAATTCTTAGTGTATTGCACACTGTAGTGTCACATAAACTGAGAGAGCTTGAAGAAGTAAACCACAGCTCCATAAACTCAACAGAATCCAGCTTACCCAAATACTGCAAAATCCTTTAGGAAAATATAAATTTTCTAAAGAACAAATTTAAGAGAAACTAACAAGCAGACTGAGAATCAAATACCACCTGGGGAAAAAAATTAGGAGCTTGGATGGTTTTTAGTGCTTGCATAAGAGTGTTTTTCGGGATCAGAGTACTGTGAAATCAAAATCATCATCCTGGTAAGAGAATTCAGATAATGCATTCTTATAGTGTACAGATATTCCATTTTACAATCCAACGTGGGCAATGATTTGTAACACAGTTCATTGAAACAAGGCGATACACAGCTCATTGCCACATCTGGTCTACAACTGAAATTTGTGTCGTGTTGATTGCTGCTCCATAGCAATGTAAGTGCTATCAAAAACACATGAAACACAAGAACAGAAGTAAACACCTCCATTTAAAAGGGCAGTTATTCATCCCTTAGATATAAATTCACACATGATAAAAAGATTTATGAGAACAGGTTTTTCTTGCTTATTCGCACCTCACAAACACAGGCATGAATAGATAAAATAAAAATAAAATAAAATGAAGAGTAGCAGAGATGAAGATGTAGCAAAAATATGTATTCAAGTTTAAAAAAAACCCCAGGAAGATAACTGAGTGGATTCAGTTTGAACATGGGAATCAAGGAATGACACAGCAGTAAATGACAGCGGACAGAGGCAGAGCATCCAAAGTGCTCCTGGCAGTGGGTTAGAGCAGAGGTGAGAAGCTGCATTCCTTTGGAGCTCTCCAAGCCCTCCTTCAGGAGTAACAGCAGCAGCAGGCTTGAAGCAGGGAGGAAAAATATCTACTTCCAAAGCAGCTTTACTAATGTGCTACTGAAATGCAGCATGAGCACAGTGGGCCCATAAAATTAATGTAAATTTGGGTGGAGAAAATATGCCCAACAGTGAACACTTCTAAAAGCAGTAGATCCCTGAGATGTACCCAATGCATGGGATGCTGAGAGTGCAGAGCTCAGTGTTGGTTATGGCTGGATCTAAGCACACTCCACAGAACTATTGTTTTCAGGGGTATATCTCTCTTCTCGGAGTAAGGCAGTTTTGTAAGTCATGTACCAAGCCAGTATGTGACACCACAAATACTCCTGTTCCAGTTATCTTCTATTTTTCTCCTGATTTACACTAAAATTCTTCATTTACAGTTCTTTAAAAAAAAAGACATGGGGCCCTGCACTTCAACCATGCATTTAGAATGGCTGATAAGAGAGATAAGAATTTCCTAAACTTCCAGAGACATTAAAAGAAATAACTTTACCACTAGTATGTGCTTTGCAAATCTTGATTTATGAATAGAAACATAAGTCAATCCGAGTTCATTCTCAATTCCCATCCTCCATAACAAAAGAGCCTGGTCAGCTAAATGTACTCCCGGACTTCCCTTAAAAAATTTAGGTTCAACCTCCATTACAGACAGGGGTGAAGCAAAAGCCAATGGCAATTTTTATCAAATCTTATCAAGCATGAGAAATTTTATGCGACAATGAAATATTTCACACAGGTCTAAATGACAAATGGAGAGTGTGTCCTGTGCTCAGAAGGAAAGAGAGCAGGGGGAGGTACAGCCCCTCTGGAAAGAGAAGGCTTCCAAGTGAAAATCTGTACAATTCATCCACCTAAGGCAGTGGCGGGGTGGGGATGTACTTAATGTTACATATGACCAATTTTGAATGATTCTGGAACAGAATATTTAAACTCATGGCTTCTTTTCTGCAGTGGCAACTCATGTTCAAAAGAGCATACCCATTAAAATGTGTTCTCCCTCATTTCTTCTTAAGAATAGCTTATATTTTCAACACTTTTTGTTCTCTAGTAGTTGTTTGTGAAACTATTTTCACCCTGAAAATAGTTCATTTTTGTTTTGCACCCCAAAAAAAAAAAAAAACAAACCAACCAACCTAAAAAATTGATCTCAATTTATTATATGATTGCAGTTTATTTGTCTAGGCTTTTGTTTCCACTGTAAACTGATTATGGTATGTGTGTATTTGTAGTGCATTAAAGTAATTCAGCACTATTGCTTATACAGTCTTGATTAGGCCTCTGCATTGTTGCAGCAGATGACACATAATTCATTTCTTATACTACAGTTTACATATTTTAACACTAGTGTGTCTTACAAGAGCAGACAAAGAAGAGACAAATTACTGTGACAACTGAAATGGAGATTAGAGATCATTAACTGTGGCAAAATAGGAACTAATAAATAATTCAACATGAAAAACATTACTAAACAGGTTAAGAGCAGAGGACTTATTTCTCTATCTGAAATGCACGTGAAGACATATAATTTAATGATCTAAGGAAATCATAAGTCTTCACGTGGCTTTTTTGTGATTTATGGCATTGTTAGCAAAACCAAAAGGACAATTTTGGTATCAGCTTTTGGGATTTGTAAGTTAAAATGTAAGAAACAGATGAAAAAGCCTGAAATATGCTGATAGTTAAATAGACTCTAGGAGGCCTAATAGAAGAAAAAGGCCAAAAGTCTGCATTGCTTTCAGCTTCTAATCTAAGATTCACCTCCATCCAGCCTTATCCATGTGCAGAGCAAGAACCTTACTCCATTATTTTGGATAAATTATTTTTCAGCATTTGGAACCCTTCTATACATAACAGATCTCAAAAACACTCCAAAAGATAACAGAAATCTGATTGAAGGAAAATGCAGAACTTGGTCCTTTGCTATTCACTAGCAATTATCCTTCAAATTATGAACCTTTACATTAGTATTGCTTCAGCTGACTAGCTATTTGCATCATAGTCAGTAAGTAAAAAATACATAATTCCTTGAAAACCACTGAAGAAAACAGTCAAATTCTTCAGGAGAAATTCAGGATAATACACGTTAATTTTGATTTCTGCACAGCCCTTTAAAGAAGACAATACCAAAGTTCTTACAGGGAAACAATTATGGTAAAACTTGGTGTATTTGAAAACAAGGAATCCTTTGCAACTTTCACTTAAGCTAAAACAAAAGGCACACCACTCTCAACTTTAATATACCTCATACTCCCAGAAACTGGGAAGCTCAAGGTAATAAAGCACATTTGTAGCCCAGCAAATGGTCAGTGCCCTCCATTAGATCCTAAGCATAAGCCAATGTCAGTGTAAAAATACCGTCAACATTTGTGATGATATTATGGCTCTCATAATGAATCAAGTTTCATTTAAATCTTGCTGGTTTATAATCATGGCATCCTGTAAAAATCTGCTTACTTTTCTCAGAAAAAAAATTGCTCCAATTACAATCTAAAGCAACAAATTAAACCCAGATATTGCCTAAGCCGGAAGACCCTTAAATTTAGGAATTTCTGGTATTTCAATTCAACCTTTTCAAGTTTGCAATATTATAGCATGAACTTTGCTAACATCACTGGTTTGCTGTAGGCCAGAATTGGTAATAAACAAGTACTCAGTAATGATCTGTCCTGCAAAATAAATTTGCATATGTTATAAGCACATTAAGCAGGTTTTTTTTTAAATGACTTCATATATTTCAGACTACACGTCTTGTAGATCAAAACCAAGTGCTGCACTTCTGTATAAATACTAAAACAAAAATAACTGTAATATTTCAGAAATTGTTTACAAAGCACCTTGAAGATTGTTTTATAAGCTGCAATTAACTTTTGCAAAAGAGTCCTGGAGTGGCTGGAGCCTTGACTACAAATTCTGGCCTACTGCCTACCTCAGGAAAGGAAACACAAGCATGCACACTGGATGTCTGAAACTTTTTGATGCATGGAGGGCACTTCCTCTGGAAAGGGCGTTTAGTTCACAGGCAGAAGGAAGTGATTCAAAGGACAGGAAAAATAAGAATTAAATTAGGTATGAATCCTCCTATTAGTGTGGGAAAAAAGATTTCTTTCTGCTCACACATAGTAAGCACTGAAAAAAAGTGACATTATCAGGTTTTATTAGTGACACCAACCACAAACTGGTGAAAGAAGATAACTTTAATACTGGCCAAATAAATTTTAATTCACTATTTTAAAATTATTGTTATCTTGAGAGGATAACAGAGAGAATTCCAATTCTAGTACATTACAATTCTAGAACACATTCTGACTATAAAATGAAGCAAAATCGTTATATCTTGCATTTGACAGCTCTAATGGATTTGTTAACTGTTTTAGGAATTCTGAAAACCTGGGCATCAAGTAACAAACATTCTGAAAGGTGCTTTTCCATGGTTTGTCTGTTTACTCAGGAAAACAGAAGTGTTGTAAAATGGTAACTTGAGACTTGTGCTGTTTTATAAAAACAAAGCAACACCTCTGAACTTTGTTCTCAGACTGAGCTTGTCATTTGCCTTTTACTTAGTTGTGACATTACATCTGCCACAAGTTTTATGTTAGAAAGTGATTTACTACAGAGAAAGGCCACCACTCCCCAAAATACGTCACTGCTCCTCCCACCAAACAAAGTGGAAGGCAACCACATAGCTCCTAACAATTATAAAAGCCAGCATTCTTAGAACCACAAACACAGAGGGGAAAGCCAGACCTTTCTTCTGCATTTCCTCTTTTCTGTGTGTCAGATCTTGCTCTGGAAAGCAGTTTCACATCCTTCCCCATGAAACCACACTGCTCAGTGAATGTGAATGCAGAGTGCTGAACTATGGACTGGCTGAGCAGCAGCAGCATTCTTTACTAAGGAAAGTCTGCTGTTAAATAACTTTCCTGAAAGGACCAGAAAAATCCTGAGCTCTGCTGTTTCTAGAAAGCCAAAAAATCTAATTTTTTAGTTGAGCCTTTCCACCACCCAGAAGCATTACTAACTGCAGCAATTCAAAAGATTGCTTTGCTCCACAACACACTAACACTGGCAACATCCCACCTCCAGAGACAATTCTGGGAACAGCTGTGTTAAGCAAAGTGGGCCAGCTGGCCTTTGTGTGGAAAGCAGACCCATCCATGTAAAGGAGGAGGAAGAGGAGAAGGAGGAACAGCTGACAACTGAATGTGTTTATAACTGTAGCATTTGGGTGTTAGAAAGTCCTTTCATGTGTCCCAGCAAGGCAGCTCCTCCTTCCTACGCATATGAAAAACTCAACCCTCTCAGCTCCCCGGGGCAAACAGATGAAATAATTTACATTTTAAACTACCAGAATGGTTAAAATTTACCAAGAAAAGTTGCAGTGCTTACAGTCTGATTACAGTCTGAAAGTGGAGGTAAGAGAGCTGTGGACACTTATTTTTCATGTATAGATAACAGGAGTGCCTCATATAGCTTCCAGTGAAAGCCCTGGGAGAAACCTCAGCGGCCTGAAAGGCACAGGAATGAGAACTTTTTGGACAGCCATGCTGCAGATAATGAAATGTGAAGTGCAAAGGAGCAGACAATAGAATAATCCAGAGGGTCAAAAATAGTGGCACATGTATCTGGAGTGAAACTAGTAATGAGTGCAAGCCCCATGAGCCTGGTGACATTTGAATGTAGATAAAGAATACAAAACCCATACTTATTTTAAATATTTAGTTGAGTCATAACTAGACAGAAATTTCTTGTTCTTGAGATCAGTTCTCACCTGTAATCTTTTGTCCTTTTGATTTCAAATACTAGCTTTGGCAACATTTGGAAATTTTAGTCTTAGACTATCTTAGCAATGTATGACATTATAATATTCACTGGCAATTCCTATCCAGCAAAATCAACCCTGAGATGATACTGTGAAAATCAGAGAAGCATCCAAAACAACAGCAGAGACAAAACTGAGGGGCCAATGCTCATCTCTGGCTTTTGCAATTCTGTACAAAATCCCCCTTTCATACAAACAACTCCACAACAGGGTTACATTCAGACCTGAACATCACAACCACTCATCATGTTATTGCTGTGGTGCAGCTCTACAGATATTGCTTCTTTCGTCTGTCCTCTGCTACATAGAACACACACTAAAAATAGAATTAGAACATAGTTTTCATGCTTCAGTGGCATTTATTGCAAGTCAGGAGAAACCAATATAAAAAACTACTCATTTTTCTAAACCACAACAAAGTATTTGTGACATATTCATAATTAGTACATATTCCTTAATATCTAAATGTCTATTCCAGAAGTTGCATCATCCAAAAACTACACTTTTGTTGAAAAGAACAGAACAAATTACTGCAGGTGAACAACAGTGCCGGTTCTAGGAGTTGATCTGTAACCTGAGATCTCATTTATTTTTATGTTTTGGGGTTTCCTTATTCATTAGGTAAATCATCTGAAGCTTTTCAATTCTTTGCCCTGAAATTGCATATTAGGAATTATTTTGTTAAATGGGAGCAAGGACTCTTCCAAAAACCTTTGACAGCAAAAGCTCTAAGAAACATTTCAGATACTTCTTAAATACAATTAAATTGACAGCAAAACCAAGTTTCAAATGGAGCAAGATGCTGTATTAAAAGAACAGGGCAATTTTACTGATCTAGAAAACCATAAATTGTGCAGAAAGCATGCTTATACTTATTTTTTTAACTGATCTTCAGGGAAAGTCTTTCAGACTGCCAAATCAGAATACAACCAGTACCACAAGAACTGGCACGGGAAGAAAAGTAATGCAGTTAATGTAATACAGAGGGCATCCAAGCTCAGAATGTGTTTTTAATGCTTTTGAACAAGTATGAAGAAGAAAAATATTGTATGATTGGAAACACCTGAAAATAACCTATCTCAGAAGATTGCATAATTTGTGAATCTTTGGTCTTTTTTTTTACAGTTGGCAGTTTAGGGAAAGAAGGAAACAAAGAACTAATCTTCAAAGAACTATTCTTGAAATATTGAATTGCAGAAGTTAGGAAATATATAATTCACTGTAAACAGTTCATGCCTAGGCTTAGAAATTGCTTAATATTTTCCATGAAAAAGCTTTGCTTTCAGTCCTTTTTAACTTTGCCAGTCTTTGCTTCAGGTTGTTGGGTTTTGTTTGTTTCTTTTTTCTTTTTAAGAAATTTAAGTAAAACCAACTCAAGAAATTTTGAGTCTGTATTGGAGAACTTATTTTTCTGGCCACTGTTAAACATCCTCTCATGCAAATTAAGAGAAGTAACTCCTCTTAGCCTCATGAAAGTGAAGTTATCAGCAGTGAGCTGGTCAGAGTCACAAGGGAGATGAGCTTGTTGTCACTGCCTTCATTGTCAACACAGGCAGAGGAAAAGCACTTGTCGAGCTCCATTCCTCTGATCTGTCAGAAGCCAACTTGAGGAGATGAACTGCAGCCCAGAAGTGCCTATTCCTCTCCACTGCCTATGAGGGGAGTCCAGGCAACTGCAGACACACACACAGTGAAGGTGTTCAGTGCCACAACAGCCCTTCCACAGAGCCTCACAGCTCTGCTTTGAAGAATTTCATGAACCATTAAGGCCTTTTTGTCAAGAATTATAATCTCAGCAGATGTTTACCTGGACATGTTGCCACCAGTTAACCACCAAACTGGCCAACGGAGAAGGACTACAGATCTTTCTCATCAGTATTTTACTCACATTCTCTCTACCTGTGAGAGAGGAAGGACTGTCACAATTCAAACCTCACCTAAGATTTCCAGGGATCACTCAAACACCTAACTCTTGTTTGAGTTTTCCATAAATTGGGAGTTCATTTGTGAGTCCCAATTTACAATGTTGTTTGTTTTGGCACTCGTTATTATACGACTGTGGGGATGACTGTTCTTGAAGAGGTGTCTTTGCATGTACTATCTCAGCCCAGGGTCTTTTCTCTTACTCATATAACCTGACAGTTTAATTACATTAAACCATTGACTATAACCTCTCAGCCTATGCATGAAGCTTATACATGAGTTAAATTTTAAGCAAAAACACCTTCAAGCCAAATATAAGCATTACATTTCCCTGCAAGATAAAGTCATTCATATAGAAGCTAGTAATAGATTTCACCTTCTATCTTATTTTTTTTTCCTTTCATAATGGTATGAAAGCTTACGAGGTCCCAGAAACAACACAACCTCCTGAGGGAGTTAACTCACAGTAGTTTGAGAGGTTATGTCAAAAAGATGATGTCCACACACATTGTCTCTAGAAACTCACACAGGACAGACCCCTTTACACAGCCTCCCTTCCTTGAGGTAGGATTATAAAAATTTGCCCTTTCTGGGACCACAGTGACAAATCTCTAGTTACCAACCACAGTCATATCAAATGGATCCTGCCAAGATCTACACACTGGTAATAAATTAATTACAAAAGTTGTGACATGCAGAAGAGATCAATATTTATACAATTTCTTTGTAAAATTACACTGTTCAAGCTCCCAGGTTAGGAACTAAGAGAAATCTCATTGCTTACATCTTAGCCTTTTCAGTGGTTTTATGGCTCAGGCATATGAATGCTTATTGCTGCCTGCAACTCCTACCTCTTTCACATGATCCACTGTCTCTGAGTCTTTCTCTCATTGTCCTGTTCTCCTCTTACCCCTCAACCTATATTTAACTTGGCAATTTCTGCCTCACTCAGTGCTAGAAGCTCTGTTGCTGTAGCTAATCAGTCCTGTGAGTGGTATCAGCTACCGGCTCCACACTATTGTCCTGGAAAAGTACTTTAAAAAACTGATAAACTTTGCAACAACTGAAAGAAATAAAGACTAAAATTTTAACTTCAGGAAAACTCACTTTTTACATATCATATAATAAAAGATACTTGCATCTGTAACTAAAAAATCCAATTCTGTAATAGTAAAAAAGACTCTAGCCTGAGATGGTACACACTTCTTACAATCATCTGCACTGAATTATAATCATATTTCATGAGTGCCAAAAGGAAGTACTTACATTTAAAATTGCTGTTATTTAAACCTTGTAAACATGCATCCATCAGAAGTAAAATGGGAAAAAAAAGACAAATTAAAGCAATTTGCTATTTCGGGTTGACATCAATCATGACCATGTACAGTGTAAAAAGCAAAAACTGTTAATCACTACAGGTTTCAAGATAAACAATCCTTCCTTTATATATACTGTGAAATACTGTATCACAGACTGATAGATAGCTAGTGATACTGGCTACCTAACAATTGTTAAAATACACCGAAGAATCTTAACATTCTAAGAAACCTTTTTCAACACAGCTGTGCTGGTTTTGGTTGAGATAGACTAAATTTTTTTTTTTTGTTGCAGTTTTAAACCCTATGGTCTGGTCCAAAGGGAGCAGGGGTGCAGATTTTAATAGTTACACCTTTACATGTTTACAACCACAATTTGAGTTGCATGTCATAAAAATTGCTTTTAGCAGGAACCACTGGAGAAGAAGCCTTAGAAGAAGCAGTACAAGTGCAGCAATGACACAACATGAGCTGGCCTTGGTTCCAAATAACACAACACAAGCAGCTTCTGCCTCACATTAAACTGTTCTTTTCTCAACCCACAGGTTGTTTCACTCTTCCAGTGGTGAGGGAAGGAGTGAGTGTGTGGTGTTTAGCTGCCTGCTGGGCTTACCCCATGGGAAGAGCTCACAGCAGACCAGTGACTGGAGGGTACCTGGGGAACAGAGCAGCTCCCATCAGCTTCAGTGGCTGCTGAGTTGAGCAGCAACACCATGACAGAGGCTGACAACATTGCAGGAATAAAAAGGACATTATCAGGGCTTAAGCAGCTGAATGCTTGCCTGTGAAACTGAATTCCATACCTGCTTCCTCCTACCCCACAGCTGCTGTGTGATGCTAGGCTAGTCAGATAAACTGGGATTTCAGAGATGGGCTTGTTGATCATGCAGTTATTAAGATTCTGAGTTTCTGAAAGAAAAAAAATACCCCACTGAAACTGAAACAGTGATTTTGAAAAACAGAGCCCCCATTTTAAAAGCACTTTGTAACAAACCAAATGCCTTCAGAGAGAAGAAAATTCCTAATATTTTACCCAAATGATTCACTTCTACCATTCTATTGTACCTTGGTATGAGTTAGAACCTGAATAGTCTCTGATTCAGCATCTGCAGTCTTCCACTGCAAAATAGCTAAGCATCTACAGAACAATGAGTATGCCTGATTCATACCTCAAAAAGACAGGTATTTCCACTTTTTCATTCAACCTTTATACACAAATGAATAGTAAAGAAGCAGCATTTTAAACTTCTCAAAGAGTATTTAAATAATCCACATTTCTCTTTTATTTCGTTCACAGATGTTAGACAAATGAAGATTCCAGAAGTTGCTCATTTCTTGCTTTAAATCTCTGTATCCAGAACATTTAAAAGAACCCTCATCAGTCACAGATGATCTGAGGACACCTGTTCAATAATTTCCCTGTTTATATACTCTCAGTATATTAGAAATTTTTATATAGATGCTAGACAGACATAATGAGTAACTGTCTCACATCATACTGACTTTTCACTATGCCAAGTCATTAAGAATAATATTATTTCCTAATTTTTTTCTGTGAGCCAAAGAACCCACTAATTCTACAGGGCATTTTTGTCTCCTATTTAGTACCAGAGAGGAAAAGAAACAGCAGAGTAAATTAAAAGCAGATGTTTCACAATTGCCTGCTGCAGTAGCAGTGTGGCAAGGCTCACACGAGACCGTTTCCACTGCAGTGCACTAGAGTGGATTGAGCCAGATGAGAGCACACAGACAAACACCCCAAAGCCTGAACCTAATTTGAACTTTGCCTGTAATTGGAGGGGGCCTGGGTGTGTGAAATGAGAAGGCTGAACTTTATTTAACTTTTCCTGCACCTCTGCACTTCCTACACTGAGTCATCAAAGGCAATCAAAGAAAATGAAGTACAGAAAAAAAAAAAGTTACATAACTGGATAACCTGGCCTAAGTGAAATTAAAGAGAGTATGAAATTCAACAAGGAACTTTGTCCCTTTCTCCCCAGCTGCAGTCAAATCAGTTTTTAGGTCAAGGAGGTTAGATAAGCTCCAACCTTTTAGACATTTATCCAAACTAAACCGTTTGAAAATCACCCATCATTTAATGTTGAATACCTTGGCTGGGGAACATAAAAAACCTGCTAAATCTGCACATCTCCCACAGGTCACACATCAGACAACAACATATATATATATATATATAAAAATAGAAAAGTAAAATTATGCTAATCTTCATGTTCTTATCAAAGAAATATAATAACAAGAAAAGTAATCAAAATACAAGGAACTAAAATGAAAAAAAAAACATTTCAGTACACTAAAGCTCATAAGTCTGGGTTAAACTAAGACCTTTATTCCTTTCTTTATTTAAAAATATAGCATATTAAGAAAGTAATATTTTCTTAGTCTGAATCTCTTATTTTTTCCCAAATATGTTTCTTAAAAACAAATATCAAGAGACATCTCCATCATTAGCGTTGGGAATTCTTATGTACCAAACTGAAGTATCACACCTCATAACTATATTATAGATTTCCTCTTTATGTTGATGGACTCCCATATTGTCATTTAGGACTCACACAAAGCATAGTAAGTTATGCAAAGAAAAAATATTAATTGAGGAAAGGCAATATTATTAAAGTGCAAATGCAGATAAAGTCTACATTAACCCAGGGCATCATCTGTGAGCCAAGAGGCTCACATACAGACACAGAGTCCTTGATAGAATATTCCGGATGCTGGGCAGATGTGGATTCATTCTGCTATTTCTATCTTTCCTGTAAACAGTACAAGCTTTACGTGCCAGTTTAAAAGACTGC
Organism: Sitta carolinensis; assembly: GCA_032173965.1. Lineage (NCBI taxonomy): Eukaryota > Metazoa > Chordata > Aves > Passeriformes > Sittidae > Sitta > Sitta carolinensis. The sequence goes on from CM063283.1 coordinate 100,708,970, forward strand.
ATGTGCTACTGAAAAAATCCTTATGTACCACTCAACACTGTAATTAAAAAAGTTGTCAGCTTCCATAAAACTGAGAGAAATCTATTTCAAGATACTAGGTAGAGATCAATAAAATCTAGAATTTTAGTAGAAGCTGGTCTTTCTAGAGTCATAGCCTTTATCTAATCTTTAATTATCTTATAAATACAACACACTTCCAGCATGTAGACAGAGAATATTAAGCACAAACACAGACTGTTTGTTATCACAGGGGAACTTATTCCCTAAGATCTCTACAGAGTCAGAGGAATATTAATATTTCCAAATGGTGATTCAGACAAAGTGAATCACGAAACTGTCATTTTACAACAAACCTCTAAACATGGTCTCCAGCATTTAGCAGGATGCATCACCTCAAAAACATGGAATGGTTTAGGTAGGAAGGGACTTTATAGATCACCTAGTTTCAACCCCTCTGACATGGGCAGAGACATCTTCCACTAGCTCAGCTTCCTCACGTCTCCATCCAGCCCGGCCCTGAACACTTCCAGGGATGGGGTACCCACAGCTTCTCTGGGCAGCCTGTGCCAATGTCTTGCCGCCCTCACAGTAAAGAATTTCTTCCTTATATCGAATCTAAAGCTGCCCTGTTTTCGTTTAAAGCCATCCCCTTTCGGCCTATCTACAAGCCTTGGTAAAAGGACCCTCTCCATCTCTCTCGTAGCCCTCTTTGGGTGCTGCAAGGTGCTGTAAGGCCTCCCCAGAGCCTTCTCTTCCCCAAGCTCAACAGCCCTCTCAGTCTGTCTTCATGGGAGAGCTGTTCCAGCCCCTGATAATCTTCACAGCCTCCTCTGGACTCGCTTCCTCAGGTCCACATTCCTCCTATGCTGGGGCCCCCAGAGCTGCAGGTGGGGTCTCATCAGGGCAGAGGGAGACAATCCCCTCCCTCTCCCTGCTGGCCACGCTGCTTTGGATACAGCCCAGGGTGCAGCTGGCTCTCTGGGGTGCTGGGCCATGTCAAGTTTCTCATCGACCAACATCCCCAGGCTAATCTGTACCTTGTCATGGTGAGAGTACGCAAGAAAATTTAGATTTAAGGTGCTAAATTCTGAATATTCATCTTTAAAATTTTCTGAAATACCCAAACTTATGGAAATTAATTTGTTATTCTTCAGAATTTGTATTATACCATCACAGAGGCACTACTGCAAAACTAGGAATAAGAAGAGGCATTAAAGGGTAAAAAAAACCAAAACAAAACAAAAAAATAATCAAGCATTCTTTTTTGACTTGATCACAAGCCAGAAAGTCAAGGCAGTTTCTGGTTTTCCCAAAACAATATAAAGACTTACCTAGTTTTGTTATTATAATAAGCAAAAAGCTAAGTTTATCAGTTCCGCAACTCAATTATCATGAAAACAAGAAATCCATCTCAACCATTTTTAGACTTCAATACTTCAATACTGATTTGAATACTTTCTCCAGCTGACAACGACCCATAACCTGTCAGTTATCTTAAGCCCCATAAAGAGCCGCAGTAAAAACAAGCACGGTGCCTGGCTTTGAGCGTGGTAATCATGTCCTCTTTTCAAACCGGGTTTAAAAAGTCTGAAGCATACCAAACATTCATTGACAAAGAAGATATCTGAAACAAGTATCTCAGTTCCACAGAAGTCAGAGGTGATGCTGATAAAAGCTGACAGTTACTGTGTGAAACAGGACTGTGACACAGCTCTGCTAACTAAGGCAGCCCAGCACCAAACAGTAACACCATTGTAAACATTAGCTTTTCTCCTGCAAATTACTATCTACTAAGATTAGCACAACAGCGATGACAGGTCTAACACTCTTAGAAAGCAACACGCAGACAGAATACTGCCTTGTCCTGTTTTCATTTACCACTTCCCAGCCCCAGTTTCACCTTGTCACTCTCCAAGCAAAGGCAAAACTAACACGTCTCCCTCTACACTCAAATGAGCAGAAAAAAATGTCTTTCTTCAGGTTCTGTGAGTGAAAGGCAGCAACAGTAGAGTTAATACAGCTAATCTTCAGCTGAGTGAAATTATTATGGGCAGAACTTTTTCTGCAATAGAAAAAACCTGCAGCTTTTCTGTGACTAAGGCAGACACTTAATTCAGCACAATTTCTTGCTGATCTAGCTACTAAACAGTTGTCGCAAATTTAAAGGGAAGAAGGAAGGAAGGACAGCAATCAAGTGGCAAATAATTCAGCAAATAATTCAGCCCAAGTTTTAAAAAGTTACTTTCTGTTAATTTCCCCACAATCAGTTTCATAGAATCTACCACTGGTTTTATTTGCCTGGAGGCATCAAAATACTACTATTCATGGAAAGCACAGCCAGCACCTATAGGAAACTGAAGAATTTTAGAGGAAGCTTATTATCACGCTGATTTACATGGAAGTTTGTTTTCGAGAACTAATGCATTTTTGGCATACACTTCAAAAGCTTTAGAAATCATGTGATAAACACCTATCATATGATAAACACTTTTCAAATTGTTGAGGCCCTTGACCACTCGTGGCTGACCTACAGTTCTGTGCATGAAGGGTTGTTTTCCTGAACAGAAAAAAAACCCACAAAATGCAAAAAATCCAGACACATTTCCCTCTGTAACACGACACAAAATTAAAAAATACTATACTGAAACAGGATTAAAAAAGCACTTCAGGATTATTCTCCTTGTGTTTTGCTTTAAAGCGATATTGAAGACTTTTTAAACATAATTTAAGCATAAAAGCAGTATATACTAGAATAGCCACAGCTATATGTGTCCAAGTTCTGCTGTGATAAACTGGAGTACTTCCCTTACTGCTGGATTTAGCTGTACCCTCCCACATCAGCAGAAGGCTAAGGATGTAGTCCTAACAGTGTAATTACATTTCAGATTTCTGCTTGACATCAGAGCCCACTGCAGTTAAAGACAGATTATGCTAACCAAGGCTGGGATCATATACCTCCAATGTAATAAAAGCTGGGGTACACATTTTAAAGTTGTGAATCCCACTGGGCTTTGCACTCCAAGATGTAACAGCTGTTGAACTACTGACTTAGACAAAACTTTAAATGCTCCAAAGCATTACCAAAGAATATCTGAAAAGTTTCAGTTCTACCACCTAGAACATCACAGTAGAATCACTGACCTCATCAGGCTGAGTACTACGAAGGATAAAAAAAGCATGAGTGGTTTTCCAGTACTTGTGTCAGAATTCACATCTCCTTCCAGACCACGGTGATGCAATTTTTGCTTCTGGCATGTTTCTATAACCAGCCCAACCTCCCACGAAAAGGTGAAGGTATTTGCAGCACTTCTGAAGGAAGACAGGTTGGGTGAAATTATACTGCAAGACACGTTTGACCCACTGGCTGCCTGTTGAATCCCCCTGACCTTAGCCCAGGCAGGAGCTATGCTGTTTATGTCCAGCCTGTGCCAGGGCACAGGATAAAGCAACAGCTGCAGGCCCTCTCTTGGCTTAGCCTCAGGCACCCATGTTGCTGTTCAAAAGTAGCCTGAGGCTAAAGCAATTCACAGCCCTCCTGAAGTGCATGGCAACCAGAGCCTACTGTGTTCACAGACTTCACCTGCAAGGGGCAAACCACATTGAGGCCCTCCTAAGAAAGACCCTACAGCCATCTCAACTGCCAAATTTTAGCCACATAACACCCTTGTAACTGCTCCTCCACGTGCATGGAAATAGCAGTATGCCCTGAGTATCTCCAGAACACAGGCTTGCAGTCAGAGTTTGAATTTGAGGCTTGTGATGCTTACAAAAGATATTTGGGTCATTGCACAGATCCCTCCAGCCCTAACCTTTCTATGCTCCTGATTATGAAAATAATGGTCTCCACTGTTAAACAAAAACATGCAAATCTCTGAATGCAAATAACAATTTCTGCAAGAAATGTTGGAAATTGACCCCAGCTAATATAAAATCAAAATACACCTCTTGAATGCATCCTGTCACAGCACCTGTGATGTATCATAACACAAAAACAAAGCCTTCGGAGGGTGAAGCAAGAACAGGTAGCCTGGGAGAAATATAGGGAAATTGTCCAAGCATCCAGGGATCAGGTTAGGAAAGCTAAAGCCCTGACAGAATTAAATCTGGCCAGGGACATCAAGGGCAACAAGAAAAGCTTCTATAGATGTATTGGTGATAAAAGGAAGACACAGGTTAACATGGGCTCTCTCCAGAAGGAAACAGGATACCCAGTTACCCAGGACGTAGGGAACACTGAGGTACTCAGTAACTTTTTTGCCTTGGTGTTCACTGGCAGGTGCTCCAGCCACACCAACAGAGTCACAGAAGGCAAGGACAGGGACTGGGAGAGTGAAGAACTTCTCACTGCAGAACATGAGGTTTGAAACCATCTAAGGAAGAGGAAAGTGCGTGAACCACAGAATAAATCAATCAATCACAGAATTGCTTAATTAGGTTGGAAAAGACATCTGAGATCATCAATCCAACTGTGTTCCATACTTCATCAAAAAGTAGCACAGCTGGCAGGTCAAGGGAGAGGATTCTCTCCATCTACTCTGCTTCTGTGAGACCTCACTTGGAGTGCTGCATCCAGCTCTGGGTTTCTGGTGTAAGACGGGTGGGGACCTGTTTAACAGGTTCAAGAGGATGACTACAAAGATGATCAGAGGGCTATAACACCTCTCCCAGGAAGACGGGCTGTTTAGCCTGGAGAAGAAAAGGCTCTGGTGAGACTTTATAGCACCTTGCAGTACCTAAAGAGGGCTACAAGAGAGCTGGAGAGGGTCCTTTTACAAAGGCCTGTAGGGCAAGGGGGAATGCCTTTAAGATGAAAGAAGGCTGATTTAGATTACTGTGAGGATAGTAAGACACTGAAACAGGTTACATAGAGAGGTTGTGGATACCTCATCCCTGGAAGTGTTCAAAGCCAGACTGGACAGGGCTTTGAGCAATCTGGTTTAGTGGAAGGTGTCTCTGCTCACGTCAGAGGGGTTGAAACTGGATCATCTGTAAGATCCCTGCCAACCTAAACTATTTTATGACAGTAACATGTAGACTTGATGGATCATATCAGGCTTTCTACTGTAATTGAAAACCGGCCTCACACACTTGGACTATAATACTGATATATTAAAGGGTTTTGTTAACAGAATATTTATTTGGTTTGATATCACAATGCAGAGCTTTGCTGTCGCTCTAGATGTGCAGCACTACACAAAGATAGAAGATCAAGTCCCCACAACTTTGCCATTTTACTAAAGCAGCACAATATCCAGCCCAGCTTCTCATCCACCACCCTCCTGGCTCTGAAGATACCTGGTTTGCTTCTCTTTATACTTTTGTATTCTGTGGTGTATACCTCTTGAGATTTCAAGCAAATACACCCCTAGCCATTAAGTGACCTGCATGGGAAAAGAAAGGAAAGATTTTAAGTACTCCTCATAGAAACAGCAAACCCTGCCTGAAGTAAGCATCAGAGCACTAACAACTCCACCACGGCTCACTGTCACACCCAGGAGCAAAGATAAACTGCAGCAGGAAGGTATGATGAAGTTTGTTTAAGAAGTTATTGCCCTCAACTGTCATGCTTGTTTTGCCATTGCCATTTTGCCAATGCCAACATGTCATGTCAGGCAAAAAAACTGACTGCACTCCCTGCAGCAGAGTCAGCAAGGGAAGCTGTGCCTCCAGCTAAGCTACACCGGTTACCACGCTGTATATTATCTTAAACCAGTGACAGGTGTTCACTGCACCTGAGCCCCTCAGCCTTCAGGCTGAAGAAGTTGAAGCATCCCTGCCAATTCTGAAGTGGAGACACTGGCTTTCTGAGGGCAGAGAGGTTCAGGGCAGGCAGCTGGGGTACAGGCAACAATGATTCCCGCAGCAGGTGCCAGAGCCTGAAAATTAGGATCCAGCAAATATATTTCCTCCTTTCCCCTTCACAGTGTACCATGAAGAAAAAGGGTTTCACAGACAAGAAATTAGGTTTAAAAGTGGTTGAACTATGGTATAGAAGTAAAGAGGACCCATGTTTCAATCTCTGGGCTCATTCCCAAGTCTTAGGTCTGGATGAAGACGAGTCTGCAGAGACATATATCAGACCATGCATTTTGGGGCTGCCTTATCACACAGGATATTGATTAGAGAAGGTCATATATACCAAAACAGGAGAAACAGACTTCAGAATATTCCCCTATACTCACAAATTACCTGACACTTTCCTGAATTGTCAGAGGAATACTCATTTATCTCAGGTCAGCATTTAGCTCTATTTCTCAGTATACCACTGTCTCTAGTTTGTCTTCCTCTCAGCTGATTTTCATCCTGCTGACTCTGTGACTTCTAAATGCTGTGGTCAAATGGTCAGAGAAATATTCCAAGCCTCAAAACAGATTGCTGTACATCCCTCATGAGGGAAAAGTATGATCAGCTACAGAGACAGGATTTCACAAATCAAAATGGGAACACCCAAAACCTTTATAACTGTACTTTGTACACTCTTTCACTTAGCACTGTAGCCAAACCCTATTGCCTGGTACTCCAGGCACAAGATCTGATAAAGTTTTGAGTAGACAAGGAAAAGCTACATTTTTTCTATCTAACATCACACTTCCAGAGGTACAGGTCAGACATGTGACTTTGACATCACGTTTGCTTTCTTATTACATTCAGAACAGAAAGATCCTTTGCAGCTCTGAATTATTCTACCTGTAACATCACTACTGTCAAGTCACACTCACATTTTCACTGTGTCTCTCAAAGTGTTTATACCCTATATAAAATATACATGCTACATATGTAATGCACTACAGTGCCTATAGTTTGATTCTCTCCATGGGATAATTCTGAAGAATTCTAAAAATTTTTAGTTAGCTCATAGGCTCACCGTTCCTAGGGAAAATAGCTATTATTTTCTGCAAAAATCTTCAAACTACTGCCCTGTACCCAGTTTTAGTCTAAAAATATTTCCTTTCTTTCTTCCCAGAGATACACAGTCAATGTATGCAAGCATCCTTGTTGCTCCTCAATTAGGTAAATATCATTGCCCATTTTTGAAAAACATAAATTACTTTGCTGCAGCTTGTTTCTAGCACATACTAAACAAAGAAGTCTTATTTTTCTTTTACCAAGTTATTATTTCACAACTCGTAAGTCTGCTCTCACAAGCGCTGTAGTTCTCCTTTAGCAATGCACAACCTTAGAAAGCTGAGTGATTTCTTAAGATCAGGGCCATCCTGCATTACCTGCAGGTCTGTAATATCTAACTAAAGGCACAAGTCATGTTTCCATTCACAATAAGATTTCAAATAATGGGAAGTCAGTAATGACTACACTCAAGGAAAAACACACATATACTCTGATTATGGAATTTAAGTGGATTTGCAGCACTTTTCTCAGTGTTCTATTGAAAAAACATGTACCAGAAAACCTGCCTGCAGACAGGAAAGGGGTTTTTGTTGATGTTTTTCATTGCACTCTGTCCTTAAAGTTTGCTGATTGTGTCACAAAAGGTACTTACAGATTCATATTAAGTAAATAATCTTGTTTTGGAGGGGGTTGTCTGATGGCTGAGTAAAGGCCACAATTTCAGGCACAGTCAAGGAAAAAGGCTAACGGATAATATTTTTAACAAAGAGCCATCGATACTACTCCCAATGAGATGTTCTTTTGGTCTTTGCTGCTCAGTCATTAAGCATTAGTAGATGGTTATGGTCCCACTAGTAAACCAAGAGATGGCAACAGGCAAGAGTCTCTTAGAGACTCCACCACTCATTACAAAGCATGAAGAATTGCTTTTCAAGGTTCTGCCCCTCGGCTACAAAAAATAAATATAAACCGTAAGAGATATCTTCAGTATGGGAAACACCTGCTTAATATCCTACCCAGGCAGCAATAAAACTTCTTCAGATTTTTTTTCTTTTTAAAGTAAACACAAGGGAACTTCCTAACACAAAGTTCATCATGAGCCACAGGAGTGTTCACATTAAAATTTATTCTTAATAGTGTTCTTCGCAAGAACTGAATAGATGCCAACAATCACAGGCATACATTACACAAACTAAGAAGTTGTCCCCATGGCTAATCTCAAATTGTTGCTACTGGAAAGAAATCCACAAAAAGTCTATTATTAACTTTTTTTAACTGTTCCTTTATTCCAGATTATGGACTATTCAATTAGTTTTTAATGGGAAAAACCCAACTTGATATGAGTGTTGAAGGTGTATCCTGCAAAAAGGCACTTTTCTATTACAAAGTGGTATAAATCAGTGATAAAATTATCTTGGTCAGACAAGGTGACTTTAATCAAAAGTCTACAAAGTTAGGGCACATTCCTAGAGAAGAGGCACTCACTTCAGAATCCAGTAATTTAAAAACCCCCTTTAAATAGCTGCTTCAGACTCAGTGCAGTGCACAGTGGGTGCATGTCTAATACATTAGACAGTATTAGTAGAAACAGAAGAATAATTTTGCATTGCTGTTTACATTATTATGCTTACCTTCAGAAGGGATATAAAAGAAATTTCTAAGACACACAAAGAATATATTACATACTTATCAACCTTGCTAGCAGAGATATAACAAAAACCCCTGACTGGGAAAAAAATGGACAAAAAAGGATATGAGGTTCCTCAATATTTGGGTGACTTATTGGAATGAAATGGACTCATAATCGCATGAGAATTTAAAATAAGACTGAAGTTTTCAGAAATATTCTTTAACACATCTCATGAGCAAAACGAAGTTCTTGTGGAAGATGAACATCAACATGGACTTCCATGTTTGGAGTCTGTGAATTTCTGGCATTTCCCTTATGCTGGCTCATACAGATTAAAAAAAAAATGTCTGCATGCCAGCAAAATGTCCACATACTCGCCATGATTAGTTTATACCTATTGGCTCGGGGGCTTCCAATATGTGCTCCAAAAGCTCACAACTCTCTGCCATACTACCAAACCAGCCAGGTGTTTTTGAGTGGAGAAGGGACAGCAGCTTTCTTTTGAACCTGTCACTAGCTGGAACCTGAACAGGGGGGGCAATACCCACTGGTCTTCCTCAGGACCCTTGTTCAGAGCAATACAGGACCACTTTGTTCACATACATGCCAATGTCACTGTCCAGTCTGGAGTGGGAATGCTGAACATGAAGCCTCTAGCCAAGCCAGATCAGAGGCTGCATGACTTCGTGCTGTGTCTCGCTCTAAGCTCCCCGTCAGGCTGGGAGCTGGAAGAGGGTTCTTAGCAACCTCCCCAGGAGGAGCTCTGCTATTCCTTAAGAATCGGTTGGTACTGTAGGATCCACAGCCCTGCTGGGGCAACGCGCCGTGGCGACTCAATGAGCTGCTGTAAGAGCCTCAACTTTTTCCTCTCCTGACACCTATGCTGGACGTATTACATGAGGATCCCTCCGCACCCATCTCCCTGTCCCCACGCCCCTCTCTCCTCCGGCACCACCTTCCCGAGCGTTCCCCGTCCGTGCCGGCAGTGTCCCGGCACGACCCGGGAAGGCGGCGCGGGGCAGGCTCCAGGCTCCAGCCCCGCGCCCCGCGGTCCGCCTCAGCCCAGCCCGCTCACCCGCGTCGTAGAAGGCGTCCAGCACCGCCGTCTCGCCGAAGTCCAGCTCGCCGAAGTTGACGGTGCTGAGCTGGGCTCCCTCAGCCTCGCAGGCCCGCAGCAGGCACTGTCGCGCCCCAGCCTCGGGGCTCCGCGCCCCGGCGCCCGCCTTGGGCGGGTCGTTCAGCACGTACACGGCCCGCAGGCAGCGCGGCCGCGGGGCTGCCGACCCCACCTCCGCCGCCTCCGCCTCCGCCGGGACCCCGGCCGCCAGCTCCGGCTCCGCGCCGGGGGGCGCCGGCTCCGCGCCCGCGCTGCCGCCCGCGGGGCTCTCCATAGCGGCGTCGAGGGATGAGGAGAGCGGGGGGCTGCCGGCAGGTGCTCAGACGGGGCCGCGTCCCATAGCGAACAGCCGGGCAAACCCCCGGCGAGGCGGCTCCCTCCCTCCTCCTGCCGACCCTTCTGCCCGCGCTTCTCTCCGTTCCGGGGCGGGCAGGCACGGAGACGGGACGAGGTGAGTTGAAGGCGGCCGGCGCGGAGCGGGGCTCGGCTCGGCTGGGCACCGCCCTCCCGAACGCGGCAGTCCGGGGAGCCCAGCGCGGAGTCCGGCTCCACCCCGCCGTGCCTTCCCGGGACAATGCTCCCGCTCCCGTCCGCGACCTCGGCGGCTCTGAGAGGGAGCGGCGCCGTCGGGGCGATCGCGCCCCGTTTATCCCTTGCCCTGCCCGCCCCTCGCCGGCAGCAGCGCCCCCCGCACCGCCCGCGGCTCCGCTGCCCGCCGAGCGAAGGCAGCTGCTGCCCGTTCGTCTTCCCTCTGCTCCATCGCAACTTCTCCCCTACTGAGTGCCATGTCCAGTTGTTTACAGGACTTTAACCACATTTAAACTGTGACAGAAGTTTGGGTAGTAGTTCACACTTAAATTCCTTCTCTTTTCTTAATAATCTCCCACGATCATGACAAAATCAGCTTCTAGTAACTCTGGCAGTTCCTGGCTTCTTTATAAGAACAAAATTATTTTTTATTTTCTAACATGTTTTTCTTATTAGCTACACTGGTGATGCCAGCTTGGGGTTTGGCACTGCTAGTGATCCAAGCACTGGTGCATGTGCCTGGATAACTTCACATCTCAGCCTTGTACCCCAGCTGTCAAAAGTCCCCCTACGAAGACCACAACCACCTAACAATCAAGGGAACAGTAGAAAAGCAGTAAACCCATCTGGAAAATTTTTAATTTTATTTTCGAGTCATGGTGACATGACCCTTTAAACAAAGGGTGTCTTCACCTTTTGCTGCAGTGTGAAGCCTATGTGGCTATCAGAGACAATGATTTTACCTCATGTTGTAATCATAGAAACAGAGAACTGTTGAGGTTGGAAAAGACCTCTAAGGTCATCACATCCAACTGTTAACACAGCACCACCATGCTCAACACTAAACCATATCCCCAAGTGCCACACCCACATGTGAACACCTGCAGAGATGGTGACTCAACCACTACTCTAGTAACAGGGCAGCCTATTACAGTGCCTCACCATCCTTCCAATGAAGGAATACAACAAAAGGAACAATCAAAGGCTGACAGCATGGTATTTTCCTCTCTAGGTGTCTGTCTGTTTGGGATTAAAATAAATTTACTTCTAGAATATGAGAAATTCATAGTCTTAAATTTAATTATAACTTGCTTACAACTTAGCACAAATAGGCCTTGTACAAAACAGAGGTGAACTTGAAACGAGCTCCCTTTGTCAGCATGGCTGGCTCAGCAGGGGAGGAAACAGAGAAAGACCAGATACTCCCAGATGAGGGCTGAAATCTTGGTACCCAGTAAAACAAAAGAGGGTTCCAAGGCTGCACCAAGCCAGAAGTTAAGAGCACTTAATGGCCTATCCATGTGGACATGGATAAAGAATCCAATGCAGTGTTGGAAGATCCCAGATCATAAATTTCCATTGGATCAAGAGGCACACACAAGGCACGAGAAGATCTTGCGCACAGATTGGGAGGACACTGGGATTTCTTTATTCAGAGTCCCTGTCCAGAGTCACACAGCTCAAGCTAAAATAAACCAAGACTGCCTCAAACCCAGGTTCTGATCTCTGTGACACCAGGAATTGTTAATAAGAATTGCAGTAGCCAGTATTTCTAAGAAACACTCCAACATGAGGATAGCATAGTGCTGTGCAGTATTCATGTTTGCTTAGTGGCTCATAAGGATTATGTGGATAAACAATTTAACAGGCAAACCTGTTTCTCATTTTGGAAAGATTGGGGTAAATAAAGCTTTGGACTTGGCCCACAGGTTGGGGATATGTATGTGCTTTTTAGATAGAAGCACTAGAATATGAAACTTTGGAGGAATGACATGGCCACCAGAGATCCCCCCCCCACTCCTGGCAGCTTTCCTCTTTAGGCAAGAGTAAGCTATTGTATGACACACCAAGTCTATTAGCCTTGATCCAGTAATGCAACAATTACCTGATATAATATGAGAAAAATCGAAGTCTGCAATTAGAAGATAGTGTGCACATTGAGCCTTTCATCAATAAAAAGCACTAGCACATAAGCTCATGATCCTCCCCAATACCAATCCTACTTCATACTTTTTTAATTATAAAAAAGTTTGGTTGAACAGCTGTTATTAAAAATTTAAAAGTACAGTGCTGTCAAAGTTAAGGGATTATTTGCACAGGAAAGCTTTTCTCTTTTTCAAGAACATTCTCAGGCTTTTAGCAAGTAACATGCAAAAAAAACCAAATTGCAATTCAATGTGTTGAGAACAATATATGTATGGTGTGGTGCTTTCTGTAATCTTGAAAATTGTTTTAGTGTCAATTTTCAGCAAATAGGCTGGGTTTAATGGGATGCTACTGAGGCATAATAAATAAACCATTTTGCCTTCCAGAGATCATGAAAAAATTAGGTTGTTGTAGGTCTAAGACATCTTCAGATTTCATTTTGCAGTTTTTATCATTTGTTACTTTTTTATATTACTTGTTGAGAGGTCTGTCTCTTGGTCTTGAAACAGAGTGATAGTCTTAGTAGGTATTTTACATGATGATAAATAAGAAAAGGATATTTTCCCCTTTTCTTAATTTTATTTGTCTTTCAAACAATATCCTCACTATTCCTTGGACATTTTTCCTAACAATCTGTCATTGATTTTCAGTAGTTTAACCTGGTGCAGCTTGTTGAGAGTTTGTATGCTTTCTTTCAAACTAGAAACAAGGACCATTTTTAAATGAAGAGGCTTCATTTTATAAACTGTGTCTGTCTTCAGAAACTGTGGCTCAGTGCTGGCATGCCTGACATTTCCACTGAGCAACAGTATCTTCAGATCTTGCAAGTCACCTGAGTGAGAATAAATAGGAGATTCAGACTTTGGGGTATTTGAACTGTTTCAATGCAAACCAAAAAGTGTTAAATGTAGAAGAAAAAAAGTTAAATCATGCAACACTCTTTCCTCTTTTTGGAAAAGTGGTCCAAGAATGAGGTTATAAAAAGAGCCACTTGCCCCTAGAGTTACCTATTTAAAAGTCCAGGCCAGAAGTGAATATTCAGCTTCTATATCACCTTCCAAGAATTTCTGCCTTTACGTAGAACCCAGCCTAACAAAAGCAAGCACAATTTGTGAAGTCAACATTTGCTCTTGTAGAGAACTGTAAAGATGATGGCACAATTTTCTCAGTCAGCACTTTGCACCTGTCAAATCCATTTAGTGCAGAATATTAATTACCACTTCTGCAAAGAAAATAGATGTCCTTGAAACCACCTTTTTTTTTTTTTTTTTTTTTTTTTTTTTTTTTTTTTTTTTAATTTTGTAAAACCCTGAGCAGCATAACTGGGCTAAGGGAAGTGAATACTTCTTTTTTTTTTACTAAAAACTTTCAGTTTAAACTATAAAGGTATATAAATTTCAAACTGTAAATTTATATAAAGTTTGACTCCACAGGCAAATGTGCCACCTTTCCCCCTAATGCATATACATCTACAGCTTTCCTTCTTTTTTAAAAGAAAACATAGACTAGAACTATCATAAAGGCCAGTCTCAGTTTCATTGCTCTCTGACATTTTAGCCTATAAAGCGGTTCCTCACATTTTATGCAGTATCAGGTGAAGCCAAGCTCTCTTGGCTAAGGTGAGTAGCAAATAAAGCAGAAGACATCGAGGTCCATAGGGAACCTGAAGATTTGAACTGTTCCACTGAGATGCAAATCCACCTGGCCATGGCCTTGGCAGTATTTGCTGAAGTAAGCCCACCAGCACAGTGTCTGGGACATCCATCACACCTGCTGCAGATGTGCCTAGGAGTCCATCCACAGGCACTTGGCACTGACCACCTCACTTATGGGCACATCCTTAGCCATGGCTAGATCTCCCCTGCCCTTGTGTCTCAGGCAGAGAGCCCCAGCTCAGGCAAACAGCAGCATCCTGGGCAAGCTTCCCCAAGGTCCTCTGTCAGGCTGACAGGTGCCTTGCATGAACATGCATCCAGAAAGCCTGAATTCTACAACCTAGATGTGAAATATTTTTTCTGTATTGTGAATATCAGGCATTAGGGAAAATATTTGGATGTCCATATTGCTTCCTGGTAATCCACTGTACCAACTTACCACAAGATAATGCAATTTGTCATGTTTGTTCCAGGAAAACATATTGTTAATGGATCTTTTGGTGTTACTGGGCGCTACCCCATTTATTTTCATTCACAGTGAGCAGGTCTCCACGTAGCCCTACAGATACTGCTGTCATGATGACAAGGAAAAGAATTGATTTCTTTACTGAACAGGAGGTATTTTTTTTCCTCAAGTATGAATCTAGACAAAAGATGTTTTAATTTTCAAAGTCATTATGTAGAAACTTTGCTAGCTTTTAAATAAAATTTTGTGAATTCTCCCTAAGAATAATTCTACCTAATAAACTGCTTGGATTTGTTCAAAAGTCAGATTAGAAATACTAGCTCTGTATAAATGGAATCTAAGCAATAAGATAATTCTTGAAGAAAAACTTCATGAATATTATTTTAAAAAGCTATAATGCTTTAAAAGTTGACTTGCAGCAAAGCGTGCTTCGTTTGCAAAGGGGAATCTTGGATGTCTGAGTCATGTAAAGTCAAAACACCTTGGCCACCAGATCATCACTGAAACTGGGTTCAAAGATCTCAGGGATTCATCTTGCTTTTTTTTCAGTGGACAGTGTGAAACCTCACAAGCTCATTTGGCCTGATAAAAAATCAAGGCAAAGAAAGGGATTGCTGGTCTAAGAATATAATCCCTAGCACATCTTTCTGTTCAGACCCACTGTTTTGCACAGAGAAGCATGTTGCACACTGCATCTGGTCCTCACCACCCCTTTGCAAATGAAGGACAGAGTGACATCCTTTGTCACAGACAAGGTTAGTCAAAGAGGGATCATTCTCTTTCTTTGCTCTCCACCCACTTTGGAGAATAATAACTTTATAGATATGCCTTGTGTTCTCACATGCACACAGAGCAGTGTGATCAATTAAAAATTGGCTTTGGCTCCAAATTCCTAATCTTCTGTAGTTTTCACAGAATCACTAGGTTGGAGCAGACCTTCAAGATCATAAAGTCCAGCCCATGCCCTAACACCTCAACTAAACCATGGCACCAAGTGCCACATCCAATCTTTTTTTAAACACATCCAGGGATGGTGACTCCACCACCTCCCCAGGCAGACAATTTCAGTACTTTATCACCCTTTCCATAAAATACTTTTTCCTAGTATCCACCCTATACTTCCCTTGGTACAGCTTGAGACTGTGTCCTCTCTTTCTGTCAGTTGCTGCCTGGAGAAAGAGACCAACCCCCACCTGACTACAACCACCTTCCAGGAAGTTATAGAGAGTGATAAGGTCACCTCTGACTCTCCTTTTCTCCAGGCTAAACAACCCCAGCTCCCTCAGGCATTCCTCACCAGCCTCCTTGCCCTCCTCTGGACACAGAGGCACATTTTGAGTGGTTATATGTCAAGAATTTGGGAGCAGGGATGACTGAGAAAAGCATTGAAAAAAGTATGCAGGTATTCGTAATAGCTTCCATAAAACCAGCATTTCACTTAGAGATGAATGTCGTCATTTGAAATAAGAAAATGAACCAAACAAACAGACCACCAGTAAATAGCACAGCAAAGTGAAGGAATAAAAACCCACTCAACCTTTCCTGAATCTCTGTCAAAGCAGAACTCACCCTTTCTGTATGTCTGATAGTTGGCATTGTTTACAATATTTATTTCTATCAGACAGCTAGATTATATCAATGACACAAGACTTGGGCATGTCCATTTATAAAATCTGGTTAAAAACTTTATTCTGATTTAGGTACTTATGGCTCTTTGGACTTTCTCTGTTCATGAACTGAGGAGCAATCAACCAGCTTAGAGCCAGAAGTTTACTCAAGTTCTCTAACATACAGTTTTTAATCAATTAATCAAACAGAAAACCCCTTATCTCCAGTTTTCAACATGTTTCAAATAACTTCTAGTTTATATTTCAGATGGAAGAAAACCAATCCAGGCCCCCATTCAGAAAGATGTTCCTTGAACCCTGAAATTTCTGAACCCTTCTAAGATGAATAATTTTAGAGAAAACCTCAAGAAAACCTGGCAATAAAGAAAACTTTCAACTTAGGAGGAGAGAGTCTACATCTGATTACCTATAAAATTCTGAATATTCATATTCAAGTACTAGATATTAATAACAATGTAAGCCCTAGATTTCTCCACTCATACAGCATCTTGACATGATGAATATTTTCTCCACTGCAGTCCTCTCCAATTCAGCAGGTCCTGAGGATGAGAAATACACATTTTCCTAGGGAATAAGAAACAGCTGCTTACAAGCAGCAGGTTCAAGCGGTCTGGCTTAAAATGTTTGCCTGGGCAGAAGATTAAATATTCTTACCAGGACTGATAAATTTTCTTGTTTTCAGGTTGATCAAAGCATCTTGACTTCTTTATGTGTCATGGCTCAGTGTGTTCATACCATTTTAAGAAAACATTGTCACTTTTAGCCATTCTCAAGTTGTTTCTCACTAAAGAAACATTCCTGGTAAAGGCTACCTGACTATCAATTCTTATTCCACTCAAGCAGTCCTGTCTACTGATTAATGAAAGCCCAGAAAAATTTTGTCTGTGGCAGGGAAGACAACCTGGTTACACTCCTATTGTAAAAACAATGGAGAGGACTAGAATATGTGGTTCATTTTTATTGACATGTAGGTAATTTTTATATTGCTGTAGATGCCAGATACATGAGCATACATGGGGCTTAGAAACCTGGCAAAAGCAAAGCTGTCAGTGCTGTTCGAGAACATTTTAAATATTTGTAATAACAATGGTTTTACTGTTACCAGTTACAGCGAAGGAGTTCTGAGGAAGCAAGAACTCCTTCAAAGTTACAAATAAAAAAACTTATCTGTTATGTTGATACTCTTGTAATAGGTACCAACTTAAGTTTCATATATTTAAGATAGTATAGAAATTTAGTAAAACTTCAGTAAGAATTCTTCAGTTGCACCTGCATTTCTCCTTCTTAAGGCAGTCAAGAAATTGCAACTTTATTAAAAACCAGCTTGATACATGAAGAGAGAAATTTACCAATGTCCAAAATAGGGACTTTTTTGTGTTTTAAAAGGTACTATTAAGTAATTCACCTTCATGGTGTAGCAGTGTGAAAAGTCATGGGAGAATCAAGCAGTAATATGCAGGAGCACAGCTAAGGCACCTAGGGAGACAGAGGGCAACATCAGCCCGTCTTGAAATTTCTGGCAACTATTTTCTCAGCCTGCATGATGCTTATGCTCTGAAGGTGTGAAGTCATTAGCATTGGGTCTGACTTTAATATTTGGGCTTGGCTAGGTGGAGTTCTCAATACTTTTAATGGTGGAATCCAAATGTGTGTAACACTCAGCAGTCTGGTGCTGAAGCTCTCCTAGTTACACAGCGAGATCCACGTGTGATGCCAGACACTTTGTCTTCTCTGCTTTGTCAACTTGTATTACATTTATTCTTGCTAGAGCAGTGTCACATGCTCAAAACTATTAAAGTTGCTGCCAAATAACACGTCTCTCCTGTAGTTAAAAAATTTAATGGCCAGACACATTGTCACTCAAATGCAGTCCCTTTTCAGACATCTATCTGCCACAATGATAGGAATCATTCCAGAAAAGTTTCATAATGCCATAAGTGAAACCTTAGCCTTCCACTATGTCAAATCACATGTTTGTCAAAATGCCAGAGTTTCCTCCTGCACTTCACAGTAAAAAGCAAGTTAAATAATAACCTGTTTCTTGTTCTAATCCAACACACCTAGAAAGCACCGAGCATTCCTGACCTTTTTGTAGGAACCAATACATTCTTTGCTAATAACCTTGTAATGGAAACGCCCACCTCTTCTTTTTTATTTGGCAAATTCTGAGTAACAGCTATTTGAGGAAAAGAGTTGAGTTGGTGATAGCAGTAAGATTTCCAGAAGCAGTAGTAAAAGATATTCATTTTGTTACCTGACGGCCTTGTTTCCTCTAGAAGTTTAAATCCAATTGTAAAACTGTGAATTATTTCAGTATTGCTCTCGAGAGTTCTCAACTATTCACACAGCAACAAAGTAGAAAATAAGGTTAGTACTTTGGCATACACAGGCACATAGGAACAACATCAGCTACTCCTTCTTACATCCCCAAAGGGAAAGACCAACAGGTTGCAGATTTCTGTATGGCACACATGCAGTGCTGCAGTGTGAACCAACCTGAAGAGAATCACATTTGCTTTGTTAACAGAAGCACAGCAACATCTTGGTCCAGCCTACAAAATGACACCAGCCAGAGCCTACAGAAGGCAGCCAGCTTACCTGAGCAGCATCAGCACCTTCATTTAGGCAGAGGTTGTGGCCACCAGCCTTAGGTGGGCGGTTCCTCTTCCTGTGGCACAGGGATATTGGGACATACATTTCTAGAGCAGGAAGGTGTCAGATTTGGGACAAGAGGAAATTTAGAGTCTGAGATTGCTGCTTTTTATAATTATGCAGGGGAAGGCTTAGGAAGCATGAGGCCTGAGTCAGGGCACATAGAAGGTGAGTGAAAATGGGGATAGGAGAATTCAGGCTGACCCCCATACTTGCACCCAGCTGGAGAGAGCACACTGGTGACATCTGGGAGCTCTGTATCAGTACTTAGACTGAATCAGCCTTACTGACTTTAATATATCTCAATTTGATCAAGTCCAATATTGAAGCCTGTAGTTATTGCAGTAATGTGACATTCTTCTTGTGTTAAGAGCTCCCCAAGCACAAGTTACAGAGTTTATTTCTGAGGTGAGCAGGTTCTTTGGGTTAGAGCATCAATTTTCCATTCCCTGAGATCAGTGACACACTAGGCAAAACTCTGTAATCATGGCACAAACAACCCGCACCTCCCACAAGAAACATGCCAAACATTAATGAGGCAGCTTTCTCCACCCAGCACTGCTTTTTCCAAGGTCTCAAAATTTACATTGTGTCTCCCCCTGCCTAGTACTTTTATTTGCTAAATAGTTGCATCTGTGCTTGCAACAGTAAATTTGGCTGAGCTCACTAGATTGGCTCTTTGAATCCAGAGCAGCCAAATTATCTAACAGTAGCAATTTCCATGTAGGTGCACCTTCTTCTCTACTTTTGTTCTCCATTTGGTGCTCTGTGCTAGGAGAAAGCGCATGGTGCACAGATTTTGTAATTGAGCTTTCTCCTTTACTTGGTGTGCCCTTTGCAGTGGAAACCATCCCCAGAAGGGGGTAAACCCAGGTAATGGGTCATCCTATGTCAGGGGCAGTGGCCCAGCTTAATTTTCACTAGCTCTAAGATAACCCCAAGAAGTGCTTTCACAAAATCCCAAACTCTTAAATTGCTGTTACCTGAGGAGGTGAAGAGCAGCCTGATGGGCCCCTTTGCTAAAAGGCTATTTATTTGCTGTTCAGTAGCTGGGATGAAGGACATAGGGAAGGGCTTGTACTGAGGAATATGATCTCCCATACCCAGTGAAAATGCTGGGTCTGGGCTCAGTGAAGTGAAGGGGTTTTGTCAGAGACAGTTTTGAGATGTTTTTTTTACGTCCTGATATTCAAAATTGTTTTTGAAGTCTGTTTATTCTTATCTAATTTGCTTTGGTGTTCTAATTTTTCTCCTCCAAGAAACAGGCTGTTAGATGTTCTAAGATCATACTGATAAATGCCAATTTTGTTTTCCTGTGATATCATCAACTATATTCTCCAGTTGCTTTTCTTACATGAAAAAAAGGAAGATAACGGAGTTTGCAACTTACTTATCTGAGGGGGCTGAGAGAGATTGGTAGGCCCTGCCTCTCTATTGTAACCTTTACAATGGGTCAGCACAAGTATTCTCATGAATCACAAAGTGATTTGTCCAGAATTATAGTTAATTATCTTGCTAAAATATACTAATACCTCCAGTTTGTAGGGTAACAATTCAATAAAATTAATTCACATTGTAAATTTTTCATCCTACAGTGCTAACACATTTATAAATATGATTTAATTTCTAATACTTAAAATAAAAGTTCACGGGAGCATTAAGCCATTTTGTTAGTTCAGCCGTCTGCACCCCAGCCCCTCGCGCTGTTCAACAGTGGAACTGTGAGCACTGCAAGGGGCAGCTCGGCTGCATCGCTGGCTCAAAGCCTGCCCGAGGCAGCACGAGTAAAGCCCTCGAGCGGCTCTAACTGAGCCTGACCGTGGTGTACACTCACGACCTCTAAGAGTTTGTGTCTGCGCTGGATCGGAAATCACCTTCATAGAAAGCGAGAAGCCCGGGGAGCAGCGTGTCGGGCGGGAGCGATTCCCGCCGTTCCCGGAGCAGGGATGGCCCGGGCCGCTCCCGCGGGCTGCGGGCTCTGCCCCCCTCGCGGCGCCGCAGCTTCCGCACGGCCGGCAACGCCTGCCTTTTGCTCCTGCGGTCGCTCTTTTCCAGGCTGGGAAGCGCTGGCACCCTCTCGCCTTCAGGTGTGCTGACCTAAAGGAGGTCATTGGTTATTTTCCAAAGGCAGGGAATGGCTGGAGTGGGAAGGCTGCAGCTCAGGAGGAGGGAAGCAGCTGCAGGAAGCTGGGAGTGAATGGGCCGGGTCACACACCAGCTGCTAATTCCGGGGCCAGCTCAAGAGTCAGCTGAGGCAAAAGGTGCCAAGCAAAATCTAAGTTCTGGCTGAAGGGTATTAATAACCACGGATAAAATTACCCAATATTTTGTGTGGGGAATTCAGCTCCGCCTCTTCTGGCTCTTTTTAACTTAAGGATTGCCATGAACAGCAGTCAATGCTTGGAGGACCCTGTCCTCACCAAAGCCTATGGGAATTGCTGGTGCCCAGCAGCACTGCCACCCCCACACAGCTGAAAAGCCTCCTCAGTGCCATGTTGTAAAGTAGCTGTTTCTACTTTAAAATAAATTCCTGCCTGCTTTTGAACCACAGCTCTCCTGTATGAAAGGTATCATCTTTCTCACCAGCCTTCACGCTTTCCTCATCAATGCGCTTCTGTCCATTTTCCAGCCCTAGGGTCCTTATTTGAAGGAGAAACAGACATTGGAGTCCTCACACCTTTTCCTGGCCCTGCAGAGACTGCTGATCATTCCTGCATGCAGGAGCACAGCCCATCACCCCCACCCAGCCATACTCCCCTCTGCTTTTGGTGTTTGGTATTTGTGGTACCCACGAACTGCAGAACCTCCAGCCACAGCCCGCGGCTCCCAGGGCGGGCCCCAGCCAGAGGCGCCAAGTGTCAGCACAGCTGTGATGTGGCATGGCCAAGGGAAGCTCAGGAACGCCAGTGCCTTGGGCCAGCCCCGGAGCAGCACACTGCAGGCTGGCAGGAGGGCAGCAGGGGACAGCAGGGCCTGCTCACACCCCAGTCAGCTCCACAAGTGGAGGGAAAGGATTCTGTAACTTCAGCACGGCACAAACTTCGGAGGGTGTTTTACGGCGCTGTCTCACCTCGTTTCATACCTGCAAATTTCAGGCCTGGCTGTCACGGACATTTCATACACAAATTAGACCATAAAAATTACTGCATAGAGTTGTGTTCAGTCCTTTGACCTGTTAGTGTAACAAAAAATTAATCTGAACCTTTTGCTCATTCACTAATGAATTAAGAAAAAAAAAACACAGAAGATGAAAGTGAAAACACCTTCATTACACTCTCAAGTATTTGCCATCTTACTTCCACGTAGAACTTTTTTAAAGTTCTCACAAGAAATACTTCTTCCTTTAAGAACTGAAAGAAGAACAAAAAGAGAACATAAAACTCTTTTCTTAACCAAAAATTTCAATAATTTGGATACTATCATCCAAAGGTATGAGCCTGATATTTCACATCTGACTTCTACACATAAACAGTAGTCTGCTACAGGACTGGTATGTGCATGTTAATGAAAAGTCATTTTACACAACTCTTCAAACAACAATATTTAATCATTTTCACAACAAAATCACTTTGTACCTCACCAGTGTTTTCTGATTTTCTTTAAATATAAAACCAAACACTTTTAAAAGCAGCAGTTTATATCCACACGTTTAATGCATATTTGATATTCTTTAGAAAGGGAAAATCCAAAATTCTTGTGTGAAATACTTTGTATTATTGTAATGAAATGCAGCAAGAAGAGCTTTTATTTCTGCAGTGTCCTCTCCCAGAAAAACCAACTTGCAAAGCAAAGCATTTTCACAAAAGCTTATTTAACCATCTTCTACAAAGCATGGTTTGTTGGACTATTAAGTTGTATTTATAAAATTACAAGTTATCATCTCAACAGGAGAAAAAAAAAAATGCAATTTTTTTCTTTTGGAATCTAGTTCCAAATTCAGACTCTTATTTTCCAAAGATGGAACACTTCTGAGATGTCTGATATATTTCTGAGGCACAGCTCAGGAATCAATACTTTATTTAACTCAGATACAGTAGTTTATCTCTTTCCAGGGAATTAGGAATCCAGAGCAGTTAAATTCTGGATAAATATGGGTATAGTTTATTTTCTGGATAATATATATAAATACAAACCCAAACAGAATTCTTATTCCTTATTCCTTCATTTCCTTCTGTTCTCCTAACTCTGCTACTAACTTTACAAAAATCATGGAAATAATGTAGAAATCCTTATTGCTAGAAAGCTATGGCAGGAGTCTCATTCTTTATACAAAAATATTTTAATGCAGATATTTAGAAATGTTACATAAGAGCATTTCAGTGATAAAATATTTTATTAGTGTTTCTGTTTGAGTACATTGTGCAATGTATTGTGACTTAAAAAAAAAATTTGAGTTTCATTACCCAATCTTTAAATCTCAGACACCACTATTACAGTAGAAGCAGATGCTCTGGAAGAAAAAATCATCCCAATAGTCAGGTTCTGTACTGCTAGTTGAGACTCATAAGCCAGATTTGGGTATGGTGGAGTGCGTATTTTATATATTTGTGCATATCAAAAAGATTATGGGAACTCTGCCAACCATGTGTGATTGTGACCAGCCAACTGCATACTACATCTCACCCAGCTCCTGGCAGGCAGGGTGGTTCATGTTGATATAGGGTGTGCTGCTGGAGCCAGCTCTAGCATTTGATGGGATGACAAATAGATCCTTTGTGTGGGGGGTTTTGTTACTTGGAAGTATTACCACCATCACTTGCCCACTCACTCCATGCTATGCAAAAATATCTGTTATTTAAACACTTTAAAAGCTTAACAGAGATTGCTGACAAGATATGAGATACTCTGTGGTTAGTTAAGAACACATGAAACCACAACCAGGAAAATGTGAAATTTTGAAAGAATGAAAGAGCAAACAGAGAAACTGAAGTAAGCATCAGGTTCAACAAAATGTTGAGAAGAAAGTCCTGCTGCAGAAGTAGGACTATGAAGTGTATCAGTCTGTAAGTGTACAATATTCTATAGCAAACAATACCACGTCAATAGCAAATGAAACGCTGTCACACGACAGAGAACCTTGTGCATGAAATAATACAACTTTTTATTCATGTTTTATAGATTACTTTTATTTATTTTTGCTTTAATAATGCATATTCTGTTCACTCTGTGCAAAACTGGGGACAGAGGTGGGTGTTTAAATCATCTAATGAAAATCAAGCGGAGATGAACATTCAGGTTGAGGGATAGGCCTATCCAAACCAGGAAAGCTAAAAAGCCACAGCTGCTGAAGACAAAGCTGCTCTCAGCTGTGCCCCTTTGTCCTGCCACCTGGCACAAACACGCTCTCCTGACCGAGCAGCTGAGCACTGGGAAGGTGACCGCCGCTGACACTGGGGACAGGAGTCATCGTGGTAGCTACATAGGGAGACCTGGCCTCAACTGGCTCCAGTCAGTGTGTGGCAAAGAAAGGCACAAATCATTGCAAAGACCAGACTTCTGTTGGTTTGTTTCCTTCTTGTAAATACATTACTGTACACATGTAAGTTTAAGTTGTAGGGGATTTGGGGACATAAAATTGCATATTTAACAGAACTTAAAACCATAATGAAAAGTAGGCTGTTCAATCTTGAAGCAAAAATAATCCCTCCAGCCCCAACATTAACATTCATTCCTGGCTATATGAAGTACAAACATTTTAAAATCTGTGACAAAAGACAATTAAAAGTCAAAATCATAAAGCTTGTAAACAGATAATCTGAAATACACTTTATTTATGGAAAAATATCATCAAAATAGTACCACTATGGACTAAACTGCCTGAGTTTTCATTTCACCTAGGATCTTGAAGTAGAGAGCCTTTAGCACAAAAAGATCAATTTCAGTCACAACTAGTGCCGCACAGCACGGCTTTGGGTAGAAATTTTGTTCTCGTTGGTATTTTTGTTGTGCTATCAAAAACTGTTGTGCTAATCCTTCAAATAAAGGGATGTTGAGGCAATTCTTAAATCATTTGGCACAAAGTTATTTTGGCTGGGGCATAAATTTGAGTCTCAGTCATGAAGAATAATGCAACATTCCACCTATCAAGTATTCACTTTGATTGAAGAGCTTTCTTTATGTCATTAACTTCCATCTAAAAACAAACAAAAGAAAAAGTATTTGATTAAATTAGATACTTTAGCAAAATGAGGCACAGTTGGTGGCACTTGAAAAGCACAGTCCCTCTTGTCCTCAGTGTCATCTACAGGTTTTATACAACTCTTATTTCCACAGATTTCACAAATCGAGCTGCTTCTCAACTGTGTAAAATTCATAGCTTCCTCTCTCAGACCATGACAAGTATAGTCATTGAATGTACTGAAAGACCTTTCAATCTCTTAAACTTACAACTTCTACATGCCACACAGCTCACTGCCTGGCATTACTGCAGAATGAGCACTGTGTCCATGCACCAGCAGCTGCACTTACAGCCAGCACAATGAACTGCACTGCTGGCAATGAGCACAGGTAGCTGAGGGACAAAACCCATTGTCTGTCTCCTACATGGAGGGTTCTTCCTTTAGGAATGGTGGTTGCAAGCACCAAGCCTCTGCCCAGGCTTGAAGGATGTACAGCCATGCTTAAAAGGATGTGGCTGAAACCATCAGCAGCCCCAGCTGTACACTTGGTCTCTCTGACAGACACTGAAAACCCTAAGACAGGGGTAACAGATTTATTCAAACCCACCTGTTTCAACCTGTGTTCAACTGCACCATCATCAAGGCAGTCTTCTTTAATACCTGGACTGAGAGCTGTGCTACTTCACGTCTATCAGAGCGCTCTGAAACTAATGCTACTTTTTTTTGTTAACTCTCATCTTCATGTAAAGCTAATAATGCCATCTTGGCTAGCACCTGAACATTTACCAGTATAAGCAACATCTGAACTGGAGTAAAGGCATTCAGCTATAAGATCATAATTTTAAACCCATCAGTGCAGGTCTCTGCATAAAGATGTAAAGTTATCTCTGGATAACTCTGAATAGTGTGGCCTGTTAGACTAAATCAACAATGGCTATTAAAAATGTCCACTGGGTTTTATCTGAATAAATTTTGGTTTTAGCTGAACAAGAACTGTGTATTATTAGAAGCCATGTTGCTATGTGGTTGGACACCTAAAGTCCTTTAGGCAGCCCTGGAGCACAGACATTGAGGATCCCCAGTTCTGCTACCCTTTGCCATGTTCCCAAGTGCTTTACAGAGGTAACAGTCCAGTGAAATTACAATTCGATTTTCTATCCCTAGTTCGAAGTACAGTTGCCCTATACCATAAAAATATAAAATATGATCAATACCAAACCACTCAAGTACATGGAATAGTAGAGTATAGCATAGCATAGATTAGAATAGAATAATTTGGGTTGGAAGGGGCCTACAATGACCCTTAAGTCCATGTGCCTGACCAAGTTAAAGCATGTTGTTAAGGGCATTGTTTCACCCTCCAACCCTTCAAAAAAGCAGTTCCAGTGTCATTCTACATCAAAGCAGCATTGTTAATGACTCCAGCAAAGGCTGAGCTCCATGAATCCTACAAGCACGGCAGCAGGATACCTGGAAAATGACTAAGCCAGCACAACATCTAGAGCTAAGGTACTGTAAAAATTACGGCAGCAGTAACTAGGTTCTTAATCAGAGACCCTTCTTTTATATTGCTCAGGATGCTTTAGTAAAGACAACCTGAGTCAGTCTGTAGAGCCGACCTTAAAATCTTGCTATATGAAATAATATTTCAAGCATATTAACACTGAGATAAGCCTACTATAAAATATAAAGCTTTGGCAGAAAGTAAATTAAAAAGGCACATTTTCATTTATGACATAATAAACAATTAAAACTGAGATGAAAAAAATCATAGTTCGAATCTTGTATTGAGTTGTTTTTTTTTAAATTGTCTACTTGTGCTGAAAAATTTTTGGATAATTATCAGTAATTATCAGGCTTTTCAGTAAAAACCCAATATTGCAATATATATGACACAAATTTGAAATGCTATGAAGGGAACAGGTATATCCCTTTCAGAAATATTGGTAGTTTTTTATTCACTGGAATCTAAGTCTCTTAGCAGAGTTTTATGTGCCATGTCAGGCTAAATCAAACCTGCCAACACATCTCCAACATGAGAAAGAATTTAAGTACCTGCAATCGTAGACGGATCTTCTTCTCTTCATCCAACTCAGAGAGCAACTGTTTAATCTCTTTTCTGTTAAAAGAATGCAAAAGAAGCTTGGAATGGAAAGGACCACACTAGTAAAATACAAAAGATTATCTCTTGGAGACATATTTACCCCGCTTCACTAGTTTGTTTTTGTTTTTTTTTCCTCTGAACATCTAATTGAAGTCAGCATACTTTCATGTACTCTAGGCTATAGTAGAGAGAAGTAAAACTCACTATGGAATAGTACCCCACCCCATCCCACATGGCTAATGACTAATGCCTCCTACCAGCTCTGCATCCACAGGCTCTGCTCTGGCCTAGCTGTATCAACACTGTATCAGCACCCAGTTGCCTTTTTCCATACAAAATGTAGATGCATTGACTGTGGGTGGTTTATAGGAACTGATAACACAAATCCTGCCCATCCTATCACATACTTAAGCCACTTAAAAGCTGTTTATGCCAGCAATGCAATGTAACCTTCAACTTAATTTATAAGACTTAATGATCCCAAATATGGATTTTTCTGTCAGTCTTCTTTCTTGGGAAAGGGAACATAGCTATAAGGAGCAGACACATTCTCATGTTCCCACTGAGTGATCTCACCTTAGGACAGATACCAGTAGGTGGAAGCTGCCCTTGCAAGAAGGGCCGGGGAGACCAGAGGAGCAGGGTCAGCCTAAGAGGCGAGGCCGTGGGGCTTGCTGGCTACATCCAGCTTGAACCATGCCCTCCCGCATCTTCTCCCAAACTCCGCACACCTCTGTTCCGCCACAGTCTCTGCACGCTGCTTGCCCTTTTCTTTTTCCTGCCTGGGCTACACACAACTGACAATGTAAGTGAAGGTTTAGCTTCCAAAGCACGAAATATTCTCAGGAACATCAAAAGTTACATGCCAGCCCCAGTTTCTCCTAAGAAATGAGCAATTTAAGGAAAACAAAGGTGCGCAAAGCTAACATAGTAAGATTCAAGGCCATAAACACAAAGGCCTTCAAATGACCTAGTCACAATTCAATTACTACTTTTGTAACATGAGCTTCCTGGGAAAATGTGCTAACTGTTCAATAACAAATTAATTTAATAACTTTAGGAGCTTGTAGCAATTTGTACTACAACTATAACAAATGCACCCCTTTTAATATGATCAATGCACATGAGTTCCGAGATAATTATTGACAAATAAAACATTCACTACTTAAAGCTTGCAACTTAACTTTTTTAACACCCCGTAAACATCTACTTGTGTCATAGCACAGGAAAAGAGAACTGGTGGATAGTGCAGGGTTTTTTTTGTGGAGGCTCTCACCCCAAATATGTTGTCACATGAAAATCATTCACAAACACATAGGCCAGCTGTGCACAGTAACATCCATGAAGGTGAACTCAATCAGACACTGCCACCACTATGCACGAATGGATCCATCTCACCTACAGCTATGATTTGCAGTACTTACTTTTGCTGGTCTTTCATGGTTTCAATGATGGTTCTTAGCTCCCTAATTTGTGTTCTCAGCTCTTCCAGGGCAGTCTGACCTTGGCTCAAATGCTCAGTCTTTGGCTTTCCTTCAGAACCAAACAGGGATGGGGAATTTGACCTGTGGCCTGTTGTTCCCATAGCAATTGAGTGAAATCCAGGTGATGGTGAAGGGGATAGTGATGGTTGTACATTACTGCCACTAGCCAGACCTCCTGGTTTTGGAGGCAAGGAAGTTTTATTATCAGACACCTGCAACAAAAAGAATAACATTTAATGTGTGCAGAAAGCTTTATGAAAATCAAACATCTAACCAATGCTAAATATTAAGCCACTCCAGTAATGCTGAAATTATAAGAGTCAAACATGGACAGTCTTGGCAAAAGAATGATAAATATAGCAATTAGTCATCATCTTTGTATCTGTACATCAGAGGGGGTCTAGTTGTGATGCAAAAGTTCAGCAACAGCATTTCCAAGATCTCAGACCTAGCAGTGAATTAAACCAGGGACAGATGCAAAGTGTTTCTCTCAGATATTTTTGAGAACACATCTACATCCATGGATGTCTCCCACAAAGCACAAAACTCCATGGCCAAAAATCAAAGTTATATTTTTTTGTAAATTAAATTTATAATTTCCCACCAACTATTGAAGGAATCTTCCAAGTTTTTCAAAAATTAAGAAGTTTATTACAAGTTTCCCCCAGCATTATGAAAAATAGAAAAATATTCATTAGGTTTGCTTGTTGGTATGATATATATAGAAAAAGAATCTTCAAAATTATAATATATTAATAATAAATAAATGTAGTGTACTGTCCTCTGTTAATCAAAGCTTCCATGAATCCCCATAACTACCAATAGCTCTTTATTCCTCCAGGAACTTGACAGAAAAACACACCATTAACCTATAACCCTGGAATCATGGGGTTAGCTAAAAAGGGTTCCATGCTTCTCGACTGCGGTCCAGTGCTCTACTTATTAGACAAGCTCTACTCATATGTGCTACATAATGTAACATCTGTATATAATGTAATATAACATTTTATACTTATTAGACAACTACAAAATCTCAAGTTTGCCATCCATACATCTACTGTATGCTTCTACTTCACTGCATATAGAGAACATTATAGAAGTACAGTTATCACAATGACAAGTAAGGGGAATCTTTGCACTGTTAGTTGGCAGAGCTACGTGTGCATTTCATGACAGCATTACAGGCATGTTTGAAAATCTGATTTGAAAAAGAGTAGGAAAAAGCACTAGGCAACCTTCCAACTCTCTTTGGAAATGAGATATTGAAGTTGAATGGCAAGTAGGGCAATATACTGACAATAAATGGTATGGAAATGAGAGGAGACACTGTAAGTGAGGACTTGGAGACTTGCAGGGTGGCATTAGCTGAACAAAGTTAACTGAGAGAAAAGTTAGTGATGGGATGAAAATCAGGAAAAATTATGATGGGGAGAGAAAAGCAGGATCCATCAAGTTTGGCAAAAACAGTCTTCCCTATGATACAACCATGATTGAGCACGGAACCTGATCTGGGAAAACACTGAATTCAAGAGGTGTTCTGCACAAAACCCAAGTCTGACTATAAATATAAATAAAAATGGCATTATAATCACAAGAAAACTGAAACACTGTAGTGCCTTGAAAACTTGACTCAATTACTTGAATAATATTCTTTTAACAATTTATCAATTCATTAGTGTATGTGGGTTGGAAAGGACCTTAAAGGTCACCTAATTCCAATCTCCCTGCCATGGGAAGGGGCAACTTTCACTAGACCAGGTTGTTCCATGCCCCATCCAGCCTGGTCTTAAATATTTCTAGTGATGGGGCATACAACAACTTCTCTGTTTTGGCATCCACTCCAGTGTCTTGCCACCCTCACAGTAAAGAATTTTTTTCCTAATATTGAATCTAAACTTACTCTCTTTCAGTTTGAAGCCATTCCATCATCCTCTCCTATCACTCCATCCTCTTTTAAATACTCTCTCTCCATCTTTCTTGTCAGCTCTTTTCAGGTACTGGAAGGCCAGTACCTAGGTCACCTCAAAACCTTCCCTCTTCCAAGCTGAACAAACCCAATTTTCTCAGCCTTTCCTCATAGGAGAGCTGCTCCATCCCTCTGATCATCTCGGTGGCCTCCTCTGGACTTGCTCCAACAGGTCGATGTCCTTCCTGTGCTGGAGACCCCAGAGGTGGGGCCTCACCAGCACAGAGTGGGGTGCGAGTAATGTGTACCTATAAACAGACCTTTCATGGATAATAACCCCATGTATCAGTAGGTGCAAGTTTCCTTTGGACTGAAAAGGGATTTCAGGCTGGATTCAAATCTGGAGCAGGCAAGCAAGGCACAACTGGAGTCATTGATCTGAGCATCTTATTCCAGAGCTTAACTGGCTATCAGCATTAAAGCCTCAAGCAGCTGCTTTCTAATAGCAGCCATCTCATTTTACAGGAACAACATCTACAGTTTTGTCATATAACTTAGAAGTGTTGGCCCAGCAGTACTCCTTGGTGCAAGTGCTCCCAGAAGAGGGAGCTATATAGCAAAATATTATCAT
Organism: Sitta carolinensis; assembly: GCA_032173965.1. Classification (NCBI taxonomy): domain Eukaryota; kingdom Metazoa; phylum Chordata; class Aves; order Passeriformes; family Sittidae; genus Sitta; species Sitta carolinensis. Next base: position 100,739,662 of record CM063283.1, read on the forward strand.
TATAACTTGATCACAGACGTGCAAGACTTCATCTTTCAAATACTTGTTATACTATTAGAAATGTTGTATTTTTATTATTAAAGGTATCCTTATGTAGTAAAAAATAGTTCCAGCCTTTAAAGCCTGACCTACTTCTTTTGCAATATCTGATTTCGCTGTAGTAGTCTACCAATATACAGTAATGGCACAAACCTATAAAATGAATACAATTATACCACAATAAAAAGTTATTATATTTGCAGATTTAAATTCACATACTATTACAGTTTGTCAAAAAGTTGTATTTACTCTGCTCACAGACTCTTCTAACATAAACTCAATTTAAAGTTGCAAAAAGACAGGGTCTTTGTTTCTAAAATTTATTTCCCAGCCTCTCCGATTCTGTGAAATGCCTTTACACAAGGATTTTTTTCACAGTATGGTTATTTGAGACATTTTAACTGTGCAATTCACTTTAGACTTGCCTTTCAAGCACAGAACAATCTTTAGTAAACTTTATCATTTTAAGCTTCTTTAAGTGGGAAGTTACCAGGTGACTGTTGAATTAAATTTTAAATATTTCAGTACTGCTTTAAAAAAAGAAGATGCATATGTTAAGATTAAGCAGAGGCATTGCAATTAACTTACTTGTGATATTGTAACAGTTCTTGATTTCCTTGACACTTCAAGAGTTTTGTGAGCAATGGAAACATGTTCCTCCTTCTCATCTTCAGGACTTGGTGAGTCAAAGAAATCAGGGCTTGAAAGGGATGACTATGTAGACAAACACGCATCACAAAAGAGAAAGAAAAGCACAGATATTTTCATTGAACAAGAACTTTTTTAGCTATCATTTTCAAAGTAATAATACTTGAAATCAGGACCTTTTGTCCCCCTACTCCCCTTTTTTGCATCTTATTTTCAAAGCATTCAAGAAATAAGATATGCTTAAGAGTTGAATTCAACGTGAATGTACGGCTTGGCAGTGCATGATCTCTCAGGCGGAAAGCAGCCCCGTGTCCCCGGCAGGAGGCTCAGCCTGTGCCGAGGGATGGCAGCTCTGTCCTGGAGCGCGTCTCACCCTGCTGCCACTGCAGGGCCGCCTTGGGCACGGCCTCCTGGCACAGGCACGAGAAGGGAAGGTTCTTTCCATCCCTTCATCCTTTCCTCATAGATGTGACAGGGGAAGGAAAACCTCTATACTGCTCTTTTATATTTCTGTACTTATGACAGCAGTCAATTTTTAAAGTGTTCTCTTTTTTTTTAGTTCTATTAGTTTTGCAATAATCTTTTTTGCCTCCTTCCACTTTGTTTGTCTTCAGCAACACAGACCCAGGTAACCATCAGAAGTAGCTCTCATTCTGATATTCCGGAATGCAAAACGTATGGAAACAAACAAACCCCAAACCCCAAAGAAGAAGACATTGAAAAACTAAGCAGTGGTTTCCAAAGTATTGTTTATGAGACCAACTTGTCTAAAGATAGATATTAGAGAGTGAAATTTAAATCACCCTTGTATTTAGAACTGTGACCTTAATGAGAAGAAACACATGATAGCTCAAAGAGGGCTGTTGAAGACTGAATAGTCTATTTGTCCTCAAAATCTGGTAAATGTCTGCAAGAAATGAAGAGAAATGCTTCTTTTGGGAAACACTTTCAAAATCCTCAATACTTCGCACAAATTAGTCTATTCCAAAGATTTTTATAAGGGATTTTTCTGAGCTCAGTCATGGCCGGCAAGGAACACTTGGCAGAACCCAAAGACGGGGGTATAAACCTTAGAAAGAAGGGAATGGTTTAAACATCAGTATTCAAAACACTGGAAGCCTTTTGACAGTAATTTTCCTGATCTTCATCACTGCACTTGTGAAGGAATGGCTGGGTAAAAGTAGTAAAAACACCAAGGAACACAAGTAGGAGGGGGGAAATTCAGAAAAAATAGTTTTAAAAATAGTTTTTAAAGAAAAGGAAATTTAACTTACAGATGTGAGAGACTGGGAGGGTGGTCGCCTGCCAGTAGCTTTTGGTCTGGTTGTAGTTGGATGATTAAGCTTCTCAGCAATTGGTATTACAGAATCAAAACCTTCCAAGTCTTAAAAATAAAATAGAATTGATTTGGTTTTCTGGCAATTGTCTTCAAAGGGAAAGAATCACATTTTTTTCTAATTTCAAAGAAATGAAATCCCATTTTCCCCATTGTGTGACAGTGTTTTGCACATATTTAGCCACCACGATGGCACTAAAAAACCCTGGAAGTCAAAGGCAGCTGTAATCCAGTCACCCTTGCCAAAAACAATTACCCTTCCATCTCAAACACAATAAAGCAGAGGGGGAACATGTAGAGGAATGTTTGGCTTTGTTTTCAGCATAGTGAAAGCTAAATAACATCATGGGTTCTATGGCATGGAATAAACAGTTTCAAAATTTTCATCTAGCTACTGAAGGGGTTAGTAATTTCTTTTTCCTGAATAACTGGAGACATAAGACTGCACACATTGTTTCAGGAACTGTACTGTCAGCTTTGCATGGCAGTATTTGCTCAGGAGAGTGCAGAATGAGAATGATCAAGCTGGAAGTGATCTGCGGGTTCCCAGACACCTGCGGCTGGAGGCACCTGGTTTCCAGTAACTGCAGGTGAGGGGACTATCTCCCTGCAATAGTCCAGAGGCTATGGTAAGTGAGAGCTCCAACTGGCTCCCGAAGCTGTACAGAGTCCAGGGAAAGCAGGTCTGCTTGAAAGCTGTACCAGCCATCTCCATGGCCAGTGAAAAGCTCTGGGGGAGTGTTTACTGAATCCAGCCACAGGGTAACATGTTTACGTGAAAGAACGATGTGGAGGCTCAGAGAGTACCACAGCTTATGATTACATGGATAAATCAAATGGCTTAATACCATTCATCTATTTTTATGGGTTGTATCAGTTTCACTCACCTTCATTTCAAAATGCCCTACAGCATATGTTGAGCAGGAAGGAGTCAGAAAACACACAAGAGGTACTTTAGACAAGATAAATCAAAATTCTTCAAAATTACTTTCAGATACGAATAAAATACAGGAATTATATTCATTATTCAGAGACTATTTTTCATTGCACACATGTAGGAAATGAAAGCTCTTAAGTTAATAGGTCTATATACTAGGCACTTAATTTTCCAAACTATTACAGAACAATGAATCTCTGAAGATTCAGTTTTGTTGCCATATTACAACCAACCATTGTACAAAATTACACAACTGAAAACCAAATTAATTAATGGTCCAGTGCAATAAACTATATGCACTGAAGGACATTTGAATTGATTCCAAGTACTCATGATCTGTCAGCTAGAAAGTAAATGGGATTGAAGATTCCTTATTCAGCAATATTCTTCCATCTAAACCAAAAAAAAAAAAAAAAAAAAAAAAAAAAAAAAAAAAAAAAAAAGAAGAAGAAGAAGAAGAAAAAGAGAGCTCTTTCAATAGCCCTGAAATAGTCTAAGGTTATTCACCTCCAAATACTGCTCTATTTTTGGAGTGACTCTTCCTATATATAACCAGTGACCCCACTGTCCTCTACCATGTATTTTTGTCATTGCTCTTTTTATTGACTGTTGCAGCCTGTGTGCAGGGGTAGGTCACCCACTCAGTCTGTCAGTGGGATTTTGGCAATCTGAAGCCTCAATTGTACCCAACACATCAGGCTAACTGTACCCAACACTGAGGCTGCAGTGCTTTGGAAGTTAAAATGAGCTGATTTTAGCAGATTGCACAAAACCTATCTGGATTCCTATGGAACTTCAGGGTTTCAGGAGAGCAGAAACAGAAGGAAATATTTGTTTTCTGGGAAAAAAAAAAGCAAGCAAGTGTAAAGCTGGTTTCTATTACTATCCAGTTTGAAGCTGACTCATAAGATAGCCAAATAACTTAAGATCACAAAGCAAATCAGTAATTGATATATTAACATATTGTCTAATTTTAATTTTCACTACTGAGTTACTTTGCTAAATTGCACAGCAAAAATGTAATACCATCAAACATATTCACTCCCATATAAATGGGTGATACTCACACACATGAGCAGAAATGGAGGCTGAAGCAATCCTCCCATGTGCCCCAGCCACTCTCTCCCACTTTACTGCTTTTACTTTTTTTTTTTTTTTTCCTGAGCAAGCTTTAATCCAGCTCATTTTTCAGTGGCATGTGCCAAGCCATGCAAATACTTGCACTGAAGGAAGGATCAGTTACCAGCACCACAGAACTGATTCAAGTTGCTAAAACTGAGGGGAAGAGCAGACTTCTGCTTTGAGGACATGGTCTGAAGTTATTCTGTAGCCTAGGAAAGCTGCAGTGCATGACTTCCCTCTCTCCATTTTCCATTTCTGTGATCCACACAGGAGTATGAAAGGAGATCAAGGGAAGTGGGAGTCAGCCTCTTATCCCAGGTAACAAGTGACAGGAGAGGAGGAAACAGCCTCAAGTTGTGCCTTGAACTTTCCTTAGGGGAGGTTTAGATTGGATACTAGGAAAATGTCTTAATTGAAAGTGTGGTCAAGCATTGAAATAGGTTGCCCTGGGAGGTGGTAGAGTCACTGCTCCCCAAGGTATCCAAAAATGTGGTGCTTAGAGAGATGGCAGTAATGGACTTGGCACTGCTGGGTTAATGGTTGGACTCGATAACCTTAGAGGTCTTTTCCAACTTTAAATATTCTGATTCTGTAAGTGCCACTGTCCCTTTCTCTGCTCTCACAAAAGGTATCTACACCCATATGGAAAACAACCAATGAAAAAATAGTGAAGTCAATTAATTTAATGTGTTTATTTGGCTTAAATAAACTAGTAAATACCAGAGCTCTATATTTGATCAGAACATTTAAACACTCAGGTTTAAATTGTAAAATGTATTGATGAACAGAAAGCGTACGAATTTGTATCCTTGAGACCCATAAGCATTTCCAGACATAATTTGCTCCATGCATTTTATAAATACCATGAAAGATGAACATTTATGTGCAAAGATTCTATTATCAAGAAATCTTTGGAATCCTACGTTTTTTCCACTTCTGAATGCATTTCTGATAGCTAGAAAAATAAACTAAAGCGCCTCTACCTGCACTGAATTTTAGAGTAGAACAGAGGCTATAAACACTCCACAGGTAGTGTCTGCTGCCAAACTAGTTAAATCACAGCCATTCAGTTGATACTCTAAATGAAATTCTATTGAAGTGTAATGGACAGCACTTGGTACAACAATAAAATAGTAAATCCACTTCCAGCACTCTTAGATGCCCTTTTTCTCTCCATTTGTCCTCCTTATTTAGATGTTCTTCCTCCCAAGTCCGCTCTGCATCTAGCGTTATCACCACCTTCCACAAACCTGTGGAGATATTCATTCAAGAAAATTCCCAACCAGTGAAGTGGTAACTAGTAGAATGAGCAACAGAGCCACTCAAAAAACTTCTGCCAGGCTGTCATATATGCTGTGGATTCAGTAATTCACTCATGATGGTTATTTGATTATTTTTTGCTGGTGGAAGCAAGGCTATACGTTTCTGACTATATTAAACTCACTGAGGTCATTAAATGCAGAGATTTGATTTTAGTTTGTATTTCTGCAGCTATCAGAAATTGGGAGCTTAAATGTACATACTAAGCAAAATGTACAGCCTTCCTGACAGGGCCCAAATGGAATGTCATTAAAATGTCCAGTCTCCTGTATTCACTGCCACATTAATTGCCAGTACAACAACATCAGCATCCAGCAAACTCTGCACTGGTCCAGCTTTTTCTTTGTCTGGTAATAACAAATAGTAAGGAAGATTCTATTAAATATGTAAAACATAGACATGGCACCCATCAATTAACTCCCTAATTAAAAAATAGTTGATATTTTTTCTACAAATAAACAGATGCATTCATCACTATTACTGTCTCACTGATCAAGCTGGTAATCCATGAAGTAATTAATGAGATGGGGAGAAAGGCATCAAAATAATTTTAATATATCAGTGTAGTACATAGAGTCTGGCTTATTGAGCAACCATATTTCATGAATATGAAAAAATGCTAGCTGTGCAAGAATTACTCCCTGGCATCCTTCCAAGCCGCTTAAGAATAGAATATTTCTCCCCATTGCTATGTTCATTTGGGAACATGGTTATTTAAAGGATGATGCCGGCATTTTAAAATAATGCTCAGATCCAGGTAAAAAATTATTTAGAGAAAAAGTTCTAAACTCATTAGACTTGTACCTTCCTAGAAAACTGCCTTCAGTCCCTGCTCCCCAAAAGACCCCAGAAATAAAAAGTTAAGTGGTTATGCTGCCTTCCTTACCCCTTTTATCCCCTGCATTTACTATTCTGGCATAAAATGTGGCTTGGTTTTATCTTCCATTTAGTTTTTTTAGTATTTGGGCAAAGTCATTTACACATAATGATGACAGAAGGGTTTTTGAATTAACAGAGAGAATTCACCTTGAAAAACCTGAAATGGGAATAAGAGAATCAACATTTTCAGAATGCTAATGGTAAGGTTTCACAGAACAGAAATACAGCAGGACTGAAGGAAATGAGGCAAAGATGGCATTCAGTTAATTTGAAGATAACGTTACAAAAGCCAGAGGTGGGTTTCATTTCATAACATCTTCAATACATTTAACAGGTTGACAACGGGCATGCAAAATAGTATATATACTGTTTTTAAATGCAATAATCCTTAAAGCTGTCAAATGAGACACAAACTGCAAAAAAGTCTTCTGCATTAGTGCCCATTCAATATAGAGCAGAAATCCAAAAAGAACTCAATAATCTGAATGTTAGTGGGAATTTTCAGAAGACTATAAATATTTTAACTACTTTAAGTGTCCAGATTCTGTTACTCCCTCCATGCTGAACTGCATTGTACCCTTTGAGGAATCCAGTACAGCCGTACTCCCAGCCAGGGTCCAGACAGTAAATCTCACCCATAATGAATCACAGACTGTTTTTTAAGATTTGGGTAATGCAGTTTTAGGAGGAGAGCTCCCTGGCTGCAAGGCTCCTTTGTTCAGGAGTGCAACAGTGATGTGCCAGGGGGGCCTGCCCACGGGGTTCTGTGCCTTGGAGTGAGACAGTGTAGCTCACCTGGCTGCCCAGCACAGCCACTGCACAGCTGTGACTTTAGGACAACCTTTCCTAAAGCACCTAATTATCTTCTCCCATTTCAATCCTGACTTTTATCACTTTAATAGCTGAATGTAGAAAGCTGCCATAATGAGCCTTGGTAACCATTTGCCAGTGCCCTCATAAGGATTTTATTTTTAACAATTCAGAACATGCCAAGAAAGAATGGAAAGGTCAAGAAAACTGAGGAGCTGGAAGAAATGGATATGCTGTTTTCAGGCACCTCAACTTGATACACATGACAACCAATTCAAATTTCTAGTTTACTGAGTTTTTCTGGGCACCTCAGGGCAAGAGCCATACTTAATTTATATAAATGACCACTACCATATTCCTGATTACAATATTTATAGTTCAGAACTATGTTTATGGGTGATTTTGATTCACTGACATAAATATTACAGCTTATACTAGTCGGGCAATTCTGTTCCTTTGCTTTGTCCTATTAAAATGAGCATGAATAGCAAGCATAGAAAGAGGTTTAGGCAGATTTTGATCTTCATTATGAGAGTCACATTTTGTCCCCCAACCCTTACATTTACCAGTATTTTCTGATTTTCCAAATTTTATTCAGAGTTTTTAGGCAAAATAATTATAATATCTCACAGTAAAACAGCCTGTGATGTAAAGACAAACCTGCTCCATTCTACAACATTTTACTGGAAATATTCTCCATCTTTTTCCCTAGTGTGGGCCAAATCTTATTTGATCACTTTTTCTTGCAGTCAGAGGCACAGCAATCACATCTCCTGACAATTACAGCTCTAGAACAACTGCAAATACAGTTCAAGGAAACAGGATACACTGAAGATTTTTTTGTTTGTTTATGAGATATTTTCAAGAGAGTATTTTTAACTACCCTTTCAGGCAAGCTAGTGCCAGCCTTTCAGGGACAGAAAAAAAAAAGAACAGGTAATCTCATGGCTTTGGCCAGTACTCCATGATTCACCAGCAAATACTCTGCAGATTAAAGTCTGAGGAAATGCTAAAAAACGGACTTGCACTAACCAGCTGCCAGGGAAGCTTTTACAATATTTCATACCATCATTAGATGTTTCAGCAGGAATCAATGAGGGCATATGTATCTTATGTTAGCACTGGTGAAAATTATTAACTGCTTTCATAAATACTAAGCAAAATGTGTAAAGAGACAGGAAAAATATTGGAAAGATGTGTCCACTTGGCTCTGTGCAATTCAGTCTTTCTGCAAAGCACAGAAACGGCTTCTTGTGGTGATTAACTGATCATTTCCGCAGTAGATATATTATTTTTAATTATTTGTGGCTTATTCCTTTAATCATTTATCTTAAATCCATATGGTTTTAAGTATTAGATGATGCCAAAGCAATCCTGCTTTGAATAGACAAAACTTGTTTCAGGATTCCAGGATTCCAAAGTGTGTGTGTGCGTGCATGTTGTGTGTGTGTGTATAGTTAGAATACTTAGGATTGATCCTGATTTGCTGAAATAACTCAATGCCATTTTTTGGAAGGCATTAGTTTTTGATCCACTGTTTTGGTAGGTACACTGGTGTTTGGCCAGAGCTCAACCCACTACATCCATTAAGCTATTGCACATGCTAGATGTTTGTCATCACACTGGCCCTCATATACAAAATTCTTTATGAAAATAAAAAGAAACACATCACCTAAAGAAAGGTCAAGTTATGCCGTAAGGCATTAATTGAAGCTGTTGAAATCAATGTAGTTCTATGTAGGAACAACAGTGTGTAGAACAGGGTTTATTGTCAGTCATATAAGCTTATGTTGCTTTAGAAGCATTTTAAAAGCTTAAAAAGCCACTGCCAATCCAGACCAGTTGTTGGTAGAGATGTACCAACAGATGTAAGTAACCACTGTGATTTAACCACAGCCTTGGGTACATGACCGTACATTTTTCACTGAGTGCCCTTGAACACTCTTCAAATTTTTACTTTATGTTTGTTGTGATTTTTTTCTTCTTTCAGACTAGAAAACCATACTAGTACGTTTCTAAATGCTTTTGTACAATGAAATATATGCATTACACTTTGTGATGACAAAACCTCTCTGCAAAAACAGGTTAAGGAATCCAGAGCATTGACAAATACCACATGTAAATTGCACATGTCACTTTTGTCACTAAAATTTCTTATGATACATTAAATGATAATGATTTCTCATTTCAATACTCTGATGCAAGATTTCCTGTCACAGTATGCTCAATTTCAACTTTTAATTAAAAAAAAAAAATCTGTAACATTCAAGTAAACTTCTGCATTCTACAAAATGCTTCTTTTTGTATTTGCTTGTTATGCATCATGAACTAAAACAAAGACAGGATAGAAAAGAAATGGGGAAAAAAAAAAAGCCTTACCCTCATGAAATGAAGAAGAGTTAGCCATGGCAAAGAGATGTAAATAGGAAAAGTTGAATGCAAGATGTGTGGAAAGGAAAGTAAAGACATCACTGAAAACATGGAAAAAGAAAACAAAAGAAAAAGTGAGGAGGAATGGGGAATGGTTCCTCTTAAATAATATATTCTGAAAGCTAGTTTTCCGATGGCTTTTGTAAATACTGTGAAAAGAAGTAAATGCATGGACAACAGAAATAAGAGCTGCCATTATATCTACAATCAGCAGTCACGTCGCTAAGCAGGATTTTCTCTTGTCAGTGCAAGATCAGTACTGAATTATCATCAAGAAATTCACATGTGAAGTCACAGCTCGGCTGAACATGTTAAGGAAACAAGTCATGAGCTAATATCCACACAAAAATAACTGTTTTATATATGCAACTCACAGAACATTTTTAACACTATTACACATCACCTCAATCGTGCTCAAGCATTTTTGATTTTCCCAATTGGTAAAGCGGGGGTAGAATGTGTTTAACCGTGTGTGGTTTTCTCATTAGACAACACTGATCCACTGGTAGAATACTCAGAAAATAAACAGGAAAAAGCCATTTCCAAGGGACATAGACAAAATGCAGGTTTTGAATATGGATTCCAAATTCAGCTCAGCATATTAGTGCTCAGTTGTTGATATCATTACTAATTTCATTGCTCCTGGTCACTTGTTTGTTTTTTTGAGAGATGGCATATGGAAGAACCCTGTATCATCTTCTCCCCTATCACGAGGTTTTGGTCTCATCAGAGTAAAGAAAAGGAACCAACTCAGAAATCCCTAAAAAGGCTTCACAGAATAAAGAACTGTTCTCCATCCAGCACTAGTTTGGTTTGTGTTAACAACCAAAATTGTCTTTCCATTGTTTTTGTCCATCTCTCTGCTCTGCATGAAAGAAACAAGAGCTCTAGACTGGCTATAGGACTAAGGAAGTGACAGCCACTACCCAGCTTAACATCTCTAGTGCCAAGTAGCCAGGAGGCAATGTGGTATTCATTTTCAGTGCACAATTCACCATCAGTATATGGCATAAGCATGAAAGAGGATGAGACAACCTGCAAGTGATTATTGCTTTTCCCCCTGTTCTCCCTGGGTGACTGGGAATGGCATTGGACTAATGGAACAATAAAGAGGAGCCCAGTAATCACAATGGTCATGCATCCAAACTGCTACAAAGGCCATTTAACTTCAATTGTCTTCAAAGGCTACTGCTAAGTCACACCTTGTCTGTCACATAGGTACACTCTGACTTGTTGGGTAAATTTGGATTTCTGAAAAGACACCAAATGGTAGATTTAATCAAATCCATTTTGACAGGAGGGATGAGACTCAGAGAAGCTGAGGCTGTCCTTCCTACAGAGCACATGACATAGGGGCAAAACCAGTAAGACATATCACTGTTAAATATTAACTGGACTCACACAGCCAGATCCACCAGTGCTTTGGAATACACTGGACAACTCCACTCACACATCCATCATCTTTTCTAATAACTCATGTAGCCACAAGACTTCTCCAACCCACTGTTCTCTTTGTAAATAAATTAAACAAAATCACACACTTATAATAAATATCTACAATTACATTGCACCGTAAACTGCTCTGAACTCCAAAACACTCCTCACAGGAAAAGACATTAATCCACTCTGAATTGGTTTTCCTTATTAAACTTTGATTTATTGCTCTGCCCTCTCTTAAAATGCCTTTTATTTATTTGACAATATTTTACACAAGCTGTCAAAAGCCGCCTGAAAATTTATAACAGTTCTGCTCTCTGGATCCCCTTTCAATTCAAAACCATAATTTTTTCTTTTTCTGTTAACAAGTTGTCTAACAGGCTAGAATGACATGATTTGCCCTTGTAAATGCCATTCTGGTTTAACCCTATCAAATTATACTTATTTAAGTATTCACACTATTTTATCCTTGAGCTCAATAGGTTTTCTGTGTAAGTGGTAACAGGAGGACATCAGCTAAACCCTTTGCAACTTGTTGTGGTTTGGTTTATGGATTCTTGTTGGCTCCTATTCTGCATCTAAAAAAAAACCCAAAAACAACCCAAATTCCTTCCTCCATTATCCTCCTCTCCCCCTCCATGTTGTGGAAGTGAACTAGAATTCCTATAAATCAGATTTCCTGCCTAATATGTTAAAAACAAAACAAAATAAAACCATAATCAACAAAACTAAAAATTAAAAGCACTCTAAGCTTTTATCCTTGTAGTGATTCCAAGGAAACTAGAAGTAATAAAAAAGATTACCTCCATCACACACATGTAGCATATGCTACCTGCACTCATAACTTTCAAGTAAGCAGAGGCTTATGTGCTTCGAAGCAAATTCGTAAACATAGTTAAGAAACACTAAATGGTAGAATTTGTCTGCATTTCCATAGCGTTCCTTTCTAATAATCTCTACAATAAAAATGTTCATGTAATTTATCACAAGCTTCTAGCTCCCCATGTTTAAGCCAAATGAAAACCTGGGAAAAACATACTACCTGCTACTCCAGAAGCAAGAGCAGAAGCTTTACAAAAGGTAGACATATGTATGCTGGAAAGTTCACAGACCTATGTGAAATGCATTTAGCATTCTGTTGTTATGTTGCAATTACAATTCCTTTATAACCTAAAATTCTGCTTCCAAATCTGAGGAAAAAGTGTGTTTGACTGTAGAAAGGATGCTATCGTACAGAAACGCTTTGCTAATAAAGCAGTCTGGGCAGACACCACCACACCAAAATGACATTTCATGCCCCGGTGAAAGGCAGCAATGCTGACAGAGGCAGGATCCCGGGCTCTGCCTGGGACAAACACGGGGCTGTGCGGGCACAGCTGCGAGCGTGGCGAGCGACAGACGGCAGCAGCTGCTGGGCTGGCTGAGCAGGGGCAGAACATGGCTCTGGGGCTCACTGCCCCGGACAGCACTGCCAGCACCCTGCTCCCCGAGGGCCACGCACTGCAAACACCAGCAAACGCCAGCGCTCCTGCTCTGCCAGCTTGAGGAGGAAGGAGGGTGAGAGAAGGCTGAAAAATAACCTGTTGTTGCTCCTTTCCAGGTGACTTCATGATTAAATGGTTCATGGGTCAGGAACACAAGTTGTTTACAAGAGAAATTTAGAGAGCTTTTAATTGGTGTATGCAGTAAAATTTAGTCAAACTGACCTGAAATGGGTTTCTGTTCCTTTGTATTGGAAAGTGTAAAGATTTCTAACTGCACCAAACCCACAATCTTTTGCAGTATTAAAACCATGGCAGCACTATTACATCAGTTAAACAAGTATGTCTTATTATTGTTGGCCTTCTCACTTGTTTCAGACTTTTAAACAAAAATAACCAGAGCCTTCCTATTCAAAATAGCTCACTATTCCATATTTGATTTTAATTTTTTTTTAAAACAGAAAACCCCAACAAAATTATTTTAAGTAAAGCAGAAATGATCCTTTAATCTTGCAGTTAAAATCTGATATAAAAGCACTCACATTCATTGCCAAATCCTCAATCTGCCTTTTGAATCATACAGAAATAACTAAAAAGCAGAAACTTTCACCATAAATTTCTTAGGCAAACTGTAGAAAGATAACTTACCGAAGTCATTGCTTCTTTCAGAGGAGTCTTTCTCTAGAGTGCCGGATACTGTACTGCCCACTAATTCCACTTTTGGACTATCACTCCTGCATTTGGATCAAGAAGAGGAGATGTTTTATTGGGAGTTTTTGTGTGGATTACAGTAAATTGATAGCTAACTTGCAATTAATAATGAGAGAGACAAGTATTCTTCATTTGAAGCACCAGAGTAATAGCAATGTCAGCGGAGAGCAATGTCTATCAAGTCGACATGCTGTATGGATTAACCTTATCCCATTTCTCCTTAACACCTGTCAAAAAAGCCTGTTTTAGACACCCTAGTGTCCGGAGTAATTCTTCAGATGTTCACAGCATCTCAACACGAAGGAAACCTAAGGACAAGGGGATATTCTTCAACATCTTCTTTGTAGTTTTTTCTAATTAACTGGCTTGCACAAACTACAGCAGTGATCTACCTGGAATGCTGCAGAAAGCGAGAGAACCTCAAACTAGCATTGTGTGTTTCAGCAGTTCTGAGTATTTACTCATAAATGCAATTCCTCCACCATGTTTTTGCACTTTTATGAGACTAGACTGAATACTGTTTCCACAGTCCAAAGAATCCAGATCGCCTAATTTGTCAGAGATGTATTTTAAATAGTAAAGTGTCAGGAGCTATGATACTTTATACAGGGGAGTTATTTTAAAATCAAACAGGAGATCAAACAAAGCAACAAAATTATCCCTGTTTTGGAGAACATTCTATCCTACAAGTACTTGAGTTTACTAAAATAATCTACCTATTGAAACTATACTAAAGAAAAAAAAGTGGTAGGTGAGTAACTCAGTATAGCACAGGTCACTCAGATCTCCGATATTCACTGTGCTAACAATTGCTCAGTTAATGCAATACATTGTACTCATCATCCTTTTCAGGTCACTTGACAAACACGATAGTTTTCCCATAATGACTATTCCCAGTGAAACACTATAAAAATTATAATGTATGTAAGGTACCCCATTTAGGGATAAAAATATAGATCTGCCCCAAAACAACCCAGGCAGATGTGTACTATACAGTGCAATAATTAGCAATAATTAGCTATTGATAGTAAAATACATAGTGAGCTCACAAATCTTGTTGATTTTTTCGTTGGTCTCTGCTTTTGATACCATAAGCTGATGACAGATGGCTTGAACCTCAACTCATGGCAGCAGCTTATGATCAAAACACAAGTGGATGGAAACCCTATTTCAGACTTCAGGAAGGCTGTGATAAAGAGCTGAAAATTTTTATTAAAACCCAGAGGAAGTCATAGATTAATTGAATATATATCCCATTAAACGCTGTGATAGTGTGACAAGTGAAAAAAATAGACAATCAGATTAAAATCAAACTAGACCTCCACAGCTCTCAATATGGTAGGCAGTCAGCACCAGGAAGGACATAGAAGAAATTTAAGACATGCATACAAAAATGTATTAATTGGCAAGATGATAAATAAATTATCTACCTGAACAATTAGTTTTCTTAATTTTTAGTCTTTAACTTTTTCTTTTATTGCTCACATATTTGTAAACCTATAAGAAGCAACACAGTTTCTTGGCTGACAGCAATGAACATCTGACTGCATACTCTGTTTTGTGCACATACATTTCCCAGCAATCTGAGAGCACAATATGAGTTGGAAGCACTCTAGGAAATGTGAGCATGGCTTTGGAGAGATTCTTTGAATGGCATGATTTAGGGCTGAAGTCACAACTTTTACCATTTTCCTACAAAAGATACCAAGATATATGGCAACAGCCTCACAAAAAAACCCCAACCCTGCTGTCACAAGAATCAACAGGCTCATTATGCCACTCTGCATTCATACTGCTGTGAAAGGAGTGGAGCCCTCCCTTCTCATTCACAGTGTGTCCCTCTCTGCTCGTGCCCATACAGCCAGGCTGTCAGCTTGACCAGACAGATGATCAGCCTGGGAGAAACCCCACACTAATAGAAGTCTGATTAATTGCAATCTGGAGCAACTCCCTGACCCATATGGACGCACAGCTGCACAAATTCTGGTGCTAAACATAAGGGAGACTGTGGGAATGGGGTGCCAGGACAAGGAACCCTGTTAGCAGTGGCATGGACATGGATTGGTTTAAACTGATTGTAAAGATCCACCTTCTACAGGTGTTTATGGATTGCTTACTCCAGAGACTTGACTTATCTGTAAATTGTATAAAGTAAGCTGTGGAGCCTTTGGAACAAACTGAGAGCTATTCACTGTCCCACAGAGTTTTTATCTGTCCTATTGCCCTTGAAGCCCTACTCTGCCTCCAGTGAAGGAGGACTATATTTAAATGGAAAAACAATCATCACTACAAAAAGTCACTGAGATGCATAAGATGCAAACCACTTACTCTGGACAGAGGAAAACCCTCTTTAGCTTAGCAGCTGTCATGGAAATCTCACGGGACTCACTTTGTAACTACAGCAATTTCCCCCTAAGGATCATGTACTGGTTTTGGCTGGGACAGAGTTAATCTTCTTTATAGCAGTTTGCACGGTGTACGTTTTGGATTTGTGCTGAAAACAGCAGAGATAACAGAGGGGTGTTTTCAGTATTACTGAGCTGTGCTTGCACAGAGTCAAGGCCTTTTCTGCTTCTCCTGTCATCCCACCAGTGAGGAGGGTGGGGATGTGTGAAAAGATATCACCTGATAAACTTCTCAAGTGACCAGTGGAGATGGAGAGGTGGGAACTTCTCTGTCCAATCTCTGGTCACTATCCAGAAACATACATACGAGGTCAACAATAAACGAGAGAGTTCTTTTCTTCTTCTCTGCCTGAACACTTGTTGTGTGTGTTACTGTGTTCCCTCTGTACATCACAGTATCAGGGATGGACCAGGAGTTGGGTGGGGACAAAGCTGACCCCAACTGACCTAGGGATGTCCCACACCACATGATGTCACACGCAGCATTTTGAGGTGAGGGAAGATAGATGTGGGGAATGTTTGGAGTTATGGCATTTGTCTTCCCAAGACATGACTGAAGGTGATGAAGCCCAAATTTCTAGGGGATAGCAGAACACCTGCTTGCCCATGGGAAATAGCAACATTCTTTGCTCTGCTTGCCCATGCATCATTTGCTTTTCCTGTTAAACTTTGTTTCCTCCCACAAGTTTTTTTACTTTTGCCCTTCTGATACTCACCCCCATCCCACGGTGGGGGAGCGTGGGATTGTCTGCATGGGGCTCACCTTACTTGCCCACCAGGGTTAAACCACAACAGGTCAAAAGTTCTGCTGATTCAGTTTTTATTCTAATTGCTTTAGGTCTTTTGGATTTTGGAAATGGACACCAGTAGGTCTTAAGATAATTACTATCTTATTAAACGGAATGAATTTAAAAACAAAACACCTTTATTGAAGTGACTACTTCCACCTGATGTTTCATAGTTCTTAATTATCCAAGCAATTCAAAGTATTTTCCATTTTTTCTGTGCTAGACATAACTAAGTTTGGACAATTAAGGACATAAAAAGGCTACTGTTTAGGTGTACCTTTTGCCTTTGAAAACATGAAAATTGAAATATCTTAAACAAATACATGGCTACTTGATACAATTTTGTACTTAGAAAAAAAAAAAAAAAAGGAAAACACAAGAGCAGCAAAATACTCTTCCAAAATTCTAAATGCTAAAAATTTATAGTATGTTTAAAATATTTCAGGCAAAGGACAGAACAAAAGAATAGCTCCTCCATTGCATGCCTCACCAGTGAATTGAACACTAGAGTACGTATAGGTCTTTCTGAGACATCACATAGCTAAATCTGATGATTGTAGCAAATACTTGTATTTTCAAGTATTGCCAGGTGATCAGCAGGTATGGATTGTATTTTGGAGCAACAGTGCAAGCACATTCAAAGCCAAGTCCAAAAGAAGCTGTGGCAGTAGCCCTTGGATAGAAGGGTAAGTTCTCAGAGATGTACAAACCAAGCATTTCAGTAAGATGAAACTGGGAGCACAAGGCAGGTGCCTTTTTTTCTTTTCACTTGCCTCATATTTCTCCCTAAGAGCATTTTTTTATCAAACCATATGTGGAGGAATGAAGGGAATCAATGTACAGCATTTCACTCTATTCTAACCTGTACTCTATTCCAGTATTTAATTCACCGTTACTATACTGAACTCCAGTAGTTCAATGGCAGCTAGTTTTCCTAACAGGACAATAGTAAAAATATTTCCATGCCTATGCACTAGTTTTTCTGCAACATGCACAGCTTGCCCATTTTAGGCAACTGCTTTTATTCTGGTTTTCATCTAACTCTATTCACTATGTGTAAAGGAAATCTACAGTGCACCACCCAGATGCTGATGGCTAAAATGTAGCTACCTAGACTTGATTAGGACTACACTGAGGCCTTTAATTTCTGCAACCTTTGCTCTAGCAGATAATAAATGGACCTGTATTGGCAAGTCCAATTTCTCAGTGCTCCTCAAAGGCTGTAACTACTTCTGATAAAAAGCATCATGTAACTGCAGAATGACAAGCAACATGAGAGCATAAATACTCGACAGCACTATTCTGCAGTGGCACCAGCTAAAAGAGCATTGAAGACGTGTATTTTGCTATAAAGTTCAATCTAAAATGATCAAAGAAAGCAAACTGAAACCAGTCTGACAGTATTTGAAATGTGCATTGCCTAATGCTATTCCTAAACACAATCTAAGCTTTTTCACTGGCTTCGTGCCCAAGCTAAGCTGCAATAATTTGAGGTAACCTAAGGAGTCAAGATCAGGGTAACATTCCAATGCAGGTATTTCCCACACATTCTGCACTGTTGTAGTAACAGCAGAATTTCATCAGTAGAAATGAACTAGTCATGAACAGTCTTAAGACTGCTACTGTTGAGAAGATAGCTATGATCCAGCCAGACGACTATAAAGATTTTCTTTTCTTCTTGTTGCTCTTTAAATACAGCTTACTGTGAAATAAATTGGGACCAAATTCTTTAAATGCATATTTTTTCCACTAATCCCTAAAGCACTGGATGGAAGAAAAGCAATACCTTGCATGAGTCGCAGGCACAACGGGCCTTTCTGGTCGTCTCGGGGGCAAGGTACCAGGTCTGTTCACAGCATTGGCTTTGGGTGGCCGAGGTTTCTTCGGAGGTATAGCAGGAACTGAAGGCTTCTGCAAGTCTAACTGTTTTTGCTCTTTCTCTGATCTTTCTTTAAATCAATCATTTCCATAAAAAAAAGCACAGGGATATTATTAAGTGGAATTCATTTGCACTCACAAGTCTTCATTCAAAGAAGAAATATTCAACTGTAGATAGACTGTATACAAAGAAAAACCTTTCCGTTTCTGTTCTAAATAATTTTTTATTTGATATATTTGCCACAAAACAGTTGTTCAACCTGCCTGGCTGTTCTGCCTGCAACTTCTCAGCCAAAACATGTGTACAGCATCTTAATGGGAATACTATTTCTTATTTTAGTAACTTACTGGTTTCTGACTGTCAAATTCAACGTCAAGAAATTTCATACCATATGGTACAACTTTCCATGAGCACAACTTATATTAATTTTTAACAGGAAACAATATTAATTTAGAAGGTCACAAAAATAATTATGCTGAATATTCTTAACATCTCTTGGACAAAGAGAGAAATACCATTTTTGGGGGAGAAAAAGCATGTTTCAAGTGAAATACAGTTAAGTGAAAATAAAATACAAGCACAAAAATTTAACAATAGCAGGATGTAAACCCCTCAGAAAAATCAGACCTATTATTTAGATTGTAAGCACAGACTTATATGCTGAATTTTTCAGCTTGCTGTTGAAAACCTAGATCATTTGCAGAACTGATTATGCATAGTTAGGGAGTGCCACCATGCTAACATCCAGGCCAAACATGCAATGCCTGTGCATGTGTGAAGTACAGTACACATGAATAACTCTTCTAAATAATATGCTCTAAATTCCTAATACAAAACAAACACATAAGCATGCTTGCCACACCAAAGAAGTCCTGATTTTTCTTAAAGAAAGGACAAAACTCTCCAAAGAACTAAAGTTCTGCTCTCTATATCCTACTATTTCAACACCCCACTTCCCTTGACAACACTGCCTATGATATGCCATGAATGTTACACTTCTGTATACATATAAGAGGTACTGGGAATGTTACAGTATATTGCTTAATGGGTTCTTAATGAGACTCCATTAATGAGAGGATCATGGAATAAATCCCCTGAAACACCACGCACATTAGGTTTGGAATAGTTCAGCTAATGACTATTGTTCACAGCAGTCTGCTTTGAGCAGATGCAGTCATCAGGTCCTCAGTAACACTGAAGCTTTTGCAGCATACTGTGTGATTTTTACACACTTAATCCTATGACAATTTATACTGCATCAGTGTCCAAGAATCTAAATTGTATGAGGGACAGGCTGGCAGTGTGCCAACACACAGCTCAAAGAACGTTCTTGTGCCACCCCTGCTGCACACCACACGAGCAATTCCTGCCACTCCCTAGTACTCCTGAAATGTAGGCACAACTCCTATAGCCTCTTTCCCATGTTTAGAAAAGTTACAGATATTTATAGCCCAGGAGTGTAACATATTTAAATTTCCTCCACTGTTTTAGCAGTCAGCTTTGTAAATCCAAAAATGGAAAGCAAAGGGTTTATTGCTAAGATAACCACGAGAAACAGCACACATAACCAAAAGTAAACCTCTGTAGAGGAAGCAGCTAAAACACCTGTCAGATTGCTAAGATGTATATCTAGAAACAGATCCTGGTGCAAAGTCTGAAGGTTCTGTCACTAAACTATAACTGCATATTGTGCACTTACACATGTGCATACACGTGACTTTTAAAAGGCTGCAAGTTCACATACTTAGACATTAAGAAATCCCATAACAAACTTGTCCATACAAACTTGTTCTAATAGTCCACTTAACATATGAAACTTGACACCATCTTCAATTAAGGAATAGATGTAACTATTTTCCTGAGACTATTCACCATTCACAATGAACACAATGAAACCATTAAAGGTTTAATTTGCTTTTCACTGCTCTGTGTGGTACTGTGTCCCATTTCTCACAATGTTCAAACATGGCTTTGAAGACTTTTTTTCATTTCTTCGCTACCTTGCCTATGACTTTTGTGGCTATGATAATGGGGTGATTCATAAGCATTAATGACTATATCTCCACAAAATCCCTTTGTGATGCAGGAAAACCACCAACCCAGCTTTCAACTAGAGAACCAAAGCAGACAGATGTTAAGAACTCATCTGGGATATTTTACTCGACTGAGCACCTGGGTTTTACAGAGCATTGGGCTTTATGCAGCATCTCATGTATTGAGAGCAAATCTCCCCTTGTCTTCAGTTGTGGCTGCGTGTACTCAACAGCTCTGGATGGGAACAATTGAACACCCTGAATTTAGAGAGCAACAATGAGAGCCTTTCCAAAATGCCTATCCTCACAGTCTGTAAGAGTGGCAAACAAACATCCAAACAATACATTTAATGGAAACAGAGAGTGGGAAATGAGGATATGCATTGGTACTATTTCCCTCATCTCTCTGCAGAGAACAGGCAGGATAGCACATTTCTTACCTTTTTCTTCTGTTCGATTAGGAAGACATTCTGGCCTTTCAGGTGGTATCTTCTTGATTTCATGCTTTCGATCTGTGGTCCCTGTCAAAGAGAGAAAAATTTGGAATTCTGACCGAGCCAACAAACAATAAGTGACATAAGATTTAATTCTAAAATTTCTTAGGCTTTTTATATTCCCCAATTTGAAAATGTCTTGTTAAAACTGAACGTAAATTTATATCAAATATTTGCTGGTGCCATAATGAAAAAAAAGCAATTGGATAATAATAATTGGAAAATATCAAATAATTGGACATTTATGTCTTTATAATCAAGTTCAGAGTTTCCAAAGTGTGCACTCCCAAAGAATAGATACTCTCAAACTATTCTGGGGTATGGGAAAAGAATCAATAATTGCAGATTTTAAAATGTGGACAAATCCTTTATCATTACAGACATAAATGAAGAGCAACTCAAGAGCGTGCAGAAACATTAGGAATAAATCAATTAATTGAGCAATGTCAAGAGAATGCATGATAGAGCTGAATATGCAGAGGTTATTTTACATTAAATGAATACATCCCTCCCCTTTTTCTCCGCTACTAGTAGCTGTTCACTTCCACGTATTAGAAGGAGAAGAGCAGCGCTGGCAGCATTCTGCACAACTATTTGCATGACTATTTTAATTGACAGTTTTGGCCTGGAGGTGTAAGCCCTCTTCTTCTTCTGTCTCTGTACTAGAGGCCTTGACACATGGACTTCTGTTGCTCCAAGAAATATGGGAATTTGTGGCACCAATGACGGGAAGATTTTGCAAAAATTTCCTGGCACATGCAAGATAAAATCTCATCCCCTTGTTATAAGAAACACTTTATTGGATACTGCCTTTGCTGCATTGGCTAACCACTAGGTGCTAATGCAATTTCAACTTAGTAGTGTTTCAAACCGCTTTAGCATTTCAATAAAAATTACAGTAGATGAAATCCAAGAAAAGCAGAGGAGGCAGGGCAAGGAGCACAAGGCAATTTTTTGTTTCATTCTATTCTATTATATGCAGTTCTTGAGTGCATTTACATTTTCTGAATGTGTTGTTGCAACTCCCTTCTGCAGCTGGTTCCTAGAAATCAGTACTCATCAGTGGTGATCATCAGCCATTGTTTCTTTGCCCAAGTGTGCTGTTGGACAGGCAATAGTATCACATATCATGTCAATAAATAATACTAAATTCTCATTTATGGATGGATTCAATAATCTTAAGGGTCTTTTCCAGTATAAACAATTCTATGAAAAAGATTTCACTCCTGAGAGGAGAAGCTGTTGCTCCAAAGCATTTAAAGCCTTTCAAAACATAAATTATGCAAAGCAGTAAGTCGACATATTGATAATCTTGCACGCACTAGTGTGTTCAAAAAGAAAGACATATAAGTCTATATACCTAATTATAGTATGATTAACAGTCATCATTAACACACAGAGGGACATTCTCAGGCCAAGTCTAGAACAATGAACCTACAGCCACTGAGGAGCTCCCAGACTCAGCTGTTCGTTCTACTTGGATTGTGACCCCAAATTAATCAACACCCATCAGGCACCATGATCCTGCCTTAGCTCCCAGGTGACAATCACCTTCAAGGAAGCTTTGGGAAGCTCTGTATCAGCTCCCAGAGGAACTCAAGAGTATTCCCATCCTTCAGTGTGGACAAGTTATGTTGCTTACCCAGCTACCCAGTGCCTACTGCTTTTCATTGACTAGAAATAAGGAACTTGTGCTCCTAAATTTGGCTCTCCAGTTTTCACCTTGCTTTGTAAAGTAGTGCATCACAGAAGGCCCTTACAGTTTACTGCTGTGGAGATTATAAATTTCTATCTCTACTATAATATGGACACCTCTTTACACATATGCCACTTGTACTACAAAGACAAGTTCTAATTCTCTGCTTTGATTTTATGCTCTGTATCAGAAGATAATGACATTTAATTATTTAGGTTGCAACTGACAGTTTTAAATTTATTCATCACACTGTGTGACTGGTCAAATATACAGAAGCATTACTGAAGTTGTTACCTACTATCATCAGTAAGACCTGATGTGGAGATGTGGCAAAACACTGTATAATATTAGTGAAGAAATAATTTGACAGAGTAGAGGATGTCAGGATGTTAATAAACATAGGATGATTTTCAGCTCTATGCATCAGAAGAATCTCTTGTGCCTGATCAGCCAGGAGTTGTCAAAGACTGAGTATGAAAAGAAAGAACTGCAATAGTCTTGGCTTTGACATTGACTACAAGGCCTTAATCAAATTGTCTGCATCCTTTTTGCAACCATTTTCCCTTCTGAAAATGGGCATATTATCCTGCTATGGTGACACAGTTAAAACATTGTATGTGAGCAGTTAACTATTAAGTGTTATTCTCTAATTATAGTAGTATAAATTGAAATAAATATAAAATTTTATAGAATTTTTACAAAACATGTCAGGCTTTAACCTTAGTGGTCACTAAGACATCGTTGTTATATAACCACCACTAGATGGCAAAGTCCGACTGCTCTCTCTGGACACTATTACTGATTTAAAATCAAATTTATGTTTCCGTGAGTCTCGAGACAGAGTGAAGAACAAACCAGGGATGTCAATAAGAAGCACAAATATCTATGTAGTCAAAGAATTGCATGAAAAATTAAAACTAGTTAAATTATAGTATACTGAGTCACCATAAATTGTATATTGGTGTAAGCTGCATTTCTACTAACAGCTTAAGTCTGTAGGAGAGGAAAATATACTTTTTAAAGTACCAAAAGCTGGAACACATCACAGTGACAAGAAAACTATGTGGAGATTGGACATACTTGTTTTGGTTTTAATGTGTGCCTGCAGTGGGAGAAGCAGTAGTGCTGCTGCAGAGTTTTTACAAACTGACTGGACTTAAGGGATTAAAGAATTCCAGCCACAGTTGTTTCCAGCACAACTGCAATACAAACTAAAACTCTGAGAACATCTCCTGCCTTGTGATTTGTATTTTGACATGAACGGAGCTCAAAATTGGTTCCTAAGTTCAGGACTGTCAAGTGTGTAGATTCTTCAGTTGTTTCTAAGTTTCATGATAAAAATAAATCACACAGGTACTTTTGAAAATTAATATGGAGAGGTCATTTTAAGATTACAAATAGAAGTATGTTCATGTCTCAGTATCCACACACAGAATCAGTTTTGCTAGCACTCATCTGTTCAGAAAACAGCATCAGCCCCTTAATACATTTACAACACCTTTATCTACATAACCACTCGGGGTAATTACTTTTAGTTTCATACTTAGGGCTATAAAGTATTGAAAACCAAGAACTCTAGGGCCTATAACCTGGAGCACCTGGCCAAATCCAGCATTCATACAGACCTGCAAGACTTAGATTGCAGGTCAGAGAAGGCCACTGTATGACACTATTTTATAAATATGCTAAAAAGCTCTGTGTCTCTAGAATAAATCAGATCTGTAGTGAATGCAGTTTCCTTCTGCAGGTATTACCAGACTCCACATACTGTGTCTGTACTGCAAGGACATGCACACAATCAATTTCAGAAGGGAAAAAAATGCAAAAAAATTCAAAAAACTGAAGTATCACACTTAGTATGATTTCACATGATTAAGAGGCAAAACAGGTTATTTTGAAATGGTATAGATGGTTGATTTCAATACATTTAAAGCCCACCACAGTCTTTCAGGGTTACCCACTATTTGCATTTTGATTGTGATTTATTGGTTATTGTCTTGTCAATTTTATCTGCTTGTCAATTTTGATACAGATGAATTCTATATAAATTTGAATACACTTAATTTAGATTGAGATGCGCTCACTGACATGTGCTGTAAAAAATCAACTGCACTTTACCTGATCCTTGTTTGATGACAGGAGCTGATGGAGGTGGTGGTTTCTTCGGTCTCTAAAATGTAATAACAGAAGAAAACAGGTTGCTTCAAAAGGCCTCTCATTCATACAGAGGTTGAAGTTAATCATAAAGTGCTTAGCATTAATAATTACAAGTCATGAAACTACTGATCTGTCACATATTTCTCCTGAAATAACTTCATTAACACAAATTTGATGAGAGAAAATAGCACTGGCAAATAAAATATAATTTTTATATGTGCAATTGAAATGTCCTGCTGAGGGGTTAAAAAAGTTCATTTTATGTGCCTTAAGACTGGAGGAATACATGACCTTTGAGCTAATGAAGAAGTCTATTTCTTTAAAATTTAACCTTGTAAATATTCTGACCCATTTTGAAAAGAAAAAAACCCCAAAAAACATCACAAATAAACTCCAAGTTACATGTGGCAAAACCAGAGGTATTTTCAGATTCATAAATAAGGCAGAAAGGCAGAACACAGGAAATACAGCAAATGTTACTTTTTATTCACTTGCTAGGATACATTTAGAGTTCCAATTGTGAAAGATCAGAATTTTAGACTTGCTTGGTGAAATGAAGCAAATTTTTCTGACTAATCTGTCCTTTTTATACTTTTACATTCTCTGTTATGACGATTTTCCTAATAGATCTGTAATGGTAACACTGAGAAACATGACCACCAATGGTTGGGGCAGTGCCAGAACAATTCCTCTTCACTGCAGGCTGGGGCACTGATGGCCTTTCTTTTGTGCTGATGTGTGTGAATGCATGCACAGCACACTGGCAGCTACCACATGTATGCTGGAATGAGTACAAAACCAAATGGAGCATCATGCTAGATCAAATTACATACTTTATCTCCCACTTTAATAAACCCCCACACTATCAACATTATTGTAAAGAAATTCTAAGCAGAACAAAACCAAAAAATTCCATATGTTCATCCTTTTTTCTGAGACTGCTCTGCTTTCCTTTGCTACTGATTGATCACAATCACTTTCACTACATCACTGGCTATGTAGCAACATGTATTGTCTTGTGGAACAAATGTGGAATAAAATGATTTTTCTGAATATGCACAGCTTTGCCAAACTTCAATCAGCCATTTAGGCTAGTATTTTCTCTCAAGCTCTTATTGATCCCTACCCTGCCCCAAATTATTTTCTATCTATCTGCCAAACCTTTTGAGAAATATCAATTGCTTTGTTCACTTGCAGTAATTAGTTCAGAGTCTGCCCTAGAAATCTCATATCTTGGTCAGAGTGTTGAAGGAGAGCAGGTTTGCTGTGAAGGCTGAGTGCTTGTCACATACCCCCTTCAAAGGATCTCTCTCAAATCTAGCAAACATATTAATCTTTGGAGAGAAAAAAAAATACCAGTTTTTGCCCAGACAGGGTAAGCCAAACATCCTGAATCTCAAGGTTGTCATCCAGTAACCTTCAAGTTTCTCTTACCATCTTACCCTGACCAGATTGCCTCCCATCATCAAGCTGAGAAATCTGTGGCCAAAACCTCGGGTGACCAGAATGAGGTCTGGCTGCCATGGGCCATTGTCCACAAACCCAGAGTCCCTTAAACTCTCAGAGATACTTCTACAAGAATTTGGGCAACATGGTTTAAGGTTTAAACTCAGAAAAGTGAAGAAAGATTAGGAAAGGAAACAAGACAGAGACAACGAACATCCTGTGATAGGCATTAGCAGTTCTGCTGATAATGGCTGCAGAGTGAAATAGTTGATGCTGAGGATTCAACAGTACAGTACCAGCATTTGGGGTTTTATTGTGCAGTGGTGTGAGACTGATCCCATTGACTGACCATACGTCAGCAGCTGGAATACAAGAGATGCACTACCTTAGCACATCTTTTGGCTTAGTTCTCTCCTGTAAGGGTAAGTTATGTCCCCTGAGATGTGTGTTCCAAAGCATAACAAGTGCAGATGGCCAAGTGACAGATTCACTGCAGTCACTCCTGATTAAAACCAAAGCACTTATGTAGACAGACACAAAAGAGAAAGGGTCCTATGGTTCATTTGACAAAGTGGCTTTAACTGAAAGCTGAAGAGAGAAATAGATTGTTTCAAAAGGACAGACCAAGGTCAGAAAGGGTGTAGTGTGAAGGAGGTTTAAAAGACTCCTTAGGGAAACATGGAGAAGCGAGAAGGATTTAAAGGGTCTGTGGCTGGATGAGATAACCGAGAAGGTGAGTGAGACAGGCTAGAAATTAAGCCAAGAGAAAGGAAACCAGGAGTGGTTGGACAAGAAGAGAACAGAACTACAGAGCAGGGGCAAAGAGTAAAAGGGAAGACAAAAAGGACCTGTATAAAGGAATTTGATCTAGGGATAGAAAGCAAATCCAGATGGTGATTTGGACTGAGGTAGTGAGCTCAGGGGAAAGTCCTGTAATGGAGACCACCTGAGAGGTGGAGATTGGGACTAGGCAGTGAATAGAAAGGGCCTGGAACAAGTAGGCATGGAAAACTGGGGACTAAGTAAGAAGATGGGATGAGATCCCAAGCTTTTTTTGAACAGACAGAAAAACTCCTGCAACAAATACTTTCAGACTATGGGATGGAATCCAAAGTTTCTGGATCACATCAGAAAATACCTGACAAAATCACTGGTAAAGTATTTATCTCCTTCCCTTTTAGCACTTTTTCAAGCAAAGAAAGATGGTCTATAGTCCTACCAGTAACTTCCTCAAGTGGCCAGATCTGTGGCATTTTGAAAATTAATAAAATTTTATTCTCCACAGTTAGAGCAAACCTAGCTGCAATTTCCAAGTGTCTGAATATCTAATTTACTCTACAAGTTATATTCAATTGTACTCAAAAATCACTTTAAAGATCCATAATTTTTAGGATCAAAAAGACTGAATAATTACACCACAAAAAATGGATACCAGTAAGGATTTTTTTTTTCTTCTATAATAGGCTCACTATGTCTTCAGGTTTTTGATTTGTCTCTTCTAGAAATCACATTGTTTTATTTTTAGGCCTAAAGCCAGGATATGCACTCTGCTGGGGAATTGCCTTTTCATCTCCCACAGTTTTTGCTGCTCTTCTCCTTTCCTTTTCAATAATTATCATGTTAGCCTCTGTGAGTTGTTTAATAGTTGCTTTATTAAGCTTTCCAAGTTATTTAATTTTTGCCTCTGGCATCCAATTTTATTGCCAAAGAGCAAAGCTGGGCGTCAGTAAGTTTCAGTTTTGTCACAGAAGGCTTACACTGCCACTGTGAAATAGTCATCAAAAGCCTGATTGCAAGCTTGTAATATCCCACTGATGACTCAAAAGGTTCCTAAAAAAGGAATGGACTTTTGGGGGAAGTAATCCATTAGTTTATTCCAGGAAACCACAAGATTTCTAGATATTGTCTGACAAATAACAATGCCATCTTTTTCAAATAAATAGGAGCTGAAAAAACTTCTGCATAGGTTTTATACCTTCTCTTTTAGTAATTCTGCAAGGTAAAGAAACATGCCTTTGGAGATACCAAAAGCTTATTATTTTTCAAATTTCACAGTTAAAATCTCACCCTTTTTGTTCTGGAACAGTGCATGACTGTTGTCCATCAGCATGCAGGTGATACTCTGACTTCTCATATTACACCACACAAACAATGGAGAAGATTAAAGAATTCTGGATATCATTGCATCACGTGACTCAGTCCTGGGACCTCCACTTCTCTCTCTCAAACTTGTATGACACAGGTCAGAGGGCTTTCAGAGCAGCATAGTGGAGGTGCAGTGTCTGGATGGGCAAATCAAACCCTTTAAGGACACTCCATAATATGCCTTTGAGTGTCACACATTCTTTTCTGGCTTTCTGACCCAGATTTTTTTTCCCTTTATGTTATTAGATGAGAAGCACAACTTTGTCAAAATCACATATCTGGAAAAGGATTTCTTTCAGCTCTACTTTAATTCTGAATTTTCAAGTGAAAATGAAAGAATATATTGCTTACCTCTTTTTCAAAATCTGAAGGGAGTAGCTTGACAAAGTTATCTGGAAAGACACCTCGTCTGCCATTGAGTTCTCCTTCCCACCAACCCACATCAATGCAATCCTGCAAAACAGTAAAATAAAATGAAAACCACAGTGTGCTTGTGCACTGAACTGATTTTTGAGCTGAAGTACTCTCTTGAATTATGTTCCTCCTGTTTGCTAGAATATGACAATTTGCTGGAGTTCCAGGTTAACAGGGTAATCTATCAGACAAAAACTTCAATAACCATCCTGCATTCCATTACCACATGGAGCAGCTAGGAAAGAACAATGAACATGCTGTAAGAGCTCAAGACCTTATCTGTGTCTAAACCAAAATGCTACTTCACCATTTGATCTATTAAACGAGTCAGCATTTTGAGCACTCATGACCCTGCGTCTCTCTCTCTGAGTTCATTCTGCAGAAAGACAATAACTTAATTAAACATCATACATCAGGAGATAGAAAGCTCCTTTATTTCTCATACTTTCAAAATAAAGCTTGACACATTGTAATTATTAAATTCCATCTCACTCCAATTAATAAGGCATCATGCACCTGATTAATATCAGCATCATCCCCATTTCCTGCAGTATTTCTGAGCAGTACAATGCAGAGTGTATAGCAAAACAATGTACAGATAAATGAGTGAATAAGTAATATCAGTAAGTCTAAACAATAAAAAAATAGCACAGTTATTTTTGTTCTGTATAATAATAATAGTAACAGAAGCCACAACATTTTAGAGAAGGTTTAAATTGTTGCCGAAGTCCCCAGTGCTCCATATTCACTTTTTGTGTGTGTGTGTGTTTGCTACATAGAACACTTCCTGTTGAGATTTTCCACATTCTTTTTTCTTGAAAGCTCGAGCTGAAACAGCTCAGCTGTTTTCCAAAATACAATTACAGGAAAGTCACCCATTGTCTGCTCAGTCTTAAAACCACTTCAGCCAATTTTTGCAGTTGGCTCAACATCAGGCTGGCCACCTTTCCTGATTTCCACAAAATTTTTTATTTCAGCTGCTAAATGGATGACAGAACAATGCAGGTTAACTTAGTGAGGTGTATTTAATAAAAAGTTTTAAAAATATTGTTCACAATGACTGTGCTTGTTGGTATTTTTCTCTAAGTTACAACAGACAAACACTGGATCATATTTGAGAGAAAACAGACTACCATTAAAGATGATTGCTTATACACTTTGGGGTTGTTTTTGTTACTTTTCTGTTCTAGACTCTTTATTTAGCTTATTTAGTCGTCCTGGTCTCCTGAGTATGTGCTAACTAAACACACCAGCTAAAGAGTCTGGTTTTATACATCATGTCTGTTTTGGTGCATTTGGCTTTTTCCCCCATCCTATCTCAGTATTTTTCTCTGATGTAATGCAGGCACAAAACAATCCTTTCATTCTTTTTTTTTTTTATAGTCTTTTCTCATGCCTAATCTTTGCATTTCTGTATTCTCTCTTCTCTTTAGCAGGATGGCCTCCACCAGGAAGGATATTTTCTAGGCCTTCCCACAGTTATTTAGGAGGTTATTAACCAGCTCTGTAAGACCTTTGTTAGTGACCAGGGCTGATTCTTGACCAGCTGATGTCTTCAAGACATCTGCTGAGTACCTACAGTCCTGTCAAGGGCTCCCTGGAGGACCAAGGCAATCAGCCAGTCGTGCATGGCAGGGCAGGCACTGGGCAGGGTTCTCCTCTTGCTGCAGAGCCAGCACCCCTCGTTCCTGGTGTGAAGGTACTCTCCCACTTGGCTCTATCTACTTGCACAGCCTAATAATCAGTGCACTCAACTGTTCTATCACATGGTGTGTTTTATAATGCCCTCCACCCCCTAGGCTGCTAATCTGAGATTGCCTAAACATTTATGACCCAATTTAGATTTTGAAAAATATTAAGAATAATTCAAGCATCCAGAGAGGAAAAGCTTGTGCTTCAACTGATTGCACAGCTTAGTGTTAGCTAATAATCCTGACTAACAGCACAAGACATCACATATATGCTTTTTAGGTAGGATTTTTTATGCTCTTAGGAAACACAAATATTACTCATACTTCCTCGTTTTATTAGCGCATGGGAATTTTTACCTTGATGCTTTTTTTTAAAGCTCATTTGTTTTCATGAGGCTGCTGTTTGTGTCACACATTCATAAATCCCAAACAACTGCAGGTTTGCTTCCTTCCCTCTCCAGCTTGTCACTCAGGCTTATGCAGCCTATCACCGTGGCAGATTTTCATACAGTAGGTAAATCCCCTCAGGCAGTTTCTCTTTATTTTTCTCACTTACTTCACTTGCAAGAGGAGACTTAAGGAGACTTCTCTCAATGAGAAAAAAATAGTTTTGGGAAGTTAAAAGCTACTGATGAAATCTCCATGGTGGTGCCCTCCTGCTACCCACAACTGCAGGCTTGCCATGCCCCAGAAGCCTCTGGAAGGCAGGTGCTGGCAGAAGGTGGGGCTCAATTCTGGGACACAGCAGCACACAAGCACACCTGAGCTGCAGCTGCACAAGCTGCCACGACTACTGACAAAGGGCAGAGCTATGAAGCACAAACAAGGGAGTATGATTAAAACAATGTGTCTGCTTGTGATCATTGAGCAAAAACCACTCCAATTCTTCCAGATTGCCATCAGCTTAACCATATTGTCTTTTTTAAGATACCTTGCGTTCATGTGTTCAAGTAAAGCA
The DNA here is from genome assembly GCA_032173965.1 of Sitta carolinensis. NCBI lineage: Eukaryota > Metazoa > Chordata > Aves > Passeriformes > Sittidae > Sitta > Sitta carolinensis. Next base: position 100,770,918 of record CM063283.1, read on the forward strand.
AAATGGCTGTAATTTCAAAATACAAATTTTAAAGAAAAACTGTTAAGCAATCTAGTATCAAGACTGACAAATCTCTATTAATAACCCCAAAATCTATTAACAAACCAAATGGATCTCTGCTCTATCTTCATGTTATCCTGTCAGGTTCATATAACAACTTAAACAAACAAAAATCAGATGATGAAATATCCCCAGAGTCCTATGAAGAAAATGTATTCCAAGTACTAGAAATGCATTTTGGTTTCCTTTAAGAAAAAAAACCCCACAAAATATTTACAAAACTGAAGGAGTAAGACATGGCAGAAAAGGTAATCCACATACTGAAATTCATCAAGTCAGGTGGCAGCTGGGTCAACATTTAGCTACTATAAAAATCAGCTCCTACCAAAGCTTAATTCAGAGACCATACCCATGTTCTCATTGTGGTGACAGTGCAATCAAAGACCTTAGAGAAAGCCACTGCTGGTTCACATTGCCAATCCTGCTTTGATTGTTCAAGCAGAGGCAGATTCATGAAACAGAGAAATTAAAAATCCTAAGGGAGATTTTGTTATTTTCTCATTAAAATACAAATCTTGGGTTTATCCTTATTTCTAGTAAAGTAAAATCATAAAACAGTTTAGGACAAAAATAACCTCTAAGATCACCAAATCCATCTGTTATCCCAGCACTGCCAAGTCCACCTCTAAATCATGGCCCTACGCGCCACATCTACACGTCTTTTAAATACCTCCAGGGATGGAGACTCAACCACTTCTCTGGGCAGCCTGTTCCAGTGCTTGACAACCCCTTGGTGGTGAAATTTATCCGAGTCTCTAATCTAAAACTCCCGTGGCACAGCTCGAGGCCTATTGCTTTTAACTTGGGACAGCCTCACACCACAGGGCACCTGGACAGGCGGGACAGTCACAGAGGAGATGCTCCTGCTGTGCTGTCAGGAATTTGCTGCCACTGCCCCTGTCCCTTCAGTCACTGCAGCCAGGCAGAGCGAAGATAGGGAATCCTCCACATCAGCCATCCTGGCTGCCTGTTGGGCCGGCCCCAGGGAAGGCAGGGGGTGATTCCAGCTGTCACATCCATTCAACAACCATTCTAATTCCAAGCTCAGCAGTTCAGAAATAAAGGGTAAAAACCTCAATACACTGGATTTACTAGCAACATTCAGTCTGTGCTAAATATTTGGGCAAAAATTGGACAAAGCATAGCGAAGGGAAAGACTAAAGTGTTGAGGAATTTTTGAGATGTTTAAACTTTGTAAGAAATAAATATTACACAAAATATAAGGTACTAAAATGTCAGCCTGAGCTGGAACACTTACAAAAGTCAGAGGAAAGGGTAAATTTGGGAGAAATGGAAACTACTAGAAAATCAGAATATAGCTACCTATTGTCAACATGTTGCCAAGAATTTTAAGAGTATACACAAGAGAACTAAAAAGCATCAGTCCCTTTGGTGTGAAGAATAAGAACTATTCATCATGGAAATAGCAGTGAGACATGCAAGCTGTGAATAAAACTGGAAAAGAGAATCGTCTGGAGAAAACGGATTTTTCAGAAGGGAACATCAAAAGAGAAAACAAAATACAAACCCAAACCAACGGTAAAACAAGAAAGGCAAAACCACAGTTCTACTCTGAAACTTATGTCTGTGGTTACTAAGAGAGTAGGGACAGAGGAGAGGGGAAAGAGAGAGATACGTGAGTAGAGAGACCAGACAAAAACCATGCAGAGATATTTTAATATAGGCAAAGAAAGTTTCCATTCGGAGCACCAGATCTACCTCACTGTTACTGAATGGAAGGGAAATACAGTGAGATACATAAAGTAGGATTGGCAGCATAAGATCATGGCTAAGTCACCTTTTAGCAACTGCAGTGATCCCACAGCCACCCTCATTCTGACAAAGAAAAGTCAAAAAACAGTAGAGTCATTCTTTCTCCACTTCTGGGTGGAAGAAACATGACATTGCTTGGTCTCTTATGCACACAGTATGCTACATTAAAACGTTTCTTAGCAGCAGAACTACTGCTCTGTATTAGAGCAAACATTGCGCTGTCAATTAGTGCTCTCAATTCACAGGAAAAAGCAGAAGATGGAGCTTGAACAAAAAGCCCAGCATAAAGCACCTTATGCTCTGCAGTTTGACAAATACTCGACTCTGCACAGAAGCAGAAGCAGCTGTACCCAGACAGACACCACTGACACAGCACTGGCCCATGTCACCTCCCCAGCACAGGAATTCAGCTGCTCACCAGCCAAGAACACAAATTTCCCTTCAGTAAACACCATCGCTGTTTTCTTCGATGGTGAAAGAGGTGACAGTGGAGGTGGGTAAGGCAGAGCTGTCAGCCCCCTTTAATACCTGATACCACATGAAATTAAAAACCTCAGGCTCATACCTGGCAGATGACGCATCTCTCATGGCAAGCTGGGTCCCAGCTATGAGCTTGGTGGTGACCAATTACCCCACTATGCAAACATGACTGAACCTTCCCTGCTGGAAAAGCTTACAGCTTCACAGCCTCTCCCTCTGCTCCAAGGAGGCAGCAGTTTCATATGCCGCAAAGACAGAGGGGTTTTTATTTCATATAAAGATACCACTCTCTTTTAAAAAAACAGACTTGGATATTAGAGATGGGTTTATTTCCAGCCCACCCTGCTATTTGCACTCTAGGCCTAAGCCAGATAAAAGAAACATGAAGGAAACCAACATTTTTGCTGAAAATGCAAAACAGCACTTCTGGTTGTGAACATATTTATAATAAAACTATATTATTTGGATTTTTTTTCATTATTTTACCAGGAGTCAATAGAGCATGGAAGATTACTATAATTTAAATGTCAGACATGCTGCAGTGTATGTTTTCTTCCAAGTACTATGCATTGTTCTACCCTTTCTTTTAACCCTTTTTTTTCTTGAAGCCACTTACAGGAGAGTTACTGTATGCTATGAGACCGTTCTTAATCAGTTAAATAGAAACCTGTAGCTACTTGGCTCTACGTATACATTATAATGTGTTCAGAAGCTCATTGGATTTGTATCTTGGTCATCACTGCAGCCAGCTGCAAGTGCATCAAGACTGCCCTCTCCAGCATTAACAGACATCTGATACTGGGAATCTACCAGCAGCTGAGAAATTTCTGCAGCTTTACCAAAATACAAGCAAGCCTGAGACGAAGCAAGCATCCACTGCTGCAGCCATGCTTCCCACTTAACTTTAGGGGCAAAGATGTTTCCTGCCTTTTCCTCCAAAGCAGCCAGGCCTTCAAGGCAGCATCCACTCCCCTCATCTCTAGCTGCTTTTGGAAGGACCAACAATTTCAGGGAGTGCTGTGGCCCTGTTCATCTCTCCCCTCCCTAACCTCCTTCCAAGCTGCTCCTACTGAAGAGGAAGGCTTTTGTCAGTATAAGTAAATGAGATATTTTTTTCTATTCCCCAAGGTCACAAAATGAGTAATAAGCAATGTAATTATCTTCTCTCCAATCCATGACTTGAACTGCAGCTGTGTAAACTCTTGAAGAAATACCTCTGAAAAAGGCCAAGCTTCTCATCTGTAAATAGGACTTCTGTTTTTCTGAGGGAGCTGACTGCTGCACAGTCTGGTCCTCTGAACATGATGGTACTTTGCAATACTGCTAAAATATGAAGCTATAGACATCATCCCACGACTGCTTGATTTTTCAGTTCTTTGACTAAAAGTTTTTGATTCAGAAGTATTAGATCACACAGATTTCATCATTACAGCTAAGATAAAAAGCAACACTAAGAACAAGAAAAAGCAGGCCCCCAGAAAACTCTATGAAAAGCTTACAATGCAGTATCTGTACTGAGATAGACCATAATGATGCAGGGTTTGAGCAAGTAATGTTTTTCTGAAAATCTCCTTTAGAAAACATAGTTCTTTAAATAATAATAGTAATAGTAATAGTAATAGTAATAATAATAATAATAATAATAATAATAATAATAATAATAATAATAATAATAATAATAATAATAATAATAATAATAATAATAATAATAAATTAAAAAAGACAAATCTGGAGGACAAGCCCTCTGCCACTCAGCCCACTCTCACTGGGTGGCTGTGGGGCCTCCAGGCTCAATTGCAGCGCTGGGGCTGAGAGGTCCCAACTCACAAACATGAGAGAAGGCCACTGGACGGGCTCTGTGAATTTCAAACCATCATTAAAAACACATCAGATCTTCATTAGCACAACTCAGCATTTGGGGGAAACAACAAAGTCATGTTAAATCAGGGTGAAAAAAGCATTTTAATAATATTAAAGTATGTTTCTTTAGAAATTCTTGCTACATTCGGCGTCATGGTGCTGAAACCAAGACAGATCATTCTCAAAATCCCAGTTTATTTTAAGAGTTAGACAACAATTTATTTTAGAACCTTCATCAATTCTCGTTAAACTTGGCAAACTATCTAGGAATGATACGTATCTCCAGAGGTTTACATTACACTCACATTGTGCTACCTAGACTTCTCCAAATGATCAGTTTGTTACTAACTATAAGCTCAATTACTGGGATTGAGAGCTTACAGTACAAAAAGGTGCAAAATTTGTTAAAATTCTGTTAAAGAAAATGGCTATGAGTTAGAGAATCTGGTTAGTAATCAAGCACTCCTTGGCAGAAACATGATTTTAAAATCTATCAATAAGACAGAATTAATCTCTCAACAACTACCTAATATAAAATAATTTAGATAAAAGAGACAGCCCAATAGACAATAAATTTGTCTTCTGTAGCAGTCCTGGAGAAAATCGATTTTCCCTTTACATTTGCAAATACATGCAGATTATGAAGTATTGAAAGAAAAGCATTAAAGGAAACCTCCCAGTCTGCCCCCTAACCTCTGTTTGGCCCCTAACCCAGAGGTTTATCCTGCTCAAATCTTTATTGCATCCCAAGTCCTGCATGGATCCTTCCCAGCTCCTGTCAGTTGTCATGCCCAAGCCATAGAGACCCTTACATCTGATAATGCCAGTAGCATCTTTCAAAGCTGAAGGAGTCAAACAGGAAAATTTTTATTTATCTGTAAGCTCCAAAGCTCTACTAAGAAATCCTCATGTCAACCCTGTATGGAAGGAAATAGGAGAGATAGTCAGAAATTAGACATTATTTCAGCCCTGGTTACACTGCTCTTTCCAGGCTGTGGTTTTTACTGGAAGGTACAACAAGAAGACACCTTTCCAGTAGACAAAGTCTGCAAAAATTGGTCCAGGTTATTGAACACTGTGAAAAAGAAACTGGCTGAGAATAATGAATGACCTGCAGTAACCAGGACATTAGAGCAGAGGATCTAACAGAGCAGTTGTATTTTTTCTGTTAAATCTGTTTCAGGCTACGTCTAATCTTTTGACTTTACATTCTGTGACTAAATAGTTTAATCGGTAATGAGGCTAAAAAGCTTTGATGAAATATTTGTACAAACAGGAAGAATTAAGTTGCTTATTGAACAAAACAATCTCTTCTGAGGATTCACTTCATTTGCAATGTTCAGTCAGCAGAATTATAGTGGAGAAATAAATATGTTCCACATCATAAAACTCTAACACTCCAATACTCAAATTAAAACTAAATTAGCCAACACAAACATGAAAGGTGGTGCTAGCAAGACATAATTTATGCCTCTGATGAGCCATGATAAAATATTTACATAATTACATTTTTTCTATTTAGAAAGATTATAAAAACCTGGAACAAAACATTTGAAAGATTATTTAATGCTATTATTGCTTATATTGAAGACAACTTAGGACCAGAGTCCTAATTACAATTATTAATTACTTGGCACTGTATGTGCATTTTTATTTCCCCTTGAAATAGCTTTCCCTGCCCTGAAAAGGCTGGACTTCAGATAATACCATCAAATCAGCAGGTGAACCCAACATTCAGAATAGAAGAAAGGATGAAGCTAAGCAGTGAATCTAAAGCCCACACTGTGAGCAATAATCACAGTTTTCCAGACACCTCAGCATTTCAGCAATATCTTTTCTAAGCAGAAAAAATGATTTTTCCTTTTTTATCTCAAAATATGTCACCTTCTTAGATTAGCTTGGCTGTGTTAAACATACTTACAAACAAAACGCCTTTGAAATGATGCAAGTCTTGAAGCATTGCATGCATGAGGGATCCTGCCACTTCACCTACATAGCTTGGCATGAACTTGCATTTGTCAAAACTCAAATCTGGGGCTTCCCACAAACTAAAGAATCACCATCTTTAAAATCACTGTTGTAGCACCACAATTTGTGATAATGAGAACAGGAAAAGAGAACTTCAGTGTGTACTTTAAAAAAATAGTATTATAACTATACTAATGAGATTGGCATTCGAGTGCTGGCTGTTCCACTCTCCCTGGACTAATCACAGGCTTAACAGCTTATTTAAGTGCTTAGCTCAAACATTTGTGTTTCAGTAATATTTCTAAAGACACCAATAAAAAGTAAGCTGCACCTGGTTCCTGACTGAATATTGTCAGGCTTTGTCTCTACAGAGAGCTTAACGCCCCACTGCTAATCACAGCAGCCAAGAAATGCTGCAAGATACGAATAAGTGCTATAAAATTATTTATAAACATTTAAAAGTCCTGGCCAAGGACAAGATTCAAACAAGAGGAACTACTCAGAGTCTATTTTTTGTCTAATTTACTGAGTATATAGAATAATCTCAGAAAATGAACATTTATTTACTTAATCATCAGTGTGCTTGCAATTTTTATATAACTACTTTATATCACTCATTTGAGGAAGCATTCATGCTTCTGTGCAATGACACGAGTTTTACCCAGGCGCTTGCTGCACACACTGGAGGCATGTCAAGCTGGGCCTGTTTTGCAGGACCTACCCCAGCTGCCATCCCTCCTCATGGCACCATGGCTTGAATCCCCGAAAGAATCCAAACTTTCTGATTCCTATTAGTCAAAATCTACAGAGGAGAGTTTCAGGTCAGGGAAAAGCAACCCCACTGCTGCACCAACCTCTCAGCAAGCTGCTGGGTCAGCCCCACTCCTCCATCCCACAGCTGCCATGGCCCTGTGTGTCCTGTGGCTGCCAGATGCCAGGGGAGAGGGCAGGAGAACCATCCCCTTCAGCAGCCACCTGCCATCCATCACGTGGAACTGCACCCTCAGCATGCACGGCGTGCAAAACCATTTCTTGTATGCAATCAACAGTGTGATACAAGCAGGTTTCCCAATCAGAGGAGGAGGCAGTGCCAGGGGAAGTAGGGAAGGGTAAGGGACGAGGAACACAGAAAGCAGATTAGGTATGGCTATTAGGACTGGCCAATGATGAATAATTCATGGATATCTCAGGAGCCTTTATGGTATTGTTCCTTCTGAGGGAAATACCAGAGGCAAGAAGTAAGTGCCTTTATTGCTTACATGCTTCTCTTTAAATGCAAAACATTATGAAAGCTTTCTTAAAGCTATCATAAAAGCCTTTCTTAAAGCTGGGCATTATTAAATGCTTACTTAGTGTATTCCTTTCAGTTTCTGTATGCAAGATTGCTGCAGAAGTTACAAATGTATTACAAAATATCTTGTATCAAAACCCAAAAAAGGGGCATCTGCATGACGAAATATTCAGTGTCAACAACAGTCCATTGTGTTGCTCTGACAGAAAGACATATTTTTATTTTATTAAATCAGATCATACTTTCCCCTGCATAAACTAAATTTCCTGCATGGTTATATTAGTAAATTAATTTCTAAAAATGAGCTAAAAGTTTGATTTTAGTTGTCGATCAAGGAAAATCAAAATTACCTGACTATCATGAAATGTGATTAAAATTTCCTTTCTTTCATAGGAAGAAAGAGATAATCCTAAACTTTATTTTGAAAGAGACAGTCTTAAGCTACCACATTTCTGCTTGGAAAAAATTCTGTATTTTTAATGACCTCAAATATTATCACTCTATTGGTTTATTTTTACCCATAGAGGAGAAAAAAGTGAAGATTTAATTTTAATAACGAAGAAGTGATCCCTACCTATTAGCTCATATTTAAAGAGAAAATTAAAGGGTTTAATTCCTTCACATATTTCTATAGCCAAAGTTTGTAAAATATGTGTGTGCTGTTGGTAATTAAAGATATAGAAAAACATTCAGCAATGAATAAAACCCCACAGAAACAATTTCTGGCAACCCTAGTGTCTCCGCAGCCCAGTGAAACGTTTGATTGAGTATCAGCAAGTGTCCTTCTCTATCACACTGTCTGCCTCCTGCTCCTTCCCCTGCTCATGGCCTCAACTCCTTGGCAAGACTCTTCAACATAGCGCTTACTAATTTCATCCCTTTAGGAGCCTCCTGCATCCGTCAGAGCAGCTGTTTTCCTTCACAACCCTGCCCAGATGAGCTTGCCTTTCCAATCGCTCAGCTAAAGAAAGTGCTCTGGACAATTACCTCCTGCACCAGGATGAGCACTTAAAGATGTTGTAAGAGAGAAAAGCAGTAGAATTGTTTTGGCAAAAGGGCCACGCTCCAGTAACTGCCTATAGATACATTCGGGGTTAAATTAACTGCCTCATGGCCACCCTAAGGACTGGGCAGTATTAAACACTCTGCATAAGGCCAGATCCCATGCTCTTACAGGGACAAACACCCAGAGCACCACTGCAACAGTGAGAAAAGGACATGATGAAAGAGATTATCAAGACTGAATCACATTGAATGATTTCCTTATACTCTTCTATTCACCTGTACTTACGTGTCTCTCTTATCACCCTCCTGCATATGCTTCAGGGCAGGAAGTTGCTAAATGTACAGCATTTTGAACCACAAAACTTGCAAATCTCACAATAAATTATTAACAGTAACACCAAAAGAAAATACAAGCTTTGCAAAAAGTGATTTCCATTATGTTTATTTTTAAAACTAGGTTTGTTGCTCTTTGCCCCCCAGCACAAAATTAAGCTCTGCAAATCAGGTTTCCATTAAATATCTCATTAAATATCTAGACCAGATACTTGGTCATGGAAGTTTTTCACAAGTAATTATCCTGTTGTGTCTTTCATGATGCCAATGCAGTAACTTTATCTGTACTATTTGAATAGCATCAGCAAAATCACCTTATAAATTCCGAATTAGCAGAACTGCCACTGATATCAGTGCCCTCCACTGACAATAAAGGCTCAGGTGAGGATATCTTTCTACTGCTGCCAGCTTTTCAAATTTGCAATGATTTTTGAAGCAGCTGATTTTATTTATCCAGACCATTTTCAGTGGTCTTTACTGCGTAGAGCTCAGGTAGATTGATGCACAAAAATGAAATCCTCTTTAGATCCTTGCAAGTAAAACTGCTTTTGAATGAGTGCACAGCTGCCAATGTGTGCTTGATGTATTTGCTTTGAAATTATGTAGCTATTTCTATTGATTTCTCACACAGCTAGTTTTCTATGTGCCAGTGAAGTCTTCATAATCCTATGCATTTTGTCATCATTTATCAAAGCTATTAATAAATTTGTAGAAAAGTAGCTTACAATAGCTACATCTAAGAGGGTTGAGATAAAAAGTCCTGTAAAATTTTCATGATGACAGTTGAAAATGTCAACTGAATCTTCTGCTGCTAAGAAGAAACTGTATTTATTACAAATACAATCTTCAAAATGAATATTTGAGCATGATAAAAGACCTGTTTGCCACTCTCCTTCAGCTGCAGGGTGCAGTACCAGTGTTCTTGCCCATACCCAAATGCTGCCAGGAATATTTTGAAGACACTAAAAAAACCCATAAGGAACACAAATATTTGACAATTCAAAAATAATCTGCAGCGTCAACCTCATGGCCTGTTATCATTAATAATTTTAACCTTATGTACATATCTAATAATCAAAATGTACAACGATTACCTTAACTGTACAAGTAAAATTACTGTGTTTTGCTTTTTATTACCTTCCTTTCTAAGGTACATTTTTCTTAAGACTCCTTTTTTGCAAAGCAGAGGTACCAGGTCTATTAGTTTATTACCTTGAAGATGAAGTTTTTACCTTCTGTTACAATTCTGGCCAATATCTTCAGTGTTTTTACATCATTCTGCATGAAGGAATTAGAAGACTACGATTTTCCCACATTTATTACCACTTACTAATAAATAAAACATTTTCTAGGTATTTACAAGGGTATTTGTTTCAATGGGGAAAAGAAGGAAAGAAAAACCTTTTCCAGAATTTTTTTGAATAGACATATCCAAGTTTCTGCTTTTTTTCAGTCTTTTAGGTACATTTTAACCAAGATATGTTTGGACTCTATCTCATAGTGTATATTTTCCAAATAATTGGCAATTATTTTTGGTTATCAGTTTTGCGTAATGCCATTCTTCACCCTCTATCTCCCCAAATACAAACCATTCTGACCCATAAGTGATCAGCCTCTACTGACTTTCTTCAGCACTTAAATAAACCTTTCCAGCATGTTCTCCTTGTGATTAGGGAGGTCACTTGTGAGTCAGCAAATCTGTTCAAAGTATTCTCTAGCTATTTCAAAGAAACCTGATATTCAAAATCTCTTATCAGAGAGACCTATTGGGAAGCTCTGACCAGTGTGTGATTCAAGATCTCAACATCCATCAAAACAGTGAGAACTTGAAACAGAGTCTGTAAAGGCCATGACAAAAAAAAAAAAAAAAAAAAAAAAAAAAAAAAAAAAAAAAAAGTTTGTTCTTTATATTAGAGAGATATTTTATGATCTTGATTTTGTGATCTTGACAAAGGGACTTTTATAGTGAATTCAACTGAATAAAAGAGAGAAATCTGCTATACTCTTACCACTTTTATCTGTGGATACTGTTAAAATGATGATATTGAATTCTGCATTTACCAATTCTACACCTTTCCACAAAATTAGGTTGTTGTGGTGCGTTTTTATACTAATTTATTGTTTTATTGTATTTGTTCATTGTTAATAGTTCATTCCAATGTACCCCCATGTTTTTCCCAAGCTGGTCTATCCCTACTGTTGTACCCACCCCAAAGTTTCCTTAAATGCCAAACCCCACCCTTTGTTCCAGCTCCTTCCCTGTCAGTCAGTGTTTCCCTGCCCAGCCCTTCCCATCCATCACAGTTGTCCCATCCCCTGTTCCAGACCCTTCCGTGTCAATCCTCCCTCCAGCTTTTCCCTGCACTTGGGGTGTCACCCAAACCTCGACGCCCCATTGGCCCACGTGACCCCAGTCCTCCCTCATTAGTTCAGGATGTGTCAATCCCACCTTGTACTGCTCCCCTCTCCCTACCTTATTGGTTGTAAGTTTGTGTCCACCCCTGGGATCCTCCCCTGCACACCCCAGGTCTGTGTCCTTTCATCCCTGACCCTCTCCAAGCAGATAAACCTTTGGGAATCATCCAAAGGATCCCTCTCTGGTTTTTGCCCTAATCCTCGACGCCTTTCCCGCCTTGGTGCTACAGAGAGCAGTCTTGCTGCCAGGAGACCTGGCAGCCACTGCCTTATCTCTACCTGGATCTGTTCCAGACCAGGAGAGACCACACTCGGCACAGTCCGAGACCAGGGCTGGCTGGGGAGCCCTCTCGAGCACTGTGTCATTAGGTCTTAGCATTTTAAGACAAATACTAGACTAACAGCTTCCTCACATACCCATTGTAACATGTCTGTGTCATCCGTACACTGCCCCTTGAAGGAACTTCCCATTTAGCTCATTAGATCCATCCCCTTTTGTCTTAGCACCTATCAAATGCTATCTCATCTTCATGCTGTTAAGATTATTGTAATGCATTTTACATTCTTTTAAGGAGATTTCTCTCCCATTCTTCTGTCACTCACTCATTGCTTCAGTCACTCCCACACATTCTCAGCAATGCTGTTGTTTTCAATTAGAGGCAAGTTCAGCATGAGTTAAAATCATGAGTCTTCAACACTCCTATGGAAAACTGTGGAAAAACAGACTAGTCTAGTGACAGACTTTTTATGCTGGGAATCTATATCTCTTCCTGGTTTAGTGATTTCAACAAAATACATTATTTTACGATAATGCATCTGTGATTGTAGGAAGTACTGTGACACCCATCTGTTTCCTTAAAAATACCAGTTTCTCTCTTTGAGTTTAGATAATTGGGAAGAATAACTGCTGTCTAATGTTTTGCAGCATAGAAACCAGAACCTGCAAAACAATTCATTACAACTAAAAGAAAACCTGTAACCTGATAGCAAAGCAAAGGCATGATAATAATTTCTGAAGCATTCCATATGTTTCTCTTTGATGCTTCTTAGTCAGCATGGCTCACTAGCTGGTTGTGTAAGTGTGGTGATTTGAACTCCAGGTAACTCTCTAGCAGAAGCCATCGGTGGGCAGAAAGGTGAGAGGCTGACTTTGTTACTGCTGACTAATAGACATCTGCTTCAGAAGATCCGGACTAAAATACTGACTGTATTATGTGGTAGAGCATAAAGGAGACCTCACTGTTTTCAGAACTCTACAGCAAAGACCCTGACTCCACATAGCCTGAATTCTATTTTTTTAATTGTGTTAAAAACAGATCAAGAAACCCTACAGGTCTGACTGCAATGAGGTCTGAAAAGCACAAAAGGATCTGCAAAGTGACTGCTTGTTAAGCACCATTTCTTCAGTGGGTAAGATCTGTTCAGACACTGCATAAAAAAGGCATCCACAGAGAAACTCCAGGATTTTGTGCATGAGAACCTCAACTCTCTAGAGGCATGGGTTTATGTAAGTGTTCATAAACGTGACATGACACAGAAAAAAAAAGAAGAAAATTAAATAAAATGTCTGCAAAGGCTTGATATCACTGGAGAGTAGAAGGACAGGGCTAGAGAATAGTGTATTTACTATTCCAAACCATTCTCTCTGTATGGTTTGGAAAACTGATCAATATGGTGAAATCATCAGCTTAGTTATTATAAAAGACAAATATCCTTCCACTGTGAGGGCAGAGGCAGAGGAAGAAGAAAATGGGAAAAAGCAAGCAAATGAAATCTCACATAGAAACCTTAGTAATGTAATTGTCTTTTTATCTATGCTTGCTGATGAACTCAGCTCCACCCAGAGACCAGTCATCTTGGGGAATTAAATCATTCTGGTCAATAAAGCATAAAGTGGACAGGAGCAACATCTTAAAAGCCATTTTCATGATCAGAAACACTGTTAAATACTCAGTAGAGAACATTCTAAATCAGGCAAAGCTACACAGCTCTACAAACAAGCTAAACAAAAGTCAATAAGGGCAAGTCATTAAAGGATCTTTAATGTACACAATTTTCTTCTACATTTGTATTTTTCTTCCTACCAAATGTCTGATTACTTTTCTTTGGTTACATGCATATTGTTCAGGACAAAGAAGATGTCCTCTAGGATTGAAAACAGTTTAGTATGTGGCAAACACTGCCCCTGATGTACTTCTCAAGATTTTGGGGGATTTTTCACCCAGCGCCAAATTGTTCCCTCAAGTAACAATTTCTTACGATACGTCAATTATAAAACTAATTCTTCTACTTTCATATAAGCACAAACAAAATAACGGTATTGTGTACATTGTTATGATTCATCTTCCTCATGGAAAATCCACAGCCTTTTCTAGCTTATAGATTTTTTTTCCCCCACAAATGTTTGTGTCCAGCAATCAAAAACTTTAAAACAAACTGTAAAGTCTTTAAACAAGAGCAAGAAATTAAGTGCTCCTAAATTATAATCTGTTCTTTGTAACATGGTACACAGCTCTTCTTAAGGAAAACCAACTGTTTACTCACCATCTCACCCTATGGATTTGAAGATTTAGTATAAATCCTGGCACTGTTTTTTCATTTCTCATCTTGAATAATTTCACAAAATTTTAGAAATAACACAGATCTAAAACTATTTATTTTCTATTCTGTCATCTTTTTCTGCTTTACCAGAATGTTAAGGTGGGCTAAATTTTAAATGTTTAGTTCAGTAAGTTAATTTAGGTACATTATCTCAACAGAACACAAAAATCTAATTCACAATTCCTACAAGAAAAACAACTCTCATGCCAAAGATATATATTCAAAGCTGCTGCTTTCTTGAAACTTCCAGTTTATTCTCTAAGCCATTACGTTTGTTAAGGGGATCAATTTACAATTTCTGTTGATCTGCCAGCAGATTCAAATGAAAATTAATTGTATACATTTGTAGACTCAAGAATACACATGTTCTTTGCTTAACATTCACTATCAGGGTAAGGCTCTAAAACACAAGAGGAAGGGAGGTGTAGGGCTCTGAAGGCTGTGTAATGTCTCACTGTCAAACTAGCATTGGATTAGCAACAATGATATAGGCACAAATACTAATTTTATGGCAATTAAATATGTCAATTTTAAAAACTGTATCACTGCTTATAGGAGAAAAATATTGCTTTTACCTTACTAATAAGTGTGACAACATCACCTTCCCGGATTGTGAGTTCATCATCGTTCTGTGCTTCATATGGAAATATCACTTTGCAATACTCCTTGTCTGAAAGAAAGAATGTTCACTGTGATAAATTATCACTTTATAACAACTGCTTATTCAAGGGTGAATAATCTTCATAAAATATTCCATTAGTGTCTCTTTGTGCTGCCTTATTTCCTTGCCATCTTTCTCTTTGTATTTTAGACCTTCATAAACAATATGAAATATTTAAAAAACTGCGCACTGATAAGTATTCCCACACATGTCATCCAGGGAGTCAGCTGTGTAGCCCCTAGAACGATTATCTCAAATGAAATTGCTCCAGACAGCAACCTGCCACAAACTCTTTCCCTCAGAGTAAGCCTTTATCTGGCACCTCCTTCCACAGTTCCACTGTTATGGCCTCCCACCAGATTGCAAAACCTGGAAGCATAAAGGACGCAGTGGGTTGACATAGCTTATCCATCCCCTTGTGTGCAAGAAAGCAGGTATTTATGAATCTAGAAAGATGGTACAACAATAAATAATACATTAATAAATGCTAATGCATTAATAACTACACCACCTGTACACTCAGTGTAAGAATTTGGAGTATTACTCTAAAGTTTCCTCGATCCTTTTTCCTTTACTGTCTATGAATAATGGCATCAACTCAACTTTCATCTGGAAAATACAGAAGCCAGCACTCCTACTCAGAAATCATAAAAAGCAGTTGTCATGAAAAGCAGTTACTTACATGTTGCTGTGCAACAGATGAGTATGTCAATGTGCCTTACAAATAAAAAGGGAATATGTTTCACAGCTGTTAAACTATGCATAAAAATACGTGATACTCTAAGACAGCTGGTCTAAAAGGACCAAGTAAACTACTCGACTGTAGGAGGGCATGTGATTTTGTAGAAACGTTCACCTCACTTTAAATGTCTCAGTTTTGATGCCCTCCATGTCTAGTCAACTGCATATTCAATGCAGAGAACTACTGACAGGCCACAGAAATAAAAAATTTATTTGAAATAACAGGACTTATTCTTTTACACTTGCTATAAAGATAACCTGCATTAACACACTTGAGGGGATCTGAGGCTCCACCAGGGGTCAGTTCAGCTGCCCAGACTCTTAAGTGCCTTTCCAGACACTCATGCAAGACACATGCATAGTATGGCTGAACCTATGGAATTGCCGGGTCCCTCTGGTCTGAAGCTGGAGGAAAGGCAAAACAAAATAAGCTGGGAGTATTTCAAACAGCTCCAGATGCAGGCTACTGATTTCAGGCCCCAACCTTTGGTCTTGTGTCTAAATTTAGATTCAGGCATCTGATGTTAGCAACCAACCCGGTCAGTGCACTACAGTCAGTGGAGATAAAGTCACTAAAATGAGTGAAGCCTTGAGAGCCACTCCTGACTCCAAGAGCAGAAACCTACATTTGATTAGCTGAACCATGATTTGAACTCCCTGGATAGCAATGACAGATCTCCAGTGGGACCAACCCCTGCAAAAGTCCAGATACCAAACTCATGATTATAACCCAAGCTTAGGGCTCTGACACATAAACTCCATCCAAACTTCTAAAGTTTAGTGAGAGGAACATCAACCATAAAGAAGCAGCCCAGAAATGTGCATCTGAAAGTTTGCTCTCTGTAAGCACCATCAGCCTGAGAAATTAAATAGTACTAGTAGGGAACAGGAAAGCTCTTCTTCAGTTCACACACTGTCGCTCAGAAACAGCATGAATGTTATGTGTCATTGGTTCAAGCAAATGAAAACTTGTTAGGCTTCACAGATTTCTTATTCTGAACACAAATGTTTGAATTTACCCATGACCATTACAGTTGGTTTTCTGACCATGCCCTATATTAGGTCTGGCTGAAATGGAGTTAATTTTCTTCACAGCAGCCCACATGGTGCTGTATTTTGGATTTGTGACTGAAACTGCACTGGCGTTTTGGCTATTGCCCAGCATACCTACACAGCTTTCTTTTTTTTCCCTTTTCTATCCCCCAAGTAGGCCAGAGGGGCAAGAACCTGGAGAAAACACAGCAGCTGACCCAAGATGAGTAAAGGGATATTCTGTGCCATATGGCCTCCTGCTCAGCAATAAAATGGGTGGGCTTTGGGGGCTGTTGGTCTAGGAGAATTCCATTCCTTGGAGACTGGCTGACTGATCCACCGTATCATGAATGAATTCATTCATCATCAGTTGATCTATTGGATGGTTGCCTTTGTGTTGCCTCTTTTTATTTCTCTTTCATTTATTTATCGAACTGTCTTTTAAATGATTTTTCTTGCTTTTGTTTGCCCTGCTCTCTCCCTTATGGGGAGCAACTGGCTGGATGGAGCATAGCTGCTGGCTGGAGTCATCTCACCACACCTCCTCTGGTGTCTTGAAGGAACAAAACTCAGATGAAGACAAGGAACAAAAGTTTTGAGGGAAAAGAAGTGAGCAAGGAAAAAAATCCTCTTCCGCGTTCTGAAGGCAGAGAACGCTATGAAATAATCATTTTATAGCTCATGTGAGAACCACCAAACCACTGGGCATGTGAAAACAACCAGGTCACAACTTAGATTCCAAGGATGAAAGGGGTGTCTAACTGTGGCTTTACTGCACTCTAGGAAGGGTTGAGATGTCTCTTTGTGGACTTGGCTAGGATGTTCCACCTGCTCACTGCCTTGTCTTTGAGACAGTATAACAACATTCTGTGTAAAAGCTGACACACACAAACTTAGGTGGATGCAAAGCCGCATGTAGATAAATATGAGATTCAGCACATTTTACACTTCAGTGGCATGCTACCTTAAATTATCATCGTGGGGTTTTTTTCCTATTCTGAGTACATCCACACCGAAAAGCAGCTGTGCTAAATAATAGATCAGTGAATTAGTCCAGAGTTGATGTAAATGTAATACTGCACTAAAGAAGCTGAGTGCTGCACACTCGGGCAAGTCTCTAGTTACTGGGAAGAGGCTTAGCATTTCTTTTTTGGGATTCAGAACTGGCTGGGTTCTCAGAGGTAAACAACACCTGAGCCCAAGAAGGATCATTCCAGAACATCCATTCTCAGACACATACATTGATCCTTCATTCAATCACAGCATCAGCACAAGATTAAGTGGGAAGCCGAGCACAAAGTACAGCTGAAAAACTGCAAACAGCCACTACAGCATCACTCTGACAGGATGTCTGCAGTGCAGCTTCTGCTCAAGGCGTAGATGAATCCCACATGTTTCAGGTTAAAAAACGCTTTGGATAACAAAGGGCTTGGGTTTCCTGAATCCTGTAACAGGTAAGCCTCCCTCAGGTGTTACTTGCTATTTGAAGACTGGGTATTTGAATTGTCTTTCAGGATGACAATACCCTGATACACAAGAGTAGAGAGAGGGCTGTGGTTTCAGCATCTGAAATATCAGTTGATGATCAGGAAGTTCTCTCTAGCAGATAGCTACATATCTTGTCCTTCTAGTTTTGATGATGGGAACTCTATTGTCCCATGACTTGTCCACTCTCCCTACCAAACTCTTTAACTTTTCTTTTCTTTAAAAAAAAAAAAAAAATCCGAAGAGCAGCAAACAAGGAATTAAACTATAGGAAAATATCAAAAATCAACCTAACGATGATGTGGTTCATAAAGAGCCAGGAGACAAACCTCTGAGAGGTACAAGAGGGATCTGGGAGAGGCATATGGCCCCCTCTGTGCTATGAATGCTGGCACAGGAACACAGAGTGAAGGAACAGCCATGGAAAATGAGTGTGGTTTATGTATAGTGGAAGTCTGGACTTCTTGAGTACAATTCAGACAGACATACACTAAATCACTGAACCCATTGGATTATGCTGCAACAGAGGTCTCAACATCACAGATGCCTTAGGAACAATGTAAATAACTGGACAAAGTCAGCTTTCAAACTTCTCCTAAGGGACAGGTAGACCAATATGATTTAAGCAAGAAAAAACAAAGCCAACAGAACTCAAAATAATAGGAATCTTTAAAATCAGATTAATAAAAGCAGAGAAAAATCTAATAGGCTATGTCACATCAGTACTAAAGTTGTCCTTACTCAGCAGGGTACAATACTGCCAGTGGATGTAGAAGCACATAATGTCAACAGTCACGTTTAGATAGGAAGGAAGAAAAAAGAAAAAACTAATTTCAGACACAGCATTATATAGACCGCACTGGAATTTGCTGAATTCGGGATTTTCCAAATGAGAAAAAAAAGAACAGAAAAATACTAAAAGTCAAAACAATATATCCTATTATATGCCTCACAAATAAACTTAAGCCAAACTAAAACTTCAGCCTAAGATACCAATACTAGGTACCCCTCAGCTGTAGATGATAAATCTCAGTTTTACATTTGACATCCAAAGCTGGTTTTATACATCACAGACAGTTCTTCCAGAAGCCTTTTTTCTCCTCCTGACCTGATGAAAATATATCTGTTAATAAACTCCCAATAGCAGATATCTTGGAAACAGTAAGGCGGGAGAAAAGATGATACTCATGACCTTTTCAATTTTATCAGTTCAGCAGTACTTTACACTGTCAGACCACAGTCTCTCACTGCAAACTCACAGCTCCTCCCAGCCATGGGTAATGGGCATTGCTCAAGGAACTACTGAGTGAATGGATAAACCAAAGAGAATAAGATGTTTTATGGGGGTTGTAATGTATCTGTGTGCAACACTGTCTGTCCCCAAGTTGAAAATGTGGCTTTTTTGTTACAGTCTCAATCCCTCAAAAAATCATTGCCTCAAGAGGGAGAACAATGGCAAGGGGTAGCCTTCCTAGAAGGACGTGGCTGCTCCATTACCCGGCCATTGCAAGGACAGCATTTCACTGACAGAATTCAGTGGCTCTGTATGTGTTTACAGCTGCAGGGTAAAGAACTGATGTCAATCTACAGGCCTGCTCTATGACTTGGGGTCCTGCAGTGGTATAGCAGGAAAATTAATTTGTTTGTATTTTGAGAGACTGGTTAAATATTATACTGTTCCCACCAGATCTGAGCAAACTCCATTGACTGTAACAGTGAACCCTGTTCCATTTCAGAAGCGTGACTCTTCTGTTTGTTCTCCTGCCACACTCTTAGGATGAGCTCAGACCTTCAAGAAGGCAGTCCACAGACAAACATTCATTCAAGCTTAAATTTCAAAGGGTGCAGTGACTCAGGAATCTGCTTTTTCTCTTAGGGCGGGATGACACAATCCCTTTGTTTTACTTCTATTGTTGCTTATTTGTATCATTAATTTTTGAGGCATAAATATTTCTCCGTCAACAAAGTCTGAATCATACAGCAATCAATATGGACACAAACAGTAATACTAAACAAGAAAACCAGCAGCATTAAGGTAGTATTCCTTGAGATTAAATTTTCTCTCTTTGACTAGCACTCATAAAATGTTTCTGAAATGCAGTAAAACATACAAAATCTAGTGAAAAATTACATAATTATTACCAAAACCACAAACCAGATGAAAAATATTCAAACACTATACTCAACAATATTTGGTTTTACTATTAATTGTTACACTCAAGACTCACAGATTGCACTAATAAATATTTTCACAGAACTTAGTAAGATGTAAACTGTCAAAACACCACCTTATTAGAAAATAGAAACAGAAGTAACTATGGTCCTATTAATACATATTCACTATTCCTTACACCTTATACATCATGCAAAAAGATTAGTTGTTTGCTATGATCTTGGTATTCCTATGCAATAGCTTAACACAGATTTTAAACAGTGAATGAAGTAATCAAATTAAGTGCTGTGGTCGATGCACTCCATGACTTACTGTCTTTGCTATTTTGTTGTCTGCTTATTTGTACTCCATAAGTGCAGTCTCAGTAATGTGCAATGACTCTCAGATGTTGTGGATGTTTTTGTTTTGCTAAATTTTAGAATCCAACGGAGCTACTTCAAAATTTACATATATTTTCTACAACATATCCTTTTCGCCACAAGCCACTCACACTAAAAGTAAGCTATTTCATAAAAAAGAATACATCTCTCCCCAGAAATAGCATTGTAAACACTCATGCATTAATGTGCCATCCTGTCTACATGACAGAGATGGAACTTCAAGAGCAGCTTATTCCTCTAAATCTAGGAATCCACAAATCTAAACCAAACAGCTCTCCCCTTTTTCTTCAATAATGTATTCCTTCATTCGTAAAATGACTCAGTGATGTTTTCCAAGGGATCACTCAAACTCTGTAAAGATTTGTGCCTTGACTGTGCTATTCCTTTGAACAAAAAAATCCCCTTTGGCCCTGAAGAGTCATCTGCATATCCCACAAAATCTTCAATCTGTTTTTGGGGAGATTTACATAGCGTACTGTTGGGAGATGCACCTTAAAGAACACACACCTCTGTCTTTTGCTTCAACCAACTCACCCCATTGCAGAGCTTTGCCCATGTTGCATGTTCCAGGAGGAGATGGCACATTAAGTGCATCACTGCTGATCACTGCCCTACCACATCAGAAAAGCTATGGAAAAAAGCAGACTGGAATCAAAATGTGAGAAAAGTCAGCAACCATCACACCTGGCTGAAGCCCCACGGGCAGAGAGGAAAGATGCTGCTGGTACCTGCTTCCTCTGTCAGTTGGCTCTTTCTCAATGCAACTGCTTTTTTTTTTATCCAGATGGCACTAAGGAATAACATTATCAGTCATGGAAAGAAATGAGGCAAATGAAAACCTGGATCATTCCTCTCCCAACATAACCTCTGTCTTGCTTTTAGATTCATCTCTAAGAGCAATCCCAAAGGACTCTAAACCATGTATCCAAAATCTCCCTCTCCATACTGAGCTTAGTCTTTGGATATTCTGTTTCTTGCTATTTCCTTGAAGAATGGCACAGTCTCTGTTTTGTTCAGCAGTTGAAGACTCCAAGAAAGACTGGGACACTACCATCCCAGGCAAAAATGAAAGTACTTGAGGTCCACGGTGGAATGATACTTTTGAGCTCAACGTAGCAATTGGAACATTCACCAGTTTTCTGAGGCTGCAAACTTCCCTGGACTGAATGCTTTCTCAAGCTTGTTTGCGGTAAAAAGTAAAAATTGAATTTTTGAGAAATGACAAATACTAGAAAGATTATAGTCCTATGCCAGAGTCTGATCATACTCCTCGTTTCGGACTATCAGACATTAACTTTATTATGAAGAAATTATTCCTCTGCCTATATTAACCACCAAACCAGACCCAAGCATGTTTCATTTGCACTGAAGGGTTTTTCAATTTAAGTGAGGGACAACTTCAGCTGAATGAAATATGTCTTCAGTGATGTCACTGGAGGCTAAGAGAATTACATATAATTACATTGCATCAGACCTTCCTATATATGGGCTTCTCTTTCCCAAGCATGAACAGAGATGCCAAGAATTCTACTGAGGCCACAGAGGTTTCAGGAAAGATAAAATAACAAATAATGCAGTTTAGTTAAAATTTAACAAAGTACTGTGCAAATAAGTAGCCCACCCTTCTCACCAACTCTGGCAAAATGGATGCTGAATGAAGACAGCAACAGAATTTGAAGGATTTTTCTGTCCAAAAAGGTGCGTCTGAGAGAAATAACAAAGAAGTGAAAGAAGGACCATCCAGAGCCCAAAAGGGTTGATGGAAAAGTGTCTCTGTCAGTCAGAGCTCAATGGATCACAGTAGAAGATACAGTTTTCTAACCATTGGTCAGAAAGTTTCCATACCCAGTTTATAAATGTGAAAGTTTGAGCTCCCCATACCCTGGGATGGGATTTAGTGAGCAGCTTCAGCTGTCAGCAGTATGAGCTGGTGTGGAAAGGAGCAGCCTGGCTTCCCTCACAAGGGTTAATGCTGCAGGTGGGAAAGTCCCTGGACCACCCCTCCTGATGGCACCTGCACTCAGGTCAGCTTGAACTGCTCAGCCTGCAGGCTGGTAAAGGTAATTCCAAAACACGTTCAGGAGCCCTCTTCTGCATTACCAGCTCACACATTTTTCAGTATTTCAAGTTTTAACTTCCTCAGGGCAACTGAATTCTTGCAGTATTTCCCATTAGAGCCTGCTGGCATGGGGCACAAGATAAGAGGATGTTGCAAGTCAATGACTCTGGTGGAGCTAATGGACAGTAACTCTCTAAAGCTCTTTTAAGCTGCTTTTGCAACTCTGAGCTGAAAACCTGTACAAACCAGTTTGTAACCACACAATTCCCTCAGAGGGACCCTGCTCTGCTGATCCAGATGCTTTCCTACATGTGTGTTTCAGTTCTGAGACAAAATGTTATCCACTAACTATCTAAAAGGATAAACACATCAGAGAAAAAGGACTGTGCAAGATTTAAAGAAAATCAGCTCTGTTATATTCAGCTTCTTTTCTAAGGTATGGCTATGTTCTTTTCCCTCCTACTCTTTTCCACCAGAATCTGTAACATTTAGTTGTAACTTTATATAAATAAAATCAAAAGATGGGAACATATATGTATGTTATTTGGAAAGCTAGTTACATAAGATTCCGTAGAACAGCCTGAAAGTTTTCATCATTATTTTTTCATTGCTAAGCACTGAAATGATGAAAAGAGAACTGAAGGTCAGAGATTCAGAGAATAGTTTGGGCTTGGAAAGAAACTTTAGGATCATCTAATCCCAGTGCCCCCTGCCATGGACACCTTTCACTAGACCAGGTGGCTCAGAGCCCCATCCAACCTGGCCTTGAACACTGCCAGGGATGGGGCACCCACAGCTTCTCTGGGCAACCAGAAGTGGAACCATCAGTGGTTCAGTGCCTCAGCACCCTCACAATAACAAATTTCTAACATCTAATCTAAACCTGCCCTCTCTCAGTTTAAAGCCATTTCTTCTTGTCCTGTCACTACATTGCCTTGTAAAAATTCACTCTCCAGCTCTCTTGTAGGTCCCCTTCAGGAGCTGGAAGGCTGCTGGAAGGTCTCCCTGGAGCCTTCTCTTCTGATTTCTCTTACAAACTTCACCATGCATACAGTTTATTTCTGCTACATAAAGAAACAGAAATAAAATAATATGGTTTTTTTAAAGAGGAAAAAGGCAGGGGCATTCTAAATGTGAGAAATTTTTCTATGACCTACCTACAAGTTACAACCTGAATTTGGGTCTTATTCAACTCTGATTAATTCCAAAGTATCCTCAAGGCTGAAAGTTGATCCCATAATTTAATTTGATTTTTGGTGGCGGAAACCTTGATGTAGGGTTACCAGAGCAAAAACAATTTAGAGGATTCTGTGAAACAAAGCATTTTGTCTAGGTACCACCTACTCAAAGTTTATCCTAAATTTATCTATTTGCATCCTCACTTTTTTAATATACAGGACACTCTTTTAACCAAAACAAGAGAAAAGCATTCAGCTTACTTTTAATAGCACAAAGTGCAGAAAAGAAAAACCTACGAAACCTACTTTTTGTTCTGCTGTCCACTTCTATTTTTGTTGGCTCCTGAGTTGCTGTGGCTGGAGGTAATTTCTTCCCAACACTCTGAAAAAAAAAAAATTATTCTTCTTTAAAATTTGCAGGTTCAGTTAAAAGTCGGAAAACATAAAAAAAAATAATGGAAATAAAAAATACAGGAGTAGAAAAGGGACAGTAAAGAAAAAGAGCTGAATTATAAACTATACTTATGTTTGTTAACGGGGATTTAACTTTTGTTTTAAATTATAAAGAATTCATAAAAATGTGATCCTCCTATTTCCCTTTACTAATGTTTACTAACATTTTTAAATGACAACCCCTTAACACTTCCCTGAATTTCAGGGAAGACTCCCAGAAGTTTCACTGGCAGCTTGAATATTAATCAATTGAAATTACTTAGGGAAAGGTGTTATTCAGTACCAAAAGTAAACCTGAAAGAAGCAGCAGGGAGGAACTCATTTCTGTCCATACAAGGAGTATTCATGTCAGTCATTTTAGACTGAGTGTGATTTCTTTTTTGACAACATCTCTTATTTTTTTTCTTTTTAGCAAAAGTAACTAATTTACAGTGGACTACTATAATGAGCAATAACCTGCCTCAGACAGATAAGCTGAAACAGGAGACAAATACTATCTGCCCCCACCAAAATAAAGTAGAATAAAATCAGTGATATTCATCTTTATGCATCTACTCCTATTATTATATGCATGTTATTCCCCCTCTCTCTTAGCTTGTCTCCCTATGAAGAAAGTTTTCTATCTTCAAAACCCTAGTAATGTGTAGATGAGAAAATAATTGTAATTGTTTCCAAAAAGCCCTAGTTGCCATTCAGCATCCTTTCCTGGCAAGGTCTGCATGAACACCACAAAGCTCCTCCATGCTTTCATGAGCTCCTGAATAAAAGCTTAGAGACCAGAGTGCTAAGATCTGGTCTTTGAAATACTGAGTACCATAAGAAAACACTGGTCAATATAAGAAGCAATAGGAATAGAGCTCTTTGAGCGGCTGAAAAATTCCAAGGCGTATAAAGAATACTGAGAGTTCCATGTTAATAATATGCAATGTGTTAAAATATATCTATGAAAAAGAAAATTCAAATACCCACAGGGATTTCAGGCCGAAGGCGTTTTTCATGCTAAAAGAGCATGTGGGGAGGAAAGATAATTTTGAGAGTTGTGCACAAGACAGTCATAAAATCCATGTTGACAACAGTGCAGACTACAAATTGCAATACCCAAAAGCATCCTGTTGCAACTTAATTTGCAGGTGGAAGCAGAAACACCTGACCTTCTGAGAGCTTATAATTCCACTCAGAATCCAGAGTTTGTAAACTGCTAAGGAAGAGAAAGAAACAACAAAACTCGATAGAACCTCCCAGATTCTGAGGTGGGAATGAAAGATGGGAAGCATTAACTGAACCAGTGATTAGGGAGGTAACAGAAAAATAGGAGATGACAGATATCTGCAAGTTGAGAGATGGCAAAACTAAGAAAAGTGCATGACCTGGTTGTGCTGGAGAAATTTAAAGTCAAGAAGAATGATAAATCTGAAATCTATCTGCAAAGCAGTGAAATTGTACTAAAAATTATATAATAAGAGTTTGAAGCTTCCAGGCATTTGCATTTACACAGATAAGAGTACAGAATGCCTTTGAGATCAAAGTGAGACTGGTTCAGAGGCAAACAGGGCAGTCAAGACAGCTGCACATCACAGTCAGGATCAAATCTTCATTCACATTTCTGCTTCATGGACTTGTTTAGGAAAATGACAAAAGCAGATACTCCAAATTGCACTTCAATTTGGCTCATAAAGACATGCTCACTAAAGGAATATGAAACCTCTTTAAATTAGGGGAGGTTTTGGGTTTTTTAAAGATTAAATTATTATGCAAGATCAATTAATTTAAGGAAATATTTTAGTAACTGCCTTGCCATATATGAATCATTGATTTTATGCCGTGAAACCAAACACCATATAAACCCACAACAGGCAAAAATTTAACAAGCTACAGATCACAATAGAAGAATCATGGGCAGAAAGGAAGATATTTGTGTATCCTAGTGGAAAATCCATTATGCAAAGTAATTTCCTAATGCATGGAAGCAGATGCAAGAGCAATGCTTGAAAACATTAATTCATCTGTGCATTAAGAACGAATGCCTGTGCAGGTGATAAATCAGTATTGGGAACCAACTTTTGAACAGAAAAGGAAATACTATTCAAAAAAGGCTGCTCTTTTATTAGGAGCTAGGAGGAATAATTCAAGTAATTTTTATTAGAGTTGCATGGGACCCACTTCAGTGAGAAAGGATACCTGAATTTGTTGTGGGACAGGGAGAGGAGAAGACAAATAGAACTGCTATTCTTTAATTGTGAGAGAACTGCACTCTGGGATTTCTAGGGCATCAATGACAGGAAAAAAGGAATAAAAAATGATAAGTCATGCAAATCTGGTTTCAGGATGACCTGAACTGCCAAGGTGTTCTACTATCCTTTAAAATGGTCCTAAAGGAGGTGGGATTTTAAAAATTATTATTTAGTTATGTTTCCAACTGGTCTACATTTGCATGGAAAATGTGTCACCACACATTTCTGAAAACACCACCATGAAACTTAATATAATACCTATTTGTTCATTAGGAAACACCCAAGATAAACTTTCCTCAAAGAGACACTGAATCCTTTGTGATCTGGTAAGTGTGATGGTTCTGCTATAACAGGCTAAACCCTCAAATATAGATAAGATTTGGACTCCCAGACTCCAAAAGTATTTTTATCAGAGCTACCAACTTTTCTGACAAAAAAAAATGGAGACAGTGACAGCTCTCATATAATCCAGAAACTTTCCTGCTATCTCTCCAGCTGTTCTGTGGCACTCATACTCTCATACAGGTCAAATATCTACCAAGTTTGTTAAGTGGTGAGGAGAACAAAGGAAGCCAGACTTAAATTCTTGCTGATCCAATACACATCTGCATGACACAGACTTTTCTTTTCAAAAACAGTTACTACAGGATATTTTGTTGTCTTCCTCATTTGAAGGCCCCATGAAATTTATTAAAACCTTCACTTCTAAAAAAAAGGAAACATGGGACAAAAACACCCAATAGGTTGAACTGAAGATTTCAATCCAATTCTTCCTCCTCTGTTCTTCCTTTACATAAGAAGATGGTCCAAGCCCTTCTAGACACATTGATCTAAGCTACAGAATACTGATACACAACTCCAGCTTTGCTGCTAGCCTTTTACCTGATTCATTCCTACTATCAGGTTCAGTATTCCTAAGAAGCAAGCACATCTTACCCCTTTAGGACACAGGCACAAAACAATTAGAACTTAAAGGACTTTTTGGGAATTTAGACATTCCAAATCCATGAACAGGTCCCTCAACCCTGTCAGCAATCCCTGGTATCTCCCAGCATAAACTGTCTCACTCCATTTACCTAAATCTATCATGTTGTCAATAATGTTTGCAATTATAAGTCAAATGCAGCATGGACCAGAATGCCCATAATGGCATCTCCCAGCAGTGTCTTAAATACCAGGCTGCAAAGACAAGTTCTGTATTTTCTCTGTAAAGCTGTATCTTGGATTCTCGGCTGCAGAATGGTTTCATCACCAGCAAGAAGGGTAGAGTATCATTCTGTGCCTTTGTACCTCTAGCCTGGTGGTACAGAGACACTCCTAAAGACTACTGTTTCATTTTCCATCTATCCTCCACCAGCATGCTGCTTATCATAAATCTCTTTTCTAGGTGGTGGCAGTGAGCCTTGTTCTACGTAACATTTCGCTGTAACACTCTGACTTGCTTCGTCCTGTTACACAAGAAAAACATGGTGGAAACAGTTTGTATTTTCTGATTTTAAGCCTAGGTTGACTCCTAACACAACAAAATACTATCAACAAAACAGGCAGAATCTTAATCCCACTATTTCTGCGAGGTAAGCAGAATTAGATTATTTAGCTGTTGGACACGAATTTCACTAATCTCCTGACAAGCAAATCCTAAAGACAAAAAGGGAAGAAGTGCCCTCTTGCTGCAGAAACAGCTGACAGAAGCATGAATAACCACCATGATTTGGCATTCAGGTATTCAGAGGGACGAGACAGATTTAGCAGCAAGCTGGCAGTATTAATGCTTGGGTCAATGAAGCCAATGGAAGGACAGTCCAGCACAGATAACCGGTTCTGTGCGCCTCGACGGCATTTGGTACACTGCAAATCTGCTTCACTGCAGACCAGTTTGCTCTGATACTGAATTAACAGTGATTGTAAAAATGGTTGAGGTGGCACACAAAGTCAGGTAAATGAGGTCATGGTACAATCTGAACAGTCTCATTTTCTTTTATTTATATATTTTGTCTCAACTGTGATCCCTGTAACAGCAGGGAACAACACAAGACAAACAGAACACTAAATGGACAGTATTCAAGTGAGTTTTTCACACCTAAAGGTGTGAAACAACTGTGGATTTCTCTACAATTATTGAGCTCTCACCAGAGGGAGAAAAGTAGACCTGTGATCAAGTTTCTTCCTTCAGGATATTTTAGCATTGTACTTTAGGATTTTCTGTTGTGGTTGAAAACTGACTAACTTTCGTTATTCAGGTCTAGTGTGTCTAGAACATTTCATTTGATAATTCAAATTCAGTTGTCATTTTTGCACAGATAGATCCATATAGAAGGTTCTTTTATAGAAGATACTTTGCACCAAAGTAACATACTTATTCATTGAGGCTCCTTTAACAATATAGACCTCTTGAAGCAATAGCTTATTTACTTATAAATATATTTACTTATAAAGAAAAAAGGATTTACTCAGCATCATTATTTATTTTGGAAAGTGTACTGAGGTCTTTATCCTAGATAAAATATTTTGGAACTGATACTTGGAATGTAACTCTATGAAGATATCTTAAGGAATACATCAGACATTAAAGAATTCATAAAATGGGGATGAACTGGAAACATTAAGCTTCACATAGTTTGTCAGTTTGAATAGTGAAAATACAACAGTGTGCACTGGTGCTTTATACAAGGGAGGAAAAGACAGTTACATATATTTTGAAGTTTTAGAATTTCAGAAAACCTCAATGACTAGGTCAGAGGAAAAAACATGTCATGTTTTTCTGACCACAATACTTCCTCTTAACATTAGATGTGGTTTATGTGCTTGAGAACTTTCTAAAATAAAGTTTTAGAAGCAAATCCAGAGCCACTACTAGTGAGAGTATAAAAGCTGTATTCTTCAACAGTCTTTACACTCCATTTTGTAACTGAGAACACTTGTTCCAAAAGAAGCAGAAATGGTTCTGGATTAACAGGAGCATAAACAATCTTCTCACTGACTATGTATTATGCTGGTATTGTGAGGGAGCAGCCAAATGAATTTCTTTTTTTTTTCAAACGTACATCAAATGCTTAAGGAATGTCAAGTGCTCTATCCATCCTGCCTTAAAATCTAAAAAAGAGACAAAATATAAAAACCCCAAAAACTTCAAAATGTCAAAATGCTCTCACACTCAGAAATAAAATAAATGTCCAAGATTTCATTTTTTCCCATGCTACCAACATTCAGCTCCACATAAAGCCCTTTCTGTGACAGCATGACCAAGTATTGCTATCCTGAGGTTTCCCAAAAAGACAGAGTTAACACTTTTCTGAAGGGTCACCACATGGGACTTCAAAGAGGGTAATGGGAATTTTAAGAAATATTTATAGAGAAAACAAAAATTCTTGAAGAAAAGTGAACTAAGCACCTGTTTATGTATTTGATTGCCTCCATCATGTACAGTAGCTTCTTCCTCTGTAACTACTTTCTTCACATCTTTGCTTTGTTAGAAAGACTGTCCACATGTATGTAATATTATTTGTGGTTTTTAACGCCAACCAGTCAGGTACATCTGCCCAATACACTCCCAGTAGCATAGAGAGACTCAGTTGCAAGAACTGCACACGTTTCTACTGTCAGCTTAGCACGAGTGGACCCTGCTCAAAGTCTGGTGCAGGTGAACTTCCCTTGACTCAGCAGGGGAGGAAACAAAGACTGGACACCTTCAGATAAGGGCTGTGAGCTGAGGGCCTCAAGCTGGAAGGTAAGAGCAGTTAATGGCCGAACCACGTAGAGATGGAGAAAGAATCCAATGAGATTCTGGAAGACCCCAGAGGATAATTCACCGTTGAACCAAGAGGTGCATGCCGGGCATGTGAACGAACACCTTGTGCCCAGACTGTGAGGATGTAAAGGCACTGGGATTTCTTTGTTCAGGGTCCCTCTCCAAAGGCACCCAGCTTGAGCTTAAAAATAAACCAACTGCCTCAAGCCCAGGGTCCAAACTCTTCTTCAGTAGTTCTTGCCTTTACATAATTCAAAAATTGAAACATGAACATCACTCAGCTCTAAACACCAGATGTTTCCCTAAAGAATGGACCCCTAACCACAGCACCATATGTAGCACACGCTCAGAGATCTACTCCACAGAATGCAGACAACAAAGCAATTATTTTAAGCTTCATATTACAATTTCTTTTCCCATAGTCAAACTATATTTTCTTCCATCTGACAACCTGAAAAAGGCATATTTTCACACTTTGTCCATATTTCAGCAGATTAAAGTGCAGTTTTCTCCAACTGATATCTATATTAGATGACTCTGGGACTTGAATGAACCTAGACCTTCTGATTTTTTGTGAAAAAATAAGTTTGTCCTTTTTTAATTTTGAAAAAGATTTTACCTGTGAAAGGCTTTACCCTTCAGCAGCAAAATTACAAACCCCTGTATTTAGATGCTGTGAAAGGCATATAAACTGCTAGCATTTAATTCTCTCTGTCTAGACAAAATCAACAGTCTCTAAATAAAAGATGATCCTCCAAATAAACATCCTGATGTTACAAAGCAAAATACCAAAACCTTCATCCCCCATTCCAAGCTCCTTGGAAATGAACACAATTTCAGCCATCAGCATGTCTCTTACCACAATTAACAAGTTTAGACAAAGCAGGCAAGTCAAGAGTGGAGAAGTGGAGGCCCTATAAATGCTCATGTACATCAGTCCACTGGGAGCTGGCTACAACACCAGCAGTACTTTAGAGGAAAGCACTATTCAAGTGGTCAACAAGAATATGCTGCTTGAATGTTAAAGGCTTTTGGAATTAGCATGCATATGCAGAAAAACTAAAGGTGTCTGGGGGAAAAATGTTTTCTAGTGCTCAATTCAGGAGTTACTTCTTGAATACAAAGAAAGAAAAAGGAAGAAAAAACAAGGAGTGTATCAAAATAGCATGTCAGTCTAAATCCTATTATAATACCCATTGCAGAGAATGCTAAACAGGTTGTGATTACATTACACCACCCTGAGTTCACTTGGTGCCCTAGAAATACAGCTCTGATTGTCAGAGCATCTTACAATTACTGTATCTGTCATCCACTGCCACAGCCCTGGAATCCAAGCAGACAAGCAAGCAAGCAAGCAAACAAAGCAAAGCAAACAGAACTGAGGTCCTCAGACAAGGGAAATTTTAGAACAAAACATGATTTTTCAGGGGCTTTTTTTTCTGATTCATCAGTGATGTCTATTTGTCTAATATAATTTTTTCTTAGAGTTGACAAGAAGCAAAACAACCTTTACTCAATGGTTAAAACACTTAAACTATATGAAGCCTAAGAATAAATTCTTTGAATGCTTAAGAAATAGTCACATTTTTTAAATTAAAAATTATTGTATTTTTTGAAATAACTGTAACTTCTGAAATATTTAATAAAAGAAGTTACTGGTGTTTTATTTAATTACATCAAAAAGTAATTGAAAATCACATAAAGCGAAGTCCTTAAAAATCACCTGCTGGACAGACAAGGAATTATTTATGTGATTTTCAATGTTTGTGGCAAAATAAAGGCAAAATGACAAGCCTGTTCTATCTTTGGCATACCACTGTGAAGGATTACATACAGAAGAAAAGGGAGGGAGAAAGGAAGGCCAGGATGATTTAATCACTATGTGTTGACACTCCCTGTTGGCTCAAAGTCTCTTACTCCAAAACTAAAGATGAGACTAAATTCTTTGGTAGATTTTCCAGGTGTGTATTTTCTTTAGAAGGTACTAGGTCCTGCAATTAAACTGACTTTATTGCTTTTATTTTGTATGAATCAAATTTTATCTACTGAATATGTAACTCACAATTACTTATTATTTTAGTGATTATTTAGCATGATTTCTTACTTAACCATTGAAAAGCTAAGAAATCTTAAAATTTAGGGTTTGGTACTGCTCCTTGCTCTGATGTGACTACATGAGCCTCACAGTTTACATGTAATCTGCTTATAATTCTTTCTCAGTACAATGACATTCAGCTGGTTTTGCCACTGCAATGTAAAAAGACAAGATTTAGTATTCCGATGCAGTAATTCAAGATGGAGTTAATTTCATTCAAACATCAACTCTGAGCCAGGTGCCAGTCACTGCAGGCTTCCCTTTTGTCACTGGAGGTAGAATGGTCCTTTTAGCATGTAATTTATCTTTGGGATAAAGAAAGCTCCTATCCTAATACTGCTTTTTAGTCTACAGACTGTGAAGAAAGACTGCTTTTTTGTCTGCAAGCAACATCACGGACACCCAAATTCAATTACCATAAACCCATGACAGTTGCTATTTTTAAAAATCTTTTTTGTGTAGTCCATGCATGTTACCTGCCAAGACAGCAGCAAGGCAATCTATCAAAAGATCTGTGTATCTGCAGACTAGCAATATCTCCATAAATCCATCTACTAAATAACTAAATAATTTAATAATTATGTTGTGGCATACAGCGTTGCCTTTACAAGTTCTGTATTATCTTTTCTATTTTGCATAGCCAATTCACAGCAATTTTCATAAAAATACACAAACTAAAAAAGTTGCTGGTTCTGGCTACTGAAGAAGATTGAAATTGTAACCTCACTGCACACTCAAAAGTAAAACTAAGATTAGGAAGAGTTTACTGTTCACCCTTTAAAAAAAGATATTAACTTGGATACGTAACTTATTAGAAGACAGAAAACAAAGAGTAGGATTTCCTCGTGGTGAGCAGTGGAGTTGTTCAGGGATCTAGATCAAGGCTCTTGTTTTCCACACCTTCATGGATGACCCACCAAAGGGGAAGGGCAGAAAATAGGTAGAAATAAAATATCACATTTGGAATAAAAATGCTATCTTAAGACAGAAATGACAGGCTTTGAAACCCATAGTTGTTAATGCTTCGGAAAGCAATAAAGAGCAATGGAAATTGCTATCAGAATGCTGCATAAATTCATCCAGCATCTTGGCCATTGTGTGTGGTTCTCACCCCCCTTTGCCCTCACACACAAATCACCCGAGTTCCCAAAGGGACTGAAAAAGACAGAAAGTCACCAAGAATGATCAAACATATGGAACAGATCCCTTGTTCTGGGAAAAAAAAATACCCACAGGTGACACAAGTCTTTAAAAATCAGGAGAGAAGGTAGATAGGGAGGAGTCTCCCATTAACTCTTCCAGTAATAAAAATTCAGGACTCAGTCATCCCTTCCAGTAATAAAAATTAAGGGCTATCAGATGAAATTAGCAGGTGCCACACTCAAAACAAACAGGGGTGGTAACTCCTTCCCACAGTGTGTGATCCAGCAGACTGGAATGCTTTCACAGGAACTACAGGTGCTAAAATGTTACATGTAATAAAGATGTGACTATATGATTTGCCGAGGAACAAAAATCCATTATGGATATTAATACAAATTTCAAAATTACTAGAGGCTGTTAACACTCCCCTCAGGAATTTCTTTATTTGTGCAACCTTTCCAACAGTCTTCCCCAGGCTTCCAGTATTGACCGCTCGTGGAGGCACAACGTGAGCCCAGCACAGTCCTGATCTGAACTACAGATGTCCCAGGATCTTCTAATTTCCAAGGAATATTATTCTTTAACATATGGAAATGGAATACCAACTACAGGACTCTTCGGAAAGTAAATTTAAATACAGTGAAGTGATATAAAACCAAAGTGAAAACTTAAGGGAAACTTCAAAGGATTACTCCAAGTCCTATCCCCCTCTCCCCCAAATATTATCAAACACACTAAGTTCTTCAGCTAAAAAGAAAGCAAAATCACAGAGAGTACAAAGATATGTGGAGAAAATAATTAGAAAAGCCTTCAGAGTTATCGATTCCTCTGATAGGATACTACAGAGATTTTCAGTGGAAAAAATTTCAAAACTAAGAAATGTTTTATGATATGTATATAAGTCTACTTTCCTGGGCCACCTTCTGTAGTTGCCACAGAAGTGAAAAACCCACTATGAATCAAAAAGATTATAAAACTCAAGTTGAATATCTTAATTGACAGTCAGATATTACAATGAAAAAGACAAATCCACAGTAGAGAAATGTGTATTTACATTTCCTGTTTAGCCACCTCAAACGTGCTATGACCTGTAAGGTGGATTATGTCCATCACAACAGTACAAAGTGAAACCTTGTACAACTTACCAACCTCCTGAATAAACTCTGATTTATTTCCAGTCAAGCTATCTGGAAGGGCTTTGACTGCTACCAGCTTTTGCTGAGAAACTGCTAGAGATTTAAGACATCCTGAGATGCACAATATTTCAGAGTATGAATACAAAGTGTTCTCTCAGTGATGAAACTGATGTTTATGCTGAACTGTAACTGTTTGTATCGTCCACATTCATGTAATTTATATTTCTGCATTTAAAGTAGTCTCAAACCTTCATAGTGGGGAAGACTTCTTATTAGAGAGGCTGCTTCACAGACTCCTGACTTCCCATTTGCAATGACAAAACATCTCTTCAGCAATTTCAGAACTGCTTAAAAGGAAAATTACTTCTGTTCCTGTTTCCAGCTGTTGAGCTCCATTTAGAAATTACCTGAGCCAGCACCAAATGTCTCATGCAGCTACCCAAGCGCTAAAGCTACCAGGTATTTAGGTATTTAGGAGACCATCAGTCTTCAAACCACACATGAAGAATATCTTCATTAACACTGTACAACTCACCAGAGGAATCTGTGCTCAAAGACATAAGCAAGTAAACCATGCAATGCAAAATTTTAGGTTTAACCTCTTGGATGGTAAAGGGGGTAGAAACAAAACCATGAACAGTGAAACATCATTGCCATTAAAACCCTGGGTAGCTTGGAGAGCAGAACAGTGCACAATTTGCTTTTTGCAGTGTTCTCCACAGTTAAACCTGTTCCACCAGCAGGTAAGTTCAGACTCTAAAGTTGTTGTAACTTCATATTTTAACAAGTTCTTAAAATTTGAAATTATGGGCAGGGAGGGGACTGGAGAGACGTTTTTCCTACCAACATGCTTGATGTGGACAGGAGAGAAACCTATATATCTTAACTTGCATGCATTAAAACATCAGTATTTCTGTAAAATTTGGAATCCTGACATTAGATGCTGTCAGGCTGTCAGTTTCAAACCATTAATGAACTAAAAATCTGCCTTTTTTAAAGGTTAATGGTGAGAAAGTGAATGTAAGAGTTTAGATTAGATAGATGCTGCTGATACAAATGGAGCAAGACATATTAGAACCACTGATGAGTAAAAACACTTCAGTAAATGAAATAAAAGGCAAATACGGAATGAAACCCACACAGCATGCTCCCAGCTGCCTGATCTCAAAGCTTTGGAAGCATGCACATCAAAATAAGCATGATGAACAAGCTCTTGTTTTTTTCCTCAAGCTGCAGATTTGTAATACTAGAAGGTGCTTTTGTATCAAAAGTATTTTTTTAAGCAGAAAGCCTTCTTTCTTCCCTGCTTTATTTTTAATACTATTTTTTTTTTAACTCTTCTTCACATAAATGTAAATGAAACATGTCCCCTTGCACTCTTTGTCATGAATTTTACCATTTGCAGGCTTCCATTCACAATTAATTTCTATCTCTTCTAGGAAAAATACTTCGGTCAGTCTGCAACGAGTGAATGAAATTCCTTCCTACTCTCCAAGGAGAACCATGCCTGTCTAGATTGCAGCTGGTAACTTGCATGAGCCAGATTGCACCATCTATTTTAGAAACCAAGATTATAAAACAATTTACAACAATTATTGAATCTTACAACCTCTACATGAATCCCCACTTCCTTTTGCAGCAGTAAGGAAAGCAGTGCAGCTACTTCTGTCTCTGAGAAGAACAAAAAAAATCTATGAAAACAGTAAGAAAGGAATGTCTCTTCTTTAATATCTTCCTCTTTAAAGTGGCAACAATACTTCTTTGCCCTTTTCTGAAAGTTATGATGTCAACAAATTGACAAGTAGCTGTTTGATGATATTTTTCAAATTCAATTACTATAAACAAAAGAACAAACTCATACTGTCATGCAGATTATCCCAGATTTAGTGCTGTCAATAAATATTTCTTCCATTTTGGAATTATACTTATTTTCTCCTCAGATTAACTTTCATTTATTTAGACCTGGGGTTTTTCCCCTCACCTTACATCACTGAAATCAGAAGTTACCGAGGAAGAACAGGGAGATTATTTTTATTTTAAACACTTATAGGGAAGACTGCCGAGCAACAGGTGATTCAAAACACAAATGGAAAATTACTTTTACCACGTGTTTCAGCTTTTCTTTCCAGTGAGTGCTTTAGGTACCAAGACTGCTGCAGAAGAAAGTATCAGCTGTCCATAGAGGACTCTGCTCTTTGTGTGGCCAGTGCGTGGCAAGGAGCCCAGCACCCAGCAGAAAGCAGCCAGCAGCAGCCCTGCTTGGCTACTGCACACTGCGCATCAGGACTCCCCCCCCCAGGAACTGCCCACCCTCCCCTTTCTTTGGCTTTTATTGGGAAGCTTTTATAAAACACTTAGTCAACTAACTATAATAATATGAGCTCACATCTCTAGTATTTGAGGACAATTTTAGAAACACAGAATGCCAAGAACCTCCTATAGGAACACACACAAAACATTAAAAAGGCTTCTTAGAAACTGGCCTCTGGGTTTTTTATCTTACCAAGAACCTGGCTGATCTATGATTCTTTCACACTCTTCCTTTCCTCCTACCTCTTTTCTTTATTTAAGGCAGAAATCAAGAAAGACACATGGCACATTTTAGGAGAAAAGGCAACACAAAAAACTTGTTGCTTCATTTTTGCACACGGCTTACTGACTTGAGCTGTGAAAAGCCAAAGTTGGGGGAAATTTACATTTTTGTACTAAGAGATCCCAAAGTATCTGCAAATAATTAAAAAGTTTAGCTGGTTAATCCTGATCTCTCAATTCAGCTTTCTGTAAAATTTTACAAGCAACAGTTGATTCTAGTTGCTTTTTTCTTGGGGGGGAAAATTCTCATGTAGGTTTTATTATCGTGATATAATTTTCTAAAACACTCATTCATATCAATTTTCCTCACTTGGAAAAATGGCCCCTCACAGAGAAGAGGAATTAGCAAAGCTC
Organism: Sitta carolinensis; assembly: GCA_032173965.1. Taxonomy (NCBI): domain Eukaryota; kingdom Metazoa; phylum Chordata; class Aves; order Passeriformes; family Sittidae; genus Sitta; species Sitta carolinensis. The sequence continues at coordinate 100,808,165 of CM063283.1, forward strand.
TTCCTCTTTCTTCTGCCAAGAAGAAGTACAGTTTTGTTAGTGTATTTAGGAAGGAAAAACACACGGGGGTGGTGGTGAATTTTCACTTACTAAGCAAACATTTGAAAGAGCAATACATCCTAAAGACTTTAAAACTTGTCTTGCTTAACTCTAAACCTGTGTTATTCTTTAGAGTAAGAAAATTGAAACCACATCATATAGAAATAGAAAACACGTGTGCAAGTTTAATGGCCAAACATGCAGAAAGCAAAAAATGCAAGCTAAATAGAGCCAGGAGAGAATATGGTTTTCACACAAAAGTAACCCCTACTCTAATATGGACCTCCATAGCAGGAATGGACTTCAGGATCCTGGGTACTCTTTTTCCTTCTTCTCTTTTTACCTACTCAGAAAAGTGTGCAGAAGAGCCAGAGAACCCTACAGTTAAAACCTGTGCTATGCAGAGTACAATACAGTTCTAAATAGCCACAGAAAGAAAACACCAACCAATTGTAAAATAAATACCTCCTCTCCCATTGTGAAGCCAAGCTGCCTTTCAGCAGCTTGAAGTGTCCAAGGAGAGTCCTGGAGTCCTGCCCCTTCCTTGCATGAGCTCAGCTCAGCAAGAGCAGGAGCCCAGCCCTGACACTGACTCACGGGCCATCCCCGGGAAACAAAAGTTCCTCTTGTTTATTTCACAGGAAATCTGGACCTTTTCCTACCTCTGCTCACTCACAGCAAGAAGTTTCCTCTCCTTTCCAGCTTAGATTTTCCTGGCTTCTTGAGACCACCAGCTAAGAAAAGCAAGGATGTGAGTGATGACTTACAGAACTTTTGTGTACAGCCCAGGCAGTAAATTTTGCAAATAACTCTACTGGCAAATGAGCTTATAACAAATTCTGAATGTATTGGTCTTTCTGGAGGGGGGAAAAAAGGTTGAAATTTTGTGTGACTTATGCCTTTGTTTTGGCTTTTGGTTTTAAAGAAAAATGTTCAAGAAACTGAAATATCATTAACATGATGCTCTGTTCCATTAACATCTTATGAATTCTTAATGCTGCCTCCCTACAAACATTCAACTTTAAAACATCTGAATAAGGGCAGGGGAGGGAAAGACACAGATGATTTGGAAGAAATTAAAGATTTATATATAAGCAAGCCACAAGATACTATACACTCTCATTTCCATTTGACTATTAAAAAAATCCTCAACTAAGAAAAATATAAAGAAAGAAAACATTTCAGAAAAAATCCACAAGCTAATAAAGCTAAATAGACAACAAATGATGAAGGCTTAGATTCCACTTTAAAGGTTATATTCAGTTTGATTTACATTCATCAGCCTTTTTATTTATGTAATTTTCAAGGTGGTGTAAGTAAATTTCAAGGCAGGTAAATTTTTTTGCATAAATACTTCTTCAATTTTCAAAGTTAATGTGTGCTAAAAATATCAGAAGTTATTTCATTAGAATTTCTTTATAATCTTGTCAAAGTTATAAAACCAACTCAGATGTAGTAATTAGAAATCAGTTACACTGTCTAACAAAATTCAAATGGAGCTAGAAAGAAAAATACATTTTACTGAGAAACACTAGGACAGTTTACAAAACTGTTTATCACTAAAGTCTTGATTACACTAATTTAAATCTTTTCATTTCAGTGCATATACATTAATTTTTCTTAGGCAGATTTTATTTCTGTTAATGATCATATGTTGATTCAGGAACCAGTCCTCTTGAAACTCATCAGACAGTAACTAAGCTAGCTTGCATGTCAAAACTGATACTTCCTGAAGCATTTTCTCTGTACTATTGAAACATGAGACACATGTTCCTAGAAATTCAGTTTATGTCTCCATCAAGTATCTCTGGAACTCAGGAAATCAGCTTTATTTTAAGCTATGTAAGCAAAGTGTTTTGGGGTTTTTAACAATTCTTGTAGAATGCCTGTTGGGGTAAACGGCCTGGTAATGTACAGACTCAACTGAAATTCAGAGATTTACAGTGACTTGCAAGCTAATGATCACCAGCTGGATCCAGAGCAACTTAAAACATATAGACTTTTATTCCCATCCTATTATGAAATGAAATTGCATTAGCTTAAACCTTCACATCCTGTTTTTCTGACTGGAGCATCCTAAGATTTCCTAATCAAAACCATGACTGGAATAACAGGAGTTTGCCTTCCCACAGAGCATTCCTCCAGGAGAACTCAATCTGGCAGAAGCCCAGAGCTGTGCCCCAGAAGGACAGATCAGACCTTCCACATTGCTTTTAGGAATAACTTGTAGTACTATCAATACTTCTTACACTACTCTGCTTCTAATTTAAGATGTTCTTCAAGCAGCTCAAGTCAGAAACATAAGCTGAAAATACTTTCATGCATATGTTTGGTGTGTGTCTTTCACACTGACAAATTTTTTCTGAATAAAGTACGACTGTATACATGTGAAGTCTTGTGTTATGGAAAACTACGAACTTGCAACTATTTAGAGTCAAATAGCTGCTTTAATAAAAAAAAAAAAATCTTAATAAAACATCATAGGCAGCACAAACCAGTGTGTGAGTAACATCCTCTGCCAAAAACCAGTAGTGCAGGCTGATATGCAAGCTGAACCATGTCATTGATACCTAGACAACTCTTCAGACAGCTTGAACATTTTAGAAACCAAACTGACAGAACATGAAAGCACAGATGAGATCGCACAGAAGGGAAGGAAGCATACAGATCAGGAGTCACTCTTCATCCACATTGCACATGCAATGACTCAGCAGAGAGTCACTGCCAGCTTAAGTTATCAAATTTATACCTTCTTCAAACTTAGTTTTGCATTTCCCATTCTATTCCCTTAATGCTAAGTCTTGCTTTGAATCTGCCTCCCCAAAATGGGGCAAGCTGCTTTTCAACTCTTCCCTGTCAATTTTAATGCCCCCACCCCTCTTTCTTATTCCTCCAGAATAGGGTAGTAAATCTTCTAAACTATCTATTCATAATGTCCACACTGCCTCATGAACATCAGTCACCATTTGCAAACCTGTATTCATTTTTTAACATAATGAAAGAAACACATAAATCCGGTGTGCACAGTGAACTCAAGGAATGGGAAGTTACCCAGCAAAGGAGCAAGGTGCCGCTGCAGGCAGCCATGCTCTCACGACAGCTGCAGAAGGGGTCGGGGTGCTTCTTCCCCTGAAGCTTTCCTCACAAGATGGCACTAGAATAAATGGTTAGGACAGGGATGCCAGACTGTAGCAGACAGAAACTTCAAAGCAGAACATGAATGTAGCTTGAACAGATGAGTGCCTCCCCTGTTCCTACATGGAATTCAACAAACTGCTGCTGCTTGCCACGTCTGCTGCTGCCACTGCCAATGGCTGCCTGAAGAAAGGAATGCCAGAAACCTGTGCTTTCAAGTGCAAAGTGCTGCACACACACTTGGTGCTCCCACTGTGTGCTCTCTGCCTCAGCAGGTATTTCTAATAGTGTTTCTAGTCAGTACCAGGTGGTTTTGCTTGCATCCATTTTTAATCTCAGGATTTTGAACACTGACTCCATCATTTCTATTAGGGGAGCAAGCACTTCTAAAAGCATTGGAGAGGCAAAGCAGGGGCAGAGAGCCACAAGATGCAGACACACGTGGCACACGCAGCCAGGGCTGGCCACACAGCACGGGTGCCCCTGGGCAGAGCTCAGGCACATTGTCAGCTGGCTTCAAGACACCAGGAGGAGCCTCCACCTTGTGTCGCTCAAGGACTTCTCTTTAAATGACAACTGAAAATTCAGGGGTAAAAATGTTTTCTGCAAGCAAGCAGGCAGGAACTGACAGAACAGGTGTGCAAAGACAGACTCTCACCACAGTTTCTGGGTTCCCAGCTTGCTGGCTCGAAATAGAAACTCAGACCTTGCAGGCATTCAGTCTTAGAGTTTACAAATTTTTATCTTATTACAAAGGACAGGTAGACTTAATAATTGACAAGAGCTTCTAGCCCTTCCTAGCCCTTGTGTCTACTTCCATTAGTGCTTCTCCATTTCTCCTATTCAAAACATACTGAATATATGAAAAAATAAAAATTTCTGTATGAATTCAGAAAGTGAAGAAGTGCTTAGCAGTAAGGAACCCTAAACACCAGTTAACTAGATCTTGCAAGTTGCTGACTCTAGAGCCATGAAAGCCTTCACCTTTATATTAAATCATTACAGCATCTGCAATACTCCTTGGGTTGATGGTTGAGTATATAATTTACACTATGTTTTGGCAAACAGCACTGTGATCTCATCAAAGGATGTTCATGAAATCTAGCTCTGCTCAAAGCCACCAACTATGAAAGTTTAGCCTGAAGAAAGTTACAAATACGTCTCAAGTGGAATATGTAAAAAATGCTCTCAATAGTCTCTTCTGAAGAAAGGACAGTTTTCAGAAAGATAAAAATAGCTTTTTAAGACCTTTTATTTTATATTCACCTATCATGGTCTTTAGCATTTCCAAGCTGAAGCCTCAACTCACAAATCAACCCAATACAGTTAACTCAGACTAAGAAATTGGTTGAATTAATTTTCCTGTCCTTGTAGAGGTTTATTCTTAGATACAGGAGAGGAATAAATGATAGCTTGTTAGAACAACGGAAGCACATACAGATCATATTGGAAGGAAGTCCAACCTAGCAACAGAAGCTTTACATAAGCTACTACAAAATGAAAAAGGAAAAAAAGAAGTAAGCATAAGCACCTGTTTAAATGTGTTAACGCTGCAGAGCAGAGGAGAGACATGTGAGACAGGTATTTCTATTTGACCATAAAGGTTGTGCTGCTTCAAGAGTGTTACCCTGAATATTCTCAGGAGACACAACCTGTCAGTATGCATACTGTATTTCTTCTAAAAATGGATCTGTTGGTGAGTCTTGACTATGTCTGCACGTGACTATGACTTCAGTAAAATTGTAAAGTAGTTCATTTATGTTTATTAGTAAATGGAAATTTGTCAGAGCCAAGCCTCAGGAATCTGATTCTGCTTATACATGGCCAGTGGTCGACTCGTCAGCACCAACAGGCAATGAAATGGACTACAAAGCATAAGTATTTGAGTCTTTTATTTTTCTAAAAGAGCAGAGCTCTGATAGTGCAGCTCAAACTAAACTCCCACAACTGCATCATTAATTTCCCTAGGATAATCTGCCTCTGTGATTTTTAGAACAAATAACAGCTAAGCAAGGAATTCTGCACACCAATAAAACCAATGAGGTTTTACACAGTTCCTCAGTCTTGCCTTTTATTGAGAATTTATTGATCACCTTAAAAGACAAGGGTTATTATATCCCACAGTGTTGCCACTGAGCAAACACTTGAAGCACATTCAACTGCCTGGTGATTTACAGGAGAGCCTAATGGCATCTGCTTCTGCTCAGCTGGCAGCAAACCTTTCTGCCTTCACATTCTTGCCAATATTTGTGTAAAAGCCTTTTTAACACCCCAGTAATTCTGTGTGAAATATGATCTAAGCTTATGATTCATAAAATTGAAAAAACATATTAGAACTCAAAGTGATAACACCAACAAAATAAGACCCTGCTGATTCTTCTGTAAATGGGACTGACATTTTACATGGAAATATCATGTTATAAATAATCCCACATTATAAAATCCTAACAGTATCTTACTGATTCTTTTTAAAAAACAACTGTTGTTAAGAAATATTTTAAATCAAAAAAGTTAAAATTAACACTATAATAATATTTCATCAATAACTGCATCAAGAAGATACAACAGAAAGAGTTTTAGGGTCTCCAAACTTCAGAATGCATTTAAAAAAAAAAAAAAGGGGGAGGGAATAGAGAAAGAATTTTTTCTCCCTCTTCAAAAGTTTACAAGTTATTGAAAAACTAAGACTTACTTGTAAATGAGAAATAAACAGAACAGGGCAAAGATCCTTCAAAAACTTCACTGCTTGAGAAAAATATGGACCAATTTGGAACTCTTCATGCATTGCTACACTTTGAACCAGTATGCAGAGCTTTCAGGCTAAACAGGACCATGCTTGGGATGGCAAACTTAATGCAGGATTCTCTTATGCTCAGCATTAAATGGTAACGAACATGGCAATGACAAGGGAGGAATTTCTTACAGCCAGGAAACAAATGTTTAGGGAGGTTAATGGTCTGCAGTCCTAACAGATGTCATGTCACTGACTCATGTTTTGGTGCTGGTAGCAGGCAAAGGCTGCAGTGCTGAATGACACCTCTCAAAGGTTAACCTAATCCTAGACAGGAAAAAAGCATCAACAGCAAAGAAGTGTTGCCTTTAGTTACCTACACATTTCCGACACAAACGATGGATTATGTTTACAAAATCAAGCCATTATTTTCTACTAACCATGCCAATTTTAGGAGAACCTGAAGACATAGGAAGGAAGATCTGTCTGTTCTATGTTTCCTGAAAATTGTATATTCTGGTTTTGGCTGGGTAAAAAACCTGTTAGTTGTTTGTGCAATACAAAGGTAAGGCTTCACATTATTATAAAGTGGAGGAAGACTTTCCTCCAAGGAATGAAGGCCACTTCATAAGGACTTTTCAAAGACTTCAAATGAAAAGAAATGCTTCCGCAAAGCTCCACATGTGAGTTAGGAAGTCCACCCAGAAACAGAAGGCAAGCAGGGTACTAGGCAGGCTTTGAAGAAGTCAGCAATGTTCAAGCAGTAATACAGTCTAGGTTTTTCCTTTATTTAGATTATTCCAGCTCTTCCCTACCCTCTTTATACTAAGTGAAAAATGGTCACCTGCAAAATATTAACCAAATGTCCCTCAGCATAATTTAGTTCAGAAATTTCCATCTCTCTCTGCAGGACCCCCTCTTCTCTTATACTACTGTCACTCAAAGTAGACATAGGAGTAGGTGCTGTGCTATAAATCAGATCACTGAAATTATCTAGGTTGAACAAAAAAAGCTTGCAGGCCAAACAAGGTAATTGCTGTAGAGCCTGTTTCTACAGACAAGTGAACTAGCATCAATCAAAAAGTGGTAAGTTGCCACACCAGGTATCAAGAGCTCAGGAGCTTCCTAAAATCACCACTGGGGCCAAAGAAAATGAATCATGTGACTATGCCCATAGCAGAACTTGAGACTGTGGAAGCCTCCTAACACTTCTAAGCACATCAGTAACTCTATGCAAATCTCAATGTTCACTTAAAGGAAGGATTTCAGACATTTTTTTTTAGTTATAACTTCATTGGAAATCATGCACTTTTTTTGTTTCCCTAAAGAACATACTTGAGAGCAATCAATTTTTTTTTTCATTTTAGCATGCAGCTAGCCTCACTGGAATCCATTGTCTGGTCTGAGCAGAAAAAAAACACAGAACCTTGTCTACAGAAAGATTAGGAAATAATGACCATAAATTTCAAATTTTTGCCAGTGACAGAACTTAAAACTTTAATATAAAAACTTCTTTAAACCAACACTAAGAGACAACTAAGGAATGACACATACCTTATCTACTGGCAGGAAGTCATTTTCAACTTCTATTGATCTTGGTCGTAGCTTTATGGGTTTATCTTTGAAAATATCTCCAAAGCCAACACCTTTGACTTTTTTGGGTTGGATTGTCGTGCCTCCATTGGCTCCTTCTGACTTTGTACTGCAGGAGTCACCACCATCACTCTCAGAGCCTGTGGCGTCTTTTAGGCCTGTGAAAAGGAGGGAGGAAATAAAGTGTGAAGCTTGCTATTTTCAGATTGGATTGTGACTGGAAAATGATCCCTCCCACCATCCTCTCAAGGAAAATGAAACCACAAGAAACAGGTAGAGAAGATGCTTTCTGTGCCATGCACTCATTTTTGACTCTGAAAAATGACTTTATTTTATCACACTGGTGTACTGGTTAGAAAGTACGCCAATCCACAAATCCACAAAACATGCATACTCCAGTATCAAAACTTCTCAAATGACAATGGTGATTCCTTAAGTACCAAGAAAATCCTTATTCTTCAAGCAAAACCTCTTTGGAAGAGACTTCAATAAAAGAAAGAGTTAAATTCAGCTGTAAGGCCCCTATCGTATAAAGCCACCTAAAGCTAACAAGCAGTCAGATCAGGCACGCTGTAACCTTAAATCTGTGTGACTCAAGCCAATTATGCAATTAGTATCTTAAGCTACATTACCTAACTGGGAAATATAAAGCTGAAAGCTGTTCAAACAAATTTGCAATCAAATAAGCTGCATAATATGTTCCCTGCTGAAAATTAAACCTCTCTGCAGCACAGACAGCCTCATAAGAAAAGCACCCATGCACACTCTCCTCTAGGAATATAACAAATCAAAACTGATGTTCTGATTTGCATTACTTCTTTCAGTGAATAGGAAAATTTATCTGCATTTATCTGAAAATATCTGCTGCTCGAATAGCAGAGGCCACAGATGCAATAAGGTGATGTTTCAGCCACTTTACAGAAGGGTGCAGCATCAGGTCAAACAGCCACTAGAAGCAGAAGTGACCCACTGAAGTTTCCTTCCCTAGACCACTTAAATCTGTAGCCCTACATTAACTGTTTCCAGGAAAGCCACAGCAATTGCTGATACTACAGCACTAATTCTACTTAACAATAAGAAGCTCAAATCCTCACATTTCCCTAACAAGCACTCATGATGTCACAGATGTGGATCTTACAAGTCAAAGGAAGAAGAATTTCAAACAAGCTTTTCTTCTTAATCACTTTTATACCAAGGTTGACAAAGTGACTGCAATTGATTTTCATCATAAAAGACTGACAAACAGCTACAGAGGTACAGATGAACCACAGAAACCAGTGCAAGTCCTAAGGCCTCCAGGTACACCTTCATGATCCAGGATGTGAGAGGCTCATCTATTCAATGGGCTAAGACCAGGGTGCTGCTAGGAAATGAAATCAGGAATTATGTTCCAGATCAGGACTTTTAGCCAAAAAAAAAAGGACGTGATATGCTACCCAACAGAAATTTTCTGTATCTTTAACATGAAAGGAGTATGAAAGCAGAATTAGAGAAAGTTCCCAACTAGAAACAATCAGAAAGACTACAGACTAAGCAAAATACTTTGGCCCTCTAGCCTCCTGAGTGGCTGCCACACCTACTGTTGAACATCAGCAACATTTCTATTTCTTCAGATATTCAGTTCAATTCAAATAACACTGAACAAGTTATTTTTTCCATAAACTGTGCAGGATTGCAATTTAAATGAATATTAATAATTATATTACAAAAATTTTCTTAAATATGCAAAAGTATTGATTTCTTTACGTTTTATTTTTATCAGAAGGGCCTGGGAGAAAACCTCAAATCTGGTTAATTATCGTTTTTATTGTGGTAGTTAGAATGGTAGCATGCCTACCATCAGTAAAGTAAGTCCTGCGTGATGCTTCTCTTCCAGACCTCAGGAAATCAGGGAATTTAAGCACAGACTGCGATGCTGCTTGGTGCTCTGGAGGGCAGGAGAGGAGTGCTTATCCAAAGCAGAGCCATTGCACAGTGTTTCCAGCAGAGGCACTCAGAGATGCAAGGGTAAATCAGGCCAGACAGGTATAAATCTCCTTGGGCAGTGTGGCAAGATCACTGCCCCTTTCTTGTTCCCTGCCCTTGCTCTGACTTGGGCAGTAACTGAAGAAGCTCTAAGTTCTACCAGCTGGACCTTCTCCAGCTTTGCAAATTATCAATCACTGGGGCTCTGGCTGAGACAGAAGCTAGAACCAACTTTATTTACCAGTTCTAACTGCAAAGACGATGGACAGTAATTGACTATACTGACTATAAAACATCCACAACTCAAAAAACACGAACAAATTGTAGTGATTGTCATCTTTTAGCTGAACAAAATATCTTGATATGGAAAATTACCCTCTGGCAAAAGTTTCTACTGTCATCCTTGCCAAAATCTCAAACTATTCTGTGATGAAGTGAAGAAGCAGCGAAGATACCTCCCTCCAGAAGTAAATGATAAGAATCCATGACTGCTCTTAGCCACTTCCTGAAATGAACAGGAAAACTACTCTTAAAATAGGCTATTAGAATAGATTTTCTGCATTCCTAATTGTGGAAGAAGAAGATCTGGTGAGTGGATGGAATTAAAATATGAAAGTAATTGTGAGAATTACTCAACAGGTCTCACATGGACTTCAGATCTTTGAAGTTTACATGGAAGAAAGATCAGAAACCTCAAGGGTATCCAAAAAGAATAAAGCTTTTGTTTTTTTCTGGGTCATCAGTTGTTTTCCATTATGACATTTTCAGCTTTTATGACCATTCCTTTGTGATGAGACATCATACTTTGTATCAGAAGCTTCACCTCAGGCTCACAGCTGATTTCCCAAGCATCACCCCATCTGTGCTTGATGAAAACCCAAGAGTTTTATGTTCTCTATACTGCCACAGAGCTGTCTCACTATACAATCCTCAAAATGAAAGTGACATAGGAAATAACAGCATTGCTTCTTTTTCTTTTTTTCTTATTTTTTTTAATGAAGACAGAATGAAGTGTGGCCTCTCCAAACTTAATTGCATTTGAGTGACGAGATACAAAACTCCTTCAAAGTTAAAAAGAGTTCTTCTAGATCAGCTGGGAAAATTACCTAATTTAATTATTTTTGACTGACCCAAACTGAGGAGCTCTCTGTACTTAACTAAATAAATCAGTAAGAATAAAAGCCCTGCTTGTGCTCTTATCACAACATGACTTGGGTCTAGAGACAAAGGGGACAAAAGAGAACTGTATGCAGTGGAAACTGTAGAACAAAACAGATAAAGTGAAGATCTGCGGCAACATTAAGAAAGAATAATGCATTGCTTGAGTACAAAACAGTCCTGCAGAAAATAGTCTAACATGCTCTTACTATTAAAGACATGCTAAGGACACTCTCTCTTACCTTCTTGTCCAGGTATATGAGATACACTCTTCTAATTTGGACAGAGAAAGAACTTGGAAGCAAGGATTTGCAGCACTACGCCCCTTGCCTGATAAATTCTCTCCTCATTTATTTTTTCATTGGGTTATTCCCTGATATAAATATATATATATATATATATATATATATAATATATATATATATTTAGTGTGTGTGTGTGTGTGTGTGTGTGTGTGTGTGTGTGTGTGTGTGTGTGTACAAATAGATATGTGTGTACGTGTGTGATAAATTTGTGTGTGTGTGTATATATTTACTGGCAATTCTCTCAGTACACCTGCAACCCGGCTCAGGTGATCTTTCCTCTTAAAACCAGAAAACTGTTCCTCTTCCAGATGCAATTTTTTTTCCCCAGCTTTTCATGGAATTTTTTGCCACTACTTCAAATAGCTTACTGGCAGAACACAGCTGGCTGGACAGTTTCTCCAAAGGATAAATGTAGCCCACAGACGCAGCTGGGATTTAAGCAGGAACCCAAGTGACACAGACTGTCAGATTATGAATTTTAAGTATGAAATTTTCTTCATGAAGAGCTACAGCTATCAGGGAGGTCAGGCTGCTAAATGAACATTAAAAACGGGGGAGAATTTCAGTGGTCACAGTCCCCCTCTCTGCTGACCAGCACACCCACTCAGCCTGAAACAGCCACAGTCCATCACAGCGAGGGACGAGCACAGGGTGAGGCCAGCAGCTCAGCAGACAGAACAGGGCTTGCTTGTAAGCCCAGCTATTAGGTATTTCAAATAAAGCCAATATAGGATAAAAGCTAAAGTAGTCAGGCCTCTCACTAATTTTTGCTACCTTTTTTTTTTAACAGCAACTTCTCTAGAAACTGTCAGCTCTCTGTCAGCATTTGGAGAGCTGACAAGCTAAGAACATAACATCAATAAGGTGCTCACTAACATGCTTACTATCACATCAGTCTTAATAAAAGGAAAGTTTTTCAGAACTTTAATATATCTCAGGACATATTTATCAAGTCTTTTGGGAGTGTCACTTCAAATTTCTGGCTCTATAAACAAACCCACTATTCTTTTACCTAGATTTATTGCTGCTGAATCATCTGTAGCACCACAAGGTAGAGCTCAAATCCAAGCACTGTTTGCATTTTTCTAGTAAGTTCCTCACTGAAGTCTGAAGAAGGGCAGCATCACCAGCAAGAAGTTAAAATTCCCAGGGGCCAACTGTTTCCAGCTTTTGGCTGGAACAAGATATGGGTCTACAGCTTTTTAAAAACATTCAGAATTTTGATTCTTTATTGATTCATGCTCCTTACAAATGCAAGCTCATTTAGTATTCATGAAGATTTAATTTTCTCAAAACTGTCTGGAGGAATTTCACACTTCACACATTTTTTCCTCTATGGGTATATAAGAGAGATTAATTTTCTCAAGACATTTCAAATACACCACACTCCTGCTATAGCAGTTACAGGTCTTTTGAAAGCAACATTCTGAAATGTACCAAAACAGATTAGCTCAAACAGGAATTAAAAAGAGACCACAACATCAGACTTAATTCAGAAACGGCCTCTCAAAGCTGTGCTGGCATCAAACCAGGATTCTAAATCAGAAAGATAGTTAGGGATGATAAAGGGCTGTGTAACTAAAGCTGTTAAAACAAAAATAAACAGCTGTGGTAAAATTAACTCAATTCAAAGCAGGAAACAAATTGTTTCTAAATAGCTTAAAATGGCAGGGGAGAAAAGGAAATACATTCTAAGTTTACAGTGCTTTCTATTTTCAGCTATTATTTGGCAATTTAATTTTTGTTCTTTATTCTGCATTGTTCTCTCTGCTGACAATTTATGGCCCTGGGCAAAAGACAGACCACTCTTACATGGTAAAGGCCATTGGTGTCCTGGCCCTCTAAGCATTGCTCAGCTCTATTGAGTGATGGAAAGGTCACCTGTTCAGAGGCACAGACCTGAGATGATGCAAAGGATCTCCTGATTGGTAAGGCAGCCAGAGAGAAAAAGTGTCAACTGTGTTTAATAGAACAAAGAAATTTGTAAATGAAGCTTATTGAGTTTTTTTGCTTTTATGGAAGGTAAAGAAGGCAAGGGGAAACATGTCCTTTCTATTTAGAGAATGACAGCATGGAACGCCCGGGTGACCGATCTGAATGACAAAGGTGGTGAAGTTATACATGGTAATTGCAGTAGATGAGACAGGAACTGTCCTTCTTCCTTTTCCTCACATACTGGCGAACACAGAACAAATACCCACATCCTATAAGGTATTAGTCTGGAGCTTGCTTTCCATCAAAATCCTATATTTTGTTGAAGCCATTCCCAACAACATTCCAGTGTCATTAAAAAATCAAAACCAGAAAATGAAATTGAATTCTAAATACTACTGTTGAAGAAAGACATGTTGATTCTTCTTAGTCTAAAAATTAATAAATTCATGCTTTCAGAACACAAATTTATGCTTTTTTACCAAGAGTGATTATACATGTACAAATAGCTGAGGCAGACTATCTCAATATTAGTAATTATTTGTTATTCTCAGTCGTTCCTTGAAAAAAATTTAACAGTGTCAGCTAAACATTTTGTCATTTGCTTTCAACATATTCATTTTTCTTTGCATAACAGTTATTGCCACATAAGAAATACCCAAGATTTCTGTGCTTGCACAAGTGGTCATGCAAGGGGAAGGGGAGCGTTGCTGGCCCCACGTAGCAGCATGCACTGAGGGCGGTGCAGCACGAACATCCTCTGCAGCACGAGCACAGAGCCATCAGGACAGAGCTTGGGGCCTTCCCCACCTCCCCAGCCACCTCCCCGAGCACTGTGCGAGCAAACAGGAACAATCGTTTGTTCAGGAGCTCTACCACTGTAGACAACCACTGTCCTCTTCATTTGGGGACTACTTTTTTCACCACCCTCACCAAGTACGGGCACATGGTATTAAATGTGGAAAGAGAGGTAAGCCACAGCCAATAGAGTTCTTTACCTCCCACTCACCAACCATTGGTCTTTTGTGAAACTCAAGGAAAAACACTTGGTAGTAAGAATCCAAATCAACAAAAGGATTTAACATTTCACCCCAGTCAACATACTGTTTCCACACAGAGCCCCCAATCCCTTGTCATCTGTACATTTGTTCTCCAGCAAATAGGATGCTTATTTTTAATCATGAAAATTTCCCTCCCCCAATTTTATAATTTTTCTTTCTCGGACATTATTTTTCATTGCAGCATCTGTAGCAGTTGAGTATTTGATACAAGCTCTTTTTTGCAAGCAAATTGTGACAAGGTGAGGTGAAATACAAAGTTGTAACTGTCCTCTCTTCAGGACTGTTAAAATCCACATTCAGGTTTCTCCTTTAACTTTGTTCACATTCTGACACTCCTAAAAGGGGTTTACAACATCATAAATAGATTAGCCATATTGATTTCTCGTAACTCTGACCAGCCATAATTCCTCAAGAATTAAGGGGAGTGGGACAAAAAAAAAAAAAGGGTAAAAAAAAAAAAGAAAAAAAGGGTAAAAAAAGTTGGTGAAGCAATAGAAAACACAAAACACAATCAAGGTTACTCACGAATGTTTCTGTTTCAACGATCCTGATCTTCTTCCATTATATCTAATAGCTATTACTGACAGCATTGTGGATCCACATATAAGGAAAGAGAGGTAAATATTTGTCAAATCAAGCATTTTATCTGCACTGGTCCTCAGTTATTGCATCTTTGAAGAAAAAGAAAGCGAAGCAAGAAAGAGAAACTAAATCAGTGAAAATAAAAAAATTAGAAATCCAAGAAGCATTGTTCATGGAGGTGCAAGAGAGTTGCAGGATGAGAGAAAAGAGAGCTGTCATCAACAAAATGACAAGTTTTTGGTAGCTGTGTGTCTCTCTTCACCCAGCATATGCAGTAGCAAAGATTTTCTGACAGCAGGTGGATGAGCAGAATGCCAAAGGAGCTGGAATTGTTGCTGAGCAGAGCCTGGCATACCTCATGACCAAGAAAGCCATGTCAGCATATAAAGGCCAGGCCGGGTATTTCTGCAGGAGACAATCTTGCATATTTCAGTGGAAGGTATCTCCAGAAGCAGCGACTAATCGAACAGCTATTACAGGCCTTGGTTAAGTAAGAAAATTTCTTTTAAACACAGCAGCTGGAAAACGGCTTTCAAAATAAAAGTGTTTAGCACTGAGCATGTGTTTGTGAAGTAAAAGCTCTAAGCTTGATTACAAAGCTGAGCAACACTTCATGCAACGTGATACAGGTGAATCCAAGCATCGCCTAGGCATAACTAATCTAAAGTTATGAACTGACTCCAGCTTAATTTGTGGAGAAATCAGCAAGCTGAAATTAGAACAGCTATGAGTTGTTTTAACCAGACATCCTTAAATGAAAACGCTTCTGTGGAATGTCTTCTCCAAATGGTTTTCACTGGAGACATAAGCTCATGGATATTTACCTAAAAGTATGGACCACAGAGGAGATATGAAATGGGAGGAGCTGACTGCACCATCACTCGGCTTGTTCAGGAAGAGCATGGTGAGTAAGATTGCAGGAAGTGAGCTGTAAATAGATGGAGCAGGGAGAGTAAGGGACCCTCCTTTTGGTGTGTTAGTTTAGGCAAGAGCATCTCTGATAGTAACAACAGTGCAAACCCTTGTTTTGTTTTAATACTTCCTCAGATGACCTGATTTTGTGTATTATCCATTTCTCAGTCCCAGTTCCAATGCAAAAAGCAACAAACAGACCATAAGTGTAGCTGGATACCTAGCCCTGAGATGCAGCTTTATGAGAAAGTAACACACCCTGCAGCATGGGAAAACATGCAAGTATCAACCAAATGCCAATGGAGGTAGAATTAAACTTCCAGGTAAACCAACTCCAGGTAGTATAAACAGACATCTTTTATCAGCTTTAAAAACAAAGTTTAGATGGGTGTTTGCCCAGAGCAATGTGAGACAATCTACTGTGGCATAAGCTGTCTTCTTGCAGCTGCTTATCAAGCTTTCCTCTAGACACCCATCCAATCCTGCACTCTGAAATCAGTTTGATGCAATTTCTTTTCTTTGATATGGCACAACCATGGGCCAGTATGATTAACAAGAAGAACTAAATGCAGAGCTGTAGCACAACTGGAAAGGTGAATTAATTCCTCCTGGCTTCAGTAATGCTTATTTCAGCTGACTTGAGAAGAGGGGAAGGATGATTTGGCCCTTAATGAAAAACAGGCTGGGCATGGAGAGCAGGTTTTGGGAAACTTTGAAAGGTAATGTTAGGGCAGCTCTACTCAGTAAGATTGTGAAATTAAAGGCTCCAAAGGCAGCCTGATTTGAAGATTCATCTTAAAGTCTGAAGTGAAGCATACTGGAAATTAACTTCATAAATCCTTATGTTCCTCAGATGGGTGAATTAGAGGACATGATGGTCTAAGAATTCTGCAAGAAGCATGAAATTTGAGTGATCAATAAACAGTCATGGAGATATAAGGTGAGAAACAGCACAAAAATCTGAAGATTGCCAGCCACATGGTATGCTCCAGCCAGAGCTTGTGAAGGGCTTGCTGGGAGCTTGCAAAGAGCTGTAAAATGAGTTCTGGTAGACAGGGAGATAATTTTCCATAAGGAAAGACTCAGAGCTGCACACATTCACAAAGATTTTTGTTCAAAAAAAGGATTAGATTTGTTAAGAAAAGAAAAAAAATAGGTGTAAGGGCAAATACCAGAATAGAATAATGCCACTTCAAGTGGTTCATCCTTTGCTGTCAACATGCATGACGGAAGTCCTCAGAGGCAGAAGACCAAACACTCCTACCCATCAAGGAGGAAGAAGGGCAGCACAGCATGGAACCTCTCAAGAGAAAGCTCTCTGGGGTAAAAGCAGATGCAAAGCTAGCACAACATCCTGTTCACCGGAAGACAGGACTGAACACTTTGCACTCAGTCACACCAAATGTGAATATCTTAGCTAGATTTCTCCATGAGGATAACAGGTGGAAGGACAGATTTCTGTCTTCCTTGCTTCCTCTGTCTTGCATCTGATACAACCATTCTCTCTTTTTCTGTATTACCAGGGCAGTAAAAGAACAGGAAAAGCAGGATGTGCCCTTCTTTTAAAAAGCAGAAGCCAAAAACTTGAACATGAAATGAAAATAGCTTTATATCTTTTACTCTCCTTGGCAGAAAAAATGTATCAGCCAGAATGCTGTGAGTAATAACTGTCAAAGACAGAATGCCAAATGAAGAGCATGCAGTAAAAATAAATTTTTAAAAATCACCAAAGAAAGAAAACTTCAAACAAACCAAACCCCAAAATATCTATTAAGAAAAGCAAAGCACACTTTATGAGTTCGACGATCACAATGGGAACTTTAAGAGCAGACGGACTTTTAATTCAAAGATCAGTGGTGATTATCAACAGTCATCTCGTTTCAGGGGGCAAAAGTGGCAAGACTAAGTGGTCTTAGATTCAATCCACAGCTGAGACCAAAACATCCAGTGTAATTGACAATTTACAGTAGGCTTATACACAGACATTGTGTAAACACAGAACACACATGCACAGGAGGAACAGGAGCATTCTCAGTGCATTAAGGCTGGGCAGTTCAGCAGCAGCAAACTGACTTCAGCTTACAGACAGATATATGCATGTAGAGTAGCTGTAAGTGGGTAGCAGTGGCACAATTTACAAGTGTAGATAAATCAAACAAGTTCAGAGGACTGAAGCTATTGCTTGATGATTTTGAAACACACTCACTGTTATAACGTCTGTAGCTGTCAATCTTTGCCGGTACCACTCTGTACAGAATTGTCCCTTCAAAGGCAGATTTTCCTGACAGCAGGCAAGAGAAGGAAAGACAAAAAAAGAGAGAAGGGGCAGGGTGGGGGTAAAGAGATCGAATGATGGTAAAAAGAAGGGAAAGGAAGAGGTTTTAATCTGTATTTTCAGTCACTGACATTTAAAAGTCTCATTAGCAAAATGACGAGAACATTAACAAACATATCTGATTGTACATGAAGTTAAAAGATTCTTACTGCATGTATGTCAGATAACAGAATCTCATGATTTTGCTAAAGATGTTATTTACAATGTCCAACAGAATGCACTCTTCTTAGGTTTGGTCTCTTGTCCATCCAGTTGTGAGAGTTGCAAATAAATTTTTTTGTCTGTTTTATGCAGCCTTGCACAGGGAAATCCTGAAAAAATATTATTATTGCAATGCTATACTCACGGTGGCCCAACATTCCTGAGGCAGATATAGTGCACTTGAACAAGCTCAGCTGACATCCAAACATGGCATGAAATACTCACATCTCTTTAATGTACCAGAATCCTGTGAGCATCAGAAATACTGTGTCTTTCTTTCTAAGATGATTTATTGGAAATATTTTGGACATGAGAAAAATACTCAGTAGAAAGGATAGGACACTAAAACCTGAATAAATCTGTTTTTCAGCTAAAAGCTTAATCAGGTGTGACTTGGAATTGACATTAAGAAAACCAAAATTCTAAAATTAAGAGGGAAAACAGCAAAACAACAAAGACCAAATCCCACTTCTCATCTTAGATATTTAAGATAATATTTTTATTACAAAAGCCATTAATTTATTTTTTTCATTGCTACTGAGAAAGCTCATGCTCTGATAATTAGGACATCAAATTCAACTGAAGATAAAGGCATGGGCAGCTGAAGTGTCTTGTGTGTCAGGTTTAAAAACCCTGGCAAGTCCAAGAATACACCAATGCCAGCTTGTTCCCAATCTCCCCTAGGTATACAATCTCAAAAATTGGTAAAATTCTTCAGTAAAATTTTATAGCAAAATAGCCAGTATATGTGAATTGTCCCAGCCCAGAATCACACCCAGTTTGGTACCAAAAATGTGCAGGATATTTTTCTCCTGTATATCATCCTGTTGGACTTTCAGACAATGAAAAGCTGTATTTATTTATATATTATAAAAAGCTGATTCTTTGTTTAGTTCTTTGCAATTTAATTAATAACAAAATGTTTTCATTGCCTCAGTTTTATGTATGTAATGAGGAAGTAAAAATGCTACAAATCCATCTTTACACTTTCTTTTTACAAGATGCCATTAAAAGAGTGTTATTAAAACAGTCAAACATCAACCCACTGCTAAGAGAAAAGTAAGTTAAGTTAAGTTAAGTTAAGTTAAGTTAAGCTTCATGACACTGTGAAGAGCCAGAGAGACAGTAATGGAAATCTAAAGTTTTAAGAACTCAAAACAGAGGAGGATGCCTGAGTGAGTCTGAGCTGATGAGTCTGTCATCAGTTCTAACTCCAACAGCCAGGACTTTTCAAGGGCCATCACTAACAGGTTATAAAAATAGTTGATAAATACCATGAGGCCCAGCTGTACCTTAGAGAACACACATCAGAGACAGCAAGATACAAAAGGCCACCTTTCAATGCTGTCATGACACTGCTGTGAACATACTAAATGCTTTTTGAAATAACCTCCTCAATGTTAAATTGTGATTATCTCAAATAGAATTTTTTGACTACATATCAACTTTTTGCTTCTCAACAGGCTGTATTGACAATACATATACTGCAAGAAGCGGTATTGAAAATGGTCTTAAAATTAATACTGTATATCTGAGAAATATGGAAAATAGTCTTATAATCCATGTATCTAATAAAGTATTAAACAGATAATGCATACTACCTGTTCATACTGTAACAGCTGGCCCAAGAAAAGCAGTTTTTTAATTTAAGAGCATGCTTTAAAGGACAAGGAACTGCTGTTTACTCTTGGAGTACCTGATCCTGGTCTGTACTTGCATTCCAAAATACGCCTTGAAGACAAGAAATTTGGCAATCACCTTACAGCTGGGACAAATACTTTAAAATCAAACAAACAACCCCCCAGATATTTTGATCTTGCAACAGTCTTGCTTTCCAGCCTGCTGAGCACACACCACTGAGGGAGGCACAGGTTCCCAATCCTTTCCAAATATGAGGCAAGCTAAGTCACACAGCCGGGATTCAGAAATATTTGGCACTTCCAAAATTAGCCCCAGGCATTTTCAAAAAAAGGAAATTTTTGCTCTGAACAAGCTTCTGAGGTTAGTTTATGGCAGAGCATGAAAAGAAATCAAGATAATTTCTTCTGGCTCTTTACTCTGATCTGCCATAAAATTTACATGGACACAACAAAGCCAATAAAATCAGACATTTTTTTCTCCATTGGGGCTGATACAGATTGTAACAGAAGGACAGAGAAATATGGGGGTTTATTAACTTTATTCTTAAGAAGCCAAGTTATGTAATTTTTCTCTTCTGTATTTCTTTCACTTTGAGTCCACCAAAATTACATTTGCCCTTCAAAAATTCTCTCTATAGATGGTCAGTAAAATGTGATTTAAAAATCAAATTTAACTAAATTTAACCAAGACATTAAATTTAATTATTAACTTAAAAAGACTCGTGTGTTTGCACAGTGCCGGTTCTCCATCCTTTTTACAAGCTGGGCTGAACAGTTCAAGTCTGATGCTCAAGATTGCAGAGCCAAACCCAAACCCTTTCTCAGCTCTCTAAATGCTGAGCAATACCTCAGTGGCTGTCCAAGGTCTGAGTTCAATGCCTGGGTACACCTGCCCACCCAGGTGCCAACTTCATAATCTAGAACTCATATTCAAGGTTTCCACCTTGCAAAGTCCTGTGATACGGGAGTATTTAAAGTTTCCAGAGAAACAAGAAGGAGTTAGTGCAGATTTAAGGTGCTGTCACATCTTGTCACCCATGGAGGAAGGAGCTGATCTAGAGGCATGAATACACACCTTTTTGAGATGTAACCCAGAACATTTCAACACAACTGCTAACCTGATGGCCAAATCTTCCAGGGTTTACTTGTTAATTTTTTATTTTACTATGTTTTCATACTAAACATGGAATGAGACTATAATTCCTAGTCTGTTGTGTAAACTTCTGAAATTTTTTCAGTCTCATTACAGACGTTTTCAAATCGTGTGAGCCTGAATAGAGCCTCAGGAAGCACTATGTGTTAGAGAGCAACAGCTGTATCAATCAATAAACCATATACAGAAAAAATTGAATTAATGTATAATTTCCTATAATTCTCCTAAGGGAATGCAATTCTTAAAGGGATGGTTTTACTTGAAGAAAAAATAAATAAAAAACCATTAAAATCCCCATAACAATCTCAGCATTCCTTAAGTCATTGTTTCTCTCTCAGGAGGTTTACAGTCTTCTTTTGTTTTATAGGTATATCTAACAGCTCCTCATCTTAGATAGCCACAAGGCTCCTCCAAAGAATTAAATTAAATACAAGAAAGAAGGAAACCCATCTGCCACCTACAGTTACCTTCAATTTATTTAAAGAGACAAAACCAATATTTGTGTTACTGCTGTCTTCTCCACATGTGTCACAGGTTTGTGTTCCACTGACAGTCAGAACCAGCACACAAACCCAAGCCTGAACAAAGCATGGGCCATAATGGACATCAAGAGTTAATGCTTTGGGGCTGTTTTTGCACACTCCAATGTATGTTTTTGTTAAAAGACATTTTTAGGATGCTTATTATGAAGCATGTATTACCAAATTACCTGGGGAGACCATTCATTCATATAGAAAAAATTGGGATATTCCATCCTGAACAGTATCACCTACCTTGTTCACTTATATAGTACCTAACACTGCAGATTCCAGAGCAGAGGCTACTCTAAACAATTAGCTCTTCCAAGACTCACTGTGTTTATAATGAACATAATTCATGATAGCATATACAGGTTATAGAAAGCAGTTTGCAATCTCACTGAAAGGTGCATCTTCACTTAATGCCCTTTCTCCCCCTCCATCACATTAAAATTTTAAAGTATTTTCATTCCAGTCTGAAGGAATGTTACATTTCAATATCTTGAACAGCACCGACCACATAACTAGGTCACCAGTGCACATTTACACATGAAAATGTAGTCCATTACAAAAAATTATAAAACATATTCCTAATTTCAAAAGTTAGGATTTTCAGGATCTTCTTTCTGTGGTATGGAATAAGGGTGACAAATTTGCCTTAAGTGGAAAAAGAAGAAAGAATAATTTTCTACCTCTTATTGACAGAGTAAACTACAAAGGTTTCGGTAAATTTCAGCTGAAATCAGCTTACAAAGATCTTGGTAGTCCTTTGACTTCTGCTATTTCAGAGATCTCAGGAGAACACTACATAGCAATGAACATCTGTAGTGCTAAAATTAAGAAGACCTTGGCAACCATTGTGGAATTAGCCTGAAATATGCAAACAGAATTGACTACTTTTTTTTCTTCTCTGAAGATTCAGCTCTGATCACTGAATTAGGGAAAAAAGAAAGTAATATCTGCTTGAAGAACATAAAAAACATGAAGACCAACAGCTTTCCATTTCATGTAACAGCACACTTTTGGATCAGGTTACTCTCCACATGAAGTTATAAACAGGACAACCCACTCCCCTGATTATACTATTGCAAACTTAGTTACCAAACATGCTTTTCACCTGCAGCAGTACTGGCCCACTGTAAATGAGAGAACAAAGTCCATGTCCCAGTTCTGGCCTTTTTCCCTTTGGCTGCTGGGGCAGTGGGTGTCGGAGGTGATAGAAACATGCTCAGCACCTGGAGGGAAAAAGTGCTGCATGTCCCACACCAGTAATTATGAATCCTTAAATCTACTGGAGTTGTCATAGAAAGCATGGCACTTTAATCCCTCCACTTTAAATAAGCCACTTTGTAGATGTTTGGCTACTTTCCATGTCTAAAGACCAAAAAAAATCCCTTGTCATTAATTTTGAAATACAAATGCAGTCATCATCATTGCCTTCTTTCTCCTTAGTCTGTTGTGGCTCAGCAAGTCTTACACAGCTCAGAGAGCACTGACAACATTTCAACTCAAGTAGCACTGCAGGTATACATAAATCATCATCATCTGTCCCTTTCAGCATAAATTAAGAGCATGGCATTCAAAAACACTTTCAAGCAAGAGATAAGAATGTGCTATCCTATCAATGTGATATGAGCTAAAGACACAGACATACATACAGAACATCAGTAATAAGTTTTTCCTTACTTGACTTTATGTGCTCCTCCTGTGCTATTCCAACATCATCAGAATCAGAGAGTTCCTTTATGAAGTTGGAAGGAAACATGCCAGTCTTTCCATTAAGGATACCTTCCCACCAGCCTTCTTCCACCTGCACCGAGACAAAACCAAGGGAGGGTTTTACATAAGCAACACTCTACTGAGTACCATTATGTACATTCAATAAATGACAGTAATAACTCAGAATAGTTTATATTAATTAATTTCAGGTATAAGGGGCACTTGGCATAGGCTCCAAGCCAGAACACCTCTTTTTTTTTTTTTTTTCATAAGTGAAAACGAGAGATGCATGAACCCATCTGTAAATGTCAGCAGTGCTGATAGCAGTCAGAAACATGGACAAGCATTAAATAAAAGGATAAAAGAGCAACTACAGAGCACACAGTGTCTCTACATTTCAATTTTTATGGATATCCATTCAATCAGTAAATTTTCCGTGCACACTGTATGGCTATTCAAGACCATCTTAATCGATGTAATTTGCAGATTCTGTTTGAATTCCCTAATAATCAATGGTGAAAGAGAAACACCTACAAAGGGCAACTCAGAGAATCTAATTTAGGTGAATTAATGTAAAGTAAACATTCTTGCCTTCCCCATCAAAATTGGAAATTTTGTATTTTAAAAATTAAGAATGCAGCTACACCATTCATGTGAAAATGTAAGAAACCTGTGGAGAAGAAAGAACAGTACTAATGCATGTTTGACTCGAGATTTACAAAGAGGTACTGAAATACATAACAATGACAGTGCCAGGAGGAGGAGGGACTACCTAGACAAAACCCAGGAGAAAATATCACTTTAAAATTGCAAACTCCCTCCTCTATAACCCATCCAGGATTGAGTGGCAGTGAAATGACAGCCCTTAGAAATGTCTTTAGGTTATAATGGCACAGCAAGAAATTACTGATTATATGCATCAGCTAAACACACCCTTGATAGATAAATGTTCTTCATCTGTCAGACATTGTCCCTTCACTAAAATTATGACAGAGGAGGACAGTGTAGATCTGTGACACATCAGTCTCAAGTAATGTTTGACTCACCTCTTTCCTGCCTACCCTCCCCCCCAGTTATGAAAAGAGAAAGTTAACTTTACTGTTAAAAAAACAACCCCACACTTTAAATGAAGCTAGCTAATGATTATGGAAAAAAGTCTGTGAAAAGCCTTCTCACTCATCTGTGAAAATTTTGAATCCTTAGAAATCTCATAATAATAGAACCAAATATTCAATAAAAATATAGAGGAATATATGCATTATTTTTTTCAACTTAGCTACATGAGACATTTTAGTAAAAACTCCACATTTCTTCATCTCATGAGTTGAATTTTTGTTTTAATTTGGAAGTTGTTCAGACCAGACTTACATTTAATCTCTGTCTCTGTCCCTGACAAAAATTTCCCCTTTTCAATGTGAGCTCCACCACATCTCCATTAATTATCTTGCTCTTCTTACTATCTGCTGCCACTTCAGAAGATTGAATACACACATATCACTCAATCACTTCAGTGAGGTGGAGGTTTTTCACATCACAGTATCAGAGTCTCTAAAAGGTAGTATTTGCTTTCTTCTCTCCAGACTAATAAAAAGCAATATGGAAGACTGAAACTGCATGATACACAACACTCAGACTCTACAAATAATACCTCTAAAGATGATTTGATATAAATGCTATAGTCCATATAAAAATATATTGCTATTTATAAAGTACACAAAATGCCAAGACTCTTTGAGCTATAAAATATTTCAGTTTTTCTAATGCAATATTCCCAGGTGGCTATATTGATTAAAGCTAAATATTAAACCATAACTGCATTAGCTGATTGACCAGAAAATTAATCAGAGGATTTACACAGTTCCCAAGATCCCTGCTTTGCAAGATGCTAAGATTACTTGATGAATAATGTAAACAATATCATTCAGGTCCATCTTTTCCTCAAGTAATTTTCACTTGCTTACTTCTTCCAGAATAATACTTCAGACTTTTCTTACAGTTAACATTAGCACTTCATGTGATGTGTTGATCTACAGATCTCTATCCATATGTACAGAAATGTATATATAAAAAGATCTTTAGACAGCTAAATCTAACCTGCACATGAATATACTCAGATCATTTAATAGTTTAAGTTTTTCAGCTGACTGAAAAATTAATTGTCTGAAAATACCATGTCATATTCAATAATTCTACAAATTCAGAAAGAAATCTAAAGCAAAACCCAGGGGGGGTTTCCACAACGAAAATGCAGAATCACGTTAGGAAGACATTAGAGATTGAGGTCAAACTAGACCTCCCAAAGATTTATTAGGAAATTTTCATCAAAAGTATTTTAAACATTAAAACTACCTACTACATATCCTTAAGCCTCAAAACACACCAGCTAGAGATGAATCCATATAATATATGACACTAAAATACCTCCAGGATTTAATTATCCCGAACTGGGGCATTCCATTACCATATGGTCTGAAAAGTTGCAATAATTCACAGCCAATATAACCTTACAAAAGAAAATCCATTATTCATGGGGGGTAATCCATCTGGATGCACGAGCTCAATAAAATTTATTACTGTGCTATTAAAACAAAGTGCTTTCAGAATTTATACATTTATGTCTTGATTTATGCCCAGCATTCATGTGCTGAACCAAACAATCTAAAAAGAAGAGGGCTTCATTTGGCAGTCCATGTCCCTGTGCTGGAAAAGAAGTTCTACCAGCAGCTGCTGGTCAGTAAATCTAGGACTGCCACAGCTGCTTGCTTATCTTGCTTTATAATTAATAGACTGAAGTTGTTAAATGATTAAAATGTTCGGCTCTTTGGAATCACTGACCTAAAGTGTATTTCCAGTACAGAAATTCCCATATTGGCCTGTTCCATAAGATGTTCTACAACCTGCAACTTTGCCTATTAGGCTGAGAGATTACTTATATCTTAGCTAAGGCAAATGAGGGAAGCTCTGAGTCAGGAAAGGTTTCAAATGGAAGAGTCTCCCTGGATCATAAGAGTCTTTCTGGGCTGTTGAAACTAAAACTCAGCCGCAGGAATAAAAGCAATGCCAGAGGCAGGCAACAGGAGAGAGAGAAGCTCAAGGTCAACAGATTTTCTTTTGCTTTGAGAGAACTAGAGCACAGAACACAAAGAAAAAAAAAACTCCCTTAGTTTATAAATTCTAATGGAAAACATTGAGCTCAAAGGACAAAAGCAATCACATGCTGAAAGGAAATTAAAAACATAGATTCCCAAGAGGCAAAATAACCTAATCACATCCACTGCCAATGGGAAAATAGATTTTGGAAACAAGACCTCAAGAGAAGATGGTGCCTATGGTGCCACTTGATGGCTTATTCTGGGAGTGCATTCAGAGAGAGCCATGCCCCTAAGGTGTCAGACATCCCTTGGGATTCCGGTACAGCAGAACATATCTGGAAACTGTTTGATAACTCGGGTGCAGAAGGAAAAAATTAAAAACTGCACAAGTACTTTGTACCAAGGAATCTTTTCAGCTTCAGGGTTCTTTATTTTAAAGTGTCAAAATGTGCTTTGAGATTTTTTGTTTGTTTGATTTTGTGGGTTTGGGTTTTTGTTGGGGTTTTTTAACATCATCTTCTCAAGAAGAAACGAGGGACTGTGAAAGCAATCACGTCAAACTTGGATGATCTTATATGGACTCAGTACTTGTACCCTCATTTCCCAAAAAAATGTCCCCTACCACATAAACTAACCAAATAAGAAGTAGTCATAGAAATCCTTGTGAACAACCTGTTAGAAGAGAATCTGGTAAAACTGCTGCAGCATTCCACAGAAAAGTAACTCAGGGATGTGAAACCCCAGCATTCATTCCCAGCTGCTTTCTTGTAATTTACACAGTTCTATATTTGTGTTTCAGATCATCTCCTCACTACAGTTAAATATTCATTCCCCATTCAACTCTATGGATGCCAAAATAAGTCACTGTAAGAAAAGTCCAGCTCAACCCTCAGTTTATTCTGTTCTTGGACGTGGGTTGCATCACTTTATCTGACAGCAAGAGCAAAAAAACTCCATCCACTTATCCTGCAAAAACAGCAAAAGATTTGTCAAAATTCAGTTTGCATTTTTATAATTTCAAAAGAGTTACTGATAGGATTTGATCATTTAATATATGTTATAGGCAATGTTACCTAGAAGTCAAAGAATAAGCTCAGTGGTATTACAGGACTCATGAAAGACTTGTGAGCTTAACTCCACGCTCTACACATTGCCAAAAAGCTGACTTCTCAGCAGGAGGAGGCCAAAAGGTATACAGCAGCACAGTGAGAGAGTAATCCCAAATGCAAGCAGCCTCAGAACTCTTGAATGACGTGCCAAATGTCCTTACTCTCATGCTACGGGTTAATTATCTGGCATCCCATGAAAGTGTAAGGGTGAAGGATAATTGGCATTCAGATATCTGCATTTAATAAGACAATTAGTTACAGCTGTATTTTGGAACAACTGTAATTAGAGGTAGAGCTAATGAGGTAGGAAAATGACAAGCAAAAAGCTATCAATCACACAATAAATGTGAACATAAACAATGATGAAAATGCTTCTCTTGTTAGTTTTAAATGTACTTTTAATTTAAGTCTGTTAATTAATGCCTCATGGGTATCAGTGTCTCTGTAGTTACGGAAACCTATTTTAATGACAAGAATTTTATCTATTGTGTTGAATGTTTGATCCTATTATAATTAATTTCTAACTATTTAGGACAAATAGGAAGGAACTGTGAAGTCTGAACACATACAACCTCTACGGATATCCATCTGGGGACAAGTTCAAAACTCACACTTGCTGTCTGTTTCAATCCACTTTGCAGCCCCAAATCATTTCTGCCACGGCAGCAATTTCCCATTTAACCTACCACTACTACAGAAACCCTTTCAAAATATCCCATCTTATGATGTCAGGAAGAAGGATGTGGGCAGCTTTAGATGCTACTACATGTGCAGTGATGGGAGGAGGGAAGGCATCCTCATCCTCAGCACATCCCCATGTGAGGCCAGTGTAACCTGTTTTCACTGGGAATCTGGGGAAACACACATGGACACTCTGGAGGCAGCTGAGACTTGTGTTCCTTTCTGCCACCCTGTGCTGGAGGCAGCGATTTTGAACAGGCTTGATGAGGAGCAGAACACATTTCTTTAAGAATTAAGTCTAATTAGCTTTTCTTTTCAACAGGAAAAGTTTAATGAGTTGTTCAACCAGAAACAACATTTTAACGTTTGGGTTTTTTTTCTTTTTCTTCAATAACTACATGAAGATATATAGACAGTATTTCAGTTTGCTGTAACTCAGCTAGGAATCTGATTTATTTTCAACTAAACAGAAATCCATGGAGATTTTAAAATATTAATCCAAGTCAATTAAAACAATTAAATTAATTGATACAACTTTCTTAGGAAGCTATAATAAAATAGTATCTGTGGGAATCTGAGACCTATTCATGAATAAAAAGATGAGATAAGAGAAAAGATCATCTGGAAATGAAAAGTGAATGACCAGTAATGTTTCAGTTACACTGAACTGCTCTAAATAATGCAGAAGATATAATACAGTTTTTAATCCTGAGTAATGATAAACAAAACTTGTATTTTACAAGAATTATCTCCAATTGTTGCCTATGTGGAAAGGCTTTTTCTGCTTCTTTGGGAGGGTTTTGTACAATAACACAGCATGATTTTGGCCCTTGCAAAAGAAATCTCTCAACTTTCACAACTGAGGAAGACATAATTTTTCAACAATAAGTGTTCACATCAAATATGTATCTTTTGAAATAAGAAAATATTGTGTAATGACAAAAACACTATGAATTTTATTTCAATGCAATGACTCTTTATGCAGCATTACCTAAAAGCAGAAGGGTTAACAATTAAATCAGCACATTCCTTGGTGCAACTTTCTGCATCAAATAAAGTTCCTGTTTCAAAAGAATATTCCTCTCTACTTTTTTGAGGAATTAACACTATTATGGTAAGAGCAGAAGAGGAAGTTACAACAAGTGTTCAACATCAACTGCTTGGTATCAACCATAATGAAAATTAAGGTCCCACAACAATAATTCCTGAAGCACTGAGAATTTTTTTTTCATTTTCTATTTTCCCCATTTCACCATCTAATCTACTTTCACCCAAAAGACCAATCCAAAAAACATGCCCTTAACTATAAGCACAAACATGCAAGTGCATGGGATGCTTCACTTTTATAGTTCTACGTTTTTCAATTTTAATGCAGACATTTTCAGTCTCTTTTAGATATAAATAAATCAGGCATGTATAATTCTTTCAAATTTAATAGAAACAAGAGATACATTCCATAAGAGATGCCTAGCGCGTCATCTAAATTATTTAATCATATAATTAATTCAGTAGAGTTAATTTGTTGGCTGGATACTAGGAAAAGGTTTTATTCCATCAATGTACTCTTAAAAGACACAAAATTAAAACTTTTAAGTAGTATTTCCATGGCTATGTGAGGTCAAATATACCTCAAATTGCCCAAAGAATTCATGATGTGATGTCATGAAACTCATACGGAGTTTGCAATATATTCAAAATCTATGCTCTTATAACCTTGAATTCCCCCATTACAAGACTGCTCACAGACAGAATAAGGTCGGTTAGGTGAAACATCGTGTCTGATTCCAGGGGAAGAGCCATGTGCAGAGCTGGTGTGCACAGCTAGGTTAGAGCAAACCCAGTGATCACTAAGCTTCTTACATTCAGATGTGAGAATTTAATCTCTCATAAGAAAATGCTGGCTGCCATGTAGATTACAATAGGATTTATATTCTTTTTGAATTGATTGCTTAACTGATAGACGCAGGAAAAAGTAAACTAACTATATATCCTTGACAAGAAAATAAATGTTGAATTAATAACTGCTTAGTCATGGCAGAGAAAAAATCCTACAAATAAAATGATACAAACTGCAACACACATTATATAGGCTGCCTGAGTTGACTAAGGTCTTCCCTCTAAAGCTAAGTAAATAAGAATAAATGAGTTTAAATGCATTCTACTTAAAGGATACATGTTATCAATTTGACTTTGGTCCTCATGCTATTAAGCTCAAGAAGATATTTGTAAAATCTCTAATGAACACTGAAGGTATTAGGAACAAACACCATTTCTTGATCCTGCAGCCAGAGTCACTGATGCACAGAAAATCTCTGTCTGTCTGTCCAAGCTTGCATAATTTGTTGCCATTTCATGTAAATAATTTTCCACATCCAGTTTTAACTAAAATAAGTACATCTTGAGTCTCTAAATATTTTGCTGGGGGTTTTAATTTGGATTTAGGGTTTTTTTTAAAACTGATTAAGACCAAAATAAATTCTTAAAATTTGCTGCCAAAGATGACAAAAGGTGAACTCCAGAAGAGATTCAAGCAAATTTCTTAAATGTGTTTAATTTTGCAAAGGCAGGTTTTCCCTGTGAATGTCCTACTAAAACTGTGAAAAGTTTCTTCTGCTATAATCTTTGGTTCATCAGAGATATAAACTTGAGAGCTCTGTAATAAAAAGTTAGAGCTCTTTCCCTGAATGGAACTCTGAAACATCAACTGATGTAAAATCAGCAGAAATGCTACAGGGAAAAAAAAAAAAAAAACAAAACAGTAACAAAATCTGTAAGAAAAAACCAACATCCCCAACAGTAACCCAAACCAGACAGGTCAGTATAGAAGAAAAGAAAAATATCTGGTTTAAATTATGTATTGAGAGGAGCTTAGCATGCATAAGACATGTTAGAAATGCATGTATGTATATTCAGGAAAAGACGTGCTCACCTCTCCCACAACTTCAATGATGTCACCAACTTTTAATTCCAATTCATCTTCATTTTGAGGCATATAGCTGAAAGCCACCTGACATCTCCTTCTTCTGTTTCTCTCTCCTGAGGAAAATGAAGGGAATAGGGAAATCATAAAATGAAAATAAAATTCCCTGCCAAACACATGCCAGGGGAAATTATTAAAGGTGAAAAATTATTCTTTGAGCATTGTTATCAGAATCTGAATGTTTGCAAGAAT
This sequence comes from Sitta carolinensis, assembly GCA_032173965.1. Lineage (NCBI taxonomy): Eukaryota > Metazoa > Chordata > Aves > Passeriformes > Sittidae > Sitta > Sitta carolinensis. The sequence goes on from CM063283.1 coordinate 100,839,198, forward strand.
TAAGTCTATCTGCCCAGATTTAACTTACAAAAAGAGCCAAAAATTAACTATTTGGGCTTCCTAATTATGACAGGATTGATGAACTTCACCCAAACGATCTTTCCAGGTGTATTTGCTACAATTTCTCTTCTAGGCTAATGCCCTATACACATGATGTAGGCAAATCCAGAAACTGGAGGGATGGGGAAGGAATCCAAACCTTAAAAGAAAATAAGTTCTCAGCCCTATCTTTTTGTCCACTATTCTTTCACAGGTGTACAAATAACTTATTAACCATTCTTTACAGTTTTTTCAAAGAATCATAAAATTGCTTAGGTTGGGAAAGACCTTTAAGACTGTTTAGTTCAAATGTTAACACAGCATTCCCAAGTCCACCACTAAACCATATCCCTGAACTCCACATCTACATGTCTTCTAAATACCTCCAGGAATGGTGACTACAGCACTTCCCTTGGCAACCTGCTCCAATACTTGACAACACTTTCTGTGAAGAAATTTTTCTAGATATCCAATATCTAAATGTCCCTTGGCACAAACTGAGGCCATTTTCTCTCATCCTATTACTCGTCACCTGGGAGAAGAGCCCAACTCCGACCTCACTACACTTTTCAGGTTACTGCAGGGAGTGTTGAAGTTCCTCCTCACACTCCTTTTCTTCAGGCTAATCAATCCCAGGTCCCTCAGCTGCTTCTCACTGGACTTGTGCTCCAAGCCCTTCACCAGCACTGTTCCCTTCTCTGGACATGCTCCAGCCCCTCAATGTCTTTGTTGTAGGGAAGGGCTCAGAGCAAGGCATTGATCTGCTCTGTCTTCTGGCATCCTCATTCCCTGTGACTGGAAGGATAGAGAAGAATACTGCTTGGGCTCCTGATCCCTTAAGCAGCTGTCCCAAGGCTCTAAAGAATGAACCTCCTGGTTGCCCCTTAGTCTGCTAGCTGCAACTTTACTGCTGCCTACCTGAGAAACCTGAGAATAATAGACACTAATCTGAGGGCTGTACCAGGGTACAAGGACCTTTCCCTCCACACCTTCAACCCTGGCCTCAGGGAGACTGCAGAAATGGGTCCTGTTGGCATATCAGGCCTTCTGTTCCCTTCAGAAGGCCATCTTCCACAATAGTGACCTGCCTTTTTTTACATTATGGTAGCAGTTTGGGCACAGGGCATAGGCTGACAACACCTTGGTGACATTTCCATGGCAGATGACCCATTGTCCCCATTGCTCAGTTCCACTTGCAGAGCCTCACACCTGTTATGCCAAGGCACCAGGGAGGTGGGGCAGTCACAGAGATACTCCTGCTGCACCAGGAGTTTATATACCTCTGCAGATATGTCTGTGGGTGTATGAGTGTACACACACGTATCTGTAAGGTGCACCAATGTAAGGTTGAAGAAAACAGAAGAAAAACAATTGCATTTGGGTTAGTAAGGTTAAGACAGGCTAATTTTGGTAATCAACCAGACACTGGAAATGATGTTAACAGCAATCTTTCACTTCTAGCTTCGATGTCCAGGCTGTGAATCCATAGCCTTGAGCAAGACCCCTTACTTAACACTTCTGCCATCAGAGTTTTAAGAGAGATAAGTGAAAATACTCTGTTCCAGAGGTTCGTTTGCCAGATCTGCTGGCTTACATGTAATTATAGTTGTATGAGATGAGAGAGCTTCCCTAAATTAAGTTGCTAAGCTGGCTGCTTAGCCTCTGTCAGCTGAAGTACAACTTGTTGATATGAATCATGACTGTGTTGGAATGTGGTGGAGAAGCTGAAGGTAGGAAGAGAGAATTTATTCAAAACACAGAATTCCCTGACCAGTCACTCTTCTCTAGAAGGTGTACATTGTATAAACCATGCTATTTCATATAATGTATATGCATGTATCCACACAAATACATACAGGCACTCTACACAAGTAAATGTACTTTCTCTTATGCTATTTCTCTTAACTGTTAAACACACTCAATATACACCCAAGTTGAAAGTGTGAACACTTTCCAAGCATGATCTTAATTTACAATTATATTAGAGAAGAAGATTTTATGATGAGACTATTTTTTGTTCTGCAACATCTCTTGATGTTGATATTCCTGTTCTAAAGTGAATAGTGGTTAAAAAAAGGTTACAGATATTTTTTCCTAATCTATTAATTGAAACTAAAGAAAGAAAGTAAAAAGGAATTCACTGATTTTAGCTTTTTGTCAATATTTTTCACAGCCACTACATGAAAGGGGAAATCATGCAATCCTTCATGATTTTGAATGTTAATACCTTAATGCAGAGTAACCAAACTTACTCAAATTACTCTTTTTTTCCACCTACAGATGCCTGCTCATTCTTCATCATCTAAACTAAAATGGTCCTAAACTGACAACTTTACACAGCTGCATTCCAAATAACTTAATGTAAGAAATACCGTCTATGTTGAGGGCTTCTTTCATTGTGCAAGAGAGGCTAGCTATTTCCCCTAAAAATAGCATTCCCGCTATGATTTCTAACATCAAGTGGCAACTGATGTTGCTGATGTTGCCTGATGTGATGGGTGGCAGCTGTCATCCTTTTTAATAGTAAATATCATGTGACTCTTCGGAAAATATTTTTGAGAGTAAGAAATAAACGCAGTTCCAGATGTTAATAATACAACTGTATGAATCCTTCCCCCTTTCAATCCATAAAGTTATTTTATTACTGTATACAAAACGTAGTGAAAGTCTGCATTTATCTCCATTAGTCTCATGGCTGTCTCACTGCTCTCCCCTCTCCTTCCAAATCTTTCTTTAAAGAAATACCAAAGTGAGAAGCAGCTAGCCAGCAAGAGACACAGATTCCATGTACCATTAGTTGTTCCCCCATCTAATGCAAGACAACAGACCCAGCAGGGAATACCTTTGGTTTTAAGGAGAAGGTGCTGATGGTCCCTATGTGCATGCTAATGCTTCGTGCACTTGAGAAGAACATGAAGTGTGTGAAGAGCTCTACAGCCCTTTTCCTACTGGTCTAGATAAAACAGACTAACTTTAAAAGGTCTTAAGTTAGGTCAAATGGAAAAAGGAATTAACTTTTATTTAGAAGCTTGAAACAAATAAGCAAACAACTAAATCTTGGAGGGCACAAATCGAATTTGTTTCAAAGTGGTGTTTGATCAGATCCTTAAAATGGAGGTTTTGCCTCTGACAGCAGGAAACTGCAAAGGGGTTTCCTCCAGCTGTAAACATGCAAGAGAGAGTATAATTTCCGCACACATTTAAATGCTCCTCTGACATTAGCAACAAAGACAGAAAAGGCAATGACAACACATTGGAGTTCAGTGATTACCTTTTTAAGGGGCATCAAAAGCTGAGGCGATACCACACAAAAAAAAAATCACACTAGCACTTAGTGTTGCCATCCAGCCCAGGAAAGGTCACAAACTCACAGCTCATGATTAGCTGAAAAGCACAGGAGCAGCAAAAGAATAGACAGGAAGTAAATAACTGAATTCTCAAATCCAAACTACCTTTTTTTTTTCTTTTTAAACCTAAAACCTCTGTCATGAAACAGACATTTATATAAACATGTGTATGTGTGACTGGGTTATATGGTGGTTTCCGTAGAGTTGAATTTTCACTGATGTCAATGTCTTTGTATCCTATCCTGTCACTCTATTAGGACAAAAACGACAAGTTGAGGAAATTTCCTGTCTTCTATTTCAGATTTTCCTGCCTGTCAGTCTCAGTTTGACTTTCTATTCTTCCATCTTTAAAGTTACATCTCTAACTGGGGGGAACTGGTTCAGTTCAGCGTCTCCTGGCTAGACAAGCTGGGCTGTGATATGATTCAACTAGAAACCAGTTCTAAATTTAATGTGCAAAAAGACAAAAGGCAACTATTGCATAGCTAAAGATGACTTATACACATTTTCATGGTACAGCTGTTTTGCACAGCCAGCCTAGGTGGTAACTGTATCACCTTTCTGTTTTTTTAAATCATTGAATTTTTGTCTCGGCTTAAGACAATTTAAAGGGGAACACTCTAAAATTAGTTGTCTCCCTTTGTTTTAACCAATTCCTTTCCACCAATAAGCAGAAGCAAAACATGAGCTACCCATGATAACTGTGTGTATCAAAATCCACGTTAAGAAAAAAGGTAGGACTGCAAACTTCCTTCTGAAAGTTGGATGCTTTTGAGAAAACTACCTAATTAAGAGCAAACAACATTAAAAATATTAACTTCTTAAATTGTTTTAAGTGTATTGAAGACAGCATTATAATACTTCAGATAAAGTCTCAGTCATACTAAATTCTAATGTGGACTCTGTCACTTCTTCCACAACACAAGGACTCCATCCTCTTATACCCACCTGCTAGCAAAACTACAATTCTGATTTTAGAAGGCACCAGAATGGTCAAGTTCCAGTTTCCTTCGTTTCCTGGAGGGCTTTGGCAGTGTAATTCTGACCTGGGATTTGACATGTCAGTTCCAACTCTCATCACCCACATGCTGTTAAAAGGCTTTGGATGGGTGACAAAACACACCTGCTGAGGTCTCCTCCCCATCTAGCAGAAAACAGAACTAAGACGGGAGGGAATATTGGGCAGGGAAATATATATTGGGGGTGAAGATGTGCTAGTGGGAAAGGATTTTTTAGTTTGGGTTTTCTGGTCTGGTTTGAATTTATGACATTAATACACCAGAGAAGAGAAAGATAAACTGAAGAAGGTGGAGGGAGACAGAATATCTGAGGTGCTTCCAGGACTCTCTCAAACGGGTTATGTAAAGCTGCTGTGTTTTTTTACAGGCAGCCGAACTGGGAATTGCCTGCTTTGACATGTGCAGCTAAATCACAGAGACTGCAAGACTCCATTAAACACAATTAAGCCACAGTGCAGTATGGCATCACTGCTAGTAATGTATTACTCTGAGTGTGTTAATGTTCTACTGTTACCCAGGAGTGTTTTCTCTTGCTAGACTCCACAGCAACACTTCCAAGTTTCAGCCATCTGGCTGCTCTGGATTTTATGGCCAAGATTTGTCTATGAGGAACCTGAGAGCCTGGAAGACACCTATTTTTTAACACCATCGCATTTTAACACACATGCACTGTCAGAATAACAGCAAGCCTCATTGTTCAATTAATTTATTCTTTTGTTTAAAACATGCAGCAGTAATCAGGCCTTTTAATGGGTATAATTCTTTTGCATAACAGCAGTAATTAACTAAAGCACCTTACAGCAAAAACGTAGTACCAGTGGTCAAAAGCTTTTAGGAGAAAATCATAAATTAACTTAGAAGTTAATTCCATATGCCACAGCTGGAGTCAGGCTTGTGCGTGTGACAGACAGAACTGCAATACTAGTGAGGCTGAGATCATCACTTAAGCCTAACCCAAAGCAGAAGGAAACATTGGATAAATAACTGTAAATAAACTCAAAAAGACACTTCCACAGTTTAACCATACACTGCCAAAGTTGTTTTTTTTTCTTTCTTAATATGAAAGTTTTTAAATGGACATAAATGGAATAGAAACTTCATCAAGAATGCTTCACCAGCAAATTCGACAAAGCAGCTCCAAACTCTTAACAGGAACCCTAGGACTTTGCACACAGGCTACATACTTTGTAAGCTATCTTTTAGAAAGAAAGTGTAAAACACAGTATTAAACTACATATTAAACTCAACCACATGAAGAATTGAAAATGTCATTGTTTATCAAATCTACCAATTCCAGTACCTGTACCTCTTAAGCTTCATAATGTAGATTATTATTTTGGATTATCATTACTGGTGAAACAATCCCTCACAACATAAAAACTGGACCTTAGTGACAGGGTTTCAAGCAGGCTTTTTAAACTGTACTGTAAGAGCAGTTACATAGTCCTGGTAAATCCTGGACAAGCACACTCAGCTTCCCACCTGGTTCCAGAGGTGCAAAAATATCTCACAGCAGCAAGGAGTGCTTTTACAGCAGCCAACAGCTTTTCCCAAATTACACATTCTCTTGCTCAATCTCAACAGTAACAATTTGTTTCTCTTGTCTACTGCCTTTCACAAGCAGTACATTCCAAGGAGCAGTAAATGCTTCTGCCCTCACTGTATTGCTGGGCAAGCCAAGGCATATTTCAACTCCGTGGCTTGCCTGGTCACCTGTAACTTTGGGACCTTGGTTACTGCCACATGCACTAGGACCCAGTGCCTGGCACCGGTGTTCCCCACTGTCCCTTTTGGAATCAGCACCGGTGGACATCAGGGGACCCATTATCCAACACAAGGTCTTGCACTTATCTCTACATTTAGTTTCTTTTCTCCTGTTCAGAAGACTTGCGAGGATTCATTACAGAATATGTTTGTTACACTGGTTAGTGTAAAGTTCTTATGAAATGACTGTATAAGGAGCTTTAAGAAATACTGCAGACAACATAATATGTTACAATAAATTAGCTTTTCTAAAGAAGAAGAAGGAATATACAAATCTGAAATACTCTTTCTTGGATGACAGACCAAGTTTGAAAATGCAAGATAGAAACACAAGAAGATTTGCAAATGGCCCAAATAGGCCTTATCTCTTTCTGTTCTCACTGCATATACATCATGTTATCATGGGAAAATCCCCAAAATTTTATCTCCTTAGCTAAATTTTGAGATAGTGGCCAACTAGTTGGGTCTTTGCTGCTTTTTTTATTGATCTCTACAGAAAACATTTGAATAAATCAAAAGCAAACATGATTTACTGTTGTATCTTTGCCACTTCTCATATGCTCCATCACATAATTCACACAGCTTAAACTGCCTGTGCACATCAGCATTTCAAACATACTGTAAATGAAATAAAATAGCTCAAAGCTGCAAAACCACTGTGCGTATTCAGTTTTTGTTATATTCTCTTCACTATAACAAAGGCACTTAAATTACATGAATTCTTACACAGCAATCTCCAAAATTATTTGCTTTATACTACCAGCTTGTTGTCTTGAAGTGACTTCCAGCCAACTTAATTAAATAAAGAGTAAAATTCACAGACACTAAGAAAAAGTATGACTTTTTCTTAAAGGGTGCTAACAATCGTGTTACTTCATTTTAAGATACCAGCATATCCATGCTTTTCAACAGATTTTCAATCTCTCTGTAATGACATTACATTGCAGGTCTTACTCTGACCTCTGTTAGTTCAGTTTCAAATAAGCCTCTCTTAGCACAGGGAAAAAAACACCATTATCAACATTTTATTTTCACTCCAACAGGTAACAAAATACATTAAACAAATGTGTCAAGAAATGCTGAAAAGATGCAAAAAATACAGCAGTGAGTTTTCTGCTTGCTGCACTCATGAGAGCTATTACTAAATGAACACATGCAATAAATCAACAACTCTTTAACAAAAAACCAACTCTTTTTTATGCTTGGCATCTAGGACACCAGTCAGATTTTTAATCTAGAATTTTGTTTTCCTCTAGAATATCTGTACAATCTGTTCATTTTGCCATTAAAGGCAACAAAATGAAACAAAAATTAGTAATACATCCACAAACAGCAGACACTTCACTTTTCAGTTCAGCAGTGCTCCTAAAGCCTACAAAACTACATTAAATTTGCCTCGAAACACTAGCCCAGACAAATCCTAAATTCTAGAAGGCTAATGCTAGGGAGCTAAGAGATGCTCTGGTAAATGGGGAGAATGACTCACCCAGTCTGGGGCTAAGGGTCTCGTTGTGCAGCACACACACTGAGAGAGCAGCCAGCGGGGCAGGAGCACCCAGGCATGTGTCTCCCAGGGCAATTAAGCCGTGACATTTCAAACCCTCGTGGAGAAGGGAGCTTTGGCAGGACTCAGCGTGCAGGGTTATACAACGACCTGTCCTCCAGCCCTGCCAAGAGGGAACAGCCCCAGGAGGAGCCCTCAACTGCACTCCTCCTGTTAAGATTTCTTCTTATTTCTCAGCTACCATCATGAAAACGCTATAATCCAAAATAGTCAGCAGTCTTAAAGGGTGTGTTATGCTATGCTTGAGTATTTGAGGGTTGCACAAGAATGCAGGAATGCATGTTCAGAACAATAATAATTGTTCTGAATAAATAAACAATAAACAAATATGATCAACTGAAATAAATCAATTATTCTTGCTGCTGCTGGGCCCTCTGCCACCCCAGGCACCATTAGCTCTGTGATGGCTGAGCAGAGGCTAAGTTTTCTGAAAGGTATCTTGGTAATGAAAGTGAAAATTAACATTCTTTGTCCCACAACTTCCAAAATTAACATTGGCACAGGGATTCATATAGGATAGTTCCCTCCACAAGTGGAGGAGAAATATTTCTGTACCAAGCAGATCAGATGTGTACCCTTATCCTCCAAATTTGAGCAACAAATGGAAAAAAAAAGAAACAAAAGTCTGTTTTGACAAGCCTACATGCAGCATACAGGCCTACAAGTGCAGGGGGAGAAAAAGTCACCTCAGGCAAGGCTGGAGAAAAAGAGGAGGCAGAGTTTTGCAATACCTGCATCTAGCCAGCTCTGCAGCATCTTTAGTTTTTTGGTCATAAGAAACTCTGAATGCCACAGAAATTTTCCAATATATTTTTAGCTGTTCTCATCAGTTAAACAAGTCACTGTGGCATTTATAAGCATTCATTTTTACTAAGCTAATGAAATATTGAGTGATGGCTCACAGTAAGAAGGCTGCCAGCAATTCATTTTTTTTAATATAGTGTCATTTTCAAAAGATGCCACAACCAAATAATTTTCTTTGGGTCTTCTTCCTTACTTTTTTCAAAAGATTTTAACATATTCGAAAAGTTGTAATTTATCAAGAGGGTGTTTAATCAAAAATGCCTAAAGGTATAACATTCACTTCCATCACCACTGCCTTGTAGTTTTAGTTTTCACGGAAAGCAGGCTTTATACCACAAAATCCTCTGCTTCTAAGCACATTCAGAGGTTTACAGCCCTGAGTGTAAGAGATTTCCTTGACTGCACTCATTAATGCTAAACCAACAACATGAATCCAGCATAAATGGAAAAACAAAACCACGGAGCATCTTACAACCTCAAGAAAAAGATACTGGTCCAAAGTGGCCCAATAATGGGCTCAATGTGCTCAACTCAAACACTTTTTCACAGCTATACAACACCCTACTTGCCCAGTTCTTTTCTCATCGTTTCCTTAACTATTATGTTTTCCTGCCTGAACAAAAAAGCCCCTTAAATCCTTAAATGCAGGGATGCATTTCTGTCTTTACAATAATGAAATAAACCAATTTAGAACAACAAGGACATTTGGATGTGTTTTGCAGATATAGTCTATTTATGAGGGCAGAAAATTATGAGAGTGTGTTTGAGTGATGCATGTATCAATCACAGCACTTAAAAATGTCAGTACAAGAAAACATTCTCCTGTAACTTCTTTTCCACAACTAAAAGCAACCACTATTAAGGCATGAAAAAACAAATGCACACAGGTTTTTTGTAATATTCTCCTAGTGCTTAATTACCCACAAAATTTAGAACTACAACATACTTTTCCAGTAACATATTTCCTGTCCAGCATTAATATTATTCAATATACAGATTAAGACAGTAGGATAACAAGAGTCATAGATTTAACCTTATTTTCCAGCTGTGTCTACTGTCACAGATATGCATAATCAGCCTACAATTCTATTCCATCAATTTGAAATAACATTTAGAAATGCTTTTCGTTTAAGCACTATGCACACATAAGCTTTTCTAAAAACCTTGCTGCGATCTCAGCCCACTGATCATTCATGACTTTAAAGACTTTCATATTTATTACACAAAATGCAATAGTCAAACTTTATAATTGCTCCCTTAGTCACGGGAAGCACTGCCATGTCTCAGTACGGTGTTCACTCCGGTGGAGAGGCCCAAGAGCACACTCCGGTGTCACCACACCCCTCTTCAGATGCTGAAGCTACAATACTAGAAACAGCCTGACTCAAGGAAGCTTCTTGACATAAAGGGAAACAGGAAATCCCCTGACCAGAAAAGCAGTTGAAACATGACATGCTAACAGGTAAGACAGCAGTCAGTGACCCCCACAGTACTATGAGATAAACACTTTTTACAGCCCTTTTATCATGTGCTGTACTAGCAGTGTTCATCACTACTTCGGGTACAAATACTCATTAAAATCTTGCTTTAAAAAGATCAAAGATTAATCAGCTTTCTCTGATTAATCTGTGGTGCAGTTTGGAGAAGGCGGACAGGTGAAGTATGCAGCTTCCATCGGCAGCCCTTGAATGATCAAGGAATTTCAATGGACTTTTCCCAGCCACCTCCCGGTCATGCCTTGCATTCAGCTGCATTCCCACAGCACAGCTGCAGCCACTGATAACTTCCACTTCCAGGCTAATGCTCCTATGTGTCCTCAGGGCCATAATTATTTTTGTATGTTGTAAATAGAAGCAGCATGTTTGCTTACAGAGCTGCTGTATGAGCTACACCATATCCTGATACAGTCATCTGTAAATATTAAGTCATGCACTAAAGTCAGTCTAAATATCTAGACAAAAGCCAACACCTGGGATCTAATACAAATTTGGGCTGTTCTCATAAAGTGTGTGCTGCTTACATTATTGATATCCAGCAAGTAAGGAAATCCAGTAATACAGAAAACTTTACCTAAGCATCTAGCAACGCCTAAGAGGAAAAAATAACGAAAGCAAATCTATGACTCCATATCTCAGACAAAATTTCAGATCAAGCATCTCACAAGAGATTCTTGATGTCTTTATGCGGCAAGGAACGATTGATATAAATATTTTTAAGGCTTTGTGTAATTCACTATCTTTTGCCTTTGAAGACAGATGATGAAGTAAGCAAAATATCTGATAACTTAGTTGCATCTAAGATGATTCATACTTTTTTATTTACAGAACTAGCCCTTTAAGTAACTTATTACTTACTTTTTTTTTTTTTTTTCCTTTCTTTCTTGGAGCAAAAAGTGCTCTTAGACCACTTTGTTTTATAATTTTGTGGTGTTCACAAGATGTTCAGTATCTTACAACCCAGTAAGAGAGATGAAGCCTGCACTAAAACTGCAATTTAAACAACCTTTTGTAAAGACAAAGAAAGCATTTATACTTAACAAAGAGTGCACTAAGGTAGGATGATGACTCTGTAGCAACAGGCTAAAGCAAACAGAGCACAGTTTCATATCCTTTTCCAACAGATGAAGTTTAACCCGGAGCTGGAACGACAGCAAATCTGATGACCATTTGGCCTTCACTCTGAGTGTAAACATGCTCTTGTAAATCAATTTGCAATGGATGTGTATGCACGTAAAAGACCTCTGAACCCCACATAGCTTAGTGAACAAAGCCAAATTCGTGTGTGGAAACAGAGGAAGACAGAGTCCATCTAACTGCAGATCAACACTGCAGTACAGATCTTAGTGCTTCATGGCAACACATTTGCTTGCAGACAAGCAGGGAGTGACTCTGCAAACATGGCCCCTTGGTACTTTCACAGAGCACTGTACTGGCAGCCACTTGAGAGCCCTCGGTCCTTCAGTTTTCACCTCAGTTAGCTCACAGATACACATAAATGATACAATATTCGCCAATGTATCTAGCCTTTCTCTTAAAGAGGGAATGTATCAATAAACCCTTTTGAGTCAGAATAATTACTTCTTTTCTTATTCTGTTTCTGGTACTTTAAATGCAGTGTGTTTTCAATGTAGAAACCCACAAAGAACACACTGTCATGTTTGTTTTGGGTTGCAAAAATTTTGTTGTAACAAGTTTCAGTATTCTAAAAGTATTCTTTGGCATCTTTTATACAGACCTGCGTGGTGGAACTTCCCAATCCCTAAATGGATTAGCATTTTAAGGCAAGAATCCCATCTAGTGAATAGTGACTGCAGAGAAATGGTCCCCCTACTGAAGCTGAAAACAGACTTCACTGAATTAACCTTGAAAGATTTCATACCATTAAAGAACACAAGTACCCTTTGAAATTCACTCTCACCAGAGATCACAAATTTCTGTAAAAAGACTTTATTTGATGTATAGCATAAGAGAAAATCAGTCTTCACGTTTGCCCAGGTCCAGCTGACTTGCCTGTAACCGAAGGCTGGATCACAATGAACAAAAGATTATAGTCCAAATACAGAAGAACCACTTCTCACTGAAAGCCTCATTGAACCAAACTGTGAGCAAAGTCCTTCCTTAATACAAGAGCTGTTCTAGATTTTGTGATTCCATACCTGATAACTTAGGAAGAACAAAATATTTAGACTGTCCGAGTAGTGTCTTGGCTGCCCATTGCCTTGTGTTATTTTCCTGTGAATGCATAGACTTTAAGAATCTGATAACTCAAGCTGGCAAAGAAAGGAATCTCAAGGAGGAGGCAAGCAAATGAATCATTTATTATCTGCCTTCTCTCCTCTGACTGATTCTCTGCTGATTTCAAACGATAGAGGAACAGCTTATTTATAAAAGGCATTACTGTTATTTTCCAGTTTTGAATACATGTAATTTTTTTTTCTTCTACTCATGCCACCTGCCCTTATTTCCAGGGCTGGATTTACCTCTTACGTTACCCCACACATATTCAGATTTCTCATCACCTTATTCTTTGGTCTACTTATATGTATCCTCTGTTTTAAATGTCTATTGTGCTATGAAAGTGAGAAATAAAGGACTGATAGCACAATAGCCCAAGCAAATTTTTCAATACAGGCAACTGAAAATTAAATTGTTTCAGTGCTGTCCAGCATGCAGCTGTGTGGTGTTAAAAGAAATACACATAAAGCTCTAAAAGGTTCTGTGTTTCAGGTTACCAGTGAAAGGATGCAATGCACTCCTGAGGCCAGCCCAGGGCAGTTACCTGAGCCATGTGTGCTTGAGATGCTCCTCCAGTAGGAGAGCCCTGGCAAGAGAGGAAGACACTGCAGCAGTGCTCGACACTGCAGTGTAACAGCACGGCTTGGACCTTTGAGCAGTCTGGCATGGGCTAATGGACTCTATGGGCAACTTTTATTCCTGGAAACGTTTTCACCTGTGCTGTCACCCCATCCACAACACATTCCACTCAGCCCTTCCTGATAGCCTCTTATCCTGTCCTTTTTTTTCCAGGCACAAGGACATTTTTAGTAAATACAGAGTAGTAAGTTTACACTTCAAGAAACTAGCCTGGGACACAGCGTGGCTTCAATCTGCAGTAACTTACAGCTTGTGCCCTGAGCATTCAAGACTACAAGCTCCTGCCTGTACAGTATCTTTTTATTTGGTCAGCAGACACAAAAGTAGGAAAGTAGTGATTTTGATGGACTGGGACTGGACCAGGATCTCTGGTTAATGGAATACAGTTAACATTTTTCTTTCTTCTTTTTTTTTTTTTTTTTTTTTTTTTTTTTTTTTTTTTTTTCTTTTTAGGTTTTCTTACTGTGTTCAGGTTGCCCAGAGAGGTTGTGGAGTCCTTGGAGATACTCAAAACCCAACTAGCTCTAGCTGTCCCTGCCTGAGCAGAGGACTGACCCAGACCATTTCCAGAGGTGCCTTCCAACCTGAGCTATGCTGTCACCTATTTTAAAGCTATTCTTTAAAATCCTTATGCCCCATGACTCTGTATTATTTCTCTGTCATTAATCTCCCTTGTCTACAGCTTGATTGCTAAAGCCCATCCAAGCTTCCCAAGCTTCTCCAAGGTATTCTCCTTCCTCTGAGTCAGCCTGTGACAGGAAGAGATGCCAAGAGTAGAGTTTATTACTGCAACCAAGTGTGAGTTGTCAGCAAACCCTGAGAAATCCAATTTCACATATTTGATGCCTTTCCCTGTTTACAAACCACGTGGTTAGATGAAGCATCCTTCAGCTTGCCAGGCTGAGCCAAACTCCTTTAGGATCTTATCTGCAGCAAATGCCACTTGGGATAAGAAAGCAAATACTAGAACTAGAACTACGAGGATTGGTATTTCACTAGGGAGCTGCAGACAGCCTTTCTTTAGCACTTTTCATTTGTCTCTTTCTTCTTAACGGGAAAGCCTTCCATTAAGGAAGCTGAAATACAAGGCAAAATGAAATCTTCATCATTGTAATAAAAATACTCCAGAATGAATGTTTATTTTTATCCTCAAAGAGAAATCAGAAATATAAATGTCCTCATTTTATTATGACATAGGTGACATAAGGTGAGTGACAAGAATTATTTTGTCTGCCTAGAAGTATGTGAAAATTCTATGTATGCCTCCATGTTATTAAATTACTTCATCTTTGTATGAAGAACATGGCATCCAATGGCATCTAATAATTCTTTCATGAGCAGCAGAATTAATGAAACTTGGGAGAACCATGGATTTGCACCCAGTGCCTTCTAATCACTTTGACCTGCTCCCACCACATCTTGCCCCAGTTTCCTCTCGTATCCTACACCTGCACAGCTGGGAAAGTGACGGTAGATGCTGGGACTGCTTCAGAGCAGCACAGGCACTGACTGACTGGCCAGCACAACTGTGTGGCTGGGACACTGCCTCTAGCCTCTCAGAACTAAGGTTTTCATTCAGTTAGAAGCACTAATTCCCCTATTCAGCTTTCAATTTAAAAGAACTATTATGTTCCTATAAATATATTAAAGACCTCTACTCTTCTGCCAACTTTAGCCAGTGTCATGCAGAGGGTTCAGAAAAATCAAGGGGAATAGGGCAAATAAACAGATGCTCTTAAAAAAACATTTGTTCCATTAGGAAATTAGAATAAAACTCCTTGTAGCAAAGGCCTCCAGAATGTCAAAGGACAACAGTGTCTTTGCTGTTGATTTCAAGGACTCTTCTCTCATATGCAAACCAGGATTTGTGTATTCAGAAATCGACATCAGAGCCTTCATATTGTGAAATGAGGTTTATAACAGGTTTCCTAGAGAACCTTAACAATTAAGTTTTCATGAAGATATAGGGCATTTATGAAGTATCTCTTTATGACAAATTTGTCTTTTCCTCTTCAAGGACTTAGTTTAATTTTTATTTCAAAAGCAGTTCTGTCTTCCATACCACATTTTTGGATTTGAAAAAACAAGAAGTGTAAGGAAGAAAATAAAATCTTCATAGTTTTCTATATTGTACACTAATCAGTTGTCTGCTTATTGAAAACAATACTCTTCAGTTTAGTAGTAGTTTATCTGTGTTAGGTCCAGTGTTTAAACTGAAAAGCTGAAAATCTAATACTATCTTTAATACCTTACATAATGAAATAGCTACTAAAGATCTGTCTCCTTTACATTGCAGACTGCCAGAAAGTGGTCCAGTTCCACAATAAATATTTTTTGGTCCCAAAGATAATGTAGCTTGCATTGTGTTTCTAAACATTAACTTCAAACAACCACTTGAGCAGTGTGTCACTCTTGCATCAAGCATTGAATTTCACAACACAAATGGTGGGGAAGCCCCAAAACACAGCAAAGGCATAGTTCAAACAAACTCATGTGCTGGATTTTAACCACTCTGCCCACTTCTGGAAATGGTCAGTTCACACTTGTTTACCCAGGTTTTGGCACAGAAGTTCCTACAACCTGACTGCAGAACATGTGCTGGTTGGGCTTGCAGGCTTTATAATAAAAGCTTATCTGCCTTTCAATCCCCATAATTCTCAAAATTGCATGGGATGAACAAACTAAACATTTTGTCTCCTATTCAAGGGATCTATTGCCAACCACCTGTCTAGTGATGTTTACTTACCATGTATTTTCAGCTTTTTGCTAGTTTTCATGGATTTTAAATTAGACACTGAAAGGCTTCTTTACAGAAATAAGACACTGTACCAAATACCAACTCCTAAACTGTACAGAGCTTCATGTCAAAAACCTGTGCTGCTTTGTTTGCTGCAAGTCCCTCATCCAGTAGCTAACCCGTTATTTTTTCCCCACTCCATGATACATCTGGGCATGTCATACTTGCATGACTCTTCACCTCAACACCCTTTGGCTCTGCCTCTAGGACCACAACCATTTCCACATCTGACAATGTGCTGTGAGTAGGGATGACTTCATGTCAGTTTTGATCTGTGCAAGGATGAAACTTCCGCCAAGTTAATCCAGCTGCACAGCTCTCCTAACTATCCAAGGATGCAACTGCACACAAGATCCACTACTGACCCTGCCACCAAAACTTTCCTTAATCTTTGTCTTTCCTCCCTCCACAGCAGCATTACACGAACTACTTCCATCCCCAGGTCAAAGCACTTGACCACTACACAAAACGTGCACCAGAACTCTGCCTAAGATTCCTTAGCATGATGTTAACCAAAGCGCTAGAGCTCTCCATGCTGAACCCAGCAATTCCTTCCAGTTTACTGTCCCTTTCGTTTTTTGTTCTGTTTTCCTTAAACAGGAGATTTCCACACTTTCCAAATGCCAGGCAAGGCAGGCAGGCTGGTTTAATACCTTACCAACTTAGTAGCCTTTTTAATGGCATCTGTATACCCTTCACTTCTTTCTTCTTCTGAATCATACAGTCTGCTACAAAACTGTTGTCAGTTCTTATGCTGATGTATTTGTTTGATAATATTACTCTTACTTGTGAAAGTGCTCAGAATGTTCTTTGTGCATTTGAAAGTGAGTTATCAGGTTTACTATTTTTCTGGCATTATTGATTTCCAGCTTTTTTAGTATTTTTTTCATACACCGCACAGGAAAATACCAATTTGCATAGATATAAAAATGTATGTGGAGGAATACAGAAGCAGACAGGGTTATAGAGTATTCATTAAGAGAAATTACTTCACGTTAATTATGGAAGAACAAAACCACAACTGTCTAGGTTTCAAGTTTGTAACTTCACAATGTTTTAGTTTTGCTGGGATAAACACTATCTTTTTCTAAAAATAACTGTTAAGTTCCTCTTGTCTTTTCCATTTCTCCTGCTACATGAATGAGAAGTTCCTCAAACTTAAAAGCTGTAAATAAATAGGCCTCTGGCTCAAGTCAGTTGTGTCAGTAATGAAATCCATCTCCAAAACAGTTCTGTGGTTTCAAGATGTAGAATTGGCAAGCAAGAAGGCGTCTTCATAAGAATTCTGTATGCAACTGCCAATGATGGTTTTTCTGGACAATGACCAATGCTTGTACCTTCCCAACACAAGAGAAAAGTGAAGAGGAACATCCACAATGAAAACTAACAAGAGAGCAATTTTCTTTAGCGGTTGGTTTAATTGAATAACTAAGAACCAGCTTTAAAAAAGTTTGACAAACCATCACTCTCTCACAGAACTTTTAGAATTATTTTCACCTACAACCAAATAAAAGGCAGTGGTGCTGACCCGTCTGCTCCTGCAGGTCCTGCAACACTCCATGCCATCCTGTCAGATCAAGTGCTTGTGAAGCAGTATGAGGAGGTAGGCAAGGAACAAACCTGTTATTAAAAACAAGCTTTTCTCTTACTAGTTTAATGCTAACCTTGATCATTCTCCTCATCTGGCCAACCACACAGCCAAATATTTGTACCAGAACAGAGGGAGGATAAAAAAAGGAAAAATGGCTCTTTTTTTGGCGGCAATGCAAGCTTAACATCTTCATGAAACTACAGCCTCAGGCTAACATTTCAACGTTTGTTACTTTTGTTTTCCACTACTCAATTTTGTTCCATAACTGCCACACATTTGACTGAATCTTTTGGTTTTCCTAAGGTCATGGGACCTTTTTTATTAAAATAATTTCCTGGAGACCTCCTGACCTCTTATGAATCCCCAGAACTAACTGTGACCCTTGTAATTTAGGATAACACTATGCTGAGTCAGTAGTCTAACAGAGAATTCCTGGGTCTGAAAACCACCAAGTCCTATGACTGCAGTTGCAAAATGAAGCAAAAATGGCTGACACTGCATCTTGCAGCTTTTGCAGAGCTAGATACCAGACTCAATTGATCAGGGACATCTGGAATCTAGCAGGAGTCTAACAGAAGCCAGCACAAGGTACATCTGGTACTAAATGTATAGTAATGAAACATGGAGTACAGGACAAGACAACCAACTTGGAAATACAAAGTAAATGCCTGAAATCCTACAAGAGGACTTAACAATGGCATCAGGCTTGGACACATGATTAATAAAAATATCATAATATAATGAAAAAAGATATTAACAAATTGTGTTTTAAGTAACAATATTATGATGAATGGAGTTCATGGAAAGTCAGAATAGTGTGGTGTTAATCTGCGAATTGCCAGAGTAGCGTATCTTCAGCTAGGCTGAGCACTCTCTGGGTAGAGAGCTGGTAAAATCTGGTCCCTAGACAAAACAATCTCAGGAACAGATTCAGGAGCAGCCAAGTATTTCTTGGGGGAAAGCAGATATATCCTGGGCTGTCACAATGGTGTCAGTGCTCTCTGGATGTCTGTGGAATAGAGTGGCAGATTTACAAATATGCAGCTACAGAAGATGCTGCAGTAACAGCTGAAGTCATGAGGGCCTTCACCAGAGCAGTGCAGCACAGACAGGGGACCATGCCAGTGGCACTGCATCTCTGCTGACTTCAACAACCATTCCCAGCTAATTTGGGCATCTGCAGGGAGCTGCTTCTCACCACGAGGAACTCTGCCCAGCCTCCACTTCTGTTTCTAAATAAAGTCGGCGCCGAAGTTAGGAAATAACAGCTCTTGCTGCGTGACAGATAATAATAATCTTTCATATCGCAATCCTGTGCTTGGGGCCAAGAATCAGCCATCAGCCACTTGTCAGCACTTCCACATTTCACTCCCTTGTCAAGCACAACCACTCTACCAGGGAGTTTGGAAACTAACCATCATCAGCAACATGCTTTGAATTTTTATAGAGGATGATTCTACAAATTAACAGGGAGAAAGGAACAGGCACAAACATGTATTTATAATTGAAAAGGGAATGCAAAAAGATATAGAATAGGAACTAATGCAAACGACTGGTGCATCTTAACTGTGAAATAACATTAGAAAACAGTGACATAACCATAAAAAATAGGGTAAATGGTACTACACATCACAGCACATGACTAACAGCACAACATCCCATGCTGTGTGCACCTTGATAATGGTAAGCTAGACTGTAAGGAAGAAAATTCTGAAATAAGATAAAACATGTATGAAGTATTCATTTGGGAAACTTCATACCAGTGAAAACAAGAAACATACCTGTGCAGGCAAACTATCTTATTATTCAAGTTAGTTGCACCTACATAATACAGGAATTTGAAAACTGAAAGCCTAAATAGATAAAAATGCCATCATACTCAGGATAATTCAAGTCATGCATTGTCAACACTGTCTGATACCTCCATGTGTTTTTGAAATCTAGTTATGGCAAAGCGATTTTCCTAATTTCAGGGTTTTTTAACCCGATGAACCCAAGTATTTCACGTAGTGTGTGAAAAATAATTAAAATTAATGCGGTAACAAGTTTATTCCAGGCACAGCGCTTTATGAGAAGACTGTTTTTAAAGCATGCGTCAATTCCTGAAAATAAAATGTTTCATAAAATCTATCATACATCATAAAAGAGCCCAAACGATGTTCCTTATGGGCATTGCTTTCATACAAAGTTATTGCTACTGGCAGAGAGAAAAGCTTTGCTTAGACCACTCTAGAGATTGCATGTATGCACATGGGAAAGGGAGCAGGGCAAAAGCGTAGGTGAAAAATACCTCTGCAAAATGCAGAGTTCAAGCCCCTCCCCAGACACACACGGCTATCCAAAGCCCCGCAAGAGGTCCCTAGGACAGCACACTTCTGAGCAAACTCTGCTCAGCTCTCCTAAACCACTCAAACAGTGATGCTCTTCCTACCAGCAGCCACAGTTCCTTTTTGCTATGTATATTCCAGCCACTTTCTGCAGAAGTGTGTTCCAGCTTGGGTTTATAAACACCATTCTATCAGAAGAGGAAGGTCTTGAATAAAAACTGTAGTTTCCTTCTGGTCCAAGTAGACAGAAATCAAATGGTTTCCTACACTGAAGTGATCAACAGCAGCAGAATAAGTCACTTGATGCCAATGCAGAGAGCACAAGTATGGAACTTTTAATAAAAAAGTACAAATGCATATGTTTACGTTAAACTTGCACCTACATCGAAAAATATTTTTTACAGGGGACAGCTCAATGGGTTAAAGAAAAACTTCTAATATCAATCATTTATCCAAATTATTTAGGCCTGCAATTCATGCATGACACTGCAATTTGAAGGAGAACCAAGGGAGCTGTTGACAGGCCCCACTTCTCACCTACAACCCCAGAAATCATTCAAAGGATTTTATAGTTGTCCAGCAGCCAGAAACCTTCAACTACCTCAGGATGCTGATTAATGCTGTAACTCAGATAGCACAGCTTACTCTTATCTACAGGCCATGGGGGAAGGATGTAACCAGCTGCCCAGCCCCAATTCCAGCCCACAGGAAAGGCTTACACCAGTTCCCCATCTCCTCAAAATCAACACAGCACCATCCAAGCTACCACTCAATCAAGCAAAGGTAAAGGAGCTCTGAACTAAGGATCTGCCAGTCATGCTTGCATGTTACAGGGACATATTTAGCTTAGCAGTTACAAATTCATCAAGATTAACGGAAGAAACAGCAAGAAAAGTGTTACTGACCCAGTTTAAAGTACACCTGCAAAGTTTCAGTGCTTGTGGAAAATACATTAACTTGCATGAAGTATACTCTCTTGACCCCAAATTTTCAGTCCAGATAGAGTTATATTCTGTATTGCACAACAGTACCCCTACATTTCTCCTCTGCTTTCACTGTCTCTACCAAAGAATAAGAAGTCCAACTCTCTCCTGTCACAGCTGCCAGATGTGTCTTGGCACCGGGAAACATACAGAGATTCCCAAAGTCTTGCTCCAAGGCACAGCATCATCTCATCTTCTGTTATTCCTTAATTATAGGCAAGAAGGGATGGGGAGAAAGGCTGGTCTGCTAATTTTCAAATTAAGTTAGCCATGTTTTCCTCAAAAATCCCACACCACCCAGACGAAAGGCTAAAGGAGACAGACACAGACAGCTCAGTCTAGAGGCAAAAGGTCAGGGACAGACCTCAAAGGCAGCAAGGCCTTGCTGGGTGCCAAGTGACTTATCCAACAGCACTGAGAAGGAGAGAACTGCTGGCAGCAGGGAGACATTTCTCTGTAGAACCTTGTGGAAAAATCAACAGTCACTTTTGTGATGGAGAAATTTAGTTCTGAGACAAGAGGAGGTTTCATTGCTCTTGTTATTTCAACGACCAACACATTGTACTGGGTTTTGCATTCTTTAAAGAAATTTCAATAAAAATTTGAATAGACAAACATTTTGCACCCGAGTTTGACAATGGGTTTGATCTAGACTAGTACCTTGTGGACAGTTATCACATATTGTGATAACAGTGAGCTGCAAATGGCTTGTATAAATGGTAAGTTATATACCTGACAATTTTATACTACAGACATACAAAATGTATTGCAAAGCTTTCCGAAATGAAAAAAAATCCTGCAGCTGACTAGACAAAGCTTTCAATGTTCATGAAAAAGAAGCTACCACTCTCTAAACTGTTTCTAAACAGCATTTTTGGATATGTGCATAAACATAAATTACTTGCAAAAATACTTTCTCCTCTTTATTCTTTCGACACTCCCTGTAGCCCTGTTCCAACACTTCACTTGTTCCCTCTCACTCTCTTCCTTAAAAATTCACTTGTGTCTGCTTTTTCATTAATACAAATATAATTCTGGGCCTAGCTTAAATAAAAATAACAAAAAAACTAAATGATGCCCACATCTGTTTCCATAACTACCTCCCTCTGTTTCATCTGGAAGCTGCTGAGAATGCTCAGCAGTGACAGCTCTCCCACATCTCTTTAGGCTCCATATGAAAAGGTCATCTTCTGCCTCTTCTCTGTCCTGTCCAGCACCCAACAAAATAAAATTAAATTCTAAATCATTGTCCCAATTTTCTCCATACTGACCTCCCAGTTTCCAAATGCAGATCCAGATCTAAATGTTTTACTAAAACAAGTGTGCTCTGTCTACAAGAAACCTGAAAACATCCTGCTTGCAATTGCCCAAACATTGCATCTTCTCTTGCATTACTCTTTTTTTTTTAGTTAGTTGTTACCTTGTTTCATACATAAAATACACACAGGTGTAAATACAGTCAGCTCCTCGATGCAGTGGCTAAGCTTTTGTTCAGTGTTTCCCAGCATGGTCCATAAATTTCTAGAGCTAAATATATGACACACAAGAGAGCCACTGAGGCAAACAGATGTCCAGAGGAGAGAACTAACCTGGAATTTCACTTCAGATTAAAATGATTTCTACTTCTTGTTTCTATAGGCTGTTCCTGCACAGAGCCTCATGATACTAGCATACCACACCAGTGGATGGATCTGACTATGCAAAATTGCAGAAACTAAATCAGGGCTCAGCATTCATGCATTTTGAAGACTACAAGAAAGGAGTAATTGAAAAGAAAGGGTAAGCAATTAGGATAAAAAAAAGATGGGGCGCACTGCACAGTAAATAACAAGAAAGGAAATGATCTCCTGAAACATGATACTGGAACTTGGATAGATTATAAAACCTTAGCTGAATACCAGGGCAGCAAATAACCATAACACAGGAAAAGAAATTTAGATTTTATGTATCTCAAGTCATCATTTAAACTGAACTCATAAACAAGATGTGCTTGAAAAGAATGAATGAGCACCCATTCCACTCTTGCCAAGACAACACTGAGATGTTTCTTCCAGCCAAAAAAAAAAAAAAAAATCATGTCAATGACACAACCACATGTCCAGCACAGACTGGTGTCTTTTCCTGCCTCTCTCAACTGAAAGCATTGACTTCCAGGGCAGTGTATCTTACCTAAATACTGGGATAATTTTCACCCTTATTTTCAAAAAACAGTACTTTTAAAGGAAATGTGTATTATCTGAGGCACTACATATGCCTATGCAGATATGGTATTTAAACTCAAAGAATAAATATTTTGCACATTCAAGTTTCCCGTGCCATTAATTTTTTATGTCTCGTTTTGGGTTGGTGTCATATGTTGCATGCATATTTTAACCTTAATAGGCTGAGCAGTATGTTCTTGTGCCTATTTGTGTAAACTGTATACTGATTATACACCAATTAGCTGATCTTAAAAATGAAAGGGATTTTTTTTCCCTGCTAGCAATAATTTCTCTGAAGCTGGCAGCATTTGCAAGGGAACACCAAAGCCTGTCTGGAGAGGGCCTGAATGTGTAAACAGCAGAAGGATAATCCAACAAAAGAAAGATCAGTGCCTTCAAACTCACTGTGTTTGAAAGGAACACCAAAGCTGAGCATACTGAGGGTCAGGCACCTCATCAAGCACGATGAAGGCAGTCACTTGCACTTCTTGGTAATAAAACATTTTACGAAAAAAGATTTTTAAATTTTCCTTTCTGTTGAAAAATATGACTAGAATCATAGCTTACACAGATTATTTAATATAAGATTCAGAGTCAACACACTCATATGCTGAGAAGCCAACAGCTGGTGTTTCTTAGAAATGGGATGCCTTTTTATATCCAAATAATAAAAAAGAAGACTGAAGAAAACGATGAAGCATTTTTCTTGCAAAATACTTTTCCCATTTCTCTAATTTACAAAAATTGACTTAAATCTCAGTTTTGCATACAACAGACTTGTTACTTATTCCTAAATTAAACCTATTATATCATCAAACCTATTTATGCAAAACTTCTCTTTTAGCATTGCATGCAAATGTTATTTATTATTTAAATGTAGGCTGGAAGGTAAATTAAATAATTCTCAAGAGAACTAGAAAAAACTTTCCTTCCTTTCAGTATTTGGCTTTGATTAAGAACATGTAACACGTGATAAACTGTTCCAGATCTTCTGGCACAATGCAGCCTGCAATTACAGTTTATAGAAAACAAATATATCTGACAAAGCAATATATCTTTGCCTCAAATATGTTTACTCATATAACAATTGTTGTTAGTTTACTTACAAAATACAGTCTATCAGTTCCAGTTTTGCAACTTGACCTTAGCCAGTGGGCTCTTGTTCCCAGGCACTCAAAACAGCACAATGAATAACATACTTAAAAATAGGATACTCAAAAATCAGAACAAAACTAGTCTAAAATAAGCTATGGCCATCTAACACTTAAAGCTTATTGAAGGCAAGTTTCCATTATGTCTCTTTATATCTGAATGAAGATTGTACTGAATTTATGACACATCTGAAACAGACACAGACTTTGGATCTGTTTTTAGATTTTGAAAGTTAACTAAGAAGAGATGGAATTTCACCATGTTGGAAGAGCATTTAAGGAAAAAAAAAAAAAAAAAAAAAAAAAGAAGATATCTTTCAGTGTTTTTCTGTTCCAAGACCTGGTTGTAATTTTCTTATGTTATTAAATAATTGCAACAATAGCAATAATTTTGCTTTTTTGAAACAATTTGAAAATGTTTTTGGGGAAGAAAAGGCCTTCCCACCCTTCTATTACCAAAGTGCAACAATGCCAATTCTAAATAGAAAAAAGTTGATTTTTTGTTTTGGTTTTTTTTTAAGTCAGCTTTATGAGTGTTTTAGAACAATGGCTCTATATGCCATCAAAAAAATCTGATTCGGGGAAAAGTTATACTCAAAGACCCACTGGTGGTGAGGAAAGGATTTTCTTGGCTTATGAACTATAGGAAGAAGCAAAAAACCAATCCCTCCCAGTTTCTGGCAATGAACATGCAAGCTAGCCAACATTTGACATTCCTTCAGACAGGTGCCTCAGCTCCACAGCCTTCTCCCTAACAGGGCTGACACTGCAGCACCTGAAGCACCCATCAAAGTAGCCTGGAGCTGCTGCAGCCCTGGGAACAGCCAGGGAAAGCACAAGGCCAGCATGCTCTCCCAGCCCCACCCCTGTACCCCAGCTCAGGGTCCTTTCCTGAGCCTTTCAGAGGTGGAGCATGAACCCACTGCAGTGCTAAATTAAAATGCTCACTTTCCTGGATGTTAATTGCCATCACTACCATGCTGGAACAGCTCTCAACATCTTAATGAGGCAGGTATAAACCAGGTTTTGCCAATAGGCAGCCTAAGGCAGAGACACCTGAAATACATGGAAGTTACTCATAAATCTGGATATGTCACTGCAATAAATCAGTAAAAATAAAGGCCTGCCCATCTGAAAAATCAATACATATTTATAATACCTGACCTAGGAAGGTAAGTCTGGTCATTTGGCCAACAGTTCAAGTGATTTAGCAGAAGTTCCAAAGCAACTCTGTGACAGATCTAGAAAATAACCCCATTATTTCTTACATGTAGCCCTGACTTCTAGATTGTACTTAAAACCCTGTAAAGAGAGGGAATACCTACATCATCAAGGTCAGGTGTAACAGCGTTTCCTAAATTCTGTCCACCAAAGCAGTGGTCACTACTGTTTGCTTCCATTACGTCCCTAATATCTGTAGTCAACAAGAAACATTAAAGGATGAGAGATATTCTGGTTTTACTGCTCACAGTGAAAAGCAGAAAAAGTCAAATCCTTCCATCTCCTCTTGGCCTTTGTAACAAAAACCTGAGTGATTCACAAATGGTGACATACAACCAGTTGTAACCCTATGTAATGGAAGTAATAACCCAATAAGCTACTGCTGGTGAGGTTACACCAACTTTAATTTGTTCCTATGCAACATCTGTAATCCAAAGAAGTAACGCCCATTACTGTTGTGGTTTAACTCCAGTCAGCAAATAAATATTATGCAGCCACTTATTTCAATCTACACTGATTTTATTATTAGAACCCCTAATTTAAATACAGTACTTATAAATAATTAGCACAAAGAAACAGGATATAAAGTTGGATCCTAAATACCTTTTTAGTTCTGAAATTCTTTTCTTCTTAGTTACTTAGATGTTTCTTACAAATAACTTAGCTATTTTCCTGGAATACCACTGTTGGACACTTGTCAATATTTCTCAAGGAAAAACTCTCTACATGCCAGAAGCCCAAGAGGCCAAAAGCCTTCTCCTCAAAATGTAAATGCTTGCTAAAGTGCTGACACTTAAATTAGGTCAACCAAGTTAAGTAGTAAAACTACACAATATAACATCACAGCAGTAGAACAGCACTTATCATCATCTTGGTAATAAAAACAATACAGCAGCACAGAATGTTTCACTCCCACATCACTGTATCTGCTCTGAAGTTGCAAGCAACATGATTGCATTGTCCAAGCAAATAAATAATACTGCCTACCATTTTCACTGCTGAACAGTCGTTAAAGACATTAAAGACCTTTAAATGCATCCCTGTCCTCCTCACATCCTAACAAGAAAGAGAAAAAAAAGAAAACAAACCAACCAATGAACCAAACACAAACACCCTGTACCTTCCTTCAGGTCACATTCTGTGATCAGTAAACAGATTGAGTTAGGTTTTAATAAAAATCCCAGGACAAGAACACTTGAAGAAAACAACACCCATGGCATTTAGGGCTCCCTCTTCAATATGATATGGCAACACTTTCCACAAGTAGATTGGCCCCATAGATCTCAGAAAACTCTTTCTGAACACAGCAGTAACTATTTGCTCAGCTGTCCACACTTAAACAAGGCTACTGTGACACAATGCTCAAACTGATCCCAGGAAAAATGAGAGGAAGCTCTCTTGGCCTTGTTGTGCTCTGTGCACCGTTGGCTGTGCTGCCAGATCATGGCCCCTGCCCCTGATTGTCTGCAGCAAGAAATGGCTGTGGAGAAGCAGACAATATGTACAGAGCACCAACCCCGACACAATGTGCAGGTGGCCATGAGAAGTGCAATCCCCACCAACTAAGGCCAATGAAATAACATCTGAATATGAAATCCAAACCTAATCCCTACCTCAACTTACAGATCTTCATGTCAGACTTTGCTTTCCTCATTTGAGTAAATACAAAGTTTTGTATTCTTCAGCTAGAGACCGAAAAATCTTTCTCTCCTGAATCCTTTAAAGCTTCTAGCCAGAGGGAAGAGGAGGAGAAAGTGCTCCAAGAATCATATTTGGAGTGCTATCCCCTTGTGACTGAACCAAATCTCTGCATCTGCCACAGCTATTAGCCTTCTCCAAATAGCAGCTGAAGCAATATGGAACAAACTTGGTCCCTAGATAATTTCCCAACTTTTCACATGGTTCTGTAAAGCAGCCATGAAAAATAATAATTCTTAGTAATTTAATTCTGCCGTTGCTTGAAAAACCTATGACCCAAAGCAGAAACGTTGGACGTGTCTCCAGATTCAAGACGACATTTCAAGCTCAAAAGACAAAGTTTTCTGAGATTTATTTCCAATATTTTCTTTCAGAGGATATCAATCCTTGCAAAAGAGATAGAGATTATTCTGCTTCACATTTTAAAGGAAGTCATACATTTTGCAAAAATTATTTCTTCTTCACTTGCAGTTGTAAACCTTGAGTATAAGACTTCTACTGAAACTGCAGCTCAAAAAAATGTTAGCTGATAATACATAAGAGGAAAAGTTCGTAACAGTCCTAACAGTACAGACGACACGCCAAAATGGAAATTACATCACGGCAATGATTAATGACAGCAGATTATTCTGTATAAGACAGCAAGCAAAAAACTTTCCAGTGAATTCTGCAGAAAAAATTACTGCTCATCTCTTTCACAGAGCCAATTTCCTTCCTACCAATGAACAGGCACAAAAACATAACCTAAAGAAAAATCTTGCCTTTATATTGCAAACTTTTTGTTTTGTTCCGATATTTCTGAAAGCAGGGCTGGGAGCTAGGGAATGAAACAGAAGACTTGAAGGCAACCCCAAACCCCTGCATTGGGTGCAAAGCCAGACATGAAGAGCACAAATTCCAGTCTCAAGTGAAAGACAGTGAAAGACTCTTCCCAAGAAATTAATGCATTAAATTGTATGTTTTCTACTTTTTTCTCCCCCGTGTTTTAGAGCCCTCTGTCCCAAATAAAGCATGAATATGTGAATATAGACTGACATCCCCGTGCAAAACCCTCCATATATGCAAGCTGCCAGTTCCTTATTTTAATAAGCTTTAGCAAACTCCTCATACAGCTTTCCTTAATTAAATGTATGGAGGAGGAATTTCCTGAAAAAAAAAAAGGGATGTCTGTGCAAATCAATGTGGAAATATTAAACGTGCATCCATATACGCCAGTCCAAGAGGACAAAGGTTTTGTACTATTATTATTCCTGCTATGTCTTTTCAGTTAAATTAGACTCTAAACTCTATTTCTAGAAAAAAGGAAGGTTTACTGTATTCTGTTCTTTGGAGGGCCTGAGTTTAATCTGCATTTAATGTCCACATACCTTTTTTGTTGGTTCTAATAATTGTCTCAGACAATAGTAAAGGGCTTCCATTGGAAACTTCATTTATAGGCTTCTCTGGTGGTTTGTTGGCAGTATTTTCTTTCTTCATGTCTTTCTTTATTTCCTGCAGAAGACAGGTAGAGAGGGAAAAGAAAAAAAAAGAACCAGTTAAAAAAAAAGGTATTACAGAATATTCTAAAACTCAAGCTTCCAAAATTTCTTAAAACTTCTGTGTAAATGCCTCTGCCTGCTCTAATGTTACCTCAAAGACTCTTACAATAAAAGTTGAAATGCCACAAAAAGAAAGCAATTTCCAGTAACCTTTTCCAACAGGCACTATTGTTTTCCTTTTTTAAATAAACTCCTTATTTATGTGTGAAAATTGTAGGACAGCTTTAAAAATCTCTCAGTAAAGATCAGCAAAGCTGAAAGGTGTGAGGAGGGAAAGAATAGAGGTCTCAGTTTATCAAGCAGTGTCTTGTACATTTGATGCACAGGGCAGAACCAGTACAGTGCTCCTGATGTAAAGGCAGCTAAGTCTGCTTCCCCTCCGATGAGAAGCCCACAGAAACAACCACCATAACAGGGAAAAAACTATTAACTAGGAAAATATGACAAATGTCACCATAATTGGCAGAAGCATATAGTGAGACCACTGTCAGAGCTGATGCTAACACTGACACATTTTGCTGCTCACTACCTTTTAAGGTGATTGACAATACATATCGAAAATGTATGTGGGGGGGTTTCACAAAAGTAAATCCACAGAAAACAGCTTCACAGTTACTGCTAGAGATGCCCAGGACCCTCTCTATCAGCTTCTTAGCAGACTTTAAAAGCCTGACTGAGCTGCTGTCTATACCCACTTTGACGAAGCATCCAAAATGCCTTTCATGAATCTTATCTGAAACACCACTGAAGCAAACAAACAGCATTACCTCCACTTTCCAGACAGGCAACTGACACACTACAGAGGTTGAACCATTTGCTTACAACCACGTCCCCCAAAAAAAGGGAAAAAAGGCTCCAAGCTTTGTCCTAGAGCCACAGAACCACTCAGGCTGAGAGAGAATTCAGAAGGTCCCTACTCCAATTAAAAGCAGGGTCACCTTTGAGGTCAGACCAGTTCAAGGCTGTTTGAGCAGCTGGGTCTTGAAAACCTCAAAGGACAGAGGCTGCAGAAGCCCACTACTTAACTGACTTTATAGTGACAAAAATTTTCCTTATACCTTATACCTGGAACTTTCTTCTCAAGTCCCATCTGCTCTCTCCTGTCCTGCCCACCAGGCATCACTGTGAAGGGTGTGTCTCTATCTCCTGATACATGGATAACAATCTTTCCATGTAGCAGGTCCCCCCAACCCCTGTTTTCAGGCCGAACAAGCCCAAACCACCCTTAGCATCTCCTCAGGGAGCACGTGCTCCAACTTCTGCAGATGCAGAACTTGTTTCAGCTCATCAATATCTGACCCTTATGCAAAATGCTCATCCCATCCACAAAATGGGATGCTGTATTTTGGATGTGGAGACTTGGGAGTTCCAAGTAAAGGAGGATTGCCTCTTCCCTCAATCTGCAGGCTATTAATGCAGCCCAGGATGCTGTTCACTGTGTTGACACCATGGTACAAGACTGGCACATGTTTATGTTGCTGCCCACCAGGACCCACAGGTCTTTCTCATCAGAGCTGCCCCCAAACCTATCAGGTCCCACTCTGCAGATCTGCTAGCATTCTTCCTTCCCAGGGTAAGAACTGGTATTTGTCCTTGCTGGATTCCATAATGTCTGGGGGTCTGTCTGGGGCCCTCTGAAGAGCAGGCCTGCCTTCAAGCATGTCATTTGCTCCCAGGTTTGATGTCATCTGCAAATTTAATGAGATCTACATGAAACAGGCATCAGAGACAGGTGATAGCTCTCAGTGAGCTCTTCCCATTAGAAAAACCTCTACATCGCCTCCTCTGTTTCATCTCTCTTACATTCACTGTCCTCTTCAACATCCCAGGGCAGAATCAACTTTCACCACCCCACAGCATTGTACCAAACACAGGAAATACTGTAGATCTCATTCAGATTTTCAGCGTATCAGACATGAGCACTAAAGCACAGAAAGCACATTTCTATTTGAAGTTTCTGAAGTTGTCATCTATGAACAGCATTGAGCAAAGCAAGAATTTTTAACTTTTTCTCTTGAAGATGCACCTTAAACCTGAATCTCGTAATATTTCTTAACCTTTTATTTCCCCAAAACAATTGTTATTTCAAAGATGCCCTATCAGCTATACAACATTAATACAGTCTTCTACATCTGCTCAAAGCATTTTCTGTGTATCAGTACATTAGCAGAGATAAAAGCTTTATAAATTACTGCCTATGGAAGGTACAGTAAATCCTTTATCTGCTGCCATCACACAGGTAAAACAGTATCTAAAAGACAACTCCTCAGAGTAACCATAATAACAATTATGTGTCTGTAAGGTGTGTGATATCTGTGTGATAGATGCTGCTGTTGTTAGAAGAAACATTTTGCATAGTTCTGGTAAAAAAGTGAACCATGTGAGAATTTAAGAACACTGTATGCATTTAGAAGAATATATCACTTTCTAAAAGAAGTGGAGTAGACTTAACACATTATTCCACAAGCTTCTTTTTCACAGCCTTAAAAAATAAAATGTATAATAAATTACTTCATCCAGAGCTTTACATTTATTTTGCAGCTAGGTGACAAACTCGCTGTGTATTAAAATATTATCTGCCGTTTAAACAGAATTTGTGAGTCAAACAGCACTCTCATGTGAACAAGACCACAAGACAACATCCTATGGAAGACCCCATCTTGCCTGAACTTACTTCCTGTGTGTCATTACTGTGTTATTTTTCATTCTTTGTGTCAGAATGTAACTAAATCCTCAACTCACAAATTCTGAAACAGCAGTACATTATTTTTTAATTGTAAAAATCCTTTTGCAAACTTCAAAACTGAATGAAAATTGTCTGCTAAAACAGAAAACAATGCTGTACCCTTTAGTCTCCAGATGAATGACACCAGTGCCTTTGCTGATGCTGACAGCTTTTTGAGAAAGCTTTGTTTGGCTCCTGAAAAAAGCAAAGGAATACAGTACAACTCCCAAACACTGGCACTTGTTTGTATGGTGGGAGTCTTGCACTTCTTTCTCATCCACTATTCATGGAAAGAAGAAGGACATATGTGCCAAGGGTCCACTAAGCCAAAATTCATACAGAAGGTTCAGCACCCTGCAGTCACCAAAATGGTCTAAGGACTTCTTTTTTGTGCATGCCCTTCTATCACTTGTTTGAGCTACCTTTCATTACTGTTACCTTTGATGCTCATGAGAAGGGCCATAATCTTTCATCATAGCTACTGCCTGGAGTAACATGACATGATCAACCCCAGCAGCTTGAAATTACAGATACTGGAGAGAATTGAAAGGAAAAGTGGATAATCGCCTAAATAATGAAACAGAAATCAAGTAAAGGTCAATCCAGCCCTACTAAGGTAAAATATTATCAGAAATATATTCATAGTTATCAATACCCTATGGGAAGCAAATATCTAAGTGGCTTAGCACACATTCTGCAGTAAGCAAAGACAACTTTAAGGCCTTTGAACATCTTCTCAGTTTCTGGGTTTAGTCTACAGCATAAGACTAAAAACTTACAAACAAACCCAAACAAATGTCCCAGCCTTCAGCAGCCTCACCACTGTAGCCTGCAGCAAACACTGGTGCTGATATTACAGCCTCTCTCTTCTCTCTAGTGTGTTGCTTCTGCCTCCTGTCTTCTCTTTTGTAGTGCTTATCCTCAGGAAACTTAGGATTTTAGAACTTTTCTTCAGCTGTGGCTCATACAGAGCCAGGCACCCTTATCCTCAAGCCAAAGGGACCCTTGGCGCTATTAAATTCAGAAATATTGACACAGCCCTTTACATCTATCCCCACTCTAACCTGCTTTAAGAAATGGATTACTACTCTAAAATACTGTAATGCCTTACTCAAAACTGCATTTCTTCTTGAAAAATTAAGTGACAACAAACACAAACAAATAAATGTATCAAGTCAGCTAATTTTATTTACTGCAAAAAATACACTGAACATGACTATCTTGCATATTTGGTAAATGAACTACAATGCCCTAAAAGCTTGGTGCTTGGTAATAGTTATAGAAATCTCTCTATGTAACCCAGTCCTTCCAGATGCGCAAAGAGTTGACTCCTATCACATAAGGAAAGAGTAGGCAAATGAGGTTGCAAACCCATGCATATCAAAGGTGGTTTGTGGGAACTTTCCCCAGTGTATGAAAAAATCGATTTCTAGTTCTGATTTCAAGTTGAAGTTAGTGGGTATTATTATTTTTAAAGAAGAAATTCCATGTACACAAATAGAAAAAAAGTAGAAAGCAAACTTTCAGTTAGGATTGAAGTCCTCAGTCTGCCATAAATAGTTCAAGAACAGCTGAATATAAATGCTGAAGGAGAATGAAGAGAAACTAATAGTCCAGTTTCAAGTTCAGGGACTTGTGTAATAAAAGAGAGGTGAAACTAGACAGGTAAGATATTTGTCTACATTATATTGCCCTAAAATACTGGGGCAAAATCAACCTGCTGCCTGCCCAGCAAGGACTTCAGTGCATCTCCTGACCAGGAGTTTTGCACTGGTTTCTGGCTTTATTTTTGCTACAGCAGATACATTCACAGCCTAATCAGACACAAGCACCACTCGCTGCGGGCCAGTCTGCCCTTGAGTAGAACAGGGTGGGTGGACTGGTACAGCCCAACATCTGAGCCGTGCTGAGTCTCCTCTGAGGGACACAGTGTGAGAACCTTCACCAGGTACCCCTGTGGTGACACTCTGGAACAGGCTGGACGACCCTGAGAGCCCCTCCCAGAAGCAAGCTCACGAGACACATGTCAATGGGAACTGCACAGAGAGGCTCAGGGGAAGGAGCTCAGGGGGATCCTGAGTGCAGGGCCTCTCCTTTACCTCTCTGATCCTGCGAGATGTTTCTGCAGAATGAGCAGCTGTCTCACTCACACAACCCACTTGCAAAGAGGTAGGCTTTCACACTGCTAGCAGCTTCAAAAATATCTCTAAACCTAATCTTTGGGACTACTTGGTTCTTGATTTTGGAGCACTGCCTGGTATAAATTTCATGGATCTAAATGATGCACTTCTTTCCTAGCCCACACAGAGATAACTGCAGGTTCAGGTTAACAGCAGATTATTTTCAAGAGGCTATGCCTCAGGAACCCAACCCTTAAGTAAGTAACCCTGCATTTCAACCACTAAACCTAAAAGACGCTCTCTTGATGCCAGAAAGTTTAAGATTTACAGCTCCCACCTCCCGTCTACGTGGGTTTCAGTGTGATTCCAGTATGATAAGCAGTTCTTGCTCAGAAGAAGCATCCTCAATCTGAGAAATATTGAAAAAAAAAAGTAACTGTGAACTTTAAATTAAGCTTCATTTTGAAAGATATTATGGGGGCATAAAGACCCTTATAATTTGTACACCCTTTTAACACATAAAAAAAATACTACTCTTTTGTAACTAGGATTCAACCATACTGCATAGATACCAACAGCCAAATCACTGTGAGAAGATTCTTTTCTTCTAGCAAACTTTGAAATATACTTTCTCCAAAGAAACACAAAATCCTAAACAATACCTGAGCTGTTTCTATTTGAATCTTTTCTAATCCTATCCTACATCAGTATAAGCCACAGGAAATTTGAAAGATGTTATCCCTAAGCTCATCAGCTTTACGTGACAAAACTTCAAATAACAACAAATTACATAGTGTGATGAAAGTCCATCACATAGGAAAATACAATATATTCAAGTATACCTGTACCCTATTAAATGACTATTTCAACATACAAAATTTATAAATTAAGCCCTGTATCTTTTGTAAGTAAAAAACTGTTACTCACTGAAATGACACATGGCTTTGTCATTCTGGAGAGAGAGACAAAAAGAACAGTTAACAGCTTTCAAAGTGAAAACATAGTTTTTCTCCAACTGTTTCTAAGACCTAGCTTTTTTTTCTCAGAATTGAATCATTTATTACATGTCAAGAAAGAAGTTTCTTCTCTTTATGTGTCTTTCTTTACATGCTAAAGTTTCTGCCCTCTATCAAAACGCTTCCTTGAAATTAGAGCAAATGCTTGAACTAGGTCAGCCACAAAAAGTTACAAAAGTTACAGTTAGGAAAGTAGGAGAACTTCTGCTATTTTCACCACACCAAAGTTTCAAGGTTTTTTTAATATAGCAGTTCTGACAGGAAACTCAGCTGAAAACATTTGAGGAAATTGCTGCAACCTTTTCCACGACTCTAAATGCAACAAAATGCTTTTTTGTACTGCTGCAAATACAAAATCCTAAAGCAAACACTTCATCCCTCAAAACTGTTGGGAGCCATAAAAAATTATGAGAAGAATCACTATCAGACTATAGGGTGATTTATCTGTGGCTTCCATATGAAAGGAAGAACAGTTCTTGCATCCTGGGAGCAAGAGGTTTAATCAAAATCAAAGCTTTTGAAAACAAGACACATGCATAATGAAAGAGTTGAAAGCTGAGAAATGAGTCTTTCACAATTCAAAGATCTGTAGCATGTGCCCTGCTTGAAGCCAAATATGGAGCAGAAATAGGAGCCCAGAATCACATGCAGCGAAGAGGAAACAACATATTTGAATTATCAATAGATGATAATGGAAATGTCAGGAGCACTTTGACCCCTATCAGATACAGAATGCTTTTCCTTCAACCCCTTATCACAAAACCTGAGACATTTCAAGAGACAACTGTCACCGTGATTTCCAGCAAACAGTGAGTGTAACTTCAAACAGTATATGAGTTCAATTATCCATTTATATTAAATGCCTCAAAATAAAACTCTGCTGCACAGTACATCAATTCAATATTTAGTCCTCCTAAGTAATTTCCTGCGACATTTTCACTAAAACTCGTTAAGGGTTACTGAATAATTACAAAGGTGCTTAGTTAGAAATGTAACTGATTTTCAAGAATCTTATAGTTCTAATATAAATAAACAATGTATCCTAAAGCAAGGCTGGAGCAAACTTTCCCAGCAACTGAACTAAAATCAAGACAAAAATTATTATCAACCAGAAAGATGTTGCCTGCACTAAAATCCAGTATACTCTCATAGCATAAGCTTTACATTCTATAAAAAGCAAAATGGTAACATTTCAGGGAGAAAAGAAACCACCTAGCACTTATTTTCCTGGCTTCTGTCTGCATCACTAGCTTTTATTTTCTCCTTTCTTGGGCAATACCACATCCAAGACACAGAGCGAGGACATGGGACCTTCAAGCACCGTGATCAAGACTGAGATCTCCCCATCAGCTGGTCCTGACAGGAGACACTCACCAGTGGCTCTGACCCCAAGCAGAGGGGGAAGGATGGTTTGGAGATTGTGACCCCCAGCTTCCAACAGAGGCACATATGCCAAACTGCTACTGCACACATCCACTGAGCTCATGACAAAAGCTATGTTCTTGTTTCACTGCTTCCACATCCTCTCTCTTTTCTTTCTAAACTCTCAGTTTATCCCAAGTTTACAGGAAACATGTTCCCAGCTGTCTGTCAGGCAGGTGACAAAAAAAAAAAAAAAAAAAAAAAAAAAAAAAAAAAAAAAAAAAAAAAAGACAGGGTTACAGTTCACGAGCCATCTGGTTTGTGCTAGTACTGCCTAGTTCTGGGGTTATTTCTAACCCCAGCCTCCCAAACTTCTCTTTGGTTTCTGTATCTAGCCTTCAAAATCAAGTCTACTTCTGTAACTCACATGACTTCTATCTGATTTACAGCTTCACAAAGAAAAGTGCTATTTGTTCACCAAGTTTTACATACTGAACAGCCTTTCTGCCCCAGCAGAACAGGTACCTTAAGGATGAAGATACTGACCTACTTTATCCTCGTTTGTTTTTCTTGCTGTGTTACATAACACAGATGCACTGATTTGCTCTCTCCCAGTACAAATAAAGCCTTGAACACAGCCAGAAGCGCTGCTTTCATGGCTGCTCAGGTTAGCCCACAGTGCCATCCTTGCTCCTCAGATGGAAGGGCCTTATGAACACTGTAAGGCTTCGTGTCAGGACACTGCTCCACTATCTATTATACTCCTAGAACCAGCCTGCACTATCATAAATTCATTACAAAGCCATAAGTAAAGGCTTCTACAGCCCATTTGTCACACATTGTTCTTAGAACATTTAAATGCTCATTTTGGTACTAGTTTTATTTATAAACTTTACTTATAACAAAGGTCATCCCTCACACATTTGAGACAATAGTGGGGCAATTGAAAACACCAATGTAAAAAAATTAATAGGTCAGATTTAATGCAAACCACTGGCAACAAAATTGTATTATGAAGTGACAAACCAGCAGTTGTTATGAAAAAAAAAATTAATTCCTACATCCAGTGTCTTCGACATTAACTACAAAAGTACTGTGCACTGAAGGCACAGTGCAACCTGCTCCTGCTTAAACTGCTGGTACTTCTCTGTGATATCCATGTCTAAACTCTCCTGTTTATCCCAGCCCGAGATGCCCAAGCTACAATGCCCTCTGTAACACAGGAGGCCACACTGTGCCACACCTAAATCCTCTGTTCCTCTTCTACACATCAGTGACCAGTATCCTACTGCAAACTCAAATTCCTCTTTCAAAGAATCTCCACATTCTTCCTTTTTTGATGCAGATTTGTTATGGCTTTTGTACATCCTTCTGGTAAGTAAAGATCTTCTGGATAGAATTTACATTTTTATATATGTAGAAAACCTTGTACTTCTAGAGACGAGTGCCTGCTTTATAATAAAATTAATGAAACTCTCAGATTTGTAGTCTGAGTCTTATGCAAGTTTTTCAGCTCTGCTTTTCTGTGAACATGACTGTGTGTTTCTATATTCACTCGGCTCAAGAAAATCTTGTTACATCCCTTAGCCCCACACTTTGTACTTTAGTTCAAAAGGAGACAGCTCATATTCACCTATACCAATTAGTTAACTGTGTTTTTTTTTTAATTACCAGAGAATAAAAGATTAAAGAAACACGGAGGGGGTGGAGGGGAAGGGAGATGGAGACTATGAGAAACAGCAAGGAATACAATGGTAAGAAAAGTGAGGAGCACATTTTAAAACAATCAGTCATAAAACACCACCTGTCTCAGAGAAAGCCAGGAAGAAAAAAACACCCTCTGCACTTTGTGGTTTGGGTTTTGGAGACGTGCTTGGCTACATCAGTGATCAGCTTCACTACCACCAGAAGAAGCAATTCATTACATCTTAATGCACTTAACAGACCAAGACTGTAAATTATAATTAGAGCAATAAAAAAAGAAAATAAGAAAATCATGGTGAGCTGGATGCTGGATGCCACTCCAATGCACTCGACTCATCCTGACCCATTTTTTTCAAATGACAGTACCTCTCTCTGAGGCCTCACAAAGTAGGTGTAAGCAAAAGCATAACTGATGAACAGACACAGCAGATGGCAGGAAGCACGAAGAAGCAGAAGTGATTGGCACAGGCCGGCTGCATAAGCACTTTAGCATTTCATACACACTGTGACAAGACACCTCTGAGGAAGACTGAAAAACAGTGAGTACATTTGTTGATCTTTACGTGCAGGTTACCCAAAGTAGGTGAGAAATACAAAAGCAGAAGTTTGTAATAAATTTCTTAAAAAGGTGAGTAAAACCAAACCTGCCACCTTGTTACCAGAACAGAGGGACACACCATCCGTGTACGAGACACTTGAGAGATGATGACCCAAAGACTCTCAGATTTAGAGTGGGCAAGTTGCAGAGTTAACATGGACTATGCATTTCAGAAACCTCCCAGAGAATCACACTATGACTGCAGCAGGTCTCACAACCTGCAGATGAACTGGAAGCAGCTTCCTGATTTCATACTGCTGTAGAGTTGTCTGCTAACAGCTGCTCATGAACCTCTGCAGTACACACTCCTTCCCAGTTCTAACCTTATTTTGTTTTACATATTTAGCAACATATGTGAGTAGTGGGATTAAAGGCAAAAGGTGCTGCAGCAGGGATTA
The DNA here is from genome assembly GCA_032173965.1 of Sitta carolinensis. Classification (NCBI taxonomy): domain Eukaryota; kingdom Metazoa; phylum Chordata; class Aves; order Passeriformes; family Sittidae; genus Sitta; species Sitta carolinensis. The sequence continues at coordinate 100,877,538 of CM063283.1, forward strand.
CCATGGGGAAGATGCTTGGCCAGACTCCTTTAACTGGCATTTTCTTCCCCCACCTTTATAACTTTTACGATAATGGATGGCCAGCCAGGCTTTTATCCTGACTTTCACCTGTGTCTGGCAATAGCACAGTACGTCTATGTGCATTTCAGCTGCCCAGTGTTCTCAGCACAAGCACACAGACACACACACATCTGTGCAGGTGCTCAGAAACACACGTGTGCTTCCCCTGCATCCTTCAATGCTGTAGGGAGGCACAAAAGGTGCTTCTCGGCTGTCCTCCCTCCAGTCCAGCTCCAGCAGAATGAAATTACTCAAGCAGTTCTAAATAAAAATAAATTTCTTCTCACGAGGGTTCCATTTTCACCCAACTATTTATTACAATCGTTGTTAACTTTGCTTGAAAGTGCCATGTCATTCCTCATTTCTTTGAGTAGAGAGAGGGATATGCCAGAATTTAGCATGTTTGGAGTTTCTCCCCATAGGCATCTGCCCTTATTAAAAAATGTAACAGACTACAGTTTTAGAAGGTGAAAAATGGATATTTCATGTAGGAAAAATGTTTCTGCTCTCAGTATTAAAAAAAACCCTGTGCATATTAGTGCATAACACACACACACACACACACACACACACATATGAAACTTACAGTATATATAAGAAACTTCTGTTTTATTTATATTCCTTCTCACAATCATACCAATTTGAATAGATGACCAATAGAGAAAAAAGCAACGACATGCACCCTTAGGAAAAAAAAGTGGTAGGAGACATTATCACAAATTCTAACATGTTGGATAAGCAGATAAACTATCTCATTGACACAGAGAGGTTTAGAGAGAGACAAAGCAACATAAATCCTTTATGCAAAATCCTATCACAAACCAGATGATCCTTAACAGCAGGATTTTCTAATGAGAACATTAACTGACTCACTTAGTATCTCACATTCTCTGTTTAGAATTATATGGAAGGTTTTTTGAAGAAAGTATTTATCTTTTCTAAATGATGTCATACAGTGAAAAAGAAACAACAACACAAAACAAATCACACAAACTGAAAGAAGTCGTGCTGCTACACAAAACCATACAAAATACATAAAATATAGCTGTGCAGAATTTCAAAATATTAATGTCCACCACACTTTAAAAAACCTTGGTGATGGTCGAAACAGCCATTTTTCTGTTCAATTAGCAAGTAATGAAAAATTGTACAAATTTCCACAGAGGTCTTCAATCACAAAATTCTGCATTATAGAATGAGGAACTGTGCCATAAAAAGGTTAGGACAAATTACAGACATTCCTATTGTTTTTTGACAGACCTCCCATCACATACTCTATTGAACCAACATAATTGCTCAACCCTCTACAGCATGCACCTATTAGGGTTATGCAGAGAAGACCACTCTACCCTGGGGAGGGCAAGAGTCAGGTAGTTCCACTGCATGTGAAATTAAAACTGAGATTCTTGAAGATGCAACACTGTTTTAAAAGACATGCTGAGACTTTTTTCAGGAAAAAAAAAAAAGGGATCATGAAAATATTTAGAGGGGAAGATAGTTACAGTGTTACAGGATTTTTAGGGCTTTGTTTGTTTGCATAACCAGTTGTATGAAAGTTTGCAGGAATTAATGAAATAAGATCCTGGATTAAGTCAGGGTTAATGAGATCAGGGGTAGACACATAATTATTCAAATCACATACCATGTGAATAGTATGTGTTGCCAGACTTGTAAATCAGAGATAGGAATTTAACACTCTTCCTTCTGCAGTCTGACAGTTTAGGGCTAGAGGTCTTTTTATAAATACTGCTGGCATCCACCTGCCACAGCTTCACAAGACAATGTATTATGATTCCAGTTTTCCCTGGTGCTAAGCACCAACAATTTCAAGAGGTAGTCAATGGCAGAAGCAGTTCCTCAGCACTTCTAAGTCATGTTCCTCAAGTCTTACAACCCTTGCAGCTGTTGAGCAAAATTTGTTATTTAATTATTTTCCAACTTAATCTGTCTTTTCGTCCTGCAAACATTACAGCAGGTACAGGTTAAATCATGTGAGTTTGGAACGGGGCCATATATCTTATGTATTCCTTTTTGTCTGGTATAGCCTTCTGAGTTCCAGCATGTTGCTGATATGCTCAAACCCAGAGGTAATTTTTTAGGGAAAAAGAAGAGGTATGAAACTGAAAATATTGAGAAGGAAAATTTTAATAATTCCCATTAAAAGACATCCTGGAACCATGGAAATCCCTTTATAAAATGTAGGTCACATGTTTCTTTGGCGGTATCAGACTAATTCTAGATATTTGGTATTTAGAAAAGATAGCCCTACTCATATAGTCTTAATAGGTGGGAAAATTGACCCAAACCTTAAACAATGGACCTCAAAAAGTCCCTAGAAATTCAGCAGCTGTCTTCTACATTTGAGACTGTTTTCTCTTTGTCTCTGGACAAAGCTTTTCATGGAAGACTTTTCTAGGCTCTTCTTATGTTCTGTCTGCTGTTTTATAGCTGTGAGAAAGGAACAAGCAGGGAAAAGGAGATGTATTGGTCAATCTATTCTAGCAAAACAATCTTCCATAGCTTGGTCTTATCCAAGGGAAAAGAAGTACAAAGAATGCAAACAGAATAAATAACCATGCTCAACACTGATCCAGAACAGCAAAGAGTGTGGCTCAAGACTAAAAAATGTGTGACGGGTGCTGCAACTGCCTGAGAGAGTTTTATATCCCAATGGTATTTTGCAGGAGAGGTGCAGCCTAGCATCACAGATGGGAGAAGATTTGGTGACCAAGATCCTCACCACAAATTACTCAATCCCGTAATTACTCAATGTTTGCAAAAGAGACTGGCATGCTACCTTTGAAGTAATGCATCATACTGAAACTACCTTTGCAGTTTCTCAACCTAGTGTTTATTCAGCCAGCATGAAACTTAAAACAAACCTTCACGGCTATCAGAGCCACACAGACTCACTGGCTTGTATTACACAAAAAACCCCAAAACAGCACAGGACATATTATGGTCAAATCCACATGAGAAAAAATGTGTATCTGCTTAGCTCACTCAGCAGGTTTCCTGTTCACAGATGAGTAGCATGAGAAAGTGTGATCTTTGTCTGGATAAGTCTCCTTCCAAGCAGAGACAGCTATTTTATGGGTTCTCCCAACATACCATGCGGTACCAGAATGCTTGAGGCTCACTGTTACTGTAAAAAAACTGTACTGATTATGCAGTTCTGAGGGGAAATGAAAGTATAAAGATGAGAGTTAAAGAAAGAAAGCAGACAGCAGGTGCACAGGAGTCATCAAGGATGATGAAATAGTGGTCTGACTGTATATAAAGGTATTTTGGAACTTCAGGACTGAGTCCTCTGAGCTTGTTTGCCTTGCTGAGCATCACTGAATGATGATGCAAACTGATTCAGTAAGCAGAAACAAGATTTCAGCAATGACAAATACCCAGGGAAATTGCCTTTAAGAACTTTTCAATTAAAAACCTAATATATTTCATTTTTACCTTTAAACAAGAGTCAAGAGGGAAAAGTTGCATATGCCATACATAGAAGAAAACCCTATTTTTTTGATTTAAGCATTAGCAATTCTTTTTTCTCACCAGTTTATCAAGAAAAGATCAATTAATTTTGAACATTTGACACACTCTTGGTCTGAGCGTTGTAGGCTGAGGGAAGACATGGAGTTAGTCTTCTGTGTTAAGAGGACTCACCTACATTTCAAGTAGACTTTACTGCAACTTTGAATATTAAACTGCTATGGCTCCAATTATACATATGCAGATCTATGCCTTGAAATTCTACATATTGACTTACACAGTTCTCAGGATGACAGGAAAAATGACAATATATGACCTATCTTTTGTTCCCCAAGAGCAGCCTACCTTGAAAGTAGCTCCCTGCTGTAACAGATAAATGTGTATGCCCAATAGAAATCATAGAAAATTAAGCCAATCAATCGATAATTAATATAAAGACAAATATCTCTTGAAAAGAACTAGGAAAAATCTCACTTAGCAGAAGGGAGTATTCTTCCATTGGTGGCAAATATTGAACTCAAGCAGTTGCAGGAAAAGCAGAGTAATTTGCCAGGCGGTTCAAGAGTACTCTCTATCCACCCTCCCCTGAACTGTACTTTTTACTGGGAAGGCAAAAAGCAACAGTCCTAGAAATTACAGGATATTCTAAATGTGTTTAGATTTAACTGCCTTTACTTGCAATATGCTTTAAGTTCAGATGTAGGGGTTTTTTACCTTTACAATATTAATTCTGACAGCACAGAGCATAAGCTCTTAAGGCTCTTTTGTTTTCACTGGGAGCTGTCCTTGACATGCTTACTTCAGGTCAAGGAGTACACTTACACTCAGGTAGTTCTATTGATTTTAACAGGTCTCATCAGGAAATAAAGTTTTTAGGGCCATTCCTCAGGAAAAACAAGACCTGACAGCAATTTGTACACTGTGCATACACTGCTCCTCCCCTCCATGATCCACTACATAGGGGAATATTGAAAAATAAAAAAGTTATCTAGGAACACCCACACAGCAGCGGTTTAAAGAAACACCCAAAACATAGGTGTGTTCTACTTTGTAAACAGTATAGTTTCAATCCCAAATCAACTAACAGACTCCTTCAGGAAAGTCATTAACCACTCTAGGCAAGGGCTGTGGTGGAGGTGTCCCAGGACTCCTGGGAGTGGTGGCCTGGGAACAGATACCTCTGAAAAGGAAACACAGCTGAAAACACATCATACTACTACACTGAAAAGTATAAAAGACAAAGCTATCCTTTTTAATCCCAATATAAAACTGGAAAGAAACAAGGCCCACTGAGGATGTTCTGCTAAAGGAAGAGGAAGATAAAAAGAGAGCAAGGAAGCAGCAAACATTAGATCCAAGGGCCTGGTAAGCAGCTTGAAATCCAGAAGTGAAAGGAAACCCCAGACAGGGCTGGGGAGGGGCAGCACTGGTTTGGATGTGTCTGCACTGCTCCACACAGCTCACAAGTGCTCAGGGCAGAGGTGGCTTTCGCTACTGTAGGCAGGGGAAAATGCAGAGTGAAAGGCGAGCAGTGTCTCAGTGCATCAGTGCTCCTGCTAGTGATGGAAGCAGGTAGCTGTAGCAAGTGCTCATTTAGGGAAATGAACCTCATACATTCCTACAATAGTGTCACTGCTTAGCCTTCAGTCATTTGAAGAGAATGGGCCAATCCTACATTTGGTCACTTTTCATTCATCTTCTGTCACTCTGTCATGTAAGTGCTGCACAGTCAGTGACTACTGCATTGAATTTGTGAGTATTTACAGATATTTTTAGATCCAGGCATTTTAAACACGTATTTCATTATCTACCATCAATACTAACATTAAATTTAAGTTGGCACAGACTACAAGGCACGAGGAAAGAGTTTGTTTGCTTTGGACTTAATTTTTTCTGATGTACTGTACAGGGTGTGAAGAATGACAAGAGTCACATGAGTCTGCTGAACAGCTGAAGTGCTGGGGAAAGAACCCTCACCTATAAAGGGGGGAGGCAAGTAACTAGTCTGGTCAAACATATTTGATAATTACTTGTTAATCTGCTAAGACCAGATATTTTAGCAGCTACAAGAAGCTCCTAAACCAACAATTTAAACACTCTGAATCCTGAAAAATCACATTTATCGTTCTTACTTATTATGTCTTTCTTTTAAAAATCATTTGCTTCCTCATCTAAATAAGCTTTATCTCACATTCACTGTGGCCAAGTCCACACAAATAAACATTCAATAACTGGAAAGAGTAATTTTAAAAGGCAAAAAGGAAGCCTGAGTATAATAAGGACTATGCTGGCCAAATACTGGTCAATTCCATACTTCCTGTATTTTAAATATTTATTGAATACACACATCAAAATAAATGGTCTGGTCTCCATTTATTTACACAGTCACACAAATCCTTAAACAGAACCAACCACACCTTAACACCATTGACATTTTAACAGGAAGTCATTTAGAAAACAAAGGCTGGAGACACAGGTAATCAAATCAAGTATTTCAGTTTCCTTTCCCTCTCTTTATCCCACCGCACAATATTTTGTTCTCCCTGGTTCTCCTGTACCTCATTCCACTGCCTTCAGTATGACAGTTTCACAGATTGGGGATGAAAAATAAAGCAGTTTGGTTTTCAATAACATGAAATTCTCTCTCATACCTCCAAATTTTTTTTTTTTTATTCAAATCTATTCGCAAGTTACATACATGCAATTCTCAGGGAAATCCTATTTATTGAAGTATTTGTCTTAGTTTATCTCTTAAGCTCTTCTTACTCAGAGTTTAAATTTCAAAAATAATTTTCTATACAAAGATGCTTCTAAGGCCAGAAAATAAGACTTTCATTTAGTTGCTCAGGTTTCCTGGTCATGTCAAAATATTTACCCAAATTTCGGAAGTGCACAAGGAAATTTGGAAAAGCATACTATTCCCTTTTCACAAAGTCACAACTCTGTCCTTGTGTTTGGATATTTATTTTCATTCACTCAAAATCTGGGGCAGTTAGCCACAAACTACATTTTTCAACTAAGTATTGTAAAAACATTGCTAACCCTGAATTCAGTAAGAATCTTTGGCCAAATACTTTTACCAGCTGCTAAAAATTTATAGTATATTTAAAACAAGCGAAAAAGTATCTATTAAATAACAAGAAGCATCATGACTACTTGCATTCTTAATTCACACACACATGTACACACACACATCTCATACACAATAAGGTCAACAGAAGAAAAACCTTAGATAATTAGAATCAATCTCCAGAGCTTATTTCTAAAAATCATTAACTTTTAAAGTACTCTCTGGAGGACACAGCTAAATTTGACTTCCACTCTATTCTCATATTGTACTTTTAAACTTCTTTCCTTATTTTAACAGTATGAGATGTCCAAAAGAAAAGATGCCCTGAAGACTATTTTTCTCCAAAAATATTTTCTGCACACGGCTGTTCTACAGTGAATAGTGTCTTAGGACATTATTTTGTGTAAATGAATACCAAAACCGTTCAGTATATTTAACATTAAAAAACATCAAAATTGCCATAGTATGTCTAAAGTCCTTTTGATAACATATAAGGCAAGAATGTAGTCAATTGACACTCATTTATATCCATTTGATTTTGTAAGCTTTATTTCATAAATTGAGTATTATCCAGCAAAGTGGACACATTAATGCAATTATTTAAAAAAGAACACTCTGATTGTTTTGATATTCCCCAGTCACTGCTTGAATAGATGTCTGTTGGATACATTAGAAAATGATCATCACCAGAAGAAATTCTGCCCAAATGGATTCAAAGTGAAAGCTAGCATGTCTAGCTGATTCATGACCCTCGTGGAAGGCGTCCGGATTTTTTCACATCTTCTTGAAAAAGCTCTCCCATTGAATGCTACTAAACATGGAAGTGTTTATTTAGATTTTAACATGTTAAACTCAATTCCATACTTGTGTGATCCAGTCTGAAGCAGAATTGGCAACACTGAGATCCCAAGCATCACCTGTAACTCTGCCCAGGCAGTAATAACAGCCAGCACCTGGCTGAAGGAGTTGAGAAGCCTTCGATTTGCAGGGCAGAGAGCAATGATTCAACAGGGTTTAATAGTAAAAGAAAAACTGCTTGGTGGCTCTCATCCTGTCACTCTACACATGAAAAACCAGACTTATATATTTGTAAGGATATTCATAGCAGAAAAGTATATTAGACATGACTTTCTGTTCTTCAGAGGAAGAAAACTCAGGGTTGCACTATCCAGATGTGAGAGAAAACAATACAAAACCCAAGTGCACCTGTATCTGACCACAGCCAGATGTCACTTTGCCCGTTGCAGTGATGTCACCTTTACCACTGTAATATACTGAACTCATTATCTTTATAACTTTTTATGCTGCATGTGTATCCTGCCTAAACACTGACTCTCAGAAGGGCAAGCATTCAGACCACCATAAGATACTTAACCACTACAGACTGTCAAGAAAAAAAATAAGCCTCAAAAACTGATATAGAGGTTTGAAGATGGAGTTTTTATTCATCATATAACTGTATCAAGCTAATGATCCTTTCTAAAGCAGTTTTTTATTAAAAACAGCTGGAAATTAAAACTGAAATATATTAGAACCAGCCCCAAAGCCTACACACAATCAAACTTTATTTTCTGTCTATCCTGTTTGCTTGGGGGGTCAGAACTAAAGCCAACTGTGCAGCCCTTAGTGCGAGATACCCTAAAGGGAGTGAAATCAGCTCTGCTAACTGAACAGCCATCAAAGCCTGTAAGGTTTTAGTTAAGATGCAAAAAAACCTGAGAAATCCTCAAAATGGGGGTGGGATAGGGCACAAGAATGAAGACATATGAGGGGGAAAAGGAAACTTAGCAACGTGTAGTGCAGAGCCCTTCAGCATCAATGTATTCTGCCTTCCCACACAGCACTCTGCCTTCCACCCGCAGAGGGTACTCGCTAAGAACATAAAACCAATCCTGTTTGTTTTTAAAAGGAAGCACACATGCGGAATTAGAACCAAGACCTACTGAAAATGTCTGAGACTGGGAAGAAATACTCTAAACACCACAACATTTGTACAAAGTAGTATTCATCTTTTATCCAATGAAGCCCAGTCAGTTTTTTCACTGGTGTGTTGAGGTACTGTTGTAAATTCACAGCCAGAGTAACTATGCAAGAAAGCTTCCAGAGAGGCTGGGGATTGGGACAGACTGCAAGAAAGCCTCTCTGAATTTCCTTAGACTACAGCAGAGTCCTGTAAACACCCTTTATTATAACAGCTCCTTTACAACCTGTAAGTATGCATTAAAATAATAGGAAGCTGTGCTGTTGAAAGGGGGGAATAATACAAGTTCTACAATTACAGTTGTCTACAATAATACAGCAACGGTTCCTGATAACAAGTTTCACCTTATTTTATGTGGTACTTGAGAAGAAACAGAGTTTGTTACCAAAACTCAGTATTCCTACAACAACCAAGACTTAAAACAGGAGGGAAAGTGGAGAACTCAAGAAATGAAAAATGAACTGGACATTTTGAACTGGGTATTAATAATCCAGCAAGCTGGGCATCAGCTTCAGTGAAAGATTTGGCTGTGAGAAGTAAAACTCTCTCTCTTGAAAATCAAGCCAGTCCACGGATTAAGCTGCTAAATACAAAACATGTCCTAACAGAATCTGGCAAACCAGGCACTGGGTCTAGAACAGCAGGAACACACAAATCAGCAGCAGGCACTGGTAGTCTAAACCCCAGTCTATTGTTTACAAAACTCACAGGGGAAGGGAGTGGATTTGCAAATTACTTTTCCCCTAATATAGATAGATAATTTTAAACAAAAAAAACCCCAAAAAACCCAATAAAAGACACAACACCCCCCCCAACCCCCCCCAACAACAACAACAACAACAAAACATTTAAGAGAAAAATTGCTGAGTAAGTACAAACTATAAATTGTTCCACATCTACATCTGCCTAGTCACTTTCCTGAGATCCCTGCTCATCAAAGACAGCACTTAGAGCACTGCATGGCAGCAGAAAGTTAAATTTAGCACCTATATTTTCTTGTGAAAAATGATTAGCGTCTGCAACTTTGTACATATGGATTACGACTGGTAAATAAAGGAAAGCTTAACTCCATTACAGCACAGTACCACAATGAGCAGGAGGGGCATATTCACAGCATTTCTCTCCTAGGGTTACACACAGAATATTCTTAATCTGATGTGTAGATAATTTCTGCAAGCTAATACTTGTGAAAACAAAGATACAGGGAATTAAGAAGTATTGTGAGCTGCATGGATTACTTCCTAGCAGACCAAGTACCAAGTCACCTATTCGGTAAGCTTTTAACTCTTTTATGTGTACATTTCTTCTATCAGCATATATAACACAATTAGTTATCTGCCTTGGGAAAAGGTATGATGTTACCCTGTCCTTCTCCTGCACTCTATGGAGTGTAACCATTGCTATAGTTTTGGTTTGTCCTACAAGTTTTCAAGGTAAAAAACTAAATTCGACTCAGCCACCTCCTCTGTCACATTTACATTATAAGTGACAGCTTAGTTGGAAGACCTAATTTAAGAAAGAAAACAGGCAATTTGAATAAGGCAGAGGAGGTTGGACTTTCTTTTCTCAAAAATTCACAATAATTTTTCCTAAGCAAAAGAGATCAAGCTAGGAGTTACTAACATTAGATAACAAGCCAATTTTCATGCAAATAAATGGAAGAAATTACATTTATCTACAAAAAAAAAATGCAATTACAGGCTATAATAAACAGCAAGATGGTCACTGGAAGTAGATACTCAAAGTATTTCAACATTCAAAGCCAGCCCAAAGCTGGCAGGTTATATGCAGCATCACATAGAAAACAAAAATGGTTCAATGACAGTGTTATGCTCCCATTTTGAGAAGCAACAAGAAGCACAGCACTGACGGGTTAATTCAGAAGAGGCTGTCCTCAGCTATTGATTACTGCTGAGTGCTGGGAAAAGGGCACTGGACAAGACACACCAGCACTACAGCAACTCCTTCATTAAAAAGTGTAGCCTCTGCCTCCATGCAGGGAGGATGTACTTCCACCAACATGCACTGATTGGAGGCAAGCAGCCCGTGCTTGCTTTGGTTACCTGCAGAAGACCAAGTCTTGCAGTCCTATTACATTACCTCCCTAATGCAACCCTTTTGCAAAAATGCAGTTATTATCTGAGTTTTTTCAGTTCTTTTGCCAAAGCTGGGGCTGCCCTCTGCTTTGCAAAATGAGCTTGAAAGAAGTGAGAACTAAAATCACCATGCTACATGGAAGATGTACAATCCCTTCTGTTACACACAGAAAGGAACTTCAATTGGCACAAGAAAGGAAAATAAATGTATTTTTAAACAAAATTTTGAGTTTAGATTTAAATAGCTGTTACTTTTTCCAGCTGCTTAAGCAACACAACAGATGACATGCCAGCCATAAACCAGGACATACATTTTTAAGCTTCCTTTCAAAATCTGCAGACTAATTTCTTATTCCATCATGCCAAAGCTCTTAAAGCATACATGCAGAAGTCAACAGAAGAGCCCTCTCCCATTCTCTCTCTTCCATAAGATACAAATTGGAATGTTCCTCCAGGCCCAAACCAAGCCATGTGTCTGAAGCAGGAATCTCTGTACTTTATTGGCTGTAATATGGAGGAAGCAATACTCCAAAATTCTTCTGCTGGTCTTCAAGGTATCCATAAGACCCCACTACTCATGCAAGAAGTTTGCAGGAGTTGGCTGGGCTTTGAACACTCAGGAGTTTTGGGAGTGATTTTTAAGATCTCTATTACTAGGTATGGAGGTTTAGATTCCACACAGCAAAAAAATCTAAATCCACTAGGAAATGCACTCTAAGCTTTCCTACTCTACTAAGAGTGGAGCTGCAGAGACAATCAAACTGCTAACACAGACCCAGGAACCCAATCCTACAGCTTAAAAAATGTGCTGAATTGGTGAAAGGCTGCCAGACACCCGGGATCACTGTGAGCTGCCGTGGTTACTAGCTGGGGTTTAACTCTTCTAAACACCACTGTCTGTAGAACCAGCTATAGAGTTAATTAGTTACAGAGAAAGGAAAAACCTGTGTGGCAGAAGAGGAATCTCATATGGACAGTCGTCTGCAGCTTAATCACATGGACTTTCCATAACCCTTTCAAAACAAACATAGAAGACATCAAAGTTATGGCCCATCGTTTCAGTTCTTAAAATCTGTTTCAGGATATTATCTCCAGTTTTTCCATCCCAAGACCACCAATTACTCTATTTCAAATAATTTCTGAGGCACAACAAGGGACATTTAACTGTCTTTGCATCACACTCCTGTCAGCACATCTGACAAATGTTTCAATAAAATAAAAAATGAGGGGAGAGGGGGAGCTAAAACTAAAAATGAGTGACGGTGGAGTTAAACAAAGTGAAGTAAGATGCTAGCATCATATTTTCAAGAAAGGCTCATGTAAAAATAACACAAGAAGAAATATCAAATAATTTAAAAGGTCAACCAACAGAAAATACATTTCATCACTTATGTTCTTCACTATTAACTCATCACAGCTTTGACAGATCCCGCTCAGCTACATCACTTTTGAAACCTTTGCAGTTAACATTAGGCTGCCTCAGGATGGCCTCCTCCTCCTCCTCCTTTTAAATTATTTTCAGAAATACCATACAGTATGCCTAATAGGTGAATCACAGATTCTTTCTACATGCTCTCTAAGACAGGCAAATTAATTTTCTTCACAGTAATCAATCTTAGTTAGGTAAACAGAAAACTCCAAATGGAATTTTCACATTTTAAGTAAAAATTATGAAAACAGATTTCTTAAGACTGGCTAAGATATCCATAAGTACATTTCATTACTACAGAGTTGTTTTTTTATTCAGGAATAAAGCAACCACTTCTTCAAAATAAAATTTTAAGAAGTCTTTTTTTTTAAAGTGATATGAATATGGTACTTTGTGCCTAGACTACAAAAGAAATAATGAAAAATGATGCAGGTAAAGTAGTTTATTTCTTCCCTGCTACATGTTCTGCACTATCACTGCTCCCTTATAACCACAGCCACAGTCTTCGTTCAAAGACTAGCAGGACAGAAAGGCACCACATGCTAGCACAGCCGGCCACTGTAAGGTGCCCAGCACATAAATCCAGCTGTGGCACAGCTGCCCCGTGTGCCGCCGGTCCGGGTACGCACCGGGGTCTGCAGAGGCTCAGCTCGGGGCTGCTACCCCGAGGAACGGGGATGGGAGCGCAGGGCAGGAATCCCTTTGTGCAACACTGATCCCACTGAGATACAGCCTCCCAGCAAGCCTGCTAACAAACTGGTTTCTGGCCAAACTCCTGCCTTTTGCACAGACAGCCCCCTACAAATAACAGTGAGAACAGAAGCAAAGTTTTAGTAAAGGTGACTAAAAAAGGAGAAAAAAAAAAAGCCTTATCTGTCCTTCAAGCACCCCCAGAGGGTTCATAGAATTAGGAATAAAGGTCCATTGTAATTCGTTCAGTTACATGTACATAACATAATAACACTTGATATTGCTATTTTGCAACTTACAAAGGTTACAGGTTGTTTTATTCTTAACTACACTGTTACCTGGTAGCATACAGTAGAATTACCCTTCTAGGTCATAACATCAGTCTATTCCACTCAAAAGATATAGTGCTGACACAGTTATCTTGGGTTTTGGGTTTTTTCCAATTGAAGTGGGAAGCTAAGATTCCATATGGATACAAAGGATTTTTGCTTAAGTCTCCCTCCTCGCTAAGATGCTTCAAATCACACCTCGGCTCTCAGCTGGGCTGTGGCAACAGGAACTCCTCTCCCACCCAGATTCTCCATTCCCTACGCTGAGCACTCTGTGGAGGAGTTTACGTACCCTGTATTAAACGGCAAAATATGGTGGCACAGGCCATTGAAGACGGACTAAAGAAACATGGGGGATTTAGACCTCTTTTGTCTCAGAAGAATGGAGGGGGGGAGGGAGGGGAAAAGGAACTGTAGGAGATGACAAATGCATTCCCATGCTCCTGAGAGAAATTGTAAGAACATGGAAACAACAATAATGTGTATTTTCATGAGCAGTAAGAGAGCAACCACAGATTGTGAAACAACCCTGAAACCCTTTGTTATGGTGATTCAGACTCATTCACCAGCTCAAGGGAAAAACGAGCATCCTATCACCATCAGCGAAGAGTGATCAATTCCCACCTCCTCACCCCAAGCACTTCGCACCATTTTGTTCTAATAACATGCAGAGGTTTTCAGAGGGAGCCCATTCCAAGACCAGCTGAAGGAAGCAGCAGTGATAATTCTGGTTGAATGAATACACCCTTCAGGACCTTGCTATTGCCAGGTCAGACAGCATGTCAACTGGATAGGAAAAGAATATTAAAAATAAAAATATCCCTTCATTTCCCAAGCGAAAGCCCTCATAATGAAAAGGCTTAGAGTGATCCCTAAGTCCCCTTTCCACAGCACTCGCTATGATGTCTCCACAGGGGAATATAAGGTGAATCCTTATATTAGACTCCACACTTGTGAGAAACAAAAAAAGATTCACAATACTGTAAAAAGTGGAAAGAAATATTTCAACTGTGCAACCAAGGATGTTTACTTTTGATAACCTATAACAATCTTTAACAAACAACTTTGGTTTTATTTGAAATTAAAACTAGTTTCCTAATAGAGAACAACTACAAGAGCATACAAAAATTCCTGATTTTAGCTTTCATTGCTTTTTCTACTATTCATAACATCTTTAAACTGTCTGCACCAAGGAATAAATTCAAGCAGGATATTTGTAATGCAATTTCTTCCTTCATAAGTTATGAGCTTCTAAATCTATTTAGTGGGCTCTGGAAGAGTACAGATTTTGTAAGGGTGGCCCAGTACTATCTCTGCCAAGCAATGAGCGGATATTAGACATCTCAGTCAATACTGTATCTATTTGTTGCCTCAGGAGATTTTTTCTTCTTATGACATATAAGGAAGTACACTCTGCTGTTTTGTGAATTTTTTTTTTTGTCTTCCAGGAAAAAAAAAAAATAAGCCAGCCCTAGCAACACTTGCATTTCAAGCTCAAGCCTTTGTATTCAAGAGCTAACAATTTAATACATACATGATGCTGCACAAACTGAGAAAAACCCCTACATTATGAACAGGACAAGCATTACAATACTTTCAGGATATAAAATTTTAATTCCCATTAGCCAACTGTACAAATGAATCAAATGTAGAGAAAATAATTATTAATCAAACACATGGTACTCTTTGCCACATGGACATAAATCATACGTAAAGGTAACTATGCCTCTCGCTAATAATAAATTTTATACCAGAAAAATAAAATTTTCAACTAAAAATCCAATTTATCTTTAATTGTTTGTTGATATTTATTTCAAGCATCTTGGATGAAAACAAGACTATGAAATTTGGCTGAGATAGCAGTTAAAATTTCAAGGCTTTTTAATAGCTTGCTCCAATTAAAAACAGGGAAACGTTTATTTTGGTCAAAAACATACTTTCTTTGGTTCTGATTTGCTTAAAGCTATGCTTTAAGTTACAAGTTCAACAACAAAACTGACCTGCTTCTGTCCTCCTGAAAATGTAATTTACACTATACAAATTTCACAGGATCCCTGTAGTAGTCCCCATTATTGCAAATAATTTCCTATTATAAAACCTGTATTTATCTACGTATTATCTTGACAATTCTTTTTAAAATCTATATTACAAAGTATTTGATAATTAAAAAAAGAAATGTCAAGATCTCCTTCTTTTATTTCTAACAAGAACCTGCTTCAGGGGTGGGGTGGAGGGGAAGCTAAGGACAAAGTAGCTTTAACTATACAAGGAATATGCTTTGTGGTATCCACATAAAAATCTCACAAATATGGTAAAAGCATAATAATTGCAATTTTTTTTTAAAGTACACAACTGACAGATTTAGTAATAGTTGCTAGGATCTCTATGGATTTCATTGTCACTCGTTCCTGCCACACATGCTGGGATGCTCAAGCGTCCTCACTGAGGGCCGTGGGCAGAAATCCCCTCTCCCACAACCCTTGGCTGTGCCAGGTGCAGAAATTGGCTCCAAGGCCAAGCCCTGTGCTGCCCAGAGCCCCTGGCAGTGCCACAGCCAGAGGGAATCACCACAGACCACGCTGGAGGAGCAGAAGTACTGAGAGAGGCAGAGCACTCCTAGTGAACTAAGGACCCGGATCAAAACCTTCTTGGGGAAGCAAACAAGGGTGAAGCAGAGCAAATTCAATGGGATAACCTGAGATGAAAGAATGGGGAGAGGAAATGGAAACACAGAGCCAGGGGAAAGAGGAGGAGGCCTGGCATGGCTGGAAAAAATATGACAAGCTTAAGAAACCCCAGAGGTGGGAGCGAGGAGGGAGCAGTCGTACTGACAAGGAAGGAAACACATGGGAAGGGCTAAAGCTCCAGAGTAGAAAGAGCCAGGAGGAAGGGAGGGAAAGCAGATGAAACCAGATAAGGAGTCTGAATGAGGAAAATGAAGAGGATGAAGTAAGGCAGGTGCCTTGTAAAAAACAGTCTGCTCCCATGTAAGTAACTTGGTATGATGGCTCTCCAGAAGTGCTGCACACAGTTCTGCAGTAAAGGACTAACCACACTTAGGGAGGCAAAGCAAAGAGCTGGATCAATCAGTGGAAAGGACACTTGAAAGGGGAAATCAAAAGAGCTTGGCCTGTTTGATACATTGAAAATAGGTATGATTATTTTTTAAAAATACATCAGAGGGGAAGGAACAGTGAAATAACAGGAAGAGGAGGAACTTTTTAATCAGAAATACAATCATGAGAATAAATGAGCTAAGATCTCCCAGGAATAATTTTATGCTAAACAAATGAGGAAGTGATTTGTAGCTGGATTTTTTGGCAGTTGCTTTTTGCTTGGTTGGGGTTTGTTTTTATAAATCATAAGAGCGGTATCTTCAATAACATCTAAAAAAGAAGAAAAATAATGTGCCTTATTTTAGATGCACATAACCCTCAAAGCTGTGTCAAGCTAACAAGCCAAAACCCTCTCTTTAAAAAGAATCCCTCCACCTAAACCTTTCAGTCTTTCAGAGCAGTACTTGCTGTGCTGATGAGATGAGCTCTCAGAGCTGTGGAAGAGCAGCAGAACACTCACCTGGAGGCTCTGCCCAGCAGGGTTCTAAGCTGGGGCTGCCTTTCTTCTCCCCCCCAAACAGCACCAGAGCTTGTAACACGCTCCACTCAAAAATCACACGTGGTTCTGCTCTCTGCCAGCTTTGCTTCTAGCCTCTTAATTTCCAATGGCTAAAGCCAAAAGCAGAGAGCCAGCAAAACATGGTTTACTGAGACCAGCACACAAAGACTGCATTTTGTTTTGTTTTTAAGCTCTGTACTCTGACTTTGAAATGTCTGTAATGCTTTTCTGACCTCTGTGTACAACTCCTCCACAGCTGAAGGAAAGATGAATTAAAGGAATGTTTTTTACAATACAGAAATGTATTCTACTGAAAGAACTGTAAAGGGGAACAACAAGAGTTCTGGGTCTATTCTGGGATACAGTGTAAGTCAAATGTAACACACACACACACATCACCTACTTTGACAAGAGGCTTTGTTCCGTTTTTAACCACTATTTAATCAAAATCCCACTCACATTTAGAGTAGATCTACTCATACTTAAGGGTGAAGCCCGCTATCCATTAAATTAAATAGGAATTATAGTACTGAGCAGAGACCAGAATTTTATTCCAGGCAAAACATTTGCCCTGGAACTACAGAAGGCAGTAGTTACAATTGTTGAATCTTTCCATTCAGGAGAAAAAATGGTACAATATACCACAATTGAAAGCATTTTATTTTTATTTAACCGAAGTGATTCCAAAACAACCAGACTTCCCTTAAGCAAAATTATCTAGGAATTAACTAAAAGAAATTCATCATTTGTTTGCTATGAGGAAGAAGACGCACTGGCCCCACAACAGAGAAGTCCACAAAACAACTGGTTAATTGTATGTTTCATTCAGTAGTTCCTGGGCACACTTCTAGTAAAAAAAAGCACAAAGCTATTTCACTGTTACATCTGGCATTTTTGGGTAGGATAGTAACGACTCTTAGTTTGCATAATTACTTTCAAAAGGTCTCCTTTATAGGACCTCTAATAAATATTTAAATGCGAGTAAAAACTCCAGCTAATCCACCTCCCAACACAAGCATACTCCAGGCCACCCACATATCTGTAATCCTTTTTGCTCTAACTCTTGACACCCAGGATATTTTTTGCTATTTATGTGTAAAATAAAAATGCTTCCTGTTAAAGTCACATTGTTTACAGGTGTCCGGCAAGCACAAAGGTTTTTAGCTCTGACCATAGCCACACCTCAGAGGTTTTGTTCAACACTGATTACTCCTTTCTTTCTCCTGCAAAGAGAATTCTGAAAGCATGGCTCTCTCTTAACCAGCTGCTTTGCCCAGCTGCACATACAGGCACAGTGACAGAGGCTACTCCAAACTCTTATCTTTGCCATAGGTCAATACTAAATTTCACATGTCCTAAAACTCTTCCCATACATCACAGTGGGAGAAGGCAGGAAGCCAACAGCCCACAGAAAGGTACCCTCTGTCACAGGGCAGCTTCCACCCCTGGCATGAGCACCCTGAAACCAGATCAGTAAGAACAAAGAGAGTGCCTGAGTAAGAATATCCGATCACAGTGAAAGGACTGCTTAGAGTCCAAACATTCCGAGTGAGATTAAATCCTTCAAAATGCACCACAAGATCCTATGCCCTAGCAAGAATTCTTTGGCACCTACTATCTGTTTCTCTATCCTCACTTTCTGAAAAACATTCCTATGCTAAAAGACACGGCTGCTTAAATTCATCCTTGGTTGTTGGCTTCCTCCACAACTTTTTGGTTTAGATCATTATTTCCCAGTTACTGCAGCACACCATTGCCCAGGTTTTAGTATAACTTCTTCTCTTCAAAAAATGTGGGGAAAAAAGCCCAAAAACCCAAACAAACAAACAAACAAAAAAGCCCAGATGGAAGTCAGATGACCAAATGTTACAAAATGCCCTTTTCCCCCAATAAATGCTGAGAAATAAGTGCACTCAAACTTATTATCAAGACATACTTCCCCACATCAGTAAAATTGCTTTGATTTTTTTTTTTTTTTACATTATGACTAGAAAAAAATAGAAAACATGCCTTGGTAAAAAGTACAGTTCAGTTTAAAACACAGCTGAAAGCTTCAAACCTAGTTGTAGATTTATTCTTGTCTGCATTACCTCCTAACTGCTGCATTGCTTTTTAAGAAACTATGAAAATTTGTACCATGTAGTAAATTAATAACAGAAAATTAAAAATCACAGTATATGATGCGAGAGCGTCGGTGGTGGTGTGGACGATCAGGACAAAATGGTGACGAAAGATCTCTAAAGCTTGGTCTTGGAAATTGTGGTCTATTGTAAAGGGCCTGGGTGCAGGGGGCCTGCTTAAAGCTGACAGCTGCAGCTTGGAGCAGGCCTGAAAGACAGCGGGGAAAGAGAGAGAGAGAGAGAGAGCAAAAAGATAGAATGCCCGAAATTCCCATTACAATACAATAAATCATCTTCCGTGCTGAATATTCTAATTCTCACTAACCAATCTGGTACAAGATACAAATCCTATAGCATTTACATACAGCCTATAAGAATCATTACATTACCATACTGTGTTACATTTTAAACCCTAAAAACTGCTCTTTGGACCCTTTCTGCCAAGCTAGTGGGGTCTGCTCTGACCCTTGGACCTGTCTGCAAGCAGAGGGTATTGTTCAATCAAGAAGAGATTACCTTCAACCAGCCATACCATTGTTTTCCAGTTGTTCAATAACTAAGGCTTGGTATCTCAAAGCTGGCTTTCATTCCAATCTCACCTATAGTTTCTATATTCTCAAAATCTTTTGCCAGGTAATCATATTTATAAGGTTTTACTGTTTCATCCTCTCCAACGTATGACATTACTATACGCATTCCGTAAGAATCAGAGTTGTCCCTCTTGTACAGGTATTTGCTATAACACAAAGCAGCATTCAGGCATTCCAACTCTTCTGTGATAAACATACATAAGGCTGTATTTTCATTTTCTCACTATGAGTTTGATTCAAACTGCTCTGGGCTTAGAGCTGACTGGCAGCTGGCACTGAACATGAGCTACCTGGAGGTAACCACTCTGAGCAGGCGACAGGCTCTTGCTCAATCGAGTGGTTTCTCTAGAGCAGAAGAGAGGGAGAGGGAAGTGAGAAAGGGAAGAAGCAAAGACAAAGAACTCTCACGGGTGGTAAATGTAAAGATAATGCTCATGGAAAGTTTCTACAAATTTAAGCAACCTTAAGAACCTTTAGTGGATCCAGAAGCACTCTGCTGAGGGGCCAAGTAAAGATGGCAGCCACTGCTCACCACCACCCCTCCAGGGTCACCATAAAGCAAAGCCCAGCAGGCTGGGGGCATCACTTCAAGTAAGGCAACAGGAGAACAAGATCACTCCAGGCACACTTATTCTCTGCCTACTGCCACAGTTGCAGCACTGTATCTTTGAGAATACTGCCCTGGGCACACAGATGCAGGCAGGCAGCACCTACAGCTGGCAGGATCCAAGCCACGTCCATTTAAATACTGAAATCCAAGTTAGATTTCCTGTGGAAACACTCAGACATGCTGTGTGAGCTTCCTGGAACCCCTCAGACCTTGAAATCACCCCACTGCAACTAGATCCCTATCCTATCAATCTTAAATGCATATTGTTTCCCCAAATGCCTGGGAGAAAAGGTTCTCTTGCAGGAACTTCAATCATTAGCTGTAAATTAGAGTGATTACAAAAGGCTAGTCAAGGAGTCTCATTCATACCAACCACACACAGCATCGGTGATCATTTTACAAAGATGATCGTACAGCTTAAGCTGTTGTGTTTATTTCAGTATGTGAAGTGGTTAGTGTACAGCAATAGTAAAAACAGACAAAAGCATGTCTTACAGTAAATTCCACCCCAAAGACCAGCTGTCACAAGTACGGTTCTATAATAGTTAAGAGAGGTCATAATCTTTCAGAATTTCTTGAGACATCTACAGACTACCCTTTTCTTCCCTCTTGCTTCCACCATGGCAGACATTAGAAAGAACTGGCATTAAAAGCTTGCCAACAGGCAAGATTATGTTTATCTCTACTTTTATCTTCCATGTGTTTATCATTTGTTTGAATCTATAGTATCTCTTTATCCACCTTCTTGCTGAAAGGCTTGCAGTTTGTTTGATTTGCATTTAGAGAAAAACAGTGAATAATACAAAGAAATCTCTTGGCTTCCTTCTCACCAAGGGATGAGGTCATAGGGCTGTTGACAATTATTTTAAAACAATCAACCTTTCATTGAGTGATGTGATCGTGCACATTCGCACAGCTTGATGAAATACAGACTTGCTTCTATCTAGAGCCTCAGGATTGCAGCCATGATATCAAGTAGTAGTTTTCCAGGGCTGGAAATATTTTCCAACAATTTCACAGACCAAAAAGAGACAATATCTTCCTAAGTACTTAATGTCCAGACTTGAGCCATTATTTCTTAGCCCTTCTATGCTCTAAAAATGTGGCTTTTAATGGATGATTCATTAAAAATATAATTTTTCCTAAATTGTTTTCACTGATGGTAAACTTCAGTATGCTGATCATTTCTACAAGACAGCCTCTCCAGCTGCCTTTCCATTGCTCCCCCTTAGTCTCAGGAGCTCAGCCATCAGCTAGTGACTTTCTGTGGCACTGCAGAGGGAGGGAGGGAGGAGAATGATTCATCTGTGTCTCCAACCGGATCCCTGAAGAGAAGCTTCAGCTTGAACATGAGCAAGAGAACAGTCATGTTAAAAACAAGAAACATAGAACTCTGACTCCTTCAGCTGCTACTTGGGAGTCAAAAAAAAAAAAAAAAAAAAAAGAAGTGGCAAATAAACAAAGTAACTGTGTGAGCTCCTCAAACACATATTAAAGCAGCCACGCTGGGGCAGAAGTGATGCCAAAATTGTTTGAGATGTCCGAGATCCTGAAAGGGCTGTGTCTACCCAAGGAGTTAATAACACATCTTACACCTAGATTTTGGTATGGTCCCTGGCACACCTGTCAAAGGAAGGTTTAGGACTAGCTGAAGACTTGCATATGTTTGCCACTTCTGTGGAACCCCAACAGTCCAAAAGAAGGAAGAGGCAAACAGGTGACTTCTAGGGTTTGTGTTGCTTCCCAATTAGTAAGGGTAATTTCATAAACAGTAGAATTAGTACAAAATCTCCAAAACTATACATTTCAAGATGTTTTCTTCACAGACATTTCCATGTTCTACCAAATCACAAGGAAGAGATACTCTACTTCATTGATCCCTTCTAATTAGTGCATTATGATCCACAGGCTTTCCCATCAGTATCTCATCTTCCTTTGTCCCAGGGATAAGAAACTTTATACCTGGTTTCTCATGTGCTAAAGTTGGCATCAAAGGCATGACCTGATGCCTTCCAGTTTTAGGACATTACCAGAGTGCACAAGCACACAAACTTTCTTTGTAATTCAGTTTGACTTTTTGGGCTGGAAATGTAATCTTTTCAGAAGTGTGAATGCCAGCATCTGCTTCCCAGGCCTGATAAAGCAATGCCCATTAGAGAATCTGTTCCTCCAGTACCATTAGTGGCCACACTCCTCAGAGTGCAGGTGCGGAAAAGATCCAGTGGCTCCATACAAGCAGGAACCCTGGAAAGGGCTGACACAGGCTCCCAGACACAGCCCAGTGCCCAGCACCCCCCACAGTGATCAGGAACAGGACTGTGAGTGAAAAGATTGGAAAGCCCATTCCAGAAAGCACAAAAAGAAAAAAAAATATTAAGATAATTATACACTGTTATATGCTTAAATATTCTAACAACATTTCAGAAATTAATGAAAAAAGTTTTCCTAACACTTCTACTCATTCCTTTTAACATTGGTAAGAAAAATCCATGCAGTCTAAGACAGTATAAATCCATTGAGACAAACATTCCCTGAGGTATGTAGTGCATAATAGCTGTAGTGGAAGCTATGCCAGTAACTAATTAAACTTATGCCTCAGGCTTTAGTGATGTCAATTCATCTATTCCAAACTTATTCTGTTTTTAAAGAGCAAGTTCATTTTCTCCATGAATTCTATAATTTTTAAAAATTAAAAATTCATTACTTAAGATCTTTTAAAGTAGAAATACACTGTGGAAAAAATGTATTTGATATTATAGGGTATCATATTTGAATAAACATGGTAAAGTTTCATGTCCTTGTGAATCAGATGGTCAGCCCATCCAGGAATGTGGAAACCCCTTTTTTTTCCAGACAAGAAATGAATGAGTGCAGAAAGGAGCTTTGCTCTTGACTTCTAAAAACTCCTACAGAAAACCAGGTGCTCATCCAAGATGATAATTTTCATGCTATATGACAACTCTTACCTCAAGAGTTACCAGTTTTCATTACATTATGTGGCATTTTTTGGTCTGTATAAGTCCTCAACGTTGGGTTATTTATGACAGTAAACTACAGTAATAGTTACTCTTCCAATTTCAGCAGAATGGCTACAACACTATGTAGAAATAGTTTCTGCAATAAACGGTTGCAGCCTTTAGCTGACCCTTGTTGCTTCTGCCAGCATCTTCTCATGAAGACAGTCATGTAGCTTCCTCTCATGCTTCTTGTTACAATGTTTGCAAGAAGGCAGCAAAATTATGACAGTACCTCTTCTTTTTACTTGCATCAGAATTCAGATTCTGTGTCTTCATAGCTATCTGTAAATTCCAATTGATGCAATTCTGCTTTAAAGGACTAAATAACTTCCATATTAAGCAGGACATCAGCAGAAGTTCTAGTTTATCCTCAAGCTCCACAAAGCTAACAGAGCTCTCTGATCACACGTCTTACATAATCCTTTTAGGGGCACTAGGTTCGTACGAACATGCTGTTATTTGAATCAGTCATTACCAAAAAGAAAAAAAAAAAATTATACCTGAAGCTCAAATCAGAAACATATTGTCATTAGCTGGCTTTGCTTTTGGCATGCTACTCTGAAAACACAACTACACGTTACTTCTCCTTGCATCAGATCATGCTGCAAACATTGCAAACATTGTGTAAGTGGTCCAACTTCACAAAAAATGAAACTGCTGTTTGCCATCTGCACTGGTAGTGTTGTACTGCACAACATTATGTTTTATTTAGCATTGTTTATGCTCCAAGTGTCCCTACACAGTAATAATGATCACCAGTTAAGTGCTGGTGTCAGAAAAGCCATGACAGCAACCATTAAAGAGCTTACAGAAGTTGAGAGTGCATGCTCTTCCTGAATTCAGACCTATTTTACTGTGAGCAAATATTAGAGGTGTCACTAAAGTGTTTTACAAGCAAAGAGACATAAATGCATAAACAATTTTAAATGATGTGGTCATTAATTAGATATTAACCAGGTATTCAGGAGAAAGAAAGCTAGGTTCATGCAGGTGGTCAGCTCCTAGCATGCTGAGTACTTACAGCCCTAAGGCCTGAAGTTATTATAACTAGCTGCAGAATGAAGACACGCTGAGCTGCTCTAGCAGAAATTCATCAGCATGAACAAGAACTGCCTCCCATACATTCCAGGGGTACTGTTTGCAGAGGTCTCAAACATAAAAAACCATAGCTAACTCTGATCTTAAGATGTAGCCAAGAAAGATGGTCTAAATACCACTTGCCACAAAGAGGAAAAGAGACTTCAGGATGACACTCAGTCTCTGCAAAGGTAATAGATGCAAGGGCTACTTTCTGCTACCTCACCTTAATACAACAAGCAGATCTACCTGACTCTCAACTTTTAAAGTTTTGTCCTTAGACAAATATTTCTTATTAATGTCATTTAAAAGAGTGAAGTTTCAAGAAAGAAAAAGGCAATAAACCAGCTCCATAGAGATGTAATTTTAAGTGACAGCATCGGTCCATGCAGTTTGCAGTGTTTTCTGATTCTCCTTTGCAAATGTGAAAAAAATCAGAGTAAGATTTGGAAATAGATAAGACACACACACATGTACAGAGTTAAGCACTAAAATATTCAAACAACAGAATAAATTGAAGAATATGCACCTTATGATTAGCAATAGGCAGTGCAATTCAAAGGGAGCCATACAATAGACTACATAAGCTTTGGATCAAATCCATGAAGGTAACACTGCAAACCACCAATAGGAAACATTTAATAAAACAAAGCTATGTAAAATAACTGCTAGTGAGTATCTGTCAAAAATGAAACCCCAAAACCAAAAAGAAAATCAGAGAAATCAATTTTGATTACACAGTTTACTGCAGTTTTAAAGGAGGCTAACTGGGGGGAATCAATATAAAGTCACCATGGCACGTTTGAATACACCAAAATATAAAAATTTATTGCAAACACAGATGGCTGTCTTTTCCAGTAGACACTGTCACGGGATTTTTAAATCCAAGAACTCGTCACTGCTTGTATTAAACCTTGGCAATCTCAGTACAAACAGACTGAGGGCCCTGTGGGTGGCTCCTACTCTGCTCCACCTCAGGGCTCCAGTTCTTAACTTCCCATGCATTCCACCAACTTCTACTTGTCTCGTCCCTTGTCTTTATATCAAACCTCCATGAAACAGGTGCAGTAGAGATGGTTTATAGACAGTGGTTATGGTCTGCAGAGAAAGCCATGGGGGCATGTTTAGTAGCAGGGTGATAACTGAGGAAGAAAATGGAAGAAATAAAACACCTAAAAAAAGAAAAACAACCCCAAAAACCCAAATCCAAAAACCCAAAAGGAAACAGCAGAGCTGGTAAGCTTCACTTGAACATGACTCTGCATTTTCTCCAGTGCACTTTCTAGCTATTGTACTCTGGGGTTTTTTTTAACTGCATTTATATTTTTCAACACACTACCCTGAGTTACAGTGCCCTATCCAAGCCTTATAACCCCAAACCACAGCTTCATCCCTTTGAATTCAGCCCTTATTAGCAATTCAACAGAATTTTTTACTGTGGACACTGTTCTTTTCCATCCTTTTATTTTATTTTTATTTTTATTTTTATCTAACAGTGGTCACCAGTTTTAACTCTTCAGAACAGCAAACAGGCCCCAGCCATTACAATCTCTTCCCTCTTCATAATCTATCATAATTTCACTGTTCCTCTATTTTCCTGACTAAAATCTAATACCAACCTAATACCAGTTTCTCATAAGTAGCCTAGAGAGGCAAATACTCTGTTTCTAAATGCAATCTAGATAATTTTCTATCTTTGCTGGCCTCTGCCAAGCATTACTGAACTCAGACACAAAATTCTACTGCAAGATTTTGTGCTTTTTGTACTCTCTCACACAGGTACAATGTGTTTAGAATATGCCTGCTAAAAATAATTTTTACTTCAAGACAAAATGGGCTACTCCAATACCCTATTCTGAAAACATCTTGTTCATACAAAGCTTCTGTCTTAGCAGAGCCCTCCATGAAAGACAAAAGAAGAATGTGATTCATTTGGTAGCTAAATTATTTAAACAGTTCCACAATGGCATATAAAGCCCCATATACATCACTTTTTTTCACAATAATTTTTCTTTTCCTTTTCACTCAATCATTTTTCCCTGAATTATTAAATACTTCTTTCCCCTTCATATGGTTTGGGAATTCTATGGCTGTAAGAACTCATAAGAGAAGGTTATAATTAGCAGTAAAAGCAAGGGTTGTAGGGAAAGGATGGCTCTACAGGAACTGTGAAATGGAGGCTATTTCAGGTAAGTGAAAAACCCAACACTCATTTAACAAATAACTTCTTCAACAAAACTCATCCCAGTCAGCATCCTGCTCACCAGACAGCACGCAGGTGGTTCTCTGGCTGACAGATAAAGTCAAATTAACACACACTCTTATCCACAGGCAAGCTAGTAAAAAGCAGTTTTGGAGAAAAGGCCAAACTGTGTGTAGCAGCTAAGAAAAGAAAACCAATCCTGATGACATGAAAAAATTAAAACCAATCATTAGTGTACAGCTCAAACAAATCCCAATTTTATCATGAGATGAGTTTCAGGGAGAGTTATAGCAATTCTGAGTAGCTAGAGAAAGATATTAAAAATTCCTGTGATTTTCAGAAGATCACATAGGCTCTGCTCTTCACATCATTTTGAGTCCATTTGACAAATACAGGCCCATGAATTGATTAACAGGTCATGGAAAATGAGAGAAAAAGTATCAAATGGACAACGGATGAGTCAAACTCAATACAGAGTGCAATACCGAAGTTTATTCTGGGTTACTATGTATCACTTTCTCTTGTTGTGTCTGTCCAGCATGTGCTGTAAAATAAAACACAGAGAAGTGCTGCTTGTATTCTCAAGAGAACCAAAGCCTACCTTACCACACTATCTCGAGCACAGAAAAGAACTTCCAAATCTGTTTAAGAACAAAGGGCAATCAGGATTGATGAAACACCGTGGGGGGAAAAACCCAAAAAGCCATCTTAACTCACAAGGCGAGGATAAATTATAAAGGAACATTTCTATTCACAGTAACATCTTCATTAATATCCTGATTATATTTATTTCTTTGTTTCCAAGTTTTCTCAGCAGTTACCTCTAACCACTCTTCTCCCCTAGACTATTTCACATTAGACAAGTCCTGAAATTGTATTGCTGCTTTTCACAGAATATGGATACTCTCTGTAGATGCCTATTTCATGAAGGGTTACTTATGACTTATAATAAATTAAAAATTCACCTCTTCACAGATAAAGGTCACTTCAGATCTTGTGTTATATGCGAGAACTAGCGGGGGAAGGAAAGAGATGCAC
The DNA here is from genome assembly GCA_032173965.1 of Sitta carolinensis. Classification (NCBI taxonomy): domain Eukaryota; kingdom Metazoa; phylum Chordata; class Aves; order Passeriformes; family Sittidae; genus Sitta; species Sitta carolinensis. The sequence continues at coordinate 100,904,952 of CM063283.1, forward strand.
ATAAAATATAGCCTGAAGAAAGCTGTGTTTTGTTTAAAAAAAATCAACTAAAGGCACAGTTCACTCAGCCTATTCAAATGCTTTAGGAATCATAGTTTCAAAATGTTCATTCTTGGCATAAGTGCATGTGTGTGTGTAGGCATATTTTTAATTGCAGTGTGAAAAATGCTGCTCATTGAAAGAAAAAGTATGTAGTTATAATTAGAAGTGGAAACTATAACCAACACTTATCTTGATTATACAGAAAAGGCATTGCTTATTCTCAAGATAGAGTCTCTAGGTGTCATGTACTTCTACTAACTCTCCTGTTTACTACTCCACAGTTGAGTGATCCCTATTGAGCCAAATTACTGCAATCCCACTAAGTACTTTTACAGGCTCACAGACTGGCCAAGGCAGGGAGGCAGCTCTTCAGATTGCTTAGTCCAACCCACTGGCTCAGAACAGGGTCAGTGAGAGCAGGATGCACAAGGCCGTGTTCAGCTGCCTGTTAATTACATTCAAGGATGATGGCTCCACAATATCCCTGGACAACCTGTTCGAGTGTTCAGCCAACCTCAAACATTTTTTATTATGTTTAAATGATTTTTCTGTATTTAAATTCATAGCTACTGTCTCTCCTCCTTTCACTGTCTGCTGCCAGGAGGACTCTGACTCCACTTTCTGTACTCTAACACATCACATAATCAGACACATCAATAACATCAGCCTGAGCCATCTCTTCTCCAGACTGAACAGTCTCAGCTCTTTCAGACTCTCCCCAGATGACACAGGCTCCAATCCCTCAACCACCTTCATGGCACTCACTCTGCTCTCTCCATCTCTCTCTTGCACCTGAGAACCCACAACTGGACACAGAACTCCACAGGAGCCTCACCAGAAAGGAGAAGGGGAGAAGGATCACATCTGCCCTGCTGCTCACAGCACTCTGCCTAAAGCAGCCCAGGGAGCCAGCAGCTGCCCTGCCACGAGCACACGCTGCTGCCTCAGGCTCTGCCTCACCTCCACCAGCATCCCTGCGCCCTGCTCCACAAAGCTGCTTTCCAGGCACTCACGCACAGCCTGCCCTCGTGCCTGGCTTATTCCTCTCCAGCTCCAGGACCTGGCATTTCCCTCTGCTCACGAGCATCCTGTCAGCCCGTTTCTCCAGCCTCTTGAGGCCTCTCCGAATGGCAGCACGACCCTCTGGGCACTCAATCGCTTGCCACTCCTGCAGCACCTGCCAGCTTGCTCAGAGTCCTCTCTGCCCTGTCCTCCTGGTGCCCAGTGCAGACACGGAGCAGCAGCAGCCCCGCTCCCCACCCCGTGGCACCACTGCCAGGGACCAGCCTGCAGCTGCACCTCGTGCTGCCCTTCGACTCTGGCACTTCAGCCACGCTTTTCCACTCGCCTGTACTGCACCTCAGCAGTTTCACAACTTAGGGGAGACAGTGACAAAACCTTTGCTGAAGTCACCTAAAAAGCGTTCGCTTTACCAAGTCAGTGATCTTGACTAACAGATTGTTCAGACATGACTTCCCTTTCATAAATCCACACTGACTACTCCCACCAGCTTCTTGTCCTTCATACATTTGGAAATGGCTTCCAGGAGCTAAGCATGAGGCTTGAGTTCCCCAAATTTCATTCTTTTCCTTCTTGAAAAGATGATCGACTTTTGCTTTCTACTACTCCCCAGGAGCTTCCCCCAAGGTTCTTTCTGAGAAAATCAATTTTCTGTCTTAATTTAGTCTCCTCTGAGATTTTCTTCTGGGTGAGGCATTATAGCAGATCTGTCTGCACTACCTTTATGATGTATGGATGAAAATAACACTTGTTTTTCAGGTACCAGGCTGGGTTGCAGGAATGATATAATAGAGGAGAGAATGCTTTAGAGTGCTTTACACTATGGAAGCAAACACGACCTAGAGTTACTGAATGACATTTCACAGAATAAAATAAAATCCAAACCCAAAACACTGCAAATAAAGTTGCCTATACTTTTGTAGTCAATCATAACACAGACCAAGTATTCGGGTGTGATCAAAAATAAGAAATGAAGCCATGTAAGACACATCTATTCAAGCAATTCTAACACTCATTGTTACACAGCCATGATTAAGTAAAACACCACCTTTGAGATTAAAATGCAATTTTTAGAACATATATACCACCTGGAAACTACAATTTTTAAAAATGACCATATATTACATAAATAAAGCATCCAGCTTTGCTGTGGGGAGCTATTAGAGCACTGCTTTGTCAGAGATACCTGATTTTAAATAGTTTGTCCTGTGCACATTTTTTCAGCGTCTTTCCTAATTGTTATTTTTATTTCCTGATCGAACTTGTGCTTCTTCAAGCTTTGCTTAGTTACACCATCATTACCACTTGCATGGAAGCAATCTAACCCAGTACAAGCTGTATAGCTTTTCTCTCTGCACATGAGGTTTTGTGCACCCAGCAAAGAGGAGCTTGCAAGGCAACACACCACTGAACACAACTTTGGTTTTGTGCTAGCATAGCTATGGTTTCTTCAGTGCACCAAAATGCTTCATTAACATTTCAAACAATATAATTTGGTGCCTTAACTGCATTTCCTGTGATGGTCTGTACAGTGCAATTAGCTTACTATGGGTTCATCTTAAAGAATTTTTTCCCAATACCCTGTAGGTATCTTTTTCACTAAAAAATATGATAGAGAAAATCTTCAATCACTCCTTTCCAGTTGTCTCATCTGCTAATGGTTGAATACACAACCAGAACTTAATGCTAATGTTTTATGAAAAAGCAATACTTATTTGGATATTAAATGCTGTCTGAGTATCTTGCACAGCTTCCGCGGCTGTCATTATTCATTCTAGCTCTTTCACATGAGAATAAAATCTGAATATTAACAACTCTCTTCCAGTCGCAGAATTCAAACCTTAAACTTCTTTCTTGCAAAGAGGCAGGTGGTTACTGACTATATCCAAGAGCTGGTACATATAACTAAGAGGCGTAGTTGTAAATTCCTTGGAGAGGAGGAAAAGGAAAGATACAAAAGGAGAAAGGAAAAAAAATTAAAAAAGGAAAATACTACAATGCAACGATGTGCTATATATGTTAAGCAACCAAAGTGGAATTTCCTAAAATGGTACCTAGTTGCTAACTTCTGCCAGCATAGCTGAAGCAGGAAGACTAGTAGGTGAGTAGCAGTTGAACCAGCAGAAGCCCGTGCCACTGACTTAAAGTAGCAGAACTGGTTTAGCTGATTGAGCTTTCACTGGTACAGCCTGTTTGCTTGCTGTGCAGGATTTTACTAGATGGCCCTGAAGCAGAGCTTTGCTGTACAGTTGCTGCATGGCAGAAGCTCCCTGGCAATACTTCACACTAACGCCCTTGTAACCATGAAAGAACACCAGAGCAGGAGGTGCAATTCCTATCACAAGTGAGGCTGCTCATCCATAACAAAGAACAATTTGGTTTTGTATTATCTTACAGTTTTTGCTCCTCATCGAAAGGCACACACATTCAGAAAAAAAGAAAAAAAATATTTCAAGTGGCCACTGTTAACACCAAATAAATCCAGGAGCTCTGTTAGTATTACCAAACAATCTTCAACAGACAATTATGTTGGCGTAATTTTTTTTGCATACCTAGAAAAGCACTTGTAGTGCATCACTGTATTGTCCTTGAATTATTACATGTAACACCTTTTCACAAGTCCTGTTTACATGCATTTCACTGACAGCAACAGAAAAATCTTACTACTTTGAGATGAAATTTAATAAAACAGTAGTGTCACTATAATGGCAGCACAATATCAAAAATACTGTATCAACTTCACCTCTCCCCCTGCTACTCCTCATCATGCTTCAGTGATGAAAACTTCCCTCTTCTCTCAAGCAGGCTAACCAGCTAATATTAATTGGCTTTAACTAAAAACAATTGTCTGTAGCCAGTATTTATCTTTAATTTCATTGCTTGATGCCAGATCTGATGAGGGAACACTGAGTGTGGGAGCCTAGTCAATTTTTCCAACAACGCAATCTAGTAAGAGATAGTAATTTAGCTCTCCCTGTAAATCCTGTTTTCACTTTATGAATGTCTGAAAACATCAGTAGAAAACAAATACATCTGTTAGCACTCATTAGCAAATGCTGGTGCTGCTGGTTGTCAAAACTCAAATCCCATCTCCCTGTCTGTCCTTCCAGATACATTCTTCAATGGTAGGACTTGAGAATCTCATTTTAGTAGAGACAGGCTCAAAAGTGTGACCGAGAAAGTCTCCACTAATACAACAGTCTTCAAATAAAAGCCTCTCTCTAACACAGCTGTAATTAATATTTTCTCTCATTCTTTACAGTGCTCAGTGTCACGGAGCAGGGATTTGACAGCAGAAGGACACAGAACAGAGATTGGAGAGGCAGGTTACCAACACATTACAAGTAACTCCAGGCATGAGCAAGGAAGCCCTGAAGGAGTTCTTCAGCCCTGGAACTTGCCTGCCCAGTTTCAGCTCCATGAGAAAATAAAAACCACACAGAAGCTGTGGGGTGGGAAAGTGGGAAGAGAAGGGCAGCTTCTAATGGAAACACATGAGCCTTAAAGAAAACTTACTGGGAGTACAGTATACTCGACTTAAAGAAACTAAACAAAAACTATCCTTTTCTAAATATCTGAATGTTCACTAGGAAACAATGCAATGGTAAAAATCCCAGCAAAAAGATATGGGGTCAATACTACAGTGTCACTGCAAGTGTCACCAGGGTTCAGAAGGGCAAGCAACACATGCTATTTCCTTGTGCAAACACTTGTATAGGAAAAAAAAACATCCTTATACAATTGTTTAGTGGAGTAAAATAGGTTGAATTAATAAGAGGATAAATTTTTCTTTATTTTGTAAAATAAAACACCCTTAAAAAATAATTTCCTATGGCTTTTTAGATCCAGTGTTTATTTCTGCACACAGCACACGCACATCATGCATGCCTACTGCATGGACCCTCATATATATGGATTTCTGAAAACACCTGGAAAGGAGTAGAGAAAGAGCTTGTAAGAAAGTTTGAGAAAGAGCTTTTATTTTTACTTTATTTTATTTATTTATTTATTTTACTTTAATTTAATTAATCATTCTTCTCCCTCTACTTACTCGACATTTTTCTTTGATGCCACCAGTTTGACTAGTCTCTAAAAACAATTCACATTGGATGGCAGGCTGCATAAGTTCAAACAACCTGGTAAAAGCTACACTGTGTGTGTGCAGATTTTCAGTGGGTGAATTTCAGTTAGTTTTTATTCAAGATAGATAATGTGGCGGCTCTGAATTACTGGCATTTTTCCATCCATATTTCTCCAATTCTAGAAGGAGAATGACTGAGGTCAACTTAGAGGGACTTCTAAAGGAGGAACAGATTACGTTTTGATATCACAATAAAACTGAGCCATGGTACACTGGGGAAGCGTAAAGGAAACATGAAGATTAGCATCTTACTTTCTTCTACCTCTAACTATTAGGCATTCACTGGGCCAGTGATTTGGCAATGGCGGATGACACTGTAAGAGCCATGTCTCTGTAGAGCCATGCAGACGACAGGACAGCACCATGCACTAGGACAGGCAGTCTGCTCAACTGCAGACAAGGTCTGGGGGGCACCATGATGAGGAAGCTTGGGGTGAAGCAACAAAAAACGAAAAGATCCTTCAAGCAATTATAAAGCTGATAAACACAGATAGCAAAAGCAAAGCTGAATGATGTCATGCTCTGGGCTCCGAGTAGGAAGAGAATAATTTTCAGCCAAAAGGAATAAAAGAGATTTTAATTTGGTTTGTGTTATCAATTAATAGGTATATATTGATAGATAAATCAGGCAGCCTAAACACACCAAAGCTTGTTTAAAAGGGAAACCAAGGCTTAGCTAAGCTGGTTGTAAGGAACCAGCCAAAATAATGGCAGTAGCTTGTGACTTGAAGCAGTTATGAAAATTATGAAAGAAGTTTCTGTTTTAGAGACAGTATCTGTTGGAAGGGTGGTTTTAGTCAGGACTTTTGACAATAAAGAGGCCTATTGCCTCTGGGAAGGTAAATGCAAGCTCTCTGGAAGAAAGAGTACTGACTCAATCTTTCAAACAGTGCATTGAGCCCTCACCAAGTGGGAAATGGACGAATTAAGGTTTTGTGAAGCACCAGATACATACACTCAGCACTTTGCACATTCTTGAATGGCCTGTGATGCATTTATTTCTCTCAAGATTCCCATTAAAAAAAAAAAAAGAAAAAAAAAAGAATTCAATAAAAGCAAAAGTCATTACCGCCTTCTGTAAAATGAAAGGTTTGCCTTGTTCCTTCTCCCTGGGTGGGAAGTAGCAATGTTATTTTTTAAAATGTATGCTCTACTTGTTTTCCTTCCATCCCTCACCACCTCCTGTCACGACCACTGGTGCTAAGCATCCATCACTAATGAAGTCTGAAGTCAGAGTGAATAAGTAACCCATCCTATTACATGGTGGTCATTTACCTGCACCTTTGATTTTTTCCATGGTAACTGAAAAACTAGACTGTCTATATATAAACAATGATATATTTCATATGGCTGTAACAAAGCCAAAAAATGACGATTAAGAGGCTCACATACACTCGGCTGTTTCCAGCTCTGAAGAGAACAACATGTTCTCTGCTCATAAACCTAAACTGCTCTAATATACTCTGTCATATTATAATTTTACTTTTTACTAACAGTGCCAGTGAAATTCTAGTAGAGTACATAATTAGGTGACAGCAGGAAATGGTGGACCCTTTAAGGACTGTCTTCACCATCAGCTTCCCAAACAGTTCCCAAAAGATTCTAGGAGGAAATTGCAGCACTTACACGAACAGAATATGAAGATATCTATTTAGTCAAATACTACTTCCAACAGCAAAGAGTAGTTTGTCATTCCAGTTGATATTCACTTTATAAAAACATGAAAACTGTTACATGGTCTACACATGATACTTAGAAAAAAACCAGCTCTTCTGTACATTGAAGTAAACCCTAAATATAATGAAAATCCAAATAAATTAAAAAACAACACCACTAAATAAACCCCACATACATGCACACATTTACTCTTAATAAATTACGGTGTTTGATCAGGACTAAAGCATATCACGAAGTCATGCAGCAGCAGTTAGAGCTGCAATCTCCTATAGATTTTTTTTTTCCCTACGTGTCCCTGTTGCTCTCATCTTCATTCTTACTTACTGTTAATACTTAAATAATACAAACTGAAAGATAATCCATAGATGAAGTCTGGATACAGTCTGTATTATTCCATATAAATGGACTATTTGGCAGACTAAGGCTGAAGCAAAACCTTTCACCATCATGGTTATTAAATGCTGTAGGGTACTCCACAGGCTTTCAGAATACTATTTCTTTTATGCCCTTTTTTGCAAACAAATATTAAACCCAATAAAATCAGAAAACATTTTCTAAACTTGAGGGAATCCACCTGAGGCCTGCATAATTAAACTGCAAAGAAGGTGGAAATATTGACAAGTATTCTCACGTTAGCTTCAAATAGCAGTGAGACTGAACTGCAATTCAACTTCTAGGAGTTTCTGTTTTAAGAATTTTAATAAGGTTTTTGGTCCTGTCAGGAAAAATCAGCTGTACTCTCCTCAAATCCAAAACTGTAGAAGTATGTTTTGCAAGACATTTGTATGCAAATACTGCTAAGAACCTCTACAGATTCTACCTACAGAGAAGAGTTTCTTGCAGCAGCCTCCTCCAACAGTGAAACAATTGCCAGGCCAAGTGTGAAAATGAATCAGACCAAAATACATGGATTACTAACATATCCACCCACACACAATCTACAGAGAAAATAAAAACATCCGGAGCTTGTAAGGTTGCCAGAGGGGGAAAAAAAATGAAAACTGATTTCAGGGAAGACACAGTATAAGCTCAGGACACCTTCTCTTTGCCTTACAAGCTCTTAGGACTAGGTTAGAGAAATGCTGTGAACCATCTAATCCTGCCAATTCTATAAATCCTCATGACTACTTTAAGAGGCTATTGCCAAAACCACATTGAATTCTTTGCATAACACACACTTCAAATAATAATACATAACGAAGTTCTGGATAAATCGAAGCTACCATAAAGAATTATTATATTACAGGTCTAAAGAAATTAAATATTTGAAAAGACGACTTCTAGATGGCACACTGGGTTCTTGTTTCAATCTCTGATCAGATTCTCCTCATGGCTTGGAGCTTCAAGAAAGGAAGAAAGAAACAAAAGTATATGTTTCCCTTTTAGACCCAGTTAGGGTTTTGTAATTTACAATTTAAACAACAGCGTATTTTAAACTGGAATGCTCTACTGAGGTTTTCTTAAGACTACAAAAGGCAACCCGAGTAAGAAGAGGAAATAATTGAGTATCCTTTGTATATTAATTGATACTACATACATTAACTCTATCAGTAAAGCAGTATTATGTGTCTTTAAATAAGAATGGTTTTAGACCTCAGCAATAACATTGCATAAAGAATGAAAACCAATAAATTTTGTTATCAAATTAATAAATGTCATAAAATCACAGAATGGTTAGAGGATGGAAGGGACCTTAAATATCATTTAGCTCAAATCCCTCTGTCATGGGAGGAGCTGGATCCATGGCAGAATCTCTATCAGTCCTGTCAGTATATAATTACAAGTAAGCCACTCTCTTTTCAGAAGGTTATTTTTTGCAATATAATGTACTAGTCCCTTAACACTGAAGCTTCACGTTACTGTGTGCTCACTGCTGCACGTACTCTTACTTTCACATACTTCTTAAAATGTTTACAGGCTAATTCCCACTAAACATCCAATAGCTGACAGACACAAACCACCACCATTTTTCCTCTTTTCCACACCCCCACACTCCCCGGAGTAACCCCTCCCCTCAAAGCCTGCCATCAACACATGTCCAACAAGCTGGTCACCAGAGGACAGCCAAACCCACGCCTGCTCCCATGGTAAACATACGGCTCCATCCTGCTGACTGCAACGAGCGTCCATGCGGCTGGGAACAGCCCGGGCCCTGGGACAGGGAATGGCCACGAGCCTCCCTCGCTGCCAGGGAGTTTCAAATCAGACCAAACACCCAGGGCAGCTGCCTCTCTGCGGCTCCCTCACATCCTCTGAATGCAGATGAACAGGTTGAGGTGTGACATCCTCTGTAATCACACCCTGGGCAGCCAGGGCAGCCCAGAGTGCTGCCATTGCCCTGTGCTCAATTCCCTTGTGAACACAGCCAAGTCACAGACTATTGACTGGCACAAGGCAGTCTTGGTCAGTCTGGGTCTTTGTGAGGAGATGGGCTGGAAGAAGGAGAAAGAATTTGTTTTACCAGCTTTGCTTTCATCATTGTAAGAGTAATAACAGAAGCAATAATAAATAAGAACAGCCTGTGATGTTACATTTGTTCTCACAAAATCTCGATTGCTTTTGACAGGAACAAAACCTCAGAGACAACATTTTCACATGATTATATTCTCTTGCATTTCACCATAAGTATAGCAAGTCTAATGGCCATACCCAAAACCTGGAATATGAAGCTAGTACTCCTGACTCTCATTCAGTTAGGATCCCACGATCTAAAACAATTCCTGAAAATAAATATGTAGACAGAGTTCTAGTAAGATTTCCAAAAACAACAAAAGAAAAGGCTTGTTAATTGAGTGGCAAATTCCTGCCAAGTGTGTAAAAAAAACCAAACAAAAACCCCAAATCAAAAGTACCCCAGCATAACAATTCACTGAGCCATAAAGCAAGTTATCTTTTAAGATAAAGACAGAAATAATTTCCCTAGTCTGCATATAACCTCAGTGCCTCTGCTAATGCCACAGCTTTCCCAGAATCATTCTGTGTTGGAAGGGACCCACAAGGTGCAGTTCTTAAGCGAATGGCCTGTACGGGACTGAACCTACGACAAGTGGCTCCTGAAGCAAAGCTGAGCCAGATATCACTTGATTGACAGCACCCAGACTGCTGAGGAGAGCAGTGAAGGCCCTAAGAACCTACAAACCCCAGAGCAAAGGCAGGAAATCACAGAGGTGCCAGAGATTGCAAAGGGCTGTGGCAAAGCAGCAGGGAAGGACAACAGGAGTCGGTCAGCCCTCTGCCCTGGCAGGTACCAAGCAGCAGCTGGGGAAGCAGAAAACACTGCAGGAACCAAAGTGTTCTCAGACATGGTAAATATGCTCTTTTCCTGCCCAGGAGCCAAACTTCAGCTGCAAAGGGCCCCTGCATGTGCACAGGACCTTTTTCTGTTTTATGAAAAGTATTACAAAAGCACAAACAGAGAGAGGTAGGGATGTGTAGCAAGCACAAGGGTCTCAGCAAGAAATCACTCAAGGTCTCTCCAAAACCTCTGGCTGGTTGTGATTAAAAAAACCCAACCAAACAAGCAAACAAACCATACAGAGAATAAAATTAGATGACAAGCAACAGATAAGGATTGGCACCATGTACCTATGATTCAGCATTAACATCTCTGACATCCTACAACTAATGCGTATTATTTAAAGATTGTATTCAGTTTGCATAACAAGAAATCCAGATTGCTTTTTTAACCTGAGGCAGCAGTAGAGTTAGACAAATCCCTGCCCCATTTCACTGATTCTAAAACACAAGCTGTACACCACAATTACAAAACCAACTACACTACACTTCCTGCTTGAGATAAATTTACCTCTCCAATTCCACTAGTCATATTATCAAGTCCTCTGGAGTACAAAGAAGCTTTCAGGTTGTTACATGCAGCAGATTCAGTTTACCAGTGTAACACTATTTGAGCCCACATAGAATCAACTTTGGAAATTAAAGCCAGCAAGCATGGCTCTGCACCAGTTTCCTGCTTTCTACATCTTCATCTGCTATCAGCAAAATCTGTCTCAGATGCCATCACACTTACAAACACAATTTTACACTGCAGAGCATGGATTTCAAGTTGAAGTTTTCAAGAGAAAGACATCGAAACCCAACTTTATATCATATAAATGAACAACACTGCAATCACACCTGATACCTCCTCCTTGTCAGCTGCATAACTGAGAATTAAAACAGACACCAGGAACAGTATATAACTCTCCATTCATACTTCTATTTCTCTGCCCAAAAAAATTGAAAGAAAACAGAAGACAGCAACCAGATACACTTTCATACATTTCTTAAGATACATTCAGCGCCATTATCTCTAACAATATTAGGTATCTTCAAGTGTTGGCAGAGGTAAGTTAGATCGTAAAGAGAGACCAAAGATTTTTCTCATATTTAAAAAAATTTCTTCCTCAAAATCTTCTGAGTGGCCATAGCCGCAGACTACTAAGCAATGAAAAAAGAAACAGAAAACAAATTTCCAATACCTTTCCTGTTACACCTTGCATATTGAATTTCAGAGCATAAGAAGGGTATGAATCCATCTTTTTTGCTGGTATATGTACAAATACACAAGAATTTCAAAGCAGTTGTTTTGTAGATTCAAGAACAGGAAGCACCTCTGCTACAACTTCGTAGAGAAAGTCCCTTGACAAAAAATAACTGCGTATGTACTTCACGTATATCACTGCTACCTCCCCTTTCCTCTTTCTGTCTCACATCTCTCTTCAGGCAACTCCTCTTCAATGGTCTCCTAATTTGCATCTATTCCAAGAAATTCAAAAACGCTTTTACTGCAGGCAACTCCAAAAGTCTTTTGCACATTCCCTTGAAAAATATGGGGGATTTATTTCTTAAGTAACACTTCAAATGAATGTGTTTTCATAAACATCCCAATATACTGCCTTTCCCTAATTTTTCCATTTCTGATTTCTACTTCATTTCTTCAAAACTTGACTTCCAGAGTCTGTGCAGAAATGTTAACAGAAACCATTCAATACTCCTTACAATGTTAATTCCATGATTTCATTTCAGCCCAAACATTCAATTTTTGCAAACCCCAACAGTTTATTTGGAACACCATCATGAATTTATTCAAAAGAAAATAAAATCACAGGAAGGAAAAGCTCTTCTCCATAAGAAATTATTCCTACCTCTTGAAGGTAGAATGCAAAGTACCTCAAGAATTTAATTTGCAATTTTTAACCTTTGAATAACTTTCTCAACTACTCTTAGAACCAATTTTGATAAGAAACAGGAATTTGGAGTCATGTTCAAGTCCACTACTTGTCTGTAGCACTCCTTTTTTCCTGCTTCTCAATTACTTTGTTGACACACTCTGCCAATGGGGCATGAACTGACTGCTGGTGAGCCAAAAACTGCATTCCCTTGCTAAAAAAATTTTCCTTAATCAAGAGAAAGTCCACAATTACTTATAATCTTACTGGGCAGAGTGATTATGCTTAACAAGTTTTCTAATTGTACTGCTGTTTTGACTATAGCTCTCCATATAGGAGATTTAGACAACAGAAACAAGAAAAATGGAGATTTTCACTCAAGATCCATAAACTAACTCTACTTCAGGTAGGTGTGTATCTTCTACTCCATGTTACCTAGTGTAGAGAGAAAATGCTTGGCTACAAAAAACATCTTTGACTTTAAATTCTTCCTCATTCTCAGCTTGAGCACAATGTGGTTTTTAGTTCTTTAGAAAAGAGCCCTGGATGTTGATTAAAAAAAAAAAAAAAAAAGAAAAAGAAAAAAAAAAGGCAGGAAGGAAAGAGCAGGGAGTGGTATTTCATGAGAAGACAAAATCTAAGCCATTTACTGTTATTTTAGAACTTTCTATTGAGAAAAAAGCTATTTATATTTCAATTATGTGACAGGATGCCACAGTTTGAAGCCATTTTGGAAAGAAGAGGCCTTAAAATTAGGTATTAATGGTGTCAACTTGCAAATCTTTGGATTATTATATTCCCATAACAGACATTCATAGGCTGCATTTGCTTAGAACACTAAATCCAACACCTCCTAAAATCAGCAGCAGATTTAAAATATCAGTCAGGAAAAAGCCTAGAGGAAGTCTGCATTTGTCCCACAGTTCAGTTCACCAGAGTTCAAGCAGAAAAATATTACCAATACACAATGAATACCAAAACAGTTCCTTTCCCCTAGCTCAAAGTGTGTATTTTCAGAGATAAGCAAAAGCCACATTATTCATTGTCCTCCACCATGCCCTTTCATCTCATTGAGGCCCTGGCTTGCTCCTAACTTTTGCTGCCTGACACACAGAGAGCTGCTCTTTCTACTTGCCAGTGACAGGAGCAGGGATCAGCGTGTATGCTCACCCCACCTGAGGCTCCCGTGTCCACCCCCTGCTACGGCTGGCTAAACCCACAGCCACACCACTGCCCCAGCTACCTCTACATATGCAGCACTATGGAAGCAAAATGAAATTACTTCATTATGTCCATTTGTCTAAACACACAACAGGCTTACACAGTTAGAAGGTTTTTTTTTTAAAAAAAAAAAAAAAAAAAAAAAAGGACACTTATACCCTTAGAGAAGAGAAAGTTCCTAAGCTCCTCAGAAGCTATACTAAAAGATTAACATAAAATCAACTTATGTAGTTTATTGTGGCTCTTGTTCTTGGTCTCTTTTCCATAGTGGAGAGCCAGGTTTATGGAGATTCATGGAAATTAACAGCTTAGATCTACAAAGACAAATCAAGGAGGCCCAGAGGTCCTAATAGGCGTCTTCGTATGTGCAGACATATGTGTGCAAACACAGATGCCCAGTAAAAAAAAGAATTTCTTTCTAAACCTCTGAATGGTTGTCCTAAAACAAGGATTACTGCAAATTATTTGGTATATTAAGTGAATACAAATTAATGGGTTTTTTAAAAGTTTTTACAGGCATCGGTATGGAAATCTAATTATTCTCAAGTAGTTTAGCCAGGAATAAATATTCACCAGAAAAAAAAGCTTCTATAAAACCTAAGAAGACATTCTGGAAAAGCTAAATCTGTTACAGAGAAGACAAAATATTTAAAATGCAATGGCCTATAGGTTGTTCTAGAATAACCACTTTGTTCTCAGACCACAAAGTCAAATATTTTCACTAAATAGCAGAGAAATGTAGGGGTAGCTTCTTTTATTTTCAATATGTCTTCGCAAAGAAAGCAATCGTTTCTTTGTAACATTGTCTTAATAGAACATTGCGTTATATATATGCAATATATTGTATATATGCAATAAATGTGTGTACACAATACGTGTGTATATACAATATATTATGATTTTGGATATAAGAGATAGTATGATATAAAGGCTGATATTTATCCTGAGCAGCACATACATGAAGCTTATACACACAACACAAGAACAGTTCCACTTTGTACTCACTCTTACAAAGTTGTCAGGGAACAAACCTCTTCTGCCTTTGAGCTGTCCTTCCCACCAGCCTCCATCATCTTTCTTGATATTGGTGATTATGTCACCTACAGTGATTGTCAGCTCATCATCGTGTTGAGCTTTGTAGTCAAACTCCACTATCGCCTCCACTGAAAAAGAAACACACACATGCATAATTATCGACTACATTTAAATTTTCCTGCCTTCCAAAGGCATAAGAAAACACAACTGCAATCATATATGCTCAGTGAAAGTAATATATTCAGCTTAACCAAGAGAGTACATCAAAAAGGCAACATGCAATGGTAATATTCTGTGGGTAACTGCTACAAGAGAAGCCAGAGTGAAAAAACACACAAGAAACCCCATCATGGTTAAGGCAACATGCATTTTTCTTTATTTTTTAAATGAAATCAATTTGTGATGCTTCAGCAATATTTACTCTGGCATCATTACAAAGTTTACTTTTATTTCTTGGACAAAGTTTTACCTTTTGTTCACCTTTCAAAGCATTTTATTTTATATGGAAATAAATATGGAAAAGTTTTCAAATTCATAAGCATCCCAAGTAAATGCAACTACCTTTCTAAATACATCACTATCAACCTAAAAAATATTTAACAAGAACTTTTTTCATCATGATGACTTTCACTGTTGTTATATAGAAATGCATGAACATGCCCTCACAGGGTTTCATCAGATATAGGATTTACTTTCACTTGTGATTATGCATCAAAGAACTAAGGTTAAATCCTTATCCCTTGAAACCATGCACACAAGAAAGTCTCTGTAGAGAATTAAGGAAGTCATAAATACAGCAAAATTCCTTCAGAGAATCAAAAATAATACACTTGGGGTACTCAATATGGAAGCCATAGTTCTATTTAGTGGTTCTTCAAACATTTACTGGCCAGACCAGTGAGGTCTGGGACAGCCATATCTGTAAACCTTATTCCTGTTTTCTTCAGCAGAAAAGCTCATCCCAAGACTTTCCACCAAAGATTTAGCACTTTGAGCATTGAAACAGCAAAGTGAGAACTAGTAACAGGCATCTGCTTTCTGCACAAGTGGCTGTGCCATGTAAACCCTGCAAGCTCTAGACTGCAAACAGGCAATACCAGCTCACAAAGCTAAGCCAACCATTAGACCACAGGCAGCAAAAAGGTTCTGCCTGAATAACAAACCCTGCATACTAAACTGAATTAAGCTGACAGGAAAGCAGAGTGGGTTCTTTCCACCCCCAAAATGTCACACAGTCACAATGCTGAATATCTCCATCCCTCCTCCAGAGTTTGCAAGTCATAGCTAAAGAGGTGTTCTGACTTTTGGATACATACCAGCCAGAAGTTTATGGCTTACAATATTCCTCTATTACTTCTTCTGTGAAGCCAAAAACCATTGTAAAACCCGTTTATAAGAGGCCTGTTAAACTACATAATGAACAGCAAAATAAGAGAGTGGCACCACACATAAGCTGACATGCAAACAGAACATGAAAAACTTATCAGTGAAACTTAACTGAAAAATCAGTCATTCAGGCTGAGGGAATTCACATCTCTAGTTCAGCTTTCTATTCAAAGCAGGACCAGCTCTGAGGTCAAACCAGGTTATTCATGGCTTTGCCCACATGGGTCTTGAAATCCTCCAACCTCCTCCTACAGAGGCAGTTAGGGCATGCAAGAGTATCTGCTCCACTGCTTGACTGGGAAAAAGGTTTTCTCTCTACAGTCTACTGGAGCTTTTCTTGCATCAGTTTTCACCCATTGGCCTTGCTGAACTGCTGTGCAGTAACTCCATCTTCTTGATAACCTACATATAAGCTTTGTAAGGCTGCTATCAGGAGCACTTTCTCCAAGCTAGACAATTGGAGCTTCTCTAGATCCTGGTCCCTTCACTGTTTAACACATGAACCGTTCCACCAATTTGGTAGAAATCACAGATATGAGGAGTGCACTGCACTGCCTTCTCCAGTACTTGATAAAGATGTTGGAGTAAAAGAACAGTCCCCAATGATACTTCATTTATTATCAGGTTGCACGTGCAGTACAAACCACTAAACATGCCTAATCACAAAGTTTTTGAGGTTGGAATCCACCTCTGTAGACCAATGCCCTGGTTCAGTGCAGAAACAGCTAAAGCAAGGATTGCTCAGGGCTTTATGCATCCAAGTTTTGAGTATCTCAAAGGATGGAAATTCCAGTGTTTGATCAGCCTTAGGATTAAAAATGCTTTCAGACATATCAATAACATCAGCCTGAGCCATCTCTTCTCCAGACTGAACAGTCTCAGCTCTTTCAGACTCTCCCCAGATGACACAAGCTCCAATCCCTCAACCACCTTCATGGCACTCACTCTGCTCTCTCCATCTCTCTCTTGCATCTGAGAACCCACAACTGGACACAGAACTCCACAGGAGCCTCACCAGAAAGGAGAAGGGGAGAAGGATCACATCTGCCCTGCTGCTCACAGCACTCTGCCTAAAGCAGCCCAGGAGCCAGCAGCTGCCCTGCCACGAGCACACGCTGCTGCCTCAGGCTCTGCCTCACCTCCACCAGCATCCCTGCGCCCTGCTCCACAAAGCTGCTTTCCAGGCACTCACGCACAGCCTGCCCTCGTGCCTGGCTTATTCCTCTCCAGCTCCAGGACCTGGCATTTCCCTCTGCTCACGAGCATCCTGTCAGCCCGTTTCTCCAGCCTCTTGAGGCCTCTCCGAATGGCAGCACGACCCTCTGGGCACTCAATCGCTTGCCACTCCTGCAGCACCTGCCAGCTTGCTCAGAGTCCTCTCTGCCCTGTCCTCCTGGTGCCCAGTGCAGACACGGAGCAGCAGCAGCCCCGCTCCCCACCCCGTGGCACCACTGCCAGGGACCAGCCTGCAGCTGCACCTCGTGCTGCCCTTCGACTCTGGCACTTCAGCCACGCTTTTCCACTCGCCTGTACTGCACCTCAGCAGTTTCACAACTTAGGGGAGACAGTGACAAAACCTTTGCTGAAGTCACCTAAAAAGCGTTCGCTTTACCAAGTCAGTGATCTTGACTAACAGATTGTTCAGACATGACTTCCCTTTCATAAATCCACACTGACTACTCCCACCAGCTTCTTGTCCTTCATAGGTTTGGAAATGGCCTCCCAGATTATTTGTTCCATCATCTTTCAATGGTTCTAATGGGGCTGACCAGCCTGTAGTTTTCACCAAAAAATGAGGCTTCTTGCTCTTCCTGAAGACAGGAGGTACATTCTTCTGGTTTTAATGAACCTCTCCTAATCACAGTGACTTTTTGAAGACCATCAAGAGGGACCTCCCAATATCAGTTACCTCCCTCAGGAAATACCACACCAGGGCCATGGCTTTGCACGTGACCAGTTTGTTTAAATATTCCCTAAACCTATTCTCTTCCATTGAGGGAAGGTTTTCCTTGCCCTGGACTTTCCTACTGGTTTCAGAGTCCTGAACAGGTTTTCTTCTTTAAGTCCAGTCTTCCAACCCTGCTTTCTACCTATCCTCACCTCCTCTCTGGATCCTGAACTTCATCATCTCCCAGTCAGTGCCTCCAAGGCTGCCCTCAGCCTTCCCCAAACAGTTCTTGGTTTGCTGGTATGAGATCCAGTAGACAACACACTCCAGAAAACTCCTGAACCGCTCACACCCAACCCAGCACATAAACAAGCTACACTATCCCTCCAGTAGATACCAGGGTGATTGAATATGAGCTATCTTATCATATCATCACAATCCCAATGAAATCATAACTCTGAAGCTGCATGGAGACATGTAATTCCTCTTCTTTGCATTCCATGCTGTCTGCATGACATGCAAACATGGACATTTCAGAGAGGCGACCAGCCGTGCTGATTTCCCAGAAGGAGTATTGGAGTTTTCCCTGCAATTCTGAAAAGCACTTCCTTGTTTATACAGGTATGCTTGGGAAAGGCCCCCTTCACTCCTGATTTTTTTGATTACAAGGTCTCCATTGTTTGCATCACATTTTATTTGCCAACCTGGTCCACCAATTGCTCTTAAGATAGTTAGCAGAGATGCTTTTGCCCTAGTCAGGTGAATCCCATCTTTTCCAAGCAATCCTCAAAAAGACCTTCCTGAGCATAAAACTAGAATTCTATTGCTGACACCAACCATGCAACCAGCTTACCCACAGGATCTCTCCATTCACCCTAATGCACTTTGCTCTCACCCAAAGGATCAAGGAGAATCCACTCAGGCTCCCACACTCTTGGTCATCACCCGAGAGCCAAACAGTCACAGCTGATAATTTCAGATCCTTTCAGGCAGTATCATTGAAACCTACATGAGAGAGCAGCAGGGAGCAGTAGCCTGAAGCCAGGTTAGCTTTGGCAGTCTAAGCACAGATCCAAGCTCCTGGCAGGCAACAAGCTTCTCTAGATGACAGGTCAGGTCAGCAGATGGGAGTCTCCAACACTGGAAGCAGGGAATTTCCCTACTGTTACCACTTCCCACTTTGTCCTGGTGCTTCTGCATGGCTCAGGTTTACCAGCTTGGGTGCTTCACCAGGCTGAGCCCCCATAACCCCACCACCTAAAAAAGCATTGAATCTGTTTTCTAATTGCAGATCTTGAGGTGGAGCAGGAGCCTTCCTTCTGGCATCAGAAGTTATAAATTTCAGGTTTCCAGGCTTGCAATTCTGGGAGTCTCTAAACCCACCCCAAGAGGCACCAACTCCATCTGCCCTTCATTCAGGAAAGTTGTGGGCTTGGGCTCTTGAAACCTCAGGGACCTGAAGATCTGGAAAGGCCAACCCTCTGAGTTCAGCCAACTAACAAATTTTTACACATACTTCTAATATATGAACTAGAGTCCCTAAAGTAGCATCAATATTATCCATATCCATATATATATATATATATATATATATATATATATATATATATATATATATATATATATATATATATATATATATATACACACATACATACATACAGTATACCCCAGACCAACCAGTGTGTTTGGATCAGAAGTTCTATTTACACAATGGCTCTCCAAAGACTACTGGATTCAAGCAGTGGCATCAAGGTACACACATCAATGAAATTTTTTTATCTCCACAGAACACAACAACAGCACCGTGGCTCAGAAAAGGCAAAATTAAGACTATGTAGCAGGGTATTTCCAGCTTGGTTGAACCCCAGGAAATATCTTTTGAAAGCAAGATCCTGTATCTTCATTTTTAAGCAGTCTACTAGGATGCTTTCAGGATTCAAAGCTTTTTGCATGTGTCTAGTCATGTCTCCTCCCTATTAGAAAGCTTAAAAATCCTATTCTGATTTTCCAGCGAGTGCAATTATACACTTTGCTTTGCTCTTCCTAAGCAGATAGCAGTGGGTAGAGAACTGTAAAGGGGAGATGGCAACACAGCAGGGATTCAGGCTGGCTTCAGCTACTGATTCTTCAAACTCTTCTCAACATTCAGACTGCAGCAAGACATAATGAAGGAAGAAAAACAACTCTCCCACTCTCTTAAGTCCCATATTTTTCAAGAGTTCTAGAATCTATTGCTGTTCTTGCAGTTTTCCCTTAAGAAGGCTGCAAAAATGACATCATTATTGACAGTTTTCTTTTTAGTTATGTTCTCTCTCTTAAGGTGAGGCACCAAAAGGTGGAATGGGGCTGTTGACCTCACTCTACAGTGGCTTGAGTAGGCTGGAGGCACTGGAGTTAACTCCCTGAAGTTTGTCCAGCTTTCGCTAATTCACATACAGACAGCTGCAGCTGTTCAATCACTTTTGTTTTACTGATGGTTTGTTTAAACAAACAGAAAACCCCAACCCTTCACTGTTCAGGATTTTCTCTGTCTATAAAAGTTTACACTTATTAAAAAACACATATAAATATTTTTAAAAGCTGCCTCCTTTCAGAGAATTTGATTACTGTAACATAAGTGTGTGTAAGCTGTCAGAGACATATGAGTCACCAAAAGAGGACCACACAATCAAGACGTTTATAAACTCTTCAAAGGAAACCAAAAGCAGAGTTTGGAAAGAGAAGTAAGAGTACACCTAACAGATGTGCAGAATTGTGACAAACTGATGGGAAGGTACTTCTGAGATCACCCAAAATTCTCATTTATCACAGTACTGAAGTTTGAAGAGCGTATGACAGCCAAAAGTGCTCTACAATTTATAGGTTCTTGCAGTTGCAGTTTTTAAATCAAACTCATATTTAAGCATGCTAAATCACAGCACCTCCTCAATCTGTGCTTTGAAAAATTCATTCTGACAGTCAAACATGACCATTTTTGTTTCTTTTGAGGTGAAACTTAGTCTTCATGGAAGCTGGATTGATATTAGACACAACCCTGATCCAGGTTTGTAACGAAAAAGCAGATCAGAGTTGTGCTTCACATCTGTAAGTACAACATACCTGATTCCCAAAATGCTGTGCTAGATTTCTCCTCAGGAACTGGACTAAAACTCTGTCCCAGTTAACACAATGATTCATGATATGAGAAAACACTCCATGGACAGTGAGCTCAAACTAGTTTTATTTGTTAACCAACAAAGGTTGGTCTTAGGCACAGCTCTGCCAAGGTAAACAGATTGCTTCATTAACAGCCAAAACCCAAATCACTTTTAAGCCAAGGAAAAAAAAAAAAAAGAAAAAAGAAAAATTGGGACAGGCAGATCTGGTTTCTCTTTTCTCTTTTTAGAGAAATTTTCTTCAAAATATTGCCTCATGACGCCTGAAAGTAAAACCTGCCCAGGCCTGCAAACTCTAACTATAGACTTTTTCTGTTAGAAAAAGGCATTTTGTCATCAGGAATGAAAACCAATATCAAAAGCTATTTAAGTTATTCTGATCTACAAGGAGAACATTTATCCTCATGCCAACAAAATCAGCTATTCCTAGTCTTATATTACCATCAAAACAAATTGTAACAAAAAATCCCACGAAATAGAATCAAAGAGCCTCGCTGGAGACTGGCACAGTACAACTCACTACAGCAATGTAAAGGACAGAGATTTTTTTTAATTTAATGTTTAGTAGTTTGGATTTAAAATACACAATTTGACTTGCTAATGGTATGAACCAGGCACTGAAATGTAACCTGACAGCTGTATATTTTAAAAGCACATTAGAGAAAAACTTGTTGATTAAAAGTTTAACTAGTCCTACAATTCATTCCCCAAATTAGTCCTGCATATACAGGTGAAATTATTTTGTTGATAATTACAAATATT
This sequence comes from Sitta carolinensis, assembly GCA_032173965.1. Lineage (NCBI taxonomy): Eukaryota > Metazoa > Chordata > Aves > Passeriformes > Sittidae > Sitta > Sitta carolinensis. The sequence continues at coordinate 100,926,450 of CM063283.1, forward strand.
TTTCCTATTGTTTAGTTTGTTTCCTTGCCACATCTTAAATTACAAATAAAATCTAATCTCTTAAACTGACCTAGTCAAAATTTCTTTAATAACGCTACCAATACTTGAAGACAAATATCTCTGTTTATTCTATTTTCAGTTATGGTACAGTGCCTTTCCAAGCAAGAAATAATAAAGAAAAAAGAAACAGAGATTTGCTACTGTGCAACAAAAGCTATGTTATTAAACCAGTTTCTTGTGAGACATCTGAAGTGTGCAGGCACAATGGAAATGTTATTAACCTCACTGGCACTATTCCACCCAAGTAACAGCATCCATATGGCAACACCACGTTCTGCAGCAGTCTGGTTTCACACCCAAATGTAGACATTAATGTGAGTAAATACAGTAAGACATGGCAGTCAAGGAGTTAAGAGCTATAAGTTTTGTTTTCAATTTTCTAAGTCACTCAGCTTTATGTGAAGGATAAACACGCTTGTTGCATTGGTTTACCCAAAAAAAACCAGAACAGAAACCAGACAGACTACCTGCAAATATTCTGCATTCAAGCTTTCAGTCAAAGCTCAAATTACATTTCCTCAGAGGAGAGTGCATCACTCTTTTGCATAAAGGTAACATCTTATAACAGGTTAAAAATCTGACCATTGAATTCCATCTGCCTCAACTTCACAAAGTCTTCTTCAAATGTGCTGTTCTGTCTAGGACACCTGGGTACAAACTGGTGAGCCTAGCAAACCTTCAGAGCTTATGAGCATACTTAAAAAACCCACATTATTTTGCTATATGACAGGTTGCAATAAAACTCTGAGTGAAATATTAGGAACCACCAGGAGAGAAAAAAATCAATACCTTTTATTAGACCAAGCAGCAAAGCATGACAGACTTACAATCTGAACTTAAATTAAAAAAAAAAAATTTAAAAAGCCACACCAACAATAAAAAAATAACACAAAAAACCCAAAACCACCCAAAGAAACAACAAAACAAAAACAAAAAAAAAAAAAAAAAAAAAAAAAAAAAAAAAAAAAAAAAAAGAGAGAGAAAGAAAACAAAAACCCACAACCAAAAAAACCCCAACTACATTAAATTCAATTATGCTGGTTTCCTAAACTAGACCTGGAGGGCCAGAAGGTCTGAAGATCAAATATGATTTACAAGGCCAATGTTTTCTTCACCCTAAGAACATTGAGCAGCTGGCAGGCCAGTCACATGTGGGATGCTGTGGTACAAACAGGACTGAGAGAAGGAAGACAGAGTCATATAAAATCTGATGTGGCTCTTCTACCTGAGAACAAAATAATCTGTAGTTTATAAAGACTCAACTGTCTCAATGTCCTTACACTTTATAATATGAGATGAAGGAATGAATCTGAACAGGCCTTGGAGTCATCATTCTAGCAAAATGGAAATGCCTCATAAAGAATTAGATTGGATAAAAATATACTACTAACTTTACAGCTTAAATGTAAATTACAACTGGGATTTTTAAGAAAGCTTGAGCTGTTAGTTTTGAAGCATGTCTGTGGGACAAAAAAATAACTTCAACACTTTCTATCTGCTTGATTGCAAACAAGATCCATAATTTCCTTGGAAAATTAATTCCAAATTTTGCTTAATTTTTAACATTTTTCTTTTGGAACACTAGCAGGAATAATAGTCCCTATTAAAAGTATTTGCAAGGATTTCACTTCATCAAAAAGAAAAGCTGTAGGGGAAGGAAAAAACAATATCAGAAGGGAAAGCAGTACTATTTAACCTTCAAAATGTTAAATCCATGCTTCATGATAAACAGCAACTCCTCCACTTAGACAACAGTCTTCAGTTTACATTATGTTTTCCTCTTTCCCCTTTACAAACAATGGGGGGGAGCTAAAGGTCACAGTCCTAGAGTAGTACATCACTCATCACTCCCTCAAAGAGCAGAGCAGCCCCAGAGGGAACTCCCAGCTCCCACTGCCCAGGGTCCTTTCCTTGTCCCAGTGCCTGACCCTGCCATCTGCCCCCTGAGAGCACTCGGGACGGGGGGGAGCACGGAGGGGGCCCGTGGTGTGAATTCCATGTACACACACACACACACAACAGGAGCTGTGCACAGGACCCCAACCAAATCCTAATCTGGAGCACAGGGAACACTTGGCTGGGGCTGTCCTGATGGGACTCTCCTCTGGGCAGCAGCAGAGCTGAAGCCACTCCAGCTGACAGAATACCTGAGCTGTCCTCCAAGAGGAGAAGAGAGCTAGTTTTCTGCTTTTCAGAGGTATGCTTGGTTGCAGTTTTTAAAACACACAAACACGCTGTTTTTTGAGTGGAAATCACCCAGTAGGACAAGAAATGCTCCATCACCTCCCTGGGCAGACAATTCCATTGCCCAAGGAATTATCCACAGAATCAGCTATTTCTCCTATTAAACCTTCTTGCTGTTCACCTCTGTGAGCAGCGAGCTCGGGCTGTTTGGCAGGTGGATAACAAAGTTCTTGGGAAGGCTGATCCCATCATTTTGTGAGATCCTGTGGGTTTTGGGGCCACTGTATGGCACAAATCATAGCAGGAGGCACCCAAAGCATGGGTGGCACCTTCCCTCTGTGTGGGAGGTGCAGTATGACCACAATCCATCAAAAAAATCTCACATTTACAGTCAGATAAAGAACAGCAGCAAGTCAGTGTGTTTGTATTTTTGTGTTTATACGGGGCGTTTCCACATAAAATACACATCTCATAGCAAGTCAGTGGTAAACAACTTCAGGTATGTATTTCTAAGAAACATTATGGATTTATTTTTTTCTTAAGCCTATCACAGTAGTTGCCTCTAAGCAAATTTTTTGTGTCACACCATATCTCTGATACAAACTTTTTATGCACTATGCCAAAGCACATCTGCGCACATCTGAAGGTTCACGCATGTGTAGCTATGGAGTAAGCAAGGAAAGATCACTCTGGTAGTTCTGAGAGTGCAGATTACATCTATATTCCCCCTTAACACCACTTTGGATCAAACAGTACATGTTAGATCTTATTGGGATGAGTCTTCTTAACTGTTCAGAAAGACTGATTGCATAGATAATCTTTGGCATTCATGTGGCTGGCTGGCTGTCAGAGGAAGCACTTCTGTTCCATGAATTAATTGATCTTTTCCTTTGGGCAAAATGATCCTTCTGCCTTGGACAACAAACTACTCAAATCACGTTGTTTCTACTGAAAGAGACTAATTTTGCTGTAATCCATTGGTTGTATCAACCAGAGTGCCTCTCAACTGCAGCAGATGTAGTTGAGATGTAGTGTAGTACACTTCAGGTGCCTCACAAGCAGTGTACAGCATGCACAAACAAACCTACATTAAATTCACATTGTCGAGTTTGCAGACAACATGCATTGTGTTAACCTGTAACTATACAGTGCTTCTCAGAGGCAAAATTGTCTTGAGAGCTGTTCAGCTTTGGAACTGTTTTCCCCCTCAGAAATTAATGCACACAAGGACCCATTCAGAAGAAATGGAAGACATTAGATTCAGAGGAAAACATTTAACATCATCTTAACATGAGTTCCTGCCTCCTCCAATATCCATAAAAAACAATTCAAAGTTCTGAAGAGTGTAAATTATTGTACCCATTGCTGAGAAAAACAGAAAAGGAGTACTGTAACTTAAGGTAAACAAAGACAAATAAGTCCCATTCAACAAACTATATATTCATACACACTTGTTAGTAACACTTCTCTACTCTTGCAGTCTCTAAATCTCATTCTCAGAAAACTGAGAGGATATAGGAAGGATATGAGTTACTTCTTCAAAGTAAAAAGAAGACAGATTACAGCTAAATACACCCAGTACTTCTTATAAAACTACCACTTGGCTTAATTCATGAGGACTGCTACCAAATTAATGTATCACCATAAAAAAGTAAGCAGGATAGAAAAGCTGACGTCATGAAAAATTGTGTTAAATTACTCGGAAGTACTAGCCCAGTATCCTACTCACAAAGTTGCTGGGATAATACTTCTAGATGTCAATAGATGGTATTGAGGTGGAAAGACAAATGAATAAAAAACTGAAAAGACAAGGAACAAGCACCTTTTCAGAGATGATGCAGCATCATTTAACCCTCAGGAAGATGAACGGAGATTGTGGCCAACAAGTGGTTCAAAGTCTTCATATTGCGTAATACATAGCATTTGTTAAAACTCTGAGCTTCTAAACCAGCAATATTCACCTCATCTCATTAAAACCAGACTAGGAGCATGAATGTAATTATGAATATGATCTCAGAGGAGCTTGGAGGATTTCGCTAGATGCCTAAGCTGTTACTATAACCACACGTCTTTGCCAAAAGTAGCAACCCTTCTGCACAGGAGGAGGATGGGAGAATACAACACACTCCTCTGCATCTTAGCCACATTTGCTTGAAGTGCTCTTAAAAATGGTGTTACATTAAGTAACCAGACTGAAAAGTGGTGCACAGATACATCCTGTTGAGGTATTCTTGCTTTTGGAAGTGGCAATTTCTGCAAGAAGAGATTGCTGGCAGCAGTAGCTTCATAAAGGCAAAATCCTCAGACAATACTACAGCCCTTTGCTGTGTGATACCAGCTGCAGACAGACACGGTGTCTTATAACAATTTCAAAGTTATGTTGTTTTCCCTCAGTTTAATGGAATTCTATAATTTTAAAGACAGCAGCTGCAAAATATTTACCCCAGCAGCAACTTTTCTGATTCCACCTGTCAAATTCTAGGACTACAAACCCGTGTTCTGTTTTAACTGATGCATTATAAACTGCCACAAAGACGTGCACTGTACAACAGCGACAAGCTGGGCTGGATGGAGAAGAGAAATAATCAGCTTTTTTCTTTCTAACCTCTTACATAAATCCATAAATCCAAGCATTTCAAGCTACAAAACTTCACATTCAGAGGAAGGTCAGGCCCATTATGGAACTTCTCAGAAATTTCATAGTTTATAAGCTAAATTAAAGGACACAACTATTGTGCTTTCACATACAATGGACTATTGAGCATTACAGGAGCTGTAACTTCTGTGTGAGTGTATTGGGGCTCACAGCCCTAAGTATAAGAGCTCAGATGATGGGGAATTTGCATTTCATCACTATGGTTCAATACATTTACATGCCAGCATCAAGTCATCTCCACTAAACCTCCACACCACACTGAAAGAAAAACCAACAACTACCTAAGCTGTCAAAAACACCAAACCTCCCCAATTATGTGAGCACCAGTGGAAGGTAAGGTGGAAATTCTTGGAGAAAGGACACATGTAATCACATCTTTAAAAGAACACCTTTACCACCTATCAATACAGTATTTTCCTGATTAATAAAGAAATCTCATAAAACTGCTGCCCATGACCCTTATTAACTTCTCTTTTAACATCAGGTTCTTTTATTCTCTTTCAAATTGTGGCAAGAACAATAGGACTGGAAATAAAAAGCTGTTTTAGAAATTACTGCATGTATGAATTCACAAGTTCCTGACAATCCTTGGGCAAATAAACTTCACTATTCTATCAGATAACATGTGTCTGCTTCTGTGCATTAAAAAAATTTCAAATTTCAGTTTTAGATTTCAGGTTGCAAATCTGGAATAATAAAGTTTTTTCAGAGGTATCTTTAATGCCTGTTTTCTCTGTTTGTTCAAATCAGTATCTGCAGGTAATGTTTTCTGGATGTCACAATAAATGGAATTCACAAACTGACAGTTTGTTTTTTTCTTTTATGAACAAAAATCCACATCAGAGGCATTAGGAGGCATTAGCTGCTCTGTTTTATTTTAATAGTGCTTTTCAAAATCCCATGTGTCAATTGCAGGCCTGGGCAATGAGGTGCTTGCATTAACAATTTTTAGTTTTATTTTCTCTTTGAGAAATTCTCTTGATTTTAAACAAGGCAAAGCCTTTCAGAAAGCAGAGATTATGCTGCAAGCAGAAGACAGCTGTTTGAACAGGTATCTCTGGTAGCAGGTTGAAGGTCTCAAAAGTCTCCTCCACCTGAAAAAACACTCTCTTCCTTCCAAAGGACCCTCTTTAACTCTTATGATGAGAACAACCTCCAAAGGGGAGACACTACACAGAGCCCCTTAGAAGAACAATCCTGAAAGCAAAACCTGAAGCAAGCCAAAGAAGCACATCTGAAAGCTTATCCCTGACGTTCACTGTGAACCAGAACAGCCTGTGACCTGATGACAGTGCTGTTCCAAAAGGGAATCTGAGCACTCTGCTGGTTGAATGGAAATGCTCAGCCGAGCTACACACAGAGTCAAAGCACAAACAACAGTCAGCATTTAGACAGAAGAACGCATTGATGCACTGAGGATGGGGGGAAAAGGGACAGAAAGGAGCAGGATGGAGCTTTGTGGAATCCAAGCGAATAAAGAGAGGCAATAAACCTTATTGTTTTATAAGCAGTTATTCTTCTGACAGCCTCCTCATCTCATCCACCCCCAGTAACCAACACTGGTGCCATCCAGAACAGAACAAAGCACGTAGCCAAGGAAGTAACAAGAAGAGAGATTCTCCTCAAGACAAGTAGAACTTCCTCAGGTGCTGGCACAGAATCTTCCTACAGCATCCAGAAGGCAAGAGGCAGGTTAAACCATGCAACCAAGAGAACTAGAAAGGACAGAAATAAGATGGCCACTGAATGCTTTCTACCTTGAGTACTTCCAAGTCTAAGCAGAAAGCTCAGCTTTTCCATCTGAGAAAAAGGTTCCATCCCCTTAAAGAATCTTCTAATGACCGTCCCTGGTTTTGAGTGGCACAAGCTCTTAGAGTTAAGGAAATTAGAAGTCAAAATGTGTAGATTTCAGAGGGTCTGAAGAGGCAAAGAGTGTTTCTTATATTCAATTTCTCTGCCTACAAGGCTGCATTTACATCAGCTCCTTGGGTTTGGTTCAAGAGAGACACTGACAGACTTGAACAGACAGGAACTGAAATTCTACTTAAAATAGCAACATCCTGCTTTTAAATTCTCCAGATTAAAAAAAAAAAAAATACATTGGAACTTCAGTATTTGGCTTTGCCAACTTCCACAACCTGTTCTACTCCACATACCAGAGGCACAACTCTTCCATCAGAAAATATCAAAAACGTGGCTGGCAAAACACAACATGCAACACACACCTCAGCATTATTCCAGGGTACCATTTTCAACTCTGGAAAAACTTTGCAGATTAAACCAATAATATCTAAAACACAGTCAATCCGTTTCCTTCCTGACATCATATTTTTGGGAATCCAGATAAAGGTTTCTTCTGTCTCTAATTTCAAATAAAATCCATAAATGATCATCTGCATTTGTGCTGTATTCTACACCAGATTGCCTTCAGAGTTTTGTATATCTTTGCATCTTAATTTAGGGAATTTTGAGACTCTGTGAGTGAAATACATAAGAAAGCTTTCTAGAAAGGGAAGCAGTACATTTGAAAGACAAGTCAAAGAGAAGGAAAGATGAATTTGAAGGAAGTGTGTATGAAAAGATGGGATGACAGAGCATCAGGCATGTGAACAGACAAAAAAATTGGTTGTAGAGCATCTTTCCTGAGAAACAGTTGAGAAACTGTAATGTAGATTTATTTTAAAAAGACAAAAACTCCACCCCAACAATCAAAACCCACCACAACACATGAACACAAAACAACGCAACTTACAAAGGGAAAGAAGCACACGAGTACTTCTGTGATGAGAAGAACTGCAACTGCTTTCTGACAGAATGAGGTGAAGGAATGAGAAACACACAGGAACAAACAAGAATGTTTACTCCACAACCGTGAACAAACTATCAAATGCATTGCAGAGGAATACATATTAATAGATATGTCGTGACTCCAGAACCAGCGCAGACGACTTTGAATTGTCAGAAGATAGTTCATCATGAACTAGACAGTATCTTATCTTAATCTTCCACAAACCACAGTCAGATAATTGAGATGTCAGCTAATCAAAAGCACTATTTCTAGGTGCTTCACACACAGAAATTGTAGCCTTTAAAATAAGTAGCATGGTTAATGCAAATCAAAGTGAGCAATTCTGAAGGGCTGTATGAGCTGACAGAACAAAGACCATTCAAACTGACCTCAGTGATCAAAGTAAAACTGACAAGTGTATTTCTACCATTTTCAAATTAAGTTAAATCAAGGTATTTGATGATTGAAACAATCAGCAGATACAAGGGACTTTTGTATAAAGTTTCAAAAAAAAATAAAGATCTTTCCCATTTTAAAAGAGATTACTGGATGGAGGAGGAAATAGCAGCTGTCCAGGAAGATGAACATTAAAAACAATTACAACCAAAGATGACAGCAACAGCAGCAGGAAGATTTCTCTCTTAGTTGAAAGGTTGTTTCTTGCAACAGAAACAGCTGATCTTACGTGTACAAATCAGTTGGCTGTTCAAGGAAAAATCTCTTTTCATCACACACTTAGTCAAGCAAGGAAGAAGTCAGAGAAGGATTTTACTTATTAAGCAAACCTTCCATCAATAAAACAGCAGTTAACTAGCCTGGATTAACCATACACACAAATCCCTTGATTAACCACGTGTTACCTCTAGGATGTTGGAGCAGTTCTACTCAGATAGATAAACTTGACCCGCTGTGATCTATCAGACTTACAGACTGCTACAAGGAAAGAAGCAACTGAGGAGCTGGTCAAATCGCTAAGCTAACTAGTTAAAAGCCAACAAAATCCCCAAAATACTTAGTTTTTTTCACCTGGAAAATTAACTTTGTTGTTCAAGTTGCTAACAAAAATAGCTACAAAGAACACATTTCCAACATTAAGGATACAGCAATTGACAATGAATTAAGATTAAAAATAATCTAGTATCAGTCTGAGATTAATGACTAGTTACATGATCAACTCAGTTCAGCAAATGGCTTAGAATCTTAAAATGAGATTAAATTTAAATGCTACCGGTTTCATTTAAAAATGCAACAAAAAGCACAGAAATGTATCAAACTTCAAATCTACTAGTTGAAGATGTTTAACTGTTTGACTTCAATACCAATATTTATGTCTGAACCAAATCTAGATTTCAAGATTGCATAGTGATTAACATTTTCTTTCCCACATGCAATCTAAAAATATAGATATAAAAAAAGAAAAACTTGTAAGCTACCAAGCTGGTGCTCTCCACAACTGTTGGCAGCCTGATGTTTCTCTGAAGATAAATTAAAATCAAATAATAGGGTGTAGCACATGCCATCAAAAAATCTTTAATATCATGAGGATTTATGAATCTGTAGACACTTTTTTTACTCTCATGGAACTAATTTAATTTTTCATTTTATTAGCAAGTCAAGTTACAAGTATTTCTTACTACCAGGCCTGCCTTCACATGGTGCAATTTTGTCTTCCCTGCTAGCAGGACCTGCCTGGAGCCACTGCTGCTCACTCTCAGGTGTTCAGGAATTCCCACTGTCACAAACTGCTGGATTGTGCACTCAAGGCAAGGCTCTCAAGCCTAGCCTTTACGGGAACCTTTTTTACTTTTCACTCCCTGCACTCATTTCTCCATCCCCTCCTTTCACCCAGCCATTTAAAGTCTGAGCATAACAAAGTCAGGCTCCTCTAGGGTTAGAATTTTTTTTTTTTTTTTGGTAGGAATTGTTTGAGATATTTTGGCTGCCTTGTGTAAGTTTTTAAGGGTTTCTTTTATGTGACAGTTTAAGCAGAAAAGTTGGATAATTGTATTTAATGAAAATGGCAGTTCAGCAATTTCAATGAACTGTAATACCGGGCTATTTCATGGGAAATTAAGTCTAGAGTGAAAGGTTTTGATCGGATATTTTTCCATAAAGCTGTTGATGACAATAAAGACCTGTTCATAAGAAATTAATAACAAAAAGCACTGCAGTAGCCAATCTTTGTCAAGAAAACATTCAAATATTGTTTATAAATAAGCATCACCACTCTTCCAATGCAAGCAGCTAATCCTAACGTTTGGAAACACAAGGCCCAATTTTTTACAAGTGGTCCAAATTTAACAGCAAAGAAGCTTTTTTAACAGTGCCATAACAAAGCCTCTAAATAAAGGCACAGTTTGGAATCTCTGGTCTGCCCTTTGACAGTGGGAAATAGAGGAGCACTAACAGCTCAATAAGAGCTCAGTGAGACCTCACAGAAAGAACAGCAGGAATGAGAAAAACACTGAAAAATTAAGCTGAGGTCTTGCTGCTTGCCAGTTTTATATCTGTCACAAGGACAGAAAATTTTCAATGCTGCACAAGCCTATCAAGAAAAAAAAATCCACTCTGCCAAGTTACCAGAGAATGAAAAATGTTTTTTGCCAGTGGTGAGGATGAATCAGCAACCACAGATAGAGAACATACTTAACTTAAACCTGACATGAAAGTTCTCAAAGAACGGCTTTGCAATTGGCTCAAAAATGGAAAGTTCTGTATGTGTACACTTATACTCTGATACTGCTGCTACCTCTAATGAAAACTTTTATAAATCCAGCTCATGGGGAAAGACAGGGCTACATACAAAGAGAGCCTGATGCAAGTAGTCTATTCAGCACCAGCAGTTGCACTGACCTCCAAGAACTTCTTCCTAAAACAAGCAGGAAAACACCCTGAAGTGACTTGCGTGTGTTTTGAGATCTTGTTATCAATAAAAAGCACCAATATGTTGCTTTTTAAGGTAACAAGCAATTTCCTGGAGATTACAAGTAGGGAACACACGTTAAGAGGTGTCTTGTTTTGCAGGAGCCATTTTTTTGTTTGCTTGTTTTAGGTGAGTTGGGTTTTTTTTCAAATTTAAGACACAAATTCATTAATTACAAATTATCTGTGGGACATAAACCACTTAATTTTTAAATACAAGCAGTGTGAGCACTGAAAGCTAATTAAATATTGATAGATCATTTTGAATGCTTTGGGTAGGGAGGGACCTTTAAAGATCTAGATCTAGTCTAATTGGGCCTTGACTTGCAACACATGCAATGAATCTATATTGACGATTTCTAAAAAGCAATAGTTCCCTGGGGAGCTGTGCACCAATGCTGACTTTGATCTTCAAATAAATGAATACTTACACTGGCTTTGGTGTGAGCAGGTTTCAATTGTCAGAAGTGATTTAGCTGCACAGTATGAAAGACAGAGAAAGAGATAAAGAGGAACTTTTTCCTTCTGTACAATACTCCTAATGAAATTCAAAGGCAGAGTTCGAAAGACTCCTCTTTATACTGACACTACAGATAATCAGAAGTCAGGGATATTTACCTTCTATCAATGCTCAGCTTTCTATAATACGTTATCTTTGTTGCTAAAGAGAATTTTTTTCAGCACAGACATAATTTCTGATCCACAACTCTACACGATTCTGCATTCCAAATCAGAAGCACAAAGTTTCAAACAACACTCCCACTGTAATACAAACTGCTGTAAGACTGGGAACAAAGACATCTTTTCCCCTTCCACTGCTTGTGCTCCAGGATGCACCGTTCTCTAAGGCAAACTTATGTTAGGAACAAAGCACAGCCAAGACCTTGCAACAGACATCTCATCACACAGCTTTTATGTGGATTTACCACTGCATTCTCAGGAGTTGCCTTCTACTGATGCTTCTTAGTAATCAATAATAAAAAGGAGGGGAAAGACCACTTCATTTGATATACAATCCATGACTACTGAACTGTAGTATTTGCATATTCTCTCACACATAGGGTCTTCAAGCTTTTATTGTGTTTCCTCTCAGTGTGAAGCAGAATGTCAGCAATTACTTTTACATTAGCTGAATTACTGAATCTTGATACCTCCTCTCTCATTCCCCTCCCCCTAATATATTCTTTCATTATTCCTCAGTGTACAGAATGTAGATATGCCCTGCAGCTACCTCCTGCTTTTGCATCAAGGGAAAATATCTGCTCCCTGGTCCAGGATTTTAAAAACCACACAGATAGGAACCATACAAAATCCATCATCATTTTTTATAAGCTTGCTCTATACCAGCAGGATCAGAGCAAAACAACAGATACCATCTCTGTGGCTGTTTTCACTGCTTTGATCTCATCAGGCCTAACCTACTTGCAGCACTGTCAGTGACCTCTAACACATCAGCTGCTCATTTCACGTTTCCAAACTCCTTTTTCTTCTCCTAACATCTGCGACCCTTCCCCTATAAGCAGTGAAGGAGTCAATGCATTATCTACAAGGTCAACACTGATCTCCTATTCAAATTCTGGTATACCAGCAGTATTCTTGTAACACACTCTAACATCCAGTGAATAACAATTACAAAATAAGCAATCTTAATAACATCAAAGATAAATTGTGATAAATTGTATACATTACATTAGTAGCAGTTTAAACGGAAATATGTATGCAGTCAGCATTCATATCAAAAGAAAACTGCTTCTCAGTAAAAGTGTTTTATTACATTATACTGTTATTATTACATGCTCATTACATTGCTTCCTTATACCCAGGTAGAAAAAGCAGCTCTAATGTAATTTTCTACATATGAATCGTTGATTAGCACAAAAACAAGCAAGAATTCTGCTCTCTTAGGAAACCATCTATTTTAAGTATTACGCTCTTTATCACACTTCCTAATAAAAGGAACAGTTAATATAACAAACCAACTCTAATTGAGAGTCTGAGGAAGAAAGAGCTATTGCAAAGGAGCAAGCAGAAGAGATGTCACAATCAGAAATTATTTTCATAATCTTTTACATATATACACATATTAACATATTTTATATTTTTTGATTTCCAACCCCTATCTTGATCCACTTAGAAGGCAGCTCAGACAACCTTCTATTGCAGGAATGTCATTATGTCTTGATTTCTAGGAAAAGAAAGCTTTGTGCCAGCTATTTTTAAATGAAACTTCATATAGGTTATTGAAAATATTTTATTACGGTTTATGAAAACTCCACTGGAACTCAGACCATAAGCCATTCCCAGGCTGTATAATGTCACCAAACCACTGGACACGTGATCCTGAACAGTTCCAAGTTAGCTGCCTTCTTGGGGAAAACAAACCTACCAATGACCACAAAAAAAATTAAAATCGGTAACACCCCCTATGAGGAGAATTAACACTTTTTATGAGTTGGGAAGGATTTTTACACAAAATTTCCCCTATAAGGCCACCTTAAGCAGTTGCTTAAACCCTTATTTTAAAAAAGAAATCCAAGTGAAAAAAGTCATGCTAATCATCTTTCTTACTACTTATCCTTAATTCAGCTGAAACGGTTCAACTGTTCAAGGATGACTAGAATGACAAATACTGTTTCTATTCTAAAAATCTTACAGCTATTTTACTGAAAGGCTCTGGTGTCTCCACCATTTTGGAAATGCAACCACAAGCACACCTACCATCTTCTGTGAGTGATGTGTACAACTTCTGCTAAGCTCAGGACTCAAAAATTTGTCCTTTTGGATGGGAGTGTAGAGTTGCTGGAGTTCAGCAGCTGCACTCCCCAGGGCTCCTGCTGCAGTGAGCACTCTCCAGGTGTCACCACGGGGCCAAGCAGGAGTTTGGATGCAGGCACAGCTCTGGTGCTGGAGGTCAGCCTGGCCCCACACGCAGGAAATGTGCTCAGAGCACTCCCTCTGTTGATGCTGCAGTAAGAGAGAGGAAGGTGGAGGAAGCAGCCCCTCTGAAATGTGTAAAGAGAAACAGGGGAGGGAGAAAGTTGAGGGCAGGGGATAGAGGAGAATTTAGAAGACGAAAAAATAATTAAGAAAGGCAAAAACAGAAAAAGGGATTGCAACTAGTACAGAATAATCACACTCTCACGTAAGACTGAATTCTTTTGATTGCATTATTCTTGGTGTAACATTCCTTTGGTGTGTACAAACTAGTTGTAGTTTTCCACAGCAAAGCACCTTTCTCAACCAATTATGTAAAACCACACACAGAGACAACATCTGTCTGCCAGTGTAAGTAATCTAAGTGGTTCAAAGGGCACGAGACTCTCTCTGGATCCAAACTCCCAACTATAGTGGCAGCAGAGGTGATCGATGTGATTTCACATAAACAAAACCAGCATTTTCTCTTTTCCCCTTTCCAAACAGTAGAGTTTTAACAATACCTTGAAAAACATTTAGATGAAAAAATATTGATGAAGAAAGTGTTTAAGCACTGGGATGAAGGCTTCAGCTGCATAGCTTCATTGCAACGTTATTATACAGGACAAACACCTCATTCAAGCACTAAACTGGCTGTGCTTTGAACAAGAGCAAACACTGCACAGCAGAAAGGATTTTCCTTCATTTACTGCAGAAGTTGGGAGGTGTGTCTCAACTGACAGAAGGAGTTGCACAGCTCTTTCATGAAGATGGCAGTTAAACACTGCTCTCTAGACTCACACTTCTAATCTTGCATTTTCTAAATTTGATGAGCAGTACATTTCAAACCAGGTTTCCCCATATCTACTTTGTCTTCTGCACCTTCAACCTCAAGAGGACAGTCTGACATGTGGGCACCCCATGCTCTTGCAGTTGAGACTGAGTTCCCTGACCACAGGCAAAGCGGTTTCAAAATAAAAACAGAACAAAATAAACCCAAAAGCAATGGCAAACAAACAATCCACGCACACACACAAGTCCCCACAAAAAACACCACATCTTCATTCCTCAAACATTTAAGGAAGGGAATGAAGCTTGTTTCACTGCACTGCATTCATGATCACCTTTAAGATCTTTGCCTTATCCTCCCCCTCTTTTTATGTTGTAGAGAACTAACACCAATATTACACTCGACTCTCCTGAAAAGTCCATTACAAGTGTAAATTAATTAATTCTAATGTACTCTGCCTATAATGTCATAGAAGAGTCCATAAAACATCAATTACGCTTAGAATTTCTTGTAAGGTTTGACGTGTGGGCTGTCAAAAAGCACTGAATGTCAGTACACAAGTATGTATAACACACCCATATATACACATGCACAGGGTTGGGCTAAAAACACTCTGCAGTGCCACACAGAAAATATAAATAATTAATATAAGAAGGCATACAAGTAATCTAAAAATAAAACATTAGGAACACTAACAGTATAGTACGCAAAGAATTCACCTATTTTCTTCTGCATCTGAGATACCTTACAAAAATGCTAACTATGTAAAAAATGTTTTTAATAAAACTGCTTTCGTTTGATATCTCCTAAAGATTTTACTTTCATACTATGTATATCTTCACATCCTTACACAGTTTTTCTATTTGTCTGTAAACTATGAGAATCATTTACCATTTAAAGATATGAACAACAATTAAGTCATATCTACCTTCCCTCCACTCCCATTTTGCAATGCAAAGGATGACTGAATCATGATGATTTGGGAAAGTCATCATCCAAATGAGCTTTAAAGAAGCCAGATGTGTAGGATCACTGCCCAGGAGAGAGACGGCTGGGTAAAAAGAAAACTACTACCAAGTTACTGTATTAAAAATCTTCCTAGCACTCCATCAATGCAAATTACTCTGTAGGTTCTTCATTGCTTTACTTAATCTTTTAAACCATGAAGGCTAATACTTGGACTATGGAGTAAATTGAAATCAGAAAAGTCTTACTGCATCACAATACAAAGTCAGTACGAAATAAATGCATGTTAAGAGGGTAAGAAACCAAAAATATTTTTTAAAAAATATTTCCTACGACATGCCCTACTGAGTAGAGATTCTGCTCCATTCAGCAGTTACAAACTCTACCTCTCAGTACAGCGCTACGTTCAAATCTTATCTGTTGTGACAGAGGACAGAAGTTGAGAGCTGTGTCAGTGAGCCGGCAAACCAACCCTACCAGAGCGCCTGCGATGCCCCCAATTAACTGTGGCAGCCTGGGATGCCGGCCTACCGTCAGCAGCGGCGGGGTGCAGCGCGATCAATACGGCCGAACGAGCTGCAGAGGGATGAACCCATCTCGGCCGAGCGGCAGAGCTAACTGAAAGTCGATAGCAAAAAGCTGGTGCTTAATCTGGTAACATACAGGTAGAGCAGCTGCGCATCGCTCCCACAGCACCTCGCAAACTAATCTCTCAAAGAACAAAGGGACGATTTATTTCCTACTCAACGTCACTATATTACAACAGGTGAAATTGTGTAAAATGTCTTCCCACAAACGCATTATATCCAGTCGTTTCGGCGATGCTGCTCTCAGGATCCCCCACAGTCCGACCGCATTTCCGCCGCCGCGAGCGAAGCGGGCAGCGGGGGGCCCGGGGACATCCAAAAGCCGCCGTTCGGGAGCACCGTTCCCTGCCGTCTCCAGACGCCGGCCGGTGCGTGCACCAAGGCTGCCCACCGACATCTGCCGCTTCTTTTGTTCCCGCCTTTCCGTCATTTTCCGCCGGGCTCCGCGCTGGGCAGAGCGAGCCGCGGGCAGCCGCGCTCCAGCGACGCCCCGGGCTCATCGCTCAGCCAGCCCGCGCCTGGCACCGCCGCTGCCGCCGCCTCGCCCCGCATAATGGGACAATTCATCCCGCGTCCTCCCTCCCTGCCCCCTACACAGGTAACGGGCGCTGCCCAGCCCGGGCCGGGCATCCAGGCGCAGCCTCCTCCTGAAGTCCGCGGGTGACACCTCACGGGCGGCGGCAGCCGAGCGCGGCCGCCACCCGCGCCGCGGCTCCACCGACCCCGCGCGGCGGCCCCGGCGGCCGCCCCCGCCCGGCGGGGCGGCGAGGGGCGGTGCGGGGCAGCGCATCCCCCCCGGCCGCCCGCGCCCCCCACAGCTCTCCACGCCGCAGCCCCTCGGAGCGCAACCTGCGCGCCCGGCCCGGTGCCACCACACCCCAGAGTGCCCGGGGAGGGCTGTTCCCGGCGGGAAGGCGGCGAGGCCGGGCAGCCGATGCCCGGGAGGGCTCGTCACCGTGTCAGCCCCGCTCGGGAGCACCCACGGCGGCAGCCCCGAGAGGCACCCGGCCGTCGCCCCGCCGCCGCCAACCCCGATCTCTCCGCCTGTCACATGAAAACAATTATTCCCTCGGCCGGGGGAGGGGAGGAGAAGTTAAAAGCCGTGAGGCGGAGGAGCGGAGGCCGGTGGCGGCCACCTCCCTCCCGCCGTCCCCAGGGGCACATATACCCCACCGGCTAGCCGGGAACGCCAGCTGGCCTCCGGCACCGCCACCTCGGCGGCCTGAACTCACCCATTTATGTCGAGCTGGGCTTCGCCTGGCAGCGACAACAGGCTGAAAGTTTGGGGCGGGTGGGCACGGCGGAGGAAGGGGGCGAGGGACCGCCCGAACCGCCGCCGCGCGGAGCGGAGGCGCTGACAGAGCCGCTCCCTCCTCCGGCGGCCGCCGCGCTCAGCACCCGCCGCAGCCGGGCTGCATCCTGCGTCCTGCGCCGCGGCTCCCTCGGCGTGTGAGAGAAAAAGGGAATATAGAGAAATCAAACGAGAGAAGAGGCTCAGCCTTCAGCTCTTGCAGCCACCTAGGTCCCCGCTGCCGTCAGAAAAAGCAGCCCGGGGCGAAAGCGCCCGGAGGAGCCCGTGCAGCCGAGCCGCGGAAGGGGCGGGCGGTGAGCGGGGCGGGAGCGGCTCGGGCTCCCAGGGCGGGCAGCGACCGCCGCGGCTGCCGCTGCTGCTGCCGGGGCGAGCGGCGGCTCCGGCTCCGCGCTGCGGGAAGTGTCGCGAGACTGCGCCAGAGCCGCTGCGCCGCCTCGGGCCGGCGGGAGAGGAGGGCGGGGAGGGCGGCAGGAAGCGGAGCCACGGTCCCGGCGGGGGCAGGGGCGGCGGAGAGCGGAGCCGCGGCGGAGAGCCGGGGCAGGACGGCTCGGCCCAGGGAGGGGACGGGGCGCGTCCTCGCCGGGCGCTGCGGGTGGCTGGAGAGCGCTCCCGGGCGGCGGGACAGGCGCCCAACAGCGCGCTCCTGCCCCGCACCTGCCCCCGGGGCTCCGCTGGCAGAGCGACGGGCAGAGGCACCGGCAGCGCCGCAGGGGCCCCTCGCCTCTGCCCAGCCCACCCTGCCCGCACACACCGCTGCAGGTCTGGGGTTAGGAGCCGGGGAGGAAGGAAGAAAAGACGAAAGATGAAGAGTGTCTCTGGAGTAGCGTAGACGTTTCACTAAAAAGAGCAGAGTCGCACAGGAGCACGGAGTGTTCGTACTGCAAGGAAGATGCGAACCCCCTGCTACTGTAACAGTGTGCGCAGATCAGTAACGTGTCTGGACAGAAAGGCACGGAAGGAGGGTGGGGAGGCTTCTGCACAGGCACGTCCTCCCCCAGGTAAAGACCCTTGGGAAAAAACCTACAATATCAACATAGGAGAAGAGCAGATTAAAAAAAAAAAAAAAAAAAACAAAAACAAACAAAAAAAAAAAAACCCCACAACAAAAGAAAAGGCAGCTGGTATTAAAGATACCTTGACTATTAATCAAAGAGTAAGCAAAATGAGCCTGTTCTAACCTCAGGTAGTTAATTTGTGGAGGAAGACGGAAAACTGCCACTAAAAAAATAACATTTTTGTACTTCTCCACTTCCTGGACAAGAGATTTTGAAAAAGAGCTTTTTCTTTTTTACCCTGAAAATTACACCAAACATTAATAACTACTAAATCAAATCACTGAATTATTTGTAAGTAAAAATTTCGTGAAAACATTTATTGTCTGTAGAAACAAAATTTACATTTATTTTATATAAACTATGTTAAACATACATATAAACATACCTACATTTTACTATATATCCTTATGAACGAAGCTTTTAGAGATGGGGTAACATTGTCAAAAGCACCGTTGTGGACTCAAAGACTACAGACTTAAAATGCATTTGCATTTAACTCCAGCTTCAGTAGTTTAAAAAATGTAATTTTTTATCCACTCAAATAATTACATTAAAGGCTTCTCTAACAGTGTGTTTCCATGTGCACATACCTGTAACACATACACACATTAGACAGTCCTTGAGAAACTACAGTATAAATAACATCAACAATCTATTCCTTAGAAGTGGACATTAGTTCCCCTCATTCAACTGGGAGTAAAAAATTCCTGCTATTCTTAAAACAAAACAATGAAGCTCTTTTATATTCCTTGAAAAACATACTCAAACAACAACTGTTTCCACTGCTTCTTCCCCTCAATACTAAAGACATGAGAAGCCAGTCACAAAATGAAAGCCAACTACTACATTATTTACAGAAAATGAAATATTAAAAAGACAACATGAGATTTAAACTATTTAGACAAAATTTAAAGCAATGCAGAGTGAACAGAAGAAAACTGCATTAAAAGTGTCAGGCTATTAAACCATGTGGCTAAATACCTACTCAAAATCCCTCCAACAAAAACCACCAGGCATAGAAGGAAGGGGCAGGTGTTATGACAAGAGTTTTCTCTGATCTTGACACTGAAAAATAATACTCACAAAGCTCGAAACAGAACACACTTAAATGCTCATGGCTATCCTTTAGGTCTGTAGGGAGTCAAGTGTCATAAGGAGGCTTTCAAAGATCTTGAAATGGCTTTTATTCTTTCCTTCCTTCGTAAGGAAGCTGAAGAACTTCTTATCTTCAAATTCTGCAGCAATGGAATGAAGTCTGTCAAGGGTCAGAGCTATGTGCAGAAACATCTCTTTTTCAGATTCATTAGGATGCAAGACTGAAGTCTGTCTTTTAGAGGGCTCTCCCATAAAGGACTTAATAGATTGCTGTTCAGATGCTTA
Organism: Sitta carolinensis; assembly: GCA_032173965.1. Classification (NCBI taxonomy): domain Eukaryota; kingdom Metazoa; phylum Chordata; class Aves; order Passeriformes; family Sittidae; genus Sitta; species Sitta carolinensis. The sequence goes on from CM063283.1 coordinate 100,946,063, forward strand.
AAGAAAGGCAAAGGGTGGGTTTCAACACAGTATGGGAAAAGCTTCCCTTTAGGAAAGCAAGGAAATTAAAGAAATGCCTCTATTTACAGTCTTCTAAGGTGAATACTGAGAAATCAGTCTCTCTTGGTTATGATCTTTTATCATCTTCTTCAAGTGACTCTCATTATCCATTTCACAGACATGGCAGAAAATGACCTTCTGATGCATAACAAGCAAGTTTTGAGAACTCTGCCTTTAATGCCAAAAAGCAAAATCTTGGGCTTTGGTTCTGTTTTTAAAGCAACTAAGTTCATTTAAAGAAAACTCAGCATTTCAGCCTGGGGCCCTCGGGAAGATGGGAGCAGGTAAACATTACACAGCAGGTGATTGATTAGCTGGATTTACTCCTATCCTCTGCTATCAGTTACCTGAGTTGAGACAGTTATGTTCAGGTCTCAAGACCATCTATATACATCAGGTAAAATGATTTCAAACATATAATAATTAGAGTTAAGGCAGGCTTTATAGAAACCTTTCAATGTGTTGCTTCCTACTAGCCCCAGAATTTTGTTAACCTTGTGAACTCAATCATCACAAATGTAAAATAACTATGCTAATCAATTTATGCAGAAATTAAATAGATCAGCAATATAAATGCTAACATCATAGCTACTTAGTATTTCAGACACTTAAAAGGAAGACTCTAGTCATATTAAACCCATTGCATTTTGGATAGCAATTAAAATTTCACCTGTGAACAACTGAAAATGATAGCATTTAACAGCCATTTCAAGCTAAACAAAACAAAGGTAATTCACATTTGTATTTTCAAAGTATAAAACAGAAAGCTAGAAAGCTCTTAAGACAATCACATTTTTAACTTGTCCTTCCAATGCAAACAGTGACAGGCTTTACTAATGAAAGAGTCACTGTTTTCCTACAGAGGCTTACACACCTATTTAAAGTAAACAGTTATTTTAACAAGAACTGTTATCAGTCCATGCTCCCACTAGAAAGAATGCAATGTACTTAAGATTTTGTACATGTGTTTTCTACAACAGTCACAATACCAAAAGGCACCAGGTTATTCAAGTAAATTGACTTTTCTTCTACTTAACCCTTTTTCTTGTGCCTTCAAAACCCAAACAGTAACTTCAATACATTGCCCTCAACCAAACATTGTATTCCAGTACAACAGAATTTTCTGTGCTAAAACAATAAAGGAGCTGAATTGGGTATGAGTATATACACACAAATCTCTGTAATTCACAAAGATAAATCTACATAGCAATGTCTCACATCATATCATAGAGTAGATGCTTCTAGCACCTAAGCCATGAACTTTTATAAAATTCATTATTTTTGTGTGCATTTTTTAGATGTAAGAGGTTTTATCATGACAGAATCAAAAATTATTTAAGTAAAATTATTGGTAAAGAACGCAATTTGAGCAAATTGTACCACGCAAAAGATAAACCAACTGAAAAAGTGACTACATTTCATATGACATTCATCTTAGGTCCAAGGGGTGGGGAGGACCAAAGTCAGCAAACAAGTCAAAAACCCACAAACTTCTTTGCAATGTGTTGCTCACAGTTGTAGAAATAAACTCAAAGGTAAACTGCAAAGTACAAACAAATCAGAGATATCTAATCATGCATAGATAAAATAAAGCACAAAATCTGGAGTCAGTCACATGTTGAAACCTGGTTAAAGCAGCATTAACTGACTGAAGTCTGACTACTCCACCATTACTCCCAAACAGTGTTAGCAAAACTACCATGTCAGAAGTTTCTTCATGTATCCAACTTTCCCCATTTGCTCAACAGAGTTCTCTTCCAGAATTTAATAAGAACACTGCAGGAAGCTTACAGACACAGTAGTATCCTGTTGAATAAGACAATATAGCCTCAGTAGTTTGTCCTATATCATACACGGTTTCATTTCTCACATCTTTTACAGTGCACATTCAGAGCAGTGTGAAGGACTTGTTGGCTTCAGGGTAAACCTGCCCCCCTCAGCAGGGCATGTGCAGCACTCCCCTGCCAGCAGCCTGATCAGAACTGCAGCTACCCCACATTTGCTTTGGGTTGACTCATTTAACGTGTTGTTTCAGTTCCTTATTTTTATCTCCCAGTAAATCTACACAAGATGACTGCCAGATTCATCACGGACAGCATTAAATAAAAAACCACTTTCTTATCTGCAGAAAGTTGCCTGGCTCTATTTGTCCAGAGAGATCCTTCCACTTCCCATTTTGTCTAAGCATGTCAAAGTTACTGAAAAACTAATTAAATTATTAATGATTGTTATTTAAACTCAAAACCTGTGTTTTAGAAACAAGCCATCTGTTATCATTGAATGACCGTGACATCAACGAATGTCGCACTCTTCCTGCCTTATTCCCTATGAACACTAAGCAGAACACCCATGAACCGAAGAGCTCAAGTCACAGTAATTTTAGCTGTTCTGAACCATAACTACATTTTCAAACAGTCTCTCTACTGAAGGCATTGTGGAAAAAAACATTACAAAAAAGCATGCAGAAGTCAGATCCTGGCTTTCCACCCAAAAAAACAAATTTCCTTTTCTGTGAACATACCTCTAACCCAGAATTGGAATTCCGGTCTACCAGCCACGACAGAGACTAGCCTGCATTCTATATGGAAATACATTTGCCTGTATGTATTGAGGATATTCTGAACAACTTTTTCTTAAAACAGAGTATCTCTTAAGACTACGTGCTACGCATCTTTAGTTTACTGTCAGTAAGATGCCCGAACAAATCTGCAATACATACGCACAATCCTACCATAGATATTGAATTAAGGCAAAAGCTATTAACAGGAAATAAACATAATACTGTTCATAGCTGCTTAAGAAACAGGTCTAGCTATTTGAGTTTTGCTCACAGCCTAACAATACTGCAGTACAGTAAACTTCAGAGAATCATTCTGAACAAAATCACCAGCTATCTGCACTTAAAGCAGTTTCAATTACGAACTATTTCTTTGTTAGAAGACATTCTTTCAAAAACTTACATTTTTTGTTTTTCTTGTAATTTAATACTTCAGGCCCCAGTTTTAGAATTTACAAAATCACCAAATCATTTATGACAAAAAAGATTAGAGAACATGTAGCCACATGGTCAAGAATCTCATACACCAAAATATAATGAAACAGAATAATTTTGAATACAGACCAACTAATCTTCTAACCCAAGCATGCTTTCAGTGCAGTTATAAGTTACTGCTACAGTACTTTACATACCTGCCTGTTACCATTAATTTTAATCAAATGCTGAAAGTTGTCCCAACATTCTGACAATTTACAAATGTATATACACATCAGAAACCCAAGCATATTATTAATCCAAAGTAATACAAAATACTGTTTTATGGAAATGACTGAACAGAGGTGCAAATTCTATTGCACAACCTAAAAGGTCATTAATTGGAAAATCCTGAGCTAATGTGCTATTACCAAACAATTCAGGCACTTTTTTTTTTTTCTTTTTATTATACATTAGCAATAAACTTTCAACATATAAACCTCTGGGTATAACAACTCAAGTTCCATCTGTAACATCATGCTTAGAGAAAAAGGATTCAATAAATAAGACTCCCTTCAATGACTTCCTTACTTGAGACTGGTATGCAAACAGAACTAAATGTACATAATACGATGTTTCAATTGAATACTGTACTTTAAAAGCAATTATTAAAACTGTAAAAAAGTTCTGCAGCATTCAAAATAAAGTTATTTTTTAATCAAGAAAGTTACAGCGTTAGTTCCTTTGTCCTATTTTAAGTCTTGAGAAAGTTGTCAAAACCGAACAGATGCTCCCTTTGCTGTGATATCTGTTTGAACTTCAGGATCTCAGCTCAGTTCAGGTTTCTGTTGCAATATTTAGATTTCCCTACACAGAGAAAAAAAAAATCATTACTGTCAGTTGTAATAGCAGAAAAACCCTCCCAACCTTCCTAAGTACTGTACGTAAAATGCAAGATTCTTTCAATTATGGATTCAAACAGCACCATTATAAAGACTGTACCTTAGAAGATACATATGCAGCATTATTATTTCAAATTAAATAAAATGAAATAAAGACGTTCAAATCTGTTTAACAGATCTTGACAAGTTTTATCATTACAATAGGCAAAATGCTACAATTTCAGGAATGGTTTTGGTTTTTAGGAATCAACCAACCAGCAAACAGTATACTGTTAAGAAAATGATTGTCATACTTATTCTTCAGGACTTATTTTACTTTAACTCACACATACTCCAATTCATCAGGCCTTAAAAAAAAAATAAAATTCAGAACTCATTGATGATTCTCTGATTCAAATCATAAATCTAGTAGCCCAAATGTTTTATAGGTTCCAGACAAGAATCTCACTGCCAGTTATAGAAGAACACTGGAAATTATTTAGAATAGCTCACTACAACAAAACTGTAACACTTCTATACCTGTTTTACAAGGTCATAATTTGGGGGGGGGGGGGGAGGTGTATTTATTTCTACTATTTTTCACTAATTCCAATTCCATTTTAGCCTTCAGAGATAATACTTCTCAGAGCCCATGCAAATATAAGAGAAATTTGTCCAAATGCTTCAGTAACAAGTGATCTCTTTACCTTATTTCGAGTGCTTGGTTTTCTGATGGTTGGTGTTTTTTTGTTCTGGTTTGTTTTTCACATGTGTGTTTCCTTAAGGGGTTTTGGGGGCTTTTTCTTCTGCCCACTGGGTTGTAAACTTGGAGTTTTGCAAACAGCTGTAAGAATCTGTGCTTTAAGGTGCTTCTGTGCTCCAAGAACTGAACTCTAATCCAACTACAAATGCTTATTTATTCAAGTGTATTTACTTGTAGCTGGATGGACCCAGAGTTACAAAACAAAAACTCACACAGAGCACAGAAATGCAAGGGGCTGTGTAGGTCATCTAATCCAATCCCCTGATGTCACAAGTAACTTCATATTACTTTGATCAATTCTAATTTTACTTAGTTTTAACTACTGATCCTCACAAAAGCTGCAATATTTTATAGGGTTCAAAAGTTGTTCTGCAGTTCAAGATTATTGTTGGCCCATACACTGCAAATCAAAACACCATAAATCAGATGGGCCTATTTCAGCTTAAGTTTTTCAAACCATTTCACACAAGATATTATATTATGCAGGAAGTTTTGTTCAGAGCAGCACCCCAGTGCATACTTTAAAGCACATAATTATGGTAACATAACAAAAAGGAGAAGCACACAGATGTATTTAAAAAATCATTAATATCCTTCTCTCAGATTTAACAGGACACAATATTTTGTTCCACAAAGGGATAATTTCTGGTCCTGTAAGTAGGAAGAGAGATCAGCTGAGCTCAAGGAAAAAATACTGAAACTGAAGCAAATACAGAATCTCAGAGGGCACTTTTGATTTGCAGTTACCCAAAGCAAGTTTCAGCAAGTTTCCATAGAATAAACAGGGAGGAAACAGAAGTGCACAGTCAAGTTTGCCAGTGAAGTACAAAGAGACAATATCCCAGAAAATCCCATCCAAGTCATTCCATGGAGATTTAAAAATCAAAACGGATCTTATGAATATGCATATTTTACAAATGGCTTAGTGAAAAATAAATTAATCCAACTTACCTTTTCTTTCCTCAAAAATCCATCTCTGAATTTATTAGTGGCAAATCCCCTTACACCAACAGAACGTAACCGCTGGTACTTAGCCTGAATATATAAACCCTTCTGCACTAAGCCTGATTTATAATGGGATTGCAAACGGCCATCTGCAAAGTTGCTCTGTAAGGGTGGGGGAAAGGAAGAAAAAAATGTGCAAAATGAGGGCACCAAAACTCAAAAGTTCATGCTTACAGCTATACACATGTAGAACTTTCAGTACTCAATGATAGAAACATGCATTTGCAAGTGCACACCCTCTTCCTTTACATCCACGTATCATTCCTAAGACCACATGGCTCAAAGAACTGGTGTACTGCACTTGCTGTTTAAAACATCTGAAATTATCTTCCTTGTAGGAAAAAAATATATGTATTGTACAACACTTTAATATTTTTTCAACCATTAATAAGGCACACTGCATCAACAAAAAACTTTCAGACAATACCACATTGCCACTACCAAATTTAGTGATGTCACTCCTGCAGCAGGCACACACTGAGTCTAAAGAGTCACACGAACACAAGTCAGTACGTATGTTTTTCCCAGACCTTTAATGTCTGACAATCTGAACACACAGGCATTCTCCCCTGCCTCTGATACCTCCACACTGTAATACTGTAAACTAACCTAGTGTGGGACTAGGAACAGAGGCCACAGAGGTATCAGAACACTGAAAGGTGGAAGGCATTATAAACACACAGGAAGGATATAGCAAGATCCACACTGATAACAGCAGCTAAAGTTTGAAAAAGCCTTTCATTCCTAGGCATTTAGATCTTCAATAAAACAGGCAGTACAAATCTTTAGAGTAATAAAAACCTTATTTGTCATAATTTTCCATAGTTCTCCAGCACTGCCATTTTGAGTTTTCCAACAGCCACTCCAAATTTAAACAATGTATTTTCACCTAAAACCAGAGAAAACCTTCTGACCATAAATTCTTCTTATCTTTTACAAACACCTTTGACGGGTAGGAGGAAACAAAATATGTCACAGAAATAGCCCTTCTTGAGCACGACAAAATTATTTTGTTGAAATTTGTCTCCTTTTGACAGAGTAAGGATCACTTCAAGAAAAATCACATGCTCTGAGGTTGCAGTAACTTCAGTACCACTTTTTCCACTGTTTTCCACTGCGTGGCTAGTGAACAATAAAGAACTGTAAAGAACAGAGGTTTCTTTATGCAAATGCAGAGGTTCTGTTATTTCCAAAATCTTTTCACCCACTTACTTTGCAGAAGACAAGAGAGAAGCTGGCCCCATCATTCCCTCAGGGTTACTCTGATGAAGGACACTTGCAAGAGCCTATTCAATGCCAATCACTTACCTGAAGAGTATCAAAGTGCAGGCACAAAGAGCTTCCTTGCACTAGGTCATATTAGATGGGTTTATGCCTATCACAGGGAAAACTGAAGGGCACTTTTAATGCTGGATTAATGCATGCCCTGAACACAGCACTAAAAGTTCCCATTTTCTCACTCCTGCTACAGTTCCTTTTGGCTTCAGTGACTAGAAAGGAGGCCTTGGTGGTCTTTGCAATTGTATGATAATAAACAAAGGACCCGAACAAGTAAGGGATTGGAAAAAGGTGCAAGATATTGAAAATTGCCTTACAAATAGCTTAGAAGTTTCAACTGAAGCATTTACTTGTTCTGTAAGTGGGGAGGGAAGGACACAGCAGTAATATTAACGTAGAACAGCATCAGCTGTAGACAAAGCTAACAGATTATATATACATTCGCATATAGGCATCTCAGTCACACACAGCTTAGAGCAAAACAAAATCTAGGAAAACATCATTAACACCTGAAACATAGAAATAAGAAAGGAGTCTGCAAAAGTGGCACCTAGTTTTACATTAGAACTGTTTTATAAATAATGCTAATGACAATCTCTAGCAGCCTGAAGCTCTAAAATAAGGGTATATGAGCAAATATATATGGCTGCACTGAGTGCAGCAGGGATGGAGTTAATTTTCTTCACAGCAGCATGCATGGGGCTGCATTTTGGATTTGTGACTAAAACTGCACTGGCAACACACCAGTGTTTTGGCTATTGCCCAGCAGTACCTGCACAGCATCAACACTTTCTCCTCTTTCCTTACCCCCTGCTCAGCAAGGACACCAGGGTGGGCAAGAAGCTGGGAGGGGACATAGCCAGAAGAGGTTGCCCAAGCTGAGCACAGGGATGTGAAACACCATATGATCTCCTAAGCAACAGAAACTGAGGGAAGGGGGTTTTGGAGCAAGTAGCCATTGCTTGGGGACTAGGTGGGCATCAGTCACCTTGGGACAGGTGGTGACTGACTGCCTTTGCATCAGTTTTTCCTTCACTCATTAAAACGGTCTTCATTTCGACTCATGAGCTCTCTCACTCTTATTCTCCATATTTTCTATCCCATCCTGCTGGGAGAGGAAGGGAGTTGAGGGAGGGTGGGCAGCAGCTGTGTGGTGCTAAACTGCTGGCAGGGGTGAACCTACCACAGCCAATAAAACACTGAACTTTTTTTAAGCATTAAATGCAGTTTAATTTTAAAGATTACTTTGCATTTACTTACTTAAAGGCTGACTTAGTGATTCATGGTAAAGGGTCATTACAAAAAAAAAAAAAAAAAAGACATTTTAAATTTTTTAAGACTTCTCCAGATCCTTTATAAGATATTTTAGGACAGCAGTTTTGTCTTTTCCCAAGAAGTTTAACACAATGCAGACCATATGTTTTTTCTAAATACTCTTAGTAGTCATCACTTTTTGCTTATTAAGTTTAAATGCCATTTTATATATCAAGAAAAAATTGTGTGGGGCTTGATTTTTTTGGAGGTGGGGAAAGGGGAAGGCAGAGCATAGAACTCTGTATGGGCTTTTTTCTAAAGTTTTTGCTTCATTGTATGTTCTTGTTCTTTTAAATAATTAACCAAGAAAGTCCTGAGTGTAGAAGATAGTGAAGTCAACTCCATTGCACCAACAGAACAGGAAGAAAAAAACTCTGTTGTGCAAGAGGAATTTAAATGTAAAAATTTAAAGAAATTAAGTCAAATCAACACCACTGTTTCCATGGCAATGATAAAAGTGCTATACACATAAGCAAACTGCAATACAAGTGCATATGCCATTTTCCCTATAAATATGAAAGCACCATGGGACAGATCACTGAGTACTGCAATATTCATATATATGTGAGATGACAACTTAAATGGACACTTTCCTGCTTGTAGAATCAGCAGAATGATGTAAATGAAAGGAGCATCAACAACCAACACTGCCTCAGGGATGCAGCAGCCAGTGCTAGATTCCTCCATCATCTGGAGGCTGACAATACAGAGGGGATACAGAATAACAGACTACAGTCTTCTTAGGTGTTGAAATAGCTGTACCAGGCTTTGAACACTTTGAACTTCTTAACTTAGAAAAAGACTTTCTCCACCAGAATACAGACAGCAGTTTTTGTTGGTGTTAGCTTAGCTATCTGACTAAGGCTGGCTGACAAAGAACACCTAAATTGAACAAAGTCTTTTTATCCAACAGTTCTTATGTTTGGGGGAGGAGTGGGGGAGGGAAAGAAGGGAGAAAAACCCCATAACTCACATCTACACTTCCCCACCTTTCAAAGTTTCATCTAAAAATGACAGCCATTAAAACTTTACTTCACTATCTACAAAACAGAAAAGATGACTATCTATTTTGTGTATTACTTTATTCTTAAGAATGCATGTTAAAACATAGGGGCAACTTCAAGGTAGAAAATTAATAAAGCTGTTCTAGATTTGATTAATACTTTTCTCACATCAACAACTCTAATTGGACACAGGCATAGCATGACACTGTCAGCAGAAAAGGAAACATTCTGTTTTTCTGCTGAACCCAGGATACATTTTACAATTAAAAGATATTAGTGCTCTACCTGAGAAAGAAGGACAGTTGCCCATCTCTTTACCCTCTTGAGGTCCCAAGAATAAGACCTCACTTCTTTCAATTTTTTTAAATGCATAGCTAGCAGTATGCAGGGTATTAACAAGACATTATTTCCCCAGAAATCTCTGCATGAAGAGGTTACTAAAATAACAGTAATACAGTTTTGAGAGTAACACAACTCATGTCTTCCAGTCCTTGGAAAAAGTTCAGGCTTCTGTCACATGAAGGAAAAAAGCTTAGCAGCTTGGGTTTTGGATAGATGAGTTTTCCAGTCATTGTGCAATTCCTGCAATTCTTATTCCTGGCTCTGCAGTAGCCTATTTATTTCAACTGCCTGCATACAACACTGGACAACCCTGCTCAATCAGTGCCAGCCCTCTTACCTACTAAAAGCTAAGCCTCCATTATTTCAACAGAAACAATTAGGCTTTGATGACACTATTTTTCACGGCACTTAAAACTTTCAAAAGCGTGTCTCCTACTACCAAACCAAACAGGTTCGAGCACAATTTTATATAACAAACATCCAATAAAAGCTGATCTGTACCTTAAAGTGCCTTCTGATGGGTCCTGCATTTTCAAGGTGTCCTCTAATGCGTCTCTGGGGGTAAGTGTCATTTGGTTTTGAAGAATAGTAAGAACTCTAGTAGGAAAAACAGTTATAGCTTCATTATATTATTAATGTTAAATTATTAAATTATTAAATAAATTATTAATCTTAAATTATTCAAGGAAAAAAATTCAGGTTATACTAACAAATATTGCGACACTTTCAGTTTTGTAGTGTTTGACACAAGACACTCTTTGAAGGAAGAAGAGTAACAGGAGCAAGGGGCCTGCAGTCCAGGCTGGCCAAAGGGACACCAGAGCCCACAGAAGCTAAAGATAATAATGACCATCCTCCTGGAATGTCATCCTCTTGGAGAGATCTAAGCAGTTAACAACCCAATTAAGGTTCTCCCTCCCTCCCAGAACAGATGCCTCAACTTGAATCAAGCATAGCAGACAGGCTGCTACAGCAGTTATGGCTTGTATCAGGAACAAGGGCAACAAGATTGGTACTCTGGACCTCCTAGTTAGCACATGGCCATCACGCATTATTTTGTAGCAGACACATCTCCACAGCAAACAAACAATTTGTAGCACATTGGGGTCCTTAGAAAATACTACTTTGAACTCCCTGTTTCAAGAGAGCATTTGAGAATTGCTTGCCTGCCACAGAAGCGAAATTTCAAAAGCAAGTCACAGACAGCTAGTATTGAACTTGTTGTGTCAACACACTGAACAGCAGCAATCAAACAGCTGTGGTTGCCTAAAACAGAGCACTCCCCCCGCCACTGACCTACCTGCACAGTTTGGCTCTTTTCCAATTTTCCCTATGACAGCTACTTCTGGAGGATGCCACTCTCATCCATCACTGCATATAATTACCAATATTTACAGAAGCATTGGCATATACTACATTAAGGTTCTCTATACAGATAGAACAGACATGCTAATGAACTCACAGCAATCAAATAATTATGGCCTATTCTTAAATAATACATAGAAGCACTCCAGGGCTGTTGAACTCTGTTTTCTCAAAAGAAATTTCATCAGTTTGAAATACATTTTAAAAAGAACCTAAGAAGAGAACTCTTCTGAAATATTTCATATATATATATATACACACTAACTATATATATACACTAACTATATATATACACTAACCTTAAATAATCAAAGCATACATTTGCATTTATGTTCCTAGAATTACTGTCCTCTAACAAACTATCAAAACTTTCTGGTAAGACTGTCAATAATGGTGTGGGGAGAAAGGGGGCTATAAATACAATGGAATGGTGTTAGAATCCAAAATAACTTTTAACTATGATTTAAGTTAGATTCCTTTTTTTCTTTTTCAGACTGTGTTATTGCCTATGAGTCAAATATTCAGCTTCTTACAATGCCTTGACAAAAAGGGATTCAGAGAACAAAAAGAGAGGAAGAAAGATTTTATGAAGTGAGATCAAAATGGCTTTTCCAAGAAAAAGATAGGAATTTCCCAGTTCCCTTCTTATTCTAAGAAAATGAAGACACTCCACAAAATCAAAATTAACTTTCTACATACAACATAATTAAATGAGGAAGCTCACAGCTGAAGTACACTCTTCTTTTAAGCTGGGAATCCATCAGGATGAAAAAAAAACATTTTAGAAAAAATTCCCATTATAGTTAAAAATAAAGCTCTAGGAATTAAAATAAAGCTTAACTTAATTAACTCTGGATACAGCCCCCCCATCCCCACCTTCCTTAAGACTAAAGTACATTCAAAGAAATATTAACATTAGAACTAGATGCAAAGATACAGCAAACCACTTTTTAGGAACTTCTTAAACCAGAGGCTTTAAAATTAAAAAAACCAAAAAACCAAAAAAACAACAAAAAAAACAAACCACACCAAAAACAGAAAAAAAGGGAGGAGGAGGGGGGGATACACATGTGTACTTGTTCTGATTTTCTACATCATTCTTTAGCTAGCCTCCTTTTGTCAGTAGGGTACAAGGCTAAATGGACAATTCTTACAATCAAATTTAGATACACAATTGTACCTTCGAGGCCTAAGTTTTTCTCAAGATTAAGCTCAACCCCCAATAATTGAATATTAACACTACAAATATTATATTTTGATTATTTAACTAACTTTTCAGATTTTTCTACTTGTCTGCAAACCAGTTTCTGTAAGGCTGACCATCAAGAACCATTCCTTCTTTAGGGTGTCTTGCATTTTTAATACCTATGCTTTCACAGCTACTGTTGTTCCAAAGGCATAACTCCTTACTGCAGTGCAGGACTTCCTAAAAGTTGCATGTTTGCAGTTTACTATTAAATATGAAAATGCAATCTTCCTGAATCTTCACAAATCTCCTTTTTATTTGTAACTACAGTATTACTGTGGTGGGTTGATCTTGGCTGGATACCAGGTACCCACCAAGGAGCTCTATCACTCCCCTTCTCAGCAGGGCTGGGAGGGAGAAAAAAAATTTTGAAAACCCATATAGGTCAAGAAAATGCCAGTTTAATAAAGCAAAAGCAAAGCCTGCACACAGAAGCAAAGGAAAATGTAAGATTTCTTCTCTACTTCCTACTAGCAGGCAATGCCCAGCCACTCCCAGGAAGCTGGGTTTGAGTACACAGTGGTTGTTCCAGAAGACAAAGTCACAATAACCAATTATCTCCCACACTCTCCTTCCTTTCTGAGCTTTTATTATTATTTCCTTTCTCTTAGGTGAGCAGATGCAGTCATATGGTCAGTTTGGGTCAGCTGTCCTGGCTATGTCCCCTCCCAAGACCTTACCCACCCCCAGCAAAAAGTGGAAAAGGCACCTGTGATGCTGTGGAGCCCTGCTCAGCAGCAGCCACACACTGGTGTGTCACCAGCACCCTTCTGGCCACCAATGCAAAGCACAGCACTGAGAGGGCTGCTATGGGAAAATGGACTCCATCTCAGCCAGATCCAATGAAGTTACTCAATGAGCCATTACTACTTGCTTTGGGAGACTTGAATCCTAGTCTTAAGCAAATAATATCTTTTACCTTTAAAAACTTGTGTTCCTTTACATTGAAGGAGGTACTGTTGTACCTGCAAAGCAGGTACATTGAATATTGACTACATGAAAGCTACTTTTGATGGACCTCAGAATAATTTCATGGGCTCCTGGAACACATTCCATAGAGTATCAGTTACAGTGTATAAAGAATGACAACTTATGTTAGTCTCCTCCTTATTTTGCAGCCCTTAGGAAAAAAAATACAAGTGGTTTAGAATTATACTGCACACATTGAAAAAGCTTTTCTGGTCTCACCAGTTCCCCAAGTTAAACAAGCACAAACATTTGGAATTAATTACAATTCTTTAGAAGGAACTTTCCACAAGAGACAAATTTATTTCTACTGGACTTAATATTACTGTCTTGCCCACTTCAGTATTGAAGTACATCACAGAAGGATAGCCTAAAGAACAATTGTTCAAAACTAGTTTTCAAAACTGCAATATTCAAGAGATGTGCTATCCTATTGTTTAACATTTCATCTTCAGGAACATTTTTCAGATATTTCTTGTTATTTCTGTGATTTGCTCCTCATTTTTATTTAAACTAAGTGCTTTCCAGAACTTTTATCATAATGAAGAGAAAAGAAACACTGTTTCAGTAACAATACCACCTACACAAAATTCAGGCCTTCCCTTCCTACCACTGACGACTAGAATGCAGGAGAGTATTCTTTTCTCAAACTGCTTAACATTAGCTCAGATTATCTACTCAATAACAAGGCCTTCTATTTTATCATTTAAGCAATTATACCATTCAGTGGAAGAAATGTGATATTAGACACAAACTTCTTTTATGAAAAGAAGTGGTATCAAAGTGTTTTTAGCTCAGATGTATTAATCGCTGCTTCAAAAAATACTTGAGGAAGTAGTCTTGCACTAGATCTGTAAAATTATGGGTAATAGTAAAATTATGAGTAGTTTTATTGTTGAGCACAGGCAAAAGATAAAAAAGCCTCACTCAAAATTTAAAAGGGCAAGACATCACAGATTGTTGAATTTACATTAGCAAAGACAATGCAGCAAAATATGAAATATATATCAACAGTGCAGGAGCTACTATTTCTACATTTAGGCTTACCAGATGAGGTCTCCCAATAAATCTTCTGAAAGGTGGCTTAATGAACCTCATAGGCTTTTGGAAACCATCAGCTTGAGATGTTTGTAACTTTGACAGACTGCAGCTTCGCTGGTTCCTGATGTGTGAGAGAGTGAGAACAATTACTATCTAAAGCCACAGCATACCAACACCCTGTATTTTAAACTAGCTTATTCTAGCATCTGTGTCACAAGTGCAAAGCGACAGCTTATAAGCAAACTTTCCTGGGACAATCACCAGATTCCTAGTCCAAGCTGACTCTGCACGTAACTCCACAGCCATGTGCATTCTGTGCCGCAGCACAGGCAGCAGCGCGGCAGACAGCCCGGCCCGGCCGGCCGCGCGCGGCTGCCCCCTGCTGGCGGCGCGGCGCTCTGCGCCCGAGCCCCGCCGCCCGGCCACCGCCCCGCGCCCGCCAGCACCCGCCCGAGCCCTCGGAAGCTCGAGGCACAGCTACATCCTCCAGATTCACCCTCCGCGAGCAGCCCATTCCGCCTTTGGGCTTTTGCTTGCTTGTTTTATGGTCTGGGTTGCTTTGTTGGTTTGTCTGGTTTTTTTTACCAAGAATAGTGCTAATACAGATGCATCCATAAACTTCTAAATAGAACATTTACTATGAAAAGTAATCATCAGAAGTCACAATTTGTATTTTATAAAACACACAGCAACAGTTTTCATAGCTGCAAAATAAGTTAAGGAAAAAAATAGCAGCACACTTAATGAGCTCAGAGGCACTGCCAGTATCTCACGTGAGCTATTAAAACCTCTTAACCTCAGGAAAATTCTACGTATCATTCATGCCATTACCGCCCTCAGACCACATTCCCTTGACAGTGCAACCCCTGACAACAAACTCCAGGACAGCCATAACTGGTAGGGAAATTTACACTTCTCACAAAAGATAAGCAGGACAGTAACTGGGGAAGTGTGCTGGGGGAAATGAAACTAGGCCAGGGATTTTTTTTACTCCACTTGTTAACCTTTTCTCTTTTGAAAGAAGAAACTTGTGTTTCAAGAATCTCAAATGCAAGAAATTTCTTCTACAGATTTACAAGTCTGTTTTTCCAAATGTGCGTATTGCCCTTAGTTGCCATCCAGAGTGGATTTAAAATTAACGAAGAGCAGCACATGTAGAACAATCTGCATAAGAAACTATGACTACTGTGTGGATACACTCCAGAAATTCATTAATCAACATTTCTACTAATCGTCCCTCTCTCTAATCAACCAACCTCAGAACAGCAAAAGTGAAACAGGTGACTGAGGTTAGCAGACACCCTTGGGGCATAAACCTTGAACAAACCTGTTGGAGGAATCCACAGGAGTAAAACACTATTCCAAAAATCTAAGTTTTCAAATTCTCCAAGAATCAGAAAAATCCCAATTATTTGCTGATATTCCACATTTTACTACCACAACAGTAGGGCAACGAAACAATATATTCATCCTAGAATGCTTTTACAGAACTGTAAAATACCAGGAGAATGTTGTTAGGTGGCACACTGAATAGTTTAAAAATACTTATACTTTTAATACTTTAAACTTTTTCAAATTAACTTTGTCCTCTCCTCTCAATCAGTGCTTACTTTTCATTTTGACCCACTGCTGTTTAACCTCTTTCAAGGTAACACCTCATTACAGAGTAGTCCGCAATGCACATCAGTTGAATTTCAGCCCTAGTCAAACTTTCAAGGCCTAACTGTGGAAAAGTATCAGCACAAATGTAAACATAACTGTGGAGGGGCCCAAAAATGAAAACACAAGGGAGCTATAGGCTTGGGCCAACAAGATTGTTTGCTCATTACCTTGGAGTTACACCATCTACATGAAACACTCTCTCATCTTCATTCTTCAATCTCTCTTTTCTTCTCCTTTCTATATCATACCGTAGATCATTTGGATCTTCTAACACTCTTACAATGTTCTAGTTAAAAGGAAGGGTTGAAGCCAAGTTAGCTGCTAAGAACTGAACACCAACTCATTTCTGTCCTTCAGGGGCAGTACCTGGTATGTAACCTGTTAACATCGTTCAGCTGCCTGCAAACAGGACAGGTTCACATCAACCCAAGGATCCAAAGTCTACAGCAGTAAAAAGTGGTCCTAAGCAATTATCCTTCCCTGCACCATCTGCCAACAACAGTGAACAGAACACTGGAATTCTGCAGAGAGTTGCCAAGGCAGAAATATTCATGTAAATTTCAGTAAATCTTAAAAAGTTCTACTATCCTTAATCAAGGAGAATCTCCATGTACCTGTACTAGAAAAAAGGAATGGTAACTAAATCATAGCAAACAGAGCTTTAAAGAGGAACAGAGAACATCTTATGACCCCAGATGAAAGCATGGGATAAAATAGCATTCTGAGGGATTATGTGGATTTTGACTCATTGTAACATTAGGGCAGAAGAAACATTAAGGCTTTTTGCAACCTCAGAGGAAAAGTAAGAGCCACACCTCAGTCAGGGACTCAGTATTTATTTTAAAACAGACTGGGGTTCAAGCAGCAGGAATAATCACACTCCAGCTACTCTGGAGAACACATCTGCATTTTACTGCTCAGTGAACACAGTACACTTGCATCACTGTAGTATCTGTAAATATGCTCAGGTGTGCATTTTTTTTTAAATACTCAGAATTACTACTGGTTTTCACAGCATGTAAAAATTATGTCCCAATAGCAAGGGGAAAACACTGTTTACATCTATAATATATCTACAATAATAACTTACTGCTTGGCAAAAAAGTTAAGCAATCAAGGTACCTGTGGAGATTCAGATGGCACAGTTCGTTTGTTCTGAAGTTCTGCTAGAGACATGTCAATCCTCCTGGAACACAAAAATACTGCATAAAAACAAATGTCATCACTATAAAAGCAAAAGCATTCTTGACCAGACCACATGTTTCAAAGATACAGGCAGGTAAAAATAATGAATAAAAACTTCACACTATGTAAAGTCTACCAAAGATTAATTACCTTAATGCAAATAAATTAAGACAAAAAGTTCAACATTACCTGTGAATTTCTGGATCCAAATGCATCTTAACTTCATTTGTATTTGCACTTGATTTATCCTGAATTTTTGAGAACCGTTCATGTAGAGTTATGTCAGAAGATGTAAAATAATTTGCTGTGAAGAGACATTAAATACAAGAATGTTATGTGTAGTATTTGAAATGCCCAGTGGGAAAATCTATCTTTTAAAATATTAACTTTTAAGGACACAATGACAACTCTACTGAAATGAAATTTGAAACTATTTCCACTTCCAGTTTAATATTCACAAATAAAGATCAGGCCAGCCCAACTTAGACAACCTTATTTGATAAGATTAAATGCAATTGTCAGCTCTACCATGGTAGTATTCAAATTATTTGAATCTATAAAGTTCAACACTGAACATGATGCAGCTGCCTAAGCACCAATCTGAAAATTTAAAGGAACTATGTATAACTAGAGAGCTGTGATTACAGCAAAGCTCCTTTATTCCTGTCATGTTTCCTAAACAAGCAGGTTACTGTCCCATACTAGCATAAAATCATTTTGATCTTTAATCTCCACAATAATGCCTCAATTGTGGCTTGAAACTTTCCCAATCATCTTCCACCCAACTACTTTAAGTTCTCAAACAATACAAATTAAACCAATGGTAAACACCTGAGACTTACAAGGACATCATATCTAAATCATCAACTTTGGGTTTAGTAATCTATATATGTAATATATAACATGTATACATATATATGTACTATATACATAAACACACATATATACTTCAAATATTACAGCCACCTTTAACTTGATGAATAATTGTGATTATTTCCTGAGTAAATTCTTTAGATGGGTCGTTTTCAACGTTTTGTGTTGCAGATTCCATGTGCTCAAACACTGGATGAAAATTTTCACTTTTTCTGCCGACAGCAACCAGATCATGGGACATCTGTCTCTCTGTAGTGTGACTAGAAGCAGTCCTAGAACAATAAAAAAACATAGTTAATTTTAAAGCAAATATCTAAATCTTAAAACTTGAAATAGACAAGTAGAACAAAACAAATTAAGAAGTTCATTTTAGGAATAAATGGGATTCAAAACCAAAATCTCATTTTGTTCCTTTTTTAATTAAAAAACTAGTAAGGCCATAAGGAAGAAAATCTATAACAAAGCATGAAGAGAATTACACTCAGGAATCTTTGTTTCTGTGAAGTATGCAATACAAAATTTGTGAATTTTAAATTTAATTCAACTAGATTATCAAATCTGGATAAAATGAAGATCCTGATAGACTTCTTTAGAGTAATTCTGAAAGCCAATTATGCCTGTGTCTTGTTTACAAGGAGCTACTAGGCAATTTTCAAGAACAGTTCAGAGATAAAAAAAAGTTCACATCTTTAGGAATTGGATCATTACTTCAGCCTAGTGAAACAGCAGTGAAACTGCTTCAGCAGCAGTGTGTGAACTCAAGAATGTGCTTACCATCTTTTTGTAAATTTTTACTCATTCTAAAGTTTACACCCCAAATGGTTGCACTGCTGCACAAAAATTATTTTGACAAGAAAGCCAACACTTCAACAACCCTACTGTTCTTGCTGCAAGGAAAATGCTTGTCAATCTAAAAGACAAATTAAGGACTCTAAGAGCTCATGTAAAAGCTTTTAGTATAAAGACTCTTAATTGTTCATTCAGCAAAGTGATTATGTGTCTGGCCCCACTGCATTAGAAGCATACAGGACTAGAATTCCATACAAAAATTGTATCAGAAATACCCTCTAGCAGATGGACAAAATCATCTATTTTCCCCTAGCAAACTGGGAACAAATGCATGCAAGAAGGAATCAAAGCAACCTCAGGTTTAGATATTTGAATTATCTATCTGCTCCCCAAGTTTCTTTATAAACTATTCTTCTTAGCCGAGTTATTTCAAGTCAGGTGTTCTAAAATGCATAAAATAAGCAGCATGAATATTCCAAGTCATGAGCTTCTGTAAAATTAGTGTTCTTATCTTTGAAAAAATAAAATATTTAGCACTTCTGGCTGCAGAAGCAAACTGCCCATATATTAAATTAACTATAATCAATGCAGTTGTTTCTTTAGTCTACAAACTTCTACCATGTCCATTGTGCATGATCTTCAAAAACAGCAGCAAGAGGCTCCTAGACAGAGGAATCATCCTATGGGTTTTCAACAAAATCAAACAATTTTCCTTACATTATTATTCAGGAAGTCAAATCCTCATCCTAGCCCACCTAGGATGGTAATGGGCATTACTCCACCTCCCCTTCCTCAGTTTTTAATATTAGCCCCTTATGTGCAGTAACTTGTCTTTGTAACTGTCCATTGTATTATATATTTTTGAAATAATGCAAAGAGAAGTAAACTTACATAGATCTTTTATTTGGGACAAGAGGCAAAATACCTTTAAAATGAAGGCTGATCATTTTGGAAAGGAAGGTAATCTCTTCCAAAAGCAATACTACCCATATAAGATATTCTGGCCAGCAACAGCAAGACAACAAACCAGAAAACCCTGCAAGAATCTATCAAAACCAAGCTGCTTACTCTTTACCATGTATTTATCACCTAAAATTTTATAGTACTTACACTTTTTCTTCCATTGCAAACAGCACTGGGAATGCTAAATGCAAACACAAGTATTACACAGAAGATATTTGTAAGCAGACTCTACTGCTTTTCAGTTCTGATGCCTCAACAGGTTGCCACTTTCTTATAATAATAAAATGACAACCCAGAGATCTCTCATTTTTGGCAGTTTTACTGAACTTGAGATCTTGAACATCTGAATATGTGCTTGAGATTTATGCATTTAAAAGTTAGCTAATTTTTAGAAAAAAGAAGGGAAGACAGTTTAAAAAAATGCCACTGTATTTCAGGTGAAAGCTCAGGACTAGGCTTTTCTGCATTTGGGTTTTGGTTTATTGAGGGTTTTGCTTCTAAATAAAAATAACACGTTTACTTATCATAACCAACTTCTAACTACAGGTTTGTATCAGGCATATCTATTCTTTCCACTTCCTACATCTCTATAAAACATGATTTTTGTTGGCTGGTTTGCTGTGTTTATTCTAATAGAGGTTTAACAGTTAACTTGCCCAGACAGGAAAGTTACTATTTTACAAGAAATAAAACTAAAAAGGTACAATCATAGTTTGTCCTGGTAACCTCCTAAAGAAACCATGCTTCCCTCCAATACTTAAACTGTAGACAGGAAGAAAGCAGAGGTGAAAGAAAACCAATACCTGTACTTGGTCACCATTTTCTTCATATCCACTTTGACTGTGAGATGTTCTCTCACACAGTTGGCATCTGACATTTTCACATCTGAAACAGTATGACTTGCATCACGCTGGCTATTGGAGGAATCTACATTTTTCCTCAATTCCCCATCTTTCCTCACTCTTTCATTCAGTTTGTTTTTAAAAGATCTCAGCTCAACATTCGTTTTGGAAGAGTTAACACAAGCATTGCAGCCCTTTTTTGAACTGCATTTAACAGGTTCTTCAACGTGCCATTCTTCAGTCCGTCTCGCTCTGCCACCACTAAAGTAATCCAACTCCTTGCAGTTCCGGGCACCCTTGGAAGAGCTGTACTTCTGCTCTTCCTGCTTCACGTGCTTCGGAGCTCTGTCATCTGGAAAAGGCTTCTCCCCATTTGGATGCCTGCGCCGTTTGTGACTGTACTCATAGGCTATCTTTGTGACAGACCCCCCCAAGTACTCCCGCTCAGCCGACCGGTGCGACTGCACGCCCAGGTATCTTTGCTCCTCCTTTTCTTGGCAGGGTGGAAAAGAACGTTCTTGCTTCCACTTGGAATTTCTTGTTACATCTCCACCGTCATACCTCTCCATTTCCTTAGCCCTTTAGACGCGTGCCCATATTCTCTGTAATCGTGATCTTCAGGATACCTGTGTTGACATAAAGCAATTTACACTTGCACTAGAGAAGAAAGTGAGAACTTATATGTGCAGAATGTTGGACAGCAGAATGCGTGGCAAGTTAACCCATACTCCCTCGCGCCAAGGTACAGATGTGCAGGGGCTCTTAAGAGGGAAATATTATCCTTTCATACGCTAGCCAGCAATACGATTTACTTAAAAGACAAATATTTCACTACTACCAGTCGCCCATAATTAAACTACAAAGTGGCCAACGTGTTTCAAGGTGGATATCTTCAACTATAATGAAAATAGACTTTCACTTGAGGCTTTACACCACAATACCCAGGGTTTAATTATTTTATTCCTATACCTCTTCTGTAAAGAGCTCCTTGCCGTAAATTCATCAGAAACTCTTCTGGGTGACTGACCATACTTCTCTTCATGTAACCTCTGGTGCCTCAAGTCATCTTCATGCCATTTTCTTTCAAGTTTGCATGAAGCCCCTAACGGTCTATGAAAAGGTTTCATCCCTTTTTCATTTCCAGTGACTTTGTAGTGATCAAACACGTATCTGTCCTCCATTTTGTGCTGGTAGAACGGACGATCATGCTCTTTATAAGGTATTTCCGAGTATTTTGGTGGTAAATGGCATCGCCTATTGCTTTCAGTCCTTTCAGATGAATGTGTTCTGTAGGGCTTATGACTATAAGCATCCTCCATGGGAATTCTTTTCAGGTTTGGTGAAGGTGACCTACGTTCATATATTCTCTGGTGGTTATTTCCATGAGGTGCAAACCTGGAATTGCTTTGTCCATACTTTTCATCTTCTGTTCTCCAAGGCATAGACTTTTTTGGATCCTTACGAAAGCTTTTATATTCACAGTCATAGTTAATATGAGCATGCCTTTGCCTATGGTGCTCTGGAGTCCTAAAAGCTGGAGATAAGGACCTAAAGCAAAAATAAAATCCATGTTGAGTAGTTCCATAAAATTGAATAAATTTCTTAATGAGAACATCTATTTCCTAAGGAAGTAGAGTTTAGTACATAATTTTAATCAGCTTGTAAAAATTAACACCAAGATATCAAAGTGGCATTCTTCTGGCTGAGCACCAGGCTTACTTTTACTCTGTTGAAAGTTTTCATAGAAAAAACACCCATTTGAAATTGTAGTCATTTTTGTCTTTTTGAAATTTTTTTTTTAAACTAAAAATAATTTCATATACATAAGTTTCCACTACATGGAGAACAACTGTTATACATATTTTCACACTTCTCAAGCATTCCCTATCTTTCTTTTTCAGTGCGAAGAGAAAAAAGGGAAGGAGAAAAGTGTATAGAGAAATTTAAAAGGGGAGGAAAATGCCTTTTTGGGTTTTCTTTGCATGCCAAAACAACCTTCAACACTCAAAGACTGAAACATTACAAAAAATTGTCGTACAGGTAGGCTATTTCCTGCAGGAAAAAAACAAGCTTGAGAAAGATGCTTTGACCTTTTGGATAATTGTATCTACATGTTCACACACGTATACACATACACACTTCCACACTTACTGCAGCTTTTGCAATTAAAGATTCAATTGCATCACTCAGCTCTGCATTTTCACCTACAGTTACAAAAATGAGGGCAACCTGTTATGAATGTTTAGCCAAAATCTCCTTAAAATAAACCATGGGCCAGTAACAAGAACCAGAAAGTAATCCCAGACATAACCATTCTGTTTGTGTTCAAGTATTCACTGCACACTCGACAAACTCTTTAACAAAAAAGCTCAAAAATCAAGCTGAAATAAGCCACTTCCTTTGCGCACATATTGCAACTGAACAATTTGGCACAATTATTTACTCCATTTCTGTAAATGAGTTCAAACTCAGAACCACAGATGTTCCTAAAACCGTAACAGCTGACTTGCAACAGCACCTACACTGCGGCTGCTGTCCCACATTGGTCTGCTTAGGGCTTGCATTTTAATGAGAGCTGGGGCTGCCCTTACTCAAATGACAGTCACAGCTATCAATCTAGTATGGACATAGGTAGGATTTTTCTTTATAAAAACAAAAGAAACAAATTAAAAACCCCACACATTTTTCTGAGTTATCCAAACTCCCTTGGTCTTGATTATCACAACTTAGTCTGTTTCAAAGAGATACCCAAAACCAGCAGTAATTTCACATTCTCAAAAGCTTGTATTGTATTCCACCCTCCTGGTTTCAGCACCTCAAAGTTGCACTGCAAGTCTTAAAAATGAGGCAGGTAACTCACAGCATGAAGTAAGCTGGTTATTATTCTGGTGACAAACGTCAAAGACACGTGCTACTAGGCTAATGTCCAAGGAGAAGGGCAATGACTCCCACGTTCCCACGTTTTCACTCTGTGTATGCTGCAAGACACATCTAACTGTGCTATATATCAGTTTACAAATCAGCCCCAAACCTCTGGAAGTCCAAGGTGTTTGAACTAGGAAGGTTTTTTTAAATATACAAAACTAACTTTTTTTTTTTAAACAGTTCCTCCCTGTAGGACAAGAAGCAAAACAAAAGCGAGTTACAGACATGCAGTGCACAAGGTGGTGCTTGAGTAAAAACAACTTTAACTACTTTGGAGCATGGAGTTTGTACTTAAGGTAGTTGTAAATCCCAGAATATAAGAGGTGAAGAAGGTTCTTGGCAGACTGCAAAAAGTGAACACTCCCAGCTTAAGAGAAATTGTAATAAAATCATGTATTGGTAAAAAAAATTATAGGTGTTCAGCTATACAATAAACTACAGCTTACAAAACACACTTTACAAATTGCAATTCTGCATGCAATTTTCTTTCTTTAATGCAAGTTTTAGGTCCTAATTATAAATCCTTATATAGAGCTACATTTCAGAACACAAGCTGTAAATATTTACCTTGGTTTCCATCGTGGTGATCTTGATCTAGATCTTTTCATCTTCTCTCACGTGTTTATGAGTTTCTTGAAGCTGTAAAAATTATACAATTTACTAGTCTGATTACAAATTTCAACAGGAAGTTTTTTTAACAAGTGTAGTACAAGAAGCTTCAAGGTTAGGGTGAGGTATATTTTTAGGATGTTTTACTTAAAACTTAAACCTCTAATACCAATTTTAAGGCAATTATTTTCCTCTGGTTACTGATCTTAAAACACAGTATATTTTCTTTATAAAGATTTAAATATTTAATCATAGTTTCATTTTGTAATGCTGTCTATTAAACTTGCAGTTAAATGCTAATAAACTCACAAGCAAGCTGCAGCAATGAAAAACATATTAGTATGCGACGAATGCTTTAGATGATAGAGGGGAGAGACAGCTTTAAAAAAATTATAAAGGAAAATATTTTTGCATCAAGTTATGTGCTGAGCTTCATACATACTGAACTTCAAATCTGTCATATACACCAAAATTTTTACACGGTTGCAGACTTCTTGAAAGCTTTAACTACTCCATCAAATCTTAACTGCTAGATCATCACATACTGCATGTGAAATAAATCAGGTACAAAAGATCACTTTTTTTCATTGTTGTACTTCACCTGTTAATAACCTATTAACTAGACAAACACTAAATATACAATGGATGGACCACAACAAAGTGCTACTCCTGACTCCTGAAGGAAGCTCCCAGCAACCCATCTCATAAAAGCTATGAAAGAATGAAAAAAAAAAAAACCTAGGAACTTAGAAAAAAAGTGATGAAAATATATACAAACTCACCAGTAATGTGACTGGTGAATAGGAATTAAACGATTATTCATTACTTAGCAAACACAAAGAATTAAAGCAGAATTAAATTATTGGGTAACTGGTTAAAAACTGAAGTCTGGGCCACATACCCACGCCTATAGCTTTTAATTACCACAAAATGCTTTAAAGGCCAGAAATACAGATGCAAAACCAGATCTATCAATCAGCTCTAAAGTTAATGAACAACCAACCATTTGAAACCGAAAGAATACACCCAGGTCAATGCCACTCTATATATGCTATGGTATTTTCTGTAAGTATTTGTTCAGACACTCAGGGAGACAGAAAACTAGTCTGAGCTAGCAAAGTATGGCCTTTTTGACACTCCCAGTGCTCAAATAATTCCTTAAACTACATCTTTTGCCTAATGAACTGAAATTGAAAAGGGAGAAAAACATGCCAGCTTTAAGGCACTACCTGAAGAAGTGTGCACCCACATGCATGACCCAGTGCCTCACACCCCCCAGTCACACTGGTTGCTCAAAGTATCACTCCTTGCTATACTTGACTTTTTGGTATGATTACCTCATGGTTGAAACAGCAGTATCTTAAGAGAAGAATATACAGCATACTTCTGTTGCCTACCCTACAGGCAGGCATTACACAAGTCACCTCCTAAACTAGAAACTGCTCATTAAGTTGCACCTTAAGCTAACCAGACATTTATTTGCAAGACGTAGCAATAGCTTAGTTCTGAAGAAAAACCTCTAGAATACTTTTTTTTTTTTTTTTGCTCCACAATCAATCTTTTCACATAAAAAAGCACAAAGTTGTAATTGTTGGCAGGGACAGTGAAGCAAAAAGAATCCAACCCCAAAGTACCCCAAAGACAAGATAAAGCACTTGTTCTCTGAATTCTCAAATATGAACATATGAACTTAACACTGCCTCTTATATCCTAAAGACATACATCTGAGGACTGCATAGCATGAACTGACTTCAGGCCCTTTGCTTACTTGAAGGTCATACTAGCCAAAGATAGATACAATGCTCCAATGCCAATATTCATTATTTTTCAAAGAAAAATATTATTGTGATCCAAATAGCTTCCTATATTTCATCCATAAAACGCACCTTATAAAACAGTATTTCAGAAACAAACAAACAAAAAAAAAAAAACTCCACAGTCCCTGGGTAACACATTTCAAAATGTGATGCATGTCTTCCTACCTTCCCTTCAGTTCTGAACTTTACTCCTAATTTTCAAATGTGTATGTAAACACCAAAAAGACAAAAGTACCATTAAGCTCCACCCAACCATCTGTACAGAACTTGATTTGCCAGACTGATAAAGCTAGAAACTGAGCATACATAGCAAGCAATTCCTTATTCTTTCTGAGACTGGCCAAACAATCATACCTAAAAGCGTGAGAAAGACTGTGACAGCACATCCTAGATCTTGCCTTAGGATAAGGACGACTGCCGTAATTTCCAATGATGACATTCCTTTTGTTTAGTGGAAAGAACCGCTCATCTAATGCACCTCCTAAAAATGACCCACGCAACATAGTTTCCTCACAGAGAAACACACCATATGAAGGCAGCAGACACTCCCCCTCAACAAGACTCCCAGCGTAACATCAGAATCACAAATTAATCTATACAGAATTTGTAAACATTGCTAAATCCCGGTTTAAGTCACTTCAACTAGACTAGCAATATGGTTCCATACTAAAGCCAAGTTTTTTGTAGGATGGTATCAGGTAGCAAGCCTGTCTGCAGCAGAATTACTTGAATCAAGTGAAGGCCCTACGTTTTCCAAGTCAGGCATCCAGGTGCTTCTGAAAAGACAGGTCATGATGGAGCAGAGGTACAAGCACCTAGCTGCTGTGGGTTCTGAATTTCTCCAAGATGTTCTGCTGTACTTTGGGAGACACTGTCACTATGAAAACATAAAGAACTATTTTTTTAACTAAGCAGCATTATTAGGTTCAGAGTGCTGCCTGTGTTTGTTATGTTACAACAATAAGTGACTCATTGGAAGAGTTATCAGTAACTGTGCTTAGATAGTTTTTAAATATTAATGGGATGCCCACCTTTTATTTTCTTTCCCTTGACTTTTGGAACTGGACTCAGACAACTTCCCTCTTGGAAGAAATGGCCTCAAGCCTGCTACCAGCTCTGCTTTGATTCCACCCTTGGGATATTAGTGTTTTGACAAGTATAGAATTCTAGTACAAACCTGAAAGGAGTATCTTGAAAAAAGTAACTCAAAAATGACCAGAAATCGTATGGGAAGTACCAATTTGAACACATGTTCTTTCAGAAAGACTATAAATTTTTAACAACTTGCTCTCATGAACAGAACAATCTTCTATCTCCTGACTTTCTCCATCATGAAACAAGAAATTACAAATGACTGCAATCATCCAGCTGCACAGAAAGGAACTGGAGCTCTTTCTAAAGCAAAGAGCCCAAAATTAGCAATTCCCAAACAGCTAAAACCCTGCAGGTACCAGCACAGACTGAGTATAAGCAGTTAACTCTCCTGGAACAGACTATAAATGTGTGGATTGCTTTACATGACTTTTGGTGCCTTCCATCATCTCACAGAACAGATCACGGAAGAAACCCTATTCAGGACACACAAAGGGCAAATCAACACTAACAGTGCTCATCACCAGGGAGCTGCTCTTCAATGCCTTTCACCTACAGTGAAGGAGATGTCATCCCCCACTCCTTTCAGAGGGATTGCCTGACCACGACCACAAACCCTTCAGAGAAGAGAGGGACAAGCGAGTCTCATAGGCTGGGTCCCAAGGCCAACAGGAAGACTGACACTGACCCTCGCTGTAAAAACTATCCATATCACTATTCTCTCTCTCACTTCACCCAAAAAAGAAAAGGAGCAGCTCCAAGCTTTTCACTGACTGCCTTCTAGGTGGGGATCAATCAGAAGCCGTAAGAGACATGCCAAAGTCTGTACTGCTGCAGTGTCTGTCAAGAAAGGAAAACCAGATTGAGATACTCAATAACAAGACAACTAAGTATTTGACAGAAATACAATCAATTAAAAGCTCAGTTGCAATCCATACTTCAAGTTTTTGTGTTTGGATTTTTGAGGGTTTTTTTGTTAGGTCTGCAATACAGAAAGTCATTTACACCATTGTTAAATGAAGAGTACAGAATTGGCAACTTCTCCACTGTGTAGGTTATAAGAGCTGATTCAAAGGCTGTCCCATGCAGTGCCCACTCCAGCCACCACCCAAGCAGAACACAAGCCTGGCATGTTCCTGCCCATTCATCTTCAAGGCAAATCTAATCACCTCCAACACCAAATGCTCAGGAAAAGGTATGAAAGCAGAGAAACATCTCCCAGCAAACCAGTCTCACTGTTTCTGAATCTGCAACAGGATTCCCGTAGCCAATGATTCCTAAACAGGCTTCAGTAGCATCTCCACTGTTAACTCAGCTCTGCCAGCACATGGAGGTGACTCCCATCTCAAGGCACACCTCAGGGAAGGACATGTGTGACAGCTTTGAAAGTGATACGTTAGAACAGCTAAGTAAAGTTTAAGTCAAGGGCACACACCTGGCTTGACAAATGAAACTTGGCTAAGGGATTTCTAAACCATTCCCTCTTTTAGACAACACAGCAGGTTACAGATCAATGCAAATGACTGAGTGCCAAATTTCCATCCTCAGTTCTCTCACAGTTCTCTGAAATTCAACAATGGCTCTTTATGACTACAGATACTGTCTCCTGGGCTTTTATCACTCTTGGAGCACCTTCCACAACTCCAAGGATATGTTTTGAATCTCCACAATATTTTATGGCAGGTCTGAGGCCACTGCAGTCCCACGGCCTAAATCCTCACTGCCATCATCAGGGAGATAATCCTTTTTATCCCCCCTCGACTTTTCATGCCATGCTATATTTAAAAAATTTCCAGATCTAGTCCACAGCACCTTCCCAGGCAGCTGTGGCAGAGCAGCTGGGAGTGGAGGGCAGCACTGGCAGGAGGCAGCACCACACTCCTGCTGAATGTGTCACCTCTCAAGGAGAGCAGCTCAGATGCTCCAGCTTATCTGATGAGAGACTGGGCCTCCCCAGCAGCAGAAGCACCCCTTCAACCTACCAAAACCAAATCCAGTGGCTTTAGAAGTTGTCCTCCTACTCAGCTTTACCCTTTTACTTTGGCACAAACCAGGGAAGTTGTGCCAGTTAACAGCCTGTTGCCTATTAACACACAACTCATGCTAGCGAGGTAACCGTGCCATGCAGGGGCAGAATGTGAGGATCACTCTCCTCTGCTTGCTACGCAAACAGATGAAAAAAGACTGTTCCCCCTTACACTCACAGTACGATAAAGACATACTACAGAAAGTACAGGCCTAGCTCCAGCATACAGAACTTTTAAGTGGACCACCTAAAAAATTCAAAGTAATTGCTTGAAACACATAGAAAATATCCCCCTATGCCTGCATATTTGCACAAAGGAATAAAAAGAACTGAGTAGGTCTACAGAGCATATAACTTTTCAGTGAGTTCTCATTTAAAACCGACCCATTTAATTACACTAATTAGCAGGCAATGCCTCACCTTTGCAAAAGAACAGATTAGAATGCCAACTTGGAAAGACTGGGTAGGATAAATCTGTATCACATAATAAATAAGGTATTTCACTCTCAAACGTCTTTTTTTACACAAAGAAAATGCAACCCATAAATATATTAGTGAGCCAAGTCTATAATGTGTTGAATTAGAGGCCTTTAACACCTGTTCAGTACAGAGCTTCAAATGTTACAGCACCATACCCAGCCACATCTGCTGACCACTTTCTAAGTGGACACCAGAAGCATGTTAAATCTACTTGTGTCAGTCCTAGAGACAGATCACAAAAACTTCCTGTCTACTGAAAGCTCTCAACATACATACAAACCATGACGGAAAGCTCTGCTTTTTCACCTTGTTGTTACAAAACCACCAGAAAACCAAAATAAGACACTTAACTATTCAGAATCAGTGGTACTGCAGAGCAGCATCGCCAGAAGGCTGCGAAGTCAGGTTGCCTTCCCCAGTCACACCACAGAAATGTACCTTTGCTGGAAGCCTCTGGCATGTTTCCTTCCTTCCCTGCAGACAGCACCTGCTGCCACCCAAGAGGAAAAGCAAACCTGTGCGCAGCCACATCCCTCACCAGCTTGCCTGCAACACCGACGCAGTATATGTTACCTCCCGACAGGTGAACACCCACAAGCCAAGACTGCACCAAAATCAAGCCCATCTTGTCCCAGCACAGGCACATGGAGAGTTGGTTTGATGACTCTTACAAAAGCAGTGGCAGAAATACCAGTTCTTTTGCTGAAGGCAGATGTGGAGGAGTGCATGGACACTCAAGATAGACAGCAGTTTATCAGGATAACAGGGTGTGTCACTAAAGAAAGTTAATTAATTTCAGTTCACCTCATCAACACCAATATTAAAAACAAAACATAAAAAAATTGGAAAAATCCTCAAAGAGAAAGACAGTCATCTGTGTTCTCTGTCCTCTCTGTTCAGCCCTGCATCAGGCTGCCACAACAGGACATCCTTCACCAAATATCCTTCCACACCTTTTGCATATTTCTTCCCCTCCCCTCCTGGCATCCTCTTCCCTGTTCTTCCTCTAGCCATCCACACCCAGCAAGACTTTCACAGAAGATTCACTTTTCCTTAAGGTCCACAAACACACAAAGTAAGCAAGTAATTAAAATCACCCAGCAATTTGAGCAGCCTTTGTTTTAAACCCTTATAACTCAGGAATCTAAACTATATTTATAAGTGACTTAGGGCATTTAAGAATGGCAGTAGAAATTAGGTGTCCCAGGTGGAGTCGAGCCAAGTGAAGAGACTGCTATCACCAAATCCTAATGAGACATAACCGCCCACTCAGATGTGTATGAAAAAATTGTGCATAATCAACTCAACCACTTAAAGAAGTCTCAAAAAACCCATAGATTTGTTCAAATCGGCACGAATTCACCTTGCTTTGGCTTGACTCAATCTGGAAAATGTACTAAGCTAAACCAAAGACATACTGAAAATGAGCTATGACTGTTACACAAAATCTGTACCGTTGTAAGTTTTTATAAAGACTAACTCGTGTGGTCCTGTGTGTAACAACACATAAATTATCAAAATCAGGGACTGTTGGTATTTAT
Organism: Sitta carolinensis; assembly: GCA_032173965.1. NCBI lineage: Eukaryota > Metazoa > Chordata > Aves > Passeriformes > Sittidae > Sitta > Sitta carolinensis. The sequence goes on from CM063283.1 coordinate 100,977,103, forward strand.
GCTTTGCTCGCCTCTAAGGTGTCCTTACAGTAGCAGTGAGCAGCGACCTCAGCTCTGCGGTGCCGCTGGCCCAGAGGGTTCACAGCAACGCGGGTGTTCTGGAACAGTCACGACTCGGGGCACGGCCGACAGCCCCGCGGCGACTTGGGTGTGTACCCCTGCCCCACGCTTTGTTCCTGGCCCTCCCAAACCTCCTGTGGGCCCCCGCGCACCGCACCACGGCACACGCGCTCTGTACGTACAAGCACACACGCGGGGCGAGGCGGGTCCGGGTGCCGCCGCTCCAGGTTACCCCGCCGTCAGCACACCCAGGGTGTGCGCACCACAATCCCCGCCGAGCGCCCAGCCCCGCAGCTCCGCTGCCACCGGCCAGCAGAGCCCGGGCCAGAGCGGGGAGGGAGGGCGGCAACCGCGACTCCCCTCCCCTCAGACCGGGCCGGGCCGGGCCCACCGCCGGCCCTCGGTGGGCGCGGCGGAGCGCCGAGCACCCCGGCCCGCTCCTTCCCGGCGCGCGGCGGCGCTGACGGGGACAATGACCGCGGCAGCCCCGGCTCCCCCTGCCCGCGGCACCGGCCCCCGCCCCCTCGCCGGGCCTCACCAGGCCCCGCCGCGGCCGTGGTGCCGCCGCGGGCCCAGCACTCACCGCCTGCGGCGCCGCTCCCGCCGCTCCTCCGGCCGCCGCCGCTCCGCCCCGAGCAGGTGCCCGGCGAGCCGGCGGGGCGGGTCCCGGCGGCCGCGCCGGCCGCGGCTGCTCCGCACGGGCGCGGCGGAGAGAAAGGGCGGGCGGGGGGCGGCCCGGAAGGGGAGGGGCGGGCGGGGGTGGCTCCGGCACCGCCCCCTGAACGCCCCTCTCACGCCGGGCCCCTTACCGGAGCCCCGGGTGCCGCCGTGAGCGGGGCGCTGCTGCTCGGGGGGAGGGGGCGCCGGGCAGCAGGGTCCCGGCCGCGGTAGCGCAGGGGACGGGCTGCGCTGGCCCTTCCCGGGTGTTGAAGTCTGAGCAGCCCCTCGTCTGGAGTGGCCTGTGGGAAGTAGAGCCCGTCCGTGACACGGGCGGCCAGGAAGATCAGCCGTGTCCTGGGGCACATCAGGCGCAACAACGCCAGCCGGGAGAGCGAGGGGATTGTCGGGCTCTGCTCTGCACAGGGCGGCCTCGCCTCGAGGGGAGGTTTTGGGCGCCACAGTAATAGAAAGATATAAAGCCATTAGAGAGTGTCCAGAGGAGGCCTACAAAGATGTCAAAGGGTCTAGAGGAGAAAGTATTTAAGAAGTGGCTAAGGTTACTTGGCTTGTTCAGCCTGGAGGAAACCTCACTGTGATCTGAAACTTCCTCGTGAGGGGAAGAGGAGGAGCAGGCACTGATCTCTGTGGTGACCAGTGACAGGACCGAAAGGAATGAGCTTAAGTTGTGTCAGGAGAGTTTTAGGTTGGAAAAGGTTCTTCACCCAGAGGGTGGTTGGGCACTGGAACAGGCTTGCTTCCCAGGGAAGTGGTCACAGCACCGATCCTGACAGTTCAAGAAGCATGTGGACATGCACATGGTGTGGTTGTTGGGACTGTCTTGTGCAGGGCTGAGTTCTAACTCAATTCTTCTGGGTCCTTTCCAGCTCAGAATATTCTGTGATTCTGGGACACTTCTCACTGCCCGTGGGCCCAAGAAGCAGCTGGCAGCTCCTGGGCAGGGCCAAGGATGGCTGGAGTGGGGCATGCCCCAAGGGTTCAGTCCTGGCCCTTTCACTGGTCTTGGCTGCTCTGTAGTGGGTGGCGCAAGAAAGGCTGGACCGAAGCCTCTCCGAGGCCAGCCAGCTCTGACCCTGCAGCTGCACTCACCGTGGCGCTGCCCCCACCCAGCCCACAGGTGAGGCAGCCGTGTCTCCCTTGTCCCAGGCTGCTGCTGCTGCTGCAAGGGTTGAGGCACCTCACAAGGTTCAGGTAGTACTCTCCAAGATTTTTTCATCTTCCTGGAGTTCCTGTCAGAACATGCACTACAGGATGGCAGCACTCTCCTTGCCTGGGATCAGATCAGTCCCAGTGGCATGATGGCTCTTTAGGCTGCTGGGATGCATTAATTCCCGCGATTGACAGTCCTGATAGCCAGCAGGCCCAACAGGTTTAGTGTCAGTTTTTCCTCCAGGAGCTATAAACAACAGAATCGCACACTGAACATACTGTAACCCTTTCAAAACAAAGTATCTTCTTATGGCTGAAAACCACTCAGAAATAGATTTATAGATCACACAAACCATAGGAGACACTGACGCTATCTAGATTGTATTGGCATCCAAGGCTCTTGGTCAAGTATCTTGAATGCTACTTTGTATATTGTCAGATCAACTCATTAATATAAATTTGATTCAGCACAGATGCAGGCATGCAATTTCGTTTCAGCCAAAGCATGGTTTTGATGTTGGTTTTGCATTTTTACAGTTGCTAAAGGAACACGGGTGATACCTGATATAGTATCATTACAACTGCAATAGCAGGTGATATCTGATCTGGTGTAAAGCTTACCAAGTCAACTTTGTCAACATTACTTTTTCAACAATTTAATTTAAGCCAAAAAAGAATCAGACTCATCACTCTGTGTTACAGTCTTGACATTTTTGATCCAGCTGAGAGCCATAGTGTGCATTTACTCTGTCATCAAGCCATGGCCTAAACAGGGTGAAGTTATATTCACTGAATAGAAAATGGAGAGGAAGGGTTGCTTACTCTTGGCCCCCCTCAAAGGGATGGTCTCAGTTTCCTTATGTTCTGAAGACCAGTGTGAGCTGCTGACTTTGGCTGTCCTTTGGACTTTTAGCTGCTGACATCTTCCTGTCCTCCTTTTATAGGACTGATCTCTCAGCAGTACTTTATCTTCAATTTTCTGTCTTCTCAAACTCTGAGGCTGTAGGTGGGACTGAGGGATCCCTTATCACAGCTATCAATCCATTTGCTGTCTTTGTCTGTAGGATCCTGCTTGGTTCTCTGTGGACTCAAATGAAAGGAGCCACATATGATTGCTGTATAAAAGGATTTCCTGCATTCACCAAAACACTTTGCAATTCTCATACAGAATTATAAGATTATTTTTTATTTAGTTGTAGCATTTTCCCAATTAAAATGGACTGCAGAATATTTACTGACCCATAGGGCACAGAATTACAGTAGCAAGTTGCACCAAACAGCACTTGCTTCCTCTTTGCTGTGCTGGAATTTTTGTTAATAGAAGTTCAGGATGAAAACTGTCTCAGTGAGCTTTAGATGGAGAAAGTGAGACTGCAGCAGAGAGATGCCATTGATCTACACTTTGCCAAAAAACCTAGTCCAGCCTGGGTGGCTCAGCCAGATAAGGTGCAGTCCCAGTTTGACCTATACAGCAATATGTGGGTTAATCACTGTATAGGCAGCCACCCTTTCATTATCAAGATTCAAAAAGTCAAAATAACAGTAAAAAAGATTTGGGTTTATTCCCTGCTTCAGCTGGTGTAATCGTTTCCCTGACCTTTGCATATAGGGGGCTACCTCTGCACTGAGACTTAAAACTAGGCAGACTTGAAACAAAAACTGAGCTCTCAGTAAAGACAGCTTCTGTATACATAGGGTAAACTTCTACATGACATTAAATAAATTATCAAATTTCATTATCAACCTATTTACTTGATGTTGCCTCGGATGGTCTTGATCCAACATATATTTATGGATAGCAGGATGGATAATATCCTGATAGATAGTAAGCACACAAGGAATCTCTGTAGTTAGGACCACGTAGTCTAAGTAAAAAACAACTTACACATACTTTACAAGTTAAATTAATATTTAAATCAGTGTCTATTAGTAGCTCCACAGCATCATTATTCTCCACCTCTAAATTGGGAAGGCTATTCTATTGCACAAGACTTGGCAATTACTGCTTATTAAGACTAATTATTTTAATCTATTTCCATGTTTTATTTCTAATTAAGTATCATTAGAATAGAGAATCACTTTCATATTCCTTTAATGCTTAATTTAGTAAACATTCCCTTTGGAAAGAGCACAACTGTGGTTTGCATGGTAAATATTTGGAAATGATGAATGGAAGTTACCTAAAATTCAAAAGCAGGAACTAACCCTTGACAGCAGACAGATCATATGGATCTGTTCTTTCAAGGAGGCATTTCATTTTCCACATAAAACATCACTCTTGGCACTGACCTTTGCTGAACCGTATTATGCTAATTAAAAAAAAAAAAACAACATCTTTTTGATCGCTGGCAAGGTCAGGCACAGAAGCAGGCAGAGAACAGGGAATGTGCTCCCCAGGCTGTGCTGGGGAGCATCACCTGGACTTTCCTGCAGTGCCAGGGCTGACCACCACAGCAGCTGCTGCTGAACACCTGCTCTCCACTGTGATGCACCAGATAAATGACATTAAAATCTTCTTGTAGGAGTGGTTTGGATTGGTTGTCATACACAATTCATTTTGGTGCCTGCAGACAGAGCCTGTACATGGTGACAGTTAAAAGGGAAGAAGCACCTTGGAACAGTGAGAGAGGGTCTGGTGGAGTCAACACTCACAAGACCATCTTGATCCACCATCAAGGACTGCTGTCCAGGGTTAAATCATGCTTTTACCAGGCAACCTCTCATAATACCTAAAGGGAAGTGTTTTCTTTTGTACTTCACTATCTTGTTATGCCTCCTGCTTAGGTTTGCATGGCTTCATTAACTTGGATCTCTGCTTTTGAAGGAGTTTCACATTCATGCTTTCTTCTTCCGCCTCTCACCCATCCCTACCCCTTAGTGCGATCAGGCACTTTTTTATCAAAATGCTTTCACCAAACCACAAAGTGTTATCTCCTGTTATGAAATGAGAGTGAGCTGCCTAATTCTTTGCAGGCATGTTGGTTGTTTGCTTCTTCTAATGGTTGTAATAAAAAATATTTCTATTATTCAGTGGAACAAAATTAGCTAAACCTCTAAGTCCCCAGCAAGGGAGCATCAGCTCTCTCTCTTAATTTATAAAAAATTAGACACTGGGGTTTAAGTCAATTCCTGAGGTTATTTGTCAAAGGAACTTCAAATATGTAATACCTTATGCAACACAAGACAAGAATTTGTTCGAGAATAAAGCAATAACCACCAAATTCAGTCATAAGAACTTTCTTTAACAGCTTCCTGTGGAACTATGATACTTTTTTCAGACTAGGCTCAAAGCAAGAGATAATGACTCCCTCCTTCATTGAGGAAATACATCCTACATACTTTAGCCTTGAAATTTAAGGCAAGCTGGAAAGTAATTGTTTAATTAAAACCTGAAGGAATGTGAGAGGATGACTAACTGTATGACTTGGCTCCGATAGCATCACCAAATTACTCTTCAAAGAGAGCCTCCAGCAAGCCTGGGCTCTCATGACCTAACAAAGCCAGTGTTTTATTTATAAGGTTATCGTGGCTTTCCTGTAACAACACATGAAAATGTGCCATTGCTGCTGGGCATACAGCCCGTGTGAACTTGGTGGGGTTTTGGCAAAATACCAGTGAAAACAATCTCAGTGTATGAACTAATACCAATGTGCGACATAATGCAGTAAGAGGATTTTCAAAGCAAAGGCTTTGAGCTTATCATCCAAGAGACCACAGCAGATGAATTTGAGGAGGAAGGCAGAGGCACAGAAAGCCTGCAATGCTTTGCTTGTGCAAGAGTCAGGTCTTGGAAAGGAGACAGAAGGAGAAATTGCAGTAAAACAGCAGGATGAAAGTCTGATTGAGGAGAGAGAAAATTTCAAAATGTCCACATTGAGACAACATTGTGGGCATGACTGATACTGATTTGCCTTAGGAATTTTAATAGTAATTATGTGGTAGTAAATATGTGCAGTGTCTTAGCATTCTTCAGTGACTGTGACCTTCACATCAGCTCATTTATTTGCTAAATCCACCAGCAGTTTCATTTGCTACAGGACGCCTGCCCTAAAGCCCAACACTGGCCCAAGAACACTGGCATAAATTAACCTTGTAAAATTGTATGTTAGAAATACAAATGTTGCTTGCCAAAAGGGAAGAGCTTCTGACCCAGTCTCCAGCTGGGGAAGCTTTAGCCATGTCTGACCAGGACTGTACCTGTTGCCACAGCCGGCAGGGTTTCAGTGCTGTCCCTGACACACTACTGTGCACAATCAGTCTTTGAAAGACTCCTTGGACTTGTTTCTCTGCCAGCTGGGATGTGGACAGTCTTTGTCCAGGAACTGAGAGAACAAACACATTTCAGCCAGCAATGGCCAGAATTTGTATTCTTTTGAATTTCTGTATTTAAACTGATATGAGGTTTAAGGAAAAAAAAAGAGTGAAAATTATTCTTGATTGAAATTTCACGCCAGGAAAATTAAAAGTTACTTCATAGAATTTAGTGGTATAAACCCCCCACAGCTTTGCATATTTAAGGTGCTATAAATGCTATTTCAGACAATGCTGCCATCTGTATTTTAAAAGAGGGGTTACTCTGAAAAGGGATGTGTGTGCAAGTTAAAATGGTGTTACAGGTATTGCCCCCCTCTTGCATACTGTGTTGCTTAATGAATTTGGTGAGAGGGGCTATTATTTCTAGAAAAAAACATAAGATACTGACAGAGTAATTTCCCTGATTCTGAACATCTCTTACACACATTAATTTTTTTTTTTTTTCTTCAGTTATGCAATTTTATCTCCTTGGGCCCATTATTGTACAATGTCAATCACCTACAATTGCAGTGGACTTCAAGTTATTCCTTGTAGGCACAGCAAGATCTAAAGTGATATGCAAAGCTACTGGTTTAAGCTATTTATGTAACTATTTGAAAAACTTATTCTCAGAGAAAGGACTTCCTAGAGCACGCAGTTCATTGCTTACTGCTCCTTCTACTCTTTGGATCTCTCCTGTATCATAGTTGTTTTTTCTCTGGAAATCATTAAGGCTTGATTATAGCAAGGATACACATCTGTGTTTGTAAAGCTCCCAAGTGAACATGACACCCTATCTTCCAGAGCCTCTATTTTGATCCTGAAAACTGTAGGCATTGGGTAATAATCAAATATACTAGTTTAAAAACATTACTAAGCTCAGTGTTAAAAAATCAAAATGCTATAAAACATGTCCAAGCTGCAGAGCAAACAAGGCTACTAGGAAGAAAACAAGTATCTAAAATTCTGGTGATCAAGAAAACATTTTCTTATACTTTAGGTAATCATTTTAAAAGCTTAAATATAATTTCTCTTAAGAGTTTCTGCCAGCAGTTTTAAGGACTTTTCCACTTCACATGCTTCAACAGACTTGTTAAGTTGGAGTGAACAGCATCACCTACTCTTCAGCTATAGGACATCATAAGGATAAGATAAATGATTGATGGGATAAAAAAGTGGGAAAGAAATTAACATTCTGGCTCACAGTGTTCTGGACTAGTATTATTGCACTAACAGCAATAACAAAAAAAAAAATCTGAATATTTTAAGTTTTCTGTTATTTTTAAGTGTATGTATTCTGGAGAGATTGCATTTAAAATTTGCTTTCCTGAAGATCAAAAAGAAAATCCAGAGAAAACTGCATTCAGTCATAACATATAATGTATTTTCCAGATATTAGCACAGAGGCTCAGCAGTAATAATACGCCTTTCAGAATTTAATATTGATACTGAAAATCAACATCCTAAATGTCAGATAACTGCCCATTAAGTCTTTTTGTGCACCCATAAACAGTGGCAGCAGAGGTGAACCACCACTCTTCATGCTGGTTTTGGAGGCAACCAACAGCCTGAACAACATTACTCTGAAATGAAAGCAAATAAAGATACTTTTTTTCAGTTTCTAACTTGTTCTTGAATAGGAAGGGAGAAGAGAGAAGTAAGGCAGAAGTCCCACAGGTCACTAAATCAGGAAAAGGAGCAGAATATTACCCCTAATTCATTTGTGCCACTTACAGGAGTCTCCCTCTTGTGCAGGACCCAGGCCAGGCTTACAGAAAACAAGATATAAACCCCAGAGTCTAGATTTCAGCTCTTGAATATTGAACTGAATTTTAATACAGTTTAAACCTTAATGGGAAGGATGTCTCCTTCTAGGGTTTCCAGGCTGCTATACAGCACTGAAGCCCTGTCATCCTGGGATCTCAGGCTTCTCCAACCAGCATGATCAATGCTGAAGGCCTTGTGCTACCTTGGGCAGGAGAAGAGCTGCAGTGCCACCCTGACAATGCCTGGGACAGGAGTGGGATGGTGGCAGGGGCACTGAGCTGTAGATGCTGAGGTGGGTTGGGAAGAGGGAAAGGTGCTGCTCTCTTTATGCCAGAGGGAAGATCCCCACCCTGCCAGCCAGAGTAGCAATCTGTGCTATTTCTGCAGCTTTCTGCACACATCTCATTTGTACAATTAAAGGAGAGAGAATGATTCCCCCTGCTTCTAGGTGTTTATCAGCAGATGAAAATACAGCCAGGGGGTCCAGATCCACCTCTCACTGATGCAATTTTATTTTGAAATTAACTCCCCGGGGAGACAAGAGATCTGCTCAGAGCTTTCACTGTGGTCCAAGGCAAGCTCTGGGTGCCATTTTCCATTTGCCATGGAAAGTGCTGAACCTAATCAGAAAACTACTGTCATGCCCTATGACCTCACAGGTGCTACTTATCTATTAGAAACTTACTAATAATTATATAAATTAACAGCAGGAAAGCTCTATCAAGGACTTGTATGAACTACCAGTGATCCTTCGCTGCAGTTGCAAGACCACTGACAAATTCAAAGTAAAGCTCATTGCACTGTCTTGATTCACAGCAGCAAACACTGGGATGGTGCTGCTATGAAGAAGTTACATCATCAAAAGCAAAAAGAAGTGGTTTAACCCCTCAGCTGAGAGTACCTACTGCAGATACTCAGCCAAATTTGGAAAGTTACATTCAAAAGCGAATATAAAGGTAAATACGCAATTTCTTCACAAATACTCATCTTGGTTCCTTCCTTCCATCTTAGGAAATAATTGAGTGGACAAATAACATGAATGTTTCAGGAGTCAATAAAACTGAAATGAACTGTCACCATGGAAATTATTAATATACTTCATCATAAAACCAGACTGTTTCATTTGCAATTTTGACTGAAGTGATGATTTAAAAAAAATATTAAAAATTTTCCCCTCAGCATTTCACTAGAGAACTATCAGCAGCTCCAAGCTGGTCACTTTCCAAGCAGCAGTGTGTGCCATGTAGCTTGAAGAGAAGTTCAGCATTTATTTCATGGGTACTCTTACAAAACAGCTCTTGCACACTAAACAGAACAACGTATACTTACCACAGCTCTCAAATTTTCTTTTGCTTATTTTCTTTGCCAGAGAGCAGAGGCTGCAGCTGCAAACTGGCCCCTATACTGTCACCAGCCCTCTGGATGCCACAATTTGGAGTCCTCGCCTTAAGGTTTTTCAGCCACCTCAGTGCATTGGCAGGACCTCAGAAAGCAAATGAATATATGGCAATGGGAACAATGGTGAAATATTCTGAGGTTTTGACAACCAATCCTTCATTCAGTATTATATCCTCCTTCAGAAAATACCTCAAAACAAATTAACACACGTGTAATTTTAAATCAGTTGTATTGTTGTGGGAATAAAAAGCGCTAAGAAACAACTCAGATTCATAAATGAAAATGTATTTCACCTTTATACATGCTATACAGGTCATGCAAATACAGAAATCTACAGGTTATACAATGACACCATAATAAAATATAATACGACATTTGTCAAACACAATGTATTACAGCAAAACAAACTTTCTGTTTGTTTATTATTTAGGAAATAGATGAAGGACTAATTTGAAAGACACAGTACCATGCTACAGCTTACTGCACAGTCAAAAGAAAGTATTTCTTTGAAGTACGCTAACATAAATTGAGCTGGGTTGTTGTAGGTATGATATTTTAGGCATTGCACATCATCTCACTGGTTACTTTCCCACTGCTGACTTTTAAGAGCACAAGAATGGTGCTACAACTGAGGTCAATCTACGCTGTGAACTCTTACATGTGAAAAAAAAAAACCGAAAAAAAAAAAACCAAAACACGCCTTCCCCCCACATTTTCATGTCTTTTGTGTTAGTATCCAAAGAGAGCTGTATTTATAATTTATTCTTATAAGGGACTGGACAAAATGCCCTCATAGCAGCACCTGATCTAGCATAAAGGTTCACCAACAGAAATAAAGTAAACATTGTATGGCACAGGATGTCCTGACCTTGTATATCTTGATGTGGACTGTTCCATACAGATGTTTACAGAACGTTAAGGGCCCCCAGCGCTCCTGGCATGCATTTTGGCCTTTGTGTTTCTGACACTCACATATTATTTTGCTGCTGACCAAATCCCATTTTGTTGCATCTACAGGAAGACAAAATACTTCTCTGTGTAATAGAAAGCCTGCTGGTATCAGTCAAGTGTCTGCATCTTCAAAGGTTAATGTGTCACTCACTTGGATCTACTACAGCTATACTACTTATATATTAAGGGGTTACACTTGGCATTTTGCCTACTTTGCTCACAAGTGTTACACAAATATTATTTTAAACACAGCTGATAGTTGCTCCCAGACTAATTAATATTAACCAGTAAGTGCCACTAGTGACTAAAAGTGTCAACATAATCATAAAGGGATAGTTCCCACACTCCACAGTCAATAAGAAGGCTCTTTTGATTCCAGCAGCTATATGTTTTTCAAGCCTCTTCAGCTACAGTTTTGAAAGACACACCTCATAAAAATTACCAGTAACTCCTTATTAAAGACAAAAAAAGATAGGCACAAAACTAAAGTACGGTATATTATTTTGTTTCAATGCACTGTGGGCATCATTATTTACAAGAAAAAGATGTCTAAATGGAGGTATGATCAAGCTTAGGAAAGAATTATTTAAAAATAAAATGCACAGGTAAAAATCACAGTGAAGTATTGAGATGAATTTTAAATTAAAGAAGAAATAAGTGCTTTATTACCAGCTAAAGCTCAAATTCTAATGCACACTCCGTCTTCCCTGAAACATCAAGGCTCTACATCATTGGTTTCTACCAAAAGCAGCCAGTTACTTAACATATTCCTGGGGAAGACAAGTTATATTCAGCTCTGATAATCTGAAATCCAGTGTTCAAGGACTGCGGAAGCTTTTTCAAGTGACAAGCTCATATTTTACTGACAGTAGCATCACAGGGATATATCCTCCAGAAATTGTTACCTCTGTCAATTAAAAAGAGAATAAAAGTCAGCTATGCAAGTTAGATGACCTCAGTTTTGTAATTTAGAGAATATACTCTTCAAAAAATCTGACTATGGTTTTGTACTTTGAAACTATCACTGAAGCCTACTATGGGTTTTTACTACGCTGGCTTTTCAGGGTATGTGATTCCACACTGCAAGTTTTACAGCAGTAGAAAAGAGTAAGCAGCAGCAATAACTACCATGGCCTAGACTGGCCCAACTTTGAAACTGTTTTCTTCATACAAATAGGCTCCAAAGATATACGAGAAAGGTATTGTATTAATGAAGAAATTCTATGTGCTTAAAGGAAATGTTTACATTTACCAGATATTTGTGGTTGCTATGATACAGTCAGTTTGCATATGATGCCAATTTACAGCTGCAAATCTCAAAAATTATGATGAATTTAAATACCTAAGAGAACAGCTTGCTTTCTCTCCCCACACTACTGTGTTCAACTGCTACAATATTCTGGGAAGCTAGTAAGTAATCACAGCAATTTATCATACCTAAGATGTCTATCACAATACTGTACCTGCATCTGTTCTGCTGAAAAGCAAGGCTGTCAACAGATAGAATTAAGTGTATTTTCTTGTCCCGGGCCGTTAAATCCCTCAATCAAGTTTTTGTTACAGTCATCTAGGCTAAGGGTATCACTGGACATCTTGGAGTAGGTAGCTTGGCCTGTGAAATCCAAGAGGTCTTCAAGAGCCTTGGTATTACTCGTCCCATTTTGGTCCAAAGAAACACCTGGCATGAGTTCATTCATGGGTGAATATTCAGGGATAGAGATAAGTTCTTCTTTTGAAACCGGGCTATACAAAAGATAAAGGAAGAAAGACACAGAATAAGAGGTGTATAACTTTTCATTAAGCAACAATCAAATTAAACCTCTGATTGTATTCAGAAACTACCACTCATCTTAAGGCAGATGCAGCAGGCTTTTACCTAAAGAATGTCTTAATCCAGAGAAAAAAGATATTGCCCTGTTCAGTAAGGAAGGTCATACCTAAGCTATCCCTTAATAATTAAGGTTTGTGGTAGCTGTGTGACATGAGCACTCACCTCCTAAACCCACATGTGATAGTTTGCTGAACTGAGTTTACTGATCATTATTTCAGGTCCTGCACCATTCCTTTACCTAAATGTTTATTGCATCTTTCATGTTACTCTCCTGATGCTGCAAACACTTAATTAAAGCACATACATTTCAAAACTTAAATAAAAAGTTATTTTTTAAGACCTTATGATATACTTCAGACAGAGAAATCCCATAATTAAACTTAAGAAATGCTGCAACCAGCTGCTTTACAGAGACCAGCAAGGCTAGTGTATTTTAGTCTGGAGAAGAGAAGGGAGGAAGGCTTTCACAGACATTTCTAAAACCATGATGTGGTGGTGGATGAACTGAGGGCAAAACTATAGTGCATGAAATCCTACAACACAAAATGTAAGGGGTGTCCAATGCCACCAATAAGAAACTGTGTTTAACAGGGATCAAAGAAAGTGATTTACCCAGTGAGATTGTACTGTATAGACTGCTTCCAGGTGAGGTCCTAGGCACAAACATCAGCTGGTAAAAAAAAGAGTTGGACAAACTCATGGGCAACAGATCAGCCAGTGGCCACTTAAAAGGCCAAGGCAGACTTGCACCCTCAATACCCCTAAGGCTACACTTCAGTGATCTTGGATTGCCACAAGTGGTAGGCTCAGGTGCTCTGCCTCACTAGTTTTTCTTATTGATACTTTCTGAGACCAAATAATGGGCTACACAGTCTTCTGGTTCATTGCAGCAGGGCATTTTCTATATATTTATGCATATTTACTGGAAATAATGAGACAGTATCAGTATGAGAGGTTCAACTGGCTTACTGATTAAGGGAGAACAGTATAGAAATTCCAAGTTTAAAATTCAGACCTAGCTTTGAATTAGCAGTCCTAAATTAACTGCCTATATATATATAAATATGTAAATAAAAAAACTTAAAATTAAAAATCCTTCTTTTCCGCACATCCTTCCATCAAAATGTGAGAGTATTTAAAACCACAGTTATTTACTGATTTCCATACATTCTACTGTTAAGCACTTAAAATTCTAAATCCATTATTTTCTTTATTCTGTTTGTATGGAGGCAGAAATGCTCATGCATCACAACTTATGCAGCCAAATTAAAAAATGGTGACATCAGAAAACCATCTATAGTAGCTGCTTTCACAAAACTGTCTGAAAGGTTTGGGCAAACTTGCATGGAATCCAAAAGTAAGGACTGTGGAAGAATTTCAGAGTTCCCTCCCCCAGATACGTGAGAGTGAGGTGAGGTTCTGTGGCTCCTGTGCCAAACCACCAGGAGCATCCTGGCAGGAGCAGAACACACCCAGTGCACACCCAGCTGCCACTGGCGGTGGATGTGAGTAGGAAAGTAGTAAAATATTAATAAACAAAACCCAAAATCCTGTGTCTCATATGAATTCAACAACCCTGTTGGTAGTCCCAGTCTGTACCTCACATCCATGGACTGAACCTCATCTGTTGAATCTTCCATGCTGTTAGACTTCCCGTCAACAGCTTCCAGCTGAATAAGTCCTGAAACTGACTTCAGTCCATTAGCAACTACATCTTGGGAAGGAATTACAGAAGCAGCACTTTCTAAGCTTTTACTTTTCAGGCAGGTTGCCAATCCATTGATCTCTATAAAAGAAAGTTAGAAATTATAACAGTAGAAAGGTTTTATTTAAATAGTTTGAAGCTACAGATTGAGTAGTAAGGCAGACTGACAATGCAGCAGACTTGGTTTAATCCATGACTCATCATACTATACTCTCATTCCTCGACTCCAAAACTCTCTTTATGCTACATCTTCTAAATTTGAGGAAACAGGAAGAGAATCTTTTATGTCATGTACTAAAAACCTTATCCTGGGGAAGTAAACAAAATATAGATAAATGTCAGATATGTATATTTTATTAAAAAATCCTTTAAATACAGATTTTTTTTTAATGAAGCAAAATCAAAGGTAAAACTTAGTGGTATACTATGAAAAGCTTGGTTGTGTGCAAAAATTTTCTATGTAAAAATTTGAAGGTACATTGCAGCAATCAATAATGCAGATCAGAACTTCTCATTTACAAAAATGCTACATCAGGTACTAAAATGGAGGAGAAACTTTATTCTGCTTTTGCTTAAGTGGCAAAGCAAAGCCGTCTCCAGTTTCTAACCTTTGTGATGCAAATGTAGCTGTTCTTTTTGACATGAAAGCAAAGAACTTATGATAATACACTACTCTGTCTCAGATCAAAAAAAAATCTGAAGAGATTCAACTGTGAAAATAGGTCAGAAAATTTTTACCTGGCTGGTTGAGAACAAGGGCCTTTGGTTGCTTTTCCACATTCAAAGTTGATGGTATCTCTAGTTTTGGCTCTTCCTTCTGAAATCAAGTAATAACTCAGCTGTATTAGAGGGAGGACTGTAACCTTCATGGAAGCAATTGGACTCAAAACTTGTGAGACTGCCAGGGCCACAGGGTGACAAAGACATGAAGACAGGACTTTTTTTCCCTTTTTAGTTAGGCACAGCATTTTTTTTAAATTAAAAAAGAAAATATTGTCTGAAAGTAACTGAACAAACAGTTTCCTTAGTAGATTAGAAATGAAAACCTGACTGTCACTTCTTAGCTGGACACAACTGCCTTCCTTTCAATCCCACATTCCTGACAGGAGTAACAAAGAAACCTCAGTAACTAATTCACAGGCTGGTACAGAGCAGGAAGACACATCAACAGCAGCAAACATTACAGCTCCAGCATGCAGGAATGGGCTGTTGCCCCTTGCTACATACTGAGGGTGACAATCATCCTACCTGCAAAGGCTGCATAAAAGCTTTGTCTCTGTAGCAGTGACTGTGACACAGCAACAGTCATTCTCAGCTTGAAACACATCTAAAATTTGGGTCTAGAGTGTACCTAAGTACACTTACTAACATGAAAGTACCCTAGAATTTCCACATATGATAATAAAACAAAACAAAACCAATCTTGCAACCACATACTGTTTTCATACCTTTATTTCTGGGGTTTCACTCTTCCTTGTTCTCTTCATTATTTCATCTATTCTCTATAAATTAAAATAAATTTGAGGATGAGATGGCAGACAATATGTAACACAAGAGACAGGGGAGAAAAGGACAAAGAACCTTTTCTCTACTGTCATGACATCCTCTCTCTCTTGGAAAAGGGAGAACAAATAAGAAAAATAAAGAAACTTAAAGATAGAAAACATCTTTCCGCTTCCTAAAACTTTTCAGATCTTACAGAACATGACTTTCTCAGCAGATGTACTCTAGAAACAAATATTTTAATAGCAGGTGTTTGCAGCTATGAGTTACGCTCTGTTCTGGAACAAGACATTTGTTAAAACCAACCTGAAGTACCTGAAGTTATTCCATTCTTGGAAATCTGTAAGGCATTATCCTAAAATACTTTTGTTTTCCTTCTTCCTTCATCAAAAAGGAAATTATTTGAGATGCAAAACATTTTGGTTTTATGTTCTAATCCACAACTGCAACATGCCTCCAGTTCAGTGGTGAACAGTTTAAAACATAATGGAATAACACATATGGATAGATGACCTTTTGTAACCAGTCAGAGGTTCTGCAGATGTTCTTTTTCCTGCCACACAGCTGTAAACAGAGCTAATCTATGCAGCTTCAGCCATTTCTGTGTGCAGCAGTGGCCAGACAATCCTGCTCCTCTGCATAATGCAACCAGAGACAGCCAGGTGGGGGAAAAGCTGTTTGTTAATCACAAACTTTCTCAATTAATGACAGAGAGCTTTTGTTGAGTAAGTTTTAAACAAAGTCACTCATGTTTCTCAGTAGTTACTGATGTCCTGGGTTGGGCAGCAATTGACATTTGCCTTGTCATGCCATTCCTTGTTTTTCTCAGGCATTTAACTTTTCAGGTAGAGGCTGGCTCTGTGTTTGCTCAGTGCCTAGTAGAAAATCATTTGCCTCAGGCAATTCCACTTTGTTACAAAATTTGATGATGTCCATGTTCACCTAACAGGCAAGTAACAAATACTAAATTTGGCATAACTATTCAGCTTCAATCCCTCCAGATTATTGTTAGTAGATACTACTGGGTGCTTCCTGGGTTATGTATTTAAATAAGATATGAAATAATTATCCTGAGATGCAAATACCCACCTTCTTCCGCTCCAGCCTTTCTTGCTCAATTTGCTGCATGATTTGTTCCCTTTCAAGACGAAGTTGTTCAGCTGCCTCACGGGCTTTGACTTCTGCTTCTTCTCTCTAATCAAAATGCGTGAAATATGGTACTTGTTACATATGTTAAATATGGCCATTATTTATTTCAGGAAGACTACCAAATATTAAGAAGTATTTTTTTACATGTATAAAAATTTCACATTTCTGTTTGAGATGATACCTGTTTCTCAAGTTTGGCTTGGAGCTCTTTTTCTTGCTTTTCCTTTAGCATTTGTTCTTCCTCAGCTCTTCTCCTGGCTTCCTCTTCTGTCCTTTTTCTAGCTGCCTCTTCTTCACGTTTTCTTTCCTCCTCTTTCTTACGAGCTTCTTCCTCCAGACGAAGTCTTTCCTCTTCTGCCTTTCTTTTCTGCTCTTCTCTTTCAAGCCTGCAAAAAATGTAACAGAAGGTTTAAAAGGCTTTATCTTGTTTAGCATGAATCCTATTGTATGCACATCAGTAACTGATAACACATACATCAGCACATATTTTCATGAAAGATGCCAGAATACAGTGAAGACATTGAGCACATGCTCAGATTTCAGGTTGTTATCAAGCTTTTACCCCAATCTTACTCTTAATGCCTAAAATATTTCATAGAAATTATAATCTCAATTGAAAAAACATGTGTGATCAAAGAAAAGATTTCTGTTCTAATTTCAATTAGAGTGTCAATAATAAAATTATTTGTTTCAAGAACAAAGACAACTTTCTTCCCCTGTAATTGACACCCAGAATCCTGGTATCTATAGACAAGCAAGTTCTTTTATCCTTTGCTTCATATGAAGATAAACAGGTGGGATGAGTAGCAGCAGAACAGTGGAACACTGGAAGGAGTCTAAATTCCACCTCTGTTTTTCCCTGGCCCTGTGAGGGATATCATGCTCTTTAAGAATTGTTTTGTAAGTGGCAGGAGCTGGTCATTCCACTCCCACCCTACCCCTTGTTTTTAATAAGAAAACCCAAAGCTGAATCTAGACAAGCAGCATCAGTGATTTCCTATTAGGGGCTGGAAGTGCATGGTTCGCTGACACTTGCTACAGCATCCCATGCATAGAATCACACAAAAGTCTGTTCCCAGAACAAAGCCAGAACTTCACTGCTCAGACACAGCAACCTTCACTCTGCCCACACTCAGAGCCCTCAATGCCTGCAGCAGAGCTGGGCAGGAAGATGAACTTCAGGTTAATTATGAATGATTCAAGCTTTGCCATTTAATGCGTATCCTGCTGCTGCAAGACTGTTTCTGCTACATGATCTTGCTCATTTAAAGCCACCTCAAGTATTTTTTTTAAATGTAAAATACTTCAGGTATGTCCAGACTGCAATGTGCAGTACACTTCAGCATGGAAATGCTTGAAGTATTTGTTAAAGTAAGAGTGTATTCAGAGTTCTTGAAGAGGTCAAATTATTATTTTCTAACTTCATTAATCATAGAGACTGCAAAAGACACTAATTAAATATGTGCCTGAAATTAAAGAAATGAACAAATACATATGAGCTCATACTTGATACTTGATACATACATACTTGATTCCAAAACTACCACAGTTTCAAGCATCTTCAGTGATACAGGTTAAATTATTAGGTAATAACTTTCACAAAGCAATAGAGAGACCTTTCTTGTTCTTCTCTTTCCTGTCTCTCCCTTTCCTCTTGCTCTTTTTGCAGGCGGGCCTGTCGTCTTTTTTCAGCTAGAATTTTTGCAGCTTCTTCTGCATCACTTGTTCCTGCTGTGATCTTCCCTAGTAGAAGACAACCAAGGAGGGAAAGTCAGGCAGGGAACAAAGAGAGTGCCCAGCAATTCCAGGTTCATACAGAGGCTGAAATGGGCCTGGTTCAGAGTGATAAGACAACTTTTCAAAAGCACATTCCAGCATTTTCAGAAGAAAGAAGATGGAATATATAAGGACATCCCTTGATGTCAGCATTTTCAAATCCTCATTAACAAGTGTTTTTTGGTACATTAGTGAAAACTGTGTATTCACAGGTTCCAGTATATATCTTTACACATTCTCTTAAGCCTGTGACTGAGCAGCTTCATGAAAAGAACAGCTCATCACTGTTTAAAAGTCTCAGGGACCCATGTATCTTGCAGTAACATCTTGCAGTAAGGCTCACCTTCACTGTTCTCAGCCTTTCCAGCAGAAGGCACAGGCTTCTCAGGAGCCACCTGGCCCAGGTCATCAGTGCGTGCTCCTGGGGACTTCAGGTGACTGACATTTTCTTTCTCCTTGTCTGCTTTCTTTTTACATGTTTCCTGGCTGAGATTGGAAGTGGCACGATGCTTCACAGGAGAAGCTGGATATTGCTTGGTGTTTTTAGGAGACTGAGGATAAGTCTTTGCAACTGTCCTGATGAGGGAAAACAAAAACCAAACAAGGCCAGATGTTACACAGCTTGGAATCAAACTCCCATCTTCACGTTTCTCATTCTTTCTTGTCTCTGACTACAGAGGAGTATCATCTGTTTTGCACAATACTGAAAAGAACCACCTGGAGGCAATCAGAACTTAAAATTCCTGGAACTGATGTGGAAGTGCACAGATTACAGAAAATTCCCATTAAAATAAACCAATAATACTGTCTAAGGTAAAGGTGAGAGACAGGAAATTGTGGACAACCTAAACCAATGATTTTAGTAATGACCATTTAAAAAAAAATCCATCAACTTTACTGATTCTACAGTCCTTCTCAACAAGTAAAGCAAAGCTATGGCTGCTCTCTGTCTGTAGAAATTATAATGAGCTACAGCTAATGCTGCTTTCATCTGAATACCACATTGCCAGCCATGATCTTTTTCTGATAGTATCTGATTTTCCAAAAAAGCACCAAATATCATTATAAACAAAGGTAAGGCTGGTACTACAGAAAAACAGGAAAAAGAAAGAAAGAAACAGAACTAATCAAACCATTATATTGTCAGCCACACTGTTTGAGTTAGTGCATTTTTCAGCTCCAACACAAGACTCCAGACTCCAAACTCAGCCCCTGCAGCCTTTCCCAAGCTGCACTTGTGGTGATGGCGACGCACAGCAGCAATGCAGCCCACTGCTCATCTGGCTGTTGCACACTTCAGGTGAAGTGATAACCCTGAAGTCAGTTCTGAGAAAGTGGAAGGGTAAAGATACCTGCTATTCACTAAAAATAGGTGCACATAAAGAGAACAGATTACCAGGAAACATAAAACTACACACAAACACCATTCATTATTTATGTAACACCAGTAACAGCACCTGTAACGTTAAGAAAGGCTGGGATGTGTGACTAAGTAGTACAAGAATAAAGAGATTACAATCTTAAAATAATGATTTATGTGAGTCTCATTAGAATAAATTATCTTACATTAAAGTGAACATTACACATGTATTTCTAATCTTCTTCCTGGATATGCAATTATGATATAAATGTATTATCCCTTATCACTTTTTTTCATCTACACATTATAGAGTTTCATATACTGCAACATGCTTTCTGGACTATACACTCATTCTGACAGACCACAAGCATGAAAAACATGAACAACAGCTGAAAATTAATGGACTGGAATGGCAAGTTTTTGTATAGATCAAACTATGGTATCGTGTGGTCAGAGACTATTATAACCAGAACAGCATTTTCATTACAGAGCAGACAATAAAAATGAGACATCTTTCAACTCCTCCTCAAACTCATGAATTCTGTAGAAAAAAGGGTTATTTTCTACCATATGAGACTGCATTTGAAAGAGAATGAGACATTAGAATACAAGGAGCTCACTCAGATCTGCCTGGTTTGTGGGGAGGAAAACACTGCAGAGTATTGCACCATCCCTACTTTCTTACTCCCACTGAAGAGCCACCACAGACTCCAAAAGCCCTCAGGCTGCAGGAACAGTAGCACCCAACTAAATTGGAAGTTCATCTCAGGTACCCCCTGCCTTCAGGCCCAGGAGCTCCCTGTCAGCTCAGGTCCTCGCCCTTGGTCCTTGGCTGAGCTCAGCTCTAGGTAAGCCTGTTCTTCTTGGCTTCCTAACCTGCTGATCCTGCCATGATGTCCTGGCTTATCCTTGGACTTGCCTCACTAAGGCCTTTGTTGGCTGGGCTCTTGGCTGACCCTGGTCACTTCTTTTGCCTGCTATGGGATGGGGTGCTGTGGGCAAGGTCCCTATCCTTGTCTGTCCTGCTGCCATCTACTCCTGCTGTTCCATGACAAAAATAGGCTTTGGAAGATGTGAACAGGCAAGTTTGATTCCAGTTCTTGAAACAAACAGCAACGGGAGAAGCCAATGAGTATGGTAGTGTTGACCAAATCTGGTCTTAAAGATTCCCCTTTAGGATATAGATGGATTTCCAGGTCCTTCTAAAAGCAAAGGCAGATTTCAAGGCCCCACCTACACGTGTACATCTCACATGTGCCTCACCACTACAGTCATTTCCAACTGCATTTCATAAAAATATAATTGGTAAATAAAGAGAAAACATGTTTCTCATGTTTTTCTGCAGCACAGAGGATGCTTCTTGCTAATTAGACACTTCTTCAAAGCAGAGTCCCTTCTCGCTGTCTTTGGTTCACATTTCAACTTTCCCACACGTTCCTTGCAATGCTTTTGATTTAACTTGTTGTGACAGAAGGAGCAAAACAGGCTAATAACTAAGGCTGAGTCATTCTTTTATTAATACAGATGTAATTTTTCTCTAATAAAGACATGACAGTCAAAGAGGTCAGTAGGAAGGAGCCTAGTCATAAGAACCACATCTCTTGCACTGCATAGGCATTAGAGCAGACTGGCTGTACAACTCAGCTGGTGGATTAGAAACATGTGCTGAATATATTATTTAGGTACTGCATCTTTGAACTTTTAGACCTACAGTAATTTTTTTTTATCAAAATTGCTACAGGCTCTTAGACCAGAACAACAAGAAAACAGTGGAGTTTCATATAAAGTAGCTAAAAGTGAGAAAAATAGAAAAGACTGATTATACTGCAAGGATGAGAATAGTACAGTGTGTGGAGTGCAAAGCTGAGAAAGTCCATCGGGAATGAGAATATTTTTTCAGAATTTTTATATCATTTACTGGATGCCAGTAGGAAGTATTAAATCAACATTATTTTCCCCCTTGTGTTTAAAACACTCTCAACTTAGCATCTTTAACATTCCTTGACATAGGCAGAATTGTTACTGGAAAAAACACTCCTTCTAAATAGTATTTAAGTTATGCTGCTTTGTACCAGAAACAGCCAAACTTGATTGAGAAGGCAGAAAAATGGAATTATTAAGAAAAAATATTATAATCACTTGTATCGTATTGCGTGTTTAGGTTTAAGCCATGATAAGAAAGTGGGAAACACAGAATTATGCCTGATAAGGATTAGAGAATTAAGATGACAAATCACTAAAACCCAAGAAGTGTTAGTATGTCAGTTGTCAGACAGCTTACTCATTCTCAGTAACTGGGTTTTACAGGGGAATTCAGAAGCACCTTCCTCTCTCCAAGAAGACATTAGTTTTCTCACCTACCTGCCTGGAGACAGCAGCATGAAAGAAGCTGCCCCCTACATGCACTGCTAGAAAATCTATCAGGTGTGAGGATCCACTGATTCTTAATTACAATGGCTCCTATTTAATTATGAAAGGGAAAATCCATTCTGCAGAACAATGTCTCAGGAAGAGCATATGAGGGGTTCTGAGCTTACTTTTGCTAAGCAGAGAAAATAAAGCACATGTAGCACACAAATCAGAGGTCACATCCAGCTCTGGCCATAAACAGCAGGGCAGAGAACTGCATGCTCTCCTGAAAAGCCACCTACATGGCAGGTCACTGGTGATGGCAGTTCACGAGGCTGACTGTAAATCAGAAATCTCCAGCAATGCCAGAGCTGCATTATTTTTCCCCTTTCCACCCATTAATTCAACAAAAACTCTGCTGAAATCACACCAAGGATCTGCATGTTCTCAGACCTGCTTTCTGACATTGCTTGGATCACAAGCTATTTCTAGATTCTGACATTTTTCCTCTATCTGTGACACTTTCTCAAAAGCAGTTTCCTTTCACACTTAGTTTTGATCTTTTGCAGCAAAAGACAGATCCATTTCTCTTTTTAAATTTCTTAAAAGAGAAGAAACTCAGCATAGTTGAATAGTTTTTTGAATAGCTGCATTATTACAGATGTTTCAAAATCTTGAACTGGCCCATTATCTAGCTAACTGCTGAAAAATCCCTCAAAATACTCTTGATCCAACATTCTACCCACTGTTTCTATCTTTCCAATCAAGACAAAAACCAAGAGTAGTAAATGTAGCACATACAAAATAAAATCTAAAATGGGTCACTGCAGGACATAGAAGCTACTTCTGTGGGGAATTCACCCCATACACACACCTTTCCAGTAACTCATTTGTAAACATTTAATGAGTTTGGGGGGCACTTTTTTGTATTAGTCTATGCTCATATTCCATCAGTGTTCTGCAATTAGACTAAGCATGCACATTTCTAATGTCAAAAGTGTTTCCCCCAGGCTACAGGGGGCTGGCACCCAACAGAACCACTAGGTGAGGGGTTCAGTTAGTGAAACCATGAGCAAAGAACAATGACCAGCCTGGGATCTGGAAAGGAAATATGAACCACCACCCATCAGCAGCACCACTCATCAGTCACCTTTCCCTTCCCCTTCCTCCTTCTCTCATGAGGTTATGCTTTGGCAAAAGAGCGTGACACAGAGGCTTGTCAGAGCTTTCGATTTTTATTCACTGGCTTACACTATGGTTCATCTGAAGACACTTAAAACTAAGTCCTACTTCCTTGATTCAGTCAGGTGCCATTGATTTATTTAGGGACTATTTACCCAAAGACATGTGAAGGACACAGGCTTTATTGCCTTCCTGATCCATAAGAAAGCACACTTACCTATTCTCTGAGGGATACTGCAAGAATAAACTGATTAATGTATAGATCTTTGAAGATGAAGCATAAAACAAATAATTATCTAAACCCCTCATCCTATTATTGATCTTGTGAAAGATTTGAAGAAAATGAGCACTTTACATCATCAGTATCCAATAGTAATTGAAAAAAAAATTAAAAACAATTTCTCAATTGTTCAAATTCTCTAATCCATTAACTTTCATCTTAGTCAGCTGATCCACATTACGATTCAAAATAATAGTTCTGGATTTTCTTTCTGCGACATTTCTTGATATATTTAGTTTTCCAAATAACATCAAGTTTTGAATTTCTTCCCGCTTTTAATTGTTGTTCAGCATATTTTTATTTTTTTCCCCTTTTCATATCTATATCTAGATAGTCTCAAATGTTATGTTTTTGGGCTGACCTTTTTTGCTTTCTCAGTAAAATTTAAAACATTCGAAACATTAGTATTTTATTTATGTAATTACTGCAACTCTCTTTTGCCATAAATCACTGTCTCTCTTTAGGCTGAAGCTTTATTGTCTTGTTTGATCCTGTTTCAGTTACTTCACTATGATAAAAAGAGCTTTTTATTTAATAAACAATGAAATAACGTATTAAGAAGACAAGTTATTGCCACTCAGAAACCAAGACAGCTGTGAAGAACTAGTAACTAGAAGAATATCAAGAAAACTTGAATGCCAAGTCACATATTCTTAAGAAAAGAAATGCATATGGCTAGTTGTCATGTAAATCACTGTTATCATGCAATCATACTTGATTCTTTCCTCAACAGCTTTAGAGGTTAAGATGCCATGCAGGATCACAAACTACTAATGCTGTACATTATGTGTTCTTATTTCTTCCAGGGTATTTTTTCAGTCATAAGGAGAAAGATTAAACATGTAAAAGATTAAGTTTGCAAGGAGAATGAGTATTTGTATTTGTATACATATTTAGTCAGACTGAAATTATACTTAAATGTCAGATAACGATCTTGCTGGTCAGTGGACTTAAACACAGGCAGTAAGGCTTTTGGAATCATCTTTTAAATTGTATAATCTTATCTCCTCAGTGAAAATTGACAGTGGAATTTCAGTTGTATGAAAAAAATGCATATATTATCATCACAATTATCATCTATATATAATAATACAACATGGTCATTAGGACACTTTTTATTTTAGAATTACGAGGGGAAGTTTTGAAAGTGAGGAAGCAGAACCCTTTCTGCAATCAGTAATAAACATGGATTTAAACTCTATTTACTGTATCTCTCATAAGGTCAAGAAGGGTGTTCTAATTGGGCCACATTAAGATTAAATGCTTGGTAATGCATTTCTAGCCATGGTCAGAATCAGATTCCCTTGAGAAAGAGAAGGGGGGGAGGGAAAAGGATCACTACTGTGGCTCACAATCACAGAGAAACCCACCAGTAGGCTTCTTAATTCCTCCATGATGTATCAGTTTCTTCTTCTAAAAACAGTATTCCTTATAGGCATGAAAACATTTTACTGTACAAAGGTTATCATAATGGGAAAAAATTCTCCATCATTTCCTAATCTTTTATGGAAATGAGTGCTACAAATTAAAACTGGGCATACCTTTCTCATGAAGCACTGAAGAGCTGTCTCCCAAGAACTTCTTTTAACCACTGGATGTTTCTCTGACAGTCTACACTAACCTTCATCTGCCCAGCAAGAAGAGCTTGACTCTCAGCTAATTCATTTCCCACCAATCATTTTGCTTAACTAAATATGTCTCTTGGTTTGCCTCTTATACTGAGTGAACAAACTGAAAAATGCATTCTGAGCAGGGAGTATCAGGACTTGTAGATAACAGACAGTCTTAGAGCCAATTTTTTTTTTTTTGCTTTACATTGCAGAGTGCCACTACTCAATGATCTGCTCAAAACTCTAATAAGAAAGTTGATTGTCATTAACATTGCGTTTCATTCAATTTTTCACAAAATGGATGTAGTTCATACCACAGAATCTGATGACATTATATGTACTTCCAATGTATAATATAATTGGAAGTTTGAGAATTTGTAGCCTTATAATGCAAACCAAGAACTGCAGTGTCCCAGTTACATGCAAGGGGATGGATGTCTAAACCATTAAGAATGCCGAGAGTCAGATGGTTTCCTTATGTTGTCTAACATCAGAGTCACACACAAAATCATCCCCCACTAAAGGACTATGCCCTCAGAGCTGAAACAGAAAAGGAACACCAGCTGGTTTTTCAGGCAGAAGAAATTTGTCAGAAAGTGAATCATCAAGCCTGGTTCAAAAAATGGCCAGCTTCAGATTAAAAAAGATAAATAAATAAGGCAATTTTCAAGACAGAAGTGGCACCCACAATCAGGGTCTAAGGGAAAAAACCCAAAACAACCAATTAGCCAAATAAATTAGGCAAGTACTGTAGACCAGGACTACTTTAGCATACTCCTACATTAGAGCCAGACTTAATATTCTGTTCTAAGAAACAGGGAGACCCATTTGCTTAGACTTGAGCTGCAAGCTGTGGTACACATAATACAGTTTTCAGCAAAAGACAATCAAGAAAAGCAAGTCAGTTGCCAGTAACCCAGATATGCTATAGATACACAGCTCTGCATTAAAAAAAAAAAAAAAAAAAAAAAAGCGCAACAAAACCACAGAAGTCTGCAAAGGTTAAAACCAATGGTTTAGATGACTCATAGTTAAGAGTATTTATGGCACCAGACAGCCATGCCAACAATAGGAAATGCATATATTAAATGCTGGAATTTCTAGTTAGTATTCATGATGAGTGCATTAGGAAGTTTCTCTAAAATCAAACAAAAAATAGCATATTAAAAATTAAATGTGATGTAAAATTTCATATGAATAATGAAATGCACTGTAATGTCAAGACTGAGGAAAGGTAAAGAGAACTGTCTCTAGTGGGTACTAACACAATATTACAGATATCAGATTTGTCATCTACACCTCTTCTCTCACCCATCTGTATATGTGTGTATGTAAAAGTAAAATTAACTAGATTTTATAGAACACTTCAAAGGAAGTTCCTCAAGAATCTATGCCTTATTTATAGGTAATGAGAAATTGATGGGATAACAGCCCACTAATAAGAAAGGCATACTTAGGTGTTGCAGGTGATGCAGATCTTCTGGACATGGCAGCAGGAGAATCAGACCTTCTCAGAGGAGATCCCATACCAGATGACGAACCAGGTGTTGCAGGTCGCTTCTCCTTCTTGATCTTCTCAGTCTAGAAGCACAGCTCATTTTAATTTCCATAATTAGGATCAATAATTTAAAAATGCATTTGATTGTTTTATTAGCAAGATGGCATATAGAGATTTGTGCGGCACACTTGTAAAAGCTTTTTAAACAGCAACTCTCAACTGAAGTATTATTAATAGTTTTTTTATTTTACACAGACATAGCACACACCCATCCCTGTCTTGCATGGGCAGAGCATGCAAATTTCAGATCAGTAATACACATCAGAGCCTCTGCAAGAGTTCTTGGGAGGGGTGGTAGCACTGGGTGGAATCTTCAAAATCATCCATATCCCCCTGCTCATACATGATCAGCAGTGCAAACAGGCATCTCACAGAAATGTTGCTGCATGTAACACTGAATCACACCTAAGACTGACATCTTTACTCCCAGCTTTGGTTCTCTCACTTGCAGCTAATTTAGATGGCATGAATCCCCATATCACTAAGTATTACAAGATACAGAACCTTATGTGAATATTAAAGCCAAAACACAGAATTTTTTTAAAGCATGCCTTAAATTGTGTAGACTCAGTAAAGGTGAGTGACTTGCCTTTTCTTTTCTGGAAACTACAGTGGATCAATAATGAATCTTTTAAGCAAACAGAATTAAGAATGTCCACATTTGCAAATGGTGTAAAACAGAGGCATTACCAATACACTTGGTAAGTTTCTGAAATATACGAAGCTTGCCCATTAACCAGCAAGACTGGATAGTCATACTCAGGAAATTGTGTCATTCCCAGAAGTTACAAGCAAGTCCAAAAATGACACTTCAGTGCCTCAGTTCTCTGAAAATATGGGTGTTGGTTTCCAATACCAGCACTCAACACTGATTCCAGGAGGAAGATATTTAAAATACTCCTTAATAGGAGCACAAAGGCAACAGGTATTGGCAGGGCTTACTTTTCTACTGCTGTTTGTTATAGCAGGGGGAGCACTTCATTTGTATTCATGCAAAGGGAAAGATAAGAAGCTGCATCAGCTTACCCAGCAGTGAAATCAAAACCATTACAAACTCACCTGAGTACCTCCTGCTGCAGTTGCCCCTTTCACAGCACTGGCAGTGGAGGGTGAAGTTGCCTTCTTCCTGTCGGTGCTTCGGGTGGGGGAAGGCTTGTAGGGAGATTTAAGAGGACTAGCTGGTGCTACACGAGGACAGATATGGAATACTAAAGAGTTATAGTACAATAGCAAGAGCAAAAGGGAGCACAGATAGAGAAAGTACAGGAGGGGAGAAAACACCATACTTTTATGTTATAATGTTCAAAAGTAGTTTTAAAGTGGCTTTTAGTTTTTTTAAATGTTACATATAACGCATTCAACATGATCCCATGTTTATTAAAAATGTCTCAACTGAAACATTTTATAGGAAAAAATTATCTCTAAAATTTAATATTCTTTTACTCATATACCTTTTGCATCACCTGACTAATACTGTGACTCTTTATTCTTCTAAAAAGTCGAGTTTTCTTTGCATACGATATAAAGAGTAAGCAGATAATGCTAGTTGGGTGACTTTTGAATGCAAACTACAAAACAGGAAAGGTGACAGTAGCATAGGGAGTTTTGTCTTTTTTAAAGCCTAAACATGCAAAGGCTCCTAAATATGTTAATTACTTTCCCAAATAATATTTAGTAAAAAAACTAACAAACACCCCCCCCCCCCAAACCTAAACTAAATGCTGCTGTAGGTATTTCAGTTATTGTTATTTGAGGGAGACATCAATTTGAGTGTGACACATGCTTACACATTACAGCTTACAAGGCAACTTTTTTTTTATTTGCAATATGAACAGGATTGTTTTAAATGGGATATTTTACTCCTGATTTTGTTCATATTGCCTTCTAAGACGAAACTTTCACATACATATAAAACAATGAACAGAGTACGTTTTATCAGTAAGACAGACACTAATTGCAATCAAGTGATAGAGTGTTCCCAATTTTAGTCAACTAAAGTCAGGAGGGATGCACTAATGTAAAGAAAGTCACATACCCAAATTTTTTACAGGAGGCAGCCCTAATAAAATTTATATGTAGACTTTTTGAATGCTTTGAAGTTTAGCTGAACCTTTGTATTCTTTGACCCACTTTCCAGCCAATTGGCATAAGGTCACTGTATATTAATAAAAACGTTCAGAAACTTAAAAGCTCCCTAAGAGAAATATTTTTACTTCAATTGTTAAAAGAACTAATTATGTATCCAGTAACAACTGTTTGCCTGACTATCTTGACTTCAAGTGCATTAATAATCTGTTGCTGCAGAGTCTGAAACTGAGGCTCCTCATTTCTAAGCTTACAGAAAATGCAGTAGCAGAGCAGTTTTGACCTGAGCATAATGACAGGAGGCACAGTATGAGCTCTTGGAAAGGAAGATCCCTTTTCCCTGTTCACAAAGCTACTTCTATGGCAAGACATACATGACAAATGGGAGATCTCCCTCAACTATTTTGCTGGCAATTACTGACAAAATGTCAATAGCCTCTAAGATTGTTGTTTGCAATCTGTGCTACAGCCTGATTGCCTTGTGGGAAATGACAAGAGGATGCTTGTTCAAAAAGTTGTTCCTAAATTCAGCTGCCATGTTTCAGCTCAATGAAAAAGCAGTTTACAGAACAAATTGTACCCTTGTCAGACATGCCAGTGTGTTACTTTAAAGACCCTGTGATGGAGAGAGATAAACCTGAGAGTTTACAAACAAAGTGAATGAGGAAGGACAAAAGTCATCCTTATTGATTTCTTTGACATAAAAGACAAGACAGAAAAGGTCATCCACAGGTGGCCTCAGCAATTCAGCTCAAAATCTTAAGCAGAATGTACTGATCTAATTTTGAGTTGTGTTTTGCTCACTCTTGGCAGTAGTTGGTCCCTGAGCAGTAAGCAAACTGGGAACTTTCTCAATACTATATGAAAACATTTCTGCTTCCAGTAGAGGCTGTTTTTAATGTAGAAACAAGGGAAGCAATTTTAGAGGCTTTCAATATCGGTATCAATATCGATGTCCCTATGTAGTAAACAGAGAAGCAACACACACGGGAAAGTAGGTTTACTTAGCAATTCATTTTTAAATAGCTTTGCATGAAATGCAC
This sequence comes from Sitta carolinensis, assembly GCA_032173965.1. Lineage (NCBI taxonomy): Eukaryota > Metazoa > Chordata > Aves > Passeriformes > Sittidae > Sitta > Sitta carolinensis. The sequence goes on from CM063283.1 coordinate 101,006,830, forward strand.
AGATGCAGAACTTAAGCCTATTTTAACCAAGATGTGTGAAAACACTCATCATAAAGATGATCGGTCTTTTATCATCTAAATAGTTTAATCCTGGAGAAGTGTTTCCTTTTGCAGACAGGCATATGGGTGCATGCTTTGGTGCGCTTTTTTTGTTTGTTTGTTCTATAAAAGTAAAAAGGGCCGCTAAACTTTTTTTTTTTTGGTCTTGTTTCAGCCAATGCTATGACCGGGTTGGGCTTTATAAGCAGAAACTACTCAAAGTCAGGCACTTGCCTAAGTATTAGCAGGACTGGAAACGTTATTTTTGTAGATGTTTGCAAAATAATGGTTTTATTAGTCTACCCTTTACACATAGGAATGGTAACTATCATCCCATAAAGATCAATAATTTCTGGAACTGACACCTTCCTATCAATATTCTGTTTTTTCATATGTGTATGTACACCTACATATATAGGAGTCACATACACACAGTCATGCAGTTAAAGGCAAGAAGATATCTAACAGATAGAACTGGAACCCTGGTAAAAATAATTAAAGCTCAATGGTGCACTGGGATTTTTTTGTTCTACATACTATTCAGGTATGACAGGGCCAACGTTAATAAATCAATCAAAGCCTCTGAGAGTTGTCATATCCTTGTCTAAAAACCTGTTTCTTAAATGAATATATATACATATTTTTTTACAGTCTACAATTTTGATGATTTTTTTTCTAAAACAGATATTCAGAATAGCACAGACAAGATACCACGCTTTTCAAAGATTTTAAATACACTGCTATCTGGAACAACTTCGTTCCTCATAGATTTTGTACTATCCTGTAAATGATAATTTCTTTCATAGTACTCCATTTCTTCCAGCAGCTACATAAATGCAGCTAAAAACACACCTCAATGGTTTCAAACTGAGGAAGTCACATTTTTACCTGGAGTATTGTACTGCTCAGAAAGCATTAATGTACTTCTGCTTCTGGCTAAAGATGACTGTGTGGGAGTCAGCAGTCGAGAAACAATAAAGTTTTCCATTGGACTAAGATGCATGCGGTGAGCTAAACGATGAGAGCAAATAAAATAAAATTTAAAATGCAAAGAAATAAACCAGTGTTACATTAAAATAACTGAAACAAAATGATGAAATGATGAAATGAAATGACAAAAAAACCTGAACTTTTTGAGATTTAAAATACTTCAAGATAATTTTCATTCCCCTGAAAAAAATTCTTATTTCTCCATTGTTTTAAGTTTCCCACTTATCATTACACACAGTAAGGTTAAGATCATGTTCTATTTTACTCAGAGCAATGCTCCATTCTGCAAAAATGTTGCTTTCATGACTCAGCACGAAAAGGTTTCCAGTAGGGAAGGTAAAACACTTAGTAGTACCGTACAACTGCTCACTAATGTGCCACCTGCACTGGGACCGCATTTGAAATCTGCTATCTCACCATGTTACGTAAGTCTTATTTATACAATATGCCTGCATTACTTCCTACTCCATAAATATAAGTGTCAGCTATATAAGATATTTATAGATGTTCCTCTTACATGTATATATAGCCATCTGTAATAAAAACCTACTGATGAGCTTAAGCAATTCAAAAATTAAAATAAATTTACCTTCTGTTTTACATTCTAGAAACAAGCCTTCATAGTAATTTATTTCGGTAAATATATATATTTTTTCCCATTAGACTTCAAAAAAGGAAATGGGGTAGAAGGGAAAAAAAGCAAACACAAAATAAACTTAAAAAAATCAAAAGAGTTCACAGTGAGATAGACCCTTCAGTATTTTCTGCAGTGTTTAGTAACCACTAATCCTACAAGATAATCATCTTTTGCAGCGTCTCTTGAGGATCAGAGTTTCATATGAAATTAACAGGCTCTACAACTCTGGTCACCAGACTGAAGTCTCTCAGGTGGCTCATCAGACGTACCCCTGCCTATGGAGCATCCCATATCTACTGCCAGGCCACACCTTTGGTTTGCTTGTTTTTCCTTATTTTGCTAGAAGGTCACAAGCAGTACAGTTATAGGAAACTGCTGCAGTCGCAACCTGTACTTAAAACCTTGTTTGCTGGAGTGTCAAAACTTGGAAAAGAATCAGTAAAAAGCCCACAGCATTTGTTGCTGGACTATGATTTCCAGCATGGCAGCACAGCCTTGGGACAGGCTGCAGAACCATGTTATTAACACAGAATCTCTCAGATGTTTCAGATCCTTTGAATAACAGACACAAACCAACCATAAAGCTATATGGACCAGAAGTGCTTTAAGCAGAAGGAGAGTTTATGCTGGCAGGAGACCAGCGTGTTCACTTGCCTCTGTCGGGGGAATGCGTTATGGCCGCTGTGGAGGACGAGAGGCGTTTACTGATTGGCGACTCCATTTGCTTTGGCAGATTCATTGTAGAAGCTGAAAGTTTGTCACATGCTGCAGAGAAACGCATTGAAGATATTTGTATTCACACCACAGTGTTCATAAACTCCAAAAATTAACCTTGCATTTGTACTCGTGGCCCTTGCACTGATCATAGCACTGAACTGCCATAAGATGAGCTCTTTCTGAGCGCTGAGGACCAGCACCCTATGACACATGCTTTGGCATGCAACTTTTCTGCTTGTGAATTTAACATTCCAGTTTCACAACAGCCTATTTTTATATACTGGCACTGATAAATAATTATATATCAGGTGTGAACAAGCAAAGCTATTCTGATACAAGACACTCAATACCATCACAAATATAAAGTTTCCCAAAGAAAACAAACCACACACATGAACACTCTGAACTCATCTTCATTCCCCCTCCCCTCTACCTTCAGTCTGGAAGAGCTGAAGTTCACATCAGACATTACTCTAATAAGAAAATGAAATCACCAACATTTGTGAATATGTATTAGACCTCACTTTTAATGACTGAGCTGGCATCAGCCATTTGGCTTTATCTCTCTGTGCTTGAGAAGAATTAAAGAAAATAGCTCAGTTTTTTGATACATTTTTCTTCTGAAATACCATTTCACAAAGTCTGTTTGAGCACAATATCCATTTCCTACCTTGACATTCAGTCAACTGAATAAAAGAGAAATGTTTCTCAGGTATTACTACAGACTACTAGTAGTACACAATGATCACTATCTGATACTCAGAAGCTAAAAGCACGTATGCTTTGTCCCCTACATTTGAATTTTTTTCTTTCAAAACAAAAAATATTTTTAGCTAGAGACATGTATGTGGCCCTAACTCTGCATCTTCTAAGTTACTGCATTCCCTATTATGTCCATCAAATCATTGCCTTAGTGGGGCTTCCAAGATTTGCCTCCATTGCCACAGTAAACAATGCAATTCCCTACATTTGCTTATTTTAAAAAGCACATATAATGCTGGTATGCTGCAAAACATCAGTTGCACAGGCAATACCTTTGTACATGAACAACAGTCAGTAAAAAACTGAATCTGTTTGCACAGAAATAATAGTTCTGTGAGATCATAGGCAGAACAACGTTTACTGTGAATTCTGCAGGATTAATAGCCAAGCTCCTCTCCTCCTCTGAGGGAGAGAAGGAACCTACTTCTCAAAAGCACAGGCTGTGTTTTCTTTTCAAAATGCCAAGTACATTTGCAATCAAGATGAGAAATCCTATATGCAATTAATTTGTAATTTTTGAGGACTCATCTATTTCAGAGTCCTTTTATGGGAATAATAATTTAAAAACCTCCAACAAAGCACAAATAAAACCCCGCAGAAAAGAAGATAACTGAACAATATAAAAAATGATTGCTTAAAAAAAGTCAACATTTAAGTTTGTTACAAATACCAGCTTGGCCAAAATTCATTTCAGGAGGCTGAAAACATAACATGGCTGTTTATACCAAATGTATTTTTTCTTTAAAAATTGCAGAGGCCCTTGAGATAGAAAAAGAGGGTTGTTTTGATGAAATATGGTCTTCATAACATATTTTCTTACTGTGCAACTGAAATCTTTCTCAACAGCACCTGCGCACATCCATTAGAACTGTCCAATATATGTGTAACTATACACACACACACAGAGCACCGCAGAATTAACGAAGATGAGAATCTGAGCAGTAGAAGTCTACAGTTATTGAGAAAACTATGAAATGCCTCTACTGTGCTGGAATGTGAGGCATGCACTGCTCCACCATGGCAAAATTAAAAGGAAATTAAAAGACACTGGTCTACATCACTAAGGGTAATGCCGTAGAGTACCAGACTGAAATGATAAGAAAACAGTGGTTAGGAGGAACAAGATCAGTGGATGGATTACAGTGATTAGAACAGTTATAAACAAGACACGATGGTACTGTGATTCTCTGAAATACCATTGAAGGAATCAGCAGGAGCAGTAGAGGTCACAGGGTCTGGAGGAAGGGTGTTGGCAGCTAAACCTAGAACAGGGGGTGGGGTATTTTCTGATTCACCTACACAGCAGAGAAATCAGAGCAAAAAGAGGTGAAAGAAATTACTGAATAAGTTCGGGGATCTGGAATTAAGCATAAACTGCATCACAAAGAAAAATGGTTTCTTTCTTAAAGTGATTTATTTCATTATTGTATATATTTAATTTCCTGGCATTTTTAATGACATATCACAAAAACTGTGATATGAAACATTTTGTCTTTTTAAAGTTAAGCTTACTTACATACGGTTTAAAAGAGAGTAATTGTTATATTTCATCAACACCCAAACACGGATGCTTTTCCCTATAACATCAGTTTTTTCAAACATGACAAATTCAAATAAATTGTATGATTTAAAAGAGAAAACATGCATCTTTCTGAAATATAAAAGCAGCACATGACTGATTATGTAATAAAAAGAATTTCCTCTGAAGCCAAAGCAAAAATAGCAGTAACAGAATGTACGTGGGGAAAAATCCCAAACTCTTCTAAACTGCACATGCTGCATAGTCATCTAGAAATTCCCATCAGGTTTTTAGAAGTACCAAACAAAAACAGATCCATCTTTTCCAAGCCTTAGACAGGACTGAGTCCTTTGGTGATTATTAAATTTGTTAACTGTATGCGTGGGAAGACAATGTGGAAGAAGCTACTAAGGGAGGCAGTGCATCAATTTTAATTTTAGCATTTAGCATCCTCCAACAGATTCTGGTTACTCTATTAAAATGATCTGCATTCCTAAAGTTAGGAGGAACCTGTCACCACAGAAGGTATAAGGGAGAGGAAACTCGGCAAGCAATTACAAAGCACTTATTCACGCCCTAAGGCAGTAGCCCCTACAGTACCACCCTAACTATAAACCCGTCATACTTACTATCTCCACAATCTCATGCATTTTTCACTTCCAGATCTGCAATGCAGGCAGCCTGTTTCACTTACCATCTCTGCCTCCTGAGCCTGCAGCCAGTGCTCCTCCCCACGACCATCGCTTCTGCTTCTGCTCCAGCTGCTGGCTGCGTTCGAGGGACCGGCGCATCATGGCTTCTAAACGTTCCTGGTAATTTGGGTGCAAACCCAGACACAAATCTCAATCAGTTCTCGGGCGGGGGGGCTTCCTTCCCCCGCCTTCCAAAACCATGCTAAAAATACACAGTCCCCCTGTTGCTCCACACAAGATGATTACAGGACCTTGCTCACAAAAAGAGAAAAAGAACTGAATGAAGGTTTCAGCATGCTACCTACCTCCAGATATGTGTGTCCTTTGTCTGCAAGCCACTGAGGTCACTACAGAGGCCTAAGTAAATAACACAGGTTGCATCACTGCCTAGCATCTGCTCCTGCTGGTGAGGCTGCTGCTGTGCTCTGGACTTAATTTGTATAAGAATAATGCTCGACAAGCATTAACTCCTTCTTGTCTATGCAGACATCAGGATTCTTTCCCATCCCTTTCTGAGCACAGTTAAATTGCTGCAATGCCAGTGGCTCCACCTAGTCACTCAGATATATGATCACTTCAAACCCAAAGTAGGTTACTTTGCAGGATGCCGTACTTATTTATTTAGTTTTACAAAAACTCCCTCCTTTCTTCTATTATGTTCCTTAAGTCTAGGTGCTTAAGATCTGATTTTTTTTTCTTCTCCGTTTATTTATTTTAGTGCATGCCTACATCATACTGCTCCAAGAGTTACTTTTTTTCCCCACTACCCTATGCTCTTCTCCATGAGTTAGGATTTTTGCAGGGGGGAAAACCAGAATTAACTTTTTCTCTCCCCAAATCTTGCTCTACCTTTTACTTACAGCTAAGCATGGTCACTTTATTCCCTCTCCATCACCTCTTGACTCTCAAAGAACTCCACTGTTTCATTCCCACCTCTCCCTCTGCTAGTTTCTCAGTGATTTATTGTTGTGGCAATGATCCCTGCACCTTTTCTTTTCCTTCTTTCAAGCAGATAAAATGTGGTTCTTCCCCACCCACAATTTCATCATCTAACAGCCTCTTCCTTTCCTCCTCCCAGTACCTTATTCGCATCTGGCAACCTCCTCACCCTCACATTTCAGCAGCCCAACCCCTACTGTGAAAGATAAGCCTACTCTTGCTGCCTCCAGTTCCTGCCCCAGTGAGTTTTAGCCCTTTGATACTATTAGTATTTTTGGTGCTATTCCTTACTATCTGCTATGTCCTTTTGGTCTAGTATAAAACTACTCTTATCCACTTCAAACTGGATCCTGCAGGCTTCTGTGATTACATCCTACCCATTTTGATTTTTATCAATCCCCTGCTCTATCTCCAATATCTTTTGGTAGCTCAGATAAACTGTGTGGAAAATCCTTCTTACATCCCTTGGCCAGATTACTTTCTCTCACTGATTAATGCCTTTGGTCTGGCTTTCCTGAGCTATTTTACCAAAGAATTTCAGTCTTTGTTCAAGTGTGTCTCCTTCAGGTTCAACACTGGTGGTGAGCCAATTGTCTCTAAAGGAGCTCCTTCAGCACATCAGACCCTAACATCAGGCACCTCCAGTAATCTCCATACTTTTATACATGTACCTGTAAACTTTGTCTTTACCTTCCTGGGCTTCTGACTCTGGTCATTGACTTTCTACATTGGCAGATGTCCCCTCATCATCTTCTGGTTATCTACAATATACTTTTGTCTCTTCCACATATTTGAAGAATCTCTTCTATTACCATGACTTGCAGTAATTTATTTCTGAGCTCATTTTTTCCATCTCATCAAACCCTGCTACCAGTTATCCATCAGTATCAACAGCAAGCCACTACCCTTTAATCTTTGAGCTCTCTTCTAATTTTATTACAAATCACTTATGCTATTATACATTCTATTACCCTCTACACAAAGAGTGAAAAAAGGAAATTCTTGCATCCTCTATCATTCCCAGCTCTCCTGTCCCTGTTACCTTTTGGCCAGGTGATCCACCCTGCTGTCTCCAGGCAGATGATCTTTCAGTCGTGTTGTGAACTCACGGTCTATCAGGTAACATCATTCAAAGACCACTGAGAGCAGGCAGCTGCTTCCCTGCTCTCCCTCCCCCCTTTCATCCCCCTCTCTGTCTACTCAGTGCCATCAGTGTCCAGGCCGGCATGAAAATGAGAGCTCTGCCTCTTCTCCCTACAGAGCGAATGAACGAAGCACCACACGGCTCAAGCACATCGTCTTCTGCAGGAGCACAGAAACTCCCCCCCAACTCTGAATAACCCATTTGCTTCTTGCACACACCTTGCCTGTGAAAAGGAAACAATCTTCCACTCTCTGGAAGCTGAAGTCAGTCCTCTCTGCTTTAATTTGCTACAGTCTTTCTTTCTTCTCTTACTACTTGATGATACAAGTTTCAAATTTAAATACTGTGAACGCAGGCTTTGCATTACAAGTTCCTGCTTTTTTACTTCTAACTTGATTCTGTTTGAGACCCTTTTCTTAGTCTTCCCAAGCCTCACATATTTATTCACCAGTTCTTCTCTGCAGTGTGCTTCTTTTCACCACTTTATTCTACTATGCAGAAGTAGAATCCACACTCTACCAAGGAAAATGACCCTCCCATTTCTTTCTCATTTAAGCATACTCTTACACAGAACCTTTCTCTATTTTTTCCCCATTTCTAATGAATATTGTTATTCATTAATCAAAAAAAGATAAGATTAAAGCAGTCATGTTTCAATTATTTCTGTTTGCTGTCTTGTTTGGGTTTTTTTAATGATGCTTGGAATAAGCAATATTCTGTAGTTTGAAAACCACAGAATACACTTATACCACCTGCTATCAAAGTATTGTTTCAAGAATAAAATGCATGCTGAAATAGATTAAAGAAATTAAATGACATTTCATACACATTTGAAAGCCCATGCTACCTACAATCTGAGGTTGAAATCTTCAGTTACATTATTTGGAGAGGATCATTCACTTTCATTTGCAAAGAGCCTTTCATTAGAGCCTTATAGAATACTCACAAAACCTCTGCAGATAGAGGTTAGATAAAGAATAATATGAAGGCTGCTTTTCACAAAGGATAGTTATTAAAAAACATTTTAAGTTGGCACAAATCTAAAAAGCCAAAGAAAATAATAAGACATAAGCAAGCATAACATAAACGACTCATACATTAATAATTTGTTCCATGACGAAAACCAAACCACAAGACAAAGCTTTCCTTCATCAGCAAGCAATGCGGAAAACCCTTCCAGTCTATGTTATAGATGAAGCACTTTCTTGAAAACATATCAGACTATGCATGTGATCTCATTTGGGTCCTCCAACAGCTACAGATAGAGGAAATAATGTCTGCTCTCAAGATAAAGTGAGTTATTGCACAAAAAAACCCTATAATGCACAAACACAGCATATAGGCAAAACTAAGAATGAATATAATCATAAGAGAGAGCCATCTACTGCTAGCATCTAAAATATACATTACTTTCCAAAATCCAGTTACTCAAGCAAGTTTTCCTAAGCCTGAGCAATAAAATAAGTACTTCTACTGTCTGAATTAAAACAAAAAAAACCCACCCCTCAAAACTCAAATTACTTGTTTTCTCACAACTAACTTATTTTCTCTGTGTAAAATATAAGACAGATGTGACAAGGAAAAAATAATGTTTCAAGTACTATGACTTAAAATAATTTGTGTAAATAATTCTAAACCAATCTCCTTTTATTTGCAAGACAAACATCTGAAAGAGCCCCAAACCATCTCTTCCTCCTCACTTTATATATAAGCACTGTATGTAAGTAGCTCACTGTCTCCTGACATTATCTTTGGAGTGGAGTATAGTAAGTAATTAAAGCTTCAACATCCTGAGAGCTTTTCACCCTCTTGTGTCTAAGCACGTACTTTTTACAAATGTAGCAAATAGTGCACACGCACCAAAACAATCTCTTCCCAATAACCTGTGTTCAGCTAGACATCTATTACAAGGTATTTCCAAGTCGCATGGAAGTTCAAGACAGGAAAAGGGAAAAAATTATTTTAACTGAAAAAGGACTAGCTTTACTTATGTCCAGTTTCCTGTTAAAAGAAACTTTTAAATCACTTCTGTAGAACAACACACTGCTTTCCTCAAGGCTCAAAGACTGCTTTTACTAAAAGAAGTGGGCAGCTTTAAAAGTAATACAAAGGGAAGGGTAATGATACTGAAGACCAGGAGAGCTGGTAATGATAATAAAGATGTAGTCAACGTAGACAGAATAATTTCTAAACATTATTTATTAATTTCCTTCTAAAGAATCTGACACTTTCACTGTACTCTGTAACAAGCTCCAGCTGCCCCAAAGAACTCTGACAGAATACCTCGATTCCTACCAAGAGAGATTTTCAAAACACCATCTCTTACTTGGCATTGTAGAGGGGGAAAACTAGCAAAATAAATTCAATTTTAAGAAGTCCTTTGCAAGCAAAACAATCAACCAGAGGATGCTCTGATGTAGGAGCCAAAAAGGCCCCATCTGTTTGCTAAGATCTATTCCTCTTAGACTATTTCAGATGCAACAACAATATTTTGTAGAGAGAGAATTATATAACCTCTTCATATCACAAATCTGCACTACTTTCTACTCTATAAAAAAAACAAGGAAAAATAATTCAGGGAAAATATAAAGGACAACCAGTAAAGCAGAGAGCAAGGAAGAAAATCTCTCTGCTTGTCATTTCAGACACCTGATGAGCAAGTAAAACACTCCAGTACCCAGCCAGTGTAAACTGGTGTTAAAAGGAGAAAACACTGAGAAGATGCTGTAGTACACACTGGCTCACTGGCCAGGGCAACACACCCCCCCACATCCCAGGTGGGGTACATACATGTTCAAAGCTCTTCCAGGAAAGATGGTCTTAAATGGCCAAAATTACTCACAAGCAGTGAGTAACCTGCAATGCCCAGGGAGCTGCAAGTTCGTCGCCATCCTTAGTCAGACCTCCACTGTTAAAATGCACACAGTTTGAGGGGCTCATCACAAGAGCAAGGGACAGGGAAGGTGGGGCTAAACTGGCAGATCCTTTAGTAGAATTCAAACAGAATTTGAGAAATGAGGGACAAGAAACTGTGAAGGGAAGCTAGGAGGTTATGATGTCTCCTATTCCCTCTTTGCTCCTTCTCTCACCCTTCCCTGTTCTATAGATTGTTTCCCTGTGCACCCTCTTCTCCTCCAGAAGCTCCTGGACTTTTTCCTCCCACACATCTCATCCATCCCCAAACAAGCAAGCATCCTCCCTGTCCTCCTGCCCACATAGCTCTCCCTCAGACTTCTCAGCCTGGGGGAGGAGAAAGGTGGAAAGTAAAGGAAAAGCATCCAAACCCAGGCCTGCTTTAGCTTCCAAAAAAAGCTTTGGGCACTTTAAGCATAAAGGACCGGCCTGGTGAGCAGAGCTAGGAGTGATACCCACATTATGACCAAACACTTGGAATCACCCTCTACCCTTACAGAAGTCTGCCCTCACATGTGCAGTGTCTTGGGGAGCTGGAACAAGCTTGCTGATGCTTGGGAAAAACATCACGGTGTGCTCAGCCTCTTACACCTGCCCCTGGGGAAGTGCAGGGGGCCACTAGGGGAGATAGGGTCAGTCCCCTCTAAACAGACGCTTTGGGTCTGATCTGTCACAGCCTCTCACATCCAACAACTCTCTTCTCACCTCCTCAGCAAAGACAAGCCATGAATGCAGGGAAAGCTGGCAGACACTTGCTCTTCCTACACCTCTGCCTTTCTGTCCTGCTCAGCTGAAAATTTCGAGGACAGCGGTTTGGATGTTTTTGTACTTGCCCCTTCCCCTTACAACCCTCACAAAGGAAATCAGTTTTGCTTAGCTGAAAAAGGTTATTACAGCAGGAAATGCTGGGGAAGGACCACATGACTTCAATGCTGTTACCACAAGAAAGAGACCCTCCTACCCTTTGTTTCTGCTTTTTCCCTTTTTTCTTAAAAGAATTTGAAACAAACCACATGACAAAATATTTTAAAATTAATTCTCAGCCATTACATAGATGCCACAATGAGTGTGTTACAGCTGAACAACAAATGACAGGATACAATCTTCTCTTCAAGTGAAAAATCAAAACAGAATTCAATGAACATTTGTATGTTATTGTGAAATCATGCAGAAGTGTTTTACCTGTTTTGCAAAGTTATTTTGATGAAAGGAAGGGGCTAAAAAATGGAGATTAAGAACTGTGGATTTCTAAAGCTTTTTTTATCTAGGATTTGAGGAAAAACTTTCTTTTGGCTTTTTTCTTTTTTTTTTAAACCACTGCTCCCTTTTCCAAAAATCATTAATTCTTTATCAGTTGTGGGTAGCAGTGCTAGTATTCTCCATATAATGTCATGCAGAGATATATACACACACCCTGCATTCAGAGAGCTGTACCAGCAATTGGACTCACTAGAGCAAAAAAAGAACCTTAAATTATATCAGCAGGGAGCATAGAAGAGAGGAAGGGCATGAAGATGCTTAAAAATATGTGATTCAGTTTTATGTTAGAATTTGAAAACAGCCTAGATTCTTCACTGCTTTATGTACAAATTTCTGAGTTTCTGTCACCGATTAAAAATGGAAGAGCAAATTTTCACAAATATTATTTCTGTTTCATGGACAGTAAACAGAACAGTAAGAAAAATCTTTCCTTTTTTGGAAACACTCATCTTTAAAGATTTCCTTCCAGAAAGCTGGTGCTTTATATTTGACAATCAGAGTCCCAGATATGTTAGCAATAGTAGATGACTATTCCAGGAGATCAGACAAAAATTTTTAAAAGAATGTTTTGGAAAGTGTTTTTGATGTACAGTGCTAGACTACTTGCAGCTGCAGTGATGTGGTTTGCCATTCCTGCAGTAATTGCTCACATGTCTCCAGTCCTGTCCCCACCCCCAATCATTTAATGCATGTCAATATTCAGCCATGTTCAACGCTGCCATACATCTCCCAGTGGACCTCACCTCCTCCTCTTTAAGCTTTTGTCTCCGCTTTTCTTCAACAGCTGCTCTCTTCTGCTCCTCCCTCTGCCTCTGTTCCTCCAGTCTTCTCCATCGCTCCTCCATTTGCTTCTCATACTGAAGTTTTGCTCTTCTCTCCTTCTCCAGTATCTGCTGCTCCCTAGCAGCTTGCGCAGAGAAAAAGATGCATTTCAGGTCATGCAAATTTTCTTCTATTTTAAAATTATTTGGTAACATGAAACAATAGTGTAAAACAACAAATACAAGTACACAGGGTTTTAGTCCACTAATATTAAAAATATAGTGTGCAGAAGTGCTGAAATGATTAGTAAATCTAAGTGATTTGCTCAATAAATAAATAGGGAAGCCCTTGTACACAAGGTGCCAGTTTGTACCCCTTACCCATATAAAAACAGTGTACAGAATAGTTTAGTTTTTTTTTTTTTTTTTTTTTTTTTAATGTTTCAAGTCCCTCTGAAGGTTAAAGCCAAATTATTTTTCCACATATACTGTTCCTAGTAAGCTTTGAAGAAAATCAGCTGTATATGTTGAGGCAGAAGCCCTTAGGGCTTCTTTAAAACTGCACTTCTTGTTACAGAGCTGCCTTGAAAAGAGGCACATGTAAACAACATACGCTAGTTTTCTATGAAGTTTTGAAAACACATCTTTCAGCTCATGATTTGGTGCTAAATCTTTACCCACTTCTGCCTCTTCACACACAAAAAAATTACTTTTATTACTGAGGTTTTTGCCCAGCTGTTTATTCCAACTGGAGCAATAATCTTCATGGGACATTACCCTGATGTTTCAGAAACAGACTGCAACAATACATACTGGACTGTTGTTTTAGGTGTACATAGAAAATCAAGTAGCAGGAGTTAACAAATTGTGGCAAATTGAGAGGAAAAATCCATTTCCCATGCAAGTGTATTCCATAAAAAGGCAGGAAATAGGAGTTCAGTAAGCATGCCTATATACACACAAGCCTGTAGTGTCACATACCAACACACATACAGCCCATATCAAAGAAGGAATATTACCGGGCTAAGAACTTGAAAGTCAGGGAAAGCCAGAATTAACACTGTTTATACAAGAGCTAGTCCTTCCTCCTGCTCACTTACTCAGCCTGTGTGTCTTCAGTTCCCATTTGCTTGTGCACCACATCTTCACCCTTCTAACTCTCTCATATTATCTTCCCATTGTTCTTAGGCTCTTGCCCAGCCACCCCAAATGATCAGCCTTTTCCCCTTGGTTCCTGCCAGGCTCTTTAACCACACCTGTGACTTTCAGTTCCTCTTAGCCCCATTCCATCCTCACTCCTTTGGGCGAAAGCCAGAGTCCTCCCAACACCTAGATCCTTTTCCAACATTCCATTTCTTTCCCTTGAATATAGAATCCTTCTACAATACTACTTCTTCAAATCCAGCCTGCTTTCCAGAACACCTTCTTGTTTATTCTTGTTGGAAATGCAGTTGATGTTGTCTTCCCCTTTTGTCTTATGAAAATCCACTCATCTTCCCCACTCAAGACAGGGCAGTATGAGGAGAGTGTCAGTGATGCAGTGAACCTGGATTGAATGCATGAAGTTCAGACTTGCCAACAGAAAAAGCTACCTCAGAGACAGTGGATAACAAGTGACCAGGCATTAATTGCTCCAACTGCTAGCCACATCAAGTAAAGCAGGTGAAAAAAGCATGCTGGAGTTCATAAAAACCAAATATAAAGTGAGGTGTCCAGAGATTGTGCTAAGATTACCTTCTGAGTAAGTAGGTGAAACCTGGGACTGATTCTGGACAGAGAAGCAAACAATTCTGTCATCGTGGACACATGTACAATTCTTTTTGCTTAATTTAGGGATGCTAAACCACTGATTAATGAGTTTTGGCTTGGGTGAAAAAGTTCATATTGCTACATACTACCTGCTGACTGCTTAAAGATCTGACCCCTGGAGGAACATGCTGCTTCTTTCTCAACTTCTAAAAGAAAATTCTCACAGTCAAACTGTGACCAAAATCCAAAGCTCCCCATTACAGAAATGGTCTTAACTCTAAAGAAATATGTTTCCAGGAGGCATATATGATGTCTGGGAGAAAACTGCAGACACCACCTTCCAAATCTGCTGTGCCAACTGCTCCCAAAATCTCCAGGTTTCAGTTTCCTTCTCATCTCTTCTACTCCAAGTCCTTTCCAATCTAATCATCTTATCACTTTCTTGGGAACCAGAAAAGAAGGGATAATCAGGAGGAAAGAAGAGAGACCCTACACTGAGCATACCTGTAAGAGAAGTAAGTCCCAGATAGACAGAAGTTTGGGCAAGATAAATTACTAAAGAGAAGCAGATTTTCACCAGAACTACCAAAAGGAATCATGATGACCAAGCCCATGGTAATGAAAAATGTCAAGTCACTGGTCTCTACCCCAGAATTTGTAAAGAAATGGTCAAAGGTTTATTTAATGCAAGAAAACCAGCATTTTCCTATGATTCGTATGACATGTGCCCATACTTGTTTAGTTGACATTTCCTCAAAATATATGCTTATCTTAAATTTTACAAAAATCACAATACACTGACAATTCCTTCTCCTAGGTACTGTCAGCTAATCTCTAGTAATGGTGCTAGTGACCTTTTTTGTCATTACAATGAGGAAAAGTGAAGTTAACTGTTTAACACTTTTTTATATACAGAGAGAGATATAGGAAGTCCAAATTTATGTTGAACAGAAAACTTCATTTATGAATGTGTGTGTGTATATATGTATGCACACACATAAATGTATACTTTAGTTGTGTATACACCTGCTCCCCTTAAATATATATTTATACTTGTTACATATATATTTTACAACTCTCTCAATATTTCCTTGGTCATATTAATAGATTAAAAATAACTGATGGTTTTAAACAAAATCTGAAATCATTGCTTATGCTATTCAGAAACTGAATAATGTTTTTTATCACTCTCCTGAAAGATTAACCATTTTCCAACTTACAGAAAAGTACACACTTTAATGCTGTACTTAACAACTCTATTATATATTTCAGTATGGCTAAAACCAAACAGATTAAAATTGAGATTACTTTACCAAATAATCCTACATATTATTCTGAGTATTATTCAAGGCTTATTTGGTATTTTTACAAACCAGGTTCATAACAGCAGTATCTTGAACATAAACCTATATTCGAAGGCACACAAATCAAAGAAGAAAATCAACTTGTAAATATTAAATATTTGACTGGAAATCCAGAAAGATTAATTTTTATAATTTAAGTTAGAAGAAGTGATAAAGACTAGGAACAGACTGAATTACAAGATTTAAAATTCAGATCACAAAACCCACTGTTAGTTAAGCCTATTAAAACATACATATAAATAATACATATACCTCCTGCCAACTTACCAAGGTATTTCTCCCTTTCTTCTCTTCTTTCCTTTGCCAGTCTTTGTCTTTCATCAGTCTTTAGAAATCCATCAATAGCTGAAGACAGAGGGAGGGAAAAAAAAAAAAGCCTTAAAACGCTGTTAGCAAAACTATAAAGAAGGAGCCCAAAGAAATTAAAAGAATCCATCAAAAAAGATCCTAACTACCGCATTTAACAACTCCAATAACAAAAACAATTTTGCTCTTGTATGCGGGTGGGTTAACGAGCTGGGATTTGGGTACCTCTTGAGCACAGTCTCCCACCTACTGCTGAACTCCAAGCACGGTTCCTCAGTGTAAATGCCTGACTCCTCCTCTCAGAGCAAACAAGCATGCTGTTAGTGCTTGCTTCAAAACTTGAAACTTCCTTGGGAAAAACTGTAAGGATGCGATTAACATGCATTTATCTTTGTTAATAAGCTCATTTTAAATTTTTTGGCTAGAAAGAAAAAGGTAGCTCAGAAAAGCAGTAAGCAGCTACGTGGAGTCCCAGCCTTCATATTTATGGCTGACCACAGTTCCCCACCCCAGTTTCCTTGTTCACTCAGCACCAGCTCATTTCAACAACCAGCAATTACTGCTGGATGAGGCTACAGATGCAGCAGTCCTCTTTTCCAGGCAGGAAACACTTCGTTTCCTCCTGGCGTTTCCTCCTATCTAAAAGTAGGATACTTGTTTGGGAGGAGGCTGCCTAAGGATGTTTTGGATCCAGAAACCCCAGCTCTTTGCACGGCAGGAGCATCTGAAAAGCTCAGTTTAAGAAGGCAGGAAGGTAGAGTGTGACAGCCCAGGTGCCTTGGGGTCTCCTGCCTGCATGCCCTGGAACAAGCACCAAAGGGACCTAAGATAGACCTTCTGCAATAGCAGGAGTAATGTCACCAACGAGTGCCTTCACAGACCATCCAGGGGATGGTGTCCTCTTAAAACAGCTGACAGGGCCTCCAGTGCCCTCCCTTCCCTCTCTTCTCAGAATCTCCTGAGGTCTGAGCAGTGCAAACAGGCATGGTGCCTCAAAGCACAGTTAACACTATTTGCAATCATTATCTGGGCTCCCTACTGAGTTACTGAATTCTAATAAAGTCCCCTTCCTTTTGCTCTGAGAGCTGCACTTGTTAATTTTATCAGATAAATATGAATGTAAAAATTACATAGACTGTAACCCCAACTATCTTTCTGAAAAGTCACACTTGCAGGTTCCTTTCCAAAGGCATCTTGTCTGTGGGAGCAAGGATTTTGCATAGGAAGTACCTTTCCATAAAATGTACAGCTCTGTAGGAAGGCTGAAGGCCAGCCTCGGTGGCCCCTGGTGACAAAGGTAGGGTCTCAGCTGTCCCCCATTACAGTAACAGCTTGCTTTCTCACCAAGCAGCACCTTCAAGGACCATCTCTAATCCTCCTCAGCACACACAGACTGTCACTACCTGAAGGCAGCCAGGCCCCTGGAAAAATGTGATTATAGCTCCCAGCTGGTTAATCACAACTAAATTTGTGGGTCAAATACATATTTATTTATTACCAAAGACTCATCCTACTTCCATTCTAGTCCACTTGTTTGCTTACTTGGCTGACATTTATTTTCAGATTTGACAAGGAAAAAAGAGACAAGAGGCAGCAGTTCAGTAAAGAAACTATGGTTTGCAAAAGGTTTGTAATTGCTTTGAAGGGGCCTGCAATAAGTAGCCAAGAAGGTGAATCAGCATAGGTATTTTACAGTTCCAATGGAAAGTTTTTCAGTGGTCTTAAAGTCACACAAACATGAAACCTGCAACTCAGGCTAGAAGTAGCAGAGGGAAATGAAATTCAGATGGATAAAGAGCGCGAAGATGGAAGACTGAGTTTGGGAACAAGGAGTCTGAAGAAAGGGAAAGGAACAAGCAGAAGCACAAGTTAAGGTCTTCTGTGCCAAAGGCTGTAACTCTGATGGAGAGGTGGAACCTAAAATAAGAGAACTTGAATAGGGATAAATGGAGGGATGGAGAGGAACAGCAAGAGAATTCATATCCATGAACTATGTTCACAAAATCCTGCACTGATTCTTATCACTCTTCTGGCTTACAGTAACTATCTCAGAAACTCATCAGCAAAAATGTATCCATCGTGCCTATCAATAAAATCACAGCTAATTCATGTCTACTTTGGTTGCTTCACAAACACAAATGGGAGCCTTGCTCACCACCCCATTGCTATCCAAAGCTGATGCACAATTTTTCAGGTTGGCTTTCTCAAGCATTTGAATATCTCAACCCAATTCAGAACATTCTAAAAGATGATCAAGGCTGTAATGTCACAGATTTAAGAAATGAGAATGTATCCAAATTGAAACAGTCTGTACAATCCTTATTTTGCCTGCTTTTACCTATATATAACATTTTTTTCCTTTAAGGTCCCTTTGCTTATTCATTGAGTGCACAAGAGCTTAACCAAGTTCTAACTTACTACTGCTTTTTGCTTCATTTCTTTCTGAAAATGAAAAGTAAGCAGAGCTATACCTGAAGGCTTTTTAGAGCACTCCACACTTGGCTATGTCACAGGTGAAACTACAAATACATGGAATTACTGTTCATTACATATGCAACACATCAACATAAAAAAACCCAAACAAAAAACACAAAAAAAAAAAACAGTGGAGAAAAACTGCATTCTAATACATACAGGCATCAAACACAAGATGGCAAGAGTAGCATTAAAATAGCACAAGCATCCTCAATGCTGCCATTTCTTAACTCAAGTACTTGACTTTGCAAATCGGCATGCCTGCCAAAAGTCAGAAAGCTGCTAGCCTTCAGAAAGTAAATACAGTTTTGAAGGACAGGGTAACTGATCCTGGGTGATAGCTTGTACCTCGGGATGATTTTCAAAGGCCAAAAACTACCATAACTTATGCATCTTCATATAACATTCATATAACATTATAAATCCAGCGGGCACAGCAGTTACCTGTGGCAAGGAATGTCATCGATGACAGGAATTCCAATTCCGTTTGGCAAAGCAGACTGCAAGCAGCAAGCTGCACAGGTAACTCTATGCCGGGAACAGTGTAAGGGCATCCCTGTCCCGTAACAGGGAGCTGCCAGCAGAGGGCAGGGGAAGGTCTGCATGAACGACAAAAACCCGCGGCGAAATCGCTCTCACTGAGCTGTGACCCCGGGTTAAGTCTGTGTACGCAGCTTTATCCCGAGCCTTCCTCATATTTACAGCTAAGCCTCTGATCCCTCACTTAGAGAGGCACGTAACAGCTAACATGTTTAATAGTCAGGACGTGAATGCAGGCTGGTTGTTCTGCCAACCAGAGTAACGAATACAAGGGGATACTGGCAGAAAATTCCCTAATAAACGTTTATTCCCAGACCTGCGGAGGAATAAGAAAACTGCTCAAATAACAGCATCAAAGATTTTACTCTCAGGAAATGCACACATAGAAATTGTTTCTACTTCTTACCCTATCTCCCAGCCCTCCCCAAAAGTCTCCTTTGCACAGAGTCCCCACTCTCAAAGGCACGCACTTAAGCACTGGGCTAATTCCTTGAGATTGTGCCTCATTTTTTGATTGAGGAGGGCCAGCTGTTCATCTGGGACTTTGTTACAATAACCATTCCTAAAGAAAAAGACCATAACAAAAAAAAACAGTTTGAATGTCAGCAGCAGACCTGCAGCAATAATAATGCATCAGCTAATGCTGCAGGATTTCTTCAATACTTCCATGTTACTTGAAAAGAAATATTCACAGAAGTAAACCCCAACATATTAACCACTGCTTCAACTCTTTTTTACAGGCAAGGCAAACCTATTCAGCCTAATGAAACCATGCCAGAATATATCCACACACACTGCTCTGCTCTACATACTGCTTGTGAAAGCCTCTTGGTGGTTGCTCAAGACAAAGGAAGGCTGTCCTCTCCTGATGAGACACAAAGCAAGCTCTGTCTTTTGAAATCCATATCCTGTTTTTGGTGAGAAAACAAGTACTCAAGCAGGACAATTAAGTTATTGGAAGCTGAGACTACATTTTAAAAGGACCAACAGGCTGCTTGGGCATCTCCTCTCCTGAAATTCACACCTGAGTAACTGTCAGCAGGTAAGGTCTCTATTCATTTTTATTTTTTTCCACTTTGTTATTGAACCCACAGCCCCATCTGTCCTCTCTAATACACCATGGCATTTGGTTTCACAATATATTTGTACATAGCAGATATTGAACCCTTTGTTAGGCATCCTGACAGAAGAAAAGTCAGATGGGCATCTGAGACCAGCTCTACATAAGTGTTCCACACACCAAGACCTTTGGCCATCCTGCATGACCACATTCAACACATTTAGACCTTTGTCCATTCTACCTGACATTGTCCAACGCTTTTACACCTTTGCCACAGTATGTGTCATCTACACTGATACTGCTGAATTAGTGAAATTCCCGTTTTGGATGCAGGTCTGCCAATGGGTTGCCTAGCCTGAGACTTCACTGCACTTAGACCCATTGTTTTGCTGGCAAACTCTGTTGTTTCAAATAACATAATCTTCATCTACAAAATGATGTTTTGCTCCCTAAAACCTGCTTTGTCTCCCGTGGGATTGTTCTTTGAGATAACGATGAACAGATGTTTTCCACCTGTCACTGTTTCCCTCTGGGTATTTCTGAACAAAGAAATGTTCAAGTTTTCAGCTATTAACTATACTTTGAAGGCAAAAGTAGTTACAAACCTGCATGTGACTGTACCTGGGTGGCACTTTCTATGGGCAAAAGGCACTTCTCCTAAATTTTAATTATTATATAGCTGAGACACTTTCAGGTAGAAGCAACATGCAAACACAAGAGCTTTGCAGGTAGGTCCAGTAAGATTTAGTGGACTGTTGTCCTTTTTGATAATAATATTTTTCTACATTTTCATTAATTAAAAAAGCTCTCTAGTCTATTGCATTCAAAAAATTTAATACAAAGAATCAGAATTTCCACAGTTTCAGACACTTATTTTTATTTTTATATTTGCCAGGCTGGATTTCAAATGTAGCCAGAAAAGAAAAAGGAGCATTTTCCATTATGTCTAATTAAAATACCAGGATGGGTATTTGTTGTTATAAAGATGTTAAGTGGATGAAGTCATTAAAGGCAAACAGTTGCCAAACACAGAGACATTTCAGAATCCCAGGCTAATTGTCTCAGAGGTGGCCTGGCAAATAGAACAGAGAAGCTGTCAGGGACTGCACGCTCTGGTTAAACAACTAGGACACCTGCCTTATGCTCCTGCTTCCACCCTGGATTTTCAAATTGTCCATTTGAATCAAGAACTTCACCTGTAAAACATACTTACACAAAGACTGCAGTAGTAAAATATATCCTACTGGTATGTTTATTTAAGTTTGAAATTATACATAGAGTATATATAGGTCATTTTATGATTACACGTATTAATAGAAATAATTATTGCATGGGGAGGAAAAAATTGCTAATATAAATGGTAGATCTTCTCAGTTTTGCATAAACCCACAGACACCTAATCAGCTCCATGGGATTGTGTACAAACATGTGTGCAGCCCTAATAGTGCCCCAAGGAGAGTCCAGTATCAGGCAGACACAGCAGATGCATCTCAAGAGCACTCAGACAATGGCAATGTACATTAGCAGAACATTTTTACTTCTGAAAACACTAGATAATTAATCTAGTGTTATTATTTATTTAGTTTATTGAACAGGCCCCTGCTAAACAGCCCCCCACACCAAGCAGCATCACCATGTCCACGTTTTCTATGCTGATGTTTTATTCATGTGCTTCCATAACCTCTCAGGCAGAAAGGAGTCCAGAGGCTTAACCAGGGCTTGACAGTGTCTCTCACAGATTTACCAAACATGAACATTTACAGCTGTGTTTTCCAAACACCACTAGAGCCCAGACCCATTTGGACTCTGTAGCTAGGATCTTCCCTTATAGCCTTTCCAGCAACTTCCTAGAAGGATACACTGCATTCTGGAAAGTATTTAAAAAAATAATAATAAAAAAAAAAAAAAAAAAACCAAAAAAACAACAAAACTGTTTCTAATTCACAATATTTTGAAACTTCTAGGGTTTGCCAAGATGACACTAGCAGGAAATTTTATACTAAAACAACAAGCAAACCCGTGAACCCCAATGCTATAAACATTTCCAATATGCATTTTTTCTCCCATGACTGAAATACTTTTCTTCTTTCGTTTGCTACTGCCTATCTCCTCAATCAGCAATAGTCCCAACTTGTATTTACAATTTATGCATTGATAAACTTGCATGGACTAGTTTCACTGACTTCAGCAGAATGACTGGGTGAAAATATGGAAATACCTTGTTATGATCAGGAAGCCCACGCTTACCCCATCCAGGTCTGCAAAAGAGGTTCCATCACTCGTACTATCATATTGAATGGAAAATTCATTTTTTGGTAGGAGAGCAGCTAAAAATACTGTAGACACTGCTTGCTGGGTTCACTTTACTTTGACTTTTGCAAGAAAAAGCCTCAGTGTAAGACAAACCTCAAGTCACAGTTATTTTCCCCAAATTATCTAAGGGAAACCTTTTAGGATCAGACAAATTTGATTCTCCATCGCAGTAAATTCAACCCAAACAGCGTCATTTTATGAACATATACATCAAAATGAAAGAAATTCCATTTATTGGTAACAATTTTTGTTACCAAAACGAACAAGGAAAAAGTTTTGGATCTCTAGTGCATAGATGCAGTCAGCAGCACTGTGTCCAATGTGTGTTCTACACTGATATTTTATTTATGTGCTTCTATACTCTCTCAGGCAGAAAGCAGTCCAGAGGCTTAACCAGTGCTTGACAGTGTCTTTCAGATTTAACACACATGAAAACTCAGAGCTCTATTTATGTGTCTAGTGTAGTCCAACACAATTCAATTCTAATTAAAAGTGTTCCTGGACTGACGATACACATCTGTGTGTCAACATCTGCTGTTATCTATTGATTACTAGGTATTAGATAACCAGAGCTTAGCGAAACACTAGCATCTCACTGAGAAATTCAGATATTTTTAGCATGAGCAGACCAGATGGGAACTGGAAGTATCCATTTCTCCTACCTCCAGCTAGCTTGTAATCCCCAAATGTACATTATACCCCACTTCCTGCTCAAATTAATTGGCTTTGCTGGTGTGTGGCACTGAATAGTGATCTTATGCTCTGGTGGCTTTATAAATGTCACCGCTGTGTTGTGCTCTCCAGTGACAGCTGAAGAGCACAAAGACAGCAAAAACCAAGGGAGCACTGAGCTGCTTTCCTGTGTCCAGGTAGGAAGAGCTTTAGTGGAAGCCTTGCACAGCCCCCAGGTGGGCAAGGAGCTGACCTGCAGCTGAGGAGCACCGCAGTTCATGTTCCTGGTGAACACTTCATCAAACCTTTGCAGCAGCGCCCCATGCTGCACAATTAAAACTGAGGGGTGCAGGAGCCAGTACTTGCAAATATTATCTGCTGAAAACAGAGAGCTTCCCAGATGTGAGCACCCAGGTAATCTGGAGCACACTGGGCAGAGCTCCTGTCTTCATGCTCAGGCTCTTTGGCCATGCAACCCCAGGCACATTCCCCTTTGCAGTGGGTGGCTCTCCTGCCTCCAGACAGGTCAGACACCCCCCCCCAGCCCCCAGCATTAAAAGTTTGCTTCACAGAGAAGAGGGAAGTTGGAATGATTTTCCCACTGTGGCAGTTACCTGGAACACATCAAGCTGCCCAGTTCAAGGCACTAAAGTGCACTGCTGAAGGCCATTCTAGTGCTGCCAGAGCTCCTTCTGACAGCACCAGTCCATAGCAGCTGCAAATCTCTAATTTCAGCAGACTCAGGGGTCACAGGACAGCATTTTGGAGGAAGTCCCAGCAGTCCATGTACATCCTGCCTTCCACTGTGGTCTTTTTGTATTTCTGCAGTAAAGTAACTGCCTGAAGATGGAGCAGCCAATAAAGATTTTTTCAAAAATCCTATAATCAAACTGTTAATTAACCTTTATGCCTAGATACCTAAACAAAAGTGTGACAAAAAGTTACAGCTTGCTTCTAAACCAACTTCAGCCAGAAAGTTTTCTTTCGGAGTCTGAAGTGAAAATGACAAGGATTTATCAATATGCTCTCAGAAACTGTCCTTTAAAACTTTTTAAGACTAACCACAGAAGAAATGACAAAACAAAACAACAAAAAAAAATTTACAAATAAAAAGCTCACAGCTGGATGACAGGTTTGGTGAACAAACGTCTCAGAGGTGGCAATTTGTACAGCACTGCACAGACCTTAAACATTCCACTGCACTTGTATGCACAGGGATGGTTCTGCTTTTACTAGCTCTGTTTTCATTTCAAGTCTAATTTAATAGAAACTGCAAAAGAAACACCAGTGCTTCAGGATTTGCTCCGTGTTGCAGCAAAGATACCATTAGAGAACCAAGAAAACACACTTGGCTCCTAACAATGCTCACAGAGGCATGAGGTGTTGCCAGCATATCCTTTATTACCACAGCAGGTCTAAACGTTTTTTCCCTAGATAGCAAAATTAAGTTTAAACATTACCTTCATTTACCACTATACTCTGTCCTCCATGAGTGAAGATTTGGAGAAAGCTTCAAGATGTTTCTGTTCTGTTCTTTGTGGTGAGCAAAGCATTTAACAAAAGAAGAATCCATTTGCAATTTTCCATATATATATATATAAAGTGTTGATGACTTACTAACAGGACATGCACTTATCAAGGACTAACCTACTAAATAACCTCCACTTTGCTCTACCTACACCTTGGACATTCCTGAAACAGTGTATTATTCCAAATAAAAGCAGCTACCAGCATCAGATGTAGAAAACACATTTTCCCTGTGATTTGGAAAAAGCTTCCGAAATAAAAAGAAGCAAAACTGATTAATCCACAGCACACATGATCAAGTGAACTGCATCCTCTGTGGACTTGGCTATGTTCAGGAGCAACAGTTAAAATGTTGCTTTTGCTGTGCTTCACACTGATTGTATTTCCCAGTCATTTATTTCAGGAAAGAACACCCATTAACAATCAAAATCAAAACAATTTATTCTAGGAACGTGCACAATAAATCCTCATAGGGAAGAACAGTTTTAACAACTAAATGTTTGCTTTAAAGTTTTATTTTTTTGCATTTTAGTAGATGAACTACACCAACACACTTCATGTTTATAATGTTATGGATGGATTTACAGTTTTAACTATATTTATGGTCAATGTTTGTTGTGTTGCACTAACTAGTTTTGTTAAACTGCACTGGGTGTTTTTGTTATATATATATATATATATATATATCCACACAAAATGATGTATCTTTCCCATGAACCCCTGTGCTCCTTTTACCTGACACCACCCCTCCCACCTCCCCTGGAGTCTGCCCGTATTGGTCAGCCGACCCTTCCTTCCCCCTCTCCTTTCCCAAAGGGCCACGTGCCCAGGTTCTCTTTCCCTATCAGGATCCTATGGAGTAAGTTCTGTATTAAAGCAGCAGGACCGTGCCTGAACAGGAGGAGTGCCTTTTGGTCTTTTTGTCCTGGCCTCAGTTTCCCCTCTGAGAGTCTGGTGCTAGCCCGGCAGGGACCTTAGAGGTGTGAGAATTGTGGCAAATGTTAATTCATCAAAGTGTATCCCACACAGCTCCTGGTTTTGCATCCCCCAGTCTTGGCCCCTGTGTATAATTCTTAATAAAGCACATAATTTAGTGGTGGGATCCAAATACCCTCTAAATCCAGAACATTAGCTTTTCTCTCTGGCATTTATGCAGTCAGCCTCATCTGAGAATCTAATCATTCGAGGTCTTCCATCAAGAACTAACACGTCCTGTTGGGACTTCTTACTTTTCTACTTGTGCTTTAGCTGTGAGTTTCTGACACTCAAGGAATTCCAAGCAGGAAGCTTTCAGTGCATGCAAGTCCACCTGCAGGACACTGCTGAGACCTGACCATGTACTGGCAACCTCTCTGCCCCAGAGAACAAAAATATTACATTTACATACATCCTTTGTACATAATATATGCATCTCTGCACGATCATTTATTATGACTGTTCTTGGTCCAACAATTTAATACTGGCCACTGTGCATAGAAATTGTTAATTGCCTCTGTTAGAAACCAATCAAGTCTCCTGAAGGGCAAGGCTCCAAAAGCTAGAGCCTCATTCAACTCCTAACCTTGAACTATATTAAAGGGTCTGAATTACCTGGAGCTTCTAGAAGTCTAGGAAATATCCCAAAGTGGAGACTGCCTTAACACTGTCCCAGGCAACCTCATTTATGCATGGGGCTGGTGCAGCCTGTTGAAGGAGTCCAGGTCAGTGAGGAAACAGTGAGAACTGAGACACGGGTTCCCCCCTAGCCTAAATCCTGCTCCTTTCTGACAATGTTTGCATTTCATGGAAACAGAAGACCTTGGACCTATTAGGTTAGTACTTGGAAGTACTTATTTTTCAAGGGCAAGAGACAGCACGGAGATAAATGGATACACAAATAAGGCTGAACATTTCTGCATCCCTTGAAAGAGTTATGTGAACTGATGTTCTTAAAGTGGAATTTATTTGGAGATTCAATACCTTAACAAATGTAAAAAACATTAAGTTTGCCTTTTTACCTCTGCAAAAGATAAAACTTTGTTTAATCTCTAATTTCTCAGAGGATTATTCACTGAGTTCCAGCCATAAATTTCATTAGTTGTTTATGCAAACTCGGAACACAAATCACATTATTCATGGAGCTTTTAACCTACAGAATAATAAAGATAATTTACTAAACTCAAACTCTCCACATAAGAGAGATGAATGGATTATGCATCCACTGATTTTTCAAGTCTCAAAAGGAAGAAGGTTAAAGGTTTTTCCGGGTAAGAATTTGGAGCATTTACAAAGATTTACCAAAAAAAAAAAAAAAATCTATAAAATTAAAGGATAAATCAGAATATAAAGTGACTAAACTGTATGCAAAGTGCTTAATTGATATGCTAAAATGAAAACATACACTGAATGCAGGCCTGACAGGACACTTAGGCCAACACAAAGAGGCCAATTAAAACAGAGTGGGTCACTAAGCTTTGCAGTAAGGAGCACTTAGCACAGAGATCAGATCATGTATCCAGTATTTTCTGACAAAGTTCATCTAAACTTTCACATTCATGTGTGGCAACACTACACAGGACGAAGGGAAACTCCAGTTTGCGCTGGTGTCTCCCACCTTCCTTTGTGACCTTCGTGGGCCGCAGAGGAACAAGTCGAGAGACAGAGTTAATATTCCAGTCAACATCTTGCAGCTTCCCCTGCTGTGCCAAGTCTGCCTCTGCCCTGGCTCAGGGACAGTCCTGTGCAGGAGCAGGCACTGCAGGACCAGGGGATCACTGGGGAGCCTCCCCTAGCATTCCCCTGGCACGAGCAGTTTAGAGCCTTAGTCACAAACAGGCCCTTGCACACACACACGACTCTACAAGCACAGTGTTTTCTTTTCACTGTTACCTGAAGTCATTTCAAAGACCAGAGACGTTGGCCCAGCACATCATTTTTTAAGAAAATACAGGTCTTATAGAACAAAATTTCTTGGAATACTTCTGTTGCTCCTTCAGTCATCTGGAGAAGACTGACTTGATTCAGGACAAAGTCCAAAGCTGATATGTAAGTGCTAGAGTCAGTAATTCGACATTAGTGTCCAGATGCTTTCTGGGCACAAAACAAGCAGAACATGATTTTAAGTGTTTTAAGAAAAAAAAAGTAGTTTATACTTGTCCAAAATTACAGACTTCTATTAAGAAGCTCATACAGTCTTCCACCCCAGTAAGAAAAGGCATTTCGTTCAAATGCAATTTTTATTCCTTCTGCCTCTGTATAGTCTTATAGACTTGCACGTGATTTTGTAGCACTTTGCAAAGCAAATTTCTGTTCTCAATTATAAATAAGGGCAGAGCTAGAAATCTGACCCACAGATTTTTATTTTTCTGGCAATTTAAATTCTTCAAACAAGTGACTTCACAAAAGCCTCTACAGGACACCGAAAAGTTTAATTTCTTACAGGGCTGTGCCTTGACACCAGATTCTCTACTGAAGTGTTCACAGAGGACAGGTTCATTCAGAAACAATTGTCTCCTCGAAGTGGTGAATTCTAGGCCATGTAATACAGCCATGAATTCGACTGCATTCTGTGACATAACCTGATTTTATCATCTTTGAGGGAACATAGCACACTTTAGAATGTCATTTAGGACTAATCTGGTTGAAGTTGACTGATGGCTTCAACTGCTAATTATTGGTGAGAAGAAAGAAGGATGGACAGACAAATAGGTGTAATCCTCTACATTTAATTTCTATTTGAAGAAATAGAGACAACTGAGTTCTTGAAATTGTAGCAAGACACTTAAAACCTGTGTGAAAATCCTTATTCATTTGCATGCCCCAAGAAATACAGCATATTATGTATACAATGCCCTACATTAATAAAGGCTTTCTATTGTCAAGGCCTCAGCTACTCACAACATGATGGCCTTGAGTAAAAAGAAAACCCACAAGAACTCAGAAAAAGCTATTAAAACTCATGAAAGATTCTAAAAAGAACAAGTACAGAAACCTGCATATTAAGTTTTTGGATAATCTAATAGTTCAGAGAAAAATCTCTACCTTCTTCTGCACATTTTCTGAATAACTCACCTAGAATAAAGGTAACAATAAAAACGAGAGGATATAGATTAACACAGAAAAAAGAAATTTAAACACACAGTTAAATATTTCATGAAAAAGACATACAATATTATGCTACACTGATATTCATCTAATTAAGTGCCTGACATTTAAATTGACAGGCTTAAAGAAAGGCAGAGACAATATATAAAATAGCAACTGTAAAAGAAGCTAAATCCAGAGTCACAGTGTTAAACTCTCAAGATAAACTGACCAACAATAACGGAAGAATAAATTTCAGTAGTAATGTCTTTTGGGCTATTTATAAAAAGCAGAATGAGAAATGGAGTGCTTGTAGTTTATCAAAACATCACTATTTAGCTAAAAAAGTGTAGGCTGACAGATGAGTTTGAAAAAAAATATTTGCAGGAAACAAACTGAGCTCTAAAAGGAAACAAAGAATCATTTGCACATGTGAACAGTAGCATAAATGTATTAAGGTTGATGATGGCTGAGTTTCCACTCAACCTTCTCCTGTGTGAGATGCCACACTGAATCCACCAAATCTAATCATGCAGCCTGAGTCTTTTTTGGCACACAGATTTTTTTAATGCTCTGACATAGTCTAGTAACATGTGGTGTGGATGAGTTCGTGGGGATAAAAAGAAAGCTCTTCAATAGAGATAAATACATGCATGATGAATGTGAGGAATTGGAGGCCGCATACACTTGGCAGGCAATACTTTGTTCTAATTCCTTTTGAAAACACTTGAATGATGATTTAGCAATTAAATTATCTACTTGTAATACAACGTAATTATACATTTTGCAAGATAGAGGCTAGTTGGCTTAATTTCTTCTAATGTGTGTTCAGACCTTGCAAGTCTACAATTAGCCTGTAGATGGGTTAGCTGGTATTTTCTATTTAAAATTTACTTTTTAATTTTCTCTTATTCTTTGTTCCTCCCCCTCCTCCTTTTCTGATGTGCTGCAGTTGTGGTTTTAATAAAACATTTACTGGCAGAAAATTTAACCTGACTGATCCTGCAAATAAAACAAATATAGCTTTATTTGGCACCAAAACATATGAATTTACAGTCAAAAGCTTAAAACTTTACAGCAAAAATAGCAAAATAATCCTGGCTTAATTATTGCAATGACCTATCTCATCACCTTTTCCTGCTCCAATAGCAACACCAGATCCCAAATTGTGTTATTTCCTATCTGATTATTTTTCTTTTCATGTCACAAAACCAGTAAGAAAGTTCTAGTTTTATATATATATACTTGAGTTCCTGACATTTGCACCATTAAATCTTGCATGTTCAGTAATTCAGCATTTGATATGTATCTATAATTTACTCCTTATCTTTGCCATTAACATCTCACTGTGGTTTCCAGTGAGACTGTTCACCTTTCACACTGCCAGAGCTGACATTACAGGTACAGAGTAGAGACACATTCAAAACTTTCCTCATAACAAGAATATAATCAATTATTTTAAATAATTCCTATTCTGGATCCTACAAAACTAAAGAAGTTTTTATTAAAAAAATATATTCTCAACTATACCTCAGGGATAAACCAGTGCAAGTCTGCAACACAATTACAGAAATACCATACAATTATTAATGGAGTGACTTTATCTTCCAGTAATCTACCAGGTTTATTCAAGTTAGACTGTCATTTCATCACTTTTTTTTTGCTGATTGCAATATAGTTATTTAGGGTTTACCACATATAAACATGTCTTATTGCTATGTTCTACCTCAAAAATAAATGGACTGTAGCAGTAACTTTTATATGATTGACTGAAATAATTTCCCAGGAATTATGCAATCTAAACTAAATTACAAGTGATAAATAGTTGCTACAGGTATTAAAAATTAATAACACGTGTTAATTAACCCTTAAAATGAAAACTCTTTAATTACAACTTTATACTGTTTACAAACTGCACAGACAGTGGACAACCGAAGGGGTTAATCCAAAGGAATTTGCAAGTAAAATAAAAATCAAAACACACACCGCGATCTCCCCCGCAAAAGCCAAGGTCCAAGCACCCTAACCACCTCGCAGTAACAGATGTCTCTTGACTGCACGAGAGTTTTGGGTAGGCACTGAAATGACCTTGCATCCCCCTGCCCTCCACCTGTACTCTTCTATTAAGAGGGTTTTCACACAGGACACCACTCCCTTGGAGATCCCTCTGGCGCAGAGAAGGGAGCAGTCCACAGGCACGGATCCAGACTGGGGTTGTGGACCGGCTGTACCGCTGGGCTAAGGCGCTGCTATCCCATCTCCAGCCCAACTCCTGCCCATCCCAGCCGGGTCTCTGGATTCAGCTGACCACCCTACTGGCATGGCACCGCTATGCCCACTCGGCGGTGCTGGGGGAAAGAGCACAGAAATTGTGCTGCATTACTGCACGAAAACTCTGAATCACTCCTTTGTTTCATATGAAAGAACCGTCGAAATGCTCAACTCCACAACTCTAACTCACAGCCCAGGACCTCCTTCATCCTACATGGAGTGCACAGGCTGCACACGATCACTGAACAGCCCTGTAAAACCACAGGACCAGTAAACACTGAAATCTGCAAGCTCTTTTCTGGCATCCAGGAATCACTAACGGATAGAAAATAGGGTGATCTTTCACCACCTAAAACAATGACAACTAAACAACACAAAGAAGGCAATGTGGTGATAACTAGCCTGCCCACTAGATAACAATTGAGTAAAACAATAGCTATGTCAATAGCGAGTGGTGTATCAGGTTTCGGGTATTTTTAAACACAAATGTTTCATGAAGTCCAACTGTTACGTGAATTGGTTTAAAACAAAACAAGCTTTGTATAGTGATATTTATTTCTCTAGTTTTTTAACAGATGATTATGAAGTGTGATGTACTTCTGACAGAAAATAAACTGTTTAAAACTGGTATAATTACATTCTTCTATCTTAATAAGTAACACATGCCCACCACCCATGCCTATGATCATGCTGGGTCAAATACTTTTATGTGTAAAAGAGGTTCATAAATAAACATTTTTAACACACAGAAATGGTGCTGGTGCACAAGTAACCAGAAGCCAGCAAATCATCCATTTGCTCACTGCACAGAGGCCACCAGCTGCTAACAGAAGGGAAGGAAAAGTTATTCTGCTTCATAATGAACATCCCAAGAAAGCAGCAGCCACTCTTCATAAGTGAGAAGTGATCAGATAAAAACAATTTCAGGGGAAAGAAAATGTTAAACCTATGTTTGGGTTCCCCCACCTCACTTTGTATTAACCCCTTAGCCTCTTCCTAAGTTTTTGGACATACTGCTCATCAACATTTCCCCAAACTAAAGGCTGGAATGTCAACAAAGATCATCAGGTTTTGAGTGGTGAAACGAAGTATTTTTATTTTGCAGCCCTAAAAAGCAAGACTTGGGATGAAGGGTGTTTTGAACATACATCTGCTAAAGGGCAGATTCCTTACCCTATGAAATCCATCATGGCAGCTGAAAGATCGGGGCTACTTGCCTAATACAATCTGCAGCTCTAAGAGTCCAAGGTGATAAGTCTATCGAAACACAGTTAAAGATTCACATATTAATGAAAACAAAACAGCACAACCCCATACAAACACTGCAAGTTCTGAAATTGATAATGGTAGAGGCAGGAGAAAATATGAAAGGTTTCAGTTTGAAAAGAGGAAGCATTCAAGATGAAAATAAAATCAGCCTGCTTTGCAAACAACTCTCATTATTAGTATCATAAAGATCTAGCCAGATGTGAGACAATATCCTGCACAGTGCAGCTGAGAAAAACAGCAGCAGGGAAACAAAATCATTCTTCTTTTCAACTGCAATATCACGGCCAGCACTAAGAGCTGTTTTCAGAAAACACTCTGCAGGGTTTATTTTCAATAAAAAGTAAAGTACAGCTTCTCCTGAGTCTTGTCTATAACGCCACTGCCACAGACAAGCCACAATGATTTCCTTCTCTCTGCTGAGAGGAGCTCTTAAGGATGTTTCCGAAAACCACTTAAACAAACAGCATGATAATCTCAAAGACAACATTCCTAAACACTATTTGAAGAGATCATATACATTTTCCCTCTCTCATGAATATAAAAAATGTGTGAATAGAGGCTATTCAGTTGCAGTCGAAATTACTTTGGACAAATACACCTGCAGCTAGTGATATAGGCAACTGAGTTTCCTTCCTCTCTCTGGAAGTGGATGTAGGTTTTTTTCTAAGCACTTTCTATACTTTGTGAAAAATTAATAGGCCGATTACTGTGATTTATATAAAGCTAACTTCTACAGAAGAATCCGTGAGTAGCACTCTGTAAATACTGTCTTTCTAGGCAAAAAATATATATGCTCACCTTATATAGTGAGCATATAATTAAAGATTACTTTTCTTAATGGCAGAGTTCTGTCTCTGTTGTTGACTGTTACATGAGGAGCCAAAGACGATTAGCACTTACTCAGCCATTTTAGATTGACTTCCGGCATGAAGAGCAAATCGTAACATTTAGAAAAAAATTTATGCCTGACTAGATAAATAAGATTCCTCCCACATACATATATATGGTCAAAGGGGGAGGACAGAAATTGAAAAACAAAAACCGTGAAAACTGGAACAGTTTGCTATAAGCAGAGTGATAAACAGTAGTGCTGATAGTGAACATCTATCTTTTCAAACACCTCTTGTGTTGTTTTATTCATTGGAGATCTCATGGCAGGCTTATTTAACCTTGAAAATTGGTGAGCATCCTGGCTTGGAAATAGTCTTAAGGGCAGAAAAGTTGTCCTGAGTATCAATGAAAAAACTATTGCCACAACCTCCTTGTACAAGATAGACTGGGAATTGGCCAAATGGGCAGCACTGAACATCTTAAGAATTTTGATGTGTAAAGAACAATACACACATTAAGCTTATTTTTAGAATTTATTTAGTAAACAAAACAAGTTGTATTTATATACATCTGATATACATATATGTATACAATGCCTCTGAGAAGACATTTCAGTGTCACTAGGATCATTCCCTGTGCTTTATGGAGTTTGGCTGTAGAGAGTACTAGTATGCTGAGTTCTGCAGTTTCTCCTCATTCTAAGCAGTTTTCCTCTCTTACAATTTAAAGAGAGAACAAGAAACAAAGATGTCCTCTCCCTACCTTTGGCCTTCTTTTTTGAAATAATTCAGCTTACATCAAAACCAGCTCCCTGCTTTCAGGCTCTGCCTGTGCATATATGCCCCTTCTCTGGCAGCCCTGCACCTTCCCACCTCACAGCACAAACCTGCAGGAGCTCCTGCCTCCCCTCAAACAGAATGCCACCCGCCACATGCAGCACACTGTTCCTGCAGCCCTGTGGCTTTCAGCACAGCTGTCCTGCACCCCACCATCACATTCACCTCCCCTGACTCACAAACTGCCCCAGGAAGCTCTCAAGGGATTGCCGGGGATGGGGTAGCATCCATCCTTTGCAGAGGAGGTGCCAGCAGCACTCTGCTGTCAGAGGTGGCTGGCACGCTCCAGCACACCAGATGCAAGCAAACCCACGCACCCCACTCGTGCTTGCTGTTTTGGGAAGCTTGAAAAGCCCACAGCTAGAAAACAGACATTTTTCAGGACCATAAAGTCTCTCCCCCGCACCAGCCACTTTATTCACAAAGGATTGTGGTTTGGACACTTCCCTCGGCTTTGCCACAACCCCTGCCAGCCATGAGGAGCTGGCACTCCTAGCCTAGAGCAGCTCCCTCACAGCAGCTTTCCTTACACACATCAGCTCTTACACACATCAGCTCTTACAACAAAACTTCAGTTTTGGTACTGCAAATATGTAGTTGGCTTGTTGCTTTCTCGAGTTTGTGCTCTGAAAGGTTGTAGGTTCATACAACCACAGCACTGCCCAGGGAGGAAAGGACCTCAGAAGATCTGGACCAATATTCCATGAGAGAGGGAGCCTAGATGAGATAATCTAACATCCTGTCCAACGCCATCTTGAAAACATCCAGTGATAGGGCCTCCACCATGGCCCTCAGGAGTGTGTTACAGTGAGTACTGTTGTCACTGTAAAAAAAATTATTTCTTTTATCGAGGTAAAGCCTCGCCTGGTACCATTCCTTTTTGCTTTCCAGGTCACTACTTGAGAAGATAGGGCTTCCCTTCTCTTTGTAGCCATCCTTTAAGTACCTTTTAAGTACTAGAATATGGTGATGAGGTCTTCTGGAGCCTTCTCTTGTCCATGTTAAATGCCTGGTCTCCAACAGGAAGAAAAGAAAAATAAAAACAAGTGTCTGCTGATACCCAGTGGGGCAGACGAAAAATGTGAGCAGAAGACCAGCTTGCAGCATAGATGAAAGGGCAGAAACAAGAGGTGGATGTTCTCCTCCTACTAAAACTCTAGGAACAGACCTGCAGTGGGGTCCTGGAGTACTGTAAGCAGAACAGCAGTCTAGTCAGGAGCATCAAAATAATCCAAACCAATCGTGTTAATTGTAAGTCAAAGAATTCCCATACGTTTGCATGTTTTGAACACAACGCAAAAGCACACCTGTGTTTTTCATCAGTGTGCATTAAGACAGGACAGACTTTAAATGATAGTAGAAAAGAAGTCTTGTCTCCCTACAGTAGCTGACTAGGTACTATTGTAAATCCTATTTATCAGTGGTGCAAGCATAATTTTCTCCAATATAGCTAACAGTAAGAGTCCCTTTGTTTTCCAACAGAAGAAAACATAATTCATTTGTTTGCATTGATTCTCTGTATAAATGAAGTATTAGAATATAAATATTTCAAAGCCCATGTTTTATAGAGCTTTATCTAGGTGCTGCCTGACAAGAATAAGAAATCTGTTTTGTACTCAAATGGGAAAATAGGTTTTGCTTTTTGAACCAAATTAGTCTAGAAATATTTGATGAAAAAATGTCAGTTATTAATCAGTATCCAGATGTCAATATAAAGCTTTCAGTACTACTTTAATAATAAAATAGTCAATAAAAATAGCCTATGTTTAGAAATGGGCTATAAATCCTTTAGTGAAAAACTGTTCTTACTCTATGTTTAAGAATTTTCCTTATGATGCCGCCATCATTCAAACTTCACTGAGGGATTATTATTCAGCTACAAAATTAAAACCCAAACTGATCTTAAATCATATAAGGCTTTTAGAAACCATCTGTTGAATTTTATGCCCCAAAATTCTAGATTACATGATTTCCTGTATAAAAAGTGCACATCAATATTTCAACATCACACTTGCATAAAATTAAGTTCTATTAGATTCTAAAATACACATATCCCTCTATTTTTAGACTTCCAAGTCATATCTTAATCAAAATGTACAAAGGATGACACTAGAAACAACATTAATTTGTGATACTCAGTTAAAAATGCTTCAATAAATAATTCTCTTGTAACTGTAACAGTTAAAGCTATTAAAAGGGAATACTAACACCATCTCTTCAAGATCAATTGAAATTGTTTGGCTAAAGGAAATGTGTCAATCAGAAGAACAAGTGAAATTTAATTTGAAGTGTTTTCTGCAAGCCTCGCCTTTCACTTCAGGTGTATATGAGCATTGATATTTGACTGTTTTAGGAACAAGGAAATGGTAAAAATGAAGTCTAAAAAAATTAGAAAGCAATGTCAGTACACCAGAGCCATCTTAAAGCAAAGACTGAATGAATTTTTACGAAGTATTTCTGATTAGTTCTTAAAACTGAACACATACCCCAACATGATATTGAAGTAATTTGCAAGTATCTGGCATATATGAATATCTTTGCAATGACCTGACCCAAACTAGAAAAACATTGGTATGTTTTTATCTAAAAGGATTCAAGAATACATAGATGATGTACTGGGCATCCCTTTTGTTATGACTGAAGTTGGCTTATCTTGTGGCATTACTCAGAATTCTCACTATCTGGTTTTATGTTTTCCATGAGAGGTAGAAAGGAACAGATTTTTATTTTTTTTTTTTTTTCCAAGAGTAAGAACTATAACCTTAAGTTCAAATGGATCTTCTCAAGGGACAGAAGAATTCTCCGTTTATTTGTACTTATAGAACCAGCAAGTCCAACATGTATTTCTTTCTAAAGCGTCCAGTGTATTTCATAAAATAGAAAAATCATTCGTAGCAATTTTGAGATTATAAATGGAAACTATTACATTATTCAGAAATAACACAACAGTAATTTTATAACTATGATATACTGGAAAACCATCTCAGTTTCTTATCTTTGGCTAAAGCTGTTTTGACTTGAAAGTCCCTGAACCCCCTTTAAGGAATATTTCTTTCCTTTTTCACTCCACCTATACTCACCTGCAAAGTTATTTAATTCTGTGAAGTTACCATTTCTAAGTCCTCAAAATCTCTCTGCTTTCAAGCTTTAAACCTTATTTGCCACCTTCTAAATAATATCTTGTCATGCTACACAGACAAAACACCCATAATTTCTACTTCATAGATGACTTTTCAAAGCAAGTTTTTGGATACCAAAGCCACTTCAATGCAACGCTCAGAAACTGAGGGTGACAGGCTTGCTTGAGTAGAAAAGCTTTGTGAAGATGTAAAAAAACTTCCCCCTGATAAATGGGATCAGGAGAGGGAATGGTTGGGGGTCCTTGTGGGCAGGCTGCAGGCACTGCAGGCTCTTCTTGTCACTTGGGAGAACTGAGTGAGCAGAACAATTTCAGGAGCTTATTACTGGCTCAGCAAGCAAAAGGAGCTAACACACGTAGCAGAGTCCCAACTTACAGGCAATTAAAAGCTTCACATTATTGCATTACATCACGGAAAGCCAGATGAAGGAACACAGTCAATTTTGCAGATCTGCTCCTTCTTTATAAATAACATCAGAATAAAAATTTTTTTAGAAAGCAACAAAAAGCCTCACACCAAAAAAAACCCACCCACAACAAAAGTTTTCAGTCACTAGTTCTGCAGCCATCATTTCAATACAAAAAGATGCCCTTGAGCATCTGTACACAAAACACACACTGTTTTGACTTGGTGAATATTTTGACTACCTTAATGCAGCTAATTTGGAGTGAGCCTGCACATAGTCCTTTAAAAAGAAAATTGTCTCTTTGCTAAAGGAATGTTTTCATAGCACTTTACAGTCAATTTCAGAACAAATTCCCTTTTGCAGTGAGTAGTACTAGGCTCTCATCTACTCTACAGAATTATAACAGAGGAGATCATTTGGATGCTATTGCTTCTACGCTACAACGGCTTCAAATTCAGTAACAAAAATAACCAACATACTGGGGCACTTTTTTCCTAGGGCAACAGGGCAATCAAAACTAGGCACATTTAAGCAGTGATAATCAGCATAGCTATGTATCTGATTGGAACCACAGCAGTGTGAGAAGTAACTGTATTACTTTCATTTCAAGACCCAAGCCACAGGAGAGGAACTGGGCCAGCTTAGAGCAGCCGAGCAAATGGTATTTTTGATAACTGCCTTCTGGTGCTCAGAATCTAATTTCCATACAAAAATACCCAATTTTTTGCAAGTGGAATGGATCTTCATAATTTTATATATATGCCCTAGTCAACTGGCTTGAGGAAGTGTGGATCACACCTATTTGTTTCACAACATGCGAGATACTGATTTGGGCAACAGGAGCTTGCCTCTGACTTCATAAATATTAAAATCTCTTAGGTTTATCAAATTATTCAACTAAAAAACAAAACAAAAAACCCACCATGAAGTGTCCTCCAGTTTTTCCATTATTCATTAAATCAGAAATAAGCAGCTCAACATAAGGCATCCAAGCTGTTATGAAATTCACTTATTTGTAAATGACAAATGAAGCTCATTCTCAGTATAACAGCTTTTCCTGGGGAGCCAATTTATTTAAAAGAAATTAAGACATTACCATACCAAGACCTAATTATGGGATTTTGTAAGTGGTTGCAGCCTGAAGTATAACAGCTCTGCTTTTAAACTTCCACAGCAAAAAAAGATTTACTAACCATTATATTGTAGACCTGACATATCAGATGTGCTCCAGGAGTGAGGAAGGTCTATAGGATCACGTAGCTACATGCCTTTATCCTGCAACGGATCTGTACAGTTGGATTCCCCCAGCCCAAATCAGGAAGGCTCTGTGCAGGTGCAGAAATCCATTAATGGCCACATGCAAGGCTGTGTCTCCAAGAGGACTGGCTTGCTGCCTGTGACAGCTGGAAGTACCTCCACACTCTGCAGCAAGGCTCATGTTCAGACTGCCCCTCTGAAATCTATTTGGAAGAATTACCTACCCAATATAATGTGCAGCTACACTGCAAGGTTGCTAGCACCTGAGAGGCAAGGAACAGAACAAGCCATCAGAGTCCCTACAGAGTCTATGAATCTACAGCACACATGATTTAGTATTCCAGTACCAAGGTGATGAGTATTCTATGGACAACTCATGTAGATTACTCACCCAGCAAGTCTGTCACACACTCAAGCATGGTATTTGAAAATACTAGGCTGTTTTCTGACTACTTTTTAAGGCTTAGTAAGAAAATTTTCATCCTACTCACTGTACCAAAATAGCTTCAAGTAGAAATATTTGCCCTTGGGAACAAAATTACTAAATTGTGTGTAGATACACGCAATCCAGAGTGTGCCCAACCAAAATAGCTCAAGCCCACAAGCAGCAGATCCTATTTGGAGATTTCTATTCTACATTTGCACAAAGGCACAGCAGATCCCTCACCTTCTTGCCTACCCTGGAAAGGTGACTGTACACTGACTGGGCAAGGCAGAGAGGTGTGGAAGGGCCACGCTGTGCACTGCTAGTGCAAGGAAAGTACGAGACACCCCGAGCAGCACACCCAATGCCACAGCACTTCTGCCTTGGAGTGGTTTGGCAGGTTACAGCAGGAGCACGTAGCTGTCTGACACACACGAGGGAGGTGACATCACAGCTCTTTAAAAACTAGGAGGTAAGTGTTGACCTGACCAAATTAGGGAAGTTTACACCTAAGCCACACAACCTGCTGTGCCGATTTCGGATTTTGTTTAAGGCTTGAATTTATTTATTCATTCACTTAAATACAATGCTATGCCTGAGCATGAAAACTAGTTTGTTTCAGACTATTAAATCTGTTGCTATATTTTAACTTTATCCATCCAAATATATGTCCTTTTCACCTGAATCATAAAATTGTTCAGGTTGGAAAAGACTCCAGGACCATTGAGTCCAATCTTTGACCCAACACCGCCCTGTTAAATAAAGCAGTCATTCTTGAACATGTCCAGGAGTGATAACTCCACTATTTCATGAGGGAGCCCATCCCAATGCTTGACAAGCCTTCCAGTAAAGAAATTCTTCCTAATATCTAACCTGAACCTCCCCTGACACAGCTCAAAGTCATTGCCTCTACTCCGGTCACTACTGGTTGCCTGCCAGAAGAGTCCAACCCCCACCTGGCTACAACCTCCTTTCAGGTAGTTTTAGAGAGTGATAAGGTCTCCTCTGAGCCCCCTTTCCTCCAGGCTAAAGAGACCCACATGCTCCTCACTGACTCACTCTCCAGACCCTTCCCCATCTCCACTGCCCTTCTCTGGAGACGCTCCAGCCCCTCAACGTCTTTCTTGTCGTGATGGGTCTGGAAATGGACACAGGACTTGAGGTGCATCCTCACCACAGCCAAGTACAGTGGGACAATCACTGCCCTGGTCTTTGCTTAAGAACACTGTGTGAATCAAAATGAAGGGCACAGATGGCTCTACAGGGCAAGGAGGAAGGGCTTTTACTTAGAGCAACTGAGACCATTTAATTTTACTTATTTATCTTATTTGTTTGAGAACACTGAGAAGCACGTAATAAAGCAGCAGCATCCTCCATCATCTGCACACAAAAAAATCCAGACCAAGCTAACTATTTTGGCATATGAAAGAAAGAGCATCATTTTGAAAGCCTCCAGAGGCAAAAAAAGCTTTTAAAAAGAAAAACAGAAGCAAATAGTGTATGTGCAAAGACAAAGTTAGAGTATTATGAGGATTTAACTACGTGCTCTTCTAGTTTATATTCTCTGCAGTCACTCAAGCCCTAGTTCAGAACGCTTTACAAAGCCAGTCAATCTTCTAGAGTAATCCAGTGAAAATTCCCTTAATGTGCACAACCAGAGGCCTAGAGGGGTTCAGAGCACTGTGCCCCTTTTCAAGGGTCAAAACTTCAGTTCTTTGATATCAATGTACTTTTACATACTGTTGTTAACAATTAGTCTTCTGTGGGTCAAAAAAGAAGAGCACAAGAAATAGTCTGCATCATCATGAAATGGGCCAGACTTGGAGCACACTGTACAGCTTTAGGCTAAGGTTAGTCAAAACAGGTGTAAAAGCCAAGCTCAAGGAACCAGGGCTAGGCAAGAAGGCTGTCTCAGGGCAGCACAGGGAAACAAATGGGATACACCACCAGGAGGGGACAAAGTGCTGCTGCCTAGGATGTGGCAAAGCAGGGAAGGGATCTCCCTTTCTCCTTGTCTTGTCTGAACAGCCATACACAAAACAAGCAAAAATGTAACCAGGGATGCCAGCATTTTAGTGTTTCAATCCTGTCTACTTGATGTAAGAATTAGAAGTTAACTTCTGTACCCTACACAGTTATTTGAAGTAAAAACAAGGTGACTATCTAATAGGCACATAAGAATGAGACTTCAATAAGATACTGCCTCATCAAACAGTTCAAAATTTAAAGAGAGCATGTACATCAAAGATTTGTAGCACAGCCAAGCAATGCTCTTGATTTGAACTTGAAACCAGTAGAGCCAAGCATGGAAGTGACATGCATGGATTGCTTTCCATTGCAGAGACCAGTTCTGGACAACCAGGACATACATAACAGTACAGAGAGGAGATAAAGATGTGAACGTTTTGACAAGGATGAAAACCAAGCAAATACAATACTGTGATTGCACTCCTGAAGGCGAGAGACAGAGGGAGAAAAATCACATCAGGTCCTGTGTGCAAATTTAAATGCAGGAAACTGAACGGGGGGGGGGGGGGGGGGGGGGGGGGGGGGGGGGGGGGGGGGGGAGGGGGGTGTGGAATCGAGAATGGAAAATGGAAATGCTGAACTGCTTTAAGTCTTCAATACACTAGCTCCACTTACCTCGTTTTTTACACTAGCTCCACTTATCTGTTTTATCTCCACTTATTTACAGTAAAAGACATGATATCTGAACTCCATCAGAAACATCATTTGCCTTATTTAAAATGTCAACACAGTAAAAATAAATGGTTTTCTAAAGCAAAAACAGGACCCAAGAATTCTGACTTTATACCACTACAAAATTACGAGATCACCTGATTATCTACAGGACAAACAATATGTTTTTCTGCTCAGTAGCACCAGACAATGTACATTCTAGATACAGCATTGCTGCATATGTTTTGAGACAGACTAATAGTAACATCATCTTTAGAAACCAAAAATATTTCTGGCTTCGGAGAAAAGAAGAAAAAAAAGTTGTTTAATCCTGATTAAAACCACCCTAGGATTTTAAAGGACAACTTAAAAAGTCCCTTTGAACATAAACCAATAAGAAAGAATCCATTTTGGTATGAAGGATTACATTTATATCTGAT
Organism: Sitta carolinensis; assembly: GCA_032173965.1. Lineage (NCBI taxonomy): Eukaryota > Metazoa > Chordata > Aves > Passeriformes > Sittidae > Sitta > Sitta carolinensis. The sequence continues at coordinate 101,048,824 of CM063283.1, forward strand.
TAAAATAGAAAATATATACTCTTTATATAATTAAAAATTAATTCTCAAAATTACTCCTAGCTTTAACAGATAATTGAAAATCTCTACAAGTCTACACTATGGTTATATATTTATAAAATAGGATGCTTAATCTATACAAGAAAAAAAAAAAGTAGAAAATACAGAGTAGGCCTATAGATTTTACAAGAGGCAGGCTTGGCAAACTTTTCCTTGTTGCATATATTCAGCAAAAAGTTACCTTTCAAGTAGATTTGAGATTTCACAGTGCAAACAATGGCTAAAGGCATTTATAACAGGCAATCTTTTCACATATGCCAAATTCTGTACAGACATCAAGTTTTTAAAATAATTTAAAATTAACATCAATAATTCTAACATGACCAATATAGTTTCTATCTAAAAATAAATCATGCATCATATTTAGGAAATACTTCTATGACAAACCCTTAATTATTGGTTTTAAAATAAAAGTATCATTCACATGCATTGCATAGAAAACCTCCACAGAAAACCAGCTTCTGAATGATCATTAATACTACTCAGAACAAGAGACTTTTCATAGCTACAGGCACTTCACTGTGAGGACACAGGATCTGAGAAGATCCCAGCCAAACTCATCCTCATAAGCTCAAGAACTTTCTGCAGGGAAGGTGTCACCCCCATGAACTGGCCCTCCTCCAAGACCGCCTTCCCCAGTGTTACTGGGCAATTCAAAATATCTCACTGTTTATAAATTGTCTCCTACAGGCATTACTCCTGACATCTATCTGTACCAATGGATACTGAAATTTATCTGCCATTTACCGCTCAGTCACTTGGTGCTCATTTTTGTGACAAACTTAAGTGACTACTCTTTACATGACTATTCTTAAAACTTTGTTAAGAGAAAACCCCATCACAGTATTGACACATTTTTTCACATCATTCATGAAGTCACCAGACAGTAAAGAGCTTTCAAGATGTTTAGTGTCTTTGATGAAGGTTTCTACAAAGATCTTTTAGAAAAGCCAAGCATACTCCTTCTGGATCCACCTTGCCTATGTGCCTATATTATCTTGTGAGAATCCAAATTTACAAAATAAATTCCCTTACAGAAAGATCATAGGATCTTCCCAGTGTATCATATTTTGCCTACTCAGTTTTATGCTTGAAAACTTCCATTTTTTATTCTTCACTTCTCTAGAGTATTTAAGCCTCTGTATTAAGGCTAGTTTTCTCTAGGATCAAATATAATTTAAGCAATAGATACGGCATATTCCATTTTAAGAAAGACTTGGACAAGAAACACCTCTAAGCTCCTCCACACACAACACTAAAGCAAGTAACTAAGCTCCAGTGATACAGCGTTGTTTCTTGACTGTTCCTTTCACACATAGACTGTATACAACCTACCAAAAAGGCTGGCAGGGTCTGTATGAAGGGTGACATGTTCACTGTTCTTTTTATGTCTTTGCCAGTTTGCTCCTCAAAAATATTTTCCTTGCAATTTTAATTTTTTTTAAACTTTCCAGAGATTATGCTCTCTTCCATGGCCTTGTTAGGATATATTTCCCCCTTGTTCATTTATTTCCAATATACTCCTTCACTCTGCTCTTTAACCATGTTTTAAGGATTCAAACAAAATACTATTTTGATAGACTTTGGTTTTTCTTTGGGAGAAAAAAATATTATTTTCTATCATAGGAAAAAAATTCACAAAGTCTAATATTTGGCTCAGAGTTGCACTGTGCATTAGAAGCACAAGATAAAAGGCAGTCCCTGTTCCCCAGTGATTATAGTTATAATAGTAATAAGGCATTAAAAATGACATAAGGCAGCTCTGGCAGAAAAACTGGTCAAAGACTAAACACTACCTGTATTTAGCAAATGATGCAGAAAAAGAGTTTTAGAGCATCAGGAATGGCTTCAACTGCAAAGCATAGGGCTACCAACCTGCTAATTCTGTGGCCTTCTAGTTGTATTTGGAAAGTAATCTTACATTCACCAGGAAGCATATAATAAGCAAAACATGTACCCAATATCAAGGTCCAATAAATAGAATTAATATAGTATGTTAAGTCTTAGTCTTCATGACTACCCTCGATTCAGCAATAAAAACACGGTACATGGATACACAATTTGTATAATCAAAACTCAAATAAAAAGCCTGAAGCTTGATGATTTTGGGTTTTTTTAAAAAATATTTTCAAACCTCATCCCAAATGCTTTGCTGTATGACAGACTTCACAGGAATCCCTGTATATATGGGTTTACCTTACACAGACTTTTCTAAAACAGGGATTGGCAGTTCTTCTACCTCTATCCCACATTTCTATTTAATTATTATATTGCAAAAGGCTAAAACACCACAGTGTTTGCATAAGTGGTACGTGTTGTAACCTCAACGGTCAAAGGTTATAGTGATATACAGTATATATGGAACAGTAATTCTTTTGATGATTAAAATAAGCCTTCAGAGCCAGAGTAGCAGGAGGATGACAAATATCTTCATGACACATCAATGCATCTCTAATTAAAAGAGAACATCCTATGAAATTTGCCTGCCTTCTTAAATGAAGAAGAGATTTAAATGAAGTGGTAAGTGGTTTCGATTATTACTAACAATCAAGTCAGTGGTACCAAACCAACAGCCTCCTGGCCACATCCTGCCCATCAGACAAGTCACACAGATCACAAGATGCTTTCCCTTGACTAGATGGGGCATTTCAAGTTGCACACCAGGCAAGGCCATAGGTATACTGAGGAAGACAGAAGCTTGGAACAAACTGCTGCCACTGTAGAAGTCCCACAGACTACATCTTCCTGAGACAACGAAAGGTTTCTGAGAAAGGCCCTGGCTCCATGAATTGCTAACCAGTAGCAACACACTGCTACAGAGGGGAAAATGTCAGAGCAGACTGGCACTTAACCTTTGCAACAAAAATGGTAAACCTGACTTGTATACAACATCCATCTTCCTGCCTCTGGGCTCGCAGGCAGCAGCTTCAACAGTGCACAGAAGGGCCATGACCGCCCTCCTGTGCCTCTTGAGCATCCTCAAAGCCTGAGCAGTGCAGAGTAAAGCAACTGGTAGAGCTGTCAGCATATCATGAAGTGGATGGCAGCCACAAATTGTCTCCTCATTTTCAGAGCAGCACATCAGGACAGGTACAGCACCTCCAGTGTACCAGGAAGGGTGAGATTCAGCCTAACTTCAGCTGCCCAAGTAAACAGAAACTCACCTCAGAGAGCCAGCAGCTCTCAGCTTCCCTCTCACTCATTTTACAGAGAGCTGGGGTACTTCTCAGACCTGTCACCTCCTCCTGAGGGAGGAATTTAGAAGTGCCTATTCCTCTCTACTCAAAGGGAGCCCAAGACAACCAGGGTGGACAGATGTCAGATGAATTCCTGCAGAGAACCCAATTGTGCACAGTAATGTAATTTGTGCACTCTTCCGACAGTGAGGCATTAGGGCAGATACAGGGAAGGGCAGATTTTCTACAGGTATTTTCAAAACACCAACTGTCTTCCTTTGCCTGCTTATTAACAGCTGAAAAATAACACTGCACATGTAATAGCAAAGGAGAAAGTTTTTATTTAAACTTTTTTTTTTTTGGGGGGGGGATGGAATCTCAAAACTCTACATTTTTATTGATGACAAATGAAGAACATTAAGCAGCTGAACATAGATCCCTTCAGGGAAAGGACATTTAATGATGAGTTTTCAGCTAAGGATCAAAGGACTCTAAAAGAGCTCTAAAATTGGGGTTTCTAACAATTAGACTATATAAAGCTCATATTTTTCAATTCCATTACATATTACTCTACACAGCACCATCAGCCTTTGGGTTCCTGAATGAAGGCAGCACTTCTACATTGTCAGAGGAACAGACCTCAAGGCAATGAAATGACAGAACAGCGGGACTAAAAAGAATGGAAGAAGCCAGCTAAAGCATCTTAGCAAAGGAACTGAAATACTAGGTATTTAATTTCATAATGATCTCCTTAGACTGCTAAAGAGATAAAACAACCTCAAAACTGATTAAATCCAAACTGAGACATTTAAGCAGAATGCCTAAAGTAGATGAAGTGAACCCAATTCCTGACGTAACACTGACAAATCTGCACTTGAGAATATCTTCACCTGTGACAAAGCTGTGAAATGTTCATTATCAGGTACTGTTTAGCAGAGTTTCAAATTAATACAGTAATAGTAGCAGCCTTCCAGTATACACTTCCAGCTTCAGCACTAGCTCAAGATGAATGCTCAGAGCAGCATGAAATAGACAGCACTCATGCCCTGTTAACCTCAGAGATAAGAAACAAACCCAAAGAGAGCTCAGAGTTTTTGCAGTTTAATGAAAGCACATCAAGAGAAATGCTTGTGAAAGGTCATGAGGAAACAACAGCAGTGCAGTAATGCCAACATAAAATTCTCGACCTTTATTTAATCTTAATTCCATTATTCTTTTTCCCATCATGGCAATAAATCCCACTGAACCAAAGGGATGCACACCATTTTCTTTCCTGTAACTCTGTGTAGAAGAATTCCAGGTACAAATATAGGACACTTCAGAAGAACTCTTATGTGTACATATATATATATATATGCACATAAAAAGTGCAGAAGTTAAATCTGTTACCAGAAGATGAAAAATAACAAACAGTAAGAAAAAATATTCTTACTGAAGAGCATTTTTCTTTCTGCTTACATGCAGGATAAAAGATTACTAAGTCAATGCATCTAGCAGATGCTTTGGTATGCAACCTCATACATTGATTTTCTTTCCCAGTATCATCTAACAGAAGCAGGATGCTCCTTTTAAAAGATCCTTTCATAAAAGCAGAAATTCGACTAAAGGAAAGACAAAAATCAATACTCAAACCCCTTATATTTTTACATTTATAAATAAATATATAACATGACTACAATGAAAATGGATGAGTAACTCTAATAATGACATTTCTTCACAGAATAAGAATGTATATGGACCCTGTTTATTGTTTAATTAATGAATGTTATTCTTTCTTAAGCATGGATTTGCACAACTCTAGCTTAAGTGTCTTATTATTTATACTGCATAGTTTTTCAGAGCTTCAACACCAAAAAATAAGAATGAAGCTCATAATTTAAATCAGTATCTCTAAAAACAAAACAACATCCCCACCCACTTTCCAATGTCTCATCTCCTCTCCCTAACACCGTTTTGTCTTTTTAAAACTCAAGTGATGGAAGAGCTCTCTGCCCTTCTAGAAGATCAAGTCACAGTCACTGATTAGCAAACGTGTCTTCCTTGCAAAACTGAAATCTCTCAATAAGTAAGCTGAGTAGAAAGGAAAACATCAGAACAAATGTCCTGAGTTAGTGAGTTCAACTAATAAATATTTTTTACAGTAAATACTCAATATTGGAGAAAAAAAAATCAATGCATCATAAGAAGGATTAAGGAAAACAATACCAATTGCTCATTATTGATAACATATACATAACGACATTCATGTCTTGGTAGCATCAGCTACCAAAGGAACATACTACATGTAAATAGCACCAAATAATACCATTTTCTGTTGTTCCCACACAAGACATCAGTGTGAGTTTCCTACCATTTTCCCCTCATTGACAATGTTCTTCAAAGAACAGACAGAAAAATCCCTGGATAACTTGCTAGAACTTACCCAAGTATAGTTGAAGCAAGAACAAGAGACCTTGTTTGTTTTCAGAAGAACCTAGAAGCTTCTACAGAAAAAATGAAAGAAAAACTGGATTCTTTCCTTACTGCTGACATCAGAGCTGTCAATCCTGGGCATGTTACCTCAATTATGGTTCATGTCAGTCATGCTTTAAGACTTAGGCTATAGTAGTGTCAACAAAGGCATAAAAAGTCAGATTACTAATGTTTTCATGATATATTTCAAATACAGGTTTTTGAAACTGAAAGCTTTCCATCATTGCAGTAAGTTGAGGTTAACCCCTGCTGCCTTGCAGTTGCTTATGCACCAACACAAGGTCCATCCACAAGACATGTGGATGCTCAGAGTCTCAGCTTTGAACTGTAGAGACCTCGCACCTCCCCATCTTCCTGAAATCACGTACAGGATTCCCCTTGGTTGAGTTTACAATTTCTTCCCTTATCACCTTCTCTAAGCCTTCAGCTTTACATTCCTTCTCAAAAAAATGTAGTTTCATACCTATTCCTTCCAACTCTTCCTAAAATAAAGCAGGCTGTTCATACTATCCCTGCCAACACATACTGCTCTGTAGTCCACCCCTGCCTCCACACACATGTATGAGGACACAGTTTAAAAACCTTATCTCCTGAAACATATTTGACAACTAGTCTCATTCTGTCAGACAAATGAAACTACAACACCTTTCATCTCACTCTATTTTAAAAGACAGGACATGAAAAGAGTAAGGGAAATCTCCACCTTTCTCAATAGTTTTCTGTTCCAAAGTTTAACTTTCCATCTCCTACACATCTGTGCTGTACACAAAAATCCCCTCACTTCTCCTGTCTGCAATTTGTTCTGCCAGACATTTTAAAAAGCAAACACCCTCATGCTACAAGCAAAGTGTAAAGGGCTGATAGTTCCCTATACTTAGCAGGCAATCTGTACAGGAGTTTGAAATATATCCTATTTTCAAAGGAAAAAAAACCTTAATGATATTTTACATAACACTTGAAACACGACCTTATCATCCCCCTCCCTATATTTATATTGCACTGAACTTTTTGTCAAGTCAAATAAAACAAATCTAAATAACAAGAACATTTTTATAATTACTTTGAAAGTGCTTAAATCTGAAACTAAGCAGAAACTAACTTGGCCTCATAAATTCCCTTCCCCTCAAATTTGCTGAAAAAAAAAATCTGCCCTTGGGCATGTAAGGCTCCAACAGTGGGTTCCAGTTATGGCTCCCAGCGAGAAACACAGCTCAGCTAAGTAAGAGAAAAGGTGTTTTTCCAGATGACTACTGTATATCCCTAACTATCTTAGTAACTTAAATCCTGAAACACTGAAGGACAGCGTGCATGTGCTCGGAACAGATCTGGTATTTGCTAATGCTCTAGGTGGCAGCAGGATCTCTTACTCTCTTCCTAAACTCTGGCAACCTCCAGAAAAATCTTAGAGAAAACAGCAAAACTGCCACTGTTTTAGTGATACAATACACTTGACACTGTTAAATTCCTTTCTACTAAAGAAATAGCAGAAACCTATAACAGCGGAGTCCCTGCAAACAGAGTCACAGCAACGTGCTTGCCTGCTCGTCTAGCTCCAGATGTGCCCACAGCCTGGTGCCACAAATCCCACCCATCAAGAACAAAAAACTCAAGTTTGCTAAGTGTTATGGCTGACGTTTTTACTTCTTCCAGCAAGCTTTCATTTGACATTTTTCCTTGACAAAGAACGGTCTCAAACGAGGAAAGTGGAGACTGCAACATGTTTTTCCATGCAAGTAGTGCCATTTATCTTTACTATACCTAGTATCTTTTTGTCCTAGTAAATATACATTTATCTTTACTATCACCTACGAACAAATTAATAGCAGTACATGAAAAAAGAGCCTTGTCTGCCTACTAAAATGCACTTACTAGACTCAAAAATTGATTAATATGTAGCAATTACTGCAAGAGTGCATTCAGAAGATTGCCATTTCCAGCATTTACAAGGAATCTGAAAACTGCATACAATGATGATACAGGTCAGCAATCTTCTTTGGTTTAGGTACTTTTAAAAATCATGAAGTATACATCCAAAACATACCGACATGAAATATATGTCAAAAAGGGATTTTTGTTTGGGTTGGTTTTTTTTTATTTCTTTTTTACATCAGTTTTGTTTTCCTTTGCTAATCCGGAATTCCACCATTACAACTCTAGTTAATAAAATGTCAGTGTTGCTTCAGTAGGTGAAAGTAGTTTTGCATATAATCTCAAAAAACTGAAAACCCATCAATGGGTTCTACACTTTGTTCTAAACCCCAAGAGATGCTTCTTAACTTCACCTAGTCAGTTCTTGAAACATAATAGCAAATATTCACCTTGCAAAGCCAGAAACCACTCTAGAAGACTTTTCAAAGTAAATTAGACACCTGAACTTTTATTCCTATCCTCTTGTCTAAGGCTTCTCTAGAACCAGAACTGAGGTGACCGGAACCACCCTGAGCAGTAGTTGCCACCCTGCAGCACAGCCACAGAGTAAAAGATCACAGATGCTGGGTCCCACTATTAAAGGCTGGGCCACAATCCTGTGTCCGTAAGAGCAGGAATCAGCTGCTGCCTCAAGAACCTCAAGGCTTATGAGAACCTCCACTTCACTTCTCCTGTTCTCCTCTCCACTTCCACGTATCATGAACCAAGCTGCTCCTTCTTCAGACCGATGGGCAAGGAACCTTGCTTGTTTGGGCTGTAATTGGTTGGGCTAGTAAGAAGAGGTGATCTGTCCACAAGCCCTGCCACACGCTGGAAAGATAGACTCATCATAGGATTCTCAGCAAAGGCAGCTGACTGTGGAGCTCCTTGCCAGGGCTGATTGGACACAGACTAAGTGCAGGCAGAGCAAAGCTCTGGACACACCTGTACGAGGAAAGGCTTTTGCTTGATAGTGGCAACAGAAAGTAGCTGTGCTGAATATGGAGCCCCATATCACCAAACACTCAGGCTGAAAGACGGCACTTACAGGGGAAGCTTACACTCTTCCAGAATTTTGTTTCACATGTAGATACAAATCAAAAGATACAGAGCCAGGGCTTGAAAATCCCAAAGCAAGGGAAAAGAGGAGAGGGATGAGTAGGTTGAGTTGGCTGAAGAAATAGAAATCTTGAAATATTTTGGAAGAAGACAGGAGGAGTTGGAGATGCAGCAAAAGCCACATCCTGTCCTGTGCATGTAAGAAGTTGGGAAGAAAGAAGCACGGGTCTACACACACAGGAAGGCTGCTCTCTAAGCTTCAGCTGGCAGTCGAAGGAAGAATGCACTCATCTGGGCTAACAAGCAATGGGACAAAGAAAATTACAGGTGTATCATCACAAACAGCCAACTATACCCACCTTCTCTACCTCATTGAGGATTAATGCCATAAACAAAAACCAAAACAAAACTAACAAAAAAACTCCATTTTTTTCAGTAGATCAGCATCCAAACTTCTTACCTGAGAATACAAATGAGTTTGAAATTAAGTTCTCCCAAATAAGCAAGCAATCATTTTGGTATTGCTCCTGGGCACAGGCAAGAGGACCATCTAACTGCATGAAAGAAATATTTTTGCCCTTGCTTTTAGTACTTTTTAACTGATGCACTAAACATTTTCGAATCACAAACAGACAGTGGGCTAACAGCAGAAGATGAAGAGATTCTTGTTCCTGCTGAAACATTTGAAGACTCTGGGCAGATTACTTCAGTGCAACATGCTTCATTAAACCCAGAACCAGAAGCAAAATCCTGTGCCACCTTCTCAAAGCAGTGCTAAATTATGTACCCTGAGAATATATTCCTCTGCAAACCTGACGCCATCAGTTCTTACCAATCTGTGTAAACTACTACACGGGAAACTCCCAAAGACCCCAAACTGTATACACAAAGAATGTTACTCTAGCTCTACACATCAATATGTATATCTATTTATTTCACTCGTCCCTAATAACAGCACTTGGCACCTGCCAGACAATGGTGAAACTACATTTTTTTTATTGAATGACATCCAAGAAGAACAAATTTGGTTTATTCTGGCAAGGCATGAAGTAATGGACTAGATTACACAGCTGGAAACAGATAGGGGTGGCTGAATGCTTTCAAAGCTAAAATGTTGGAATTAAAGCTTTTAGCTACTGAGCAATTTTCTATATTCCTTTAAGCATTTTCTTTCTTGTGGCTTTTCAGTTACACAAATTTATGAAGGACTGTATAATATAATCTGCTTGAAACACTGCCCCTCAGAATTAGATCCAACAGTTCTCAGCCATTAGGGATGAAGGTCAGAAGAGGAAAACTACATCTTCCAAATACTACTTTATACCATGGAAGTTCCGACCAGAATTTCTCAAGATGTGTGCATCTCCTATCTCCTAATGATCTATTTGGATTTATTTCAGTGCAAAACAGCCATTAGCAAACCATCTTGAGGACTTCTGCCCCTCTACTTCTCCAAGTCTATAACTTAAAGAAGTATATCACACTGCAACGGTTAACCAAGAGATGCTGTGGAAAACATTCCTCAACCTATTTGTTTTTGTTACCTTTGATTTTCAAAGAGCTCTTTGATATGATGATTCCCTATTTCTGCACAGTAATGCCTGAAGCAGAGGTTAAATAGCATGGAAAGCATTTTCTTTTCCTTCCACCTTTTTCCTATTCGTGATATCTCTACCTCCCCTGCAGCTGCCACAAGAATAATTTCAGAGCTACTTCAGCCCTCTGAGGTCCCACTGCAGGAGGCAGGTGGGCTGAGGAGGGGTAAATTTCTGCTGGAGCCCATCTGACAGGCCTAGTCTTCTCCATCATGCTATTTTCTCCCTCCACTCCCTAGGCTGAATGGAATGGAGTGAGCTCTGCTGGGGCACCAAGAGCAAGAATTACTGGATTGAGTGTCATTATGAAATTGGAGCAAGAAGCTGACTACAGCATGAGAATAGGTACATAGAGAAAATAGAGTCAAGATGTATCTTCTGGATCTCTAAGTCCTGTAACCTTAATTTGCAGGACTCTAGGAAGCATACTGGATGCTTGCTGTGATCTCACACCCCACCATTAATGCCTTTTTCTAGGCACCAGAAAGAGAGACACTATTTCTCTCACTAAGGTGGCCACCCTTACGACCTTGAAGGCAGGAGTAAATGGATGAGAATAGGGGAGGAAGAAAACACCATTAGAAAGAAAAATAAAGTCAACTTCTAAAATCTTAAGAGTTATCCTAGTTGGGTATCATTTTATCAATAGCACAGATGCACCATTATCAGCAAGTAGGCACCAGAAGCTCTATGCAGTGCAGGGGTTTTCATCAACAGAGAATTTAATGATCTTCCAAGAGCATTACTGTGCTATTTTAAACACCTTTCCAGTTGCTACATGGCCTGTAAGCTTGTCACTATGCTTTAGGGAGCACCTACTACAAGGAGGCTGCATGAAGACTTCCCTTATAGTATTCAGTTCATCTTCAGCACTTCAAACGGACAGTCATGACAAAAATTGAATCTGAAAGTGGATGTGCTTGTACTGTGTAACATGACTTTCAGTTCCATTCACACATGATTTGGACGACTTCATCACAGATTAAATATATTAAAATTAAATATAGGTTACTTACTCTTTTTATGACATCCTTCGTCTGTATGAGACTTAAAGGAAGACTGGATAAAGGCAGTGACTGTTAGAAGAACAGAGATACAAAAACCTCAGAGGCAAAAAAAACCCCAAACCCAAAACAGGGAAAACATAATGCAAGCACACAAAAGAGATTCAAAACTGCCCATAGAATATAAATATTATTATGAAAACCAAGCCATTTCCATTATCTGTAAATGCCTCAATCTGTGCAGTTACTTGTTTCAAATTTTCTTTCAGTTCTGTAACTTGATAATGCCATAAAAAGCCACCAGTCTTTCTCCATAATACTTTCTCTAAACAATGTCTTCCCTGTGCAGTGCTCAAACATTTTCATTCAGTGCCATAACCTGGCTTCAACAACACATGAAACACATCCGGGCCCACAACCCTGCAACACAGCATCCACATCCAGAACGTTATCAAAAACTCATTTGTGCCAACGGAAGGTCACCCTCTTGTTTCACTGCACCATTAAAACCACTTCCTGACTACTGAAAAGTGCCATGTTTACTTGTGACCATAGCACTTGGTGCCACTAAACCCAGGAAACATAATGAAAATACTTACATCTATTAATAAACAATTAAGCATATGGGAGAAACACACCCTGTGGCTGATGCATGGTATCAAAAGTGAAGAAACCACATGAAAGTAAAGCCCTACTCTACCCTTGCCTTTAGGACAGGGAAAGGAGAATTAGCTCATCCACCATTTATTTTGGAAGCCATAATTTGCTCACTGTTAATCAACATTTTAAGAAGCCCGACAGCACATTCCAGTTCTCTCCCTGAGGTCACTTTCCCCTGACACAGATTGGGTCTGCACACACACACAGATTCCACATTCAACACAAACAAGGGAATGAAAACTGGCAAGATGCAGGCAAGTCACCCGCAAAAGGAAAAGCATTTCCCATTTGTTGATATCCCCCTCCCAAGGGAAGGGAACTAAATCCTTTAACTTAAAATATGCAAAAATCACAGTAATGATGTGTGGATAAACACTGCAATATCAACCTATTTTCCCTTCTGAGACAAAATAAAAGGCCTTTCTTGGGTGATTTGTTATGCAGCAAACTTAGGAGCATAAAAAAAAATTTGTTTCACATGACTGGAGTTTTCAAAATTAAGTTTATTTTACTCCCAATATAATTGGATATTGAAAATTTATTCCAACTCAACAATCAAGGCTAGTTTATTCAAACTGGACTATTCTTCCAGCTGTCCCTTGATCTACGGCTTAAGTGAGAAGGCAGCAGAGCTCTGCCTGGACCCCTTCAGCGCTCCTGCTGTGGTTACAATTCAGGCATGCCACAGCACCTTTGGAAAGTTTGTATCTTTGTCTTTTGATGGTAGCCACATGAAGAATTTCAGTATTCCACACCCAGGAGCGAAGTTAATTTCAAACTATGAATATTTGAATGAGCATTTTTCTGAAATAAAGCAGAGCCTTGATGGCTTCTGCTTGGCATGAGCCAAGTAATTGGATAATTCACATGGATTGAAACGGGCAAGGCGTATTTGCAGATCTTCCGAAGTCAAACAAAACCACAATGCACCCTCCAGCACCTTGGCATCAAAACACACAAAACAGTATTAACTGCAGTAGTGTTACTACTATTTTCTTGAAGATTTTTTGAGATGCTTTTACAGCAACATCCACGAATTGATGTATGGTATCATGTATTTTTATGTAACACACATGTGTTCCTATCCTATCGAAATCTCAGGTAGAAGTGATAAATTCTCAGTCATTTTATTTCTTGAAATCACTACTAGGAAAAAGAAGTACCTAAGAGAAACTATTCAACAGAGAAAAATAGATTTATGAAGCTTCATATAATTTCTTCTAAACTGGTTGAATGCACAACACACCTGTGAGGTGGTAAGGTTATGGGGCATAAAATCCGTTTTCCTTTTGTGCAAGTGGATGTATTACCATGCACAAAGGTAACAAGGCAACTGGCTCTGGCACGAAGTAGCAGTGCAGAAGACACCCCAGACTAAAATGCTCATCATATCCCACCAAGTTAATAAATATTCCATGGACTGGTCCTCTTGGAAGGCAAATGCAAGCACACAGGAATACCAAACAACACATGTAATTACTACTGCAGGGGTTGACTTTGAAAGGTTTGATAATTTCATCTATTTCTGTACTCCAAATACAGGAAAATGAGAGTTTCCAGATTTTTCACAAACCAGAAAAAAGGATTTGAATGTCCAACACTGCATCAAATGCACAATTACTCTTGCAAGGAAAAACAGAAGTCAAAAAGTTAAATATTATATGATGCACAGGAAAAAATCCCTTCTGTTATATCATTAGCAGAAATTGAGTTCAACATTGTTTTTCCAACTGGTCCAATCAAAAAGCACATACGTGTAACACTGGAACACAAAAAGTTGCATTTTACACATTGTAAAGGAATGAATTCAACAAAAGTGACGCATGAATACTAGAAGTTTGCTACCAGCATCTTTATGCCAAGAAAAGTAACATGAAAACATCATAAAACCAAACTTTGACACAACAGAGAAAAACAGTTTAAAGCAAGCCCATGCCTAAGCAAACAGCAACCACAACACAACTGTGCAAACCCTGCACAACATCAGGAATACTTCTTCTATTCATCGCTGCTTTGGACCTTCTCACTGAAAAGCTGCTAAAAAACCAAACACCTGCTGTGTAACTGAAGTTTTTTGCAAAGATCACAGAAATGCTTTATCAATCTCAGCAAAGCAGACGTTTGTCTGCAGCACCTCAATACTACAAGAATAATCAGCTCCCCCTCGATCAAAGGAAAGCAGACACAAACACATGAAAGAAGTAGCAAAAACCTTCAGATATTCAAGTGCAAAAGCAAAATTGACATCCCTGAATTTAGGGCAAAACAGTTTGATCTGGCATTTGGAAAACAAAGATGACATGCACACAAATAATACATTAAATGAAAAGAAGCACAATACTTCACAAAACTTCAGATCACAGAGGGCATAGATATTAAATATTTACAGGAAAGTGTAACTACTGTGGATAATGCATTTAAGAGTTACAAGAAGAAAATTAAGAAAACTAAGAATGTGACCAACAAGCATTTGAATATATTACTTCATTACAACTGCAAAAAGCCTGAAATGTACATGCATTATGTATGTACATACACAGAGGACAACTCCCAGCCAGAAGTAATTCCGTATGAAACATCTGGATAACTATTTAACTACAAAGAGTATTTTACTAAGATTCTTACAAAATTCAGACCCACAGAGAGTGCTAGGGCTTTAGGATCTTGACAGCTTCATGACAAATGAAGAAAAACAATACTGTATTATTTGAATGACAGAGTCTCTCAGATGCATTACAGTCTTTTAAACAACGTAAAAATAATCTTGAGGGGCTTTTTCCCCATTTTAATGGTTAGATAGATTACCACTTTGTGAAACGCACTTATCTCTCATATTTACACAGCGACACATCAACATCATTAATCATTGTGGAGATAAGACACAGTGAAAGGTATTTATAAATATCCTACCTAAAGTCAGTCCAGGGTAATGTGACTATCCAAGATTTCAAGTCTTTTTTTCCACTGGGCAAGCTGTGTGAACTCAAGTATATTGGGAAAACTGATACATACCCTGTTCCTACATGCACTAATTCCAGGCATAGAAAATACACCAGTAATATATCAAGATATGATGAACATACCAAACACGAGTCAATTACAGCAAAGTAACCCAGAAATTACCTAAAATGACCTAAACCCTGTTACAGAACTGAACTTTGCTTTTGATTACTCCAACAACCTCGGTTAAGCATTACTACTCCTTACACTATTTAAGCATATTATCCAGATTTTCCCTCTCAAGCAGTAGATGTCCCCAAGAAAGTGGAGTAATAAATGTAACTAAAGTTACAAGTGTAACTGAGTGCGTAATACAAGTAACTAAGCAATTAGCATTCCCAAAATTTGCACTAGCTTCCTGATCAGCTTCATCTCCCTCCAACCTGTACAGTCCAGTTATTTATAAAAATGCCATAAAACAGTATCTC
The DNA here is from genome assembly GCA_032173965.1 of Sitta carolinensis. NCBI lineage: Eukaryota > Metazoa > Chordata > Aves > Passeriformes > Sittidae > Sitta > Sitta carolinensis. The sequence continues at coordinate 101,064,183 of CM063283.1, forward strand.
AAAAAACCAAAAAACCATTACCTAAACTGATGTAGAATATAAACCAAGAATTACTGCTTCTAGGATCTGCTCAACAGCTTGAGCCAGTCACAAACAAAAGGCTGGAAGCTGCAATGCCCTATCAGAGATAGGTGCCAAACCCTGATGTCATGAGGAGTGGTCAAGATAACTAAAAGAGAAGAGCCAAACAATCTACTAAATAATCCTGGCACAGGGACGTTCTTGCAAAGGTGAAACACACAAGAAGGAAATAAGATGGTTTTTTCCAATCACCGGAATAGTCCAGAATTGAACAGAATTTAAAGCCCTGCTCTATTCTGTAGCCTTAAAAAGCATTTTAAGTGAGTAATAGATATAAGATTTCTAAAGAATTTCCTCTGTCAGTTTTGGTCCACTTAGGCTGAATGACTAATAACCAATAAAATTATAATTGCATTTTATTTATTCCAGAGATGTAAAAAAGCCTTACTACATAACTCTTCATACAGTACTATCACACAAGATATACAGCTTCATTTACATTAAATATGTACATGCTTCTTCAGTTAGCACACCTAGGAATAATTACCTAATGTTAAAAAAAGCATTCCTGATGCCTTTCCACTGCTATGGATACACCAGCCACCAAAGCAAATGGAGATATGTGACACTACACAATGTTGTCCTATAAACCCTAAAGTTTTCAGATGCTTCACTTTCCTAATCTGTGCATTTCAAGTGATACACCTTCCTTTTTCTTCTGCAGTCCTGGAATTTAAAGGCAAGACATTTTTTTTCACCGCAGTTTAATGAACTTTGTTGGAAAATGGTTTGACTTTTTCTTTTTTAAGGACAAAGCCAACATTACAATACTTCAAATACCAAAACAGTAACCTTGAGAGAATGTCGTGAATTAAACTGCCCTGAACTAAAGCCAATACTTGTGAATGGTAACATTACATGGAAAGCAGCACATGAATTAACCTTGGGGATAAACAACCTTGAGTGTCCATATACAAGACAAAACAGTACAGTACAAAAAGAAGAGAGTAAGTATACAATGCTTAAATAATTTGGGCCTATAAGAAATCACTTGGAAAAGTAACGAGATCAACAAGAAAAACACATACAGTATTTTTAAAGGAATCCACACATTAATTCCTTTCACACAAACTGGTTTTGTGATATACAGTCTAAGATGGCACAACACGTAATTTCTTAATCTTAAATTCTTTAAGGCACGATCGTGTTTTCTATAAGGAAAAAACACCAACCAACAAACACATTTTACTCTGAAAATCAAAGCATCCAATATTTCAACCTCCAAGCACATACATTAAGCAAATCTCACCGGGCAGTAAAAAGGAAGATGAGAGATTCAATACTGAGCCACTTGTCCTTCAAATGCTCCTTAGTCATTACTTTTACTATAGACAGCAGCAGCAATAATGCCTACATTTTGGTCACCTAACACTCCCCCTGACAAAAAGATTCCTACAGTGTCTTCTCAGGCTATTGCTTGCCTCATGCCTTTGATTTTTGGCAAAGGGATATAATTGAGCTCTGTAAATATTATTTTCTTGTGCCACAGAATTTTGCTCCCTGTTTGCAGAATTATAAACAATTTAACAGTATTCTCTTCCCTGACAGTCAAGAGATAAAAAAAAAAAATCCCTTATTTCATGCTTGTTTGTTACAGCTTGGTGGGGGCAGACAGTCTGAAGTGCCTCGCTTGCACTGCCATCCTAGCAATTCCCCCAGCATTGGAGGATCCTACAGATCAAAACTCAGATGCTGCCAGAGAACTACAAAGTTTGGGAACAGAGGCTACAATCACTGCCTTCTGGGGGACAACACTGTGCAAAGGAGCATTTACTCTGGAACAGAGAGGTAAGATTCTTCCAACCCCTATGACCGAGACAAGAGCTCCAGGACCAAGACATACACACAAACACGAATTAAGAGAGCACCATTTCCACATCCACATTAATGATTCATGTTAGTAGCTGTTGTGTTTGTTACAAAACTGGCAAATCACACAAAAAAGAGCCTCATTCTCTGCTGCAGGAGATCCAAATCCCATTCACACTGCTGTCTGTAACACATACCACACACACAATATTTTATGCCACATCATGTACTATCTTCTAGCAGACAATTCAAATAATGAATTTGGCCAAGACCACTCTATACTGGCTTCCTTGGGCATTAGTGTTCAAGTGCCAAAGCTTGACCACAAGTAATGGCATCTGTCTGTGCCAGTCCATGCCTTACAACACATGACCCATTTGATACTATCTTTAATTATAGTACATGCTACCTTTTCTATGATTCCCAATCTCATACAGGTGAAAAACAGATTTTGTACTGGCCAATATAAAGAGTGAAGTTTTTTTGCAACATTTTGCCTCTGATGTTAGAATGTACAAACTAAAAAAAAAAAACCAACAACAAAAAACAAAACAAAACAAAAACCCACAAAAATAAAAATGTCTGGGAAGCGTGCAAGCAAATATTAGGAAGAATTCCTTATGCTTTAGAAAAGAGGTGAAAAAAAAAGTCCTCACAAATATGAATTCTGAGCATTATTTTCCTCTCTTCCACTTGAAATACTAAAAAATGGAGACCCAAGCCCTAGAAGTGCCTGACTGCTCAACAGCAACAGCCTTAACAGCAAAAGCTGCAACTGCTGAGCACATGGAGAAGGGTGAGGAACAGCAAACACAGGTGTTCCCAGCTCCTTCCTTGGCTCCTCGCACTGCATTACCTCAGAGGAGTCAAAGTCTCATGTTCCCACTCCATAAATTTGGGAGAGTTAATCCTTCTTTATCTCCCAAAGCCATTGTAAAGCTACTTTTAGTCACTACAGTGGCTCAGGATAAACGGGGAAATTAATTCCCTCATGCACCAGGTTTAGATGGTTCACCATCCACAAAGCAGAGGCTCCATACCAGACGATTAAGGTAAAAGTGTTAATGAGCACCTGCATAACATTTTAATCACCACTCATGTCATACTCGAGCCCAGGGGAGGTCATGTGAAGAAGGAGCAGCCAGACCCACCCTAACACCTACACGTGAAGCCAAGAGCCGAGCTCTCGACCACCAGCCTTGGCCCCAACGTCTCACGGTGCTGGGGAATTGACCCTAAGCCAGGTGCTGCTCCGCACGTACAGCACAGCGACCTCCACCACGTCCCACACACCCTTTTCACCCTCGGAAATTAAAAGTTACGTTCGCTGAGCAGCGAGGAGGGACCTTAAGCAGAAGCCGTGCCTATACAAGGGCTCCGCGAACGGTGTTCACGCCCGATACCCGCTCAACCAGTTTGCTGCCCGGGCTGGGCAGCACCGGCACAGGCAGGCCCAGGCACCGCCGAGAAGGAGGTTTACAAATCGCTGCCTTCCCCGCTCGGCACTTCGGGGCACAGTCGAGCTGCCGCCCGCCCGCCCCGGCAGCACCGCCGGCGGCCGGGGAAATCGCGGCGGCACAAAAGCCACCTCATGGCAAACACCTCCCGCACCACAAAGGGCAAGGACGGGGCTCGCCGGGAGCCGCGGGCGGGACCCGCTCCGCGTCCCCTCGGGAGCGGCCGCCCCATCCCTCCGAGATGGCGGCCGGACCCGGCGGCACCTGCCAGGGAGCGACCCCCGCCCGCCCCGGCCCCGGGGCTCGGGCAGCGCCGACCCCGGGCGGCGAGGGACGGGACGGGACGGGACGGCGCCGGGGGAAGCCGCGGGATGCGGGCGAGATGCGGGCGGAGGAGCCGCCGACCCCCGGCACCTCACGGGGCCGCGGCCCCATCCCTTACCTGTGGCCCGCGGGTGGCTGCGCGCAGCCCCCGGCTCCGCCATCTTCGCCGCCGGTGCCGCCGCGTCCCGCCGGGGCCGGCTGGGCTGGCTGTGCCCGCGGCCGCCGCACAGGCGCAGTGCCCGCCCCGGCACCTGACGGCGCGGGGAGGGAGGGAGGGAGGGAGGGAGGGGCGGGCGCGGCCGGGCCGCACGGCGGGGCGGGCCCGGTGCCCAGGTGGGGCCGCGCCCCGCCCGCAGCGCTCGGCGGGGCTGCCGAGCGGCGCCTCAGAGCCCGGGCGCGTTTGGCCGGGTTATCCCCGGGAGCCGGACAACGCGCGCTCTCCGGCGTTCCGGGCGCATCCGGCCGTTCTCCCAGATTTTCCCATCCAGGTGTTTGCGGCCGCTGTTTGCAGCCACGTGCGGCCTCGGATGAGTCGATGGCACCGGGGAAGGGCACAGCCGTGTCATTCCCGTGCAGCTGCGGTCGCGGTTCCCCCCCGGGGTCCCTTCGGGCCGGGCTGGCCCTGCAGGGCAGGACCACTCTGTACTCCCTGTTAGATGGGGAGAAATTAACATAATCTTTCTTTCTCCTCATCACTCACATACTAGTGGTTGAACTCCCCTCCCCAGAATTTCAAAACACGCTTGGTATGGTTCCTTTGCTCCCCCGTTACTGGTTTTGCTGTTTCCGGACCGTCTCGGGAGGCAGCAGTGAGACGGGAGCGCACACGGCCCCGGGGCTTGTGGCTTTGGGGCTGCCCCCGCTCAAAGCGTTGCCAGAACTGGTGTGAGATGCCAAACGCCTCATGGACCCATCTTCACGTCCAATTTACCAAAATTTAAATGTAAGATATATTTGCATTCCACTTTTCATTCCTACTCTTTTTGTTTTCTTCTTTTTGCCAAGCAATTATATTACCTTTATATTCTTTACCTGAAATTACAGACCACAGTCAATATAAGAGGAAGGAGGAGGACAGCTTTGGTATTCCTGATGTGTTTCCTAGTAAATCAGTATTTCCTAAGAGGCAGTTATTCTGCTGGGGTGCTGAGCAACAATGCTTCCATTTACATATTCGTGTGTTCTTATCTTTGGGTTCACACACCTCAATAAACGTTTAGCTACACAGATTTAGGGTTTCTGGTGCATATAGTAATAATTATTCCTAATGTTGCATTATCATTTAAATACTTAATTTTCATTGTTTATTACTCTGCCAAATTTAAAAAGTACCAATTTTTTTTTTTTTTTTTTTTATTTCAGCTGTTTCTCCTGCTAACCCTACATCAAGGGCTCCACTTATTCTACCTGTCTAAAGATTAAATTGCACAATTTTGGTCACATTACAGAAGAAAAACCCTACCGGTCTTACTGTAAGCTGTCGCTCCTAATTTCCAGGGGCTCCTCTTGCAACAAAACCAAAAGAAGGAAGAATCTCTTGTACTATTAATTAATCTTCAGCCTATTGGTCTCTGATGAACACATGAAAAAGAACAGCTGGTCTCACTGCAAGATACATGGGCTTAGTAATGAGGAAAAGGAAACAGAAAGGGTGAATTTCCAGGACTGGGAAATAGGACAGCAGAGAATGGATGTGGGGCATGAAAAGATGGAGGATTACGGCCAAAAGCTGGAGAAAGGGGAATGAGGGTATTTGCAGGGAGGGTATTCAGGCAGTGGCCAGTGGCTGAGAGGAGAGGGATGGATGGGGGCACTGGAGAATCTGCCCTGAGGAATATGAGCCCTCCAATGCTGGCTGGCTCTCAAGTGATTGTGAAGCCCATAAGCACAGGATGTCACATGGAGAAAGAAGTGTTCTTCTACAACTGTAATTTCCTCTGATAGTTGCTTCACAGCATTCAGACTGGGGGTCATGCAGTGGAAAAAGAAAAAAAAAAAAAAAAGAGATTTTAAAGAAAATTTAAAGAAACTATACAGAAAACATGAAAGATCCAAAGAGAAAGCCCTCCCCTGTTTGTTTCTGTGATATGAATCAGTTTTTAAATTACCTTTGCAGAGTCTTTTTTCCACAAGATTCCTGCCTCATTCAATACAACGTGTCTTTAATTAATGCATAGTCCTTCAATGTTTCTCTTCATTTTCATCATGTAAAGTGGAATCTTTCATGTCATATTCTCTGTACATTCTTCAAACCCTGCCTTGAAGGCAGGTTAATTAATTTCCATGATGACTTTCCTGTGGTAGTCTCATAACTCCTTCAAAACATTCACAAATTTAACTTTCTAACAGCCTTCTAAGTTGAAGTAGTACCATTATCATATTTTCCACATGGGGAAGAGCTAACGGAAAGTGATGTGTCTGGAGTTGTCTGCAGTGGTTTGTGGAGGCTGGCAGGTTGTTTTAAAGCAGGGAATAGTGGATTTAATACAGTGTGCATCCATCAGCACCTCAGAAACAAGAGCATAACTGTTTTTGCTCAGGTTTGTCTTTAAATACCTTATAGATCTTTAAGCACTAGATGTAGTGGGTTACATACAATCTACAAAGCTTTGTTATGCACTTACACCTGGGAGTCAGGAGCTAATTTCAGGCATGTCTGTATATCCTTCTTTATGGCAGATAGAGGAACTCTGGGAAATTTTTTAATATTCAACCTTTAAAAAGGAAGTTATGAACAATTGAATTTTGCCCATACTTCACAGAACAATATTATTTTCTTGACTATAGCAGCAAAAGGGGCCTTCCCAGCTGTGGTGAGACTTCAGCCAGCGTTTACATGCTTAGGATTGGAGATGCCACCATGTTCCTCCCTAACTCTCCACAGCCCACCCTCCTTTAATGTCCCTTCCTATCAGCAGAAGGAAAGCATCCTAGAGGTTGCACATCACCAGGAGCAATGGGAGGGTCCAGTTTTGAGTGTTAGGGGAAGGATTACACAACTTTTACACAGTCCTATAGCCTTTGTTTGCTGAGGGATGGGATTGGAAAATTTCTCCTCACTTCCTGGGCTGGGAGTGTGAATTATCACAGCAGTGCCTGCAAGGGCAAGGAGACAGCAGGAAGAAGCTGTGTGTTTGCTGGCCATTGCCAGTCTCTGACCAGCAGCTCTCTGGCATGAACAATAAAGCAGTGCAGGAATTTTCCCAACGCAGAGCTTAATCTATGTAAGACACATCACACTGAGCACTCCTTGGGAAAGTGTTTATTGCAGACACTTTGGTTATTCTGCTTTCTTCAACTGAAGCCCAGTTTGTCCTGCTATGGTAACAATTGTTCTAAATTGTTGTATTTTGAACAACATTGTATTGTTCTTTCTTTTAGCATAAGTTGTGCACTGTTAAAATCAATGCCACTTTGGATTTCTTTTATGGAAAACATTTTTCCTCTCATACCACACATTTTCAGGAGATGCTGTATTTAAACAGGTCTGTGCAAATGAGCTACAGTGGGTGGTGGTCAGCCTAAGCCTGTGAAAATCTCAGAGGTAGATCTACAGAGAAGTAAATTCTTAAAGTCAGCTCAGTATGCAGACAGAAAAAAGCTGGAGAGACTGATAATTTTGCCACCTTAACAGACATTCAAATAAAAACTGTCAAAAGTGTAAACTAATTTTGAATAGCTTGACTTCTTTTCTCAGTATTTTTGAGACAGTATCTATGCAACCAAAGCCATCCCTCCCTAGGAATGAGAGAAAACAGAACAGTCAGTCCTGAGCAAACTAGCCAAATTTACAATGTTACAAACTGTAAATTTATATTGGTAAAATTGTAAAATTGTGTTGGTCCACAGTTTTTGCTGTATTTTGCCATTTTGAATCAATAGCTGAGAATTTGAGTGGCCGAAAAATGTTAGGCAAGTAGAATGGCTGCCTGGGGTATTTTAGTGGAAGCAACTGGCCCAGTGTCACCAAAGAGTGTGTGTCAGAAATGGCAAATCCATTTCTCCTAGGCAGTATTTGTCTGATTTATTTTCAAAATCATCCTTATTTTTCTAGAACTCTTGTAAGTCCAGTGCCTCAAAACCTCTAAATGAAATTCAGTGCTCAGACCAAAGTAAAAAGTCATCTGAAAAGATGTACTCCTCTTCATCAGGTAAGTTTGTGTTCTCTGAGATAAACAGAACATGACTCAGAAGTTAGAAAGAGTGTTTTAGCACATGTATCAGAAACTGAAGAAAGGTGGTGATAAAACTAAATGTAGTTGTTCCTGATGTTGAAATATTAAATCAGCATCTTAAGCATTCCCCTAATTAGAAGGGCACATAGGGGTAAGACAAGGGGGAATGGATTTAAACTGAAAAGGGGCAAGTTTAGATTAGATATTAGGAAGAAATTTTTTATCGTGAGGGTGGTAAGGTACATGGACACGTAGTCCAGAGAGGTTGTGGATGCCCTGTCCCTGGAAATGCTCAAGGCCAAGTTGGATGCAGCTTTGAGCAACCCAGTCTAGTGAAAGGTGCCCTGCCTTCCATAGGGGTGTTGGATTAGATGAGCTCTAAAAGGTGTTTTCCAACTCAAATTCTATGGTTCTGTGAAATGACAGAAACACTCATGGAGTAAATGACTGATAAGAAATCTTCCTCACAAGAGATCTGTCTTACATAAAAGAATCATGTGTTACATTGTGGTAACAGAGAAAATCTTTTTTTTCACTATCTTGAAATCTTTCCATAGAATGTGGCAGTAGCAGTCTCGAATATAGATACAAACACAAAAAATGGTGCTCTGCTTCAAAACCACAGTTTTGAAATCAGAACTCATGGTTGTATTTCTGAAGGACTTCTACCTTTTAGTCAAAAATAATTTTTTTATAAAAAATAGTTGAATTTGCCCAGGTGAAATGGCTTCAGTTTCTGTTTGTCTCTCACTGTTTAAGAAGCCACAGATACTCACAGGCATTGTAATTGCCTTTTTAGGTTCCCCTGACTGAAGAGCAGGAACAACATGCAACTCAGTCTGGAAAAACTTGAACTACATCTGTCTGCTTTATTTTTGTGTATCCACATATCTAAGAACTGTCATTAAGTGAGTAATATCAGCCTAGTGTTAAAATAATTTTTAGAATGAATCATAATGGATTGCTTTTGTATTTGTTATTTGACATGTGAAAAGTGTATTCTTTCTCCTTCATGTGAAAGTAGATTTTTTTAAAACATTGTTAAATGTTAAATTGTTAAATCCCAATATCCTATGCTATATGTGATTTTTTGTACTCCCCAAATGCCTTGAACTAGGGGCATATTTTCACATGCCTCACACTTTCATCCTTTGAAGTTCAGTCATAGCTATTTGATTTGGAAAAGATCGGCACTAACAGGGTTGATCTCCACAAAAATAAGTGAAAATAGAGCAAGAAAGGAACTCTCTCATCACTTTGTCTTTTGTTATTTACTGACAGCAAAGGCATTTTAAGTCATGTACAAACATAGCCCTGTATACACACCCTGCTTTGCTGAGCATGGTAATAGGATAAACAGTAGTGGAATGCAGCACAAGCCTATTTCACATTGATTTAAATTGATTTAAACTGAATATTTTGTCATCAATATTTCATTGAAAGAATGATATATATTATTTCTTCAGTTCTCCTGTAAATAAATCCTTAAATATTTGCCACCAAATATCTGCTGTTCTCCTCCAGATTCAAAACCTTGTGAGCCATGAATCTTAAAAGCTGTGTTACTAATTGCTTTGCAGATTTGTGGGCAGGTATTATTAGGGAATATGAACAAGTTAGATTTTAATGAGTTTTGGATTGCTTTTGAATCTGGGATGCAACTAAAGGTTATTTACTGCAGTATTAGGCAAAGAAAAGGCAAAAGCTCTATCAGCTTTTCACGCTTTAAGAGGATGTGACACAGTCTTACCTTTGCTGGGAGAGGCAGGAGAAGATAAGTCTTGCTTTGGAAAGAAAGAATGTCTGCCCTGAAGCCACAGAAATATTTTTCCATTTCTCTTCACCACCTGCTGAAGTGATTGATATTTGCCTGAAGGATTTGAAGTTATTTGTAATACTTTTGTTTAACTGCACCAGGATACTTTGCTAGGAAGTGGAATATTCTTCCCCCAGCAGTACCTCAACTAAACATACAGGAGAAGATTATGTCATATAGGAGAGAAGCATGAACAGGAATGTTCCTGCTTCCAATTGATAATGAACTGTTCTCAAGTTTATGGAATATCAAATCCTAAGATGTTTCAACCCTGACTGAATGCCTAAAATAGCATTAAACTAATTAAGTTTAGTTATCATTGAATAATAATTATACTGCATCAGATGCCAGTCAGTCAGTAGAGAATTAGTTTTTCACTTATTTTGTTAAATTAGCATCCCAAGTATGATAAATTCAGTCACTTTGAAGAGAAGGGATATCATACCCTGGGAATGCAAAACCTCTGCAACATATGGACCAGGTAGTCCAGGAAGTCCCATGGTCTTGAGACTACATAACTTTATGAACAGCATTGCATCTGCACAGCCAGGCTGTTTCACAGTCACAGTGAGACCATTTGCATGCTCTGTGCTTACCACTTCCTAAATGCCTGCTAAGTCCAGTCTCTCTGAGCACTATCCACAAGATAGCTCTGGGGGAGATGTGCTAATTCTAGGAGAGAAGTCCATATGCTTTACATCTGCTTTCATAACTAATTTTCAATTATTTTTAAATCCTAAACATTCATGAATTTTTACCTTTTAGGAATATATGACAGACCCAGCTGTAATTTAAGAATATACTTAATACCTGCACAGCATAGGGAAGTAGAAATCAAATTCTGATTGCTTTTATTGAAAAAGAGAGAAAGAACATTGTAAAAGATGAGGATTTTATTTACTCTTATAATCAATTTTTCATTCTTCCTTAAATTCCACAGACAAGGAGTGTGCCATGTGACTTGGCACACTCAGAGGAAGCAATGCTGGTCACAGTGATTCTGTGGCTGCTTCAAAGCATGATAAATCAGGCTATGCCTGGAGATGGTTACAGTCTGAAGGCCTCCTGGTTATTAAAATAAGATCAATAATTTTTAAGTGAGCAGGGTTTGAAAAATGGTCGAGCTGAATCTTAAATCAATTAGTATAAAATATTATACTGGATATTTTAATACAAAAGGGGAGGGTCTATTGATAAAACTTGTTCATCAAGAATGAAATGGGTTTTCAGGTTGAGCTCCATGACTTCAACACAGCTATAACAAATTACTCAGTCTGTATCTGAAGAGGAAAATAAGTTTATAATGTGTAAACATTTGATTAAAAAATCCTAACCAGATATGCTAAAAAGATAAAATGACAACTCCAAGTAATCTCATGGATGCATTTAGTTATCATGTACTTCAAACTTGAATAAAAATCAGATATTAATTAAACATTAGCTTACCTTAATTTCACAGGTTAAAGATCACTCTCATGAACAATTAAGCATCCATTTTCTGCCTCCCTGCCAATCCAATCATGGAACATGCTGCTTCCTCTAGAGTTGAATTTTATAGGAATTGTAACTCAGAAAATACAGTTTAGACTTTTGGTACATGTTTATAAACCTCTGTAGCCAACGTAAAAGAAGCCAAAATTTAAAAATTGGTTAATTGCTAGCTTTGAATAAAAATAGGCATGAGAGATTCTGTGGAAATAGTGTCGAGGATGGTCCTAAATGCATAATGCTGGTTTTGTAGCCATTTTGTGTATTCTGAATTCTAGCTCATTTGCTTTCCCTCTCCCCCCACTGAAAATCAGAATTACATATAGCATGTATTTTCTAAATTCCATCTTTTATATATGTTTACTGCACATTAGAATGTTTAAAGTTTGTTACTAAATTAGTTTTTGATATTTATGAGAGAATTTATTTACTATGTCTTCAAGCTCAATTTGAAGATACAACCTGATCCAACTATCACAATTAATTGGGGAAAATTATGATGTCTAAAACCAGTGTTGCTATTCAATGAGAATTCTGACATTTCAGGATTTCTTTTTATTTCAAATTGAAGTAATGGAAATTATTTTCTTGTAGTTAAAAATATTTAGTAATTCTACAAATGTCTTCTATAAATATGAAAACTATGGCAAAGTTTTCATAGCACTTTTGCATATCTTCTCACTGCAGTGTAGTAGTCTGTTAGCACATTTAGGAATAGGTCTTACAAGTGTTATATCTCCATATTTATAGAGAAACTAAGGGTACTTATTTTCTTTTCCAATTGACATGACAGACTAAATCAAACTCCCAGGCTCTCTTGGATACTGCAGGCTCTCTGATACTCCAGTACAGTACAGTATTTTTTCTAACTTTTTCTAAACAATCTTTACTTACACGTGACTCCTGCTATTCACACCATCCCTTTCCTTTCTCTGAAGTCATTAATGTATAATGATATTTCACCACCTTTTTTTTTTTTTTTTCTCCTCCATCTTTCCTAAATTATGCATATAATTCCTTCCTATTATTCCAGCCACAATTGCTAATCCTCCACAGGTATCTGTGTTTTGCATTCTGACACAATAATTTTGGATCCTCTGGGGTTTTTTTCCAATCCAATATTTTTACACTGGGCACCACAAGAGGCTAAATTTTAGCTAGCAGTTTCCCACTCCATGTATCTGTATTGGCACTTTTATTTCTCTGACCTTTTGATATTCCTTTCTCACTACATTATCATCATGCAGATTATATGAACATTTTCCAGCTTTGTTCCCAACTTTAGAATTTAAGCTTTCATCAATCAAATTAGCCTTGATCCCAGTCCAGACCTCAAACTACTCTGTGTGCATGTGTGTATGATCCTCTTCCAAGAATGTTTCTCAATGACAGACTAACCTTAACTCTTCCTATAGGTCATCTGTTGGTGTTCACTATCAAGTTGCACCTTCTAAATCTTTAAAAAACAAAAGAATTCCATTCAATTTTTATTGATATTGTATTAATCACATTTAACTGGGTTATCATTTCAGACATTTTTTGCATGTCTTCCTGCTAGCTGCCAATTGCTTCTGCAGTTGGAGCAATTTTTCCATGTTCATTCTTAAGTCTTGACCTACTGGAACAAAAGTGTGAGAATCAGAATGACCATCTCTTCTATGTGATTTAGATTAGCCAAAGTTAAAAAAAAATATTTTAATGTCCTAAGTAAATCTCTACCACTTGACAGACATAAAATCATACACAGTGTGAGGCACTTATTGTCAAAACCAGGAATGCCAAAGCCCAGCTGGAGTTGAGACTGCTGAGGAGCACTGGTTGGAATAAAGCAAATTCTGGAGATTGCTAATTGGGAAAGCAAGTTCAGGGGAAATTTTTCTACTGACAGAGGCCCCTTGTGACAACAGGTATCAACAAAAAAGCTGATGAACTCAGTGCCTTTTTTCTGCCTCTGTCTTCAGAGCCAAAGCCAGCTCCTCAGCTCCTGGCCATACAGACATAACTGGGGAGGGAATTGGGCAACCAGCAATGGAGGAACAAGAGGTTAGAGAAGCTCTGTGTATTCAGATCCACTGGGCTGGATGAGAATCACCCCAAGCTTACTAGGATACCTGGTGGGCCTGACAGTTAAGCCCCTATCAATCCTCATCCTTAAAAAAGACAATAAGGAAGACTGAAATCATAGAATCACAGGATGGTTTGGGTTGGATGAGGTTGAGGATTGGAGGGTAGCCCTCTGGATGGGCCAGTCAGCCACATATCAGTCAGTGGAAAGATCACGGAGCACCATAATCAGCAGAGTCAGCCTAGGAAGGCAAACCATGTTTGACCTGCTGAGTGCCTGCAGTGATGAAATGCCTGCCCCTGTGGACAAGGGTAGAGTGGTGGCTACAACATACCTTGGTTTGAATACGGCTATTTACACTTTCCCCACCCTTCCCCTCCGGAAACAGCTCAAGCATGGGCTAGACTAACCACCTGTTTGGATGAATTGGAAGCCGTAAGGATAGCAATCACTAACTCGATATTTGGTTAGTAATCAGTGAAGCAGCCTGGGCTCAATACTGGCTACCATATTCAGTGCCTTCTTCAACAGCCTGGCTGCAATGCAGAGCTCATTCTGAGCAGGTAACACTGAGGTCAGGGAGCAGATGCTGGTTCAACCCAGAAGGACCCTGAAAAGCTTAGGGATTAGACAGAGATATCATGCTTCTTATAAGTACAAAGTTCTGCCCCTGGAACAGCTGGAATTGCTCCATGTGTGAGTACAGAGAGGGAAGTGGCTGGAGAGGTCACAATCCTGTGGATTACAGTGCACACCGGGGTGAACAGGAACCCGTGGCTCTTCTGGAAGGAGGCTCTCACTGGGGTGCAATAGAGGCATGGCCAGCATACCACAGGGAATTTGCTGATAATCTCTGCTGGGTACTGGTGAAGCCATGTCTGAAATAGTTTTAGATAGCTCTGATCAAGACAGACATGGCAAGATTAGAGTGTGTTCACTGGAGGGCTGATAAGAAAGTTATTGAGGAGAGGCTGAAGGCGCTGGGCTTAGCTGGTAGAAAGGAAGCTATGAAGTAAAGGAAGCTATGAAGCATCAGCCTACAAATGTTTGAAGGATCATTAGAAAAGTGTAAGAGCTGAACTCTTCTTATCACTGCCAGTGGGTCTAACAGAGCAATTGCCACAGTTTACAACTTGGGAAGTTCAGACAGAGCATCAGAAAACAAAATCAGTGAGTAGCTGGGCACTAGAATGGGTCATCCAGAGGAGTGGAGGAATCTCTGTCACTGAGGTTTTTCAAGACTCAGAAAAACCAAGATTGACATAGTCTGGTGCTGACCTGGTCCGGCTATAAAACAGCCTTCAGAGGTACCTTTCAACCAACATTTTTATGATCTTGCAGCAGGTCTCAGGTCTACGCATCATATTAATAAATAAAGCCTATTATTAAAATAATCTATTTATTAACTTGTTTGGTTTCATGAGTGGTGGTAAAAGATTGTCACCTAGCCTGTTTGAAGAGAGAAGACTCAATATATGGGAAACACCTTGGTGAGTTGCCTAACTGGGACAACATCTCTCACCAACCTACTTTATGGAGTTAGAAATGTAGCAAGAGACTTCCTCTAAGGAAAGGCTTTCAGGTCACACTTCTGCTCCTGGCACCCATTTGCCTTTCCATTTGTAGTTGACTTAGGCCTCTACCACATTAAGCAATGAATATAAATTCAGCTGCTCCTTCCAACATATCTGAAACAAATACTAATTAGCCTCTCTCTGGCCTTCTGTTATCAAAGCAGTATCCAACTTATTTGTTCTGTAGAAAATTATTAGATATAAATAGACATATTCTGTAGTGAACTATATTGATTCCATAACACCTCAGCCCAGTAGATTCCCAGACCCATCACACCACCAAGAGAACTTACTTTTACTTTATTTGGGGGGAACAGTAACCTGCCTGTCTTGTTTAGAACTGTGAATCTTTTACCCTCTACTCTCAGAGAGTATAGATCCATATATGCCATACATCTGAATTCTTTCTTGTATTGTGTATTTGATTTGGGTCCAGTACTAAAAGTTTCAGTGGAGAAATGGTAGGACATGATGTATCTAAATGGGAGGAGCAGAGCAGCCATACTTGGAGAAACTAAAACTAGAATGTATCTGAAGGAATACACCTAACCCACATGGAAGGTAAAATAATGTAAATTTACAGAAGTTTCACAGAGCTGCTTTTAGATAATTATAATACTTGTCAAAACTTGAGTAAACC
Source organism: Sitta carolinensis (assembly GCA_032173965.1). NCBI lineage: Eukaryota > Metazoa > Chordata > Aves > Passeriformes > Sittidae > Sitta > Sitta carolinensis. The sequence goes on from CM063283.1 coordinate 101,079,612, forward strand.
TATGATATTAATCAAACATTAACTTACTTTAATTGCAAAGGTTAAAGTTCACTGTCACATACAACTAAGGCTGAGGTTTTTCCTCCCTGGAAATCCTGAAATTCATGGAATGTGTTGCTTCTGCTAGATTTGAATTATGTAAATTGTAACAGCACAGAGATGGCTGATGTTATTGTGAGATCATCCTCACTAATCTCTGAAAGGTGCCAGTGATCATGGGAGGCTCCTAGGGACTGGAAAAAAAAAAAAAAAAGCAAATGTCACTACTTTCTTCAAGAAGGGCAAAAAGGAGGATCCAAGAACCTATAGGACAGCCAGTCTCACCTCAGACCCTGGGAAAGTGTTCTGTGAATGATTTCCAAACACATGAAGAACAAGATGCTGGCAAGTAGTGAGGACTGATTTACAAAGTGGAGATTATGCCTCCCTATGCACTTATCATATAAGTGACCTGGTGGAGGAAGGGAGAGCAGTAGGAGTTACCTATGTTGACATTCAATGCTGTATCTCATAACATCCTTGTAGAGAAACTGATAAAATATATACAAAATCAATGGACAGTGGGATGGATTGAAAACTGACTGAACTGCTGGACTCAAAGGGTTGTGATCAGTGGCGAGAGCTCAAGATTGAGGTCAGTCACTTGTGGTGTAACCCTGGAGTTAATACTGCATAACATCTTTATTAATGGCCTGGATGATGAGACAGACTGCACCCTTTGCAGATGATACAAAACTGGAAGGAGTAGGTGATACATCTGATGAGTATGTTGCCATTCAAAGGTACTCTGACTGGAGAAATGAGCTGACAGAATCCTTGTAAAGTTCAAGAAAGGAAAATGCCAAGTCCTGCACCTGGGGATTGAAAATAAAGTACCTGAGGACTGAAATGCTATGTCTGCTCTCCTTTTTCCTTTTGTTGAAGTCCAAGCAGTAGAAATCTCCTTTTACTTGCCCTTGTCTCGTGCAGTACCTGATCCAGTAGTTCAGTAAAAGCTGGTGCTGTTTGAAGCACTGGTGACTGTTTCCACTCACCTGTCTGTGACAGTGGGAACTTGGCCATAGAAGAGCTCTGCAACTTCTGACACTTAGAAGATTGAGCTGAAGACTGTTTTGTCTTAAATATTGCAAATAGAAAACGATGATGTTAGGGGCTGCTGACAGTAAGGCAGTGGCAAATAAATAGGGCTTTGGATTAGATCATAGAACTGTTTGAATTAGAAGGGAACTTCAAGATCATCTATTTCAACCCCTCCCCCTAACCATAAGTAGAGACATCCTCAGCTAGACTCAGTTGCTCAGAGTCGTGTCCAGCCTGACCTGGAATATTTCCAGGGATTAAGTATCGAACACCTCTCTGGGCAAACTGTTCCAGTGTTTCACCACTCACACTGTAAAAAGCTAGCGCTTTATAAATAGTTTAAAACTAAATTCTTTCAGTTTAGAACCATTATCCCTTGTCCTGTTGCAACATGCCCTGCTAAAAAGTTGATCCCTATCTTTCTTTTAAGCCCCTTTTAGTACTAGAAGGCTGCTAGGAAGCGTCCCCAGAGCCTCCTCTTCTCCATGTGAACATCCCCAACTCTCTCAACCTTTATTCAGGAGAGGTACTTCAGCTCTAGGAGTGCTGTCATGGCCCTGCCACGGACCAACAGATCCATGCCTTTCCTGTGCTGAGGACCCCAGAGCTGGATGCAGCACTCTGGGTAGGGTCTCACAAGAACAGAGTAGAGGGGCAAAATTCTCTCCCTCACCATTCTGCCCGCACTGCTTTTGGATTTAGCCCAGGACATGGTTGTTTTTCTGAGCTGCACGTTGCATGTTGCCCATTTGCATCCAGCTTTCCATCCACAAGTATCCTCAAGTCCTTCTCTGCAGGACTACTCTCAATCTGTTCATCCACAGCCTCTGTTGACACCAGGGTTGCTTCAGCACAGGTGCAGCCCTTTGCATTTGATCTTGTTAAACCTCATGAGATTCCCACGGGCCACTCCTTGAGCTTGTCCAGGTCCCTCTGGATGGCATCCCATCCTTCAGGTGTGGCATCACACCACTCAGCTTGGTGCCATCTGCAAACTAGCTGAGGGTGCACTTGACCCCACCATGTCATCGATGTTGACATTAAAGAGCACTGGTCCCAGTACAGAACCTGAGGGACAGCCCTCGACATTGTTCCCCACTGAGCCACTGAACACTGCCCTCTGTGTGACCATCCAACCAATTTCTCATTCACCAAAGAGTCCACCCATCAAATCCAGATAGGAACAGAAAGGGAGCTTAAAAGAGGGCTGGACAGAGAGACTCAGAATAACAACAATTAAATTATTCCAGCGGTTGCACTTATTTCCTCAGAAAGCACCTCCCTGGAAGAAAGGCTACAAGCTAATTAAATAAAAGGATGCACAAGTGTTCCTACAAAATTATTATAGGCTCAAGAACAATACTTTGTTTAAAAATTAACTTAAAAATAACCTCAGAACCTCATAGCTCAAGCAAGTATACCTTTAAAAGTCCTTCTGGTATGAGAAATATGTCCAGAATTTACTTTTCTGAGCGGGGATTCAGTAGATATAAATCGCACATTTGAAGCTTAGCTCTAAGGTTTTCAAACACTTTCAGTTCTATCTGTGGTTATGACAGTAACCAGTACCATAGTCTCTGGTGCAGTTTTCAGTAGTTACAGGCACCTCTAATTGTGCTTAAGATAACAGCTACTTTAAAAAGAAAATGAAAAAAGAGAACATTTTTTATGCAATACTTTGCAATTGTATTTTTCCATTTCTGCTCAGTCAATTGCTCAGTTACCTTCTCTAAAACAGAGGTGAGTCAGGAGTTCTCAGACTCTTGGAGACAAGTTCTAATCTTGTGATACAGATCAAGTGCTTCAACAGCTCAGCAGTGGACAAAAAAATCACACACCAGATGCCTAGTTCAGACTACAGTGAAGAACGCTGTTATGCTGACACTGCGTCCAAAGCACTGTGTTCATTTTGGGGCTCCCTGAGACGAGAAAAATGAGCAGCAGATGACTAACAAGATTCCTGAAGGAACTGGAGCACATGATACTGGGAGAGAGATTAATACATCTGGACTTGCTCAGCCTGGAGAAAAGAATAAGGGGAAATGTTATTCTTTATATTTGAGGTGGAGGGAAGAGAGAGCCAGACTCTTCTTGGCTGCACATCATGGGTGAACAGGAGGGAATGGACCAACCCAGGGCACAGGACATTCAAATGAGATGCAAGGAAGTTCTTTGTTTTCAAACTCTGGAACAGATTTCCCAGAGAGGCTGTGGAACCTCCAACCTTGAAAACACTAGAAAGGCAACAGGACAAAGCCATGAACAACCTGCTCTAACACGATCTGCTTTGCACAGAACATTGCAGCCCCCAGGGGTCCCTCCCAACCTATGCAATTCTGTGAGTCACACAGCTGCTTGAGGCCAGGATTTCCTCAAAGCCTCCAGAGGCTACACCAGCTCACAGCAGTACCTGTACCTCCACTGCTCCTCTCATCTCCCAGCGCATTTTTCCTTCAGCTTGGCTGGCACTAACGCAAATGGAACACTGAAGTGACCCAGATTAAAAAGAGGTCTTAAAAAAAAAAAAATTCATAAGTAACTAAACAACTAAACTGCCCTGAGATGGTTCAGGCTGTGCTGCTGTGCTGCATAAACTGCTGTATTGCACACACAGTGGCAGAAGTTCAAAACATGTATTTGACCAGGGAAGGACCTAAAGATTAATCCAAAAATATTGTCTTGCCAGTGATCACTGTTAAAATTTTAACTATTTCAGAAATTCTCCTGTTTTAATAAATGTCAGTTTCATCTTTTTCTCTGCCATTTATACCAATGCAACATTATTCTGCCAACACAACCACAGAAAAATAAAGTAATACAAATACTGACTTCCTAAAGTGGTCAGTACCAACTCTATACTAATAAACATAAAACTAACTTCAGTATCAGTAAAGGACTAATTTCACAGAAGAATTTCAGTGGGGAAATTTGTTGCAAAGTTTCCCAGGCTACTGCTAATTCAGCTTAGCCCAAGAGAGAAAAAGGTTTTTGCAGCTTATGATTTCTTCTTATTTAATAATAAGCAGTACAATATAATAACATCTGCAGAAGAGATCATATGGATGTAGTACTTCAGCTGTGCAAACTTGGTACATTCACTATTGTTACAGTGAAAAATATTAAAAAATATGTAAACAGGCAGGACGCCCTAATCTAAATTTGAATGACAGATCTGCACTGAATCTCATTTTCTCCTCACGTGCGGTGTTCTTCAGCTTATTCTGAGGATCAGTGCTAACTCCCAAATTATCTTGAAAGTTTAAATTTCTCAGAATTTTTCTTTGGGGAATGCTCAGTGGTTTACAACTTACCCTATTTCAGCATGCATGCATCAAAACAAATCCCCAAAACCTGTTCAAGAGTAAATAATATTTTGAAAACCATTAATAAGGAAGGCTTGGGTAATAAAGAAGGAAACTGTTATGTGTCATACTCTCCTTCCTTCCCCCTGTTATTTTTGTAATTGATTTAGATGTCAATCTACACAAGTAATTAGAAACACTCATGCCATCTTCTCAATATAAAATTACTGGCTACTTGGCACTTGAGCTGTTTCCTCTAAATGCTTCCCCATGTCCTACACCAGACACACATCTTCAGTGTTTTTTGATCAATGACATCTGTTTATGTAACTATTGATAGGTTAACCTAAACTGCCTGTAAACACACATCATCAGCTACCAGCTATATTATGTTCTCTTTCTTTGTAACCATACATTATTTTCTGTATTATCCTATACTAAATATTACAGTTAACCTAGACTTTTGTAGTCCTAAACAGTAGCTTTACATCAGTTCAGTTTAAAACATTTCATGAAGCCTGAGATCACTCCTTTTACTTTTGTGGACAAAGCATACACCTGGCAATACAATAGCATCAATTCAAACTGGGGAGAGGAGGGGCAGAGATGGGAGTTGTTGAGGATTAAAGAATAATTTCATGCAAAAAAGCATGAGCTAATACTGGCCTTTTCCACTTTTCAGCAACTGTTTCACTAGTCGGTGCCAGGATAACAATGCACCAGTAACAGTATTTATTCTACTTACAGGTGGTACACTCACACTTTAAATGAAACAATCCTTCCTAGGCTGTCGCACATTTCCAAAACCTTTGTGAAATTGGTGCCCTGTTTTGGGCAAGAGGTTTCTGCTCATTCGCCCATTCTCTGGTTACCAGCAGCAATCCAGACACATTACTAGGCTGGGAGTTGTATAAGCTGCCATTAAGGGGATGCAGCTGACAACCACAGTGAGATACAGATGCCCATTCCTTCTGACCCAGTCACTCAAGTGGAATACAGTAAGACTGGACAACACACCAGTTGGTCTTAGGACATTTTTTAAGATGCCTTCAAGTAACAGGGCTGCTAGAATCAGATCTGAAGATCCATCTCTCTATATTCCATCACACAGTTTCTTAGCACTGGTACTTCTGCCATTTTCATCAAAGTATGATCTCGCTGCATATTGTCACTTGTTCAAGACAACAAGATCCCTATGTCAGAGCTGCTGCAAGACTTCCCCTCTGGTCAGCCACCTGCTGCAACAGCTCATTATTAACATCCCAATGTATTCCAGAGCAACATGGCAAGGCAAGTTGGGATAGTCAGTGTCTCCTGGGTAAAAAGGCAGCAACGTCTTCCACTCCTTTTCGGGGTCTTGGGCTTCTTGACAAGTCTTCCAGACTACAGCTTTATTCACTGTAGCTTCTCTATACATCTTCATGAGCAGGGCAGATCTTTCTACTGGGTTGGGCAGCAAAAGACTAAAATTCTTCTCAGAAATGTCGTTAATGCTCCTTTCTCCACCCTCCACCACTGTCTCTTACAGTTAGTTTCAAAGTCTTGTAAGTCAGAAGCTGTTTTCTCAAGATCTGTGCAGCCCTTGGCTTTGTTCTCCAAGCACAGAGGCTAAACATAGCACCTGCAGTGTCCTGCCACTGTCTCAGGACTGAATTCACAAGGCTGAATCCTCCCTGACAGCCAGCACCACTGACAGTATAAGCTACACAGTTCTGGGTGTCCCACAGGATCCCTCGGTATTTCTGCTGCTCTTTGCTGTATCTACTCCAGCTGGCAATGGCAGAATCCACTGCGTTGCTGCCAGTGCCAGAGGTGCACCTAAGCCCACACTTACATGCTTCAATCAGCTGCTTCTTTAGGAAGGTGATCTGCTTTGAAAACCCTAAAAAAAAATAAAGTATTTCCATTGCTGGCAATACTTATTGCAGACACAGGCACCTCAGAGACCCTGAAAGCCAGGACGAGAAACTTCCTACTCAGATGCTGAGGCACCTTGCTTGCTCCTGTGTCAAGGTCTGTTTGTTTTTTTGTTTGCCTGCTCCCTCCAGAGGCCAAGCACACAAAGGCATTTAGCTGATCATCATCCACAACTGGGAATAAAATCCATTAGTTTAACCATAAGGAAGAGTAGGGCTGATTAAGGAATACAGGTGCTGGTGACCACAGAAGACTCCCACACCATCACTGCCTAGACACACAATGACGAGCCACCCACTTTTGCAAGAGGGAAAAATGAGTGCCTACAAAACACAGTGAGAGGGTTTCAAAAGAGAATTTACTGCCAAGCAAGTGATGAAGTAAGAGGCCCCAAGTCTCTGACAGCTCCTGCTGAAGCTTTCCTTCCTTTAGCTGACAGCCTAAATATAAATAAAACTGCTGTGCAAGAGTCCTCTCTACAAACAGAAAAAACATGAACAACAGCTCATACGTCAGACAAGAGTCTCATCTGTGTGTTTTTTGAAAGTATTTTTTGTCCCGCTAAACTAGCTGCAATTACTAAATGAAGTTACCCCCAGTTTTCACTTTGCCTCTTTATTTGATTGTGGTTGCATTTTATAGTCACAAGGTTGAGATCTGGCATTCAATCTGATGGGCAAGACAGCACAAGCTGTAACCTGAATCAATCAATGGGAACTCTGGCTCTTGCTTGCTGTGATTAAAACTGTAACGAAGCCAAGGCATCCTCCCTCATTTCTCTCTCCTCCAAAAGGACATGCAATCACAGCCTGAGAAGTAAATTCTGAAGACTCATTTTTGCAACAAAATGAGAAAGCACTGCCAACAGCTACCTGCTGAAAAGCCAGCCATGGGCCTCAAATTTAAAGGGACAAAAAAAGCTGCGTTCACACTACAACAAAATTATTTCAGATAATACTTCCTTCTTCCCACATATCTTTCAAAAAGCAGTCAACCTGCCTATAGGATAGCACAGTGCCCACAGATGAAAAGCTAGGTTTGAGTCCTCCAGGGAACCATAGGATAACTCCAGTCCCCTGATTTCATATCCAGTAACAGCAAAGAATTATGGATTAGACTGGAGCTTGCTCAACTGCAGGAACAGTTGACACCCCAATTTACCTGAAAGCAGGACTTACCTTATGGCCAGGGCAGCAGTCCCAGCAGTATTTCACACACACATAGATGCCACCAGTCCTACCAGTTTATCATGAAGAATCTGGTGGGAGTGTGGCTGGATACCACACAGAGCAACCTGCCATCTTGGTCATCAGCTCACTGACAATCATGGACATCATCTAGAGTTCAGAGCAACCCCTGTGCCAGCCTAACCTCTGCAGGTTCTATATGTACACTAATTTAAGTGTGTGGTGTGAATAATATGGTACCATATATATGAGATTTATGGCATGTATCACATACCTGTATGGCACCAGCACACCTCAGATATGCATGCTGGCACATGCAGAGCACAGCCATGACATGACCTATCAGTGGTAACAAATAAATGGCACAGAGCTCAGCAGCCATGGGTTACCAGCTCCTCCTCTTGAGAAGGGAACGACAAGTTGTTTCTCATACACTTTTTTTCAGTTGTTGTGTCTGGACTGTATCTAAGGATTACGGTGGAAAAGCATTAGGGCTGTCCAAGCAAATGCACAGTTGCCCCTATTTTAAGGTGAAGAGACAAGATTTGGAACAATGGACAAAGGTAATTTTTCAAAATGCTAATCACAGAGAAAACCTTGAAGTAGGAAACAGAGAACACAAAGTTTGTATTTTAGCTGCAGGAGATTGACTTTTGTATCCCTGCTTTCAATTTTGCACTCTAGGGAAAAAGCCAGCAGCAATTCTCGCAGCTACACAAGAATAATTAAAATTTTTTCTAGGAAATACTTTTACAGATGGAGCACCTTCCATAGCTTTAGAGTCAGCAACCTTGCAATACTCTAGCTGGCAGCTGCTGTTCTACCACTGTTCTCTGAATGGAGCCATGGAAAAGACACCTTCTTGTGCAAGATGTTTTTCCATCCCCAAAGAAAAAAGAGGCAAGAGAGATGATATCAAGCTGCCTAGACTGGACTGTGAAGGGAGTTTTAGCAGAGGACAGAGAAAACAAGGTGACCTAAGGTACTCAAGGCAATACAGCCCAGCTTATGAGTTTAGAAACCTAAGGGTGTTAACCTGGTGCTCTAATAAGAGATTAATAGTAAAGTAAGAAATTTCCTTAAAATCTGCACTTTAGGTTGAGCCAGACATGAACCCGTAGCAATGAAGACTGAAAGGAACCTGAGGGCAAACCACAACCTATTCTGACAGGAACAGTTTAATATCTGGCCCACAGCTGAAGTCAGTGTTATACTGAGAACTGCAGACTCCCTACAGCAGCACTGTGTATGTGTTTCCCCTTGCCACACATTTACATTTCACATACAGAAGATCAGTTTTGGCAAGTACAATTCCCATAGTATCTGAACCTTCAGTACACATTCCCAGCAATTTAATCACTAACCTTCCTGCTAGTACAACTGAAAGGACAGGCACCTTCTGCACTTGAATCTCAAGAACTTTGAGAGCTTTTAACCATTTTCAGAGCTGCTTATAGCCTGCTGAATACAATGAGGAAACCAATGAGCTTAGGAGTGGTTTATAAGCCTTATTCTGAAACATTACACCGTTTATGTTCCTTCACAATTGAACCTTACAGACATACAAAGACAGTAAATTGATACATTTAAGATCAATTGAGTAAGAATGCTGTACTTGTAGTATCCTTCCCTCAATATTTACCAAGTTTTTACAACAAATAGTTAAAATCCACAAAATATTTGGCAAAATTACTTAATACTAAGAGAATGTTATTCCTAGAGCAGGCTACCTGATCCACATAAGGAAAACAGACACTATAATGAAAGAAAAAGAGAAGACATTTTTAGAAAAGCTCTGGATATTTAAATCTCCTTAAAAAAACATGTAAAGCAAAGAGGCCACTCCATATTTAAAGCCATTTTGTTTTTATCTATTGGGGTAGTCACTTTACATCATACCAAAAAGACTGTATAAGGAACACAAGTGTCAAGAATCAGATCTTTATGGCACAGAAGGAATTTTTCCATTAACCTGCTTTCAGAGTTGTTAAATACATCATTAAAGACAAAGACACTAAGGCTACCACAAAATAAATATTTGCATGATGATGTTAGTCTTTATTCAGTTTCTCAACTGACTCCTCCAGTCTGAAGGTGGATAAGAATCTTTCCAGTAGTCTGTTTCATTGATTTATTCTGGATGAAAAGATTCTTTCTACTTTTGACACAAACTTATTTTGTTACTTATACTGTTACTCAAAATTCACGTAAGCTTTCATGTTGCACCTTACAGCATATGGAATTTCAGATTAAAATAAAACTCTACTCTTAACATAACCTTTTATATAATGTAAAAATATTCTACATGTTTAACATATCAAGAATGTTAAGCATTTACTTTGGGGAAAACTCATTTTATGCATTTTTCAGTACAAGCCCAACTGTGAAGGCTTTGCATTTGTTTCTCCCTGTTCAGTCGGGTGCCACCCAGTGTTCATCGTTTGCAGTTGCAGCTCAGCCACGGCACAAACCGCCAAAAATTGTAAATTTGAGATGCTGCTCACTTTTCATCTTTACTCCTCTCCTACACCTCCCTCCACCATGGAAAATTTACACCTTTGAAATAATGAGTGTTTTTAATTATCAAAATCAGTATAAAAATAGCAGCATGCTACTAGATGCAAAAAGCAGATTCATCATGCATTATGAGGTTAAATGCAGATTTCTGCCTTCCTCTTATATTATCAAAATCTTTTTCAAAGTTAATATCAAGGGAAGGGGTATAAGGACAGACACTGCATAGTATGATTTGATACTAATCTGATCTGGGTTGTTTGCCTTTAATCAAAATCCATGATAATTACAGGGTAAACAATTTTTATTTCAAAATACAAGTTTAACTGGAATTGAAGTGATTAAATCAGAAGAGGGAAAATTGCAGTCTTTTACAGCCCATGTCACTGCATCTCACTTACATCCAGAGATAAAAGCTCTAATTGGTGAAAAGACAAAATATTTGTGGCATGTCATTGAACTTTTGTGATAATCCAGCATTATCCATTTCTAAAGAAATATAAATACTTTAAAACAAACACTGAAAATAAATCCTTTTGATGTAACAAACTACACTCTTTACCGAGAATTTTCAGTCTTCTTAAAAGTAAGGGACTTCACCCAAAAAATAATCGAAGTATCAATGTATAACAATCCTTGGAGGAAAAAGGCTGGAATGTAAATCTCTGTTCCAAATTAGATCTGAAAAGCAAAAACACCACACCATGTATTTCATCCAAGTGTATTTTTCATCAAGCAACTCTTTCTTAAAGTTACTTTTACAGTTTAACAGACTTCCTGAATGTAGCACAGTCCTGGTGTTGCCTCAGCCCATACCCTGCTTTCTTAATGCATGAACAATTACTCCCTGCTTTTGACCCCACCAGCCCTGTGATGACAATACTATGGTTATGCAGGTCAGCAATTCTGCACAGCCATGGTATCTGCAATACAATTATACATCACTAGAACAGCCATAAATTAGCCCATGATTCTCAAAAATGAAAATAAAACCAAATTGGAGAGTCATTTCCCTAAGCAGTGACTTTCCAATCATTCTTCTGATATAAAAATTAAAGGAAAGGCCACATTGAGTTCCTCCTATTAACAATTATTTTGGAGGCTGCACTTCATTCCAGATATATGACAGTGATGCTCAGAGAGGTTACTCACATCTTCTCTTTATGTCTTTTACTTTCTTAAAACATGATATTAATATTTTATTGAAGAGCTGACAAAAGCTTAAAAACAATCCTAGCTGCTCACTTAACCCCACACACAGATCCAGTAGTTTGCAAATTTGTCCTACAGCTACTTATCTCTTTGATGTCTTACAATAGCCTCATTACTACAAGCATGCAGTACTAGTTTTTCTAGCTTCAATGAACTAAATCTTCAATAAGCTCAAGCACTCACAGGCCCAAAGTGAAATTTTCAAAAGTCAGAAGAAAAGTTTCTCAGCATTTTGATATTTTTAAAATACTTGATCTGAATCATATATTGAGAACTTCAAAAAAGTCAGAATACAAGCATTTAAAAAGAATTAGTCATATTATCAACTCAGAGAGAGAGGACAAAAAAGATGAAGAATTAAAGCATAATAGTATTCTTAGGACAGTCTATCCAATTAAGTTAACCACTGGCTCAGTAAGTTACTACTTATCCTTTCAGTCAGCTGACCCTGCACACATTCATCTCTTAGCTGTAAATTAAAGTGCATCAACTTAGAAAACATTGCACAGCAGATTTCTTCTGCAATTGATTGTAAAATTTGAGTTGTAACAATTTTACTACTATAACTTCACAGTGTGCATAACCAATTACTAGAATTTAGTGGTAAGCAGTAACACGAGTGATTGCAACAAGTCGAAATTATGGTTAACTTTACAAAAACTGTAAGATGAGCTTTTTGTAGTTTTTAAGTAAACAAAAATGGAGACTTAAACCCCTTGTTTTTTAGAAAACAAAGCCCTCAATTATTTCTGCAGTTCTGGTGGGACAGTGAGGCTGTTTAACCTACAAAGGAATTGGGGGGGATCAAACGACTGGTTTTCTTTCAGGCACCTTCAGACTGCTCTCCATGTGTGTTTTAGCAGCATGCCACCAGGTGTCCCATGTGTTTAGAGGCCAGCTCGGGAATGACTATAGACAGGAGACAGGACAGAAGGCACCAGACCACTTCCTGAGGCAGTCTCTGAGGAACAAAGCTATCCTGAACACCCATGTATTCCTTGCTGTAGAACTAACAACAAAAGCTTACTGCCAAAGATGAGCACTTCAAGCATATGATAAAAAAACCACATTTACTACTTACATCATCAATGTCTTCATCATCATCCCCAATATCATCAAACTGGATTTCATCATCATCTCCAGGACCAAATGTGTCTGTTTCATTGATTTTAGCTATGAAGGAATTTAGAGAAGTTAGGGAGTGCACTCGCACTGTGCCAAGAAAGACAGACTTGGTATTCTTGTCCAACATGAACTTCCAATTTGAAGTGGAAAGATTCTTACCATGTTCTGGAAGCTCCCCATATGCTTTCAGGCTTCTGGCTTCATCTGCATTGTATTTTAGAATAACATCAGCCTTGTTATCCTAAATAAGAATTTATTAGAATGTATTAGTCATCTATGAAGGAAAAATAAAACTATTAACCTCAGCACACTGCATTATTTACAACTATACAATTTACAGTGGATTAACACCTGTAATATTTATAGAAGAACATCTTGTTCTTCCTTCCCCTCCGGTTCCTTTAAATGTGAAGTAAACGCATTGGAGTACTTTAATTATCTACAATTTAATAACTTAATTATCTACAATTACAATTAATTTATAGATTCATAGAATGGTTTGGATTGGAAGGGACCTTAAAGATCATCTATTTCCAAACCCCTGCCATGGGCAAGGACATCTTCCACTAGACCAGGGTGCTCAATCTGGCATTGAACACTGCCAAGGATGGGGGATCCACAACTTCGCTGAACAAGACAAAAGGGAATTTGAGACAAATGAGAAATGTTGAGAATTCAACAACTCAACAAGTACAGTTTCATGTCTTTGAAATTAACCTTTCTTCAGACAATACATACATAGTGAGGTGTTTGATGGTCAATCAGGAACCACAAAATCACTAGGCTGAAAGAGACCTTCGAGATCAGAGTCCAACCCATGTCCTAACACCTCAACTAAACCATGTGGCACCACTGAATGTCACATCCAATCTTTTTTTAAACACATCCAGGGATGGTGACTCCATCACCTTCCTGGGCAGACAATTCTGGCACTTGATCACTCTTTCCATAAAACCACTTTTCCTAAGATCCAACCTATATTTCCCTTGGTGAAGTCAAAACCAAAACTTCCTAGGTTTAACTACTTTAATATACACAGTAAATGACAGTATATTAAATGTTTTATAGATTTCACATATCGGAAGCACATTTTAGAAGCAGAATTTATCTTCAACAATTGATGACAACACTAACATTCATGAAAGGCATTCATGTAATGAAAACTTGATAACTGTTTATATTATGTAAAGTTACACCACTACATTTTTTGAAATTTAAGTACAAACTAATTACTGATTAATTTGCCTCTTAAGGTAAAAGCCTAAACATCAAGGATCCAAAATTCTGATTACCAAAAAATTCTAATTATCACAGTAAAATGTTTGGTACTTGACTCAATCTCCCTTTGTACCAGAGGATGCAAGCACCAAACAGCTACATCTGGAAAAAAAAAAGGCCAAGCTTAATGACAATACGCACCTTCACTCACAAAGTCTCAGGGTGCAATTTAGAAGAACAAGTCAAACCAGAATTTGTCTACTCATTACAATCTTCCTGTAGTACAAGGAAACTAAAAATAATGGTTTAGCAGAACTAAATACAAATGCAAAGTTAGACAGGAATTTCCTCACAATATCTGCTGCAATTTCACAGTAAATAAAGCTACTTGTAAGATACTTTTTGTAGTGGCATATTATACTGAATTTTTACCTGGTAGTCTCTTAAGCCAATCAATATAATATCAGATGTATTTATCCAGACCTGAAGGAGAAAACATGTGTTACAGAAATTCAACTTCTGTTATATAACACAAGAACCAAACAATACACTTAGATTTATGGAGGGACATAAAACATTTCAGTACAGCAACCACCTTCATTTTCTAACCAGTTCGCTAGAAATATCCAATTTAATGCTTTAATGGCAAATCCAAGGTCATAAATACTCATAATTATATTATTTTAACATTTTATGGAGCTATTACAGGGTAATCAAACTTCTTTGAAGAGCTTCTAGCCAACAGGGTGGTTATTAAGCCTTAATGTCTGAGAAAACAGAAAGAATGCACCAGTTGTGAACCCTGTGAACTGAGCTCCTCAAGGGCAAAAATTAAAGAAAAACCTGATGAAGGGGGTGATGTGATGCAAAACAACAATAAAGAACACAAGAAAATTAACCCAGTTGTTTCTAGAAACTATGTTAACCAGAAATCTGCAGAATAGGATATGCTTTTAAATACACAGGGTGGCTCTATGTGGGTTCTATCTCACATCCACTTGTTTTGATTTTTTTTGAGATTGAACTTGTTTCAGTTGGAATTTGCCTTTTAAACATAAGTAATAGAAAAGTGGTGCTTTTTGTAACAAAAAATTAATTCTTCAGCACTTAATGTTTGTTTATGCACATTCTCCACTACCTTCATCAGTTTCTTGCAGGCAGCTATAGCACTCGTTGCACTGATCCCAAGACACATGCATTCACTGCTATCCAAAAAACTGAACAATCCAGAATGAAGACAGTGAATGTCTGGTTTCATTGGAAAGAGACTGAAGGACCTCCTCCTTACCATACACAAGTAGAGGACAGGAAGATGAGGACAAGGGCCAGAGGGGACACCATCTGAAGATGGCAAAATTAAGAATGCAAACACTTATACCTGACATTCCCAAAGGTACAAATCTTTGAAGATTAGCTTTCAACAGAAATATTTTGGGAACTGACGAAGTGGACAATGAAACAATGGCACTGGAGGTGTATTTTCTAAATAGTCACCAAGTTCCCCATCTGCAATTAGGGAGATTTTTATTATTTTCTATATGTGTAAATTTCTAAAATGTGAAAAGCTTGTATTTGCTAAGCAGCTGAAAAAAACCTTCCTCTGAAATATACACACTGAAAGGCAGCCCTTCAACTGTGAGCTTCACCCAAGAGTCAAAGACTGCCTATTCCTGTGCCAGCAACAGAAACAGAAGGACAGATTAGTCTGCTATCAAAAAAAGTAGTTTAAGGTATTAAGTGCAGTAGAAATACTCATTTTGTAACAAGCCACATATGTAAATTTTTACAATTACGTATCATGCATAATGTCACTGTTTCCTACTGCAATGCTTCAGAATTACCTTTTTTCTTAGCTTCCCTCTAATATGACATAACCTCTTCACACCATCAAAACATAATGCCTCCAGTCTTCCATTGCCTAACATCTTGATCACCTGGGCATACTCTGAAAGAGAAGGTAACATACAGAAACACAGAATCATTTAGGCTGGAAAAGATCTTTAGGATCAACAAGTACAACCATTAACACAGCACAGTTCCCCACTGCTAAGTCATGTCCCAAAGTGCCACAGAGCAAAACTTCTGAACAAATCCAACTTCAAGACACAACCAATAACTTTTCCACTGTAACCCAAATTTGCTGTAGCATTTTATCAAACATGAACTGCCAAGATGAGCTTCA
The DNA here is from genome assembly GCA_032173965.1 of Sitta carolinensis. NCBI lineage: Eukaryota > Metazoa > Chordata > Aves > Passeriformes > Sittidae > Sitta > Sitta carolinensis. The sequence goes on from CM063283.1 coordinate 101,095,349, forward strand.
AATACCCACATAGGCTGCTGAATGCATCACAGTTCCGAACCACTGCTGATGTTAACATTTTCAAATACTGCTCCTTTCTGATTGCATCCACCCTTTTGTTCCCTCTGAAATGCTTACTAGAGAAAATCTCAGAGCTACTGAGTCACACATAGAGTCTGAAAGTTTACGACAACATCACAGCACCTGTCTTAAAGGACAACATCTCAGTGATGTCACTGAGGCAGGAGAAAGCTGCACACCCTGTATAACCACCCACTGAGACTCTGAATCTCTCTTGCAGAAGCTCTGTGGACAACACTCCACTGTCCTTGAAAGGACATAACCTGGTGTTATCAGACACTGACTGGAAGGCAACCAGCAGACTTCAGCTGAGGTCTACCTCTCCAACACCCACCCTCAATCTCCTCACCTTGTATTTAATCTTATCCCTCACTAAGTTGCAAAACTTACATGTTGGAGAACTTCACACAAGTTATAGTCCAATGAACCACAAGACTGTTTGGAAGATGTAAAGGATCTTAAGTTTCAGATGTACATAAAAATAAACTCCTTTTCCGATTACAACCAACACAAAATACCAGAAATTTGTTCAGTGGTACTTCTTCTACGGTGATTTAAATCAGTGCCTTTCCCATATTTCTAACAAACCAACTGATTAATTGGTTACTAGGAAAGCACCGACGTTATGTGAGCAACCACCAGAGTGTGACACACACAACAGGGCAACCTGAAAGGGAGGTGAGATCACTGTCATCAAAGGCATGGCAGATGGGAATCCTAGTCATCCCCTGGCTGAACTCTCCTGTGCCTCACTTCACCTGACAGCATCCCACCTACTGCTCCTGTTCTAGTAACTGTTAGCTTCCAGCCCAGGAGCCAACTGAACCAAACCGCCAGAGGACAGAACAGTGAGATGAGCTGCTCTGCCACTTCAGTGACTTCGGGGAGCTCGGCGAAGGATCCAAGAGATATTAGAGTCCATATAAAACAGAAAGTGGGACTGTGCATCCCAGGGACAACTACTGGCAAAACTGAACCACATCTGCTAAGCCAGCTGCTCACAGATCCTCACACAAAGCTATCATAAGGTTTCTACGGAATGTTTAAGTGCTGCTTTACACAGAGCATGCACTAAAGTCAAGAAGAGGGAAACACCATTCTCAAGTGGTGAAGCTGTTGAAAAATTTCCCTTCTCCTACTGTCTTTCTCTTACACTCAATATGTTATTTAGATTGCAAATAACCCCAATAAGAATACCTCGCTCTATTCTGCCACTTAGAGTATGTGACGAAAACAATGACACTGCCATACTATAGTTAAAAAACTCACCTTGCCCATCTTCTTTGAACACCAGTTCTCTTTTTTCTGATTCATTCTCATTCTTACCTCGTCGCCTGTTTTTACCTCCTTTGCCTAAATTAAAAGTGGGAGAAGAAAAAAGCATGCGTTACTGTCTATTTAGATACAGTGAGTGAAAAAAAATCAGACTTATGGAGATTTTAATGCTTGCTTAAAATATGGCTATTTTAGGTATCCTACTCAGATCTAGATTTTTTGCTTACTTTTAAGTCTAAATTTTTAGCTGAGTAGTAACACAGTAATGAAACATTAGATTCTACACTGTTTAAGATGTCCTGGCTGCTCTGGAATGACAGCAGCCTTCAAAACGATTTTCACAAGATGGCCAATTTCAGTTTCTGTGATCCCTGCTACGAAATACAGCAAAAGCAACGGTGGGATAGCCTGATGTACATACTCATCAAGAGCACATGAATAATTTCACTTATTGTGGTGCTGAAATCTCTGAAATACTCAAGAGGAACCTTACGCTCCAAGTGAAGCTGCCCTTTTTAAAAGGCACACACGTGGCAACAAGATTAGATGCTCTTCACGAAGAGCCTAAGAGCAGCTCATTCTTGCCCCGCTGTTACAATCTGCTGCTCCCTTTCCGTCACGGTTTCTGCGTTTCCTTTCAGGGGTAAGAAAGAAGGGAAGCGGCAGCAGCACTGCCCAGCGAGCACACGGAGGGGCCCGGCCGCCTCCTCGGCAGGGCCGCTCCTGACAAGCGAGCCGCGGGCAGGGCCTCCCGCCGCCGGCCGGGCCTCAGCGGCCTCCGACCCACGCCCGGCAGGCGGGACCGGCCCGGGCCCCGCCGGGCTGGCGGGAGGGCCCCGAGGCCCGCGGGCTCCGCGCTCCGGCGGCGCCCACGTGAGGGGCCCCGGGCCTGCCCTGCGCCACCGCGCCCGGGCCCGGCTACGCCGCCGCGGCCCCGGCGACGGGAACGGCGACTCACCTTTATTCTTAGGCATGGCGCCGAACGCTCCGCCGCGGAGGGGCTGCTGGAGGGGCGGCGGGAGGGGCTCCGGGCGGGGGCGGCGGTTCGGGCTCGGCGGCGGCTCCGGGCGGGACCAGCGGCGGGCCGGGGCTGCGCGGGCTCGTGCACTGCGCTCCGGCCGCTGCGCCGCCCCGGCCACAGCGCCGCCCGGCGGCCTGGCGGACTGCAGCGGCCACAGCGCCCCGGGAGCGGCGCCTGCCCCGGGAGCGGCGCCGGCCCCGGGAGCGGCGCCTGCCCCGGGAGCGGCGCCGGCCCCGGGAGGCGCGGCGCCCGGCCCCGGGAGCGGCCCCGGCCCCGGGAGCGGCGCCGGCCCCGCCTGGGCGCTGCGAGGGCGTTCGTAGGGTAGCTCAAGGAAAAGGAGGAGCGGGCAGCGCGCACCCAGCCAGCCCCGGGACACCGCACGGCGCTCGGGACGAGCGGCGTTAGTGAGAACTCCTTCCAGGACCTGCAAGACCTGCCAGGGAAGACGGGGCAAGACTATTTACAGGAGCTCGTAGTGACGGAACAAGGAGGGATGGGTTCAAATTGGAAGAGAGGAGGTTTAGATGAGACATTACGAAGAAATTCTTTACTGTGAAGGTGGTGAGGCACTGGCACAGGCTGCCCAGAGAAGCTGTGGATGCCCCAGCTCCGGAGGTGTGCAAGGCCAGGCTGGGCGAGGCTCCGGGAACCTGGTCTGGTGGGAGGTGTCCCTGCCCACGGCAGGATTGGAACCAGATGACTGTCAAGCTCCATTCCAATCCAAACTATTCTATGCTTCTGTAAATCAGAGGGTAAGAAAGAAGGTGGGGAAGGCTATCAGCAGGAGCTGTTTTTACCAGCCCCCCTTTCTGCCTTTGCAGTTTCTAGAGGCTTACTAATTATCCTGTTTACTTGTAAATAAATTAAAAAATGCTTTTAGACAAAGCAGGATAAAGTCTTCTGTGAACAAAGGGCCACAGCTGTGCACACCTATCATCCCAGGTGTGAATTTCACCAAGGAAAGCGCAGTACCTTTGCCCCATATCCATTACCAAACCTCCCCAAGTTCTCTAATGCCTTTCTTTTGGTACACTTAGCAAAACCTCTAGTTACATTCATCGCAACTCCTTTATCACAATTGCTGCAATTTTTTGCAGACTGTGCAGCCTTTGAAAATCTTCCATCTTTTCCAGGTTGCAAGGTTGAAAAGAATCACAGATGTAAGCTTCAAAGTTGTAGGAAGTTCCATGCTAAAACATGGGCCTGTTGTTTACGGAGAGCTTCTGCATATAATATTGTTTCAAATGTTTACAAAGTGCATTAATTATCCAACATTCCCATATTTTCAGTGTCCAAGCAATGCAGGCATTGCAAGTGTTATTCAGCAGCCTCCTGTTAAGTGGTACTTAGAGCTGACTGGAATCCTGGGGTAGTAAAATACAATATCCTTGCACTGCAGTCTTGTTCTATGTTAGGTCTATAAGCACCGTCTGAACACAAGTTTTTCCTTTGTCTCCATGTTTATTTTCCTCAACATGCTGCAATGTCAGGACACTTGCTTTTCACAAACCCTTTCTGGTTGGCAAAGCACACAGTGTGCTGTGAAGGTAGTTCAGAGTTAGTGATGAACAAACAATGACTTTTGTAACTGGTCAGAACAATTACACAAAACAACCCTTTAAGATATTTAAAAGTTTATTCATAGTAGAAATTTCAATTTCTTTTGAAGACTACAAAACCTGCCATTAGACAGGAAAACAAGCAATGATAACTTTCCAAAACTGTTCATAGTTACATCTGGAACAGTTTTAATTACACATTAATAGCATGATTGGAACATCTCTTAGATCAGACTCTGAATAAAACAATCATTTAAAGTATTCAGTACAATTAATTATTTTTTTAAACTAGCATTTCAGTTCTATGACAGCAGTGCCAAGCATCTAACAGATGCTATTGTAATGGTCTAGAACAAGGTACAATACCACTGATTTCCTGGAACAGTACCCTAGACTCACTTACATGCCATGCTGAGAAAACTAGTATAAAGTATGATTGTATAGAATCGTAGAAAAATATTTTATCTGTGATTTTGTAATTTTTTAAAAATTGTTTAAGTAGACTTCCCCCCCAACTAGGTTGCAAAATAATTACATCCCTCATAAGTACACCTTCCCTTTGATTAGGTCAAGAATACCAAGATAAAGCTAATCATTTACATCATTTTCATAAGTGAAAATTCATCTATTAAACATTGTTGCTTAGTAAGGGCCAGCACACTTTGAATCCTTTCCTTCCAGTAACAGAAAAGCACAGCTTTAGTTGGTAACACCACATTTATAAAAGCAAAACGCACACACACACAAATCCCAGACATGTAAATCTATTTTCTTATGGCCTTGTCTCTTCGGAAAAAAAAAAGTTCTAACTATTTTCTTGAAAAACTCCTTTTAAGTTTCAATGTTATAGTGATTATGAACACAGAACTTTGCCCTTACTGGACATAGATGGTATTTAATGGGTATTGCAATTACACTCTTCCCTCTGTTCCCTCATGCTCTCAAGCACAGTAAATGGTAATTTCACACTAAAAAAAAAAATAAAAACAAACCATGGTCAACACATAGAAAATTCACCAGTATCTGCATTCTTTTTTTTATCCTCTATGACTCTCTGAGTCACTTGCTATGTTTTGCAGACCAAGCAGCAGTCCAGCAATGAATGTACACAGTGTGTAATATGCTCACATTCTAACAGAAAGGTGCTGAGACTCAGAAGCATTATGTGGATTTCTTTATAGGTTATAACAACTGCAACACATTAAAAACAATACCAAAGTCATGAACGTGGATCCAAAACAGGAAGTTAGGTACATAAACCATGCCTGGCCTATAAAATACACCTCCCTGATTAGGCAGGCCCTTTATACCTTGGTTTAGAAAGTAACTTAAAAATATACTGGATCTAGGCTTCAACACATTCAGCTTAGGGTGTGCTAAATGTTCCTGTTTTGCTACAATTTAAAATGTCTATCCTCTGCTGATATATATACATGACTTAATAGCAAAAGTCTAGACTAAATTAACATCTCACTTGAGAGTGTACATACGTAAAATGCAGGAATTAACTTTGCTTCACTATTTGGCTAATGATCAGTGAGCGTGAAGATCACAAAATACAGCTACAATAAAACTACTGAAAGTATTTTTATATCATTTTAATGTGGATATTGCCAATAGTGAGGCAGCTTAACACTTCCTCTTTTCAGTCTGTTCTTTGCCAGGTACCTATATACACACACTGAACAGAGTACGAACTCCTTCCTGAAGTGAATGTTATTACTGACACACTGGAAAGTACTGCCATCCTTTTATTTCAACAGCATTTAAATAATTTGGTTGATTAGATATGACAATCTTTTAATTAGCACATTAAAAGCCACCAGAAGGTAGAGTTTCTAGATTTTGAGAAGCCTGACTTAAAATTGCTCACAGAGCTGAAAAATACATATTTTAGAGGTAAGGTTTTACTAAATTCCTCTGGAACTGCTGATACTTAGAAAAAAAATTTAAGATAGCCTTTTTCTGCCTCTACTTAAAAAAGTTTCTTGAAGGAAGGGTAGATGCATCCGTACAGCTAAAGGGAACTTCAATGCTAGAGCACCAAGTAAGGGAAAATACTGTTTGGTTGAGAAGAGCTGTGTTTTCAAATTTCTGAGAGCTAGGCTAATTTAAAAACCCTTATTTATAAAACCAATTTCTTCACAATTATATAATGGATTAAATATTTAGTAAATTTTTAAGGGCAATAAGAGTGGGATCCTTCGCAAACCTAGCAAAGGAAGCTTCCCCAAGGAACTCAGAAATTCTGGCAGAAGAAACACTCCCATTCAGAGCAAATCTGTGGTGTCATAAAGATGATTCTTCCTTTCAACAAACTGCTGATGATTTCAGGGAAATAAGCCAATTAAGCACCATAAAAGAAATTTAATACCACTTAGCCAAGAAAATACCTTCTTATGGAAAACACAAAATTGCATTGTTCACCAAGAGCCATTCACTCAGATCCATATTTTATTAAAGCTATAATTCCCAAGTCATTTTCATATCTGGAAGGACATTACACAGCCTAAAATTTTGGTAGAATGTACTCACTGTATTCAAACACATTCCAGTGCCCCTTTTCATTTGGGCCATTTCATCTTTTCAAGACCAGCCATCAAGATGGGCCTTTAATAACTTTAGACACCAAGAGGCCAAGAGTATGAAAAGTTTTTATCAGTATTTAAAGTGAGTCTTCCACTCTCATTATCAACTCACTTCCATCTGCAGAAAAGTGAGAATGTTCCTTCTGAATGGCTTCATCTTACCTGACTGGGATAACACTATTTTCGTGGTAAATTAGAATGACCCTTTTCTAACCAAGCACATCTTTATGACTTGCCTCTCATTTTACTTTTGAAGTCAATTAAAATTATCAGAAAGTAACTGACAGAACATTAGATCCATGTTTTGCAACTGCAATGAATGCAGTTTAAATCTACTCTTTGCAGGCTGCTGCATATTAGGGACCAATATGTTCTGCCTTATCTTCTAATGTTGCCGCCTTCTATAATGCCAACACTCATTCACTGAGCAATTCCTTTGCAGCTTAAACAAAAGTCAGAATACAGATAAAATATTAGCAATGGATTATAAGAATAAACCATATAGAAATGTCCTCTATGAGAAAGTATTTAGCAATAATTCCTGAGTCTAGAGATTAGATAGGAGAGACTAAAAGGGAGGGGAGGGGTAACAAAGACAGTGAGATATGGAGTAAGTTATCTTTTCTCTGGGTTATATTACCTATAGGATATATAGTATGGTGAGAGAGTCACTGTTTAAATTTCATAACATGACATGTGGCATCAAAAACACAGAAATGTAGAAAAGACATAGGCAAGGAAAACTACTTATCCATAGTATTACATTCAATAGCTGTTTAACAGTCAGGCTTCTTTTAGAGCTGTCCAACAATACTGATTAATCCAGGTGAACTGTTTAATCAGACTTACTCGTCATAATGATTAATAATATCTAAGTAAAACAAGGCATGTATACATTAAGGAAAACAGCACAGAAGCGTACTGCTGTGAACTGTTTACAAAAACATACAAAATGTTAGATGGCACAATGTATAGTGCTAATATAAACAGATAGTTTAAGCTAAGTGCTTAACATAAACCGTCCATCTCGACCTGTAACAAAGAATATTTTAGGGGACAAAAAAAAAATATTCCTTATAAAAATAATGCTATATGGTGCAGAGTGCTTTATTCAGTGTATTTTTGACAGAGGTGGCATTTGTAATTCTTCTGGTTTACTCAGTCGTGAACAGGATCATTTTCATTGTTTCCACTTGTCACTCCATTTGCAGCTCCAGTAAGATCAGTAACTTGCCATCAACAGTTTAAAGCGAGAGTAGATGAAAGCAGTAGCAGCAGCAGGAGCAGCAGCATTATAGGTACCAGCTGGGACAGAGTGTGCTTGCAGGTATCTGTCAGATATGTGCTACCTGTTGCCATAATTTGTGCTATCATCTTATGCCATGGTACCAAGGGTCTGGTTGAGGTCATTTCACAGGGCTGTCGAGGTAATTTTTTTAATACCTCTCCTCTGAGCAAGAGTAGAACGGCCAACTGGCTCCAAAACTGGTGACTGATTGCGATTCAAAGCGGAGTAAGTTGCTGCCATTGCACCCTGTGGGGTAGAGGGAAAAGAACATTAGCCATTATATAACCATTTCAGTTTCCAACAAAATAATTAAAAATCACCTATATTATTCAGCACATAAAATTGATTTTAAAAAAATTTAGAAAGTAATGAGCTATGGGATCAGAACTCCCCCACTTCCCACTTGTGTTTTTGGATGCTAGAAATTTCTAACAGTTGACTCAGAAAGAGTGTTAATTATATTCTTCAGATCCCTTTTATGTTGCACAAGAGATTCTTGAAAGTAGGACTGAAAACAAGGTTGAATACAAAGAAGTAGAATTCAATTATTTTTGATTTTCCTCTGCTTGTTCAAAGTGAAAAAGTTCCCGGTTGCTTCAGACAGTGCAGGGGTATGATACCATAATAATTAACACTGCCCTTTTGACTTCTCTTCAGCTTTTACTGTGATCATAAAGTATTACTTTTCCTCCGGTTACTGGCAAGTACCCTCATCTGAAACTGTAAGGTTATCAAACAATTTTACAACTCCCCTATGGTCACCTGACATTTTTCACTCTGAGAAGAATGATTTATGTTGGTTTCTGAAACACTTAAGCCTTGCAGTTTAAGTCCAATAGATTGCAAACACAAGAAAATTAAAGTCTTTTTCAAATGTATTAGATTTATCACCTGTAAGTGGTTTCACATTAAATCCTATTACATATTACAAGTTCGTTTCATGGCTTAGTACAACATCCAGTCGTAACAACTTCTTCACAGTATTTACAGGAGACACGTGCTACCCCCAACTTTAAAAACAAACCCCCTTTTGTTTACACTAATTTTGGCTAAACAGCAAGCTGGAAAAATATCTACCTACCTTCACTAAATGGGGAGCATCCTGCCTGTTCAGCTGGTATTGAGGCAACTGGTCACAGTGAACTATCCAGGGGTGACTGAGAACTTGGGCTGCAGTCAGTCTTTGATGAGGGTCAACATGAAGCATTTTTGAAACAAGGTCCTGTCAATGAAGGTCAATGGAAATAACAACAGAACTTCAACTTTAAAGCAGATTAATTTTTGAAAACTATAAAAGAAGATTCTAGAGGTATAAAAATATGTTCATAATGTCAGTTTTAAACAAACAAAAAACCACCCAGCAATGCTAACAGTGTATCTTTCAATTATGTGTGTTAATAGACATGGTAACACGAAAGTATCCACTTAAACACGCAAAAGTTTAGCATTTTAAGCATCCACATAGAAGGGATATTGCACACTGAGGTTCAGGTCTATTTGCTGTCAAAAACAGAATTCTCAAAAATGTAACGCATCATTGGTTTTCATTATCATGATTCAGACTACCTGTATGATTTTTGAATGTCATGCTTCCACATGAAGTTTTATCAAAGCACTTCTCACCATGGATAATTGTATGTATGAATGCTGATAAAACACACTCTATTTCTAAGGACAGCTGTTAATTACTACAGTGTTAAGTCACACCGTTTCTTTCTTCCCTACATGCAAGTGACTGCTGAAACATGAACAGATGAAAACAGGAAACAAAATTCTAGGCACATAAGGGATTAGATCAGTATTTTAATATAACAATGGGTGGAACTTACCCAATCATCTATGATATAACATATACATTATAATCAATGTAACATGTAGCAATCCATCCCTGATTCCCCAAGAGACAAAGCAAGTATACTTGCTTTAGCTGTGTCTGAAACGCTGTTCCAATAACCACCACTGAGGGAGAACTTTCCACTTCCTATTCGGGCCAAAATCTCCTCTGGGGTGTCATCAGGACCGTTTGCAAAAGGAGTATAGCTATTTAACCAAACAAACTCAATGTTAGTAACTTCCATAACCTGGGCCTCAGTATTATAAATCTGATTACAAGTTCAACATAATTATAGGCAACAAATAGTCAAACACAAGTTGTAAAAAGAATTTATTTTTAACACATGAAAATACATGGCACTGACTATAGACCTGCTCTTATTGCATGTATTCCCTCTGTATCTGGTCTGAAAAGCAGATCTTTCCTACAGCATTTCAAATACTGGTGGTTCCTGAATTGCAGAAAGTATTTATTAAGCTTTCATATTCTAGTGAAGTATGAAACCAATCCATTCCGTTGTAAATCTAAATGTCTGAGAAAGAATAAATACTGGTTTAATGCCAGAAGAAGAAAGGTGCACCAGTTTTCCTTGCTTGACTATATGCATACTCCTGCTGCTATCAGAATGCCCCCAACCAAAAAAGAGATATACTTAAAACCAAGTATGTTTGTGATTTATTTAAAATACAAAAAAATCTTTCACGATGTTAACTCTTAACCAAAGTGACATTTGAATACTCAGCATAAAAAGACAGATGCTATTGCATCTGCTAAACAGATTTTATTTTGAACTTCTGGTACTATAGATTAATTCCTTATTGTCTTTTATAAAATTCATTTCTATTGCTGTTGTCCCTGAAAATAAGCCTTCAGATTTGTTTTAGTATAGTGGAGTCAGTTCTCGCGAATTGTAAGATAAACAAGAATCATGTTTACATTCCTTTGTAAAAGATATCACCTGATGGACTTCTCAAGTGACCAGTGAAGATGGAGAGGTGGTAACTTCTCTGTCCAATCTCTGATCACTGTCCAGAAACTTAGATATACGAGGTCAACAATAAACTAGAATCTTCTTCCTTTCTTCTTCTCTGCCTGAACACCTGTTGTGTGTGTTACTGTGTGTTTCTATCTTCGTCACAGTAACATATTGCATATACAAATGCCTTTCAATTTCATTTATTATATTCTAACTGCATCACTTCTAACATTCAGTGGCTGGATTTTGCACACAAATGTGCTTTAATGCATTTCAATTGTACTTGCAACATATATATGCTGCTTAATCTATCTTTTAATTTTCACATGAAACAAATTCTTAGTGCAAAATCACCTTTAAGCAGAAATTTAAAACTGAAAATAGAGGAGGTGTTAGAAGCAAAGAATTTTTCATGTCAGTCCCTGCAAACTTGGATTTTACTAAAGGCAAAGTATATTCTCAACTCCAAAGCTGAGATTAATCAGTGCTTTGATAGAAAGATCTGCAACAGTGGGCCTACATTTATTACTGGTTTTGTTTGTATTGGTTTGGCATTCTACAGCGACGCAAATGACAATCACCCTTACCCAGTGAGCATGGTATAAAGAAGAACACCAAGGCTCCATATGTCACATGCAGCATCATAACCTTGCCTCTTTAAAACCTGAGGGAGACAAATATTTTTTTCTGAAAATAATGCTTAAAAATGCTTTGATTATGCTATAAAAATGGTAAAATTTCAAATCTGTACTGTTTACAGAGTGATTCTACTTGTTACACAACAACAGGACAAAAAACTAGCTAGCAAAAATATCCCAGTAAAATATATCAAGACATATAAACTATCCTGGGTTTTACCTCTGGTGCAACAAAATTTGCTGTGTAACATGGTGTCATCAGAAGACCATTTTCTGCTCGCAGTTGTTTTGCAAAGCCAAAGTCACAAATTCGAATTGATTCTGGATTACCAGATTCATCAACATAAAGAATATTGCTAGGCTTCAGGTCTCTGTGAACAACCTTAAAAAAAAAAAAAAAAAAAGAAGAAATCACTAAATACAATAAGCTAAACACACGAAAAGCTTTTTATTATAATTAGCAATTCTGCTACTTAATTTTAAGTCTCCCATCAGCGTGCTCAATTTCCAGAGTTCCAGCTTCCACCATCAGCTGCAGTGTTTTGATGCTCTGCGGTGTCTGGAGCATGAGAATTCTAACTTGGAAACTCTAACTATAAAACTCCCTCCAGAAATCCCCACCCCTCTAATTTATTTGTACAGACAGTTCCAGATGTCTCTTCTGATGGGTGAATCATGTATTTCCCTTTTAACACGCATAACTACCGGGCTCTTTAAATCAGAACCTTTGGCTACTAATATCTTTTGGAGTCGGGGTGCCCATAGCTGCTGATGTACCACCTTGCTGTGTAACCACAGACCAGATACTGCTGGAGTAACTGTATTCCATTCTCTTTGTTTAGACAGTCTGAATTAGTCTCAGAAAAACCCTTAAAGCCTGGATAAGAAGGAATTTTAATAATTAAAAAAACCCCCAACAAAGTATCAAAGAGGTATTCTCCAAATACCAAAAAAAAAGCCTGTACTGTTTCCCAAGCAGCTGCTTTTGCAGGGGCTCGAGATGTAAAATGTTTGACAATACCAGAGAAGCTGCCAAAGTTTTTGGCAGATTTTGAAGCTGGGTTGTAACGAGCCTTCACAAAAGCTGGAATGCACAAGGACAGCCTTTGAAATCAGATAATCTGCTTATTTTCTTCACAAGACAAGTTAGCCTACAGCCTCCAGACTTTGCTCTCTGTAAAGAGTGTATATATATCACGGTGAGACAGCAGAGTGGATCTAAGCGGTCCTCCTTCAAATAGTTGAACATGAGAGCCTTTATCTTCCTTGTTGTCCTATGTGTTTTATTAGTATTGAGCACAGCTTTTCACTGTTAAATTTAAATGGAAGAGATTGTGAAATATTTCATGAAAGTAATCTCATTAGAACAAGAAGATGCCCTCAGACTTCTGGACATCACTGACTTGCCAAAATCAGAAGCTTAACACACTCATCCAAACCTAGCAGAATTTCAGGAAAGCAACATGAGAACGAGGAGTAAGAGTGCAGAGGGTCATGCACATTGCAAAGCCATTTAACACATTAATTGTATTTAGAAGAGATTTTTTTCCAGCATGAAAATCCTGTGCAATTCTCAGATTCAAGAAATCAAGTACTTAAACTTATGGAAGTAAGCACCTTGTAAGCTGAAATACACAAATGATACTAAATAATTTGACTTGTAACAGCAGGTGTTAAGGAGAACATCCTGGTTTTAGATGTCAGTGTATGAGAGAACCAGTTCCTGATTGCCCTTGTTTTTTTCCTTTTTCCCTAATAATGAAAGAAACAACCTTTACTGCTCCAAGAGGCAAATAAAACCCCCAGTTTTATTCTTGTTGATGTTTTGGGGTTTTTTTGAAAGAGACTCTAAAAAGGGTAGAATAGGAAGAAGTAAGCAATGGAAGCAGTACAGAGCTGGGGATTTGGCAGTTTCTAAAACAGCCTGCTTGAGTTGTATGCTCTTTTAGGAAGAAGGGGAAGCAATTCTCAAGTAGAAGGAAGAGTAAGTGTAACTGTCTAGTTCAAATTAAAACACTACTTCCTAAGCAATCAAAATATTAAGCTGCTTTCCAAAAGGTAAAATTTTAAAAATATTGAAAAATATAACGCTTTTCAAAAACACTGTCAGATTGTTTAGATTATGTTGTTATTTTGTATAGAAATAACATTTTATTTTAGAGCAACAGAAGAGAGCAAAATAACATGCAGGAACTTTCAGTTCTTTATTTCTTAGCATTGTGCCTTTGACCAGCAGACTCAATTACCGACCAGCATTCAGAAGTCTGCTGCTCCAAGATGACATGACACTTATTTATCTGTTTTATGATGTCTCTCATGCCAATCCTTAATCACTGTATGTTGGCCCTAATACATTTAGAACGCTCTGGGTGAGTGTTGGAAGCACTGCCTACCCTGAGGATTTCATTCCTTGTTTAGCTAGTTTCTCAGTTCAAAAGTATCTTATGAATGTCCAAGAGGAAACTCTTCCTGGCAATGGTTGTGGAGACTGCACACAGATGCAGAGACTGTCAAACCAGATATTACCTAATACCATATTCAAATACACTCCTCAAGTGTCCAAAGGAATTTCAACAGGAAAATCCACTGAAGACACGAGGGACTCTTCCACAAAAGAATTAGACTACTGAAGTGCTCACTATTTTTATATATGGCCAGCTTTCCTGTGGAGGTGTACTTGATATAAGACTTAAAAATTTCCAAAAGCAAACATTCCAAAGAGCGTGTGGTCTAATACAGGTTAAAATGCCAATATTTACAGATATCTACAGTAAAGAAACAAAACCCCCTAAAATCCCTTACTTGATGCAAGGACACAGGGCCTCTTTTAGCCACATGTGGCAAGAATGAACCAAGTTATGATCCGTTATTCTATTATCTGTATTTCTATACAAAAGATATCAAGGTTTGATCATAATTCCCATGGGTGCTGCTGGCCAGGGACTATAATCTGTGCACACATACTCAAATAAAAACAAACACATGAGCAAGTGACTAAAGTGATGAATCACAGAATGAGATACCAGATAACTTTGATCATAAATTTTCTGAAATAATAGCTTCCAGACATGACAGTGTGTATTGAATTGCTATTTATTACTTAAAATAATTTGAGTACTGTATGTTCCAAAGTATTTTTTCTTGGGTAACAACATCATGTATTAGCAGCTTGACTTTTTCCTTGCATCCTTATTTTCTGCTTTTCCTCCATCCCCTTTTCCTTGTTTACTTAAAAATACAACACAACGCATCTTTCTTGCCATGCAATTATCACCACTGTCCTTCTCCATATTTGAACTACTTCCCCTGTCTCCAAATTAATTTCCCAAAATGTTAATTTTCTGTCTCCTACAAGTTCCTGACCCTATGGCACAGGAGTAACAAGTCATAAACCACATTCTTCAAAACCAAGAAGTCAAAGGAATTACAACTATGACAGGTGGAAAAGTAAATTTTCAGGGTGTATCACATGATGAGATTGAAATGACATTAGGTCCCATTGCTATGCAACGACACTGGTCCTAGCACTTCTTCCTGGACTTTCTTCCTCTCATACCCTTTCTGTTAGTAATTATCTGCACATTCCACAGAACTGCTGACTGACTGCATGAAGAACAACAGAAACAGTTGCATCATCTCAGTTATCTGAACACATAGAGAGCTGATAAGGAAAGTTTTGATTTCAACACAAATTCCTGCTGCAATGTAATTGTTTACCATAAACTACTTAATTACCACACATAAGAATGTATCAAAATACAAGTTTATGCTTCTGAAAGAGAAGAATATCAATAGCTATAAACATTTTGTCAGATGAAAACTTACCCCTTGTGCATGGAGATATTCAACTGTTTTTGTTATTGTGAACAGAACAGCACTAGCTTCTCGTTCTGAGAAAAATTTTTGCCTGAGAATTTTATCCAGCAGTTCTCCTCCTTTCATAAGTTCTGTTACTACATACACATATTTTCCATCATCATACACCTGCAAAAGTACATAAAAATTTAAACTTCAAAATATTTATTTTCTTCTGTCTTCCTGTGAAATGCAGAGATAGTGCAGGTGTGTCCACAAGCTGTTTACTTCAATTGTTTTCCCTGTATTTCACAACCCGCACCCTATCCAAATGTTCATTCAGACATGAGTACAAAACCTTTACAAAAAGGCAATACCATACCAAAAGAATATAGAAATACTGGCATGAAAGTGTTTAAAGATTAAAAAAAAAAGGATAAATAACAGGTAGTTTCACTACAACAAAGTAAACTAGGCATGTGAGAAATTAAGTGTTAAAGAATGGAAACTAGTCTAATTAAGGCAAAACCAGAGCTAATTCAAGCAGCAATTATTGCATCAAATTAAAAATACAAAAAGATTACTCCAACAGTCAGACAAAAAAAGAAACTAATTAATCTAAGTTTACCTCAAGTAGCCTCTGTGAACAGTAAATACAAAGTTATGATAAAATATGCTATGATAAAATTGCTATGATAAAAACCTAAAACTTATATATTACTCTGCACATAAAGCTTATACCCAAGTCTAAAAGTATTAAAATATGCATATTTTATCCCTTACTTCTAGTTAGGGAAAATGGCTTAATTTTTGCATGGCTTTTGTTGTCCAGGGAAGCATTTGAGAATTCTTTACATTCTCACCAGAGGGCACTACAGACTGAATGATACCAAAGCACATTTTAAGGTGCTTACACTTCAGCATTTCATTTCAGTTGCACTTTCACAGAATCATGGAATGGTTTCGGTTGAAAAAGCCCTTAAAGATCATCTAGTCCCAACCTTCCTCCATAGGCAGGGGACTATTTCACTAGATCACGTTGCTCAAAGCCCCATCCAACCTGGCCTGGGAGTTCCAACTTAATCCAGAAATAATTCCTGCTTTAGTGAAACCTTTTACAGACTCTTTAATCATTTCAACCTTCTTTTATGGTGATGTTGCAATTGGTTTTTGCTTTTGTGCGAAATAAAAAATAACTTGTGTTTAAGTAGAAACAATTATCAGAACTATAGTAAAGTAAATTTAGGAATCAACATCAGCTAAGTAACAGAAAATAAGAATAAAAAAAAAAAAGGGTTTTCATCCAAATTCCCTGGTCTTAAGCTACCTGGGAAAAACATGCTAATAAAGTTCTAAGCATCAAAATAGCTGTTCTCTTAATGATAATAAAAGGATTTCTTTTCTTATCAAATGATAATTAAAAAAAATGTTAAATAATTCTCTGGCCCTTACAAACTTATGATCCTAAGAAGATGAAGACATCATGGATTTCTGTGTTCCCACTTAACAGGAATTCCCCCCCCCCCCCCCCCCCCCGAGATATAAATGACTGAACATTTGAATGTTTGTATTAAGACTTTAAATATTACATAGTATTCAAAAGCAGAGTAATCTAATTCTAGATAATAAACTGGATATTTTTTTTATAAGCATGCTTCCTCAAATCCTGGTATAACATGAGAAGATCAGCTTATTTCTTTTGACATGACAGCACATACACATCTCATGATGCAGAATTTAAGCAAAATTTGCATTTGGTTACTATTTCATCTGCTGGCTGACAACAAAAAAAAACCCAAACAAACCATTCCCCTTACACCAATTCCTCCTAAGGTATTACCAACTTAAGTTGTTTTTGAATAAATACTGATGAAGTTTTCTTCACGGGTGCACAGCATCATGCTAAGATCACAAATGTGACACTACTTTTTAAAGTTAACTCTGAGCGCAAGCCACAGTCAGTATGTCTTCTGCATGAGGCAAAGTGGAAGAAACTACAGTGAGAAACAGATGTAGGCATATGAACAACATCTAATGCAATGGAGAAAGAAATCCAAGTTTTTGCCAAGGGAAGTAAGATTTCACAGACATGTTATAAGGCATTCTGAAATCATAAATAAGCTCTCGGACAGGGAGAACGTGTATCTCGTATTCAGGTTTTCAAAACGTTTCTGAAAAGATTCTTCAGGCAATGCTTTAAATAACTGAAACCAGGACAAAAGTTCTGTTACAGAACAGTAACTATTACATAAAAAGGGTAAAATACTTATAATGGTCTTGCACAGGAAGTTTCTAGGTAATGTTTTGTTGGAAGCTGTGTGCTTCCTCCCTTCTTACACTGTTTCCTAGGCATCCACTAAGGGCCTCTGTCAGAGGCAGGATATTGGATAAAAAAGACATCTGATTTAGCACAATATAGCTCCTTTTGTTTATATACTGTGTAACTGAAAAAGACCACTGATAACAATCAGAAGGAAAACCCCCAGAGGACTGTGCATTGCAGAAAGAATTTGGTCTCTTGAATATCCATTGTTTCCATCCAAACACCTTCAGAATTAAATTACATAAAAAAGTTGAACAAGAATGAAAATTTCCTCTCTTAAGCAAAATCCATGTATTACTGCATTTCTTCTTGAAATAGAAGAAAAGAAATAAATAATTTCTTGTGGAATAACCATTTCCAAAGCAGGCACTTAAATGCTGAAATATTTTATTTTGGCACTTCAGATTAGAAACATTTAATTTTTGATGTGGAACTAAATGAAAAACTGAGCAAATTAGCAAGGAGTTTTATTTTTATAATAGCACATGGTGCTCTAGAGTTTGAAACCTGAAGGCAAAATACTCCTTATCTTCTCTGAAAGCTGTAATAGCACATCACTATAATGTGGGATATGCAAGCAATCTGCCCCATGGGTTTATATCAGGACAAGAAAAACTTAATGTCAAATGCTTACAGATTTATACAAGATTCTATAACATATGAATTTTATCTCTTTTTTCTTACACTGGACATCCTTCCATAATTTCTGCTTGGGGAACTGATCTGAAGCAGAAGTGAGTGAGAATTACAGCCTTTCTCCCTTTGTGGGCTTAAGGTTTTTTTTTTTTTGTAGTCTCCTATTTGTGTATTGCTGCTGCTGTGCATGAAAGATGGTTCCTGCTGGAAGATGACTGATGATGATAAAACATTAATTACAAAGTGAAATAATTCAGCATATACTGCAGCTGTTTAAGACTTCCTGGATTTCTGCTCTCTATGTAAAATAATGATCATGCTCAAGTTCAGGTAAGTGTTCCCATTCTCATGTTTGTCTTCCTCCTTAAATAACATAAGCTCTGTTATGAATTAAAGTAACACAGGAGCCCAGCATGCAGCACTAAAAGCACCATGAATGCTGACACAGGTTCTGTTCAGCACAGCTTCTTTCAAGTAGCTTTACTGTCCAACCACATGAAGCAGAAGAGAAAGTGGGACTGCAATTGTGCTATCTTGCTTACAATGAGAGAAGCTCCCTGGTGGGCTCCCCTGAATATCTACCTTATTTTATCTGTCCAAGAAAGGGACAAACAGTATGACATCAATGAAGTGAAGAGAGATTGTAGTAGATAACTTCCTGCAGAGTTCTCTAGTGCTTATCTCCATGGTACTTATGAGCTGTTGTTTTAATGACTTGAAAATGTCCGACAATCTCCTTTCAGCTGAGCTCAGCTTCCTGGAAATGGTCTCCTGTTTTGCCTGAGGTTTGGTTTGGGGGACCAGAATATTTCCCTGCAGTCTAAGAAAGTCATTAAGCATACGCCTTTTTAATTTTTTAATCCTCATTAATGAATAACCAAGGAGACAATTTTCTTTTTCAGTTAGATCATCATAATATACTGTTCACTATGAAAACCTTCTACCTCCCAGCTTATGTTATTCCTTGCTTTTTATGGACTAAGTGTTTCCATGGTCATAGTAAATAACACAAGGAAAAACTACCTAGACAGTGTTCATACGAAAGGCAGATAAAGATACTGGGTAAAAAAGAGTGAAAACCATGGGTATGGAAAGATTTTGTCTACTACTGAATAATACTTGCTACTGTCCGTGACATTTACTTTGGGTATCGTGCTAACAGTGAGTCCTTTGTTATATAATAATGTACATTAAAATTGCTTTTGACTAATGTAGGCAAAATCAGATTCAAAATTAACTAAGCAATCAAAAAATGTGCTTGTTTCTTTTAAAACACAGCCAACACTAAATAAATTATTCTTGTGCTAAGATTTATGAAGGATGAATTATTTGACTCCTTAGAATAATACCATACCACAATATAAGCATCTTTAAAAGAAAACACAGACATCTCAGTAAAAAACAAGATACTATTGAATAAATTGCATTGGGACATCGTTTTATTTTTAAATATTGAAAACCACGAACACTAATCTAAAACATGTAGCTTGTAATCTCTCAAATTAGAAAGTGGTTCACAATTATAATACACTAAAGGACGTCTTTAAAAAGCTACTTACATCTTTTAGCGTAATAATATTTGGATGCTGTCCATAGCGCAGCAGGATTTCAATCTCTTCTGTTGGATCTCTTTTACTCTTGTCAATAATCTGTAAGAGCATGTACAGACATAGGCATAATTCTTTTTGTGAATCTAGTAATGCTTTGGTATGCTTATTGGCATCCACAGTTAAACAGTATTTATTGTTGCAAAAGGCATGGATTATAAGCAAACCCAAGTTTGTTACACTGGAAAAGCAAGGCAAAGCAAAAAAATGTGTCGAAAAATGAAAAAAACTCTTCAGAAAACAATTCTGGAGGATGGGTGATCTGATCTCTTTGGCTGTGATAAATAATGTAAGGCTTTATAGTAGATAAGACTTCAGTGATTCATTATTTAATAAAATAGGAAATTCCTAATTGAACGTGAGATATTGGTTGGATAATGCTAATGAGCTGATTTTCCCAATGCTAATCTCAAACAAATATTTGGTGCAGCAAAAGAAAGCAGGAGAAAAAAAGAACAAAAAAATCAGAAAAAGCAAAGATTTCTCAGAGTTAATTCAAACACACATTCATTATGAAAGTCCATTTGAATCTCTGGCTCTAAAGTTCACCTTGTTCAAACAAGCAAAATATTGTTTTGCCCTACTTAAATGTATTCTTGTTCTTCTCAATTTTTTCTCTCCTGAACTGCAGAATTTCTTGTAATGTCTTTTCCATTGCTGTGTTATCCCTTCGTCCTTTTGTCCAAACTGTTACCTGTCCCCTGCTAATAGATCAGACACTGATCATCTTATTCTTTTTATCAAGATTCCTTGAGGAAAAGAATGCCCTAACAGAGGCAACAGAAAAACAAGTGAATCTTCACAACAAATGTTATAGCTGAGAGAATTATCAGCTATGCCAGGACTTGCTTGCAGTTTCAAGAAATTACTTCAAATTCAAAGCACAGAAGTCAAGTCTGTTTCTGGCCAGAACCAGAATAAAAATAAGTATCTAACTAACAAATCGAAACTCAAAGGTTTCCATGAGGCAATCTACATAATTCATCTTTGTATCTTACATAATTAAGTAGTAAGTTGTTCAACAATTCAAAAAGAGAACTGCCCCAGAGTATAGGATTTAAAGCTTGCTTTGTTTTCCACTTATAAAGTCTGCTAATCCATACTCTTGCTTTTATAATAACCATTTGGTCCCAGGTTATTACACAGAAAAACAAAAAAAACCTTGTCATTGCAGTTCTGGAAAGTCTAATGATTTCAACTAAGAATTTAATGCCTTCAAAGTGCCAGCAAGCCCTATAGAATAACATAAAAACAACATTAAAAACCTTGCTGAAAACCAGGAAGGCAAAACAGAGTTGAAGTTACACCAGAGCAAAGACTGTTATGAACTTCTTACCCATTTGAGAATTTTTGAGTTTACTTTTACAGTTGCCTATGAAATATTTTTTATATTTAAAAAATTAATCTTAATCTCTCTGTTTCTCTATGGTAAATAAAAGATGACCAGTGCTAAAATGTGAAAAGTGTGGTTCATAACAAAGTAATTACCTTTACAGCATATTCCATGTTTGAAGCTTTATGTACACATCTCTTGCAGACAGAGTAAGAGCCAACTCCAATATCTTCCTTTACTTCATATCCATCAGTAAACTGAATGCTGTTCCTGTGCAACTGCTACCAAAATAACATCATCAATTGATGAATATTCTTAATACATAACTGATTTTTTTATTACCTTTTAGAAATTCCTACTGATTTGCTTAAAATTTTCAATTGATGGCTCTACTAGATAAAAGTGGTCTAAATCCCCACTACCTTCTGTTCAAAATTAGCATAACAAATTATATATTAGCCATATTGTAAATAAAGCACACTGTATTTTAGAAACTTACAATATTATTTTTCTGATTGCTGCTTTACTAACTTAAAGACAGAAACTCCAAATGAAAGAAAATCAGTAGACTTCAAGATAAAATAGTGATACAACAACGGTAAAGAACTATCACTGTTTTCATTATCTGAATAGACAGAATGCCAGGTGGAAAATTCAGGCATACTGAAGAGAATCAGATTGGCTGGAATTGCATGGAATGGCAGTCAAAAATCCTTTCACAGAAATAAAAAGCTGAAAGGAGGACAAGTGCTCACTCTTGTAAGGGAAGGAAACGGTGTTCTAGTGTTTGGAGTTTGTGCAAAGGATGCAAAGCATTTGCAGGAAACCATCTGGGTATCCTGCAGCACAGAAAAGAGGAAATAGGAGTGAGGAAGTTTTTGAGGGGCACAGAGGAAAGGCAGCAGAGAAACAGACCTTTACAAGAGTACGAGAGAAGGAAACCATATACAAAGAGAAATAATGCCATCTACAAAAGTACGTGGGATGGAAGCAGCACAGAGAAGCTTGCAGAACTTTTAGCAAGATACCAGGATCAGAAATAATTCTGATGCATATAACAAATCAGAAAGCTTCTTGAGAATAAAAAGTGATCTAAAGCTGTATTTGAAAAAAAAATGTTATCACACATGAAACAGTAATGTGTAGAAAAGCATGTTGCAACAATTCTAGATGTGAGAGTGTTAAAGAAATACAAGGGCTACTCATGTTCTGTATAAATTGTGGGTTTTTTACAATTTTCTCAGACATTTGCAAAATACTGGTGCAGTGAAAAATACAAATAAACCAAATCATACAGCACACCTTTTTATTCCAAGCTATACATTAAGAAGTTTTCAACACATGAGTGCGGATCATGAGTTGGTTTTCATGACTCAGTAATTAGAATTACTAAAAGCAGAGAGAGGAGGTAGGAATACAATTTTTGCAGAGGTCTCCTCTTCCAGGTGACAACCTCAAAATTATTAATACAAGAAACTCTACCAGAGTCATTCAAATACATCAAGGAAGCCAAAGCTTGAGGATGCACTGTAACACTGCAGTGTTACAGTGTTCGATGCACTGAAATTGGTCACAAAATAGCACAGATGAGCAAATTAATTTCAAGTGGCTTGGGAGGCAGAATAT
Organism: Sitta carolinensis; assembly: GCA_032173965.1. NCBI lineage: Eukaryota > Metazoa > Chordata > Aves > Passeriformes > Sittidae > Sitta > Sitta carolinensis. Next base: position 101,117,908 of record CM063283.1, read on the forward strand.
ATCCTGGGTCATGGATTCCAAAATGCATAGCAGTCCAGAACACCCAGATACAGTTCACAATCTCTAGTGCCTCCTACTACTGCACTGCAGGAGTCAATTTTTTTTACTATTTTCATGTATGGGGAAAAATCCCCCAATAAATCAATGTATCTGTTATTCCACTTCACCTTATAGTTATGGCTTGACAGTAAAGAATTAATACAGTACAGATGCTAAAATGTTCTCATTTAAGGCTGAAGCCTATTTGGACCTGCAGCTGCTCAGTAATTAAACAGGTCCTGTACCTTCAGGAAATTTATTTGGATAAAATAATCTGATCATTACTTATCTTGTATAAAAGATGACAATTTTGTCATGATACTTCAATCTGTGACAAGGAAGCACTGACTGTTTTTTTTATTAAATGTACTCACCTGGACAATTGAATGCACTCCAACTGTCTGCATTGCTTGGCTTTCATCATCTGATGCAATAGCTACAAAACTAAATCCCCGAAAAAGTTGATGTGCATTAGCACTGGGTGGAATACCAGGCGAATCTGAAAAATACATCAACTACTTACAAGCAGAGTCTTGAACACGTAGTTATGAGATTAACTACTGAAAATTTGGTAGTACCTTGTATTTGTAAAGACAACAATTTCTATCAAATTTTGAATGAAAAAAATTGAAATTAAAATTCTATCTTTTGAATATGTAAACTTTCTCATTCATATATCTTTACCTTTTGGAGTTTTTGCTGTAAACTCAGGGTCAAAATAAAATGTATCTTCAGGTCTGCCAGTTGCAGGTTTAAAAGGAGGATGAATTTCTCTCCGGTACAATTTCTGAAGAGAACATACACATTGCAAATGGAAATTTTATATGATACCATATAAGACTTAACCAAGAAATTTACTGGATTGATTTTTAATTAGATACTCACATTCCAATCTATTTTGGAAAAGAATGCATGCCTCTTAATTTCTTCTACTCCATCTGGACCTGCCCCTTTTATAAGGGAGAAAAACATCTTTGAATTTTCTTCTTGGTGAAAGGAATGGCTAGCAAAATTATATTTCTTATTCCTCCTGCATTAATTTTAGATGTATGACTAGCAGAAATGATAATACTTTGATGATCATTTGAAAGGCAAACTAAATTGTGTAAAGCCTATTTTACACAGGAAACAAAATTTTAGTCAATTTAATGATCACTGATGTTATAAATATTATAATCAAATTTAAAATATTCTGCTGAAAACTTTACCTAATCTGTTTGCTGGGTTTCTTTTGAAGAGCATTCGCAGGAGACTCTGTGCTTCAAGACTCAAGAACTGGGGCATCCCAAGTTTGGCCCTAGAGAATAAAAATAATGAATAGTATACAAACATACCTAGGTAAGAATTAACTCTGCATTCCCGCTGTACTTTGCCACTCAAGTTCACAATAAATGAAGTAGCATCACTGAAAAATTGCCTTCAGACATCAGACACAGAGTAAAAGTGCTGTCAGTCATGTAAACATGTTTGGGTTTTCCTGTCTTTTTGGTTGTTTTTGGGTTTTTTTGTGGGTTTTTTTTTGTTTTGTTTAGTTTTTTTGGTTTTGAGTAGTATAGTACTTTCAGTAATGACTCAGGAACTTACGTAAAAGAAAAGGTGGAAAAACACGTAGAGAAGAATAGCTAGAGGATAGCAGTTTATAAACTTGTTAATTTTCATAATATACTTTGATCCACTTATAGGTCCAGTTACTAGCATGAAGCATTCTGATAGTTATATAATAGAAGGACTATGGTAAGTACCACACTATGACACACACCAAGATGACCCAGGACACAAACCAGAATACAGAAATTGAATTAAGGTAGGACAGATATTGCATGATTAGCTGGTTAAAAAAAAAAAAAAAAAATCACTCCTCTTTTCCTTTTTTTGCTCCTGTCCCCAACTATTTCAAATAATACTTTTACTACTTGCCAGTCTTGAATTTTTAGATTTATGTTTCTGTACTTCTTAAATTGCATTTTGTTTTGCAATCCTTGTCCTACTTTTTCCTCTCCATGTAACATTGAGCTCCCATTCTCTCACTGTTACTAGGGCTTACTTTTTCTTGCAACTATGATAATGGTAAGGAGGGATGTCATTCCCTCCTTTCCATCACTAATTCAACCTGTAGCTTGTATTTTTCTGTAACAGTCCACGACACAAGCTCTGTGTTTCAATCAGAACCTGATTTGTCTTGTATTCCAGGCATTTGTAGACATTCACCTCTGTGTCACTTGAGGAAGTATATACATGCTGCCACTGACTCACTATTCATTACTTTAAAACTAAATATACTAAATTTTCCATTCCTTTCAGCATTAAAAAAAGCTAGTGCAGGGAAGAAGAAAATCTGAAAAACTTTGGCTTCTTTGGGCTCTTCAATAACATACTACAGACAGATCAAGGCCACCAGTGGAGAGGAGGAATGGGCAGTGGGCCATCCAATTCTTCCTGGCTGGCATGCACCACCACCTTTCACAAAATCCTGTATCAGGCACATGACAGAGGAGAGGAGAAGGAAAGGCAATTGCCAGGTCCTCACAGTTCCTATATTATGCAACATGAGTGACAGCAATTTTTTTCTGATGTTCCTGATGGACAATAACAAAATTTTATATGAAGGCATACCTCTTAAGTAAAGGAGAAAGAAGTTTAAAAATTTAACATTATTGTTGCAACCTATGATTTTTCTCAAACTGCAGGGTTTCCCAGTTTTAGGTAAAATGCACAAGAATAAACAAAAATTCATCTTGATAATGTTGTGAGAAATAAAGAACCCCCCCAAAAATCTGTTGTACGAAGAATGCATTTTCTGTGGATTTTTAGGAACAGAAGGTAAGAAAAGCAATATATTATATACACTATGAAAACTGGAACTCATATGTACACCTGTCCATTTTAAAATTTTATGAAAAATTTCAGGAAAAATATATTAGGTATATGGAAAACAAAAAGAAAACACAGACCAGCAAAAAAGTGTGAACTTATTAGAAAATACTTTAAAATATCTTCTAGTTTTCAGCTGCTTATATGACCAAAAGAAAAAGATTTCGATGCAAGATAATATTCATAAGCGTACAAAACATTAAAAGAGGGTAAATACATTTTAGCATATGATGTAAAAATTTGAAACCATTAACAACTGCTAAAAGACTAGAAGGTGAAAAAAGCAAGAAGTTGGAAAGGGCATTAAGAGATGCATTCTCAAATGAAATCTGAAAGTAATTACAGAATCATAGAAAACAAAAATTGTTGGAAAAGGTTGGAAAAGACCTTTAACACTGTAAGTCCAACCATTAAGCCTGCACCACCCAGTCCACCAATAAACCACATCCCTATGTGCCGTATCTTCTTAAAAAACCTCCAGGGATGATGACTCTGCCTCTTCCCTGGGCAGCCATGCTTTACAACCCTTTTAATGAAGAAATTTTTCCCAATATCCAACCTAAACCACCCATAGTGCAATTTGAGGTAATTTCCTCCCATCCTGTTGTTTCTTACTGTGGAGAAGAGACCGACCCCCTCCTGGCTACAGCTCCTTTCAGGCAGTTGTAGAGTGATAAGGTCTCCCCTGTGCATTCTCCAGAATAAACAAAACCAGATTGCTCAGCTGTTCCTCAGAGGATCTCTGCCCCAGACCCTTCACTGGCTCCACTGCTTGTCTCTGGACTCACTCCAGCACCTCAGAACTGGACAAAGGATTTGAGGTGCAGCATCACCAGTGCTGAGTGCCAGGGAACAATCCCTGCCCTGGTCCTGCTGCCACACTATTGCTGACACAGGCCAGGGTGCCGTTGGCTTCTAGGCCACCTGGGCATAGCTGGCTCCTGGTCAGCAGTTGTTGATCAACACTCCCTGGTGCTTTTCTGCCAGGCAACTTTGCAGCCACTCTTCCCTAAGCCTGGCATGTTCTCTTAGGTTGTTGTGACCCAAGTGTAGACTTGGCACTTGGCCCCACTGAACCTCATCCTACTGGCCTCATCCCATTGATTCAGCCTGCCCAGATCTCTTTGTAGAGCCTTCCTACCCTCCAGTAGATCCATATTCCCTCTTATTCAGATTGGGAGCACCTGCAAACTGACACTCAATCCCATTGTCCAGGTTGTTGATAAAGACGTTAAACAGGACTGGCCCCTCAAGAACACCACTTGTGACTGGCCATCAGCTGGATTTCACTCCATTCAGTTCTCTGGGCTGTGAATGGCTATGAACATCAGTTACCTGGAGAAATGCAAGGATATTCTACATGGCAGCTGAATACAGAAGATATTTATAGCAACAGTGAAAAGACTGTTGAGGAACAGAGCGGAGTCACATGCAGACAAAGAGAAGAAGAGAAAGATGTGACTCATGAGACAAAGATAGAAAAAAATGCATGGCTCCTGAAACAAGTGAGAGTGCAACAGAACTATCTCAGACTAGCTTCTTGAAAACAGAAGGTGGTCAGAAGGAGTTTATACTTGCTGTGAATAGATAGAACTTTTTAGTTAAAAGACATTGAAGAATCACAATGTGAAGATTTGATCAGGCATGTTGCTGAGGCAGCAGAAGAAACTAGCATCACCAAATATATTTGCAAATAACATGAAGAAGGAAAACAAGGGCAAAGAATAACATAACATTTAAGCATTATGAAAGCAAAAGCCAGGAAAATAATGAGTGTGTTTTCTAGTGGTTTTCACATTCTAATAACTTAAGAGGAAAGATGAAAGAGTTCCACATATTTATTTTTCAAAACAGGCTGTTAGTGCAAAAGAAATTCCAGCTTTGATATATGGGTAGACAAGTGGTTAACAGGACTGAGAACAATGATAAACAATGAAGCAGAAAACAAATGAGTAGACTAAGATAATCTTATGAACTTCCATGGAAAAAAATGGTATTACTTAAAAATAGGTGGAAACAGAGAAGTGAATCTATGATATGAGGAAACAAGACTTGTTTGCACAGTGTTTGGCTACCATCCCAAAAATGGGGCAGTTACACCACAGGTTGTATTAGTTTAGAGAGTATGTGGGGAATTGGCAAGGAAAAAAGCAGACCTTCCTTAGCAAAAGCAAGAACATTAACTGCATGAAGGAAAGCAATTCCCACAACAGAGCTAATGCAAAACCTATGCCGAAAATAGCAAAGGGGAAAACTGGAGCTTAGGCGAGTCACAGGAGAGTACAGAAGGGAGGAGTACTGGGGAGGCAAGTTGTTGGCAGCACCTTTAATATAAAGAGGTAGGGTGAGGAGCTAGTAAGATAAAGAAAGATAAGGAGTGAAAATACTTTCTCAAAAAATCTTCAAAAACCTAAAACAAAGGAAAAAAAAACCAACAAGGAAAAAAATGAACAAGTTATCAAAAAGGATAAGAAAGTTTAAAAATATTATGGAAATAAGATGGGAGAGATTATGTGGTTGGAGAAGTTATTAATACAGATTAAAGAGCTGCTATGAAATCCTTTGTACTGGTATGGTGGAGGTATATTGAAGCAAATTAGATAGGCAGCAAAGGGAATTAATAATATGGAATAGGGAGTGAGGATTTACCAGTACCTTTGAAAATGAGGGAGGAGTAGAAATTAGATATTGCAGCCCGGAGGGCATCCCTGTAGAATACCTGATGAGATATATAAATAAGAGTGTACTCACTTGAGAATCATAGTCATGGTTTCTTTTCTGTCTTTCCCTTGGAAAGGTAGAGTACCAGTGAGCATTTCAAACTGTATAGAGTAAAACTTTCATCAATTACATTACCTGGACAAAAACTAATTTTTGACAAAACTACTTAGCATCTTAACCTACCAAAACTCATGCACGTCAACAATCAAGTCTGCGCAAAACAACTTCATTGTACAGTTTCAATTGCTAAGAACATTGAGCAGCCTTTGCCATTTCTAAAGCTGCAAAATATTTTCCTATATTGATAACTTGCTTTATATCCTTTTAGCTGAACAACTTAGACTATAACCTTCTGTATATCATTTCTGCCTAAAAAGTTTGTTCTAGGAAGACTTGATCTGTACAACTGTATTTTTAGTTTTAAACAAAGGGGAGCGGGTAGGGAAGAAGGTTTTCCTTTCAAAAGTTAGTAATGATTTCTCCTCATGCAGAAATTTTTAAAAAGGTCAAAATTTTGAAAATTGGCATGTACATAGCCTTCTCTGGGAAGGGGAAAAGGTTAGCTGATTGACAAAGACATGCATGATGAAAAGTGGTTACTGTATGCATACAGTGGAAATAAAGCCTGAAGGAACATGGAAGAGCTACACAGTACGTGCATGCACATTCTACAGTGCCTGGCAGTAAGCAACAGACACTGCTAAAATACTGATTTGTTCTGAAAGTGACTGAGTAAAAATAGATAAACACAAAGGCACTCCTGTTGGACAGCTGTATACTGCAGGGATATCACATCTAAGTGAGCAGTGGAAGCAGTCCAGCAGCAGTCATGGCAGCTAGCACTTAGGCAGAAATCTGATTTTTTTGGTTTAAAGATTGCAAAATAATTTGGTTCAGTGCAAGCTCATGGCATACAGTTAGTGACATTAAAATAATTATAAAGGAACCCTCTGAACAGCTTATGCAAACTGAAGTCATCCTGAACTCAAGGTATGCTCTATTCCACTCTTTTCTGGTATGACCCAAACATTCAGCCTCCTAAATATAAAAAATGTACATGGAGATCTTCAATAAATAATATGTGACTATAATATTTGAAGATCTACAATAAGTGCATGAAGTTGCACTAACAGTACTCTTTAAAACACCATTTTATTGAAATACAATTTGAATTTCTTACTGCCTTCTTTTCACTACTGGTAGATACTTTAGATAATAGTTTTTACAGATATATTTAAAAATTAAATTTAATAATAACACCAACACAAAACTTTTGCTTTTAACTTCAACACTTAAAACAACTGTCAGGAAGATGTGAGAGGGATAAGAACTAGAAGAACTATACTATACTATAGGTCTATATATAGTTCAATATATAGAACTATATATACTATACTATAGTATAATATACTGCAGAACTATAATAAGAAAAAAAAATTGTGGTTTAGAAAGATCTTCACAAGGTGCACTTAATAAAATCTTTTTAAAAAGGTAAATCTGGAGTGCTCCACTTACACTTGCATGAAGCACAATTTCTTTAGCAAGCTCCTAATTTGTCACAATCACACATATTTGAATTAACAGCTCAACATGTGTATTCTTTGTCACCCTTCCCAAATATTATATTCCAACATTAAGAGGCCAAAAGTATTTCAAGAAAAAGCCAACAGTGGCCTTCCCTGCTTATGTTTTATTTCAGGAGGACAATACTCCAGTGCTTCTGAAAACTTAAAATGCATGTTTTCACTTGTATGGCATCCCTTAAAACTGTCTATGTTTTAAATGACGAATTGGAATATAGTTCTTAACAATAGTTTATGCATACTTTGTGTCTAGCAGCACAAGAAAAGAAGCCAAATGATTTGCAGAAATATCATTAAAGTCTCCATTTCTATGCTATAACTTTGGTTCACTCTAGTTACTGTGTACTTATACCACACCAATCATCACTTGAATTTTTGATCAGCTTGGAAATTAAGAATGAGTTAAAAGTTAATAGTTACAGATTGGTTATGAAAATTACAAACTGTAAGTGCAAGCAACAAAAATATGTCCTATAGAAAACTGCACTGTATTTCATATACTACTTTACAGAATTTGGTTTTTAAGGTCATATTTTTGTATTCAAAGTAGAAACCAAAGTATTTAATATGCAGTGCACTTAAGACTGTGAAAGCCACCCTAGTCACATTTAACATCTTACAGCAATTTTCAATTACACCATATCTACTTGATAAACACAAAATTATGTTTTCCAGCTTTATAAATTAAAACTGAAGTTTAATTGTGTTTGTGTTATCAACAATAAATATTCTAAAACTAGATTGTAATTATCTTTTAATTGACTCTTCTCAATGATAAAATGTGCGGTTGTGAGGAGTGTGTGCGCTTGTCTGGAGAGAGCTCAGTTATCAGGTGCTAATTTTACATAGTCAGTTTTCAGATCACAACAGCATTCTAATCATCATAAAACAAAAAGATGACCTATTTTCAGACACAAGAGTCCTTGTACTATAAAGCACACACATTAGTTGTACTGTTACAGTTATGTAGCAGAAGCCGTAAGAAATGAAGACATTTATACAATTATTTAATTTCCATGTCAAAAATGCAAATATTTTAAACATTAAGTCTTTCAGCATTCCTTAAATACCAAACATGATCTATTATTCTTTTCCAATTCATATTCCATATACATATTTCCCCTGACCCTGCAACTTTGCAGTAATTACCCCTTGCAGAAACACCATAAGCAAGTGAGAAACTATATCCCATATCAGCTCAGTATCATTTACATCATTCTGATGTGTGAGAATAACAGTCGTCATTATTCCACTAACTTGTAATTACACCGCAGACTCAAATAAAAAAGTCACCAATCTCCTTTTATCTCTTGAATGTAAATTCAAATTTAAAATTTGAATATTAATTTCTTCCCCACTTTAGAATAGACAGCATTTTTCTGTATATTTCTGTATTTCTCTTGATCCCCATAACATTCAAACTACTATAAAGTATTTGAATTAAATGGTAATAAAAATATGGCATATTATCGGTGTGGGTATGACACAATTTATACTTGCTTAGTAGTTAAAATTCATGTAAAGCTCACCTTAGGGGTTCATGTTTGACTTGTTTCACCAGACCTTGCAAATCACAATTTTGCTATTATTTACATTTACCAGAAACCTACCATTAGAACACCAAAAGACCACCAGTCTGCACTCTGTGTATGGCCTCGTCTGTTAACAACTTCTGGTGCCATATATTCCACTGTCCCACAGAAAGAGTAGGCTTTTTTTTCATGATCAATTGACTCCTTACTTAAGCCAAAATCTGAAAGAAAAAAAAAATTCCAAATTTAAAAAAAAAAGAAAGTTTATGGTGGATACTTTTACCATAATATGAAGTGTTATGCTTTTATCATTCATATATACAACTAAACACTAATATGGAAATTAGAGAATTCTCCTTCCCTCCCCACATTATCATATGTCCGTAACATCAGGTATACTTGTAAAGCAGGTGACTTATTGAAATATCTACAATTTCATTTATTTGAAGCTGATTATACTACTTGCTGCCACAGCTAAATTAATGATCAATTAAAGTTACTTATTTTATCACTGGTTTACCAAAAGGAAAATGCAAAGATTTTACTGCAAACAGAAATGATCCTAGTATTGCAACTCCTTCATTCACCTGTCAATTTGATATGTCCTTCCTCATCAAGCAGGATGCTAAAAAACAATAAAAAGAATATAAAAAACTAATTAAAATATCTTTTAAGCATTGTTTTAGACAACATACTGACAATATTTAGGAATAAACAGTAGAGGATACACAAAGACAGGGAGAATTAAATATGCATGAAAATGAATTATTAGAAGCTACATTCAAACTACACATATTCTTTTCTTTCTCCTCTTACGTTTTAAAGACTAAGAAACAAGTTTATTGGAGTTTTATTCAACTATTTGATTAAATTCAATACGTAGTAACAGTTTTGGCCACCTGCAGCACATGTAGCACTATTGTAATTGTTAAAAACAGCGGCATAGTTCTATATCTCTTATACCAGGTATGTTTTCATATATATACATAACAGCTATTAATTTGTAATCACTATTTCAAAGGTTGTTGACCACTTCAAGTAACATAGAGTAATAAATATTCTCACGTTGTACCAAAGGACAGGACCCGCAGGCCCTACACTCGGAGCAGACCTTAGGCTTCCACCTTCTCACTTCAATCACAAGAAAGGCCACACTTCAAGATACCAACTGTCCTTGACTACCATGGAGTATCATTGCATTGCAAAGCATGCAAAGTATTCAAGAACTGGATTCTGTAACACCCCCTACACAGTGCATCCATCTGTATTTCATCCTGGGGTAAGACATGACCCATACCCCTTCCTCTCCCACTTGGCAGTTGCCATGGCAGGAACCATTAAAGCATTTCCTCAAGTGCCATATGCAAACATTGCCTTCCTACCCACCAGCAGATCAACACTGCCACCCAACCTGGTGTTGTCTGTGGGCTTGCTCAGGGGGCACTAACTCCTCTCATCCAGATCTAAAGAAAGAAGATGCTAAACTGGACTGATCCCAACACAGAGCCCTGGGGAACTCCGGTGGTGACCAGCCTCCGGCTGGATGTAATTCCATTCACCACCACTCTCTGGTGGTCATCCAATCAGTTTTTTACCCAGTAAAGAGTGCATCCATCCACACCATAGGAAGGCAGTTTCTCCCAGAGAATGCTGTGGGAAATGGTTTGAAAGGCACAGAATCACAGAAGATAAGGGGCTAACGGGTATGTCTCAAACACTAAATGTCATTTGGCTTGGGGCCAACCACAGATTGTTGGTAATAACAGATAAGAATTGTTAGTAATAAGCAAGGATTGCTGGTAATAACACTGTGAGAAAGAACAAGATGTGCCCAGAGAAGAGGCCATGCAGAGATAGGGTAGCACTATTCCAGGACAAACATCCTTGTTCTAATTCCTGAAGATAAGCACAACCTGGTACAGCACAAGAGCAGGAATGAGGTTGAGATGCAGGCACGGACTGAGGGGAAGAAAAGAACACCCAATATTCCCAATGACCCCCCCAACCCATTTCCAGAAAGGTCTGAAAGCACAGACTGTGCCTAACAACTTAATTTGTATAGAAAATGAGAAACTTCCCTCCATGGCAGGGAAACCTATCTATAAAAACATACCCCCACCAAGCCCAGCTGGCACCCCTGGATATCCCATCAGTTGGATTGACGCTGAAGCCAAGGCTGGTGATCTCTTTTTCTCTCCTTCTCTCTCTTCCTCTTTAATTCACCTTTTATTTTCTCTCTTCCTTTTAATCTTACCCCTTTATCCAAACCCACTGTCAATGTGCTTTTATAGTAGGTCAGGGACTAAAATACCAATTTCCATGCCAGGTATATAATTTACTAATATGATCTTGTGATTTTTTTTCAGACCCTCTGACTTGTTCCTTTCCACCATGAACATTTACAAACCTTGGGTGACCTTTTCCCCTTAAGGGCTGGATGTCACAAAAGGCTTTACTAAAGTCTAGGTAGACAATATCCAGAGCCTTTCCCTCATCCACTAAGAAGACCACCTCATCACAGAAGATGATCAAGTTGGTCAAGCAGGACCTGTCTTGCATAAACCCAGGATGGCCTGGCCTGAACCCCTGGTTGTCCCGTACATGTTACATGATGGCACTCAAGATGATGATTCCATGACCTTCCCTGACAACGAGATCAGGCTGACATGCCTTTTGTTTCCTAGCTTCTCCTTCCAACCCTTCTTATAGTTGAGTGTCACACTGGCTAACTTCCAGTGACCCGGGACCTCCAAGGTTGACTTGGACTGCTGATAAATGATTGAAAGTGGCTTGATGAGTTCTTCTACAAGCTCCCTCAGTACTCTTGATTGAGTCCTGTCCAGTCCCATGGACTTTTGGGGTTCTAAGATGCATAGAATTCTGCTGGCCATTTCCTCCTGAATTGTGGGTGTTTCATTCTGCTCCCAATCTGTCTGCCAGCTAAGGGGGCTGGGTACCTTGATAACAACTGAGGTAAGAAAGGCATGAAGTATCTCAGCCTTTTCTTCATCCTTTTGTCACTATGTTTACCCTCACATCCAATAAAGGATGGAGATTCTCCTTGGTCCCCCTTTGCTGCTGATTTGTACAAATATTGTTTTGTTGTCTTCTGCTTCTGGGACATATCGATGTTCCTTCCATCCTTGCTGCTGCGAAGACCTCCATCCCTTAACTCCACTACTATGGCAGACCAAAGGACCTTGGTAGAACACTGTCACTCAAAGAGTGATGTGCCACCCTGAGGCTTATCTCTGGCTTTGTCCCCATTCTCCTTTAAACAGAGGTTAAAGTTCTCTCAACAAGCCTCTGCAACTCCTGAGCTAAGATCCTTCTTCCTCTTTGAGACAGGTGAAATCCAACCTTTTAAATGAAAATAACGCATAAACCTCCCCCCACCCCATTCAATTTATAGAGTAAATTACCAAAGTTTAAAAAAAGTGCATAGAAAAAATGCTGTAGAAATGAAATTAATACACTGTATTTCTCTGAGAAGAGCCTTACTTTTCTGGTTTTAGGTCCCGGTATATTATTCCAAGACTATGTAGATGGTCTAATGCAAGCGCTAATTCTGCCAGATAAAATTTAACATCGTCTTCTGTGAACATCACCTGAAAAAGTAACACAGTGTATTTCACATGTGAAATCTGTAAAGATTACACCAGCGCAAACTAAACAACAGCAGTGGTTTTTCAGAACAGTATCTTAAAAGACTTGAATTTGTCTCTACACAAAAAAATAGAAAATTCAAATTCCTTGGTTACACAAAAACTAGGATTTTATAACCCACACTATTTCATACCTGAAATACTTGGACGTACTTGAAAAAGAAAATTTAAAGGCAATATATTATTCTTACTGCAAACTGGGAAATTACCTGTTTCTGATTGTTGAAGAAAACAGACAGACACGTTGTAATGAAACTGAAATATCTTGGAAGCACTTAAACAATGTGACTACCTCTTGGTTGGATGGGACCATTTCACTTACAGACAACAAATGGGCCAAAGAAGTCCAAATGCCTGAATTTCATCCACGAAGTAAGAAAAGTATATGCATCCTGGCTATGGAAAGACTGCCCCTAGGTACTTTGAGAAGAAGTTACAGAAATGGTAAAAGCCCAAAGGGGCAGCCTGGGATGCAACTGCTGAAAAGGCAGATCAAGGAGTAAACTAAGCGAACAGCGTGCATAAGAGCACAGGGAGGATCCCAGGTAGCAATCCCACTTTCTGGATTAGGAAGATAAACTACTCTCTGTTTATGTTCATTGAAATGATGACATATATGACATATATGTCCCAATATATCAACTGTTGTGATCCCTGACAGAATACATTAGAATTCAACTCTTCTGAAACTGTAGAAAATGATAAAAATAATAACAGAACCTGTGTGATTTGATTATTTTTCAGTTACTACTCAGTTATTTTATTTGCTTTGTTTTTAGAATCTAAGACTAACACCTTAAGATAAAGCACATAGATCTGGAAAAAAAGATGTCAATAGGGAGCAAAGCTGAACATTATTTTAAACAAGAGTCAAGAATGGAGAATGTTTTCCCCTTAGTAGTTTCATGAGAGAAAGCGATACTAAAGCCTGTACAATAGGTTGTTACTGATGTTACCTCTACAAAAGAGACAATATTTAGTGCAGACGTATTCAAGAAAGGAAATCTCTATAAGAAACACTTAAAAGCTCAAATAACAAAGGATCCCATGAGGAGGATAATACACCCACACTACTTTCTTTAAAGCCATTGCATGGGACTCATCTTTCCTAACCTTAAACATCTGCAGCATAGACATCTGGCTTTGAATTAATTACCTTTCCCTTTGCAGTCAATAGGAAAAAAGCAACAACTTTTAGTTCATCTGATCTATTTCAAAATGACATGGAGTGATGTGAGGATGACATTAACAGCATCCAGAATTCCCATTTCACTCACCAGTTATGAATGCTTTTCTTAGATTTGGGTACCTATAATGAATATTTCTCATCTAACCACATTGAATTTTATAAAATGTGAGTAGCTCAAGATGAAAAAGTCATCAGCAGGAAGCCACTATACATTATGTCTTAGGAATCAAGAATGAACTATGAACTTTAAGAGAAAAGTATCTAAATTTTAAAGCACTAATAACTCATTAGTTATCTGTTGCAAAACAAACAACAATGGGCAACTTGAAACAGATGGCATCATCAAAATAAATGTAATAATTTATGTGTTCAGCACAGAAGAAATATACATCTATATATAAAGTAAATTCCACTCTACTCTCCTCTTAATAACAATATAGCTTTGCAGTGGTAACCCAGCTGTCACAGACACTTGTTGTTGGAAAAGAAAATGGAAAGTAGCTACAGCTGCAAATCCAGGGTACTGGATAAACACTGGATATAATCTCTATCCAAAGATATCTGTAGTGAGTTTCTCAACTGAGTAATGAAAAACAAAAACTTTTAAAAATATGGAGATATATTAACATTGATTTTAGGAATTATAATCAAATTAAATTGAGGTAATGAAACTCTTCGAAGTTGTCACTTCCTATATCTACACAGACATATTACCATTATATCAGAGGCAAAACATTCACTTTTTGGAAATTACTAAAATAAGTGGAATACAATTCTTGCTTTTTAAATATTCATACATAACGCAATTTGCAATCCTGAGTGAAAAAAAAAGAATATCTGCTCCATTCCTGAATTCTGGACATTAAAACCAGACAAAAATTTACTTTCTATAAATCCCAATTCTGAGTCTTATATTTAAACAAGGTAGCAGCAGAAGAAAATTTTGCCAGGTATAAAAAAGCAGCATAGAAAGACTGCTTGTCTAAGACTTTTTTGCGAAATAATGTAAATTGCCATCAGCCTTTCCATGAAGCGACTCTGCAAAAAAATCCAACCAACCAAAAAATGTACCTGGTTAAAAACAAATCAAAATTTTAGTCAATGAAAACCCTCCTAATAGAGATAATCTGTAGTCAAATTCTATCAACAGAAAATTTAAAAAGCGTACCTCTTTGGATAAACGTGTAAACAAATCTCCTCCCCTGAGAAAATCCAAAATAAGATAGAGCTTCCCTTCCGTTTGAAAAGCTGAAAAGATCAAATAAAAAAAATTAAATATTATCTAACTTTACCCATGATCAGGAAAATAACATACCAAATAATTTACCCTTATTTTCATTATTAAAATTATTTTCTCTTTCTCCTTTGTGGGAAAATGTACTGAAATTAATTAGGTAACTGATCCTCTACCATGGACTAAGTAATTCCCATCCTATATGAAAGTAAAGCAATTCACCAATAAAATTCCTTTAAAAATGAACTTCACTTAGGTTAGCCAGCATTTTATCCCAGATTTAAAAGTAAGAAGACAGATTTAAAAGGGCAAACTAGTAAATAATGAACTTCTCAAAATCTCTAGAAACTTAGCTTAGCAGGCACATTTAGTCTAGCTGGCAAAAAAATGGCAAATAAAATAGTGAAAGGTCCGTAATTTAAGCCACTTTAGAAAGTGAGAGAGACATTAGTTTTAACTACAGGAAAAAAACAAACCCTAAAACAAAAATATGAACTTTAAAAAACTCCAAACCAAAACAAACCAGAAACTCCCCTTTTTTTTCCTCACATTAGAAGTACTTATATCCTCCCCCCTTACACGTAAGTATTGTGTTATAGCTGCTCATACTATTAAAATTAAAAGGCTAATTTCCACCAATTTCAGTGCAACTGGAATTATTGCCATTGCATACATTTCACAGAGAATAAACAAAGCAACTGTAAGAAATAACTTTAAAAATGAATGACATACAAAAGATTAGAGATTTTGGAAAATAATGGCTAATAGATAACTGCTTTTAGTAACACAAAGGCCTACAGAATCTTAGTCCCATAAAGATCCAACACTGCATGAAGTCAGTTATGTGTTTCTTTGGCATAAGAATTATTACAGAGCAAGTCTTTGCACAACTGGGACTTAACACATGAAAGTTCTATGATTTTCTGAACCACAAAGCAAATATTAAAAGATATCTTGACAAACACACATTTTTATGCTATAAAAATGAATTTTTCTGCAACTCACCATAATGCAACTTGACAATAAAAGGATGGTTAACTTCTACTAGGATATCACGTTCCATTTTTGTCCGAACCCGATCTCGAACTGTAACAGAACATGAGCAAACAAGGTAAAAAAAATTACATTATGACTCAGTATTTCTCATATGTTTCCTGATGTACTTCCCATTGTGTCCTGTAATATAATTGTCTGCAGGTCATTATATTGTACACAGCTGAGAACTGAAATATTTACTCCACATTTTTTTCGTTATGCATTTTGATTTGCTCCAGTTTTTTGCTATTGACAAAACCTAATGTTAGGCAAATAAATTTAACAAATGCACATGAGAAAACACAGCCACCCTTGAGTCTGCTCTGTAGTTAGCTAACCTTTTAAACATTACAACAAAACTACCACAGCTATGTACAGAAAACATTCTTCCATTGAAAAGCAAAGAGAATTAAAATCATAGCAAAACAAACACAGCATGAATGTAACCATAATATCATAAAGATGTTTTTATTGGTTTAACTCATTAAATAACTCACTAGTAAAATATTAGGTCCTTTACAGTTTGGAAGGGGAGTTTATTTCATTTCCTTTATTATGAACTTAAAATAAAAAGGCCATTGATTCAATGTAGTGTATACTTGAGACTATATTTTTTATTTTAAGTACATTTACTGAGAGTAAATGTGCATGTAGAAATGTATCAGACATTAGCAGCAGTTGCTGCTCAAGCTGCCTGTGTTGTCCCTCCATGGTGGGTCTGCACAGGACACATAAGTGCTCCTATGCCACCAGAGATGGAAGTCAAGTGAGCATCACACGCCAGCAATGCAGGGACACAGGCGGGGCAGTCAGCTGAGCACAGCACCTGCTTCAGCTGTTCTCCACAACTCTGCTGCCAGCTCCAGGCAGCGCCTGGTGCCTGTCTGAAGCTCTGAATCAGCCAGGACACAGACAAAACTCAGTACACAGGGGAGAGTTATCAAAGTTTGCTTTCATGGTTTAAGATGTTATATTTTTCTCTTTTCCTCTAATCTACATTTTGTTACTGCTCCTTTCACAAATGTATCTTCCTGAAGGAAGAGCCCCAGAGCAATGAAGTTCCGTCCAAAGTTCAAATTGACAGCATTCCTTGTACAGTTATAACAAGCCAGAGTTCTCAGATATTAAAACATAACAATGCAGGAAAAAAAAAAAAAAACAACCCAAGAAGCAAAATGGTGTTTAGGCATTTATCTACTTTTTTCCCAGAAACAGGCACTTACAATAATACAGGTACTTATTAAAAAGTTATAGATATGTTTCCATGAATGAATACAACTATGAAGTTTCTGCCTGCCTGCACAACACATTCCTAAAAAGGGACGCTCATGAAATAAGTCCTCAAACACAGATCAAACATCACATTTGAACGCTGACCTTTGCATCTAAAGCCATTAAAATGTCACAAGATAGTTGTGCAGTTTAACTGCCTCAGCAGTTCATCTGAATTACACGACTGAAATTCAGAATATTTTTTTAGGCAGGTTGAGGCGAGAAAAAAATTTAAGACTTTCAAGCACCTGCAGCTATGCAACAGTTACATGGGAAATACGGACTTAACAAAACTACAGGCAAAAAAAAGTGTCAAGAACTGAGCTAATTTCAGACACTAGCATAAGCCATTATTTGACTTGACATCTGATTTTTGTTTGACTGTGATTTCCATATACGTTCTACTGGAAGTACTGATTTTCTTAATACATTTGATTCAAGATGCTCTAGCAATGTTTTGTCTCTGTTTCTCTCTCCACATCATAAAGAGGCGCTGAAAGATAACACCTATCAAAGTATATTAATAAACTAGTCTCTGTAGTGAACAAATTATATGTATATATCCTTGGATTTGCACTAAACATCAAAAAGTTGGACTGTGTAGTTACATCAATGTGTTCTGGCTAATACAACTGCATGTCTATGAAAATATTATCTAATTTTGATTTATGTATCAGGTACACTGTTTTCAAGTGTGGTCTTTTTATCTTTAATTATAGAGCACAAAAATAACTTTATGAAAAAATTTCAAAGAGCTAAAGAAACACAGACGAATCAAATAATATGCTGTATTATTTAAAAATATTGTATTACATAAACAAAAAAGTTGCAATTATGGAAAATAGAATTAATTCATTCCAGTTAATTTCATATTAAAGTTTCAACAGTAACTTGAATTTGCTTGCAATTATGCTCTTCTTAAAACACGAATCATGAGCAAGTACTGCATGAAAAGCATCTGATAATCCTGATACAAAATGTTGAGAACTGTGGCATCCTCCTGATCGTGTCACCTTTCTGTTCAGGCCTTTTGCATCCTTGAATTCTTAGTGCCTCAGAGAGTCTCCTTTCCCAATTAAAAGTCATGCTCCCAATTTCAGTATTGATCAGTCTCTCCCAGCTGTAGGCAAAACTAGAATCACAGCTTGGACTGGAATTTTTACACGAGGTTAAATTGCAATCAAAAGGTGATGAAGAGAAGCCCTCAAACATCTTAAAAAAGCAACTGCTTGAGTGACCTTTGACTAGTCCTGAACTATTAACAGGTTGGGGAATGAAAGGCTATTGAGGATATTAAAGTACCTTAAATGAGTAGAAATTCAGAAAAATAGGATGTAAATAATAAGAATGATATATGCCACAAAACACAAAGAAATCAAAATATAGGAAATTGTTCAAATATACACCCCCTGTAATAGCTTTAATTGTAAGATCTGTGACATTCAGCACTAGATCTTAAGAGAAAAAATGTCAACATTTCAGCAGAAGTTCATAAGCCAATGTTTTTGTTCCCTCCATCATTCTATAAATATTTTGCGATGAAACACTATGTTAAAGCTGAAATTCAGTAAAATAATAGATAGGTATAGCACTACAAGCTGTTGGAGCCATCCAAAATTATCACTTGGGTTTCAGTACAGTCATGAATTAGAAGAAGTTCACATAGACCAAACTATTAAACAATGGCATAAAAGAACAAGCATACAATCTGGCTAAGGCATTAGAGTGAAAGATAACTTTCATTTTGATCTATGATAAAAAAGACCTTATTTCTTTTTTATTAAAGAATTCTTTGAGACAGAATTGTGATTGTTCAGGCTTAGGCTTATTTTGCTATTGACAGCACTCAAGATCAAAACCACCCAAGAAACAGATCAATTCACAGTTCCTTTTTGCTCAAGTAACTTAGATGATTAAGTTAAGATTTTATAAAATACATTCTACATCAAGATCATGTGCCAAGAGTTTGGGACAAACATACTGTATACGTCTGTTTCAAAAAACCAAACTTCAAGGCAAGTGCTTAAGAACTTCTAGGATAAAACAGCCGATACAACACACTTCTAAATATCGTGACCTAATTATAAACTGAGCAAAAGGCATTGGCTGTATCCTTGGTGACACACAGCAAAGGGAAAACGGAAGGATATTAAGTTTCAAATAACAGCTCAGGAGCAAGTCAGGTGGCAGATGTAACACAACCACTCTGTTAATCCACCCTCACCTAAGGCAAGTGGCATGGCAAGGAAGTTGTCATTTCTAACTACCAATATGGTATTGTTAATCCTTAATCCTTCCAGGTTTACAAGACAAAGCAGTGTATTCTGCTATTTCCTGTTTCAGAGAAGAAAGCTGTAAGAATCTGTAGAGCAGCACCTGTGTAAAAATTAGGTTTTGGTATACTGTCCCTGATTTATCTTTTATTTCTCTTCCCTTGTTCTAAAAAACACTTACCTTTCAAGGTGGCCTTTTTCAATACCTTCATTGCATAAAGCTGTCTAGCATCTGATCCTGAGATTTTTTTGACAAGGAAGACCTGCATTAAAAATCAGAAAGAATTCTTTAAAGAAAATAAAAGCAAGTCAGACTAATGTACTTTGCTATGAAATTCAAGTAGTCACTATGATTTCAATGAAACTCTATTTGAAGTTTTAGATTCTGCAAAGCCAAATCTCCTTTCATTTTTCCCCTCCTATTCCTTTATTTCATAATCTAAAAGGTTCATTCAAGATACTCTGCCAAATTAATTTCAGTCTAATTTAAGTGATTTCAGTGAGTAAAAAATAATAAAAATTTGACTCTCTCCGAAGTTCAACCATATTTGAAACACAAAAATCAGCTTTTAAAAATTAATCTCTAGTTTTATCTTATTGAAATTTATAGGGTGGCACTGCAAATGTGCTAACAAAATAATTTTCAGATATGATAATAAATATGTGAACACAATTTGATCCAAAAACCTACATAAATCAATGTATAACTAAATAAATTCAAAAGATATCCTAGTGTTTCATGTACCAATAAAGAATAACTAGCCTCCATTAAAGGGTGTTTCATTTCCTTCTTCAGTATCATGGGATTTCTTGACTGGTATTGTTTTTAACACCCTTAACACAAAATTAATTCCAGTATAGACAAATTTTGGATTTAGAAATGAAAAAAATAAATTAAAAAAACCCAACTTTCACATGTTTTCTGGCTATGGACACGTACAGAGACATGTTGTGGTACATGAGGAAGTTAAACACGTTAAACGAAATCAGTTTGATGCCTGGTTTTGTGCCCAATTCTAACTTACATTAACATCCCTTGAATTATTACCCAGAGACTACCAGATCATCATCAAACCACTTCAAAAATAATGCAGATTTACTTTTTTTTTAAACTAAATGAGAAACAGTGACATATTCACAAATTATTAAAATAAATTTACTTATGGATTTTTAAAAATATTAGTAATTTTTGCATAAATGCTACGACAACTGAGGACAAGACTGGAATTTTTGCACAAATTTGAGTCAGCTAGACAGCATTATTTTTGCTTTTTTAAAACTCATATTCCCTGTTCTCCCTCCCATTAAAGTACTGAAATTAGTATTATCAATAAAAATGCTGAAATGATCATTTATTAGCTTAGTTTTCCTTGCCCTTCAATGATTAACATCTTTTAAACTGAAGATTTCCAAATAAAAACTTGGTTATGACTGTGGATCAAACCTATGGAATCAGGTTTCCCAGTGAATTCTTACTAGCATGAGTACAAAATTTTATAGTTTCTAAGCACCTAGATTTCCAAGCTTAACTGGAACAATAATGCGACTAAAACTAACTTACAACCACCAAAAGAGAATTGGACCTATTTTTCGAATTTTCCCTCATATGTAGGGTGGACTTTTTACATGCTAGAGCTTAACATCACATTGAGAACTGCAATTAAGGCTGAAAATAGATGTAAAGGCTCTTTTGTCTTGCTGTACATATTCCATTCAGTCTTGATGATCTGTCTTGCCACATGAACTTAATTTTTTGCTCTCAAGTTGGATTTGGACAACTAAAAGTACAAAAAATTTATTCCTAGTAAGATCTCGGTACTCATGAAATGCAGAAACATTGAGTCTTTAACAGATGTTCAGATAAATATCAAGGTACACTGCACCTGTCATAATCAAATTATGACAGATAATGACCGGGGTGTATCACATTTATTTCAGTAGCCGTTGTTGCCTAAAATTTCTTCATTACAATTACAACATGCTACAAAACCCAGCTTCTATACTGGTGATGTCCTACCATAAGCAAGCAACAAGGAATACTTATCAAAAAAAACTTTCAACCCTCAGACTCTCAAATAGAGTAGTTAGAGAAGAATGACATTCCATTTTAACAGTAAATATCCAATTATTTAATATCAAGCCATTTTTTCCACTGAACTTTGAAATCCACATATTGTGCTAACATGAAAAAAAATTATGGCTTTAAAAACATCTGCCACAATTACAGCGCCTAGTTAGCACTAATTTAGAAAGCAACTTGCAACATTGCCTCAATGCAAAACAGTGCCTGTTCTAAATATTTCACAACCAATATTCAATGCTATATTCCTGAATAATTGGCTCCACAAGAGTTCAGTTACCAACCTTCCCAAAGGATCCTTGTCCTAGTACTTTCAGAAGTTCAAACTGTGAAGGGTCGGCTTTCTCATGTCCTTCCTTTACATGGTGAGTTATTGCAATTTCTTTGATACTTCCTTCTTCCTGGCAAAGGAAAACAGAGGAATAAATTGAGATTAATGGTTTACAAATATTTACAAATTCACAATATGTTGAAAAATACCAGTACCACTGAACTCAATGAACTATATGATGCCAAATATAGGGAAAGAACCACTTAGCAATGCTATTTGTATAATTAAGGCAGACAGCACTAGTTCAGTAACAATGTAGCTTAAATTTTGAGAGATGTACCAGGATCCAGACAATAACAGAGCTGACAGAAGTCAACTTCTGGTCTTAGTGTGCAAGACCAGGAGTTGGACCTCAATGATCTTGATGAGTCTCTTCCACCTCAGGATATTCCATGATTTTCCTCTAGGAGTATGTCTTCCATGCTCTAGTCTTTCCCTTCATCTATATGCACCAAAATATTCACTAATTAGTTATAGTGATAGGTTAGTAAAGGCAGAGTTCTAAAACTGTGTTTCTGAAGCACTAATGTGTAAGTTTTTCAAGCATTCTGCAAAATTTATGTGCATGAATTAGTGCTGAAAGCATCCTTTTGCATCTGACCGTTTCTGTGCTGCATATAAATGCAAAGCAACCATCCACCCAGGTCACCATGTTCCAACACATGCCTCTCCCAGACTGACAATTCTACAAAAGATTGTTTTTTCAATTGATTACGAAGTTGGAAACCAGCTGCACATAAGAAATCCTGAGAGTGTGTGAGAGTCTGTATATATTAAAAAATACCAGCACATGATTTGGAATAATGCACAGAACATGACTGTCAACTTTTAAAATCAGGGAGTGAAAGAAGATACTTTAATGTGAAGAATATAGTTTCAAGAATAGTATTAGAGCACCCAAGACAAATCCAAGATTTCCTCTAAGTTTAGGTGCCCGTTTCCATCTTAAGACAGCCAAAATTTTGCACATGTGCGCACATAGGCATGCTGAGTACTCTACCTAATAACCTGAATTTCTGTCTTTTCAGGAGAAAACACTACCATCATTGACTCCCAGAGGAATCTTCAGAGTCTGAAGGAAATATTGTTTCCATGTACTGGTTAGGGGAATAAATTGCTAGTGGAAATTTTTGGTTTTATCTTTTAAATTAGTATGTGATCACTTGGATTACATACTACTTAAGCCATCCACTGAATCTTAGAGAATCCCAAGGGAGGAATGGAACAGCTCAGCAAAACAGACTGCCAAGTACACATTACTTCAGATATTTTGATCCATATCTCCTTTATCTTTTTGCTCTCTGGCAACCTTGGGAAAGTCAAAACCATGGGAAACAGAACTACTGCCTTCAGGGATGAAAAGCAATCAGGTGGACATAAGAAGGACATGGAACTGTTGGAGCACACCCAGAGGAGGGCCATGAAGCTGGTAAGAGGACCAGAGCACCTCCCCTATGTAGACAGACTGAAAGCTGGGGCTGTTCAGCCCACAGGAGAGAAGTCTGCATGGAGACTCCACAGCAACCTTCCCATATCTGAAGGGGGCCTACAGGGAAGCCAGAGGGGCACCCTTCATCAAGAACTGTAGTGATGAGACAGGGAGTAATGGGTACAAACTGAAGAAAGGGAAATTTAGGTTAGGTATTAGGAAGAAATCCTTGACTGTGAGGACAGTGAAATACTGGAATAGGTTGCCCAGGGAGGTTGTATATGCTTCAACCCTGGCAAGGTTCAAAGGCAGGATAAGGCCTTGAGCAACCTGATCTAGTGAAAGGTGTCCCTGCCCAGGGCAAGTGGGTTAGAATTAGCTGACCTTTACAGTCTCTTCCAACCCATACCCTTCTACAATTCTGTATTGCTTTAAAAGCATTACAAAACTCAAAAGAACAAGAAAAGAAGAAAATAAATTAACTTGCTCTCTATACACAAACAAAAATTATTATTTTTGAATGCAATGCAATTATTATGCAACCAACTTTCCAGTGGTTATTTTAAGCACCCTCTAAAAACCAAAACAAACCCCAAACCACCAATTCACATTCCCAATACCAAGAGAATATTCCCAGACTTTGCATTTTCTCAGGGTTCAGTTACTCTTCAGTCCTTAAAAGGCAGACCTAATAGAACCCTATTTTAAACAAAAAGGAACTCAGATGATATCCAACTTTAGTTTGTTGGTAACACTTGTTTGGGAGCAAGATTTATGATAAGCGGTTGCCCACAAATTTGCAGTTTCCTTTTCTGACATAACTGCTGAATGTTTGTTATTTTAACCTAAACAATGTTCTGAATATGCAGTTAAAAATACAAAAGCTAAGCCTTTTATAGAAACACAAATTATATGCAGAGGTAATTAAGTCTCAGTGATCTACCTGAATTAAAATATAAGTCTTATACACTGTAGAAAGAGATCTCAAACAACCACACTTATCACATCAGATGATAGATGTCACCTTGCAGTAAACTGGAAGAGAAGCCAGATGTTCATTCCATCTGGTATTGAATTGTTTAATCATTCCCTGGTACTTGGCAAAAACATTTGTCCCATGTGATGAATTGAAAAGAAATGAGAATGCTGGAACACTTGGGTCCCCCTCTCCTTTCTTCCATACCTTGACAACTTTCATGCAAGTACAGACAGGCAACTCACTGGTTGCAATGGGGGGATCTTCCTTCCAGTTACAACTATACCCTATGGCCTACATTTTATTTCTATTATTTTTAAGCTTGGAAAGCTCCCTTTTCTCAAGGGTTATACTGCAGCAGGGTCTAAATAAAAGTCTCAAGACATGATTTCCTCTTCTAGACACACAGTTCTCTCACTGCCTCAGAAAGCCATTTGTAAATAACCCCAAAACAACCATGTGAGTCAACTTTTAAATGGTTGCTACTGGCCTCCACTACAGTGAAACTAAATATAGAATACAAGGAAACAAACAGAAGGTAACATTCCTCTCAGTTTCCTTAACAATGTAATAGTGTTAAATCAACACTGGCCTAGACGGGAAGTAAGTGACAAACAAGTTTAGGTATAAATTTAAAATACTCTATTCCAGAACAATTTCCTGCACTGATATAGTCTACAAGTCAGAACTATTCTGGGCAGTATGTCCATATAAGTAAGCTTATAGTAATATACCTCACAATGTATGTCTACGCACAATGTACGTTCGCACACATACACATAGGAAAGAACACCAAATATGGTGCAGACAAAATAGGAATGAAAAGCTTTATAGGAAAAAAAAAAGGGGATTCTGCAACAAGGGCAACTAATTTTTATCTTAAGTAATCAGCTGCAAAGTGGAATAGGAAACATGCTCACCAGTAAAACAAGAAAAGGACTGATACCTTCTAGGGAAGCAGTGAAAAACTCTTTAATCACCATTAGGCTATAAAAATAATAGCCTAATCATGTTGCTGGGGAAAAAAAAAAATCAATATTTTAGTTACTTAATGAACATTAAACACTCATACTGCTTCTAGTAATTGAATTTACGTGAATTTCCTTTACCTTCACTTTTTAATTCAAGAGTAAATTAACTCTGCTGCAACATAGAATACTAGCATTTGTTTCTGAGATCTTGTTACAGGAACAACTAACAGATAATGTGTTAAAAGAAAATCAGATTTCAAGCCCTAAAGGAAGCAGAAACAGAATCTTACTAGGTACATATTTCTCAATAGTAAGGAAAAAACCCAGAAAAGCGAGAGAAAAACATGAGTTTGTCTATACATAGACCCTTTGTAATTTACCCTGCAGAACTCTGAATTTTCAGAAATTAGTAGGAGATCTGAAGACTGCTCTGTGTAAAGAAGTAGCCCATGCAGAGCTGGATGGCATAAGCTCATCTATGCAGAACAAACTATGTGTTATCTGCAGGCCTTTTTCTGAGCAGTATGTGCCAGGGACAGCTGAAAACCTGGTCGAGGACTATTAAACTGGGCTCTGAACTGGTATTTAGGAGAACTACCAGTAAAATCCACATTACCATTGTGACACTCAAGAGTGTTTAAATAGCACCTCAAAAAATGGAAGCATTCTTAGTCTACTAATTATATGTAAAAAGGACAGAGAAACAATCAACTAAAGATTAAAATAACTTAAAAAAAATATATAAAGGTATGCTGCAATATCAGCAAAATAATTTACAAGGAAATACTGCGAATCATCTAAATAGGCAGTATAGGATCAGACCTGTGCTCTTACTCATAACAGGAAGAGGAAAGCCATTCAGAATAAGGAATATTAGCACATCCAAACACCATAGGAGTCTCACTGCACCTAAAATTCTCAGCCTCAGCTTCCTGAAAAAAATGCATAAGCTGAGTGTGAACACGTATGATGACAAGGGCTCGTTAAAGAAATTTCAAGAACCAGGACAGAAATAGGAAATTCAGCAAGAATTTACTCTTAAAGAGGTGTAAGAATTAGATGTAAATTAACTTAAACAGAACATCAAAGAACAAACTGCTATGTTACTTATGGAATACTTACTTAGGAAAGGTATTTCTTGATGACAGATTTCTCCTTTTCTAGATACTCAAAATTATGGGAGTATGAGTAGAAATATTTTAAACACGTAAATCTTAATGACAGCATATTTTAAAAAACAGTTATTACAAGAATAATTAGTTCATCAACTTCACAATGAGTGACAAAGACTTGAGCATATGCTTCTCAATATACTGAAAGTATAAAGTAAAATTATGATATCCATAAATTACTCCAAAGCAAAAAAGCAGCTACCTAAAAAATGTAAAGTTTTAGTGCAAAAATAATAATGGACCGGTGTATTTAAGTTGCTGCTACACAGAGATGACATTTAAGGGGTGTAAAGTCATGAACTGACATAAAAATGGAAAGGTAAGGGAAAAAAAAAAGTACTGGGAAACATTTACAGCTTAAGACATTCAAACATTAAGTCAATAGCATGTGACTCTAAAAGTAAACTGGACCCATCCTGAACAGAAAGACTAACTGCATAGTCTCCGCTGTCAGCTTCAGTGAAATTAAACTAAACAAAGTTGACCAAAAGCAAGATACCCATAAACTAAGATTCCTAACAAAGACAGGCATGCACAACAAGCTTGGGGTTAGAAGAGTCCAGGAAGATTTTATTTGATTATAATAGTATGGGATTTTTAAAAAATAATAAAAAAAATCTCTGATTAACTCTGCAGAGAATTACAAAAAACCCAACAGGTTCAATTTTTTTATCATACCAAGAGCAAAGATAGGTATGTGCAGTTTGTGCCATGAGTACCTATAGATTAAGGCTTTTTGAAAGAACATTCTATTTATTTTTAACATGTTGAAACACTTTGAAAGGATTTGCACTACTTTTTGGATTACTCTGAAGCCTATTATTGTGGAAAATGGATGTTCTTATTTTATGACAAAAAAGGAGTAACAGCAGCTAAAGGCTAAACAAAATAAATAACTCCTTCACCATACCCAAGTTCCACCTGGAACAAATTCAGCAACAGATTTCTGAGAAAGTTCTCTTTATATAAAGTTGATTTAGAAAATCCCTGAAGTCATTATTGTGTGAGACATGTGATGAACAGCTATCCTATCTTGAGTGCTTTGCATCAGGAAGTGGATACTGAAAATAACACATAACATCCGCATGCTGATACAAGAAGGGACTCACGAGAACTGAGAGCAAAACAAGGCCGGCTGCATGTTCACTTTCCCATGAAATGAACACTACCCACTGTAGGTGATGGTCTCCTCAGAAGTGCAGTGAATTTCAGCTGGCAGAGGACTACATACTGATCAAAAAACTTCCCCTCTGCACACTCACTGGCTGTACAATATATAGCCAGAAATTCAACACCAAACCTGTAACATCGGAATGAAAGGTTTCATGGTTGAAGAAACCAAAAGGTCACATACCAACCCCTTCTGCATCTAACAGAGACAGAAGTTATGAAATAAAGGACATAATAAAGGAACAAGGAAAACACATTAACTTCACACTCATTTTAAATAAAACCTCTGAATTTTACAACACAATTTCTGGACAGAAACCCCTGTAGCATCTTTGCTTTTAGAATTGAGAAAAAACTTGTCTATCACTACGACTTTTAAATAAACTGCCATTTTCCAAAAAGAAGAACACATGACTATGACAGATGTGGCTATAACTCGAGTTCATCAAAACCCAGTGGGAGGGAAATCTGACACAAGCAACAAACCCTTGAATGGGTCCAGTAATCATAAAAGTTCTTCCTGGACACCAAACACTGTTGACATGCTGATCAAAAACTGTAAAAATGAGGTTAAGACTTTGACTTAAGGTAAACATTAGATAAGAAGATTAACAAATTATAATCGCAATAAATAATTAAAACCTTTACAAGAGCTAAGCCATCTTAAGCAACTGCTGGAGAAATTAATTTAAATACTGATAATCCTGGTTCCAGCATTACCCAGGTTGCATCTTTACCTGTTAATTCTGTACTTCTGTACTGGTCTTAAAAGAGTAAAGAAGGTACAAAACAGAACCATCTTCGACCTATAGTTACTTACAGACATCAGTCTTAGTTATGACAATTTGCTCCTTAAGAATTTTTTCAGATTTTTCACTGTAAAGTGATTTTCCAGCTCCTGTTCTTATAAAGTCTTCCTGAATTTTTTATTTTCACGACTTGATTGCTCATGTTATTATGGAAACCTCTGCATCACTGATTTATGCTGCACATAGAGCAATAGCTCCCATGCTTCCAGTCACAATCCTCCTGCCTCGATCTGCAGTGACCACAGCAGCCAAGGGACCAACCACGGGGGTGTGTTTAGTGGTACTGAGAGTCCTTCCAACAGTCACTGCCTGACAAAGTCAAGTCACTCCCCACAACTGCAAGATTTTTTTCCTAGTACACCATTTAGCATTTCACTGTGCCAATATTGTGAGTTTAATACTTATTTTAAATAGATCCTATTAATATATTAAAAAATGTTGGTGGGATCCCATCAGAAACTCTTTAAGGAACTATTTAATGAATATTTTCTGTTTAAAAATCACATATTACAGTATTTTTGCATCTATTTTATATGGCGATAATTTACACATGAGAAACAGCCAGAATCACCATTGCAGTTCTGGAACTTCAACTTCTATAATCAGGAATAAGAGAAAAAAAATCCTTTTGACAGCTTTAATCATAACAATTAAGTCAAAACCATATTGTCCATACGGTGAACACCTCCCTCAAACACCAGCCATTTTTCAAGGTAAGACCTAAACAATCAGTGTATGCTGTTGACCATACAATTTTCAAAATAGGAAATCCAATTAATAAAGAGCTAACTCAACATTATTTTTCTCTTGAAAAATACGCAGCAGCAAAGATACAGCTTTTATAATTTTTCATTTGGTAGTATTGATTATGTAGCAACATAAATTTTTCCATTTTCATTACAGAAGTAGCACCTTTGTTTTCACCCCTCTCAATCCCTTTTCAGGAACACTTTGCTTCCTTTAGACAAATGCACTTTGCTGAAGCACATGTACATTCAGTACAAGCAAAGGTAAGGCTGAAAACAGAAAAATGGATTCCCTAGCAATTTACTTAACACTGTTCCAACAACAGTTATAAGTGGTCTTTTACTTCTTAGCCTTCACTGTACTGCTTAAGAGCTCTGCTGGACATGGCTGTGTTTGGCAAGATACTTGTCTGTCACAGACTACATAACGTTGATCCCCATAATCAAATAAACTATTTCTGAAGTATTTTCTGAAACTTTGGTGCTGAAGTTACATAAAGCAGTTATGTCCTGTAAGGACAGTAAGCTTATTGGATATCAAGTGATTTTAAAAGGATGACTCAATGTTGGCACAGTTCCCCAGCTCATATACACAATTTCCTTTTCCTCCCCTCCCTTGAGTCAGGAAGTCTCTTAGATGCATTTTTTACTTTCCCAGCTTGTTATGAACATTGGATGAATTTTCAGCAATATCTGCAGAAATTAAACCTTCCTTTTGAGCTATACTTTTTGAAGTAATAAAGAGCCAACAAACTGAAACCCCATTACTTTTACCTTTTGTATTAGAGCTTATAGAAATCT
This sequence comes from Sitta carolinensis, assembly GCA_032173965.1. Taxonomy (NCBI): domain Eukaryota; kingdom Metazoa; phylum Chordata; class Aves; order Passeriformes; family Sittidae; genus Sitta; species Sitta carolinensis. The sequence continues at coordinate 101,147,807 of CM063283.1, forward strand.
TCATTAAAGTAAAAATGGGAGTTAAAAATGGCAAGAGTACACCAGTCTAGGTATTTTAAAATATCTTCGACACATTTTATATATATTCATACACTCTGTACCTTTTATACTCCTAACTTCAAATTCAAAACTACCTTAAAAATAAAACTCACAGTCCAACAAGTACTTCACAATCTCCCATTACTTTGGTAAGCAGTGTTAGTGAGCTAAATCATGGACCAAAATCCATTCCTTATAACCATGACTAATATTCGAGTCTCTTAATAGAACTCTTAACATGCTCATGCACAAACAGTTGTTCTAAAAAGCAGATTAAAAATCCTGCTTCTGAAGTAGCACTTATTCCAATACAACAAAAAGCAAAACAGTACTGTGCACAAAATTAAGTTAAGCTGATCTAAGGATATTCTGTGTATGTTGTCTGTTTTACACTACTACCAAAGAAAAGCAAGAGTAGAGTAGAAGTTCTAAATGTGGACATCTGAAGTCAGAAATATAGGCTTCCATAATTTATGCCTTTGCTTCTTTTTAAAAGATGGAAAAACTTACAATTCTTACAATTAACATCATCACTTACAGACATCATCTATTGTTTTACCTGATAGAAAATAAGATTTCCTAAAAGAAAACTCTATTTTTACATGTTTAGTTTCAGGATCTGGTTTTGGTTTTTTTTCTTTTTTTTTTTAGTTCTTAAATTGTTAAGTCTCTCAGAGAAAAGCAATTTGTAGAGATAACAAAGAAAAAATTGTATTTATTCCTTACACTTTCTATTCCTTTTCTGGCTTTTTCTGCAACAATTTTGAGCTCTAGAAGGATGTCTATGACTGTATTTGTTCCACGTAGCTAACTCACAGAATGAAGACTGCAGACCTGGTTACTGAGATAGAAATCCTCCCATTCTTTTGCTTGTACAGATGAAGCAAGGTAGGCATTTGAAGAATGAATCCTGTCCTAGAGAAACAAGCCAGAGGACAGGTAAGGCCCTATAGGATAAATGTGGTTCACAGGCTGGGAGTGTATTCTGAAAATGCTTTCTTTCCTTAGGATGAAAATATAAAAGGACAGGACAGATGCAGGACACTACCACTTCCCTCCCAAAGGAACTACGAGCAGTAGATTGTTCAGCAGGTAAGCTGAGGAATTCCTGTAAGCATTTAAAAACCTCAATGTCACCAAAAGCAGTGTTGCAATGCAGTTCTCTTTTGATCAAACAACACAAAATTATCTCATGAACTGAAATGTACTCATCAGCATTGGAAAAAAATACTCATTGGGTGGAACTTTCATTTCCCAGTAACTCTGATAGAAGTTTTTTCTCCTACTTTGTAAGCACTAACATTTCAGAGAACTGTAATTTTAAAAAAAACTTTTTAATTTTTAAAAAGTCCCAAACTATTCAGAAGGAAAAATAATTCCTGAGTATATTCAGCACTAATCTATGAAAGCTACAAATCCTGTTTTATTACCATAATTTCCTAAACACATACTGAAATATATATGGGTTGAAAACCTTAAGTTTGGTCTGCAATAGCTATCATTTTAAAATCAACAGAATCAGAATTTTTAACGTTTAAAAATCAACTTAACCAGGCTGCTGTAAGTAGATGAAACAATGACATTTTCTGACCAAATTTCTGAGGAGTACTTATCATGTTGCCTGTGGAAAAGAACTATAATTCAGGACTATGAGTTGATAAATAATTATTTTATAAGGTTCACATTAAAAAAAAATCTTGGTTATAATGCAACCTATGTTCTATTGTTTTACATTCATGTCTTGTTCTGGTGTTTCATTTATGGCAAGAAAAATCCATTTCATTTTTTAATATGCATTGCAAAAAATTAATACAAATGTTTTAAACCAGTACACAGGCTAGTAGGTGTCTACTGCTTTTTCAGGTTAATAGACCTGCACTTAAGATGCTACGACATTACACAAGAAGGTCATGGGGTTTTTTACCCCTTCACTGAAAAGTATTTGCAGACTTACATAGGAATAAACACAAAACCTGATTTTACTTCCAGGGATAAAATGTTCATTCAGACCCATTGCATGTTTACACGTAATGTTAAATAGTTCCGAAACAGTGCTTGGGATGATACAATACTCCACTAGTAATTTCTCCCAACTTAAACCAAACCTTTTAATGCTTAAATACATGCACAACAAGACAAATTATACAAATTAAACATTTGCTACGACTAAATTACAATTTAAAAGTTGAAATAACCCTAACACTGTCATGCAAGCATAATTACTCTTCATACCATTTCAGAATTCAAGATTTAAAAATAAGCCTGAGTTATTTTAACTATCATCACACAGAGCCATATTTTATAGTTCGAAGCACTATATGAAGATGTAATTATAAAAATAACCACTAAGTATTAAAAATGAAAAAGTTTTTAATAAAACTTGACTCTCAGTGAGAAAACATACAGTTAAGCTCACATTTAACACCCCCCATCTCCCCCTGAAACACAAGTTTTACATTATTTACATACAGGTAACAATTTCCTAATTAGACTAAATTATCAACAGGTATCTTAGAAACTTCTGCAACATATGAGCACAGACTTTTTTTTTAGGAAATACAAAATGCCTTCTATCCAAACAACACTGATCCCTAAGCAGTGAAAGACTTAAACTGCTCTGAAATTAGAAGTTAAAGAAAAACTTCCCCCCTTATTTTCTTAAATAAGAAACTAAGCTCACCTGAACGGAGCGAACACGCAGAGCCAGAAACTTAAACATGACTAAGAAACCATCATGTTTGGATTTTCTGACTGAGCGATCCTAAGTCTAGCAGGGAAGACCAACCCTGGCGTTTTTGCTGTGACCAGCTGTTCCGGCAATTAGAAAATTTCCTGTCAGGCAAGTCAGACATAGCTGGGGGGTGGGGAGAGAGAAGGGGGAAAAAAAAGGTAAAAAAAAGAAGGAAAAAAAAGAAGGGGAAAAAAAAAAAAAAAGGAAAAAAAAAAAAGAAAAAAAAAAAAAAAAAGAAGGAAAAAAAAAAAGAAGGAAAAAAAAAGAAGGAAAAAAAAAAAGAAGGAAAAAAAAAAGAAGGAAAAAAAAAGAAGGAAAAAAAGAAAAAAAAAAAAGAAGGAAAAAACCCCATTGATTTCACACACACACAGAGATGCGATAAAGCCTGGGCAGCAGTGGTACTCATGTTGCTGATACTTGCAGAGATCAGCACAGGAAACATAAGCAGATTGCCTGATAGCAACAGGCTGTTGCAGATGTTACTGATTCCTGGCTCCCAGAAAAAAAACAAAAGAGACCAGCATCTCTTTCAGAAACCACACTATTATGCAACATTTCACTGATTAAGCACAATAGCAAGTATTTTAAGTCCTATATGGGATAGCTGTATTTTTATGAATTTAACTTTACAATATATTTTAATATCTCACATATCACTACCTTATAGACTTCAATGCAGAGAATACCTAAAGATTGTTTTTATTTACTAGAGTTTAGTTAGAGGATCAAAATGACCTTGTGACTAGTCCTTTGAAATCCTGCACACAGAAAATACTACAGATGTTCTAGGCCAAGGCAAACTGCAGAAATATTTGAATTGGATTGCCCAGCTCAAATGTCTGACTTATGCACCAATACTGTATTGCTCTGTAGAGAGTGAACTTCTTGAAGTAAAAAAAATCCCCAAGCTTTCTTTCAATGTTTTTTTGACCTCTCTAGATTTAGCATGGGAGCTTTTTTCCTGAATATTGACACTCTTTAGCTTGATGCTTGTTAAAACAATGAATTCCAAAGTATGTGCTCCTTTAGTGGAACGAGACTGTTTTCAAGTAATAAATAAACAAAGGCAAGTAAAAGCCTTTAGTCAAAGGCATATACAAGTATGCAGCTATAAACATATCCAGGTGATTCCTTTTAGTGGCTAGGTATCAAAGGAAACATACAGCAAAATCCTGTAGTCCTGCTTGAACAAGACATGAAAACAAACCCACCCTGCAGATAGCTTCCCTTGACTGGGTTCTAACAAATGTCTGGATTACTGCATTTTTTGTTATGTTTTTATTCCTCTTCAGAAGACAAAGCCACTAATTTAAGTGACAGAACACATTGCTGCTATCTCTATCCCACATCCTGGCTCCCTACAGTATCAGTTTCTAGTTTTTCCTTTAAATTGGGATTGCACATCTCCCCAGCGTGAGCCAAGAGCCTCTTGTCAAAATGGAGAGGTAAAATAAAGCTCTGACTTTAGCCATAGTCCAGAAGCAAAATTGTCCCCTTTTAGTGTTTTCTTGTACTCCTCTGGGTCTTTATTTGTGTCGCATCTGCAGGGATGATCTTTAAAATTCTGTGTACTGAATATACACAATAATTATTATAATAAACACAGGCCTTCAGGAACTACTACTACTACACAAAGGAGGACTTTGTGACTCAACTGGGGGCTCAAAAGTCCTCAATACCAATGTGCTTTTTACAGACCAGTGTAGTACAGCCTTTTTGGAAGAAGCAGTCTTTCCTACAACAGCAGTAATACAGCGTGAAGAATTATTAAGTATTAGTTTCAAGATGAACAAAGCTTCTCGAACACAAGAAACTTGCTGCAACACAAAGAAATCAAATATTTCATAAATAGCATAAAAATTCTTGAAGCTTTCCTCTCTTCAATTGCTTCAAACTTGCAGCTACTTCCTCCTTCAAAACTGAAATATCTCAAGAATTTAATTTTGCAGTTTAACAGCAATATACTTATGTGCACTTGGAAAACTTAAAGAAATTTACATAAATAAATGGGAGACCATTCAAGCTCTCTTTACCTTGCCAAGAATACATACAACTACACTAAAAGCAGAGTGACCAGGCATCTTCAAGTCAATGAATTAAATCCTGTGGTACCAAAAAGACTAAAGGCAGAAATGGAGACGAAACCGTAAAAGTTGTTCTAACTACAATATTCCTTAAAGATGAGAAGATACTGGGGGTAAAAAATAATTTTATCTTTTGGCTTTAAAAGTAAGAGCATATTTTACTGCAGATCTGCTGTATCTGCTAAGGGTGACAGGAATAAGGCATTTCAACTGAAACATTTGTACAATTACTGACTACTGCTCTCCCAAACCTTTTATGTGACCTCCCAGAGAAATACAAAGCACAGAGCTCAGGGGTCAGTGGGGTTACTTGACAACAATAGCTCTCCTATAACTGGCATGAGTCTGGCAGGTGGAAGAAATTTCTCGTGTCCTGGGAGAACACAGCCTACATGGTTCCCAAAGAGCACCAGCAGCCAACCAGAAACATTAAGATATAAGCTACACAACTCACTTTGAGAACCTCTCAGAAGAGAGCTTGCCCTTTTAAATATTTCTTCATATATGAAGGAGACATGTTAGAGGTCAGCAGTCTGCCACAGGGAAGTCTCTGAAAAAATAGAACAACTTGCTCCAGCAAGTTGCTTCCTTACCTTAAAATCTTTGATAAAGATTTGTATTATACTTGTTTATCAGGAGACACAACTGTCTCCAAAACAAAGGGAATGTGGTATGCCTGTCAGTCACAGTTCTGTCAATTGCAGAATTCCACTTGCACAATGCACTTCCTTCTCCTTCAGTACAGAAATATAAAGTCAGTTAATCTCTCATCTTCCCCTCCTCATTGTTTAAATTGAAGGATCTGAGTTTACAAAAATTAAGAGAAATGCTGTCTAGACTTTGAAGAGAACAGAGCTCACAGACACTACAGAGAGCTGTAAAAAGAGAAAAATGCTGAGGAGCTTTCGAAGCAATACAGAACATTTGGGAATCCATGAGTTTTATTGAATGCTGAAACATTTAACCTAAGTGGAGTCCATGAGGTAAACTGACAATCTCCTATACCCTCAGTTTGAGAAGTGTAACACTGCAAGTCTTTACAGTGGTAGAAAAGCAATGCTCTGTAGTATAGAGTGCTTTCAATTATTTGCAAAAAACAAAGAAGCAGCACACATATGGAAAAAAAGCCCTTGTTTGACAAAGGTCAACAGTTAAGGAGTAGAGCTAATTTTTTGAGTTTTCAGAAGCTGAATAATAAACTTTTCTTCATAATAAATACATTTGCATAGCCAAAGCAGCAACATTCTATTAAACAGGGGGTGTGGCAGCTTCCATCTGTCAGTTTACAGGCTTTGTGGGGCTGCCATCTGTTTTCTCTCCATGTAACAAGAAAGCAGCTTGACTTTGAACATTGCTTACACTCTCAAATTATTCAAATTTTCTGACCAAGATCCAGAAAGTACTCGGCACCTAAGACACCAGATGCAAAATAAGTCACTCAGAAAATCCAGTAGAACACATCAACAAAACTTTTGCTGTAACCTTTCCTCAACACCTAATGACATCTTGGGGGAAAAAAGTATTCCAGGGCTAAGACCAAACGGCCTGCACTGTTTACAAGGATGCTGTAACTTCTTACTTACATAAGGACCTGCCAGTTCATTCTCAGAGAGCTAAGATGCACCATGCCACTAAATTGCTAACAAAATTTATTCAAGTTTCGGCAGAATAGAGTGCTTTGGAAGATAATGAATTTCCAATTTCATGATATTAGACAAAAAAAACCCCCAATATTCTGCCTTTTACAAAGCACAATCTGCTCATTGAGAAGGAAATGACTGGATTTTATTTTTACAGATGACAATTGTTTGCATGAAAAAAGCTTATTTGTTCAAGAATCAAGATATTTGATTGTAAAATAGAACTAAATATATGAGTATTTCTGAGTATATTTAGTAGAATACACTAAAATGAAAGAATTACATAATACATTAAAGTATAAGTTTAGTATTTGTAACCCAAGCTGTTGCAAGTAGCTGTTTCAGCTAAAATTAAGTATCAGTCTGAAAATAACGAGAAATTTAAAACTTGGATTATGGACTATGAACACTTGTGAACCCAAGTATTTCTCTAATGTTTAAGAAATTAGAGCTATGTCTTAAAGCCTCTACCTAAGAGCCAAGAATTCTAATCAAAAAACTGACAAAAACGCACACACAGAAAATTGAAACGTGAAGGTTGTATCAGCAAAAGTAAAACAAACATTAAAATAATCATCAGAAATGTCTTCATTGTCATGTCAACAAACATGACTGTTCTTAAACATGGAAACTGATACTGATTACCTGAGCAGGAATATCCAACAGAAGTTTACAGCAGTCCTGAAACAGTTCTTCAACTTGCCAAAAGGCAAACAAAAGCTTCTGTAACACTGAATTCTCACTAGCGCAGAATATCAGAAACAGAGGTAATACTAAAAATCAGTTAAAGCCTCTCTGAAATGTCCTAAAACCTAAAAATCTCTCAGTTTAGTTATGCTTTTTTCCCCCTGAATGTCCCTGAGTAACGTTCTCATACTACATTACCTTCACAGATGAAGACACAACAAATGAGATTACCCTAGTTTACTCTGCATTTAGTATTACTGCTTGAGTAATGGGTGCTTTTTTGCCCACAGCTGTAACTGGTGAATGATGTCCCTCTCCTTACCTTGACACCCCCACTCCAGTGCTTTATAGATTTAGTGTAAATTGTATGGTATATATGCATGTAAAATACAGTAATTTATTAGTTTAATTGCACTGATCAATCAAATTCAATACTTCAACAAAGAAACTGTATTGTCCACATGCTTCAGATTATTTTTCTAATGTATTCTGAAGCCTTTTTTACTTTTCTTATAAACCCTTTAAAAAAACCCCCACTGATTGGAAAGACAATGGTTTTAATCTCCTGACTGCAAACAGATGTGTTATTTAAATTCTACCAGGAAAAAATAAATGAAAAAGACTTTTTAAACTACTGACTTCTCTTTGCAAACATTTCTTACTCTATCTTTTGACTACCCACTGGCTAGTCATTGTTACCTTAGTTATATATTCATAGTAAGAGGACAACAGCTACTGAGATTTAATTTTTTATTACCCCAATGAGCATATTTCAATATGATTTGTTTTGATTTAGTTTTAATTCTATGTATGATTTCATTCTGCTTGTTAGTAGAGGCAAAGTAAGAAGTCAAGGGTAGTAATATAACCCCACCACCTGCACTGAAGAGAGGTTCATCCCAGGTTTGAGCCTGAATAGGTTCCACTTCTACCTGTACTGGAAAAAAACAACCTTTAGTCCTTCCAGGTTACCAAAAAGAAATTTTCCTGCAACTTACAAATGAAAACTTCACTTCTAGCAAAAACAAAACTTTTTACGAATTCTTGGAACCTAATATTTTTCATATATTTAACAATTAGGCTTAAGCTAGTAGAATGCAATGGTAATACATCAGCTGTACTAAGTGTTTTATCTGCTACATAGAATCCAGATAACAGAACATAAAGAACATAGCACAAATATTATATGCTCTTCACATATACACAAAATGGGAAGCCACCTGCTAGACTAGACACAATTTCTGGTTTGCTTTAACTAGCAATAAAGCATGCAGCATGATTGCAACAGCTCAAACCAATTAATTTGCTCTGTTAATTTACTCAATCTCTATGGACACAGAGTTACAAAAAGCAATGGCAGACAGCACAAGAGTGAGAAAGGTAGCAAATAAAAGGCTTTAAACAGCTTCCCCTTTCAGTAATGTTCACTTAAGTTTTGACATTAGATTAAGCTTCAGCCAGCTGTTCTTACGTTTACTTCCTGCTAGTCCCAGGTCATTTATGAGATACAGATAAAAAAATGTTGGCAACAAGCTATAAAGCCAGATATAATCAGCACACTTGTTGCAATAAAACCAGAGTATTGAATGAGTCCCCTTTTAAAAGAAGCAAGACTTTGAACCGTAAAGCATCTTGGAATCCTTAGAAATGGGTATCTTTATAGCTCCTGCTTTTCCTAAAACAACCAGCAAATTTGAATCATAGCCATATAACTCAGGCTTTCCTGTTAATTAACTTTTGACCAAAAGAACATGGATGTATGAAACAATTTATCTTTTGATACACAGAATACTAGAGAGAGTCCCTATGTACATAGAATGGTGGTAACTTTTAATATTTAACATAAACTTCCTATATTATTCTCATTTTCAGCATTCTATCCAACCACTTAAGACAGCAAAAGGATGCAGATTTCAAGCTTTCATCTTCCATCTCCACAGAAGCATGGCAACTTTCTATCCTGAACTTGCATACTTTACAAACCTACCAAGTATTTTGTCTTCTTACCTGATTCGCCAGTACACCCTAGGCATTCTACTGTCCTCAGTTACAGCTGAGAAATTTCATAAATTGTTAGCAACTATATAAGTGCCCCAAGTGCATTGAAGTGCAAAGTTAAACAGAACAACTTAAATGAGTTTCAGTGGTAATGTAAAATTGTTTGCATCTTGTACCAAAACAGATTATGAAGCACTGACAGAATCACACATCCCAGCTCAAGTAGTATTTTATCACCTGACTGACAGCACTGGTTAGTTTCCAGCTCTAACTGACTGAGCAGCTGTAGTAACATCTTCTTAAAAAACCCCTAGATTAATTTCCATCACAATTGGCAACCTTTCACTCACCCCAGCCTAGAAATAAATGCAAGGTATACTCCTAAAATACTGGTCTGAGACATTAAGAAGCTAAAACAATCTTAACCAAGCAGTTCAAGCATGACAGAAAGAATACTAGAGAAATGTTTTAACTTTTTGATGGTTATGATGTATTAAAATCAGTAGCTCACCAAAAAAGCAGCAGTTTGGAAATTTCCGAAGGAAGTACAGGGAAACATTTGTAAGCACCTGCAGTTATCAAATATTGAAGAAGTTCAACAATTTTTGAGGGATAAACCTTAGCTGGCTGTCAGACATCCAGCCAGCCAGTTTCTCAATCCCCCCTCCTCAGCAGGACATGTAGAAGAAAAGCTCATGCACTGCCTTAAGAACAGGGACAGCAAACACCAGTTATCACCATGGGCCAAAGAGTACTGACCGAGAGAAAATTTATTTCACCTGTTGCCAGGATAGTGAGAAATAAAGATGAAACTGAAACTACCTTTTTCTCCAACCTCCCCTTCTTCTCAGGCTGATACCAATTCTTCCTCCTCCCTGTCAAGCAGCACAGGTGGAATGGGAATTCTAGTCAGCTGTTAACACTGCTACTTCCTCAGTTTTCCCCTGCTCCAGCACAGATCCTTTCCACAATGGCCAGTTCTTCAAGAATAGCCTGCTCCAGTCTAAATCTCCCATGAGCTGCAGTCCTGCCAGAAAATCTGCTCCTCTGTGGGCTTCTCTGGGCTGCAGTTCCTGACACCAGCCTACTCCAAAACTGGCTGTCCACAGGCTGCAGCTCCCTTCAGGGCACATCTACCTGCTCCAGTGTGGAGTCCTCCACAGCCTGCAGCGTGGAGATCTCCACTGTAATCCTCCAACAGGCTGCAGGGGACAACTTGCCTCACCATGGTCTTCTCCAGGGCTGCAGGGGAATTTCTGCTCTGGCACATGAAGCACCTCCTTGTCCCTCCTTCTTCACTCATCTTGGTGTCTTGCAGGGCTGTTTCCCTCACACTGTAATTACTCCTTGCCCTCACAAAGGCAACAGAGCAAATTTTACCCTAAACATGCTATCACAGATCTCCACCCACATGGTTGATGGGCTTAGCTTTGGCCAGTGCTGGGCCCATTTTGGAGCCGGTTGTATCTGGCTCTGTCCTACATGGTGGTGCAAATCCCCTGACCACTTCTCACAGAGATCAAACCTCCCCAACAAAACCTTGCTGTGTAAACACAACAGTTATGTTACAGACTCAAAACAAGGAAATAATGAAGCAATTGCATGAGTCAAAATAAATTAACAAACCAAAATAAAACTGAAAACTTCCCCAAAGATAGGTTCTAGTTTACACAAGAATTCAAGTAAGCATTGTAGTCTATATTATGTACAATTTAGAACAGTCTCTTAGCGTTGCCTTCTAAATACAAATACTGTTCTTTTCTTACTTTTAACACTGCACTACTTCAGTCACCTATCAGCAGTTGCCTCATTTCTTCATCTTGTGGTACATACAGCAGAGCCTTGATGTTATGAGGAGGAACCAAAAGCAGCTATACAGTGCAGGCTTGCAGTCACCCAGTTTTCATGTCAGCTTAAGAGCTACATCTATTATGGGTACATTTGAAGACAAACATGGAAAGAGCAACTTACTATCTCAACTGTCACCCTGCACAATTTCAGCAGAGGGAGAAATGCTATGGTGTTGCAATTATATCCATACTATATAGATGGAAACAGCTTTGACCATCTACTCACAACCTGAACTCTGCATAATACGCAATAGCAGCATATGAACCCTGAAGTCCAACCAAACATGGAGTTTCAAAAATTGTTTTTATTGGCAAAGCCATTTATCACCAGACTTAACATTCAGCTAGTATGCTCTAACACAAAAGTACAGGTAAACTTCATGTTTGACAAAATTCACAGGCATTGCAACAATTAAACTGAACTTGGTATCTTCACATTATGAAAATTTGTAAACTGCAAATTGGACATGAAGACAAGGAACCCTAAAAAATTACTACAGTCGGGAAGGTTCACTGATCCTCTCTTTAGTAACAATCTCTATTTTTAAAAAGCTTAGGTTAAGAATTCCTTTGATGACTGCCTTTCAATAAAAAGTTCAATGGAAACTACACTTTTACACACATTTTTTTCCTCATCTTTGACCTTCCCTGAAACACTATTAGAAGCTGAGGAGTGAGTTTTGAGAACAGTAGGATATCAAACTAGACCTGAGTCAGTGAGAAAAAAACTCTCTCAAAAATACTCATATCTGAGAGTGCACCCCACATCCAGTAAACTCAAACAACAAAATATTAATGGCAAACTGTTAATTAAGTGATGTCTGTGTGCTCCAATATTGTACTGTTTTTTACAGAGATCTTTTACTCACAGTTTGTTGGCTGATATCATCTTCTCCCATAGGTTCATCCACGATTTGCTGTCCATTCTGTAAAAAAAGACACAAAGTGAAAATAAATACTGAATCCAAGTACAAAAATAAATATATTGGAGATAGGCTTTGACAGCATGTCACTGTACTCTCTTCTCCATATTCTACAAAAGCAGGTAATTGAAAGTAAACATGGAAAACTCCCTATTGCTGGCATGTAATGCCACTCTTGCTTTCATCCCAATGTATTCTCAACCTGGATGAAGTCACAGTAAGACATATATAAAACCATCTGGCATTTGAAGCCTCACTACTATACAGCTAGATATTATTTTCCATTACTACAACTTCTGCAAAACAGTTAAACCTGACGAAGACTGGATGGCAGAAAGCCACACAAAATGAAGAGATAAATGGGTTCTTTCTAAGAGCATAACCTTACATAGCAAGTCAGCCCTTATTTCACCTCAAGGAAAATTTATAACTACGGTATAGACTTAGAAAAAAATTGAATGTAATTTACTATCAATTTTACAGCATTTACCACTTTCTGTACCTTCCCAAGGGCCATTCTAACAAGCCATATAGAAAAAGACTTTTGAATTTGAAATTTAGCCATAAAGATTTAAAAATAAGAATCATAAATTTTGTTGGTAAACAAAAGCTTCTTTTTCTGGACAGTGGATCTATACTTGGAGAATTTGTAAAGATGTATTTTTCCCAGAAAGACTTTGAATGACTTTGCTTACACACAAACATGACCAATAGCAAGTTGTAAGGAAAAGTATGTATTTCCTAAGTTTTGATACAGGGCATCACCTCAGGTATTAATTCTTAGTTTGCTCCTAAAGTTTAACAGCAACTCAGTATCATTTTAGAAACAAATTAAAAACAATTAAAAATGGTTACCATTTTCTATTACCATTGTAGACAGAATTTGAGCTCATTTGTGCATTGTTTCCCTAGAGAACCCAAAGACTAATTAATCAATTTTTTCAAATCCAAATTTACTTAGAAGTTATATACATGCATAGAAAGTTACATTTTAGATGTCAGAAAGTTAATAAAAGCTGCTCAGAAATTCACAGATTTTAGCTTCATTCCTTCCCTACTCAGTTTTTCAGCAAAATTCTTCAGAACCTTCCTAGCATTCTTCTGTAACAACTTCTGATTAATAGAATCTTCTAGCATGCATATGGCTAGAAGAGAGTCTTTCATACGTGACAGATTAAATCCTAACCACTTATGAATTCTAATTTTCAAATACTGCTAGCACACTGAATGTTCAATCAGATGATTACTAGCTCTCTAGCAACTTTTCTCCTGAGAATTTTTTAAAAAAAACTTTTGCTGGAAGATGCAGCTGGAAAAAGCTAAATTATAGGAATCATGGATTTCCCAAATATGACACAGGTGGGTTGGGTTTTTTTGAGTGGGTATTTCTTTAAGATTTTTTATTTTGTTGTTGTTTGGAAGGTTTTTTGTTGTTTGGTGGTTTTTGTTTGTTTGTTTTTTTGGGTTGTTTTGTTCAGGTGGTGGGGAGGGGAAGAAGGCTGGGTGTTCCGATTGTCTTTCTAGTGCAGAACCGTTGCACATGGTAGCAGTGCTAATTTTTCATATTTCCTGGCTTCAGGAAGATACTAGAGATTTCTGGCATAATGCTGGTCTACTCTAAGAGTCATGTTTGCATGATGGAGGACTAGTAAGAAATCAGTGGCATGTGCTATACATTACTACAGCAGTGAATATAATCTTTAAAAGCTGTCTCAGTTAAGGGCAGTCAATACAACCTTTTATCTGGACAGCAAAGGGTAATTTGATAAGATGATTCTCCAAAAGGCCCACATTCCCCATATTGTAAGACCTTTTACTTACAGTGTACAGGCAGTGAATATTGTATTGTACTATCCTTTCTTAAGATACATAGAAGTTGATATTACCAAAAGGAAGACCAGAAAAATACCAGCTTAGCTAAGTAATAGCAATGAGTGTTTTTAATAAAGGTTGTTCACAGGGAAACATATTGAGTATACATATATCATTACCATCAAGGCCACAAGTCACATACTTCCCCTTTTCTCAAATTTAAGACATAAATTAACATTTGTATTTTAGCTATACATCTCTATGTTCTGTTCATGCTACAGATTAGCTTCCTTAGATCTTGCCAGTCGGGGGGCGGGGAGGGGGAAGAAAAGATTGGTAGAACAAATAAAATAATTGACTTTAGCTGAAAAGGAGGAGTCTATAATGTCCTAACAACAACAATGGCTAAAGTCTGGGGCCTAAAATAGGGCAATTTGTATATCAAAACCATGTGCTCTACTCTGTCTCCACTCCATATACAGATTTTCAGAAATAGTAATTCCTGCTACAATAGTCATTCTGCTGAATAATAACGTACATTAACTGCAGGTTAAATAACAATTTACCAGACAATAAGTTAAGTTTTCACATTTACTATTTTAAGACAACTGAAACTAGTTGGAAGTGAAACTCAGAAGCTTCAGACAAGCCTCCCTTCAAAGACAAAAAGGCGAGATTAACCTCTGTTTTTGAAAAGGCTCTAATCTTCAACCTCACTTTCTCAATAGCCAACCAGAAAAACCACAGCAAACTTCTGCAAAACAAATTAACTGTTTTGCACAATCTGCCTTTCCTGTTTAATCCTGCACTCCTTACAGTTACTTTTCAGCTGAACTCAAGCAATGCATTCAACACACTCATTGGAACTAGGAACAAACTCAAGGAATGAGCATGAGTGCTATGCTGTCATGTCTGAGCCAGAGCACTGGATTAGCAGGATCTTTTTAAACAGGTCTACCCAAGCAATGATTATGCTAAGGGAATCACTGGATGGTAGAACCAGTTTTTCTCAGAACAGTTTGAGCCATGTAAGGTAAAGAAGAATATGTATATATGATTGACAGTTTGCTGGTATATACCATTAAATGGAAAGCAGTTGTGTATTCAGAAAGGCTACAAAGTGCACAGCTTTTCTTAGGAGTTAAAACGTAAAGCCTAAAGGTTACTGTTAGGCACTCTTGAAACCAGCGTGGAGTGAGGAGGTCAGCAGCACGCTTCAGAGGTGAGCAAATGAAGTACGTTTTGTTTTGCTGGGAGTAGACTCCCTCTAGTATTTAACTAGCACCAAGGGCATGCCTCGATGACATAACAGACTGGGAGTACATATATATATAATAGTCTGATGAATACAGACTAAGAGAAGGCTGAATTAAGATTAATTAAGATTAGTCTAATCCAAAAGACAGAGACTCTAGACCTTGATTATTCTTCTCCTCCCATAGCAGGACAACTAAGCAAGCAGAATTGATCCAAGATCTAGTTATTCCCAAACTCTGGTTCCAAAACTAAAATGTGTTTCAGAGACAATACAAGAGTAGTATAAGAAAAATAACAGAAAAGGTCCACAGAAAATTTCTACTTAGTCCTGAACACATCAACAATCAATTTCTCCCAGAGAAAGGAGGGTGCATATCCCTTATAAAAGGCAACCTACAAAATGGTCTTCCAATCCACTCTGATTCAACATCCTATTCTATTTTCCAATGGAAAAAGTCATGTTAAGGTAAAAAGGTTTGTTTCCCCAAAGCTTTTAAACCTGTTGCCATATCTCACTAAATTAGTAGAAACTAATACCTAAACACAGCTGGGTTCCAGCAGATTTCCTGAAGGCACATGGACAGAAACACGAAGAGATCCTACAGGTTCTCTACTAGGTATAAAGCAGACAGACACAAGGGAATCTTGAGCAGGCAGCTGGTACATGAATGTCCCCCATATGATCTGACAGAACATCTGACATAGAGGTCAGGTCAATCACTCCTCAATATTTCTAGCAATCAAAAATTACAAGTTTAAACCAACTGAACTCTCAGAATGTAAGAACTCTTAGGAATTTCTTGGCAGAAAGACAGTTTAAAGAAAGCTTTTTTCAAAATTCAAATTATTTAAAATCTGGATGAGTAATGCACACCCATAAAAAAAAAAAAACACACTGCAGGGATGATGAGATCACAAATAGCGTCATATGTTAAGGTACTGGCATCAAGAAAACACAGTCATACCAGAGCTTTTGTAAGAAAGAAGTACACCAAGAAATGTAGCCCACATCCCCCCACAATCAGTTAACCACTTCCTTTGAAGCACTGAATATCCTGCATTTTACATACTACAGATATATATTGATCTGCAAGTCATATTGCCACTTTTTTTTTTTAATGATGGTTCTAACATTTACTGCAAGAGATCCAATTTGTCTCAGAAGTCTGGTAAAACTCACCTGCACAATAAACCTAACGCTGTTCATATCCATCTTTCTGATTAGCACTGGATCCAGATGGGTAATTTTGTATGCACAATACACCACCTAGCATCTATAAATACAGCTAGGACTTAGCAACCTGGGGTAGGATATCTTGTTTTAATAATAATGTCAGGTAACCATAATTCCCGTTACAGTGTTTTTTACATGTATCCAAACCATATCAATTGAAATATTAAGTGGGCAAATCATTGTGTTGCCTATTATACTAATTTTTCCTATTTTCCCCCTTAGTTTCATCCATAATATGATAAATAGTATATATCTGAAGTTTTTAGATTTAGTTTAGCATCTCCATTCCTACATTCTGTTTGCAAATCAAAGCTCCACTGATTTGGACCTACCTTGCTAAAAACTTTGTTCTTTTCTACAATCTAAAAGAATTTCTTTTTCCGAAGGGCATTAAGCTTACCCCCACACCTTCTTTGATATTAGACACCTCTTCCAGAATACCTCTCCTTTCCATTTAGACTATTTCAGGATGTTTAAGTATTCTTTCTGGTAAATATTTTAACTTTTTTCCTCAACTATATTTGTCAGCTACTTAAAAACCCCCTATGAAATTGATATCAATTGCATTTTTTGGAATAATTCTTCTGCCATTAAACTCAACACTTCCTAATTATTAATACTGGAATTAAGCATATAAATTAGGAAGCAGTCCTTATACCATTAACAGAGTTCAATAGACTTGGCAACAATTGGCTTTTACATGTAATTGGTGCCTTGTAGCAGAACCATAAAACACAGTAAAGACAAAAAATTATATATTCTTAGACTCAGCAATTAACCAAGTCTTAACAAGAGTTAAATCAAGAATTAAACTGTGTATCAGCGCAGAATGATGCTTTGAGGACACAAATAAGCAAAAGAGGTAAGACTTCTGAATCAGACCCTTTATAAATTATTATACGGAAGTTTTAACACACCAATGAGTAACACAGGTGATGAGGCTTCTCTCTGGTAACTCCTAGTCATCAACTATCAAAACTTCCAGACTTACCCAACAACTGCAGCTACTGGATTTAAACATTTGAGAGCTTCCAGCATTATTTATTATTTAGTCATTACAACACTGAACATAGATTTATATATCTGAGCTCTTTCCGTCTTGTATTTTCAAGAGATTCTAGACTGACAAAGCCCAAGAAGTCCTTGGTCCTTGGATAGAGTAAAGCTGTGACAATGCTTCTGGCTCATTTCAAAACAGCACAGAACGCAGGAGTCCCACTGAAACACTCGTAACAAATCTGCTGTTAGCAACACAAGGCACTCTGTGGAACCACATTCGGAAAAAACCTTTTGAACTCTGCATGCTCAAACTCACTATTCTAAAGCAGCAATGAGCTACCCTGAGAAAAAAACTGTAGGTCTGCAAAAAAAAAAAAAAAAAGATGAAAATAGACTAAGAGAACCTAAAGAGGTCATCTGATCTATCTTCACGCACCAAAGCATGATCAGCTATTCATACAATGCTGCTCACAAGACTTTTATGTCTAAGCTCCTCTTAAATCTCCAAGAGTTTTCACAATCTATTCCAGTGCTTAAATAAAATATAAGGCTTTAATAGGATCTGAATTAATGACTTGTGCCCTAACTTCTGAGCTGCGAAGCCACACAGATCCAGAGCACTTACCTAAATCCTGACCTGATTAAAATTTACTAGATGTAAATAGCAGAACTAAGCCATCATCTTAGACTTCTCTAGTTGTTCTCTTATAACACTTATCCAAAACATTTTCCATATACTGTTAGAAACAGTACATGTAAATATTAAAAACTCCTTATTAAAAAACAAACAAAAAAAAATCACACAAGTATTTTTATATAAAAACTTTTTTAACTCAAGTTCCACTAATCCACATAATTTATTCTCAAGGTTATTGTCTAAAGTGACTGAATTCTTCCTTTGTTGAGTATTAAAAGAAACAACAGGATGCTGAAACTTGCCTCTCCATAGACAACCTCAGATAAAAGCCATTAACTTGCAAATCATTTTGGTACAAAGCCGAACTTCTGTAAGTTAGGACACTTGAGAAACTTTAACTATGTGATTTCATAAACCCCATCTACTTTGCCACTTTCTTCCTATCTGGTATGACTCAAGAGCAGAGCTTAACAATACAGAAAAGCAGTCCCATTTCCTGCACTGCGATCATTTTCTAGGCTGGCATTTGTCCAGCACTGTGCCAAGTCACGTTAGAAAAGAATAGCAAAAAGGTTTGCAGCTCTCAGCAAGTTTAATTCTCTGAATTAACTCATTTTGCAGTCAAACAAGTGCCCTACATTACTCAAGATGCTGTACATATACAGTTATAAAATCTTTGTCTTGTCCAAGAGCCTATGTAGCTAAAACCAGCTCCAAATCATGTGTGGTCGTGTGTTCACAAAAAAACCCCAAACAAAAACCTAAGAAAATAAGAAAAAGACAGGGAAGAAAAAGTCTCATTCAGTTTCCTACCTGTACAAATGGATGGGTAGTAAATTATTACACATCAATAAAGCAGCCTTAGTAAAACAGAGACAAAAACCCCACAGCACCTCATCTCTGTTCATCTGCTCCAAACAGGAAGAAGAAATATACACGAGGTAGGAAATCACCAACCTCACTGCATCCAACCACTGCTGCATACCTGAAAACAGAAGAAATTCCTTCTGCTTGCACACATAATCTTAAGAGTGACTCTGGCACCCGAGAGTGTACAAATCTCATTACCAAGCCTGCATCCACCCGAGAAGGCAGGTGCACCTCCCTTCCCTGCCTCCTGCAGTCCCGGGCCCTTGGACGAGCCCTGTGCCTTCCAGGACACACGCAGGGAGGATGAGCCAGGCTCTTCCCCTGCGAACAGGGACAGCCAGCAGGCACGGTAACTCTTGTGTTCCCTGTGTTGCACACACAAGTTCTCAGCTGTGAGCCAGTTTCTCAGAATGCATGATAAATTCTAAGGGTGAAATTTAATACTGCAGTCAACTAAAGCATTACTCTTTACACTTGTTTTATAATTTGTCATTTTGATACATTCTGCTAAAAAGAGAGAATAAGCTATGGAACAACTTCACTATTTCCTAAAATTCAGGATTTCTCAAATGACTAAATAACAAAAGTCAGCTACAGGTAGACAGGAGGAGAAAGAATCCCCATGAAGCCAAAAGCATTGTTTCACAAGTCTAACAGCAACTAATTTTAGCAAACACATTATGCAAGAAATAATTCGAATAATATTTATATCCTAAAACCCCCACCTTTTGAATTTGCAGGACAAAGAGGGGTTTATTTTTCAGACCTATGTATTGTTGGATACTAAAAATCACAAAATAGCATTTCTTTAGATCATTTGCATATAGCTAAGCATGTTTCAATAAATTAATGCTTTGATTAAATTATTTAAGTTTTCTTTTAACATTTATTTTAATTTAAACTTAGAAACTGTCAGGAAACAGACCTAGACCATAATAATGTATTTTTAAGACTCATACTCACTTATGCACAATTGAAGGGCTTCACTGAATAAATAAATTAATTAATAATTAAAAAAAAATGGTAGCACATTTCCTTCAAAAACAGTTAAGTGGAGCATTAAGCATACCACAGAGGTTTCTTGCATCAAAGGCATATGATGGGAATGAACTAGCAGTAACTTTGTAGTCAAGGCACAGGAGTAGGTCCCAAGAAATCAGAGTTCGGGTAGTTCTAGGAAAGACTTCATGAACGATGCTAGATGGGGTCACTAAGCTGTTGAGCCACATTTTCCCATCTGTTACATAAGATTTTTTCACCCCTCTATTTCCAATGGGTGAGGCATTTAATCTTATTTCAGGGAATAAGGAGAGAATAAGTAGTACAGTATCACGTATGCAAGCATAGAGCACAGCAACTGTGGTACTCAACCACTTCGTCCAAACTTAAAAGTTCCTTGAAGGGATTTTAACTTTTTTCAGTTTTACTGATTAAATTGTTCTCCTCTTGAAAGACACCAAGATGGAAAAAACCCTAATTATACAAACCTACTCTGGCCTCAAAAACTGATTAAAAGTTTCACTATTGGAATATGGCTATGAATTATATTTGGTGAAAAAAAGTACCTAAATTAAAAAAAGCATCAAACCCAAAACAAAACACCTCCCCCAACCAAAAAAAAAAAAAAAAACAAACCCACAACTCCAAACCAGTATCTTGAATAAATTCTTCAAGCTGTTAGATCTGCCAACTGTCAAGATCAGTCAACACACAAAGCTGATATTTTTGATGTGCAGAAATAATTAAACGCCCACCTCAGTCTACGTATCATTGTGACTTTAACTCAAGCATTTCAAATTACAAACAACTGCAGTCAGTGTGACAGACCACAACCAATTCAAAGATAACAAGACACACCTTTAAATGTGTCAATCTGCTTGCATCTACTTTGTGTTACACGTCAGAGCTGGGGCAACAAATATTGCCTACACTACAACAAACAAACCAATAACAAGGTAAGAACTGCCGATGTAATAAGAAAACCAACAGAACCACTCAAAGAAGTTAAACTTGACACCTTTACAAGGAAACCAAGAGCAGCAGAGAGCACACAGTAGTGCAAGAAGGCACTGAATTCAACAAAGTAAAGTTCCTGCCTTTTCCTGCCCCACTCAGCCGACCACAGGACATCCTTACTATGTCACACACTAGGATTGTGTTAACTGAAACACAAAACAGGTAAAATGGCACCAATAAGGATATGAAAAATCTGAACACGCCTGCCCCCCCTCCCCCCCACACTTTTCATGCAGACGATGTGTTTCTAGAGACAGTATTTACATATAAATAAGATCTGTTATCTATCACAGCAGTTTGTGGAATATAGTGTTTACTTATTTAGATGAGAATTAAATTTCCAATTCCAATTTTAAATCAGTACAAGAAAAATCACCCTACAAACCAGTGAAAAATTCAGACCTCAGAATGCACCGTGCTGACAGCAGTTATGCATGAGAAGCGACAGCCAAGCGCTGCACATAATTTTGTCTATAACGGAGAAACAATGGATAGTCTTCAAAATCCCCACAGACCAGTCCATTTAGGTGATTTCACTTTGGCTTTAACTATTTACCTGTGTTGGCTATACCAGAAATGACTGTAAACATAGCCTTTGTTCCTGTGGAAGACAAGTACAACACTGATTACACAGCACAGAATGTGAAGAGACAATCACAACCACAGGCTCAAGGCTACAGGTGGCAAGACTTGTGGCAAATGTCTGCTTCCAGGCCAGAAACGTATACTGACACAGAGATGCCACACTGACAATCAGAATGAAATTCCAAAGCAAACTTTACATTATACTAGTTTCTTTAAAACATCAGCATGACTGTTAAATGCTAGCACCCCTTGTCTTACACAAAGTTCAAATAATTCTGGATACAGAATATAAAGAAATTTGTGAAGGAAGATTCATACCATCTATTTAAACACCTAAACAAGTGACCATAAACCCTGTCAAGAGCAGTGGAAAAAAATGAACTTTTTCTACACCCAATTTGGAGCATCTAAATTAAAACTCCTAACGATAGCTGTCACAAATGCTTCTCAGAAATTCTAGTAAACAGCAACTCCTTATGATGGCCAGTTTTTTCACCATACCGGAGTCCAATTTTTGGTTGCCATAACTGTACTCATTCTCCTCCAGTTGATATTAATATGCATAGCTGGGAGTACAGATCAAAGGATCAGGCATTCAAATGCAAACTCAAGTCATCAATACTTAATTTGCTCGAAAGCAGATGACTTGCAATAACAGGCATATTCTCACCATGAAAAACAAACCTGTGCTTGTTATGAATCCTAAGCAGAACCTGAGTCAATAAGAGACAGCATCACTTCACAAGCTTTAAAGGTGCTGTGATTTACAACATGAAACTGAAACTACAGATGATATTATACAAAATATTTTAAAAATAGTGTAACAACTTTACACATTGAAAAAGCTGTCAGAGATGCAATGTGGATCTTATTTGCACTGACCTGTAGAAACTGAAGTCCTGAAAGTGATTTTTGAAAACCAGAAAGCCACATTTTATCAAAAAAAAAAATTAACTCCATTATTTTTTAAGAAAGACTATATTCTCCTGTTCTGCACACCTAAGTTACAGCAGCTGTTTGTGGTTAACTGCACTTTCAAAGCAAAGCTATTTAAAGGTATTCTAGTCCTCCTCCGAAATTTGCTCACCCATCACAGGATACCACGTCCTTGGTGGTACCACTGTAACTACAGGATTGCACTGGGAAACAAATGAAAAATCAAGTCAATTAAAAACTCTTTTTTAGATTTTTTTTTAATTTTTAAAATGAGTCTTTAATACAAGGAAAGTATCTGAGTTGAATTTTAGAGCTCAAAAATTTGTAATTCCATATGCAGATAATACAGTGTTACAAGAACTGTGTCAGCAAATCTGAGAGGTTAGTGGAAACGCTTTACTGAGAGTTACAGCTAAAGACATTATTAGTATCAAACTATGACTGAAATCACGATGAGTTCCAGGCAAATGTAAGAATATTTTTGCCCAAGGATACTCTTGCAGAATAGGGTCTGTAATTAGGATATTGCTATGCTACAGATAAACACAACTCATGCAAATCAAAAATCTAAGTTATGTATTTAGGTCACTTGTCTATATATTTGAATTAAACTTATCTATTTTTATTAAAATGTCTTTTCTTAAATAGTCATTTCACATAAGCAACTTTCTAAGTAACTTTTTCCTTTTGAGTGTCATTTAAGAAACTTTTGCAGGTGCAGCTTGGTCTTTTCAAGAACTGTTTATTCTAGACTAGGGCCTTGGAGTGCAAATCTGTCAGTTCATGCTGTTTCATGTTTTATTAGTGGTCCTAGACATTTTTTGGTGATAAACTACTGCAGACTCACGTCAATTAAAAAGTTTAATTATTTTAAAGAAAGTGATAAAATACACTTGTTTCAAGTAGTTCATGACAGCAATTTAAAAACGAATCATGTCTGAAATATGCTAAAACAAGTAACAAAGTATAATCATGCATGTACACACATCGAAAATTACATGATCTATTTTTCTACCTATCTATTATTGAAGTTAGGCTGAATGCAGTGAGCATCGAAGACTAAAGGAACAGTTCTTTTCTCTAAATGATTAATCTAAGTGTTTTCCCCTACCACCTTCTGCCCCACCCTCAAGCATCACACTACTATAGTAGTTACTCCCAATTTAAATCATTTAAGATCACTACTCCAGAACTCAGTGAATAACTAGCACGAATTTAGAAGTAACTACAGTCCCTGGCAAGAATTTAAAAGATAAGTGTGCCTGTCAGATATGAGCTGTAGGTTCTTCTACACCGGAGATACAGTGACTTTCAGCAGAAGCATGACAAGACAAAGATGAAAGGACAAATCCTGATACTGCAGAAACTCTGCATTGGTCTCTCTTTGCTCCTCTCACTAAGGAGAGTCCTAACCTTGCGACTAATTGTTGTGAGCTGGCCTGGGTCCACACCGTTCCACATCAGCATCACTTGAAGCAGCCTGGCTGCGTATCAGCTGGAGCCGAGTCAGGTCGAAGCTGCACTGTCAGAAGCAGCTTTTTCTTTTCAGATAGAATCTGGTCACAAAGTGGCACACAACACTGAGGGCTACTAGGGACTTACGGAGCAAGCACAAGACTGTGTAGGGGCAATATTTACATAGATCCAAACCAACATTAGTAGGAAAGTAATGAAAATAGCTGAAAGCTTCTATGGCCTCGGTGGCAAGTGACTCTAATTTCCAGCCGCTCTCATTATTCCAGCCGAGGAAAGCTGACACGCGTCCTGCCTAGCAAGGACAGGCACAACGCGCACTCCCCGCTACCACAGCGGGAAACCCACACTGCGCGGCACCCCGGGGATGTTCCCGGCAACGCCGCCGAGCACAAAGCTTCACCCATGCCTCACCACTCTTCACGTCCCTGCGGTTTCTCAAATGCTTGCGAAACTGCCGGTAACCTCATCCTGCCGAGATAAGGGGCAGCGGCACCGGGCGGGGACCTACGCGAGGAGCGGCCGCGAAGCGAGGGCACCGGGCAAGGCGAGGGCAGGCCTGACCCTCCTGCCCACCCCGAGCCGCGCCGGCGGCGGCGGGGCCGCCCCGGGAAAGGAAACTCGCCGTGACAGTAACCAGACACCGCGCTGGAACAAAAGCGCCCGAGCCGGCGGCCACCGTGGAGGCAGGTTACTGCCTCCCGGGAACGGGGCGGAAGGGGAGGGAGCGCGCCGGGAACAGCGGGGGAGTCCCGGCCGGTGCCGGCCGTGAGTCAGTGCCCCGGAGAGGAAGCGGCGTGCAGGGGCCGGCGCTCGCCGCGTCCCCCCGCCGGGCCGCTGCCGCCCGGCCCCCGCCCGCTGCCCGCCCCGAAACCTGGCGAGGGCAGACTCTGCCCATCCTCTGAGCGACCGCGGCACCGGCAGTCTCGGTCCCGTCCTCTCCTCA
Source organism: Sitta carolinensis (assembly GCA_032173965.1). Taxonomy (NCBI): domain Eukaryota; kingdom Metazoa; phylum Chordata; class Aves; order Passeriformes; family Sittidae; genus Sitta; species Sitta carolinensis. The sequence continues at coordinate 101,172,524 of CM063283.1, forward strand.
CAACTTTCCCAGAAGCACCCCCCGCCCGCCCCGTACCTCGGCGCTGCTCTCGGCCGTGCTCTCCACAGCCATCTTCTGCCAAGGGTCTGCCAACTGCGCCAGGGGCATCTTCCCCGCTGGCTCCCGCAGCCTCCGCACTCCGCGTTCCCGCTACTCGGCGGGGGCGGCCAGGCAGGCAGCGAGCGCTGCGGAGGGCGCGGGACAGCCCGGCTGGCTCCGGCGGCGGCTCCTGCGGCGACTGCTGCCCGCTGCCGCCGCCGCGGTGCGCCCGTCCCTCCCCCGCGCCCTCCCCGCTGCCGGGCGGGGCCGCGCTGCCGCCCTCCCCCGGCCCGGCCCGGCTTCCGCTCACGACATGGCGGCGGCCGGGCCCGCCCGCGCCTGCGCCCCGCGGCCCCGCGCTGTGCGCCCGGTGCCCCGAGGGGCTGCGCCCTCAGCGCCGCCGCCGGGGCGGGCCTGGCCCCGGGAGCGGGGTGCGGGAGGCGCGGAGAGTCTGTTTGCACGAACAAGCGCGGAGGGAGAAGTCGAGAGGCGGGTGAGACGTGGTGTTGTGCAGAATATCATGAGGCAAAGAGGGAAAGGAATTAACTTGTAGGAATTTGTTTATGTAGCAACACCGTTTAAGTAGTAGTTGGACTGCGTGAGTAGGAGTTGCCTCGAAGCGGGAAAGTCATACTTCCACAGGCCAAGAGACATGAAGATAAAGCAGTGAAAAAAAACCCACAGGTTCCGGAAACGGCCCTTATTTTACTTTTTATGCTCAGCTGTTAGCTGGTACGCAAACATAAACTGAGACCTACAGCCTGTGGGGTGTTTCATGTTTTCCTGCACTTTTCTTTGTTACATGTCCTAAAATGCTAAGCACTGTCATAAACACCCATCGTTTTGCAACTTTAGATGGCTTGGCTGATGCTGAAGACTCCTTGAATCCTTGAAACATGAGACCGGCAAATGAAGGTGGGTGAGCTCTGGTGTCAGGCTTCTTGCTATTGAAGCCAAACTTTCCAGAACTGTTTGAGAAGGTCACTTAGTTTTCGACAGTACCCACTGCCCCGAGCATTTCTAGATTTTGACAGGTCACATGATTTGTTCCGTCCTTTATAAAAGTTAACATTCTTTAAATACTTGGAAGGTTTTTTTGAGTGGGAGGAATGGCAAGACTGTTTGCCATTAAAAGTATGTGTGTGTGTACAGGCACACACTGCTGTGATGAACACAGGCTGCTTCTGTTTCTGGTTGGTAGCATTTTCCATCCCGCTTCATGTAAGCATAAATATCTATCTACAAAGAGGAACAAAGGAGTGGATAGGCAGTTGCTCATAATGAATCAGTCTTCAGCTGGTCCTACAGAGACTTCCGTATCTGGAATAAAAGGTCACAGCTGAATGATCACCTCGAGCCAGGAGAGGCAGATGTGCCCTCCCCTCGTTCACTGCAGTTCAGTCTGGCCTTGCATCGGCCTCTCTTTTGAAGAGTGCAGTTGCTTGTGCTATCAGGTGGTGAGTTATACCAGGGAATAGATCCACATCAGAACTTACCCGTTTTACCTTCTCTTGTCCTCAAAAAAAACCCCACCAACCAACCACCCTATTAAAGGCTGAAGAGGAATTGGGACTGCTTCCTTCCAATGTGGTCAATTTGCAGAACTCTGGTAAATAGCATGAAATTTAGCACAAAGCAGTAGAAAACATAATTCTGTAGTGCTTGGCAGCCCTTATGCTTAATATCATAATGTTTGCATTATGATACTAAACATAATGCAAGGAATAATTTTCTGTAGTCTGATCAGCACCAGGTTACTTCAGTCTCCAACTGGCTGCTGGAATGTTGAACATAAAACTAACTTTTACAGCAGTCATACGTTAAGTGGTTGACTCACAAATCAGGACTTTAAAAAAAATCCCTGAGTTCATGTAAAAATTCAGGATGTTAAAAAGAATGTTACCTTACATCCCTCTGGAAATACAAGTTTCCACATATACCCCACAGGGATATTTCACTTGACTTTATCAAAGTTCATGCATTTGTACCTGCATCAGTTACACAGTCAGGTACATACATCTGAGACATGCCATTAGGGAGAAGAACCTGAGAACTGAAAGGTGGCAATCACAACAAAGAAACTACACCAAACCTAAGCTTGCATTTCACATAGTTCAAGTCCATCTTTATAAAAGACTTCCTTCCTCTAACTAAAAAACTCCATTATCTCTTCCTTTCGTAGTTGTCTAGTCCTTTCTTGCCACAGGTACATATTCTAAATTACTTGTTTGGATTTTAAACTCTTTTTAGAAAGGGACACAGGTCATAGTTGGGTTATAATTTCTGAATTTTTAATGTAAATCCTCTTTTGTCCTTCCCTGTACGCATCTTACAAATCCAAAATAAGGCAAAGATCTGCACTTGCAGGTAAAAGGGCTGCAAACAAGAGGAATCTGACCTTTTCTCAGGCACTGAAGTACAGAGAGTAGGTAGAAGTATGCTATTTCATTGTTCAGGGGTTTCAATATTATCACAGCACACATTTAAATTTTATAAAAGGAAAGCTGCATTAGGATTTTAATAGGAGCTACTATGCAAGAAGAGACTTCAGGGCAAGAAAATCATCTGGAAAGTGTCTCCACAGGGAAGACAAACATATCAGTTAATCTCTGGGAGATGCGGGGGATTCTGACTTTCAAATCCTGCTAAGCTCGGAGTTGTATCATCCTCCCAGCAAGAGGTAAGATGCTGAAGATATTTTGCCTCAAGACAGTGGCTCCTGTATTTCATTCCTTTTGTCTAAGGCCAGAGTAAGGTAGTGCTTTCACCTGTGGCAGCAGACCTCTCCTTTTACCCTCTTTCCCTCTAGGCACAGCTATCTCTGCTTGACTGCAGTCACTGCTAATAACTGTCTGTCACCAATCTCGGTTGTGGGCGTTGATTTCACCTTTGCATAAGTGGTTGCAATCGTGGTGCATCCACACATATGTTTTATATGCATTACAACAGAAAATTTGATCACGTTTGTTAAGCAAAGGGTAGCATATGGCACTGAAATGACAGTGCTGTATAAAATCCCATTAACTTGTTGTATGAATTAGGTGAGATTCACATGCTGCACCATTTTTTTTTCCTCTTGTTTCTAACAAACCTCACTAAAATGTCACTCAATTGCAAGGAAGATAGCAGCTTAACAGTACTTACCTGTCTTTTCCCACTGGCAGCCTCTTGATATATATGTGGCAGAAATTAGAGAGGCTTGCTAATGGTTGGTGGTACCTAATGCTTTGCTTAGCTTTGAAGTTACTTCACTCTTTGCAGTTAGTGCAGAATTAATTGCAGAGTTAGTAAATCACCATAGTCGTGTCCCTCAAAATAGTAAGTATGAAACAAAATTAGTTTACTAATATTACTATCAGAATAATATTTGGGAACTTGAACTTGCAATTTTAAAATGCACCTAAAAGCGGAGAGAAAACCAAATGAAACTATGACAACAAACCCCACAATCTGACACTCATCTAGAAGGTCTAGTAGTGCTTTAGGTGGGAATTATGATGCAGTATCTTATGAATAGAATATCAAACAGTAAATACAGTGCAAAAGTGTGAAATTTTGTTTCAAGTATTATGACCATAGCACTGAGGTATATAATTTGAATTTAATGTGACAGAAAAATATACAGAAGGTACTGTCCGAGTTTATATGGGAAAAAACCTCCAAGGAGTTAAAAAAATAATCAATACCACTTATTTGTTTAGCTAATAGACAAAGAGAGTCTCTTACTGTCAAGACACCTGGATTCAATTCCTAGCGGAACACAAAGGACAATTGTGAAATTTAGTCAGTCATATAGATGAGACTCAACTAAAAAGACTTAGACTTTCTTCAAGATCTTTTCAAAAGTGTGAGGAGACCTGGATTGGAGAAACATAAATACATCCTGCCAAAATAAACTAAGGAATCCTTAGTGCTAGTTAGAATTGGTTGCTCTGTGCTTTAGGTGCAGATATAAAGAACATCTCCTTGGGATATTGGAAGGATGGTTTCATTGATGTTTGGAAGGCTGACAAAGATCACGGGAAGAGAGATAAAGTGCTGCAAAAAGTTTCCAGCTGATGTGAGTTGTTATAGCAGAGACACCAGAAGAGTTTTCTGTACAAATCAGAGTTACAATCAATAACTAAAAGGGGAAGAACTGAAATGAATGTCTATTGTGTATTAAGATTTAACCTGACCTTTAAAGCAACATCTGCTGACGGGTGCTTTCACCATTACAGGCCCCTGGATGATGGAATTGTACAGGAATGCAAACATTTCCTGCATTTTCCTCTGGCAGGCTCTTCTTTGAAGTTCTAATCCTGCAAGTATAGTAGATGTGATAATGACAATAAGAATGCTTCTAAATCCTATATATGTTAGAGATACAGTGTCTGACTATAAAAACTATAGCTTTTCTGGATGCAAGTATGTTTACATAAAATTGCACTGAAAGGGTAAAGCATAATGCATCAGGCTCAATGGAATTACTTACCCGAGTTTTATCTGTGGTCACTATGCTAGCAGGAAATAATTGTGCCTGTGGTTTCTACATCCTGAGTGGAAATCTGGAATTCAATAAATATGGTCTCATTACAGCATACCTGTCTCCAACATATGTTCTCATTTTAGAGTTTCTGTACATACAGATAGCTCAGATTTATCTTCTGAATGACAAAATTTATCCTGTTCACCACAGAGTAAAAGAAACCTCTTGCTGAGCTTTGAAATCTTGCATGGAAACCTGCTGTCAAATACTGAATGCAAGTTGTCACCCCTTTGCAGTGGAACATTGAGAAGCAGATTAGAATTTCATATTGTGGTATTTTGAGACAAAGAGGAAATGGTAGAGTATGAACAAGCATCAGTATTCAAGGGTCAGGGTTCTCTTGGTTAAATGCAACACAAGATAGCTGTTCACAAAAAAACTCGACAAAAAACCAAACCAAGCCAACCAACCAACCAACCAAACAGAAAAACCAAAACAAAAATCCCAAACCAGTGGTGATAGAGGTCAGATATGATGTTATATTATAAAATATAGCAATAAAAAGCTCATCAGCTTTCACAAATCATTGGTATAAAACACATGACATCTAGAGGAGGCCACAGCATTATTTATGCACCCTACCTCCCCCAGATCTAGGAACTGAAGAGTCACAATCCGTTTTATTCTTGTTTTCAATTTAGGTCTGATTTAAAGAGCCTACTGACAAGCAAAGCCTAGTTTATTTCACTTTTTTGCAATTTAAACTTATTACCTAAATTTCCTGATTTTATGCCCTCCCAATTAAATAGTGCCTCATTCTCTTTGAAAACTACTTACCAAATCTACTCTAACAATCTTCTCTTCCTTCTATAGATTATCCAATATCTCTTAGCCAATTCCCCTTTACATCTAGAAAGCATCAGTTTCTCTTTACTGACCCTTAATTATACTGAACAGGATTCTCCAGACTGAGGGAACAGCTGTCCTTTATCCTGCCTGACAACACCTGATGTTCATTCCCAGTAGTCTGGGGATATTTTCCAAATTATGTGCTGTTGAAGGGATCATACCTAAAAACAGCATTTGTTACCTCCGCTGGTTTGAAAGATCCATATATTCTCTCAAGACGGTTCACTCACTTTTCTATCAGCATGTTGCCTTTGTGCCTTGCCTTTTGCCCTGTGGAGAACCAAACAGTGACAGAGAGGGCCTGGGTTTGTGATCATGTCCAAAAATGTTCTCCAGTGATCAGTAAAACTTGTTACATCATGAGATGTAAATCAATAAGCATCATAATTGTGTATGTTGTACAAGAGGCTCTGTAGATAGTATTTTCCTCAGCTCTCTGTATGAGCTCTAGGCCCCTTCATGATTCAGTGAAATGATATTTTCACACTCCTGTGTGCAATTGATACATCAAAAAGGAACTTCACTGATGACTGACTTACCCTGAAGTGTTTTTTCAGCACTCAGTAGTGGCTAGGAGCTATCAAACTCCAAAGCATACTGGCACTCTTCTGTTTGTCCCACAAGTAATTTTACTGCTGAAAAGGTGTCTATTTATGGATATTTTACATCCCCAGCAATCAATTCAGCACATTGCAATGACACAGTTCCACAGTGAGTGCACATTTCTATCCCCCAAAGTAAGCACTTACTGAAGGGAAGCATGAATGTGATGCAAGACAGCTCTGGGAACAGTGAAGAGAAATGTTAGATGAAAGAACCCTGTTCTCCCATAAGTACCTCACTCTGCCCTGGCTGTGTTGACCCACTTTGTCCTATTTGATAGAGCAAAGACATGCTCAAGGTCTTGCTCCAGAGTCACAACCTTTCTGAAAGGTGCAGGGTGAGGAGGCAGCAACTTTTATCCTGTACTGCAGAGGAGCTGAAGACTGTGTTAAGATGTGGTTTCTTATTTAGAGCTTTAGTGTTGTAAAATGGTATATATACAACAGGTGGGTCAGAAACTCTAAAGTCTGTGCTGTCTGATACCTGTCGGAGGTTCTGGGCTTAAGCTAATGAGTGGTATGGACTTGATCTTCTACTAGATGGGCAAGATACTGGAGGAGGGGAGACTGTGGAAGATTTTTGGCTTGTTGGTCAATCTTCAGTAAGTGCCAAGGAAAATAATGTAAGATGTAGGATAAAATGGAGAGGGAATGCTGAGAATAGAAGACGACTTTTTAAATAGGGAAAAGAGCAGAACAGTTTTAAAGAGCATAAGGAGCAGTTGTGTTTTGGATGTGAATAGCCAGTTAAATCTATATATACTTCAGTCAATATTTAGTGAATCACAGGAAATCGTAAAGGCTGTTGTGTTAACAGTGATAAGCCAGAGAGATGCTCTAAACATTTGTAGAAATCTGTCAATATTTTCTTTTTTAAAGTCACTTGATACAAGACTAATGAAACAAACAACCATTCAGTGTCTCATTAAATCTGTTACAACTGGATAAAATTTCCAATGGCTTAGTTTAATGCTTGCAATAGGAAGTAAATTTTCAGCTCATGAGTGGACCTATAAGTTAATAGAGTTTTTGATATTACATCACCACAGATAGTAGAAAGGATTATATGAGTTGTCAGGATTATATTCTTCCTTTACTGATTCACTTTCAGCAAAACTGAAACTTTGTCTGACTTCAAAGAAGCTATTTTAAAAATCACAGTTTTCGGGAAGGAATGACGTTATTTTGCCTGCTTCATCAGAATGAATGCTCCTCTGCTGTGCACAAATGAGCTGCTTGCCCTAGTTGAACGAAAGCTACGATGAGGGCTTTGATCAGTGTTGACAGTGTTCCTGCAGTATTTCGGTGCCTCATTTCTTTTTGCTTTCTAGAACCACTGCTAATGACGTTGGTTAAGAGAGTGTAAATTGCAATAAGATGGCCATCTCCAGAGACTGCTGAATTGGACTGTTGCAAGGCTTCCTTAATTATTAATTTCATTACTACAGATTTTTTTTTTGTTTAATGGTTTCTCAGGACAAAGAGAATCTTTATTAGCTCCTAAAAGCACCACTCATCTGTATGGCAAAGTTTGTACACTTTAGTCTACAGAAACACCTTTTTCACTCATCACGTATCATGTCATGAATGTTCTTGTCTGAAGTGTGACATTTCCACAGTGGGTTTATTTTTTCCTTGGAGACAAGCAGGAAATCTGTCACTAATTTCCTTCCAGCCAGCTCTGACTGCTTTTTCTCAGTCCTCTTAGTCCTCTGTACGTTTCTTCTCCATTTTATCTTCTGAAGACAGGCACGGTTTTCTTAACTTCATTGTTGTGTTTCCTTCAAGTTATTGTTCATCCTTCTCATGCAGTTTAAAGCTGCAACTTGGCAGGAGATTGTCTGCTCTCCTTGCATTATATTAAGTAGATCTGTACATCAGATCTACTCTTGTACATCTATTTTCTCGCTTACCCTGATTCCTCTTTCCTGCCCAATCATCACTAGTTTTATCTGTGTATTATCTGTGTATTTTATATGGTGCATCCAAAACTTTGCTTCCCCTTCTATCAGTAACTTCCCACTTGCTGCAAGAGAAACCAACCTCTCTAAATCCTCCTTGTCAAGTCATCAGCTTCTCACTAAATCATGTACCTTCAGGAACTACATGTTAGCAGTTCAGCATTTCCTTCCTGTCTGTTGCCAATGCCAGGAGTTGCAGTCCTGTTGCTGCAATGTTCTCATCAGCTCACATCTCATCACTCACCGATGCAGCCAGGCTGGTCCCATGTCCCTCAGCACTTCCACACTTTGACTTCTTTCTGCTTCTTACTCAGGTTCAGCCTCATAGTTTGGCAGACTCTGTCTTGGTTTATTTCTTCATTTTCTCCTTTATCTTGCTCATGGGCCTGTATACTCATGCATCTTCTTTTCTACTGCTTCTCAGCCTCATGCATTTTTTATGACACTTTGTGCTTCAGGCTTCTCACATAGAAAGGCCTGCTTTTCCCCAGATCCCCTCGAGCCTCCCTGTATCCACCTTAATAGTGTCTCTCAGCTGCTGTCCCAGAAAGTCTTTTTTTTCCAAGTTAGAAAACTCTTCAAAGCACAGTTTTTGTTCTGTCAAAAAGCAGAAGCTTTTCCACCTCCACTTTAAAAGAAAGCAATGCAGTTGAGAGAGAGAGGTATTTTGCAGATTAGAGTCACATTCTGTACTTCCCACAGGACTCACAGGTTGGGCATCTGAAGACTGACAGATTTCATGTAAGATCACTTTTGAACATTTTGGCAAATGGTTTGACTCTTCTCTAGTTTATTTAGATGCAATTCTAAATTATTTGGAGGACTTGTTCCCACTTCATACAAGGCTAAAGTTGCTGTAAATCTTATGTTTTGGTGCTTCCTAAAGAAAGAAAGAAAAATGTTTTATATGGTTACAAGCTTTTGAAAAATGCCTGTATACTTTTAAACACAGAATGACAGTAGCAAAAAATACCTAACTTGAGGGAGGGGGTGCAAAGCAAATATATTATGAGTAGGCATGAGTAAAAAGTAAAGTTTCCCTTTCTCACTATTGTGCTTCTCCTTTACTAGTAGTGTAGATACTGAAAATAACCCTGCTCTCAGTGATGTCATCACCATTAGAGGCATGCTGTCAGCTTAATTTGTTTTCTGACTTCAACAAGGGAAATAGAATTTGACTGCTGACTCACTTGTTAGGTCTGAAGTGAGTAGTTATGCTTATTTCATCTATTTTGGCCATGAGTTTGTGTCTTTAAATATCCACTTTCTTTGCAGCTGGTAGTGGTACTCCTATTCATGAAGGAAAATGGAAGTGAAGACTGAAATAATTTTGCTCTTTGTTATCATACAGAGGATGTTGTTGAAAGCAGGAATATGTAAGATTTCTGCAGAGTTGTCCTACTGAAGAGTTTTTTCCTTCCATACCAGGCCAAGTGTTGGTCAAGTTGTTGATTGTCTGGGATGGTTGAATTTCTACCTTCACCTCAGCTGACACAGTGCCAGTGGTGTCAGCAAGTGATGGTTTGGCTGCAGACCCACTGCTCAGATGCTTTTATTTTTCCTTCCTGGTCTGCCCCAAAATCCCTCTGCAAGCTAAAGTGAAAATGTCTTGTGGAAATGAGTGTGCAAATGGACTCTCTTTTGTCTGTTTTATTATATTTTTTTTTTCTGTGTAGCTTCAAGGTTGGACAGAATTGCTCCTGCTCACAAAGAATATTTTTGATTTCTACATGACATATTTTATGCACATTATAGGGGGAAAAAAGTTGCAGTTTAGTTTGGATGGACAAAGTAGCAGCAGATGGAGGCTTTTCCTGACAGCCTACTATTTTTGGCTCTCCTGTATGTAAGAATCTAGGGGTCAGATCCTTTGCTGGCAGAAGATGAAAGGGGCTCTAGCTTTTCTGACCTCTTTGCATTTTTAGGGATGCCACTGACCTGCCTAAGCAGAATGGAGTTGTGTCCATAATCAAAAGATAAGGTATATTTGAATGCAATGAATGGCTCTATATATTCAGAGCAAGGAAGAACACACACATAAAATAATAATAAGCAAAAATATAGAGATTGTTTCATTTGTGTGGTTTTCCTCAGGATGTTTAAATAGTATTGCCTTAGTTTCACTTTATTTTTCTGTAAGCCTTAGAAGTTATTTCATATCAGACCTAATCTAATTTTCTGCCATATCTTGTTTGTTTTTAGTTTCTCCTTCTAAAATTTAGGTTGGAAGCTGGTCCTTGATGGCTTTTCACCCTTTTGTTCAGGTGCAGAAGGAAAATTTGCTGGCATATTTCTAAATTCTCATGGACTCAACAAATCATTTTTCAATTTGTCACACTTTTAATCGTGTGTGCATTTCTGTAGGAAAAAAATCAAGGAATTCTAGAAATTGATGTCACAACAACACTAAAAATATTCGCAGAAACATAGAATTACAGAATCACAGAATGGTTGGAGTTGGAAGGGACCACAGTGGGGTCATCTGGTCCAACTCTCCTGCTAAAGCAAGTTCACCTAGATCTGGCTGCACAGGATTGTGCCCAGGCAAGTTTCAAATATCACCAGAGAAGGAGATATTCCAATGCTTTGTCACCCTCCAAGTAGAAGTCAAGGTAGACAACATCCACTGCTCTTCCCTCATCTACCTGGCCAGTCATGCCAAGGATGTCAGATCGGTCAAGCATGTTTATCTCTTGGTGAATCCACTCATTTAGAAGTCTCCCCCTGGACATTAATTTCAATTGTAGAATGTACTTTCTTATAAATAAACTGAAAACTAATGGCAATATTTTATTTAAATATGAGGTACATGGAAAGGTAATCTCTTCCAACTGAGAATATTTCATGATTCTCTGATTCTGTAATGTACTAGGACAGTAAAACAATGAATAGAGATATTTTCCTGTTGAAACCATAAGCATAATTCAAATAAATACCTACAGGAACAAAAATCAATCTGGCTGTTAAATTTTATTTTAAAATGGTACGGTTCATCTGGTCATAGAGGATTGCTGCATAGCATCCTTCAACTTCGGGATTTTCAAAACAGCTTTCTGGTCTACAAGGTTCATGCTTAGTTTTGCTTTTAACTCTCCATACTGTTTGATGAATTCTTCACATAAACTGCTCTGCATTCTATAAATCAGCTTATACTCACAGCTTTCAGAAGGCAAGGACCACTCGCCTTCTCATGGAAGTTTTGTTTGACAAAGAACTGAGTGAACTTTAGATAGAAACCTCAGGTTCTGGCCCAGAGAAAGCTCAAGTAAATAATTCTTCATTGTTACTACTGGCAATTATTGAGCTTGTTAAACAAGCTGAAGGAGATTTCAGCTAAAGAAACAATATCTGGAAAATAAAAAATTATAGAAATATTAAGTAAACAGCATTGCAAAAACTGGGAAATCAGACTTTTTGATTGATATGTGGTTTTTAAGTTGTTCAAAGCCATTGTCATTAGTACTTTGTCTACCATAATATTATTCTGTTATGTATTTGGTGATGTTTACAAAAATTGAAATAACTGGATTGAATGTCATGCCTTCACAGGGGTGTGTTCAAACTGAGAGTCTAAAGGCTGAGGGAACATAAAGGACACCAAAGCCATTTCTATGTTTGATACTGTGTGTATTAGGTGAATGTGCATATGAAATTCAATAAAAGTGAAGAAACTATGGAAGGAAAATTCTTCTTGCCTAATGCATTGTGTAATTTTGCCATAGAAAACAGATAAAAGCCCAGGTTTTCTAAGGGTGATGTCTCAGATCAGGCCCTGAGATAAGCTAAGTATTTGTTCCTCCATTGGTTCCCAGGACATCTACCTATTGGTCCTGCTTTTTCTCTCTCATGGGTTAACCATTTATAGCAGCAATATACAAAACAGTACCGGGGAGCAGCTGATCTGAACACTTTATACTTGTCAGCAAAGCAAAAGAAATACAAAACCCAACACAAGTTTGGCAAAAGGTAGTTCAGTTTGACTTTTTAGCTGGAGGAAGAAGCTAATACTGGTGTTAATTACATGCCTTTAAAAATGCAAATCTTCATTACAGCTATTGTTGCCAATTCAGTCAGTTAGATTTACTGTCTGTCACAATTCCTATCTGCAACTGCCTCCATACAAAAGACTGCAATCAAGAACTTGCCAAAATTAAATAGATGCATACATTGACATGCTTATTATAGCATTTATGATGCATTAAGTGCCAGGTGGATGCATGGACTGTGAGAGAATAAAAAATACAGAGCAATCCCAGTTCTATGAATTCATACCACTTTGTGAAATCTAATGCCCTATTTTTCAGAGGCATTGAGATGACATACTTTCAGAAAAACTTCACTAAGATGGAGGAACAGGGTTTTTTAAGGTTGAGAAATGTTGGTTCTTCTAGCACATCTGTAGCATATTTTTATGGTAAGGCAACTGAACTTCACTGTGAAAATTGTGGAGTAGAATGTGGGCATTATCACTGGCAATTTTGTAATATTGAGACATGCACTGTTAACTTCTAACAGCATGAAGTTTAAGTCACACCAACAATAGAAAGATGGTACACGAAGCTTACCTGTAGTTGTATATTGTGTCAGTGGCTGAAGATGAACATGAACAAGTGAGGAAAAATGTCAGTCACTTGAAATCAAGCTCAACATTTTATCTGGAGGAGGCTTTCTGCACTCAGACAGTACTTTCTCAAGTGGAGAAACAAAATATGATTTTTCTTGTAGTCAAGCCTCTCCCAAGCTTTTCAAGCCCTTGGGTAGCCGCTGGCAAGGCCCATGTCTCAGGTTGCTACTCACATACTACTTCCCACCACCCTGAATTCCTTGTTGCTAGGGCAATGCAGATGTGAGAAAGAGAAACCATACCTGGCAGAAGTCTCTTTTCTTGCATAAGATCAGTGTTGTACAAGAAAATTATCCAGACACTAAAAGGGCTTGCTGGGAATCCTTTAGTGTAGTCCCACACAGATCTGCCCCTGATTTTGAACTCTTGTTGTCCAGAATGCAAGAGATGCTTCTCCTTTCTCCTCAGCCATGTGTCAGATGCCATGGTGGGAGATGTCCATCTCCCTTCCAGCCCACCACGTCTTAAAGATAGCCTTGGATGTCTGGACAGGCTTCACAGCATCCTCAAAGCTAACAGATGCAGGAGAGGGCCAACTGCATCAGGTGAGAGCTGACCCTCACTGATAGGAGCAGATTGGTGTCTGCACCTAAACAGGTCAGCAGTACACTGATCAAGCTTCACTCCTTAGGCTGAAATGCTAAACACCACCACCACCAACACAACCTCAAAACCAAAGAAATTGATGAAGTGACCCTAAGTTTCCAAGTGCCAGAATACTTACAGTGATAAGAGCAGGAGGGTTGTGGTCAGGGCAAAGGATAGGAGTGGGTCTGAGAGCAAAACTTGGAGGGACAGCTAAGCATACCACAACAACCAGGAGTTGCTCAGATAAGCAGATTGAGAGAAAGTCCTGCTTCCCTTGCCTTGGAATGAACAGATGGACCTAGTCCTACCTTATTGACCAGCCTATCAAATCAGACATGACTGCTGGCCTCCTGGGTTTGTCATACACAAAAATTAAAAAATTAATTTCTAACCATGATTTTCTTTCAGACAGCAACAACAGCTTTTACAGAGATAGTGTTGGCTTGTCCCATGTCTGTTCTACCTTTGCCCATTTCAAAAAATGAGATAAAGCTGGCAAGTGTAGTCAAAGGCTGTTTCTCAAACCCTGCTCTGGTCCTGATTGGTATTCCCGTGCTATACTCAGTAGTCATCTGAGAAATTATCCTGGAAAAAAGGCCTGTGCTCAGATCCTAAAGAAATGACAATAAACGTTTTCATCTTTAGTATTTCTGCTTGAGAAGGCCATGGTAGAGAGTTTCAATTGTTTCTTTGATATCTAGGAGAAAGTGTTTTCCTCTGGAGCTCCCTTTACCCATCCTGTAGCCATGGCTGGAGCTGTCCCATAGTCTGTGCTCTCTCTGGTTCACCAAACTTTAAAGCTGTCTCAGGTCTTGGTCTGTCCATACAGCTGTTCCAGGAAGATGAGCTGTTGTCCAGTCCTTATCTTCTTGCTAATATTCTTCCAAGTTCTGTTGCTGTCTTCCTGTTAATCCTTCTCAATCCCAACTGGTTTCTGTGCAAACAAATTTTATGTTTCTCTTTGGTGGTGGGTAATTTATGGCTGAGGGTTTCAGTATTTACACAGAGTGGGTGAACCTGATTGTCAGTGTGGGAGCTTTGGCTTTTACATGTGTGGGTTGACCAGGGATGGTGTAAGCTCAGAAAGAACTGGGAAGATGGTGGAGGAAATGGGACTTATAGGGCTAGCATGTGACAAAATGGCCCCAGTGTTATTAGGCAAGGGCTGAATATTTTCATGGGAATATGGCCTGTGTGTCCCAGGCTCTGTGTGACCGTTGGGTGGAGACATCAAGTTAGAGCTAGAAATCTGTTGGAGATGGATGGGATGAATCACAGTGGGACATACCTATCTAAACTGCCTTTGACAGATACTTTAAAATTGATGAGCCTGACCACTAACATTCAAATTGCTAAAATTGTATGAATTAAACTATTCCTGCAGAAATATCGTGGAGAAAGTGTCGTGAGAATGCCAGGTGGGAATAACAGAGAGGATAAGTGCTTTGGGCTGTGTTAGCTGATCAGAATCAGACTATGAGCTACTAATGAGAAGCTGCCTTGAGGCACAGTGCTTGGATTTGTCAATTGAAGTAATTGTAAGGAAAAAAAGAGATATTCATGCAGCTGTAAGTGACTCTGCCAAAACCTTATCTGGAGTATTGTATGCACTTCTGAGCATCGGTGACTGAGGGAGAGGGAATTCAGACTGGAACAGGTGCAGAGAATTGATGACAATAATGGAAAGTGTTTTAGACTAGGGAGCTTGCTCAATGTAGAAAAGCAAAAGCTGAATGAGGACTTGGTGACTGTCTGTGAATGTTAAACAGGTGAAACACCTGGAAGGGAAAGAGCCACTTGTACTCAAGAACAACACTAGCACAGGAACTGATAAGTATAAATTGTCTGTGAATAAAACTAGATTGAAAGCTGGGATGGTTTATAACTATCAGAGCAATAAGGTTTTTCTTGCTTTGAAACTACAGTGGAAATAAGGGATGACAGAATCTACATAGTTTTAAACCAGAAGTTGGTTAGTTTATAAAAAGGAAGATGCAGGTTGTTTGCCAGTAATACCAGATAGGTAGAATTTGATGCATTGGGAAATTCCATCCAGTCCATTGCTCCTGGGTCAGTCTCTAACCTTTATACTTGGGCAGATATAGCAAGTGCCCATAACATAAATAAATAAAGCTAAACTAAAATTGAAATATGAATGACTTTCTGTGGAAGGTTGAGTGATTATTTAGAACATAATATGCTCCTGTAGATACTGCAATCAAATTCCTTCTGGTACCATTCAGGTACTTGGACATGTGTAGTCTGGTTTTCCTAGGCCTGCATTTTCTAAGTTTCTAAGTTCCATTCTTTCATGATATTTTGGTTTTGGAAGTCTGTTCTCACAGTTTGAGCATAAACATTGCCATTGTTTCTGTAACGAAAGCTTAATGTTTTGGATTCTTTCTATGGGACGGACTTTCTCTAATGTCTCTTGGCTTTGGACAATGTGGGTGAAGAGTCCCTACCAATGAGAGTGGCCTGTCCAAAAAGATATAAAAAGGGGTCAGTTGTTTGCATAAACTGGAGTCAGATCATGTTCTAATGAGGAATTAGTGTCGTGTTGTTACTTGCCACAGCGACAGGCATGAGTGCCAACATGCAAACATGATTAGATAAAGACAACTAGGGTAAGATAGGGAATAAGAAATTATGCTTTTTGAATAGAGATTACATTACAGAGGTGGCCTAGCAAACACTGTTAACCTAGAACATTGAAAGCAAAGGAATAAGACATTACGGAAAAAATATTTTCTACGTGGTTCTTAAAACTCAAAATACTCAAGGACTGCAGAGTTTCACTCTACTGCAACAAAGAACCACACTTCTGAGCTCTGAAAGAAAACCTTACTGGTGGTTGATACATATGACTGGAATAAGAAATATTGGACTAGATGGGTCAAATTGTCTGTTCCTAAATTTCTCTGATAGTTATTCCTGAGAATTATTTGCCTTTCTATCAAATTCAGTGTGTTTTTCATCCCCTGGAATAAGAATCTCATTTTAGGATCTCTGATGCTAAAATTAGAGTTTCTGGTAATAACAATTTGCAGTGTGAACCTCAGAAATAAAAAAGAATGGCCAAGGAAGAATATAGATGGCAACAATTAGCATATAGATGGCAACAATAAACTAACACTCTGCACTTTTAGTTTTTGGCCCTGCAGACTAAAATTTGCTTAAAACACATGTACCACATTCAGCAGTTCTGATAGAGCTGTTATCTTTTTTTTCTCCTGTAGAAAAAGAAGCCTTAAAATCTTTCAGATGAGAAAAGTCTCAAAAGTAATCCCTTTTTCATCATGTTTTACATTTTTGGATCTAAATTTCAACACTGAAGATTCCAGATGCTATAAAAACATTATTGAAGTGCTACGTGGTATTACGATCATGTCTCATTGGTGCAGAGTATACTGGTTTAGCCACCCTGCCTGGCAAACTGCTGCCAGTGCCAAACCAATATATCTTTTTTTTCCTCATAATTATACCATTTTTATCCCTGAGTAAGATTTTTCAGACAAGCTATTGTTGTCAGGGACATAAGACTCCTCTTACCACAATGCTGCAAACTTTTCCCTGCCCCCACAATGCATTCAAATGTATATCTGCTTTTACAAAACAATGGTTTAATAAACACATAGTGAGCAAAGTCTAGTTTCCTTAATAAAGTGCTAAAGTACAGACATGGTCATTTTCTTAATTAACTCTAAATAAAAGTCTCTGTACAATACTATTTTGATTTTTTAACTGTCAGAATCCCCTTCTAAAACTCAGATGCTGTATCAAAATTTAAAAACAAGTAGTCTTTGACTGGAACATGGTAAGACTTGTGGTTGTCATGCCAAAAAATAATTAAAAATGAGAACAAACTGGAAGGCTGTATTTCATATGAAACAATTACATCAGCAATTGATAAGCAGTAATTTGAGCTGATACTCCTGTTATCTCCAGAAAGGAGTTCCAAAGTCTAGATTTTAAAAGAAGTATCATTTTCATTGTATTAAGTATCATTGTAATTGATAGAAAAACTGTCACTTCTCTAAAAATAGAGGATCAGCTCACCTCCTCAATGCAACTGTTATGGAACAGTCTTATGAAGTTTAATAGTGTCTGTGGCTGGCAATGCGTGGTACAATGTGGTACAGACAGACAGCGCTCACCCGTGGCAGAACGGTGCTCATTCCTTGGAAACAGGCACAAGCTCCAAACCAGCACCATGATCCTGCTGGCAGGCTCTCCTCCTGGGGGCGGTGGTTGGACAGAACCCCACTGATTGATTCAACCTGCTCCTCACAAGCAGTGAAGAGCTGATGGCAGAGCTGGGCACACAGGGCACCCCAGGATGCAGTGACAAGATGCTGAAGGTAGGGTCACAGAGGAAGGCTGGAAGATGGACAGAGGACCCTGGTCTTTGGGGAAGAAAACAGGGTTCAAGGTTTACCTAGCATGATCCCTTATGGAGCTGCTGTGAAGGGAAGGAGTGCCCAGAAAAGCTGGGTAGTTTCTAAAGGTAGCTAACTGAGAGCTCGGGAATGAATCCCACCATGTGGGAAGACTGATCTTCTGGAGAATGCCTGTATGGATAGGTGGGGAGATTTTCACTGAAAAAACTCACAAAAAGATTTGAGGAAGATGTAGAGAGAAGGACAGACAGTATAGATGGAGCAGTGTTAGAAACTTGGTGTCAAAATTAGAAAGGCCAAAGCCCAGCTGAAGCTGAAACTACCTAGGAGCACAGAGTCTGGGAATGTTAGTTTCAAAGTAAATTCAGGACCCAGAATGGGTCCTGAAGCACTACTTATACTAGCACTAGAAGCAGTAGTTACAATGGAGTAAAAAAGGCTTAAGTATTCAGTGACTTTTTCTACCTCAGTATTCACAAGATAAAGCAGATTTAGAAATGGCATGAAATGGATGGAGAGGGACGGCCCTTCCTCTGTGGAGAGAGATCAAACAAGTTAGAGACCTGAAAGAAGCTGGGTGTACTCAATACCAGGGGTTAGGGCTAGGTAGGATTTATCTGAAGTTGCTGGTGAAGATGGCCAATGTAATTGTGGGATCAGTATATGGAAAAAGCTTTTTTTAATTTTTTTTTTTTTTTTTTAATAGCAAAGCTGCTGTGAAGAAGAAAATGAAACAGGCATGTGAGCAACTTTAGATGAAGCCGAGCTATGTTAGCTGCACTGGTTATTATAATGAAAGAAATTCCCACAACTGAGTGGGCCATGGGATTTGATTTTCATATCTCTTGTCCTACTTTTATGTTTATAAGACATTACATATAGCAGCTTTTGTTAAGACCTGGGATTTGGTGTTTAATAATTCTGAAACAAAAATGAAAGATTTGCTGAATTTATCACTGAGGGAAGAGGGAGAAATCCAACACCATGTGAAATGGTACTTTTAGAAGCTGGACTTGGTATGAGCTTTCACAGCTGGCCTAGGTGAGATAAGCTGGTACCCTGGTGAAACACTCATTTACCATCTGGGGAGGAAATTATGAGGAAGTGAGCTCTTACGGCTACTGGGCCAAGTCCCAAAGTTTCTGCTTAGATTTAGCTCAGCCAAATGCTTGTCCAACTCACGTGGATTCCTCTTCAGAACTTAGATATTCACAAGGACTGCAAGTCAGGATCAAAATGATTCCCCATCCTCAAAAATAAATAAAAAAAATTAATAATCACAATAAAATAACAGAACATCCAATTTGTGAGTTGTCACTTGTGAATCCTGATTTCCAGTCCGGCATCTGATCTGCCTAAGGCTCCTATCACAGTCATCCTGACTTATCCTTCTGTGTGTTCTGTAATACCCAGCTATCAGCATTGTTATCTGTGCTTCCCAAGTACTGCCTTCTCCAGAGGGGTTGCAGCCTGGCAAAATGGGGGTGTAATAACAACCCACCTCACACTGCCACCTTTCTCCTAGAGGGATGACTGATCTGGCTGTCCCTTCTCTGCTATTTTCCCAGAATGCATATAAATACAATCTTTTGGAGATCAGGAGCTCTCTCAGGTTAAAGTACATTAAGCCAGAGTGTTCAAAAGTGAAGGTGAGCAGACGGACAATGTGGTCTGGTAATCTCCATCTCCCTCGGAAACCAGTATAAATGTATAGTGAATCTAAGAAGGAAGAGAAAAAAGGAACCTGAGGCTGGGAATGAAAGATACTAAAATGTCTCATTTTCCCTTTCTTTTGTGTCATTAGGTTTGAATAGGAACTGAGCTGGACCCTAATTCAGCTATGCATATTTCAAAGAAAAATATTAATTTGGGCGTAATTAGAAAAGCTGTAATTTAAACAGAGTAAAGAGGAGACGATATAATAGAAGCAATGATGCTTGTTCCTTAAAAAAACCCAAAAACCCAAACCTGATATTAATATTTAGGCATCTATTGACACACTAACAATTGCTTTGAGAAACAATTAAAGGGGAAATGGCTTCTTTGGAGCTAGGTGGCATTATAAAATAAATTACTTGATACACTGGAATAAGGAGAGAAATGTTTTATTACCAGTTAAGAAACAGTGGAAGGGACTCATTTAAGATTGAATGCATAACCTCAGCATTACTGTTTTCCATCTTGCTGTGCTTAGGAAATTTACATTTTCTTTGAATATATTGCTTTTAAAGAACATAGGGATGATACAGTGTCTGTGTATACACTGAGATAAAATCACTTTCACCTCAGCTATCTGCTGTACATTCTGAATGACTGTAATGAAATATGATTATTAAAGAACTTTGGTCTCCTAATATTTAAGTCTAAGATTTTCTTAGATCTTTTCTTTTGACATCATCCATGTTAACAAATTTTCAACCTGGTTGTTCAGATTCAGTACAGGATGAGCACTTGCTTTGTTAGTCTGACCACACAGTTTCATAACCATTGAGCACTGGGGTTATCAGCCCTTATGCCTTTATTTGGCAGGGTATGAGCTAAGCAGCGGTTAAGCATTTATTTTGGGCAAGAGCTTAAAGTTATGTGAATTTTGATGGATAAACATGCCCCTTCTTGGAGTTGTGCTAAGGATGCCATGATTCATTACACACATTCGGACACAAGAAAGAAAAGGCAAAGTGGAGAAGCATTTCTGAGACAAACTCATCTTCCTAAGACCCTGAAAATGGCTCTGGACACCTTCAATGTGCAACCTCCAGATGTCCGGACATGAACCAGGCAGGAACTGACTGCAATTTAGTTCCTTGAGAAGCCAGAGAAGACATGGGCTTGTTAAACAAGAATCCATGGCATTTTTCTACATCAGGTTTAATGTGCTTAAATTTGCAGGCTATAATTTAAAAAAAAATCAGACTAGGCATTTTCTAACAGGTTGTCCGCTGACTGACAATCTTCCTTGTTTCTGCTTTTCAATTCCTCCTGTATTTTTCCAAAAATGAATCTTCTGTGTTATTCTCTCCAGGTGTATTAGTCAGGGGCTCAGCATCTTCTTATCACATAATTTATTGCTTAGCTATCACTGACCTTGAGTATTCAGAGCTGAAAACTGGTTTGCCCTGGCCAAGAGCCAAGGGTTTTCCAAGGGTGGCATGTGAAATGGCTTGTCAGGCTTCACTGTTCCTGTTCACCCTGTGCTCCATGAAAGAACTGGCCCTGTGTCCTCCCATAGGTTCTGTGTTAGCTGGGAGGGCAAACACAGGAAAGGAGGCAAAAGAAACCCATGCTCAAATTGTTTTGCAGCCTGGCCTCAGTATGCAAATGCCTGGTGTGATTTAAAAGCCAATAAAGACATTTCACTGAGGTCTGCAGTGGCCAGAGCTGGTTGTTGGGCTGCCAAACCCCACACAACTTCCAGTCCTAGGCAATAAGCTGTGAAATCAGCTGAAGCACAATGTGACTAACAGGGAATAGTCACTATATAGGATGAGTAACTATATATGGTAGAACTTCGCTTACAAAAGCTGATCTCGGTTATGCAGAAAGAGAATGGCTGGAATTTGAAATGGAACTACTAAAAATGCTGCTTTCTTGTCCGATTTATAAATTTCAGTTTTGGGCTGTACTTAGAGCTGTAATCAGTGTTTTGAAAGAAGTTAATCCCAGAGCATGAGGAGTGACTAATACTATTACTCTCCTTTTAGATTGCTTGCACAGAGCTTCACTTTCTGATTAGTAAAAGGAATTCTCTACCCAAAAGTCTCATCTACTTGCAGCCTCTGCTGCTCATAGTCAAGGCAAGGATTACTTTCATTTAAGAAATTACTTTGATTATTTTCATAATCTGCTCAAAATTTTCCTTTCCTATCTCCTATTTTTTCCCTCTTACTTTTATTCTTCTCTGTCTTACACTTCACAGAGGGCTGTCCAAAAAAGAGAGAGGTTGCTACATTCTTGCCTCTTCTGCTGCAACAGTTTTAGAAGATTTAGTGTGGAGATAGTTTCAAAATTACTCCACTTGTGAGCTTCCAGCTCCATTTCCATTCTCTAAGGAAAGGGTTAGCCTCTATTAAGGAGGCTGTCACATCCATAGTCTAAAACTCAGCAATTCAAAAGCAAATAACAAAATCCAAGGTCCTGCTGCTCAGGAATTTTGCATTGGTTTAAGCAAAGTTAGCAGTCAAAAAGATGCACAGGCAGAAAACACCTCCACATGTCCAAATCCAACTTGACACACCAGTGATTCAGAAAAGGGGAAAGTGCTGCTTCTTTCCAAGATGTTACCTAGTCTGCTTTTAATTTGGTCCCTGTTCATTACAAGGTAATGACCAGTGGCTCAAAGCTTTAGCGGTTTGTTGTTCCTTTTCTTCTACTTCCCGGTTTCAGAAGAGATCACTACATTGGCTTGGGACTTCCCTCCCAGATGGTTGTCTCAGTTTCCCAGTAAGTTGCTTCAGTCATGTCAGATCTAATAACACTTTCTCTTCCTAAAGACACTTTCACACAAAATCCTCTGGCCTTTGCAGTTCTTTTCTCGGGCTGTTGCAGCCTCTCAGGGGGAGGCAGCAGTTTTGGGAATACAAGAGAATAAAGCTCATCCCCAGAAATGTATCTCAACCCAGATACAATGTTTCTTGATCCTGATAATTGTTCTTGAAATGGAATATTCCGGTCTCTGACCTTCACTTAGTAAGCTGCCTGCTTAATCTTCATTTGTTCTTTATCAATTTTATATCATGAATTTGTCAAGGATTACAAAGGTTGGATGTAAAACATAATTAGCACAGAGTATTTTTAAAGATTTCAAAGAGCTTTTTATTATTTGATAATTCTCTTTCAGTAGAAGGTAGACAGTTCTGGCTCACAAATGGGTAACATTATTTTGCTTTTCTTTTGTAAATAACACTTAACTACTGTTTCTAATAATACTGCAGCAAAACAGTTTCTAAATATGACAGAGTGTTGAAAACACTGATCTGCAGGGGAAGTTGCATAATTGAAAAAAATCTTCACTTCTTCTGCCCAACACTTTCATCCATCCATTCAAAGCCTAGAGGTTTCTTGGTCTTTCAGCTGTGCTTGTCTGATAAATGAGTTTTTAAAAATAGAAATGGCAGTAAATTCAAAAGGAGTTTCAAACCTCTAAGTACTGGGAGGTTGCAGATAGAGCTTATATTACAAGCAGCTGCTGTGCTAACAGTCTACAAAACAGAAAATAGGCCTGAAGTTGAATCATTTATTGAAATATCATAGTATTTGGTTATGGTGTAATCTGGTTCTCCATGTGTTTTTCAACCCAACAAAACCTGATTTCAGTTTAAGATCAGTGTCATTATCTTCTGGAAAGCATATGCTGTTACTGTGCCTGCTGACAGGCTGCACACATGTGCTAGGAACCGGCTGTGGCTTTGACAGCTGGTCCCAACTAATTGCCTCCAGTAAGATAAACATGGTCTGGATTTTGGTCAACTACTTTTTAGGATAAGGGACCAATGGAAGGGAGCTGTGCACTGTGGGAATCCAGGAAACTAATGGGGAAAAGACGAACACTCTAAGGATGTTGTATCAAGGCAAAAATATATTTTATGCTTAGAAAGGTATGTTCTATACAAGCAGTTTAGAACAATCTATGATTTTACCTTTGCTACATTCCCATGAAGAGTATCTCCTTTCTTGCAGTGCCATTTTATTCAGTAATTGTCCCAAGTCAAAAGACTTCCCACACAACAATTCACAGTCATAAATGTAAGTGTGAAGGGAAATGCATTGCCTCAGCTTGTGGAAGAATATGTACCCCACTTCCACTTGGAATGAAATTCTGATCTAATTTATTTGCAACTGCCCAAACAACCTACTCTTACTATTTAGCTTTCCACACAAACTTGTGTCTTGAAGAAAAATTTGCCTAATTGTTTATACTGCTGTTGCACAGGCACAGACTTGATGGATGCACCTCTCCCTTCTCATTCCAAACCCAAGTGTCAAGAGGAATAACATGAAGAATGCTGAAATTTGTTTTGAGGTAGATCTGGGTTTGTATTTTGAGGCATACACTAAAGTAATATTCTCTTAAGGCAAAGCAGAAAATTCAGTTTTCACTGTACATTTGTTTCTGTCACAAATTTCTGGCTGATAAGGTTTCTATGTCTTTTCAGCATTTATAAGGAAGAGAATTATCACAAGAAAGAACTTTGAGAAGGGGAAGCTCAGAGAAGCTAGCAAATTTAACTTCAATGTCATCTGAATTTGAGAGAATTAAGGCTCCTGGTTACCAGCTATCTTGTGGTAGTTCCACTGTTAGCTGCCTCCTGTGAAAACCAAGAATGTTTTCTCCCCAAACCATGTGCTAAAACTTCCCCAAGGACAGAGGTGTTAATAAGCAAGCTGAAACATCCCTACTCTGGCACAGCACTGACAGGGTGACACCAGGCTCACAAAAGCACAAATGCCAAGTACACGAGTGCATTCACTGTACAATTACCCTGTTTGTGCGCCAGTTGCAGTAATTGGATAATTGGGTGCACAACTGCCTAATTACATTAGTAACTACTCATTGCTAAATTATATGTGAGAAATGTTAAAATCCCAATGTCTAAAAGTCATTGTTACAGAAACTTTAATTTTGTGAAGGCTCATCCTAATTGAGAAAAGCATGCCTATGTGCCATGATCTCATTTTTTGTTCATTCCTTTTGAATCTGGACAGGTCTGAATCTAGACAGAAAAACAAACACAACTGAAAAGGAAAAGAGACAGTTGTGAACATAGGCTTTTTCTTTTCTCTCCTGCTGACCCTCAGAGCTTTTCAGGAAGTGCCATGGGAAGTTAAATGAGGAGGTTTTAAATGTCTAGCCTTTAAATGAGCATTCTGACATGGTCTTTAAGTGACAGGTTGTTATGACTTTTTTTCTCCTCTCCTGGCCTTTTCACAACTCTCATTTCAGTTAATTTTATAGGAAAAAGAGAATGACTTCAAAATATCCTGACCTGAAGCAGTTTTGGAGAACTGAGCCTTGGCAATGACAAATTTATGAAAAGTCAAACTGCCCTAAATGGCCACTGCATGGAGAGTTAACATAGAATTACCAGCAGGACCATATTTTTCACCTGAGAGCTCTAAATGGAAGCATATGAACTACTACTTTAGGGTACAGCCACTTGTTTCTCACATACAACCGGTAACCTGGGTAATGGAGGAAAGGAAATGTAACAAACGATGCTGCCTGATGTTGAATGGAGTTTCAGAGATTTTAGATTACAGACTTATTGGACATTATTAAAAGAGCAGAATTATTGAATATGTAGGCAAATATGCTACATTCAGAATGATTATTCGTGGTTTTGTAAAGGTAATGAATTTCTCCTAAATCTCTCAGAGTTCTCTACAGGAGTGAACAGCCATGCTGATATGGGAGATACAGCTGATATGGTTTCCTTGGATTCCTGAAAGTTACTTGATGAGATCATTCAGCAAAGGGTCTTAAAGAAGTTAAGACTGGGATGAGATGGAGAATGTTGACATGGATAGGCAACCAATTAAAAGAAGATACTTATCTCATCAGGGGGAATTTAACACTGTAGTCTCATAAGGACATATCTGATGACCTCCGCTGTTCATTCCTTTCACAAATGAATGGAATATGAAGTGACAAAGTTCAGTGACTGTTCTGAACTCTTCTTTGTGTTAAAAACAAAAGCTAGCAAAGTTTGAAGAGCTGCTGTAACATCTTGTGATACTGAGTAACATGGCAGGGTGGGGAAAGAGAACGTGTGAAAACATAAAAAGAGTACACAAGAGGAATTCTAATTTAATATATTAGATTGCAGACTCTGAAGAAGCTATTATCAGCTAGTACAGAGATTCTGAAGTTATAATAACAAATTATGCAGGAACATCAGCACAGACCTGAATGGTAGCCAGTATGAAACTAGGGAAGGGAGGGAAAACAATGCATAAAACAGTATTAGGCTACAATATCTTGAAGGCTGTGGACATTTTTTAGCCTTCGTATCAGTGTGTGTGTATATATATATATATATATATATACATATATATGTATGTATTTATAAAAGAGTAGTGTTGAATGACAAGGAAAACTGTGGGTAAAAAGGCTCAAATAAAAAGATATCAAACATGGAAGGACTCTAGCTATGAAAAATCTTGACTCAGAGGAGATATGAAAGAGAGCTGTAAAATCATGTATGGGATGAAGATCAACAAGGAAGGATAATTTTTCTCTTCTAAAATAAGAGGGATCATCCAAGGAAATCACTAGGCAGGAGCTCAGCTGTAGAACCCAGATATGGGATATATGAAGTACTAAAAGTTTGCATTGATTCAAAAAGTGATTGATAAAAAAACCCCCAAACTGAAGTAAAACACAGGTTCCTATTTAATGTTGAGGTAATAGTAGGAGACGTCTCATTAGGAGACTTTGGCAATGATTCTGCCAGCAGTCCATTATGATGACTCTAACTTTTAACAAATGTTACACATTGACAATGCTTACCTTTTCTTTGGCACATAGTTGCTATAGAAATAAACAGTAACTTGGCACAGACCTCTTTGAGAAACTCCCAATCAGTGAGTGTCACAGACATTTCACGAATGAATTTAATCTTGCAACATGCGCACACAGTTCTTGAGCTGACAGGAGAATAGTTTCAGAGTAAATAATACATACAAAACCAGTCACTGTCTATGGGAGGCTTTATCAGTTTCACTGTTGTTGAAAAGAAAGCAAATGTCCCAAAAGGGAAGGTAGAGGGAAAATAAAAGGTTTGCAGCTTATTTTTAAAATAAAATAATTCCCAACTTTTGCAATTGATGATTCATAGAAGGGCTTTTCCTTTTTTAACATATGCAAGCAAGCAGTTTTTTTCCTTCCTTGTTCTGGCTTTTGGGTTTTATTTCTGTTTATTTTGCTTTTTATATCATAATGCCATGATATTCTTATCCAAGTTTCAACAGTCTGTTCCTACTTAGCATGTACTTGGAATACTTTAGAGAGGTTCCCTGAATATTTTTTTTTTTTTTTTTAATATCTGGAACATTATCCTTGTTCTTCTTCATTCTAAGAGCCCTCAAAGAGTCACATTCACACACTCATATTGGATGCACTGGCTCAGAGAAATGACAGCTTCCCTCCAGATTGCCATCTCAATGACTCAGCAAGCATCTTAAGATGATCAAAATAAGGATGGCACAACCCAAGGTCTGGAAATTTTGCAGACTGTGAAAGTTACTTAGTAAGTTTTAAAACTGGAAACAGGTATGTGATAGCACTGCAGAGTTATTAGTAGATGAAGTTGCTGACAATAAATCCCCAACCCTGTGGGTTTTTTTTTTTCCTTTTTCTTTGGGGAATTATCTTTTATTGTAGATATGCTGCTGAAAGTATTGAGGTTCTGCCTAACAGCTCTGGCTTGTGTCACACAAGTGGCCTGACCACTCTGTCTGCCAGCCAACTTTGTGGGTGAGAAAACCACATCTTGCAATGCCTAAAAGCTGTGGTCTTCAGGAGTCAAATACTTCTTCTGTGTTCACCTCTTGAATAAACACAAAATATGTGCAGTTCCCCTTCTCAGAGTTCCTGAGGAATCTACCACAGCTTTTGGAAAGTTTTAACACCCAGGGATGTGCTATAGTCACATACCCAGAAAGAGGAAATGAGAATGATAAAAATAAATACCAAGGAAAGCAAGAGTTCCGATTTGGATTGAGTTCACAACATATATGGTCACCAGTAGAATTTAAAAACCACGCATACATGTCTGCAGATGTGAAGGACAGTTAACACTAATAGAGAGATTGGAGGGCAAGTGAAAAAATGGCATCTTAAGAGACAGCTTATGGCCTACCAAGACTGATGCTCCTTGCACCATTTGCACCCAGAAGATAACTCATATTGCCATTGCTGTTAATATTAAAGGCATAATGGTTATAACTCAGGGTAAGTTGTATCCATGGTCTGGTGAGAGGCAGAGCCTGGAATGGAGCCGGTGGTTGGCTGCTGGTGGTTTTGGTGCCCTGGTTTGTATCTCCTGGCTGTACCTGCCCTGGAGCCAGTCTTGGACTCCAGCCATCATGGAGATGGCCTAAATGCCAAGGGAAGTGACCTGACACAAGTTACACCTTTAGGTCAAGCGTGACCAAAGGGACCCAATGCTTGCATTGGGATTAGTT
Organism: Sitta carolinensis; assembly: GCA_032173965.1. NCBI lineage: Eukaryota > Metazoa > Chordata > Aves > Passeriformes > Sittidae > Sitta > Sitta carolinensis. Next base: position 101,200,297 of record CM063283.1, read on the forward strand.
TGGGATGTAGAGTGCTTTCTGCTCTTGGGTTGCACTGGCACAGTCAACCAGCACAGCTGTCTTTGTGGCTCTGACTCCAGAATGTCCTCCCCTTGTGCTGCTCCAGTAACCCCAAACAGTTTCACTTCAGGAAACCAAGGTTTCACAGATCAACTTTCAAAAGTAACCCAACAACAAAATATCTCACAGACTTAAAGTCTTCTTTTTCTCTTGGTATTCTCATATTTTAAATGCAGAATTTAAAAGTCTTTTTAGTTCTAGGTTTTTATGTGTGTGCCACTTTTCTCAATTTGCTTAAAAAGTGCACAGGAAATCACACAGCAAATAATATAAATATGTCAGCAGATTCAGGATCATGAAGCAGTATTTGCCAGTTTTGTTTAGCTTAGATTCAGAGTCAAGCAGCATGACTTCTTTTTGCACTTGATAATCTTGGAGAAACAACCCTGCACAGTAATTAGGCTCATGTACTCAGGTCTCTATCTACGATTAGCATTAGATTCTGCTGAAAATCCATTATGAGCTGAGTTTTCTTCTAACTTTTAAATACAGGAGAAGGAGTAATTCCTTTCTGGTTTTAATTCACCCAGGCAGCACCAGTCTCAGCAACTTCAGAGCAGTTATCAAAACAGAAGATCAGTGCTGGCAGATGTCAGACTCATGGCTTTCATGGGTAACATCTCCTCCTCTCTGAAGCATTCAGCATGGCACTGTAGCGTTCCATGCCTTGGTGGGGTGGAGTGGAAGATACCTGGACTAAAAACCTTTTAACAAAGTCTGTGACATATAATATTTGTGTGTCGTGCAATCTCTATGAAAAGCCAAATTAATGGTAGAGATTGTTTGACACAGTTAGTAAGAGTATGTACAACTAAAATATAATTAGTAGCGCACAGGATTGGACTTAGGAATGTTGTAATAACAAGGAAGTGCTTTGAACACTTGAGATAACTCTCAACCAATGATAAGCCATGAATACTTCACCTGTACATGAACATGTCTCTAGGAGCTGATCATGATACACACAAGTAATTTTCCATCTCAATTAGGGAACTGGTAGAAGGAACTAGTAGGTCAAAGAAGATTAACATCAAAAGCAACCCTGAAGTATTAAAAGCAACAATTTCCACATAAAGCCTGAGCACCTCATTTGTACTGAGGAAGGAGTTTTGAAAGAGTGCAGAAGAGGTTGGCATTTAGCCCTTGGGGTCCTGCTGGAGGAGTTGAATGCTGCACTGTAACTGTCTGAGTCCTGAGTTAAGAATTAGAGATGAAGGAGATGAAAATGGACTTGAAGCAATCTGTCAGTGAGCAGCCTAAGCCAGGCTAGAACCTGCTTAATTGCTGTGCCCTGCCTCCAGGAACCTCATCTCCCGTTTTGCAACAAAGATATTAACCTTTGGCTCTTCTAGAATAGTCCCTTCTATTACCACTTGGAAAGAAGCAAGTCCAGAGTAAAACCAGTGGGTTTAGTTTGTACTCTATTTCTGGAGGCAGTAAAGCTGAATTAGCCAGCATGCTCTTCAACCCAGAGATGTGTTTAGTGGAGACATGTCAAAACAATAGCACTGGTCTGGGTTGGGAAGAAATTTCAATACAGCAAAGAGTGGGTATTTGAAAGATACTTTTCAGTTTCAGGCAGTCCCTAACTCACCATGATGACATCTCTATTGGAGGGTAGGAATAATTACTTTTCTCTACGCATTCAATATTTCTGGTTTTCAATCATAGCCTGAGTGCTGTGGGGATCTTACTACAAACTCCGCTGCTAACAGTTTATGTGATATTTGGCTAACTGAAAGACTTCATAGATGTGTTAGCAGATTATAACCATTGGACAAGGCTGCTGGATCCCTCAGAAAACTCCAGCTCTGTAGCTGTGGCAGAGACAGGCTCCTATGTGTACAGGAGCCCATTGTCTCATGGGGTTGGCTGCAGGATCTGGGCTCTAACTCTTTACTTTTTCTCTGTAGTTTAAACATCTCCTTTCCCAGAAGAGTGATGACAATGTGAGCTTCTGGCTTGTAGCTGAAACCCTCAGAAGCCACAAGACGAGGCAGTCATGCTTTGCAGGAAACTTAAACTCCTTCCAGTACTGGACCTAAGATGGAACTTGAAGGCTTACAGAAAGCACAGGCTTATTCTCCTCTCATGTGGCAGCTGAAGAGAGAGTCTTTCCTCCTCCCATGTAGTGAGGTATGATTACAACTTCTTTTCCAGCTAGTATAAATTTCCACAGGAATGGATTGTGTATAATTGCATGATCTTTCCCTTGCTGTACAAATGTGGTTCTCAGAAATAAGTAGATGGAAATTCGTATGTGGTGGTGTTGCAAAATAAATAGCTCACTGCTTTTTAGCTTCTGGTGGTTTATTTGTAAGTAATTAATTTTTTTTTAGAATCATGTTGATAATTTAGGAACAAAACTATAACACGGGTTGGCTCATTACTGGCATCTCACCGCTTTTCTAAGAACAGTAACAGCCACAATCAATACCTTAAAGATGAAAACATGGCCTGCCCTTTGGGTTATGTTCTGTCAGTGATGTTACAGTTTCATACCTTTAAACCCCTCTGAATGCTTGATGGATGTGCGTAGTGGAGATAGCTCCCTGCTACAGTTCTTACCACAGGTGGGCTTCATTAGCCCATCCCAAAATAAAGAAATAAATTAAACAAAAGCTGATTAATTCTCAGCACAGCTCAGACAGTCCAGCTGCAGTGGTTTAACAAAGTGAAGCTCTTCCTGTTCCCTCCAGACTCTCCATTCATGACTGTTTCAGCCTAGCTGAGGACCTGTTCCTGCTTCATAGGCATTTCATGAGAATGATTGAATGTGTGCTGAAATCCTCAGGGATTCCTCCTATCTTGGTGCCAGTGGCAGAATTCTAATGAGAGAGGACTTAGCCCCAATATGGAGGAAGGAATTGGAGCTGTAGTGGATATTACCTGCTCATGGGTTAACATGAGGGAGTTCTTTCCTGCTGTTTATATTACAGCACAAATTAGCCGAACGTATCAAAATGCTTTAGTTCTGCCCTAGTATAGAAATGGTTTCAGCTCAAAACCTCAGTGTTAATTTTCTTTTATGCAAGTTGAGACATGCTTGGCCCAGACAGCAGAAAAACTGCTGAAATTCAGTTACAATAAAGCTGAGGAGCAATAAAATGCCAAGCATTTCATAAGCCAGGAGACCACACACGAGCTCTTCCTGCTCAGCAGAACAAAACCAGTAGAAAAGTGCCCTTTTGCTAGTACCCCAGGTAGGTACTAGCAAAACAGGTACAGGTGATGTCTCCCAGGTGCAGGGAGAGGAGGGGCAGCCCATTGAGCTGCCAGCCCAGGGCTGGCATGACCTGCTGCCTGAGTCGAGGTAAAATGAACTCCAGCTCCATGCCCTCAGCAGACCTGCCTCCCTGCTTGCACCCTGAGGGGATGGGGCACTTCACTTTTTGTTGTACCAATTCCTGCTGCCCTCCTGTGCTGCCTCTTCTCTTGCTCGCCAAGTTCCAGTGCTCTTTGTGGGCCTGCATTCAATCTTGGAAAAACGGGCAAGTGATAGGAATAGAGCTTCCCATCATTCACTGCTGGCAGTCCTTCCTTGTCCCCATCACATCCTTTGGTGAAGCAAATAAACTGCAGCTAGGGACCATCACACTCACTGCAAAGTTACAGCAGTGTCATGGAAAGGCTCCCATCCCATCAGGATTTTCTTAATTTGGTAAATTATGGCCTTGAAGAGGGCATAAGCCATAAGTTGTATACCAGCATTTGGGCAATCACTTCTCCATTGCCTTATGCAATGACACCAAACCACCCTAAGAAGCTGTTAAGTAGGGCAAGTATTTTTTTTTTTTTGCAGTTTCATTTTAATGTAAAGGCTGAAAAAGAAACAAAATCACTGTTGCTTATATATATGTTTCGTGTAACATTGTATGTATATTTGTGCAACCTTCTGATGTCTTGGGGTAGAAATTTCAAGCTGTTTTACCTTAATTCCCTAGCAAGGAAATTTCAGAAGAGTTACAAAGGGACAACTGCTTCTCTCAGGTCTCTTCCAAGGCTTCCTTTCATTAGGGAAGATCTCACAGGCCTCTTCTGCAGGTGTTGCCACGTTGTAATGGTGGTGAAGGCATTTGCCAAAAATGTACTCTAAAGTCTTGGGGTCCCCACTGTAGCATATGGACCCTCCCTGAGGGCTCTCTGCCTCTGGTAATCAAAGAGCAAACAGCACTGTGTGCATCCCATCTGGGGGTCTGAGGCACAGCATGGCCAGTGACACCACACCCTGCTTCTGTGACCATGTCCTGGTGGCCACAGGACCTGTGTCCTGGTGGATACAAGGCAATGGTCCCAGCTGCTGTCTCTCTCCCCACTTCTCTGCTTGCAAAGCCTGAGAGTCACCTGGGGATAGGTTTCTGGTCGTCCTTCTTATAAGTCCTCTCTTCTTCGTGAGAACACTGATGTGCCAAACACGTGGCTTTTAAGATCAAAAATATTTTTGGTTAACCCTTTTGGTTGGTACAAATGTGACCCAGAAGTAAATTACATGGCAAATTTCATTCAACAGCTAGCTGGCCAAGTGAGGAAAAGGGCCATGCTTCTGGGTGGCAGGTTTATGTTCTTTTATTGCTAAAAGGAAAGCTCATGAAGATTTACATCAGCTTTTTGTTTGAGGAATCATAACACAGTGAGAGTTACAATCCTCATTCTCAAACCCATTTAATTTTGAGACGATAGAGGTAATCATGGGAAGCAATTTTCACTTTGCAATATTGAATTACTTTAATCTCATATCTGTGTAAATTTCTGGATCAAGCACCTTTTTGAGAAATGATCTGTCAGACAAAGTGTAGGAAATGCACTGCAAAACAACTGTCACCAGTCCTTCTGTAGATGTAACAATGTATTTCAGTTGTTAAAGCACAGGAAAGCCTGTTATCATGCAAGCGGAGATGAATGCAAGGTTTTATGGTCATGTGGATTAAAGTACTTACTGATGTGTAGCATTTGGCAAAGCTTCCTGGTTTTCTTCTTGAATAATTATTCATGAGGATATTCCTGGGGTGTCACTCTTACTTTGAAAAATGCAAAGTAAGGTGTCCTCTACTTATTCCATTGCTGAGATCAATGTTCTTCATGTGAAAAAGTGCTGAAGATGGTCACTTTTATGAGTTTACCAGAAAACATAGGAATCCTGCAGAAAAGCCCACTCGCACCCATGGAACTATGCATCCTCCCTTCTTACCCCACAGAGGAGTTTCAATGTCCTTTTCCTCCCCATCTCTGTCTGTTTATGGGGATGGAAGAAGAGCTTGCCAGTGGTGCACCCCATGCACTGCTGGAGGTGAGTTCAAAACTCCTGAGTGGTCCACACACCCAGATTGTGCATGAAGTGAGCCAGGATGCAGCCCAGGCTCCTCCTGCAGGTGCCCACAGGACACCTCTGTCAGGGCTGTGCTCTGCTCCTCTGGTGATGTTGTGCTTCACTCATCCTCACAGCTACAGACATCTTGGGATGTGTTTAGCTTAGACAGGCACATAAATAAGTGATCAAGGACATGTTAGAAGCATGGCCAAGGACACTGAAGGTCCCAGCTATGCCTGCCACCTCCGCTTCCTGCAGCCTTTGTCTCAGCACAAAATGTACTTATTAATTTGCAAGAGTGTATACGTTCTCTTGTTCTTACGTAAGTAACATTCCTCCTTCTGCCAAAGACAGCAATTGAATTAATGTCCAAAGCACTTGGACATACCAGGCACAGTTAATGCCTGCTGTATCTTCTCTTTTATCAGAGAAGACCAAGATAAATTTGGCCAGGAGAGAAACCTCTGCTCAGTGTTTTGCTCCTCATGCATGAATGCTATTGCAGCATTTAAAGAACAATCACTTGCTGACAGGGTTACTAGCAATATCAGGGCATATTTCATTAGTGCATCCACACAGGCTATTGGCCAGCTCTAACAGCTGCCAAGGGTTGCACTTGTGAATGCCAAAGAAAGCTTCTTTTCTTTGCCTGCCTGGGTACAGATGTCGGACCTGAATTACCTCTCAGCATGAGGTCCCTCATTGTCTCCCAAAATATCTCCGAGTCACTTAATTCCATCAGGTCACCTGCTGTATCTGACCTTTAGCTAGAACATCCCAACCTGCTTTTCCCAGTGGGAAACGAGGATTGTGTCCAAACTGGCAGTGGGAAGGGAGTGCATGCACACAAGTGCACGATGCATGTAAAACAGGAAAAATTACAATTTGAGACTGGGGAGAATCATAGAAAGGATTATTTGAGCCTATTTCTAATGCTCATGTGTCACTGGCTGTCTGAGCCACCCTCTGAGGGTTCTCTAGGCTGAGTCCAATGGTGTACTCAAAATAAGATTTTGTGTCTGAGTGGCTGAACATGGCCTAAGTGCCTGAGGACCTGTCATGGGAGAGGCTCTTCTCTGGATTTCCTTTTTCTTAGTGCTTTGGTTCAACTCTTGGGGGCATGTAATTGTTGAAACAAGGAATGGAACTTTGGCAGAGCTGTTTTTGAACCCCTAAGCTTTTCTCTAGGAGTCTGTGGTGCCTGCTACAGGCACAGCAGCACTAGAACATCAGTTTCTTCCTCAGATTCCTTGCTAAAGCCAGGGATCTTCAGGGCTCTACAGAGGAGGTTTCTTCATGCCTACATTCAGGCACAAGTGCCTGCCCATCCACTGAGTCATTTTAACCTCCAGTGACTAACCCATCCAACCTGCATGAGGGAAGTAAATTATAATAGTAATAACAGTTTTTGTTGCCACTGGAAGGTTTCAAAGTGCTTCCTAAGCAATTTTCCTTATCAGGGTTCCTCTGAGAAACGACAATCATGCAACTGATATTTCATAGCCATTTCTGTCTATTATCTTTTTAAACTGCTCGTTGCTTTTTGTTGCTGAACCCACAGAGCTTCTGAAACCCTCCCACAGAATCCCAGAATGGGTCAGGTTGGAAGGGACCACTGTGGGTCATCTGCTCCAACCTCCCTGCCCAAGCAGGGTCATCCCAGAGCACATGGCACAGGGTTGTGTCCAGACAGCTCTGGAATGTGTCCAGTGAAGGAGACCACACTCTACCTGGGCAGTCTGTGCCAGTGCTCAGTCACTGCACAGGGAAGAAATTCTTCCCCATGTTCTGGTGGAACTGCCTGTGCCTCACTTTCTGCTTCTGGTCCTATTGCTTGACACCACTGAGGAGAGCCTGGATCCATCCTCTTGACACCCCTGCCTCAGATTCTTACAGACCTTGATCAAGTCCCCTCTCAGCTGTCCTTTATCACAATTCCTCATTTCCCCAGGCCATAATCCATCATCATTTCCAGTCTGGAAAATAATATGGTGAATTGCACTGTAGTGGAAGCAAAACTGAATGCATGAAATAACCATCTGTCTTTTTAACACAACCTGCCAATTTTAAAAAACATGAATGGTTGCAATGACTGCAATTTAATCAGCTGTCAGGGAAGGCAGAGGAGCCAATTCCACCTATTTAAATCCTTGGGACTAGTCAGGTATGCTTCTAACAAAAAATGAGAGACAGTTCAAAGAGGCAGATGTTGCTATAGTTTTACATTTTATTAATATTAATTTGGATATTTCTTCAGTCAGTTTTTCTCCTGGCTATTGAGCTGTTTTCCCAGTGCCTTGTGTACAGTAAGAATGTATATAGGAGAATCTAAATGAAAAGTTATACTAATCATAAATAAATTCTTGATCGAATCAAGAGACATAGTGGACCAAACTAAAGCTGCTTGGCTGAATGCTTGGGTTGTGTTTTTATTCTGTAAATGCAGAAAAATGGCAAAAGGACTGTTTTCCCTGTCCAAAACCTACTTCTCTTGCTGTAGATTGAGTCAGTTCAAACTACCAAACATTGCACTGAGATCTGTCTAGAGGACACTTGTCTAGTCAGCCCCTTTCCCTTTGTATTTTAACAGATAATTTCCCTTGCTTGTATCTTCTATTACATTTTATGAAAGTCACCCAAATTGCAGAATACGCATGAAACAACTTTCATTTTGCTTGCATCAGCAACTTAGTGTGAGTGAGGAATCCAAAATGAGTGAAGCTTGATTAGGATCAGCACACAGTTACTGTTCCCTAACTCTTCCCCTGCCCCCCAATCCCTAATAAATCAAATTCACAACAGTAAAGAGAACAAATCAACTGTCCACAGTGAAGTACTGTTTAAATAACAAATCAGCCAGATTATAGGATACTTTATATATATAACCATTGAGAAATAAATTTTACAGAAAGTACAGAAACAGTCTGACAGCTGAATTCTTTCTCAGACTCAGTAAATGGTTCCTTTCTTTGGAAGAAATTAAATAAAATGTGTACAGGTGTCCACATATATATATTATATATATACAATCACACTCTTTTGTTTATAAGATATATAAATATATACACTTTCTTCATTACAGTTATTAAAAAATCCCTACTGCTGATGATGCAATCTATGTGCACAGCATTTGTATCAATATTAAAAGTGTAAGCTGTAAATTTTGCTAAATGTAGGACATATTATCCCAATGGCAGGGAACAGTTTTCTTCTCTTGAGGGACCATCTACCCATAAATATCTGTAAAATGGCTCTTGTCATTTTTATGGCTTTCATGTTGTTATAAAATAGCTGAAAAAGCACACAGATAATAAGGAGCTATGGATGGCTAATTGATCTGACATTTTTTCCCCAGTAGTATTTATCACATGATGTCAGACTTCCAGAAAATGTGAGATGTTTTATACTACTTCAATAATATACAGTTCAGCTGGATGAATTAGGAATTACTGATCCTGTTGGGTCATCACTTTTACCTGCATGTTGGTGAAACTCTGATCCGAACCTTTTTTCAGGATTACCAAAAGCTGTCTGATTTAAGAAGTTTTTAAAAATTTATTTAGTATGCTTTTTATACAATGATTTATAAGAATGACAGAATCGACCACTAGAAACTAGACTTACATTAAATCTAAGTATTATTTTCCATGTCATATTAGCATGTTAGGCATATTTCTATGCACGTTTAGCGTATCTATTTTCTCTATCTAGAGTGTTCCTCTTCATGGTCTCCACAAGTTTATTTTTAGTGCTTTTTTTTCCTCTATTTGACTGTCAGCCTGTGTATGTCTGTTTTTCATCATACTAGTGGTGTTAACCTGTGCAACAAAAAATAACGTGTGTATCTAAAATTTAATGCCATCTTTTACAACAACTTGTTGAGACCTGTAGAGTTGTTTTCACCAACCAGGACAGCAACATGCAGAGCAGATCTGTCTGGTTTACTGCTTCCTGGTTTTGCACACTCAGACATTTTATCCCTTCTGCTAACACACACCAGACACTTCTATTACAGTCGCATTTCTGTGCTGGGATTTAGTTTCTGATGTTACTTTAGTTTTTGAGGGCAGAGCTCAGTGGGACACTCTAAGCTGCACAGTTGCTACAGCAATTCCTCTGTACAGCTATAGATAGGATTAAGATGCATCTAATTTAGTTGTGCCTTCTAGTTCAGCTCCCTGCTTTGCAGGGGAGGGGTTAGGAGCTACAGAAAAGGTGAAGCAGCATAATTGAAGTCCACACCTGATTACTTTCAGCTAGATTGCCCAGCTCATTTCTGACACACATTCTGCCTGCTACCCCCTGGCTCAGGTAGCTGAGCTGGCTGCTTTCTGCCAATCCCATGTCCCCCACTACTGACACTGACATAGCTCATGTCAGAGCAGAGGGCTGCACTCGTCATTGCAGGAATACAGAAAAAATTGTGGAAGATGAATTTAAGTGACTGTCCTCAGCAGCACAAATATACACATGACAAATACTGATATATATAGGAACACCAGAAAACCAGTTTAAACCTAATCCTATGATTTGCTTTCTATGATCCCATTGGAAGAAACCCAAATTTGTGACCTGTTAACTGTCAGCTGATCAGTCACCTGGGTATATTTGCATTAGAATCGTCACTCCAAACAGCAGATTTTTAGCAAATGATGGCATTGAAATATTTTTATGATCATATATCTGTATTTATATAGTTCTATTTTTACATCACTGGATTATCAGAGATGAAATGCAATAGAACAAGAGTGTCTAATACATCTTAGTTGGCTTCTTCACTGATTTAAAAAAAATATCCCAGCTACTTGGAAAATACAAAAAAAACTTTCTTAATAGCATAACATGGAGCTCAAATTTAAAAATGACTGCAAGAAGATCTCTTTTCTCCTTAAAGCTATAATGGTTCTATTGTGTGACTCTGCAAAGTAATCAAAATGAGTTTATGTAAGTGATCTCTTTTATGGGGAAATCTCACCCGTGCTGGAAACAATAACAAAGTATTCATTAACTTTAATGGAAACAGGATTTCCCTCTTACATTTTTTATTTGATTTTGCTTTTTATGGATAAACTATTGGAATTATATGAATTGAGTTGGTCGTATATACTACTGAATGGTCTACAAAAATAGACAGATACATACCTGTGCACATAGAGTAAAAGTAATCACTGTCACAAAGAAAATATTGTTGCATTACATTAGAAGCTGCAATTTCAAGAACAGGGTTCCCAATACACAAATAGATTCTTTGTAATAGTCAGTCCCCAATGCTGTTGAATGAATACAAATGAAGTCTCTAAGATTTTGCTGCAGCTTTGCAGACCTCCCTTTTCAATGCTTAGCTTTTTTCTTTGGATAGTCATTTACGTCCTGTGTTCTAGAATACATTCTCTTTTTTTCTGGAAGGAGAAAATTTGTCTTGCTGACTTCACTTAAAACCTTGTCATTGGATATTTCCACACCTAAAAAAAAGCACTATCACTTACAGACCACAAAAATTATATTCACTCAGCAATTTTCCATGATACTTCAGTTTTAAAATTAACAATAGTATAATTTTGCCTGAACAGAAGTAGATTTCCTGAATCACTATGCATGGAGAATTTGGTTTCCAGAACTGCATTGCTCATAGCAAGTAATGAAAATATTCAAGTGAGGTATAGGTTTTGTGATGGAAAGCTGATCTTGATGACGTATGAAAGGAACATCAGGACAAAATCTCTCAAATAAAGGAAAATAGCACAAGACTATGAGGCTGACATGACATACAAATGGAAACCCATGTGATATATGTGGAAAAAAGATTGAATTGTTATATTCTAGGCCCATGATTCTTAAAGGATTCTGGGACGATTCTCCTTTGAAGATGCAATTTTTCCAGCTCATTGCCAAGTGCCACATTTTTTTTCAAATGGGTTAGCATGACTCCATCATCTTGGAGCAGAGCTCAGGGTGTGCTGCTTTGGTTCCTGGCTGCGTCATGCTGCATAATTGGGTGAAAATAGTTCACACATTTGTCATGACACAGTCCAGCATCTGTAGCTGCACAACATTCCTCACTTTTGTACTTGGAGTTTAGTGGCTTCATAAACAAATCCATATGACCTATGGTTATGTTAAACTATAGTAATTATTTTCCATAGCATGTATCTTCAACACAGACCAAGTACAAATCACTCCTCTGGCTACTCTTCTCTGCACAAAGGGATTATGCACCCTGCTTGTTACCATGCTTGTGGTTATTCAGGTCTTTTCTCTGCAGTTTAATTCACCAATTCCACCATGACTAGCAAAAGGGGATCTTTCACCCAAGGAAAGCACATCAGTGGCAAATAATTAACAAAACTCATATACGCAAAATAGATTTGAAATATTTCACCTCTACTTTTAAGGTGTATTATTTACTGATGCACTGACAATTAGCTCAATAATAGAAGTATTTAATGTGTTTTATTTTCTATTTTTATAAAGTCTTCATGAGATTGTTAATTCTAAAATTTACTGTGGCTCGCTGCAGCTTGTTACTGTGGTCACTTTTCATGAAAATTGCATCTTCTGAGTCTTTTTTCTCCACTAACTTCACAGATTGTATGAGTATACTTCTTGATTTAAATTACAGTAGAGTTCACATGATTGCAATACCTAGCATGGTCACACTTTAAAATGCTGATGTCTAGCAATTCTCTTTTGAAGCTCTCCTACTGTATATACAAAAATATCCCATTGTTTTTGGGCTTTTGAGAAATACAACTGCTGCTGTAGCCTGTTGTGAAATTAATTTTAGAAATTTGTTTCCTGTTCAAAGGCTGGGTGCTTAAGACAGCAGGGGATGTAATTAAAAACCCTTTAAAAAATTCATGGATATAATAAAGCTAAGCAAGCCATTTCAGAAGTATGGTTTGTGTAATTGAGAAATAATGAAGTGATTCTTGTGGAGGTCCATGCTGGCATCTGCTCTGAAGTGCAATAGAGCATTTGCAAAGCTTTGAAAGACATAGAAATAGGAGGATCCTTTGAAGACAAAAATTATTAAGTCCATCTGATGATTTAGCCAAAGTACATTATGACTTGAAGGGGAGAGAAGAGAGAATGTTTCACCGGGCATGAAGGTATATAAAACTCACCCACACCCTTTCTTCTGAAAACAATAGCTCAATAGCTACAAGTACTTGACAAGTTAAGCCATGCAGGCAGTAGGAGGTATAGAGATTATGTAATTCTTTAACTATCTCCCCTTTTCATTAAAATGGGTCAGCACAGCTTGTACATGGAGTCTCCTACAGGCCATAGTTTCAATTTATCTGTAATTGCGTTGCCCTGCTATGCTCGGTACTGTGCTCCCACTGTTTTTTATAGACTTGGCTTCCCTTAAGAAAAATATTGGAAAAGGTTTAATGGTTATCAGGGTGGCTGAAAATAGTGCTAAAGAGAGTCAGATATGAAACAGAAACTTCTCATGAAGAACCAGCTGCTCCTGGCCACATCCAAAGGAACTGCAGGCTGAGCAGATTGGCTTTGGGGAATGAGTGAATTATTAATCATTAGTGAATGGTGGGGAGTGCTGATGGTCAGTACAACCGCCTGCTTGGCTTTCATGGGCCAGGAGAGCACGGATTATGGGGCTGGCATTTTGCTGCGTCTATTTTCTCAGAGTATGTAATCTTACGTTCTTTTCAAAGTCAACTTTAAATAGAAGAAACTACCTTAAAGCCATATTGCCCCCTGCATTTATATTCTAGTATTGCTCTGAGCACAGAGGTGAAATAAAACAGGATCAGGTTCATATTTTTTCTCTTATCTCCCTAGCTTTTTATATTTCCCAAATAAGTGTTCACCTGTGAACCCCTTTTACAGAGTAATTTTCCAAGGCTTATGAACCAGCATTTCAGTCAGCTGACTGTTTTACAAAGCTCTTATATAGCATTTATTTCCTATGTATAGGGACTCCTGTCATAAAGTTATTTTCTTGTATTCTTTAAAGTCCTTTAAAAGTGTATCCATAGGGCAGTTACTCCATTATCTGCCTTCTCCTGATTTTTTAAGAGGACCGGCTGTGTACAATAGTTATCCTCCTGAGATGTCAACTAACTTCTCAGCTGCTTACTGACCTTTACCTTTGATATAGACATAATTTTTAAAGGAAATATACTCTTCAAGAGTTTAATTCCTTCTGATTATTCCAGCTCTTTCAGAAATGAACAGCTGGTAAATTCGCTGAAGCAGACCTGTGTGGTGCTACATTTATGGAGTGCTGTCTTGGAGCAGAACAATACATTATAGCTTTAGCCACAAAGTGCAATCTAAAAATAATTCTTCTTTGCTCCAGAGATGTGTATGGATTGATTATTTTTCTCCTTTAGAGGTGATTTAAGCTATTAAAATGTAGGATGAGTTCAAGAAAGGGAAATGTGATTAGACCAGGTGCATTATATCTTTATCAGCTTCTGGATTTCTTGTGAGAATTTTTGTTTAAGCTTTGAAATGAATCACATATCATTTGCATACTTAAGTAAGACTTTACTTTTGGCAAACAATTAATGTTGAAGTTTTAATGTGGAGGAGTGGAAATGAAAAACATAACTGTCAGGTAACTTTGCTGAGTTTTATTCAAGATGGACCCGTGTTTAATGCTTAATGTTTAATGTTCCTTGTTCCTTGTCTTTGATGCTGAAAATAAAACAGAGTTCACTCAGTCTGCATGACCTAATAAAATGCCTTTAGAATGTGAAGTTTAGTTCCATATTTTGTGCATGGCATGAACCCACAAAGAAGTGGACTGGGTTCTTCCTGAGCTGATGGACTTTCACTGAAGTCCAGCATGTTCCTGGTAATGCATCAGGCTTTGGTGATGTTCAGGGGAGGAGAGGGGGCATTGCAGAGTTCTGCTCTCCAGCGCTCTGTCTCCCTTACCAGTCAGTTTGTGAGGTGCCTCAGCCATGCTCTCCTCTGCCCAGCCTCTGCCTTCCTGCACACACTTCTTCTGCAGTGTGTTTTTTCCACAAAGTACAGCCCTTTTGTCCTGGTTTACCTTTACATGCTGTTAAAACTCCTCTTCTGTCCACCTTTGGCAAAATTTCTTAATTTCTTTGCTCTTGCCTCTTCCAAGTACCCAAGAATGCCATTGTCTTAGCTAGACTTCTGTCAGGTCCTGGAAGCAAATGAGATTGTAATTACCTGCACGATCTGTGGAACAAGAGCTACAGAAGTCTGGCAACAACATTAACTGCATTTTTTCCTTAAATTAAATTCAAAACAGAAGAATAGTACTACTTGCATTGTGAACACTGAATATTTCTGTCACATTGAGGAGTTCAAGAAGCACTTGCCCAGTGCTCTCAGGAACATGGTGTGACTCTTGGGGATGGTCCTGTCCAGGGCTAAGTGTTTGACTTGATGATCATTGTGGGGTGCTTCCAACTCAGAATATTCTGGGATTCTGGGATTCTGTAATACTGAATATATAGGGTAGTTTAAAAATCCAGTACAATCCATAATATAACAGTTTTTAATGCTGCTCCACAATTTGTATCTTAAATAGTGTCTCTTAAATTCCCTCAAAGACAGTTCTAACTCAGTTGAAAAAGGTGCCAAAGGCAGATGATAATTTTTGGCAGCTGGCTAGAGAGCATCTAAAATATTTGATACAGGAAGGTTTTTGAAAATGCCCCAAACCCCAAATCACTTGCTACTTCATTAGCATCAGTAACCAGAATATAACAAAATGTTTGCATATAAATTGTCATGATTTGGTGTTTCAAAGATGAGTTGGACACCACCAAGGTGGCAATAAGGCTGCTTCAGGCTTCTTGCAATGTGACTTTAAAATACTCTGTGGGTTTGAAGATTTCTTGATAACCACCAAAACTGTAAACATGATTAAATTATATTTAGGGATCATGAAATAAATCTGAAATAATTCTTCATGAGGGATAAGAGGGTGGTAACAAACCAGGGAATGCAAATGGATTTTTTTCACCAACAGTGATTCACGTTTGGGATAGGCCCAGAAGTTATGTCTAAACAGGAGACCTGAAACCATTGACATACTTAGGGGTCAACAAAAGTACCACAGGCACCTCCAGAGGAGACAGAAATTGCGGAGAGCACTCCCACCCTTTTCCTGCTTCTGCAAAAAATGGGGCAGATGAAGCACAGTTTGTACAGCCCAGTGGTTACATGCAGAGTGTGAATAAAACAGTATAATTCCCATGGATGCCTGTAACTCCTGTATTTTCATATAACTTCTGAGTTATACTCAGGGATTTAATAAAAATAAGTGTCTGATTTATTGTCCTGGCTGGAAATCAATGGAAGATGATTGGCAGCAGAAATGTTCATTAACATTGGCATGGCATTCATATAAGGAAGCTTTCACTGGTTGTGTTGCTAACCTAGTTTTCCATTTTGAAGAACAGCAAAGGTGTTTGAGAAAGACGCTTCTGTATCAGTTGTAGTATTATTCACAAAATAGAATTCAAAGAGAGAAAAAGAATCACTAGTTGTCACATTTGTCACTTGAATGGGAGGAGGAGACTGGCAACAGGAGTTATTAATTCAGCTGCTCTGTTAGGGCTGTTTTTTGAGAAAGGTTATAAGCAAAAAAATTTGACTAAACTTTTTCTTTACAGATGAATGAGACTATATTATCATGAAGTGCGGATAAGACTGGACACTACAATGGATGCTCACACCAAAACCATATTAGACATGAGTATTTTCTTCCATAAGGAAGAGGAAGGAACTGATTTTTAAATTTTTCTCCTGTTGTCTGGGAGATGGGGATGGGATGGGGATTCTGAACTTCTATATGTTAAGGAAAGACTTTGATAGATTAAGAGTTATTCTACACAACTGGCAAACTGCACTTGCTCACACCCACACATGGACATGCTTTGGGGAATTTTCTTTGCTCTATTAAATGCTAATTTCTGCATGTATGACAAATTTAAGGGGTCAGTGAGCAAACTGAGGGGTTTCTGTGAGCTTTGTATTCCCGATCCTAGTTCTGATTGCAGACAGAACTTTCTGTGCATTTCTCCATGCCCTGAAGTCAAATGCTGGCTTTCACTTTCTCTTCTTGCTCATGTCACATTTTTGATGAAATAATGACTAAATGAAGGACACCCTCGTTTCCAAGGAGACCAGACAGCATTTCACACCAAGTAAAATTTGCATATATATGTTTCTCTTTCTAACCCTCGTAAGAATACTTGTGCTTCATTAAGTGTTTTTCAGCAGGGTGAAAATGCAGAGTGCCCCCAGTCCCACCAGCATGGTGCTCCAGAAAGACAGGGCTGTATGAGGGTGACTGAGTCCACCACCATCTCTCATCTCACCTTGCTTTTCCTCTTGCCATTAAGCTCAGAGTTCAAGAGCTGGTGATGGTGTGTTGTGGTGTGTTTGTTTCAGTTTCCTAGTTTTTATATTGTTTTGGTATTTACAGTTCAATTGTTGTTTGGCACTTTCCAATGTACCCCCATGTTTTTCCCAAGCTGGTCTATCCCTACTGTTGTACCCACCCCAAAGTTTCCTTAAATGCCAAACCCCACCCTTTGTTCCAGCTCTTTCCCTGTCAGTCAGTGTTTCCCTGCCCAGCTCCTTCCCATCCATCACAGCTGTCCCATCCCCTGTTCCAGACCCTTCCGTGTCAATCCTCCCTCCAGCTTATCCCTGCACTTGGGGTGTCACCCAAACCTCGATGCCCCGTTGGCCCACGTGACCCCAGTCCTCCCTCATTAGTTCAGGATGTTGTCAATCCCACCTTGTACTGCTCCCCTCTCCCTACCTTATTGGTTGTAAGTTTGTGTCCACCCCTGGGATCCTCCCCTGCACACCCCAGTTCTGTGTCCTTTCATCCCTGATCCTCTCCAAGCAGATAAACCATTTGGAATCATCCAAAGGATCCCTCTCTGGTTTTTGCCCTAATCCTCAATGCCTTTCCCACCTTGGTGCTACAGAGAGCAGTCTTGCTGCCAGGGGTTCTGGCAGCCACTGCCTTATCTCTACCTGGGTCTATTCCAGACCAGGAGAGACCACACTCGGCACAGTCCGAGACCAGGGCTGGCTGGGGAGCCCTCTCGAGCACTGTGTCAATGGAGCACTTGTTTCTCCTGCTGAGCGAACACAAGATGGCCTAAAAAGGGGGAATTTTTCAGCATAATGACATTACCAGGCAAGGTGATTTACTACTGGGCAAAGAGCCCATGCAGCCTTTCTGATCATGTTTCAAGGTTTTGCCTCTTTTCTCTCCAACCCACCCAATAGTAATGATGTAATATATTAAATTAAGTGGTAACAATGTATGAAGCTGTGGTTATCATTAAATATTTATGCTTCTGGAGTGTTGTAAACACACAGTGCAGCCCTAATTAACCATAGGTAGTCTACAATTATCCCGTGGTAATTACTCTAATTGGAATTGGCTCATTATGGGAAATAGAATAGAATTTGTTTTCTGCTTGGTACTGAAAAATAGAGTTGGCAATTAAATAAAAACAGCAACCGCTTCATCCAACTTAAAAAAAATTAAATTGTCCTCTTAGAGCCTGTCACGGTTCCCACAATTGGAGCAGTTTTACAAACAAAACCAATAACCATATCTGGCTTCCAAATAATAGATACTTTCATAACCTTGTCTCTCTGTCAGTGCTGATTGATAGCTGTGATGCACAGAGGTCCATAAGAAAGCCCAAAGGGCTGTCCAAAGCACCCAGAGACACACAGATCATTTGCTTTGTGAAACTGTTAGAGGAGTTAAAGGAGCAGTGAGCAAGCACATGCTTTATTTTGCTCTGGGAATAATTCATCTGTGGACATGGAGATACTCTGCCTTGTTTAAGCATGACAAGCAATATTTCTGACCACTCCTCTTGGCCACTGGGAAACCTTGCAAGTGTAAGACAGGGAGATCCCAGGATGATTGCAAGAGGGAGGCCCTGCTCTTGTAGAGCTGTCACGGGCAACTGGATCTCTCCAATAGCCCAGGGAATTTGGCACTCATTCCAAATGCTCATTCCCAGGTCCCTGCCAGCAAGAGAGTGAAACGCCCATGTGCAGGACATGGCAGGTGTATCCAAATGCTGTTGGGCACCAACCTGAGCCAAAGAAGAGATGGTGCCTCTGGACTAGACTGATTCCTGCTGGCCAAGGCCATGGCCAGACATGGAGCTCTGCTGTTTAGCTGAGCAGAGGTGGTGTTGCCCCAAAATCTCATCTCTACCCCTCCTTCCTCACCAGACAACCCTGATTCCTTACACACCCACCAATGCTGGGTTGCTGGGAATAGCAGGCAGCAGGAACAGCCTTACCTGGAACTACTCCTGGCAGAAGAGGGTCTGTAATTGCAGAATACTGCCACTGTGTGTTTCTAATTTTATTTTCCTATAAATAATAATAATAATAATAATAAAATAAAAATAATATAAACTGTTATTTTTATAAATATAAAAATAATAATAAACTGTTCATAAATGTAATAATTTTTCATTCAAAATGAAGCGTAGGGTGTTACAAAGTCCTGTCATACAAATGTATTTTCTAAATCATAAATTAATGATTTGTTTTCTCAATCAGCTTTGCCTGATACAAATAGGAACAGTCTTCTTTTGCTGAGAGTGGAAATGCCTTTGCTGAAACGATCTTGTGGAAATAGGAAGTTGCAAGAAGAAAATGTTCAAGTTGCCTGTAAAGCCTGCACACTGCTACAAACAGAAGGAAAGTTCACAAAAGGAAATAGGAGTTGGAGGATAGTGATTGATCCGTATCATATGCTGTCCTTATGTGGTATGTATGTATCTGTTTTCCAAAATTAATGAAAACCCATTTTTATTTTTTTTTTTTTTAACTCTACTTTTAAAACATGACCTGCCTTTTTTTTTGTCATGTCTGTGACTTTCAGTGTTGGGACTTAGTTCTATTTTTTCCAGTGTTTTTATTTTTTGCAACAATTACATTAGCTGCCATCTCCAAAGAGGAAACCAGTTTGTCCAGTTATAAATGAAACTGTGAAAAGTGAGAAAAGGAAGATGCTGAAGATGTGCCTGAGCAGTATTTTTACAGCACTTCCAAAAAGGTAATATAAGCCAATGCTTTGGAGACACTGAACAACAGGGGCTTCAGTCAGAGTAAAGGAGGTAAGTCCTGTACTTCTAGTTAATTTTTTTTTTCTTTATTGTGGGAAATAAATCTATCTAAATATTTTTTCTCTCTTTTCCAAATATCTTGAAGCTGGAGGGTAGCAAAACTTTGTGGGTATATGTTAGCTATTTGCCTGTGGTTATGCCTGGGGCAAGGAGGTATTGCACAGGGAGGTTGTTGGCAAGGTTTTCTACATTTGCATGGTGAATTTCAGAAGACCTTAGGACCAGAAAGTGGGGAAATAGGTTGGTCTCTTTGGAACAATCAGTGCTGAGCTGTATCACGATCTTTGCTTCTTCTCCAGCCTCTAACCAAGGTAAGATCTCTTTGTGGGGCTGAAGCAAGTGGAGGCATAATAGAGACAGGTTAGATTATTGAAAACAGTATTTTTGCTTGTTTGCTCAAATGAGGCTCTCAGGAGGAAGGTAACTCCCTCCAGTTAGATAACTAACTGGAGAAAGACACAGAAAGTGAAAATCTCTTTGCAAGGACAGTCTATGGAGTGCATTGAAAAATGATGGCTGTCTTTCACAGAAATATTATAAAAATTGTATTAAAAAGTACGCACATGCATGTCAATTTTACCTTTAATTTTTCTCCCTTAGCTCACCCACATGTTCCCACCTCTTGTATTTTCCCTTGTATAAAGCATCTTTATTTTAACAGTCTTCTCTGTGAAACTCTTTCACTCCCAAACATTTCTAGCAGAACTCAGCACAGTGTAACTTGCATGTGACATCCTGCTCAGCCCCGCTAGGGATGGAGACCCTGGCTAGTTTGCTTTGTTACCAAGGAGGGCTGCAAAGTTATCACTCAAATCAACTCCTCCTCCCCTCCTCCTGTGTTGCCCAAGGTGATCATGTATTTATGAAAGACACAGTTCACTCAGGCTCTATTTTCAGGTTTGTGCTAGCGGCCACTAAGAACTAACACTGAAGAGGCAAGTGAAAGGACATCTGTCAAGGCGAAGGTCTGCACAGACAAAATAGAGTTTTGGCTTTAAATGGAGTTTACTGGACTGTGCTACCACAGGGACTGAAGACATGGATTTTTTGAGCAGTGCACATCGTCACAAGAACCCTAAATATGATCCTTTTTCTATTTGCTTGCTTTTGAAGTACCTCAAAATTTTAGCTTAAGCAAGCATGCTTAAGTTGCATTTAATGAACTTGTTCCCCTTCAGTGTAGAATCCTGTATACAGAGGAATATAATGGCAGAAGGAAAACCAAGCACAATGTCTGGAAAGACTGCTTGAAAACCTCTGAAAACCAGAATGAGGTTTAGGTGAAGTGTCTAAATGAATGTAGCCTACTTCATGATTACAAAGGGCATTGCCATCCAGAAATTTTGGCACAGTTGTCTGCAAGCTAATTCTGATTCTAGAAGGGACCTGGCCCTCACAGCATGACTCTGCCTTGGTTCACCATCCTTCCTAAGCAGCAGCAGGTTTTATTTGCATTAAATGTCTCCTTGCTCCCTTAGCAATACCCTTCTCCATCATTCCGTGTAAGAACATTTATACATGATACTGTATTGTGCTCTACGAATATAACCTTTAATTTAATTTTTAAAAATAAATTTAACTGCTTAATAATTGCCAAAATGACATTTAGCTTTTGCTTTTTGTTTTGAAATATAAATACTTGTTTCAATTCCATACTCCAGTAAGAAATACACTATTTTTAACGGGCTCAAACACGTAATTAAAATATTTTACATGTTACCACTCTATCCCCAATTTTCCTTTAAGTTATTCTTTTGTTCCAGCACTCCTTCCTTTGGCAAGAAACTCACTTGCATAAGATGTTGGATCAGATTTTCACTGATTTTGAACTCAGTGATTTTTTGCTTCAGCAGAAAGGAAGAGCTGAGTAAAAGAGTTTTTAGTTTAGAACTATTTCTTCTCCTCGGGAATTTGGGGTGTCTCCAGCAAGAGTGGAGACCCTTAGCACTCTGCAGGATTGGCTTGCTCCTGTCACCTTTTCCAGGTTCCAAGGATCTCTGCTGCTGCAGTGGCATTCCCATTTGTCCTCTGTCCTGTGCTTTTCTGAATTTTTTCTTTAAGTGAAGGCACTGGTTTTCTTGGAAGGAGTTGCAAAACCTACCCCTCCCTCTGCCACAAATATCCTGTAAGATTCAGTACAGGTAATTTCTCAGAAGTGTGCTTTTGCTTTTTCTTTTTAGTGGGCACGTAAAGTGCTGCTAATCATTAGTGGGTGTTTAAGGTAAATGAAAGCCAAGCTGATGAGTGAGTGATGCCTGGCAGGAAAATTCCTTCATTCTCTCATTTGCCGTTGTTAAATGATATTGCTTGCAGAGACTCCTTGGTTTGCTTGCATGGAGTACTAGGGAAACAAGGAAAATATTTATTAAAATTATAATACCACAATATCATGATATATTTTTACCTTGTTTGGATTAATTCTAAAATGGTACTTTGCAATGGAAAATACAACAGGCACTGCAGCAAAGCAAACCTTGAAGTGCTCTTGAAAGCTCTCAGTGGTTCCTCTTGTGGGATGTGTTGAATGTAACGATTGTGATAAGTGACTCACGTTGCTCTGTCTCACAGATATCAAACTGAAATGCACAGCTGGCTCTTTGGGGTTTTGTAACACTTCTGTTCAGCTTGGTGGAGCCTGGTTCCAGGTGGAAAATTTAAATTCTGTGAGAGATCCTACATGAAAACCTTGTGCACCTGAAGCCAGGCTTCGTTGTGTGCCCAGATTCGCAGGGGACAGTCGTTTTATGCTTTCATTTTCAGGAGATTTCAGTCTTAAGGTGAACTTGATTCCAGGCTTCAGACGACCTTTACAAGGATACAACCCATGAGGCAGGAGGCAAAATTTGGATTTGATCCACTGTCTGCCAATATCTCACTGTTGATGGGTGTTGAACAGTCTGCTGGAGGCAACCCTGTCTCAAAAAGTCCCTACGCTAACAGTCAGTAGGAGCTGTGAAGGAAAAAGAAAAGAAACACAACTCAAGGCCCACTACTTACAGCATTGTCCTGAGCCTCCATAGCTGACACCATTCTGGACAGTCTCTTGGAGTAAGTGGCTCTTTGCTGCAACCCAGTGGGATTGTTCCTGTGTGCTTCCTTGGTAAATGATTCAACTTCTGTGCACCTTCACTTCCAGCTATAGAAAATGGGATAGCGCCTCACCTTAACTCTATGCATATGACAGGTAAATCAGGGTAGATTATTGTCTAAAAATATTCAGGCATCTGAAGATGCAAACTATCACACAGTAAGGTTTTCAAAATACCACAGGTATCTAACTTCTCCTGGACTGAATCACAGTGAATCACCTCAAACACTTGCTGCTTATATGGGACTCAGTCCCAAAGGCTGTGTGAAAGGAGTTTGCACAAAGCTTTCACTCTTCTTGCAAATATGAATATGACAGACCTGCCGAGTTAGCACAGCCCTGTGCAGGAATCCTGCACCGGCTCGGCGATGGGGACAGGCATTTGGTAAGGTGATGAAGACGTGTGATGATCGTGCCAGACACTGTGCCGAGGGTGGCACGGGGAAGCCTGTACCCTGGGAGGGGCCGTGAATCCCCTGCTGCCACAGCGTCTGTCCCCCAGCAGTGCCCGTCCCCCGGCAGTGCCCGTCCCCCGGCAGTGCCCGTCCCCGGCAGTGCCCGTGTCCCGGCAGTGCCCGTTCCCTCGGCAGTGCCCGTGTCCCGGCAGTGCCCGTGTCCCGGCAGTGCCCGTGCCCCGGCAGTGCCCGTGTCCCGGCAGTGCCCGTCCTCGGCAGTGCCCGTGTCCCGGCAGTGCCCGTGTCCCGGTCAGTGCCCGTCCCTCGGCAGTGCCCGTGTCCCGGATCAGTGCCCGTCCCTCGGCAGTGCCCGTGTCCCGGCAGTGCCCGTGTCCCGGCAGTGCCCGTGTCCCGGCTAGTGCCCGTCCCTCGGCAGTGCCCGTGTCCCGGCAGTGCCCGTGTCCCGGCAGTGCCCGTCCCTCGGCAGTGCCCGTCCGTGCCCGTCCCGGCAGTGCCCGTGTCCCGCAGTGCCCGTCCCTCGGCAGTGCCCGTGTCCCGGCAGTGCCCGCCCCCGGCAGTGCCCGTGTCCCGGCAGTGCCCGTCCCGCAGTCCCGTGCCGGCAGTGCCCGTGTCCCGGCAGTGCCCGTCCCGCAGCCCGGGGTCCGTGCCCGTCCCGCGGTGCCGCCGGGCAGGCACAGTGTCCGGAGTCCTGCTGGTGGACTCGTGACGAGGCACAGTCAAGTCGTGTGGTCACTGTGGAATCAGGCTGAGCTGGGACAACCTCAAGCAGAGTTTTTGGCCACTGCTCCAATAGGCTGAGCTGGGAAACAGCACCAAGTTTGGGCTCAGCAAGTCTCTCCAAGCTGTGCTTGTGAGTGCGGCCAAGCGCTGTGGAAGTGGATTCGCAGAGTTGAGTCTCTGCTGCAGCCTTCATGTGGGACAGCTGCTCAGAAACCTGTATGAATCATGTTACCAGGGCCGAGTGCTGAATCATGCACCTACCAAATCTGTCAGCAAAAAAAATTAGAGGTAAAAAATAAGTCAGTGCACCTCTTTAAAGCGTTGGCAGCATTTTATCGGGATAAGTATTTGGATCTTGTAATAGTATTAATTTAATTGCACAGCCACCTTCTTATCTAATTTGCCCCTAGCCAGATCTTAAAAATTATTTAAACTTCAAAGACTGTAGTAAACCCACATGCACAAAGACATTTGAAAAAACGTTTTCTTTGAAATGTAACTGATTACAAACTAGTGTTGATTCCCTGTGCTTTCCTTGCAGCATTAGCTCTTCTGTACATGGAGTGCTCTTGTAATTTGTCAACCGCTACCACCATTTAGGATCAGTTAGGCTTTCTCGCATTAATTAAAAACTGTAATTAAATAACCAAAATGCCCCCCACTATGACTCAGTCTCAGAGTGTGCATCTGGCCCTTGTTTGAGATGGGGGAAAAAAAAGTGATGTCAGAAATTTCTGGGATGTTTTCTTTTGATTACCTCATAAAGGCACTCTGCTGAAATGGTAACGTCTGGGAAATAAAAGAGAGAGAAAGACATCTTTTGTTGAGGCGGAAAGGGCTGTGGCAAATCCCTCTACTTACACTGCATTTTGATCTCAGAATGCAGTACAGGACTAAGAGATCAGGAACAGAATCTGTAAAATAAATATTACTTTAAAATATCTTTTAATACTTACCCCTAACATTGCAGTGAACTTTACTGAAAAACTACTCTTATTCTCCCATATTAACACAAAATGGGAAGATGAGTGCTAAAGAAGCAGGTTTACCCTTGCGAGTGGCTACTACTGTATTTAATAGCTATATATTTATGTATTTTAAAGGATTAGTGTTTGGTTTCTGAGTATATTTGGGAAAGAAAGAAGAGCTCTGTGCATAAGCTTTATCATATTGCACAAGATCTGCCACCACTATTAAATTTTACCCCTTTTGTGTTGCTTTAGTGAGCACATGAAACAGGGAGGGTAGAATCCCTCAATTTCTGTTTCTTGATGGAGAGGATGTACATGTTATAGTTAAACAATTTCTTTCTAACAATTAAACTTTCCTGATTGTAAAGACAATACTTATTTCCTCATAACTTCCCATCTAGATTTCATGAGAACTGTTTAAAAACATTTGTCGAGCAGCTGTCTCTAGAAGGAAGAGTGCACTAGTGAAATGTATTCCTTAAATGGATACAGATTTTTGTGGATTGCTGTTTGCAGTTCTTAAAAAAAACCAAAAACGATTTCAGAGGGAAAAATGTTCACTACTAAATACACTTATTTTTCTACAAAAAAGAAGTTCAAAATTATATTTATTGAGCAGAAAATTTGGAGTTACACAAAGTAATTTTTTGAAGGTGGGAAGCATGTGTGATAGCTGCTGGCTTTAGAGCTGAATTTACTTTAAAAGAAAAAAGATGATCTTTTCCATGACAGAAATTCTCTTTTTATCAGCTCAAGATTGTTATTTCTATCATGGTAGATGGCAAAGGAGTAATTTCTTTGTTTGTTTACTTTTTGTTTATTCCTATGTTCAAGTGAATAACATGTCTTAGGAGACTGTGATGTCACTTGTGAAAATCATAGCCATTACACCACATTCGGGTCATCCAGCCCATTTGGGTTGGAAATGAGTTGACAGATCATCTAATCCAGCTCCTCACCTTCCACTGGAACAGGTTGCTCTGAGCCCTGTTCACCCTGACCTTGAACACTTCCAGCAATGGGACATCCACAGCTTCTGTGGGCAGCCTTTGCCAATGTCTCACCATCCTCAAAGTAAAGATTCTCTTTCTAATGTCTTATCTAAACCTTACTTCTTTGAGTTTAAAACCATTGCCCTTTCGCCTGTCACTACAGGCCCTGGTAAAACAACTCTTTCCAGCTCTCTTATAAGTCCATTTTTATATTGAATTGAAAGGTGACAGTGAGGTCCTCCTGGAGCCCTCCCTTCTCCGGGCTGAACAGGACCAGCTCTCAGCCTGTCCTTGTGGGAGAGGTACTCCAGCCCTCGGACCATCTTCATGACCCTCCTGGGGACTTCTGTGCGGACTAAAGGAAATAAAAATGTCCTGTGCTTTTTCTGGTCCCCTCTTCCCATGCAGGTAAATCTCAAAAATTAGAAAAGGGAAAGACCAAAGAAACACTTCTCTGAAACAGCAGTAGACAGAGGCAGTTGTGTAAGCACAGTCTGGACTCTATGAGTCTGCTGAATGTGATCTGTTAAAACCTTTATGGCTGCTTTTCAATTAATTCTGAAGACAGTAGATTGCAAGGTTGAATTTGTTCTAAGTTTGTCAAATGTAGCCATTTGTCTACCATTTCCAGGAGGCAGAAATGGGTACACTTGGACAGGAAGTCACAATCATGATCCAAAAGCAAAGAAGGGGATTTTGGTAGTTATTATGAAGCACTTCCTCAGAATGTGCTTTGCAAGAGAATTATTTTAAGAATTGGGATTCCTGTTTCTGATTATAAAAACCTTAAGATGTTATTAGAAAATACAAAGCTTTGTACATCATCTTCAGAGGCCCTGTGGCTAATTTATGTGTGTGTATGGGAAAATGTGTGGCCTTATCCTTGCAATCTGTATTTTTCTGATGGGCCTGTCTTTTCTGCAAGTACTGGCTCCAGATCCAGCATGCTACTTAATAACCTGATGATTTCTGGTGTCAGGAGCAAGAGTTAAGGCAAAAACATGCAGAGGACCTGGATCCTAGTGACACCTTGGTGGCTTGAGAGATCTCTGCTCAGTGCATGTCTCTGCTTCTGGAAAGGGAGGAGCAGGTGGGTCATGTTGTGTCCTCACTGCATGGTTGAGGGTCAGGTTGAGAAACCTGGATCACACTGAAGTGAACAGCTACATCCAAATCATGCAGCACAGTGTTACACAGAGATACCAGCTCATGCCAAAACATAGTCTGCATGTGAAAGGACATCTCTCCACAAGGTTGATGAGCTCAAGCACAACACAGGGGCAACCTACACCCCCAGAGCTATCTCTGTTTATGTTAATTTGAGCTGAATCTATCTCTTATGCCTTATTACAGCATGTAGACATATCCTTTCATTTTTTGTGTATATATGTATGATAGCATTCATTAAAACCACCCATGTCTGTCCCCTGGTAAAATTTAGCAGTTTCACATTTTAGATGAATATCAGAATTCAGGATGAAAGGAAGCCAGGATAGGGACTTTCTAATAAGGAGCCCATGCAGTCTGTAGACTGCTATGGACTCTAAAGTTTTTCTAGGCATATTTTCAGGTTTTTGATTGCATGACTCTCAATATCCATGTACTAAATTGAAGCACCTGACTAATGTTTCATTTGTTTAGTGTGTATCTGTGCTGACCAGCTTTGTAGCTAGATTGAATTTGTTAAAATCTCTTCATCACTGAAAAATGCCTCTTCTGAGAATTGTTCAAAACACATAGTCAGTCCATGGTCCAATCCTCTTTCTAAATTGGAATATGAAACAAAACAAGATAATGATAATTTTACAAGTCTGTGCAGTATCTTTACAAATAATAGTTCTACATTTCTCTCAATGAACAATTAATAGCAGTGGGTTTCAGAAATATATTCTACAGTGGTATAAACTAACATTTCAGTAGACATGAGAAAGAAAACTTGTCTCTTTCTCAATGGAAAAGTTCTGTAAGTAATAAAATAGTGTTTCGCTCTATAAAAAGTTTCTTTGCAAGTAAGACCTCTTACATTTGACCCTCTCAAATATTTGTATCAAAAAAAGGGTGTCAAATATCTACCAGAGCTCTACTTGAAGTTTATTTGGATAACTTGTTAAGTTTGCCTGTTGATGGCTATGCTATCAGTCATCTGTCACTGATCTGTCTGACTAAGCAGCCTCATTTTTGGACAGGGAGATGTGTGGAAACCCTGAGGTAGTGGGAGGACAGTTTGAGTGAGATTCAAAGATTAGGTATCTGCATTTCAGACTAGTGCATCTTATAAAGACCCTTGAAAAGCAGCAGATACTTGGTGTGATTCAAATAATCAGAGTAAACGAGATGGTGTCTAGAAAGACTTCAGGTTATGCAGATAGAGACATCTGCATTTGGTAAGTACCAACCTTGGCAATCATGGCAACCAAAGTCACAGTAAGACTTTGGTCCTGTTTTCACCACTGACATGAAGCAGAAAGAGTGTCTATACAGGAAAAGGTATATTCTGTTTGTTGTTAGTTGTTAGAACTGTATTTGGAGAGTGTATGCTTGGAAGGTGGCAGATATTAATTAAGTACACAGATTACAAAAGAAAACAATGCATGATGTTTGTGCTTCCAGGGTCTGAATTCCAGTGAAGGTTTGGGATGAGGCTACAGATGCTTCCTGCTGTACCCCAGGCTGCCACCCTAGTTTAGCAGTTGATGGGATTTGCAGAACTGCAGAAGGTCCAGTGCTGATTAACTTCTGTGTTTTGGCTCTTTTTTATTCCAGAACTGTGAAATATCTTTCTCAGTCCTTTCACCCCTAGTCCTGGGTGCAGTCAAGTCCCTGTGAGAGTCAAGTCAAAGGGGAGGCTGCCCTTGCAAGTGCAGGGCTAAGGGAAGTGCAGGGAAAGGGAATCTTGTGTCTGTAAAAGCTGCCACCGTGGGTGGGGAAAGACTGGGGGAGCTGCTTTGGTGCTCAAGGCACAGTAATGGTTGCCTGCTTGCCAGTGCATGCTCCTTCTTGCCCCAGATCCAGAGCATTTGGCTCTTTGCCTGAGGAGAAGCCTGTAGAATTCTTCTGTTGGTTACTCTGTCCCAAAACTCCGAATGGAATGATTTTGAGATAAGTTGTTTGTTGGGGTTTTTTTTGGTTTTTTTTTTTTTTTTGTGTTTTTTTTTTTTTTAATTTAAAAAATAACAACAAAGTTTTTTCCAGTTTCTCAGAAAAACAGGAGATGATTTCATCTTATCATAATTGCTGAATTTATTTTTAAGGTGGGAGAGTGTCAAAAGCTGTAATCTTGCATGCCTCCTTTAATATATAACATCCTGATTGTAGTGGCCCTGAAAAATTAACAAGTATTCAAATAACCCTCACTAAAAAGGATGTGGGTCCACCATTATTCAGACTGGATGACTCATTAAAGTGAAGGGTGAAGAGCCCAGCAGAGTGGCATTAATCACTCAGTTCTGCTACAGGAAGAAAAGCATTTGTGTGATACTTTATTTACAACATACCATATGCAGAATTAGCTGAGTCTCGCAAAGACTCTAGGGATGATGATGACGAAGGAACATCCCACTTCTAAATAATTTTGTGAGGCTGTTTAGTTCAATTTCATTTTAGACTTTGTATTTTCCTTGACAATAATACACAAAAGACACTCAGATTTTTTCTTTTTTGATGAAAAAGAAAAGCTTAATTTCCTGTTTAATGGCTTCTTCTCTCTTGGATTTTAGAATATGAAAGAAACTCATATAAGTTTGAAAAGACAATTTCATGATTAGATTTTGTAAGACCAATAGAGGAAAAACCCTCCAAACTTATGACAAGGCTGAAGGCATCTTTTTTAGAGTAGGTTTTTGTATGAGTTTTCTGGAGGATGCTCTCCAAAAACTCATATGGTGTGAGATCAGTTCTCATACCACAGGCAGCTGTGCTATTAGAAAAAGAAAAACAAATGGGTGAAGTAAAACTCTGGATGCTTACACTCTCTGAAGAGTACCCAGGATCAGAAAACAGAAAAGAAAAACCAATCTGAATGGAGAAATAGACCAAAAGGGTATCAGTGGCATTGTTTCTGACTGGTGGGACCAGATGGTACTGGTGTTTTTGGTGTATAAATGTTATAATTATCATTAAAAAAAATGTACCTGGTTTAGAATAAGATTACTGGTGATAGTCATTGTACCTCTACAAGGATCT
Organism: Sitta carolinensis; assembly: GCA_032173965.1. Classification (NCBI taxonomy): domain Eukaryota; kingdom Metazoa; phylum Chordata; class Aves; order Passeriformes; family Sittidae; genus Sitta; species Sitta carolinensis. The sequence continues at coordinate 101,230,175 of CM063283.1, forward strand.
CAGAGAAGATGGTTAGAGCCCTGGACTCTGTTGGGCAAAGGTTTATGTTGCACAGCACTGTTCATAAGTGGGGCAGCAGACAGAAAAAATCTCAGATACTTTGAAATCCAAACACAGAAGAAAAGAGACTTGGTGCATGAAGAAGTGACAAATTCAAAGTTGATGGTACAAAAAACAACATATGGAGCCTCATATGCTATGGCAAACACCATAAACTGTAGAATGGGTTGGCATTTGAGAAACATTTAATATGGTTTGATTATTGTTGTTGTTTTTGACTGGGGAGCTCTTGCAGAGCTTCCACTGGGAGCCAGCTGGGACTGATTACTGTGTGGATCAGGACACACGCAGCAATGCAGAGCAGCCTGACCCAAAGCCCTTGTGCAGCAGACCTCTGCCAGATTCCCTGGCTTGGAGTGGCTGCTGGATTTCCTGTGGTAGAGAGCACAGAAGGATTCCCAGTCTGAAATTGCTGTGTCTTGATGGAGGGTGTTCAGATTTGTCCGCACACCACCATTCTCATCTTCCATAAATCACTCCAAAGAGCTGTTTTAAGATCAGACAGAGGATTCTTATCAATGTGGCCCATGGGATTTCTTTTGGTATTGTCAATAAGCTTTTCAATTATTGTCAGTTCAGGTAGGGAGGCCCTGTAGTATCAACAGAAAATTTTTGATGACAATTTTCTTGACAACCATGGCCTTTTAGCTTCTAATGTGCTGCTTTGATTTAAATTAACTCTCAAACATTTCTGAATTTGCTGAAGTAAAAATGCTCTTGGTTTTTACATAGTCTTCAAAATTTGCAATACTACAACACATGCTTAACATATAATTAATCCAGTGATATCAATAGGACTGCTCTTATGCTTAGAGATGTACATGTCTGCAAGATCTTATTCTATATTGTCATAACTATGGAATAACATATGGGTGTGAGCTGAGGCTGATTTCATTAGTAAGCTGAAAATATTTTACTTTGAGTGGTCAGGTTCAAAAATTAATAAAATACTCACTCACCATCTTTCCTGGTTCAGTTAACCAGTCTGAACCCAGGCTTTGTGTTAAAAGTTGATGGCATTTTCCTCCTTATGATAGATATTTTTGAAGAAAATAAATGCTAATGCCTTCCCTTGTAAAGTATTAATTGTCAGGATGAACTAAACATATTCAGCCGGTTGTGATTATTTTTTGCTTTCTGACCCACAAGAGATAATCACCATCTGTCTTCACAATCACTTCCTACCTTTGCTGCCTGCAACTTTTTCTGTCATATCTTACTACTCAGCAGTCAATTTAAACTCAGAAACTTGTTCTATATTTGTTTACCTTTGCAAAATGCTTCTGTTGTGTGCCTGAAACCTTGTTTTCTCAGTGATGTAAATTGGCCTAATAGATTGCCTGTCTTTGTAAATTGTGTCTTTTCAGCCAGAAACCCTCTTTAACCAATTAATCTGAACTGATCTGACTTACATAATATCTTCCAAACTTATATATTTTTAACACAAAAAATCTAGAGTGAATTCTATATGATCATGGTAATTTTTTTCCCTGTCAGACTGGCTTATTGAAGCTCAGAAGTATGTGTGCACAATACAGCTTATCTTACTTTAGGACTGGTAAATTATTTTGGTCAAATTGATTTCTATTTCAAGAAATTATTTTCAAGTTCATCTTGAGAAGACAACTGTTATGTTAAGATAATTATTGACTGAAACCCGAGACTCTGAATGAAGTATGATTTGATAAAACTGACATATTGCAAACATTTATCTGTCCCTGAACACAACCTCAATTAAATCAGAGCTGTAACACTAAAATACCCGATATACACTAGGTCCATGAATTATAAAAACCTGAATTATAAAACCCAGAAAGTCATGGATATCTTGAGAAGGAACCCTGATTTTCTTTGGTCCCATTTTCTTACAGAAAGTTTCTCTGCTTTTTCTGCATTTTCCCTGTTGTATTTTAAATTGCAATATTCCAGCTCTTTCAAGCTCTGTGAAATAAATCACATATCAAGGAGTCAAGTATCTGTATCTCCTTCATATACACAGTCTGTGAGAGCACTCCTATAGACTTGCTACCTTGCCATGGGGAAGAATTTATATTTTACCTTATTTATTCACAGTACAAACAGGTCTTAGGTAATGAAAACATGGGCAGTGGTAAAAAATGTCAACAAAAAATACCCAAAAGATTTACGTAAACTGCTATCTGAGCTTCTATAACATGCAGATGTAACTGCTGTGGATAATAGAAATATCTGTCATTTCAGCTGCCAACATATCTTGGCAATTTTACTGAGTTGCCCTTTGGGTGCTCCATTTGCTGCAGTTCTTTGACTGGTCTTGCCTTACTACCTTTCACAGGCAAAGTTAATCGTTCTGATCATTCCTTTCTACTCACTTCACATATTCATTCTGACTCAACTTTTTCTCTGACTCACAATCTGTTTCTATTTCCATAACCATGAGTGCATGTGAACCATTCTGGGCTAATGCAGAGTGGCACAGGCATCGCGATGCATTATTCATACCTGTGTGAGTAACAGCCACTCATTCCTTGGTGCATGTGTATTGACTCGAGAGCAGCTTCATTTCCTGCCTTCTTCCATTTATTCAATCACTTGGTAAACCTTCTCCTACAGTGCAGGGGATAAATCCTCTTGTTCTTGTGTCAGAATGGAACTGCCTTAACGTAACAGGATTATATCTTCAGCCAATTTTAAAAGAATTATAAAGAAAAATATAAAAAAAAATGTTTAGGAGTTTTGATGGACTTGCTATGCTCTTGTTAAATCAAGGTCAGTAGCTGACCTGTAGGTGTTGCAACTGCTTCAAATATTGGGGCTTTCTAGTGGAACATGCAAAATCTGTACATGCAAAATCTAATGGGTAGATTCTACTCATGGACCTATCTTATTATGTGCTATGTAAAAGGCAAAATTGCAGGGGAGTTTTGAGCAAACTGTGTGAAACTCCTGACATATCTCCAAAATCCACAAAACAAACAGAAACTATTAGCAGAAGGAATATCCTTTTCTCTACTAAGATCTGTGAGAAAAGGGAGACAGAAAAGAGATCTACAAAATAATCATGGCATCGTCTATTACTTTAAACATGACATTAAGGTAACAAATAGGCTGGATTTTGTTGTTGTTGTATTTTGTTTGTTTGTTTTTGTTTTGGGTTGATTTTTATATTTTTTTTTTTTTTTTTATACTGGAACATTATTACATATAAATGTGAAAAACCTGGAGATTTCAATTTATCAGAATACTCTACTAATCCTACTTTTATACATAGATTATTAATTAACAAATTTGACCTTTTAGATACTTTCTAAGAGGCCATGGACTTGGCTACTATAGGACTGCAGAGTTAAATCTTCCAGGAGTTCTTACTGGCTATCCAGAAATGTGGCAGCAGCTCTTGTTCAGTTGCTTGATGGTTAAAGAATATTGGTAATATGTGCTGTGTAATCCACAATGTTGATACACATGAATTAACTTCATTACATGCTGTTACTCAGGTTCTTACCAGTGAAGACATCCAGGTGTAACAATGAAATACTGACATGCATAGAAGATCTGATGTTCAGTCTGCCTTGAAAATGGCACAGTCTGTCTCTCAGAAACTTCTGATGGACAGGAAAGTAAATCTTGAAATGCAGTTTTAAACACCCAGTTACTCAGAATTAGAGGAAAATCTGGAGTTGGGTGGCATAAGTACAGAGATTTTATTATTTCAATGTTTTTGCTCTGCACTATGTTTCCAGGGACAAATACATCATATGTTCTGAAGAGGCTTCCCTGTAGTCACTGCAGCGTCATACTGAGCACAGACTCCAAAAGCCTTGCTCACAGGGGGATTGAGACCATTTAGAAACACTGGAGATGACACATCTGGTAAATAGGTATGATGCTCTGGTTTACAGCTCCAAGTGGGTGGATCACTGGGTGTCACTCTTGGGTATAGTGGTGGAGGCAGAGAAGGAAGGCCAAGAAGAACTTGATTGGGCCAGGGGGAAACCTCATTTCTTCACTGTAACATTGAAAAAGTGATATCATAAAGCAAATATTATAGTAAAACATGATTTTGGCTTGCTTATTTCCCTCCTCCCTTGTTTTACTGCTAAACACTTATTTTCGGGAAGTTTTGGATGTTTGATTTATTTGTTCAGGGTTTTTTTGATTGATTTAATATTTTTTTTCTTTAGCCACTGTGGTTGCTATTAACAGTAACTAACATCCACTGCAATAGAGTATTTTGTCTTCCTCAAAGTTATTACTACACAAGAACTGATCAGAATTCTTTTCATCTTCAGTTTTCCCTAATGGCATGTCCCTTCCAGTTTGCCATTTGCTGAATTTACTGTCTTACAATAGCAGCACAATCTTTAAATACAGAAATTTTGTCTTAAGACTGCTGTTATTTTAAGCTGGCCATGCACTAATAACTGACAGCATCTTGGTTTTTCTGGAAATGTTTTAAAATACAGGCATCAGTGAACATAAATGTAATTAGTATTTCATTATAGCGAGCACCTACAACCCTTCTGAGTAATTTTCTAGATTATCTGAACAACCTGGAGATCAAAGTTTAGAACTTGCTGTTTTTTCATGCAGAATATTACATTTTGTAGGAGAACAAGATATGAGTTGCTTATGCTGGTAACTAAAGACACATGAAGCACTTGGATACTCCAATTATCTTCTGACTCATTGAAATTTGTATACTCTCTGTGGACCTCCTAAACACTCCAGTAAAAAGAGTAGAGGTTATAGATATCTGGGTAATTGAACTAAACTCAAATACTTCATCTGGTTTCAGTAACATTTCTTGTATTTCTTACTCTGGAGTTCTAATTTCTTGTTGTGAAATCATCTTGCTGGGAAAAAAAAATCAAAACCAAACCAACAACAAAAAACCCCACAGCACCCAAAACCAACTGTGAGAATCAGATTAAAAGAAATCTCAAAATTGTGTTTTTTGCTTTGTATTAAAGTTGGTATTTGAGTGCACAGAGCAAAATTAACTGGAGGGAGATGCCAGTGCATCACCTCACACCCTTTCCTTTGGAAACCCCAGGGACCTCTGGTGTTGCCAGGTGTTGGCATCTACTCTTCCACCCACGGTCTTGGTGATGCTGGTCTTTGGCCACCCTCCATGTCACTGGCCCATGGCCTCTCCCTGTGCACCCCCCAGAGCCCCAGGGCTGCTCCTGGGAGTTGCCAGTGCTCAGCCCGTGGGGAATTTCCATCTCTGCTGCCTGGCATGAAGCTTTCCATCCCACCAGGGATGCTTACTTACACATCCCTTCCAGGAGGCCAGTGCAAGAGGCTGGCAGTCTTTCTGAGGGGTCTTTATATAACATTTAGTGTGGGGTTTATACTCCTGCAACCTCCTTTGGACTCTGGGGATTTTCATACAGTATGTGTGAACTAATGCTCTGTGCATGTGGAGTGAAACCTGTCTCCAGGCAGAAGCTCTGCTGGAGCTCTGGTAGTGGGAAGTGAGCTGTTTCCCAACATTAACCAGGGTATTGGTAATTTCCCCCATTTCAATATTTTCTTTAATGTTGATAGTATTAAATAGAGTGCAGAAGACACTTAAGTGGCACCAGGGGCTTTGCACAGGAGTCTTGTAGCCTTTCCCAGAGGGAATCAATCACTGCTCTTTGCTCAGCAATGATGACTGAGTTACAGTGACTGCATGTGCTGTAAATTTAAACCCCAGTGTCCTCTTACTGCAGCTCCAATATCTTTATTCTTTCTGGCTGGAGATGAAACTTCATATGGAGTTCACTGAAAAATTCAGTTTTAAAATGGCATAAGTAATACTGTTTGCTGTAAACGCGTTGTAAAAGTGACATCAATATTTGGGAGGATAGTGATTATAGAAGGACTCAGTGAGAAGTGATCACAGTCTATGGGCAGTAACTCAGAAAATGAGCAGAAATTTCTTGTCTTTATTTAAGACAAAACTTATCTCGAATCTGGGTCATTTTAGAAAGATACAGAAAGGCTGCCAGTGGAAGAAATTGTACATTGAAACATAAAAATTCTGTGGAACTCTTCTCAAAAATGTTTGTTGTAGTACTGAAATTCCTTAGATCGCTGGGGAGTACTAGGGAAGATTCCTGGACATAGCTCAAGTCTTTGCAGTCACATACTATCAGTGATAAAAGAAAAACATAACTGCTTGGAAAGAGCAGAATGACATTTTGATGGAAAATCAAAATTCTAGGAGAAGCTTGCATGGCTTCCAGCCCCTTTGCTTAGCATTCACTGAGGTCATGCATTTAAATATATGTTGCTTTAGAAACTACTGACAGAGCATAAGGTACATTACAGTTTTTCTGCTCAAATGAACCACTTGAAAACTACATTTCATCTCCTGGAAACAGTCATCTCACACTATCATTGCCTACATTTGGCAACAGGTTTTGAAAGATGCTCTCTGACTATCCTGTTAGGTGGGTTCCTAAAGCTCTGAATATGTTTATCACTAGACATCTTTGTCTCAAGGACACAGTGGCTTGCTTCTCATAATTTTGCTTTTATTTGTTGCATTCTTACCACTTAAAAAAACCCCATTAATCCAGGGAAGAGAGAGTTAATTAGCTTTGGAATTAATTTATGGGTAAGCATGTTCTTGAAAGCTCTTAAATTTCTCAGTTTAGTAGAGTGACAAGAAAATACACAGAAGCAAGAAGTCAGAGGCCTGCCATAGTGCCATGGTTGGAATCTCCTCATTTGAGAGAGCATGTGAGATGCATGATTTACAAATAGTACCCTTATAAACCTGACCAGTCCTTTGGGCTGTGGAGTTCTGATTGTACAGCTTGTGTATTCCAGTGAAGCATTGGTATTCCAGGTACACTGCTTTTAAAAATTCTTCTAAATTCTTCTTCCCATTTCACTTCACCTCTGCCCATCTCACCTAAGACAGCAGAAGTCACATCATATATGCATGTATTCCTGGACTGTTTCCTCTACTACACTCTTTCTTTCATGGCACACATGCAGTCCCAGGAGATTTCCTTCCATTGCTTCTGTATTTTGAACAGCTTGAAAAAAGCGATGGCTGAAAGAAGGGTCAACAAGTTAGCTTTAAAATGATAAATAGACTTGTTGCTGGCATACCTGAGCATTTTTGGGGCATATTTTATACTCTCCTTCTCACTAGTGCTTCTTAATTTCATATGGAAGTTTCAAAGGACTCTAGTATTAGTGAAAATCATATAGAGAATATATTTGACAAAAACATTGTGATCATACTGCATCTGTTATCTGAAGTAAAAACTGAGGTCAGAATTTTAATAAAGTGTATTTTAAAGTTTTGCATCTACAAAATAGCACATGTCAGTTTTCAGTGCAACTGCATCAAAATTATTGCTACTGCCTACACTGACTCTGTCAGACTGCATGGTCTCTCTCTATTAGGCTGGCAAGGTTCATGGAAAACAATTTCCAGCCAATACAGAAAAATAAGAATTGCCTCCTAATCTTGATGATGATGATGATTTAGGCTTGGTACAAAATAATTGGCTTTCTGTATGCTGGAGTAGGAATAAAGAAGAAATCAATACCAAAGAATACTGAATAGTTCAGCAGTAGGGTAATATTTGTCAGCTAATATTTGGCATCAAACACAAGAACTTTCACAGTAAAATGTGATTTTCAAAGGAGGAAGAGAAATATCAAACATATAGTCATAAAATGAAAGACTATTGAAGTGGAAAAGAACACAGTTTGGATGGAATGAGTGTGAGTTGAGGCACAGGATTTCCTCAATCTGTAAGTCTGTATTGTAGGTAGAAATCACATACTGATGGAAGGTCCAGTTTTTCTTTAATCAAAACCTTTAAAAAAGTGAAGCAAAGAACCACTGCCCACTCTGGAGATGCTCTTGGTGATCCCTCATTTTCAGATAAGAATGTCGCTGCCCATACTCATTTCACTGCCTGGTTTTGATATTTGGATGTTGGAGAACTAGAGATGGAAAGAAATTATCCCTGGCTATGAAATCACATTGACCTTGGCAACAGAGGAAATGAAAATTTTTCTCTGACCAATGTAGAAAAACCATTGCTCAAACTATGTGACTATAGTATCAGTATTTTTCAATGAGCCTAGCTCAGAACTATACATGTATTTTGTATGTGACAATGTAGGCTATTGAGTAGTTTCACTTATCTAGTAAAGAAGCAAGAAAAAAGATAGATATTTCTCCTGGATACACTGGAGCTATGTTGTCCAATCAAACATTTTTCAAGGCTTTTGAAAAATGGACAGAGGAGGATCATTGCTTTGCCTCAATTACAAGCAACAGAGAAATGAGTTCCTGAAGTGAAGGGAAGGCTCCAGGGTAATTGTCTTGAAATCAGCTGTCAGACTTAAGATTTAGTTTATAAGAGCCTGCCCATACAATGAGAAAGAATTCTGTGTTACTCTGAACTGTTACCAGCAGAGCTCAGGATAAATTCAGCAGTCTTGATGGGACTTGTACTAATGACAAGTATGAAAGAACTATGCTATATTCCAAATATTTTGAGTTTTCTTTGAGTTGATAAGTGATCCCTCAAGAGTTATTTCTGTTATTAATTAATGTGTTGTTACCCAAACCAAGCTTTCCTATGAATATATTTTATAAACATGATAATGTCTATATTCTACCTCGACTACTATCTTGAGACCACAAAAGTGTTACACCAATGAGGCAAGTTATTATTATTAATTATATTAAAAATTAATTATATTTAAAAATCAGCTTTTAAAACACACTAAAAAGCCAGAAGAATACCAACAGAATTTTCAGCTTGTTGAGATTTGAAATACTCCTGGAATTGTACCCTCTCACTGACAAGGCAGCTGCATTGTGTAGCCATTGTTTGGAAAAGTTTCTCCAAGCTCTGTGCCAAATATGATACTGTGATTTAATTTTAAAGCCAGAAATGCAAATCTCAGTACGTAGACAGATAACAGCAAAGGCAGAGTCCTCAGCGATCTGAGTCACTAATGCTATTTCCAAGAGTATAGAACACATAATTTGAGAAAGTAAACATGAAGAACTTGGATGAAGAGCACAGGTAACCTCTCCATGTAGGTAGTGAGGAATTTTCATTTCTCTCCCACAGCACTGGCTTCTTTCTCCCGGCTGTCACCTCTGTGTTTTCTTATTAACTTTCCTTTGAGGCTGTTGTGAAGGGTTTGGAAAGCAGCAGCACTTACTTTCAGAAAAAAATTTCCTTTGTGCCACTATGGACACCTTGTCTTTCCTCACATGCTTTGTGTTTGAAATAAGCGGAAAGGAAGACAAAACCAGAGATACTGTATTTGCTGCTGGGTAATTGCTTGGTTTCCTTAGCAATCCTAGTCTGGGAGTCACCTGGATGGACAAATGATTGTGTCCATGCAGGGCTTGGTTTGAGGCAAAAGAAAATCTGGGAAGGCAGAAGATAAAAGAATATGAGCTAAGGAAACTGGTGCCCCACTTATGATTGTGGAAAAAGAGGGCAGAATTTATCACATCTCTCACTTAAAGGAAAAGATTCTGCAGCATCACATTTGAGGGCCAGAAGAAACAATCAGGAAAAACACAGTAAACAAAAGCAGAATATGTGTTCTCAGCCATGTCTTACTTGTACTGCTATGCATATAATTACAATAAACATGTTGATATGTATTGCAAATAGAACCTCATTACTGTGGAAGGAGACAGTGAGAAAAAATTAGTCAAAGAAATCTAATACTGAAAAACAGCTAAAACCGCTCCTACAGAGTAACTGTAAAGGTGTAAGATAGATAAATTTTCCATAGTTCTTCAGTAAATGGAGGGAAAGTGTGTGTTAAAAATAATTAAATCAGCCAATATTTCACAGCCAGTGTCTGAGTTACTCTTTTTTTCCTGAATCTAAATTTCAAAGCAGCAGCATCCTTTCCTTGCCTGCATAACATGCTGCTTCCAGATGGGTGACTTATGTAACTCTGCAAGAGACACCAAGTCGAGGTCTGAGGCATGCAGAGGAAGTACAAGAAGAAATTGAGACCAAGAGAAGAGAGGAGAGGAAGTGTCAGGGTAGCCAAGAAAATTGCTCTTGCTACAATCCTCAGACCCTCATTCCTTTATGACCCTTATAAGAACTGACAGGGCTGGGAGACAGGAATGTTGGATGGACTTCATCAAAGTCACACATTTCTAACTGCTTAAGAAAACTTTCTCTTCTTTCTATGCTAATATCACTGTAACAGTGCAACTCTTCTAAAATACGAGGTATCCTTATGCCCATTTCTTATTTTCTTTCTTCTTATACTTGCCCTTTTGCATCCTTCTTGATGTGCCTTTGTGATGCATGACTCCAGAGTCTTCCCTCTGCTTCTATCTCCTACTCCTTTGCCTCTCTTGGAAGATTTCAGTGCAGGGATAGAAGAATGGAAGTATACTGTTGCAAATACACTTAATTTCTTCATTTTTCTCCACTGCTCTAATGATGGTTATTACTGGGAGCTGCCCAGCTGTGATACTTCCATTGCCTTCTCCATTCAAGGAGGCAATAACTTGTGCAGCTCAGTGTCAGCTCCATGGTAGTTGACTAAAATACTGCCTTGATACTCACAAAAGAAAAGTGAAACCCTTTCCAGATGATTTGTTCTCTTGGCTATGCTCCTGCATCACTGTTCTCTACAGGATGCACAGTACTTTAATGCCTGTGATAGGAAATCAGGGAATCCTACAGAGTCACAATTTCCTTCAGTTTCCAGTTCCTTGCTGACACTTTATTGGTTCACGACAAGCAAAACTGGAACTTATCACTTACACTGAGACAGAAAAGAAAATACATTTTCTGCATCTCGAATCTTTCACTGAGCTCTATCCCATCTGTCAATGTCTCTTTGATGTGCAGATACAAGCATTTGAAATTCCCTGATCTCAAACAATGATAACACTCACTGCTTTGGTATAGCAATAGAAGTTCCTCTTTGCTGATACAAGGCAACACACATTTAGCTGATTACATGTTGGGACCTCTAAAATATTTATAGCATCCATGCTTTCCAAGATCTCAGTCTACATGTCATAGAATCCACAGTCAGTGTGTATGACTGTGATAAAACATATGCTTGTTCAAACAAGTTTATCCTATTGGTCTATTCAAGGTCTGCAGAGACACACTAGTTTGTGCAACTGCTATATTACAGCATTATTTACCACTATTTATATGACTTGGTTGACTTATATTGTCAACACTTACTTTATGTAGTGTGTCTAGATTTGCAAGATAATGAATCTTTGTGCCCACTAAAATAACCTACTTGTCTATTTCCTGTGCCACTGTCAATATAATCGTCAACTTGTAATTCTCTTAATATGGCATATTTTACTGCAATTCCAGTCACAAGAAATGGAGTGTATATTCAGGGGTGCGCTGCCAACATTTTTTAATAATCTACCTTTAGAGATAAATAAAATCTTTGTCTCCCAAAGCAATCAGTCATGTACCACTGGACTTTGTCCCACCATCTGGCACCATCATCACTCTCTACCTTTGACATGAAATAGTTTTGCAGTTGCAAGCCCCTAAATGGACAGGATGAATTCTTTGTCTCAAATGCCTATATTTATTCTAGAGCAACTTGACCAGGGGAGGACAAGCACTCATCGTTCATGTAACCAGTTCCTTTCAAATCAGTCTGACAGCCAGGGAAATAAGAAGCTTTGGGAGGATGTCATAGGCTGCGGTCAGCAGTAACAGCAGCTTGCTTATTTATAGTACTTTTCATCCAGAAGAACTCTGAATGCAAACATGAAGGCAAAATTAAGAAAGCACAAAGTAAGAGCAAAGCATTGATTGAGTAGTGGAGACGCCAGCCTGTGTCTAAGGAATGAGGAGCAGCACTAATTATAAATGCATTTGCTTTTATTGTCATGTTTTAGAACTTTAATGGTCATCTAATGTATTTTTTATGAGATGAATATATTTCTTTCAAAACCTCAAGACCATGTGCAGCTGCTTTTAATTTCAATCAGAGTTGTAAAACCTCATTTGCCTCTAGATTTGTCCTTCAAATGTATTTAATTAAATATATAAAGAAGATAACCAGAAAGCCTGAAGTGTCTGAGACACAGCACCAAACCATCTTTCCTGCTCTTTTTATCCTAGGAATAGTTATGAGTTGGTCAATTATTGCTTTGAATTAAACTAATTGCACAACTTCCTGGGTTTAAGTGGGCTGCAGATCGTGTGTCCCACTTTTGCATCTCCTGCAATGATCCTTTGCCTACACAGTGGTGGAACAGAAGCAGCACTGCCACAGATATTTCAGCATTAGCTCAGAACAGACAAATGGTAACAGAACGTTGGTGGCAGCTTCACGATTTCTTTGAACCACCTTTATCCCAGAACATGAAAATAACCCAAATTTTCAGCTGACAGACAAAGTACTAATCCATTCCATGCCTCACATTTTACAGACATTGCATAATATTCTGGCACCCAGCCACAAAAATTCTCATTTGAAGGAACACTTTGTGGCATGAGAACATCCAGAAGCAGAGCTTGCAGGACTTGAAATGACCAGCTTCTCTGGAGCCCCCTAACCTTGTCCCAACTAAGCATGGTGAGAAAATTGTTATTTTATAGTCATGGAGAACTTAGTGAGCTTTCTGTAATGGAAATGGAAACAGTGTCCCTGCCCTAAATAACTCACTTCAGTTGCAATGCCATGAAGGAGGATGGGTAACAAACCAGAATAGAACAAGGAGTTTTTTGGGAGGAAGAGCACACTAGTTTTGACAAAGTTATGCATAAACTGAGGAAGTATAAAGCCATATTCAGAAGAAGATCAATCACTTAGCAAAGGCCTTGCACATCAGGAGACAGACAGAAGAAAAAAATTTTTAGGAAAATTATAAGAACAGGATTTTTTCTCCCCTCGCAGTTTTCTTGGGGGCTTGAAATAAAAGTAGATCAATATAGAAAAAGTATGACAGACTAGAGCAGCACACTGCCTGCAGCACAGGATATTCTGAGCATGGGGCAGAGTATGGAGGAAAAAGGCTGGTGGGGGAACTGCAGGTGTGTGCCAGGGTCTTCTGGTGCCGCAGCAGGCCTGCTTGGGGAGGGCATTTACAGCTCCCAGGGTTTCCAGGAATATCAGGAACAGGTGAAATGGCACAGCAGGACAAAGAAGTCCTAGGGATTATTACAGTGAGGTGTCGAAAGTGGTCACAAGACATAAGACATGAAGAGAACTGGGAAGGGCAGAGAAAATAAAGATTTCACAGTAACATGTCACTGATAACATGGCAGCTTTCAACCTATTTGGGCATCTGGACCTAGCTGTCCAAACCTACTCCTGGTTTTCTTCATTTACTTTTTCTGTTCTTGGGGAATCTGCCTTCTCTTCTTCACCCTCACCTTTAAAGTACTGCTGCAAGAATGTTTTCCTCCTGCACACACTGTGAGATAAAGAAGATTTCCTGATTTTCCATTAAGTTTGCTGTCTGCAAGCCTCACCAGAAAAATTCTCTCTCAGTTCTTTACTTCACCTCTTAGTTTCTTCTTCATCTGTTGTTAATTTCATTGATACTCTTTTGCTCTCAAGCTCACTGAAAACCATTTCCTGGAGACAATACAGAAAAATCAGCATTTTGTTTCATCAGGGTTTTATTCAATGGATTCTGATTTCTCTTTGCCAGGAAGTAGCTGTTTCAGAAGACTGCTGCTTAACATATAACACTCAAGTGACACAAAAATAAAAGAAAAAATTGGAATAAATAAAATAAAAATATGTATCCTACTTAGGATAGGTAGAAAGCTTCCTACTCATCTGCCCCATGCATAGGGGAAAATGCAGGAGTTATTCCTGGGAGATCCCCATGAGCTGTGCAAGTAAGAACACTGTTTTGTGCATTGTAAGGCAGCTTTTCAGGATGGAAATACCAGACAGAAACAATTTCCTAAAAGTGCTGTGGTTGATGGTGGATAAACAGGAGACACTCAGAGCTGAACTAGCAATGAACTCTTCTCTAGGATGGCAGGGCTGGCAAGATGTCAAAGCCCATTATCCCCTCTGGAAAAGCAGAGCGAGATACTGAAGCAGACAGACTCTCCCATAACGTCTTGTCTAAACTACATTATTGATCTCTGTCAAGATCCTCTGCCTCCCTCTATGTCTGGCCTGCATGAGGCAAAGCTGCAATGAGCAATCCAAAGCACACAAATTACAAGAAGAGCTGTATTGATAAAAAAGCCATTTTTGGCTTTTTACCTTAGCTGTAACTGTGATAGTGTCAAAGGTTTGACGTTGGCACAAGGCCAGTGCCCCTATAACGATATACTGTCCCTGGTATCTCTTGTGAGATGTGACCAAAAACAGAGCAAAACAGTGTCTAATTTAGAAAGTAAAAGGAAAAAAACTTTATTACTTATAATAGGCAAAGAAGACACATACAGAAGAACATGGAAATTTTAAAAAAAACACTCTTCCTCCCCCCCCCACCAGTTCTCAACTTAACAAAACAAACTGAAAATTCCCATCACGTTACCACCTTTTAGATAATTAATCTTCAGTCTATTACCACCCTTCCGATAATCAGTACTCAGTTCGTTGAGGAGAGATAGGAGTCCTTCTTGTACCACATCGTGGCCTCTTTCTCCATGTCTAGTGCTCTCACTACTGTGCATGGACCAGAGCTGTTTCTAGGGTTTCTCTCTTTAAAGATGCTTTGGTTAGTTTCAAGAAACGACAGCTTTTCAAGTTTGGGACACTAGTCCCCCCCAATATTACCCCCTGGGGCCGAGGGGCTTTGAGAACAGAGCTCTTTTTCTCATCTCTGTTCACACTACTGTCCACTCTTGGCTCCAAGCCAATGCCTCTCCCCAGATACAGCTTCTATGTTATAGGGAAAAAAATGAGTCCGTCCATGGCTATACAAGAGTCCAGCCAAAGCCACTCTATCATTTCCTCCCACCTAGGATTTTTTTCAGCGTTCTCTGACAATCTTCTACTTACACAAACTTTCATCATCTTTGCTCAGTTTTTTCTATCTGTCTTCTTCAAATTCAGGAGGATTAGCATTTATAAAGTTTCCATCATTTACAAAAAGGGTTAAAATCTTGGGCTTTGTTTTCCCAGAACTCTCACGGTATCTTTTGCTGCTGGGCACTCTTCTCACGCCACCCCCCCATACTCCTTCGGCTGTGCTGTCTAGTTGTTGATATCAAATTTCAAGGTGACGAAGATCACAGACCCGGTTTTTCTCAGTCTCTCTCTCTCCGGGAGAAGGGGGGGGGAAAGGGAAAAGAGGGCTGTCTGCCACCCTTCCATCCTGTAGGATTTTTTCCTCTCCCCCTCTGTGCCCGAGGTTCCAGGCTTACCTCACCCAGGCCGTATGGCTTCCCCTGCCCCGCCCAGCCAGCCGCTGGGCAGGGGAGATCCCTCCGTCCTCAGGGACCGGAACCAAGAGAGAGCTTTCCGGGGAGCCCTCTGCTTTGAACCCCTTGTGTTCTCAGAGGCGGATCCTTGTCCTCAGTGGCCACACCAGGTGCCAGTCTTTAAACCTGAGCACTCATTGGTTTGACCACTGAAGTTCAGAAAAAACTCATCTTTTCCAAACTACGACAGATAGAAATCTCATGGGGTAGGCTCTGCAGCCCAGTGGGCAGACCATGAGAAGATCATTGAAAGTGATAAATTCCTACCTGTGCAGGCAAATTTTCAAAAGCAGTGCTTGAACTGAGATGCCTTTGCTTTTGCTCAACCTGAGGTTCCTATATCCAGACCCAGATTTTTTGCTTCTCTGTGCACTTGAGACTTCCACTGATCTCTCTCAGAGTCAGGAAACAGCAGTTGTTCTGAAAATCTAGCCTGGGGTGAAGTTTGGACCAAGATTTCATCTGATGTAACTAATTTTGAGCACTCAAGAATTAAGTGCTTAAAATGAGATGAATGCACATGCTGGTAGGCAAAATGGAGAAAACTTTTAGCCAATTCTGTAAATTGTATTGTAATATCTGAAAAGCAGCTTCTGCGTGATCAGGAAAAAAAAAAAGAAGCAGTGTCAGTGAAATCTTCAAAAACTCAAAAGAAGGATTCCTAAAACTTGTCTTATATGCCTTTAATTTAGATTTCAGTTGTCTCCCTTGAAACATGGAAAAATTTTTGGGTTTTTTTGTGTGTTTACATAAATGAAATCTGACCGTGCAGCCTGGCCCCTGGGGCACATGGCACACATGGGCTGCCAAAAGGGCCAGGCCTCAGACTGTTGAAACAGCCTCTAATGGGGGAGAGTATTTATCATATATATTTTATTCTAGATATGGCATATAAAATATTCATAATGCCAAAATTCAAGTTTGTAACTGCAAGTCTGTTAACTTCCTAAGGTAAAAAATAATTATGAGGGAAGAAGAAGCTCTATGAATAACTCTGAGAAGAAGAAGCCCTATGGAAAACTCTTCTACGTAGCAGAGAAGAGCCAATTTCAGACAAGCATAAGAGTGCTCCATTAGAATTTGTGCAGGTCCTAAGCAGTTACACTAGAATGCAGCTCAATGAGATTTTCTGAATGAGCAGATAAATAATAAGGCTCTTGAGACACGTCATTTGCATTCAATAATAGATAGAAAATGCCTTAATAAAAATGTGCAGTAGGAACACAGAGACAGTAGCCTGCTCGCAAGATGGGATTCTGGATGTGGGGTTTCCACAGCTGGGTCCTAATTTAAGAAAAAAATAATTATACCCCAGAATATCGGCTTTTTCTCTGCTGACTGTAAAATGCACTAGAGGTGAGCACTCAACCAGGACATTCACATTGTACCACTGGGCACAAAAAAACTTTACCTTCATCCAGCAACAGTTTATTACAGCAATCATGTGATTTTTCTTTATACACCTCATTATATTAGCTTAGCCTCCATCTCCCTGTCATAGTTTCTTAAAGTTTTATTTATCAGACATTTGGTAGGGCTTTACACTGAATTTTAGTGCTTTCTATGTCATTGATCTGATGGTTTCTGGGAGTATAAAGTGATTTTGCAGTCTCTCTCATTATTTGTGGAAAAATGTACAGGATGTCTGTGTTAAATGTTAGATGAAAAATTAGGTAATTAGATTAATGACATTTTGTCCTTTACAACATGGAATAGTCATAAATAATCCTTTGCTGTCTCCTCTCTTGGTTCAAGCTTTCTTTTGGGAGAATATCTGCTCTCCTTTGCCATTCCTGGGCTGGCATTACTCACCAGTCTCTGGGCAAGAATTCCAAGCCAAACACCACATCCAGTGGTTTCTGTCTGGAGAGGACATAGGTCTTCCACATTCAGCTATAGTGGAGAAGATTATAATAAAATAAAAATGAATAAAAGATTGTGTTGTTACCATCTTCAATATTTCTGTTTCTCCTGAGGTAAGTAGTGGTATCATCTGTCTACTATACTTTATCTTATTGCTTCATTGCTCTTATCTCAGACATTATTTAATCCAAGCTAGGGTCTTGGATTCAATCAAGAAAATTGCCCTGTAGTCTAATTGGAAATAAAAGAAATAATTCTAATTTTAAAGTTTTTTTAATAGGTTTTGTTTTGTGAATATTTCCTTGACAGAGGAACAAGTATTTTTATAAGCTACATTTCCAGAGTAGTTCAGTTGCTTAAGGGTATTAGCCACTGCACATTAATTTGCAGTAACATTTTAAAGCTTTAGAACAAGATTCTCCCTGGATATTTGTGCCCTGGTGAATATTGCATAAAGGAAAAGGAATTAGATTTTTTTAGGATATTTTCCTTTTGTTTTTGTAAAGCTTGAGTTCGGCACTTTTCCTTTGTATTATGGTTTGTAAAACAGATCTCAGAGGTAACTTTATCAAGTGTCTCAGGATTATATCAGCTACCTCAGTGGACTGTTGTGGGAACATTGTGTTTTTAGAAATGTAGCTTTTACCATTAACTTCTGGAGGGAACAAGCTGAAAGCTGTAAGTGAATGATGCCCTGCCAGGCATGGCTCTTGATTGCTGTGACAGGTGATTTGGAATGTAAAGGATGGTGGGTGAGATGGGGCAGAGAAGCTGAAGTACACATATCCATTATAAGCTTGTTCTTTCTGTGGAAGATGTGATGCTACAGAAATGATGCAATGATGCAAATCATGGTTCCAAGGAAAAAGAAAATCAAAGCATTCTGATAGGTATTGTAGAATTACAGTTATTAATGAATTACATACATTATGGTATTCTGGAGCCAGATAATGCAGGAATGGGGGACAGGGCATGTGAGATCTTGCCTATGCACAGCTATGCCCTCTCCGTTCTAGGAAGCCTGCATCCAGCTGGACCAGCTCCTGGCTACACGTGGGCCCATTGCCATATGGCATACAGGGCAAAGGGGGTTGCATTTTCCCTGTGTGGGAAATCACAAAGATACTGCCCTGTAGACTTCTATTAAACCCAGTCTTCCCCTATTCCAGTTTTGAGGTCTTTAAAGAACGTGATTCTTGGATTTTTAGACCATCAGAAAAATTATGTGGCTGAAGCCTAGTGAGACCTGCGTGGGAAAAGCAGGATTCTTCTCACCTAATTTATGATGTCTCTGACGTAGATAATCTGCATCTGTTCCACTCACTGTAGGCTCCTTTGGAGTCAATGAGTAGGAATAAACACTTTTAGGACATGAATCATCTGATGCATTTTAGACATTTACATTAGAGCTGGATCACTTTCACTGTAGCACTGCCTATTTCCTCTCTATTTGATTATAGAGAGAACTTGGCTCAGAAATAGATGTCACCATCTAAAGTTAGGTGGGATGAATCCCACACAGACAGCCTGTTGTAGATGTGCTAACTGAATGGGAGACTCAGGAGCATCTTCTTCTTTTCATGGTGTTCTGAGGAGGAAGCCTAGAAAAGGACTGAGAAGGGGGTGATGACCAAGTTCTAGAAAAATCTGTATGTGGTGCAGAGAATGGAAGGTATGAGCACTGGAAAGAGCTGGAAAAGGGGATAAATACTGCATTGAGATGATTGCAGCTGATAACAAATTATTCAGAACAGTCTAATCTAAAGCTGACTGCAAAGAGCGGTAGCAGAATCTCATAATACTGTGTAACTAGATAATAAAATGACAAATGAAAATTAATGCTCATAAGTGCAAAGTAATGCAAATGGAATAAAAATAACTCAAACTATTCATACATATTAACAGGCTCTAAATTAGCTATTACTACCCAGGAAATAAATTTTGGAGTGACTGTGAATCGATTTCTGGAAACATCTGATCCATGCTCATGGGAGGTCAAAAGAATAAATGAAACATTTCAAATTATTGAGAAAGGGATGGAGTAAACCCAGAAAATGTTCTTATGTCACTGCATAAATTCTCAGTGCTTCCACAGCTTGAAGAGTGTACAGTTCTTCCCCATCAGCCTCAAGGCAGGTATAAGAAAGCTGGAGATGAGACAGAGAAGAGCTGCAAGGTGATCAAAGACAGACAACAGCAAAGACAGACTTTGGCTCTCCAGTCTGAAAAAGAGACGGATGAGAAAATAATATGATAAAAGCCTGTAGTACCATAAATGGTTTAGGAAAGGTGAATTGGGGGTTCTTACACGCAATTTTTTTTGTGCTTGGGGTTGAGGAGGTATCCAATGATATTATCAACAGTGAATTAAAAAAACCCACAAAAACACAAAGGGAAGTATCTTTTTACAATATTCAAAATTGTCATAGCACTCTTTGCAAGAAAAGGCCAAAAGGATTAAAAAGTATATATTAGATGAAATAAAAACTATCAACTTTCTGCATATTAAACATTGTGGTCCAGTAAAAGCTCCTAATTGCAGCTCCTAAACAACTAATTGCATGTGTCTATCATGGGAAGAGCCATTTGACTTGGGGAAACAGATGTACTTTATTATTTTTAGTTCAACAGTATTGTGAAGGCAGAGATCTTAGCCTTAGCTGAGGTGTGTTCTGGGTTAGCAGCACTACTTAGGTATCATATGAAAACCATTGGACTTGGTTGAAAGGGGCTGCACTTTGGGCAAAAGAGCTCAGAGCAACACGGACAGCTGGGGCTGTATTGTGAAGCACCTGGAGGATTTCTACCCAAGGACTGCAGGGTGGACTTTCCCCTCCCTCTCCCCCAGAGTCATTATGCACAGTCCTGGACATTCAAAGGCTGAAGTAAATGCAACAGACTCATATTTACTCCTTACCTAAAGGTGCAGTCTGTTAAAAACTGAGGCAAGAAACTCTAGAAATCTGAGGGCAGAAATGCAATTTTGATAACTGGGTGGTGTATCATGGTATCTTCAGGGGAGTTAGATCATAAGTGTAACTTTTATCACTGACTGTGACTGGAGACAGTGGAAAGGCTTCAGATCTGACTGTGTCTTGAATACCTTTTTCCAAAAATGTTGTTTACGTCATAAAAATACAGTTAGGATGGCTTAATGATGTGATTAAAAAAACCCTCAATTCTTCTATTGTTTACATTTTGGTCTACAAACATGGATGTTTCTTCTCCTGGTATTAGCATGCAGAGTTGAGACTAAGTCTTAACCTCTCCTTATTGCATTCAGGAAATCAATTTGTTTTGCTAAAATGAAATGGACGTGCAGTCTTAAGCAGCTGCATAAAAGTGTGATTAGAGATACTCATGACTTCACCAAGGTGTCAAAATATGTTCTTACTGCCTGCATTCTTCTGAAGGGAATAGATAAATTTAGGAAGTGTCATAGTGAGTCTACTGAATTGATGGCAGTGATCAGCAGGATTTGGGATTGCACCCAAAGGGTCATTCTGTGTTGAACAGTAAGATGAAAAAAAAAAAAAAAAAGAGAGATTGCATCCTGATATTTAATCAAAATCCATTTATCTCTCCAGAATAACATCTGCAGCTTCAGAGATTATCATCCTTCCCATGCTTCCCCCTCCCCATTAACATTCAGCAGAGGAAGGATGGGTGTCCTTTCTGCATTATCTAGTACCTACAGCCTTGTTGATTCCTATTTCAAACCTTTCAAAACGTCTCTTCCTGGTGATGCTGCCAACCACATGGGCTTTTACATTCCTGGTGAAGTTTCCAGGACTGGCATAAACCAATTTGAATTTATAATTTCTTTCAAGCTAGGGCAGATTTGGCTTGGCAGCCTGTGGGATGTGATAAACATGGAATTCCAGCAGCAGTAAGTGTTGTTTCAAGAGGCAGACAAATAATGTAAAGCCAACCTTTTATTTCACAGCTTTGTTTATCATAACTAAATTATAATAATTTAAAGTATAGATTATAATGGAGTTCTGCTCACACAGAATGACAATTAAGGCCATGTAACATGGTAGTTTTGTTTTGTGGTAAGGTTGCACCTTTTATTTTGTAACCCTAACCTAAGAAAAGTGACAGGTGCTCATGGAGTCTTCTGCACTGAAGCTAGAGCCATCACACACATCATTGGAGCAGGAGTCAAGTCCAATCCATCATCTAGGCAGGAGTGGTGGGATGAAGGATATGGAATATAAAATGACAAACATCATTTGGGTGCAAAATCTTTGTGGGAACCAGTGTGTTGTCACTTGCCTTCCAGTGTATCATGAGTAAATCTGCATCTGTTATGCAACCATTTTATCAGCAGAACCTTAGCATAAAGTAGACATCAAGAAAATGCTGAAAAAATAAGAACTTTTCCTTGGAGACATCAGGGGGGTTTGTTAGAAGCAACAGAGTTTTACAGGTGCCTTGCCAGACTTGATTTTGAGAAAGTGAATTTCTACACTTAAGCCCAAAACACTGTGATGCCTGTCTTCTGCTCTTGGTTCAATAATTGTTATATACAAAATATTCTGCTGTTTTCAGGATTTTCTTTTCATGGCTGACATTTGAGGAAACTCAGAAACTCCCCACTGAATTCGGGAGGTATTGCAAGGGCATTTCGGATGCTCAGGTTAATGCACCTAAAATCAGTTTCATTGTTTCTAAAAAGTGTTACATACAAGTACAGCACTATAAATGCTTACAATTGTAAATTATTTTCATCTTTAAGGTTGTAACAGTACTACTAACACAGATATTTTCTGATTCCTAAAAAATACTTTAATAATCCCTAATTTGCTTTTAATGAAAACCTTGATATTGCAGTCTATGATCCCCTTCCTTGTTTTCCAGTAGCTTTACTTTTCAAGAATGATTTTGAATTAAACCTCTTATTTAGGTGCTTTTTCTTCTATTTTCCTTACATGTTATTTCCTCTCCCATTCTATGTGATTTGCATGCTTTTCAGGTCTGATTTCAGTGTAGGCAATTTTCTCAAGAGAGCTTTAGCACAGCATTCTACAGAGGATATGTACAGCATTTTCCAAGGTGCTTAACTTCATAATGTATCAGAGATGATGTGGTAACCACTTTGAAGTAATTTCTAAAACCCTCCTCTCCTTCCACTTGCCTCCCAAGAAGTAAAGTAATATCATTGCATTCCATGGTTTCTCTTCCCTGACTTCCAGGCACAGAACAAATGGTTAATGCTTTTAAAATAGGAAAGCTGAAACTGGCTGGACTTGAAGAGGTTGCAGCCTGGATAAATTCCTTTACCATGTGCCAGGTCCAATCAATATCCTCTTTACCTTTATTATGGTTCAAAGTAAAAAACCACCACCACCAACAAAAACAGCACTCAAAGGTTTAATTTATCGAGAAAGGCATTTATATTATCCAGACACAGTGTGTAGTGATTGACTCTCTGGACATAAATGAGTAACTCCAGATGAAGGCACATTCTTTTCAATGAGGCATCTTTAAATGACATGTACTTCAAATTCACATTTTCCTTTGAATGGTACCTTCTGTCATTGATGGCAATTCCTATGTGTCCCGAGACACTCCTGCTAAGGCACCCTGCAGCTCCTGGGACATCCTACTTGCAGTTATCTAGGGAGGAGTGCTTGCTCTAAATACAAAACAGAAACAGAACAGGAACAAACCTCTGGGCACTTGCAGTCACTCTGTATTAAGACTGGAGGCACTGACAGTGCTGCTGCATCACAGCCAGTTCCTCTGCCACTAACTGCAGCTACTGCTTCTAGGAAATGCCAAGTGTCATCATCTTGCACTTGGACCTTAAATACATAATGCCTCCCAGCACAACTAATAGCTAAACTGAACAAAACTGCAGGGCCCCAACCATGCCCTCTTCAACTCTAATGGCTGATCCATTTTGCCAACTGGTTCAAATTTCACACCATAGCTGAAAAAAATATGAACCATAGTTTAGCTCATTTTTGAGGCTGCTGTGTTTTCTTCATGACTAGACCAGGGCCTTTCTCTTTGCAGACTACCAAAAAATAAGTCAAGTTGGAATTTGAGGGCCACCTTCTGCTGCATGATTTATTAACACCAGCAGTCAGGGGTTCACCTGGAACACAGACAAGTTAATTCAGTCTGGCCAACTGCTTCACTTCTCCTTCTCATCATCTAAAGTGTTGAGCGTGAAATTTAGAGGTTGGTTATGTAGAACACAACCCACTGTGTGGGCACATCAGTGTCTGCTGCTGCTACCTGCTGAATTAATTGCTTATCTAGGGAAAACTGTCAGTCCTGTGGGACTTGTGTTTTTAGCACGGAAGGACCTGGATATGCTCTGTTCAGGAAATAGAGCTAGTACCCTGGGAATTGTTACACAAGTACAGTTACTCTTCAAAACAGATGTTTAAATCCATTAGAGAAAAGTGCCAGGGCAGTTTTAAAATTCCTGTTTATGTATAGATATTTTCTGTCTCTGTATTGCCCAAATTGCAGTACACAGTCCTAACTGGCCTGAGCTCTTCAAGAGCTTTCTGAAATCTTAATGCTTTCTGAAAATGGTAATGCTTCCTGAAAAAGGAAGGACTCTATAGATGAAACTTGATGTACATTTCAGGAACTCAGCATGAAAGCAAGCAGGTTCTACCTGCTATCCACTCACTGTTCCCATGGCTAATTGCTGTAGCATTACCTCTTCTCTCTCTACTACTGCTCATGTAGGTGAGCAATGATTTATGTAAGGGACCACATACAAAATAGCAAAGTTCATTTTGGCCGGTTATTTTTCAGACAGGACCATTGTCTGTTAGAGTTTGGGGCAAAACCACTTGCATTGCACCACAAAGATGGAGAAGAGGGTGTGAGGAAGGATGCCTGGGATTGTTTAAACTGCTATAAGTGACACAGTTGAGTGAGAAACTACAGCTGGAAATCAGTTCCATGTTTTTTCTCTCCTTCCCAGCAAATGAACATTGTGCTTGTTTCTCTGCTCCAATCTCCCATAGAAGCAAAATGGAGGGCAGAAGACTATAAAAAGGAAGTGATTCATCCCTGCTTCCTGCGAAAAACAGTGTTTTTCTGGATGATCTTGTGCTAAGTCTGAGCTTTGTGTGCTGCAGCTGCAGGACTGTCTAAGAACTGCTCTAGGAAGTACATGCTCTTATCAACAGTTATAAATGGGGAACAGTAGTTGATGCCAGGGTCATGTTCTGCCATCTGTTCATCTTTCCCATGTGGAAGCCTGTGAAAATTTCTCCTTCTTGTTTCTGCTATGAAACAGTTGGCCACAACTGTGGAGTGGACCACAGGAAAGAGGGAGCTTGGATCTGGGGGGATTTTTTGTTAGTTTTAATTATTTTTCTGCTTTTTTTTTTTTTTTTTTTTTTTTCTTTCAGAAATCCCCATGCAAACACTGAAGGTATGCAATTGTTTACAACTCTTTTGCAAGGTAGTTGCTTCAGCCACCTTTGGAAGCAGCAGGTCAAATGAGGGTGTCACCTTCTTCAGACTGAAGAAACTTCAGGTTTCTTAAATATTGAGCACTCAAATCCAGGCAACATAAGAATAAGTATGAAAGGCTTAAAAATACAGATTTTCTAAGGGAAATTGTTAAATGGTAACTGAGAGAGATTATCTTGTTTTAATGTTTGCCTATTACCAGTGTAACTTCACTTGATTCCACTGTTCTTGCTCTTGATTTTGTCATATCTGATTTACATCTATATGAAAGAGAATGAGATCAAAGAAATAATGAAACCACCAAGAGTCACATTGTCATTTATTCCTCTCGCTGTCACTAAAGGAGGACACTTTCATAATCAACACATATCTCTTTATGGGCATTAATCCAGGAAAGCATTAAAGTGCCAGCCCAAGCCTACTGCTGTTCAGGAGTCCCTGCCTTGGGCTGATGTATATTACTGAGCACATTTCCCTTCTCTTTACTGTATTTAATTTTCTGTGCAAATGTTTATGATGTTGGTATTCTGGAGATATACCTAAGGAAATGATCAGTCTATTGAGCAGGACATATAAACATGTAACTAATACACTTCTGTTGCAATATAGTTTTTATTTTTGCATTTTGTTGATGCTTGTATAGCTAATTATTCTACTTGTTTATCATATCAAAATTCCTGCTGAATTTACTTCAACAATTTCAGAGAATCTGATTAGAGGAGTTTTTAATTTTCAGAATCAAATACAAAATGTGTTAGAAGTCAAAAATAAGAAAAAATGTAACTGAACTGCATTTAATTAAACATAATGCAAAAGATAAGAAAGAAGGACATAAGAGAGGCAATTAATATACAGGTTATAGTTGAGAAAAACAGCAGCCACTGATTGATGGAATGGTACTAGGGTTATCTGAGCTTTTTGTCAGTTTTGTGATACTTCATTCACTTGCGATTGCCCTCCCTTACATTTCCTAAATGGTTATGCTTATATAAGATTGTAAAAAGAAAACTGCATTTATTTTCAACATGGTATAGGTAAAGCAGCCACAAGATGGCAATACACCATACTGTGAAAAGATAATTGCTACACTTTGTCTGATTTTAACCCCTCTGCAAATGGCTGAAATGTGCTGCCTTTTTATCTTTGGAAAATTTAATGCAGACTTTGGGAAACTTAATGAGGAATAGTCACAAAGTACTAATTTTAAGAACCCCTCCCAACTAATCCCTCTGCTACTATAAACAATTTATTTCTCATTTCTTTTCAATTTTCTGTTGTTCCTCTCCACTTACTATTGCTTGCAGGGAGCTATTGTTTGAAGAAGTGAAAAAGCTAAGGGACACAATATCCATTAGTATCCCTGCAGACAGGGACAAGTCTGTGCTTATGGAGGCCACAGACATTAAAGCTGATTGCTTTTGATAGTCAAAGCATGGCTCCATCAGTAGTAACAAAGAAACAGATGCCCTTCTCCCCTGGAAGAATAAAAACAGTGACAGCATAATGTTATGAAAAGGATAGAAATCTAAGGGTGCAATGTTCAAAGACATGTTCTTAGGGACTTCAAGTGGAAACTTCTGCAGTAAACTTTAGACCTTAATAGGAAAATGTAGCAAAAAGATACTTGAAGGTTTTGTCTGACCATAAAATAGCACTGAGTCACCAGTATGAGGTATTTGCAAGGAAGGTTAATGTAATTATAGGAGCTAGCAGGTGAAGCCTCAGATGTTTTGGAAGGATGTGGCATTGCTGTTTGTTTGCATTCCATTTGCACCGCAGCGAGCAGGTACATCAGGGCGGAGCTGGCAGGGCAAGGACACATTCCCCTCCTTTTCCCTAGAAATGTAAGTCAGCTTTCTGATGTGGTTGCAAGACAGGATGCTGGGAAGTGTCTGGCTGACGTACTGCATTTATAGAGTCAGGATTAAACTAATCACTAGATCTGAAGGCAGGAGGAAGTTTTCCCAGGTCAGAAGGTCAGGGATTGTTGAATGTGGTTTATGTTTTCCTGGGTAACAGAAGGGTGTCACGTACATCCTAAGGCAACCTGGGTGTTTCATCATTTTCTTCTTGCGATGTGTTGCAAGTGACTTGATCTTCTGCTACCACCTTCAGCTTGTGCCACGTTGTGCAGAACAGGTAGATCTGTGGGCTGTCTTGGGTAAATGCTTGCTATACCATGCACTACAACAGAAGGGCTCTGGACTAAAATATGCAAACATCTCTTTGTTATATGACCCTGTAGCACAATATTTTATCAGTCCTTGTCTCTAAATGCTTGGGTTAGGAAGTTGAAGGAATCCTTGATGTAGCTTTAGATTTAGCCATAAGTAAGCAAAATATGGAACACAGAAACATAAAATCATTTTGGTTGAAAAAGAAAATCATGGAGTTCAATCATTAACCTAACAATGCCAAGTCCACCACAAAACTATGTCCCTAAGTGCCACAACTCCACATCTTTTCAAATACCTCCAGCAGGAGGATCAACCTGGAAGCCTATTCAAATGTTTGATAACCCTTTCAGTGAAGAAACTTTTCCTAATATCCAATTTAAAGCTCCCTGATGCAATTTTAGGACAGTTCCTCCTGTCCTATCTCTTGCTGCTTATAAATGTAACTGAGAGACTGACCCTCACCTTGCTACAACCACCTTAGTTGTAGAGGGCAATAAGACTTTGCCCCCACTCTTCCCAGACTCTTTTTCCATGGGTTAGATAACCCCAGCTCCCTCAACCACTCCTCATAAGACATGTGCTCCAGACTTTTCCCCAGCTTGGAAATGTTCCAGCACTTCAATGTCAAAACATTGCAGTGAGGGACCCCAAAACTGACCTTGCCTGTGCTGAGTACATGGAGACAATCTCTGCTCTGGTCCTGCTGGCCACACCAGTGCTGATCCAGGCCAAGATGTCATTGGCCTTTATGGTTAGCTGGGCACACCCTGGCCCATGTTCTGCTGCTGTCAACCAGAACTCTCAGGTCCTTTTCCCACCAGGCTGCCACTTTTCCCCAAGCCTGTAGTGATGCCAGGGGTTGTTACGACCCAAATGCAGGACCTGGGACTTGGTCTTGTTGCACCTCATACAATTGGCCTCAGCCCATCAATCCAGGCTGTCCAAATGCCTCTGCAAAGCCTTTTTACCCTCCAGCAGACCAACACTCCCAGCCAGCTTGGGGTCATTTGCAAACTGACTGAGGGTGCCTTCAGTCCCCTCATCCAGATCCTGAATAAAAATATTGGACAAGCCCCAGTACTGAGCCTTGGGCAACACCACTTGTGACCTGCCACCAGCTAGATTTGGCTCCATTCACCACCATTCTCTGGGCCTGGCCGTCTAGCCAGGCTTTTACCCTGCAAAGAGCACGCCCATCCAGGCCATGAACAGCCAGTTCCTCCAGGGAAACGTGGTGGGAAATGGTGTCAAAGGCATTTCTGAAGTCTATGTAGACAACACCCAGAGACTTTCTCTCATCTACTAAGGGGGTCACCTTCTCACAGAAGAACACTGGGTTAGATGACATTTATTCCATTTCTGTCATTTTGAGTCGTTTATTCCCTACCCCGCTGGCTTTGAATTGCCATCCTGCTGCTACGTTCTCAGACTGCCTGCTGCTCATAGGATCAAAATAACCAATCTATTGAATTGTTGACCATTTCTGATGACCATGAGAAAGATAATTTTTATGCTTTTCTATCCTCTAAAGAAAATCTGCCAATGCAAACTAAAATCCTTCCTGCCTCTTGTAGACACCTGGGCTACAGTTTGTGACTGGAGTTTGAATTGCTAATACGATTTTGACTACAGTTCCCTATATTCAATGTATCGCTTTAAAATTTAACAAGGAGTATTATGCATCAACCTAGGAATTTTTTATTAGTTTACTCTGCATGTTTCTTTATTGCATCCACTAAAGGGTTGATGCATATCCTAGTTAACCATTTTGATTCTTTTATTGTAAATTACATTTCAGCTACTGTCTGCTCCTTGCTGATGAACACTTGCAATGAAGACAAACATGTTTTTCTTGGAGGAATTCCATTATTACAACATGAAATAGATTGAGAATAGTTTAATGAGTAGTCCAGTGTCTTCTGAATACTGTTTATTCTGGGTACACCAGAACAAAGACATCATGATGCTGATGGAACTGTTTTATGAGACTATAATCCATACATGGAATATGCACAAGCTGTAGAGCAATACATTCATTGTTCACACTGAAACTAAGGAGGACATAGACCACTGGCATTTAAAGGGTCTGTGTCTCTCAAGTACTACTTGGTTCCAGCTGAGTTTTTTACTTTGGCTCCAGGTTGGGTTTTGTTTGCTTGTTTTAGTTAGTTAGTTTTTTGGGTTTTTTTTTAATTAACCATAATCACTAATCTATAGTAATTTGTGTTGTAGGTGCTATCAAAGTTGAATTAACTTTTTATTAGAATTCACTTCATTGATGCCAGATTTGGAAGGAAAAAAGAAAATTCCTTCTATTGTTTCCTCTCTTTCATGTGCACGAATGTCCAGAAATGCCTTCACAACATCTATCATACAAGAAATGCATCATGGTCAAAAAGGGAGAGAAAAAATAGAAAAAATGTCTGTCTACTGGTTCAAAACAGGTCTTTACTATAGTCTGAGATGTGGAAGAGGTTATTAGACTGCTACGGCTGCTTCAGAATTTTCAGTGGCTTTTTGTCTCTCTGAAAAATCTCTTTTTTTTATAAAAAGCCTGTTTGTCAGAAAGATTTAGTTTCATTTTTTTGTGAACTTTGATATCTTACTTAGTCTTCTGAAAAAATAAACAAATCCAGTTTCTTTTTGACAACTAATTTTTCCTTTAGTTAAATTAAGCCACTTCTAAAAACATGACCTTCAAAAGGATGAAAACATAATCTCTTTGTCTAGACCGTTTTTTTTTTTTTTTTTTTTTTTTTTTTTTTTTTTTTCTTTCTTAATTTATGACTGCATTTTAGATTTTGACTTCTTGTGATTTAGTAAGAGAAACTGAAAAATCTTAGGAATTTTCATAGAAGGGGAACTGGTTTTGTGCAGCTTTACTGATTGGGTGTCTCCGTGTTCACTTTCTTTTTTTGGCTCCACAGTCTACCTCCTACGTGTGGAAAAATATTTTCCTTATATTCCTGTGCTCTGGTTATAAGTCCTATATCTTTCTGAATTTAAAAAAACAGGACTCCAAGAGGTATCAGTTTGGTTTCCTCCTTATTCATGGCTTCTTGTCGATACTTTCAATTTGTTCCTTGCTGGGTGTGGTATATGTCTCTGTGGCTTTCTGTGACCATTTCATTCTGTGTAAAATGATGGCTACATGCTGCTACTGACACATGGACATGGGGAATTCTGACTGGATACTGATTTTGCAAACTTTATCTGAAATGCTTAAGAATGTTATAAAGAGAAGTCTTAGATACAAGTTACTGCTGGAACACATATAGAACTCCAAGGGTTAAAAATCTGGCTGCAGTTATGTAGGAAGAAACAGAAAAAAACATGAACAAAAATCAGGACAGTTCTCAGTGAATTTAGCTAAGAATCATGAACGGCTGTGTTTCTGGGTGCTATACCATGTCAAGGAACTTATGTGTTTTGTGGAGTTACTTTCTGTTTGTTTGTTTCCCTCACACATATCCAAACAAAGTAATTTAGGAGTGACTCAAGAAAAACAGAATCACTTCTTTCCAGTCAGTTAAAAACACAGGTACCAAATTTTTCAGCTCTAAGTGTGCAATTTCTGTGCATTTAAATGGGTAAGTACACATTAAGATCACTATAAGCGTTTCAGCCAAACTTTTCCCATCTCTTTGTTCTCTCACTCAGCCATATAGATTTTTCTGATATCCTTTCCTTTTCTTTACTCTGACTCATTGATTACATATTACTAACGGGTTTTTCTGTGCTTCAGTTTCTCCCTTTGTGAAATGAGGAACATCTATTTTTGCTGTTGTGTCAAGGTAATAGATTTATTAGGAATACCTTAGCTAGTCATTGATATGTTCACATTAGGAAGCAGCTCCTTAAATCAAACCACTAAGGTACTACTTCTCAGTGCACTGAGGCACTGTAATTTGAAGTGTTCAAATACTGATCCTATTCTAGGCTACCTTGAAAGAAAGGGAAAATACTATCTTACATTAGAGAAGTGAAGTATTTCTGGGGAGAAATGGCTGGCTTGTTTGTAAATGGGATAAAATATGCAAAATTTAGAGTATCTTGGGATAGTGATTTCTATCAGAAAGTAAAATGTATCAGTTGAGTTTTTATCCTAATGTGTGTGTGTGTGTGTGTGTGTGGTGTTGTAAGCTTGCTCTGAATACTGCTTTAAGTAACTTATGAGAATGATAAAAGCAATGGAGAAATAGGCGCTGGATTTGGGTGCCTTAGTAAAAGCATTGCCAGCAGGTCAAGGGATGTGATCCTGCCCTTCTATTCAGCTCTGGTGAGGCCGCATCTGGAGTGCCGTGTCCAGTTCTGGACTCCTCAGGACAAGAGAACATGGAGATCCTGGAGTGGGACCAGTGGATGATTAATGGACTGGTGAATCTCTCTTATGAGCAGAGGCTGAAGGAGCTGGGCCTCTTCAGCCTTGAGAAGAGATGGCTGAGAGGGGACCTCATCAGTGAATGAATGTAAGAGTATTGAGTTTGCATGGCCAGGTTTGGTAGCAGAGGGTGCTACAGGTGCCTTCTGTGAGAAGATGATGGAAGCCTCTTTCATGTCTGGCAGAACCAATCCCTGGTAGATCCAAGACAGATATACTACTGGAAAAGGCTGGGCCAATTCAAAATTAAGGTAACACCTCTGTGAGAACATTCTTAAGATGAAGAATTAAAAAAAGTTATTGTGCAGGAGTAATTGCAGAGCAGGGGAAGAACTTTTCTCCCTGAGCAGTGGTAGAAACAATGTGTGATGAACTGACCGTAACACTCATTCCCTGCCCCTCTGAGTTGCTGCAGGGGAGGAGGTAGAACTGGGAAGGGGGGACAGGTGGAGGGATGTTGTTTTTAAGGCCTTATTTTACTACTCATTGTCCTGCTCTGATTTTGTTAGCAACAAATTCATTCACTATCTCTAATTCAAGTCTGTTTTGTCCAATATGGTACTTGTTGAGTGCTCTCTCCCAGTCCTTATCACAAGTCGTGAATCTTTGTTATATTTTCTTTCCCCTGTCCATCTGTGGAGGGGAGTGAGAGACTGGCTTTGGTGGGGGTCCAGTATGCAGCCAGTGTCAGCACACTACAATAAGTACCTGAAGGGGAGGTGGCAAGAGGATGGAGCCAGGATCTTTTCAGTGGTGCCAAACAATAGGACAAGAGGCAACAGGCAGAAACTAATGCACAGGAATATGAGGAAGAATTTCTTTCCCTTGCAGGTGATCAAGCACTGGAACAGATTTCCCAGAGAGGGTGTGGAGTTTCCCTCACAGGAGGTATTCAAGAGCTATCTGGACACAACCCTGTGCCAGTACTCTGGGATGACCCTGTTTGAGCAGGGAGGTTGGACCAGATGACCCACGGTGGTCCCTTCCAACCTGACCCAGTATGTGATTCTGTAATTTGTGCATGAGGTATAAAATAACAGTTGAGGTTGGAAGGCACAACTGGAAGTCATCTAGTTGGTCTCAGTTCAAAGAGGGTCACCTAGAGCTGGATGCCCAAGCCATCCAAGTATGGGCAGGCTACATAGCTGGCCTGCACTCAGACGCTTGTTCCACATATGGAATATGAGTCTCCTCTTGAGGGCAGCCTTGTCAAAGCTCAAAAAGTCAATGCTGTTCAGGCCTAACCTTGGAGAATGAGCGGACACACTATGAACTCGTCCTCTCCAATGTAGAGGGAGCTAATCTGACATGGTCATTTATCATGACTATTCATGCTCTAAGGCTGTGATATGGCCTCCTTCCTGTACAAACATAGAGAAACCATCATTTAACTCCCGCTTCATGGGAATGTTTGGACTTGCTTATTTGGCCAAAGCTATGTGGAGAATCTCTACAGAGACTGTTCTGAGGCCTTAAGTTTTAGTTTTCATATTTTCCAGATTCTGTGCTGCATTAGTATATAACTCTGAAGTCCATATAAAGTGTTAGCAAGTTCTCTTCACAGTTCAGACAAAACAATCCTTTTCCAGCCTGAGAACCAAGGACACTGCTGCAGCTTCAGGCCCAAAAATATAAAAAACAGTGCATTGAGGAGAGCAATTTGGGAGACTGGGACTTCATAACCTGAAGCTGTAATTGGACAAATAACCCCAATGTGTAAAAGGATCAAAACTTATAAAAGAGTGAAAACTTGTGACCTGGGGGTCCATCTTGGGTGTAGCTTTGGCCAGGTTCTTGTACTACCCAAGGTGTATCCTTCAATGGCCTTTTTAATAAATATATATTTTATTCCTTTAACTCTGTCTAGCCTCTGTTCTAGGTAGTCTCTCAAGGCATCACTTTCCCACCTGTCACCCTCCTGCAACTGCCTAAATCCTCTGAAGCACAGTGAGTGCCTCATCTCCTTTGTTAACTGCCTTCAGATTGCTCGTTAGACAGGACTATTTGCAGCTGAGCCTGGCTGTTCACCAGGAAGCGAATGTTATCCAAATTTGGATTCAAAATAGAATGAATTAAAGGCATTTAATCTCAATTTCAGTCTTTGCTTTTTATCCAAGCTGCATAATTGAGCTGCCATTTCTAAATCATTGTTCCCAGCTTCTTGTCTCTTAACATCTCTAGCATTTCAAGCAGATTAATCTTGAATCCTTTACTGTGTAACCACATTTCAACTGGAAATAGAAGCAAATCCTAGACATTCTGAGCCTCATCTTTGCATCATATGTAGCCAGTGTTATCTCTGCAAAGTAAAAACCAAGCAAGGATGAGTGTGTAGTGCTCCCTTGCACGGAGTGGATAAAGAGGGGAAGGAGTCTCCTCTGCACATACAGAGAAGTGGGATGGCATACTCTGCTGTGTTAACAATCTGCTCTGTGTGGCAGTGGCTGGGTTTCCTTCTGGGACCTGAAGGGGACTCCTGTATGGATTCTTCCAGATCTCTACTTTATCAAAGTTGACACCTTACTTTATGTTTATTTATATATATATTATATATATATATATATATATATATATATATATATATACACACACATATTTATGTGTATAATAATATAACTTGCATGTAATTAAAATTAATCTCATTTGCATGTGAGGCTATAATTAGTGCAGAAATAGCAAAAGTTGGATTAGTTACAGTAAAATTGTGCAACAGCAAGAAGGACTGTGGGAGAAACAGGTAGTGTGATCCCCAACATGTTGATAGTTTAGTGAATCCACAGCTTACAAAACATATTGTGCCAATACCAAATGGTAGACTTAATTTTCTTTTATAACTTCAGTTTCACTTTTTAACTGTTCTTTCACTGTCTCCTATTTGTTGCAAATAGGGCAGTTGAAGAAACCCCAAAACCCAACAAACCAGTATGACACAGACAGTTTAACAGTAGACCTGTACTACTTGGGACTGTGGTGAAGTCATGAAGATGCAGAGACTCAAGAGACTTAGAATCACCCCATAGGGTCACTCCATCTAAGGTATGAAAAGCACATAGCAAAATGGGCTCAAAGGCTGAATTTTATGATTTGTGTTCTTTGAGAAGGGAAAATTTTCTGTTGATATGTGTAAGATAATATGTATCAGCCACTTGCAAAACCAGCCATGTCAGGTAAAAGGTACACGATTCCACTTCAGCTATGAATCTTTAAAGCCAACACTGAAAAAATTCAAAATCCCTTTGGTTTAGAAAGCACTTTGCCACGATTGTGTTCCTATCTTTTGTGCAATGCTGCCTGTGAAGAAATCAGTTAAAGAGTGAAAAGGCACACCAAAATGGTTTCTGATGGAAAATATATGAGAAAATTATGTGGGAAGTGAATAGAGGACCTGGAAATTCAGTTCACTGTTGTGGTGGGAGGGAAACACTCTCTAGGAGAATGAGATTATCTGTAAAATGTGATTTAGGGGTTAGGACGGTAGAGAAGGACTAGAGGGATTTAGAAGGGTTTCAGTTTCAGGTTGATGAGGGTTTGGTGTTATCTGTGGAAGGAAACAGTACGTAGGAAAAGATTGCCTGTGGGGTTTTCTCTTCTCTGGCCACCCTTGCAATCTTCCCTGTGGGACTGACAGTGTCTGCCCCTGCCGTCACAACCCCTTGCACACACGCTCCCTCGTGCCCTCCCCACCTCAGCTGTCCCTGCACACGCTCGCTTTTACCCCATCATTCTGCACATCATTCCCTGCTCATCCTCCCGCACGTTCTCACCACAAACAGGGGAGAGAAAAAAAAGTATGAAAGGTGTATGTATGGCAGCAACACTGTGAGAAACGTGCGCTGGAGATAAGGGCCGAGCCCTTCAGCAGCACCGCCGAGAACAGCGCCCCGCTGCCTCTGCAGCCGGCGCCGGCCCTTCCGCCGCGGGCCGGGCGCCCTAGGGTGGGGGCCGCGCAGCGGGGAACGACGGCGGCGAGAGGCGGCTTTTCCCGCACATGGCACCGCGGACCGCCCCCGACCTCCGCCCGGGGCCGCCCCCGACCCCGCCCGGGGCCTCCCCCGACCTCCGCCCGGGGCCGCCCCCGACCCCGCCCGGGGCCTCCCCGACCCCGACCCCGGCCGCCCTCAGGGCCTCACGCCGGCCCCGCCGGCAGGTGGCGCTGCGCGTGCCCGCCGGCAGGTGGCGCTGCGCGTGCCCGCCGGCAGGTGGCGCTGCGCGTGCCCGCCGGCAGGTGGCGCTGCGCGTCCGCCGGCAGTGCGCTGCGCGGCCGCCGCAGGTGGCGCTGCCCGTGCCCGCCGGCAGGTGGCGCTGCCCGTGCCCGCCGGCAGGGGCGCTGCGCGTGCCCGCCGGCAGGTGGCGCTGCCCGTGCCCGCCGGCAGGCGGCGCTGCCGGGCCGGCCCGCGGGCGCAGCCGCCATTTGTCCGTTTTGTTCCCTCACACGCGGTGCAAATGAGAGGGAGAGAAAAAGCCTCTAGATGGATTTGGGAAAATTAAAGTTCCTCTTCTTCCCAACGCCCCCTCCTTCCCTCTTTCCTAGAACTGTAGAGTCATAGAATGTTAAGGATTGGAAGGGCCTCAGAGGCTATCTAGCCCCAATGCCCCAGCCCTAGCAGGGACATTTCCCACTAGGCCAGGCCTTATCCAGGCTGGCCTTGAAAACTGCCAGGGCTGGGGCACCCACAGCTCCTCTGGGCAACCTGTTCCAGTACCTCACCACACTCACAGTAAAGAATTTCTTCCTAATACATAACTTAAATTTCCCCTCTTTACATCTGTACTCATTAATTCTTGTCATTCCAAGGCATCACTATCACTACAGTTCCTGACAAGACCTTTATGTCATTTGTGGGTGTTTCTCTGTGTTGGGACTGGTTTTAGCTGGGGATGTGCTTTGACAATGCCAAGGAATCAGAAAACAAGTCCCGTGGCATTGGCCTGGGTGCTCCATAAAACTGTAGTGGATTCAGTACGGGGATGGGCTTGTGGAAGGGTCCCTGTCAGAACTGCCCACCTCCACAGGGCTTGGATTCATCTGGAGATGCTTTAATGTGTGTTTTGCTGCAAATGGTGCTTGGACTGCTTGCTGTTGAGTTTTCCAGCTGGCACCAGCTGTGTGCCAGACGGGACTCTGTGTGTATTTACACTGGCATTTCGAGACATCATGTGGAAGCTGGTCCAAGGAAACCGAGGTCTGCCACTGATGGTGCTGCAGTCAGATTCTGCTGACCCTGACAGAAGAAACTAGCAAGAAGCTCACTTACCACCCCCAGGCTTTGCAGCAGGAAACCTGCTGATATCTTTGTGGGTTTCTCTGTCCTCTCAGCAGTGGAGTTCAACCATGTTGTCCTTGTCAAAGACTAATAGCATTAGCAACATTTCTACCGGTTTTCCATTACTTTTCTGCAGACTTGAAATTGGTAACTGTGTTAGATAAGAGGAAAAAATGAGATTTCTCTTTTTCTGGTTCTTCATTAAACTCTTTAAAATGCCAGCCAGCTTGATAAGGAGGGTGAGACGTTTCACTTTAAGAAATAAACTTCAGAGTAAAGTTTTGTTTCTATGGCAGAGCTAAAAGTAGGAAATTAATCTTTAAGAGCAGCTCGAAGTATCAGGAGGGAGGGAATTTAAATAAGGGTAACATTTTAATTTGCTCTAATGTCCAGAGTTTCATCTGTTTTGTATAAAACTGGCTAGAAAATAGCTGCTCTAAAATGAGTCTTCTGTTTCATGTTTATGCACTATTCCATGTGCTTGAATGGTATGTTTAAAAGGACACACAACATGAGAAAAAAAAATGGCCAGACTTACCAATATAGACCTTGGCAAAGTCAGATTGTGATTTATGTTTTCAGCTGTCTATGGAAATATGTGGTAATCTGCATTACTTTTTTGTGTTTTAGCTTATTCCTCTCATGACAGTTCAAAAAATGCAGTATTAGCAAAAGGAAGGAAAAAAAAAAAAAAGCAAGCTGGCTGTTATGGCTACATTATAAAATTATTAATAAGGTTCCTTAAAAATAAACTTTGCGAGATTGCTTTAGACATCTCAACTGACATTGATTATAGAAAGTTACAGCAGTATTGACCATGGAGTTTAGAGGATGCTCACCTTTCTGTAGGCCTAAGGCTGCCTGAGGAAAAATGCAAGAATTTAGCTTCAATGCAGTATCAGTCATTATCTTCTCTGACAGAATCAGAAACACATTTTTTACCATGACAGAGGTTGTAGTCTTAGAATGAAAAAAATAAAAAATTTGTGCAGCTGCAGGGTGCTCCTTTCATCCCATTCAGGTGAGCCTGCCTTACAGTGCTATGCCCTATACTCGAATGGGGATTTTCAGCTCGGTTTTGAGGAGCAGCTGCGACAATAAGACACATTTTCAGCTGCAGTGCAGCACAGGTGTACATTAACACTAAAGTCCTGTGGTGGCAATAAGATGATTAACGAGTCGACTTATGTAGTTTCATGACTTTCTTCCACGTCATTGTTACCCGCTGAAAAATGTTCACCTCCTGTTTGAAAAGTCTTTCCCTGTCACTAGAGGACACTATTCAACAGAAAATCTTGCACTTGAGCGCTCAGACGAGAGATTGCCTGTTCCCAAGTGCCAGAAACTAGGAGAGAAATTCAGTTTTCAGCAACTGATTTTAACTTAGCTTCTCAGGGCTTTTTGCTGGTTTTTTTTGTTTTGTTTTGTTTTGTTTTGTTTTTTTTTCTATTTGTCACTTTACCATCCTTACTCTTCTCCACTGGGAAAAACCCACTGGAATCGTGTCAGCCAAGAATCAGATCTACTTCACTGTTTTCCTCATTGTTTTGTGCACTTAAACTATGGTATGTCAGCCTGAAATAACAGCAGTTGTGCCAAAAGACATGGAGTAAACAGAACACTGGGCAAAGGGATTTCCTCCGTGAATATGAGAATGGCTCTCATTTTATTTGTGAATGTTACTGATCTCTTCCTTCATTCCTGTTTCTTATCCTTCATTTCAAGATCAAGAGAAAATTAACAAGAGGATTTCAAAGTTTCATCTTGAAAAAAACCTTGTGTCTTTCCTCTGGAAAAAACCAACAACATTTAACATATTACAAATAGCAGACATAAGAAATGTCTGTCTAAACAGAATGAGAGCTGCTGAGTAAAAGTCTGAAGAAACCGAGAGGTTTGACATATTTACAGCAGACTACTCCATCCCACTGGTATTAGCTTGCAGTATGAAACACCTTTATTTTGGAAACCATTTTGTGGTTTGATGTAACCATCTGCTTATAGAATCTGGGAAAAATTCCACATGCTACACCCTGTAGACCTTTTCCAAGAAATGTAATAATGTTTTCTCATATAGGGAGGAAGAGATGTGATGACCTAGGGCATGTATTGTTGAAAACAAGGATGTGGTTTTTCCAGTACTGTCCATCTGGTGTCTTTCATAACGTGGTGTTTCTATAACTAAGTTTGTAGAAGACCAGAAGCAAAAGCAACTGCTTCAGAGACTGCAATAATAAAACCCTTTAACCAGTTTTGTTCTGAACACAGTAAGATTGTAATAGATGGCTGATAGCCAAAACTCAGCAGTGTCAAAGAAAGCAAACAGATGATGAAAATAAATAGAGAAAAATGTTTATGCTGAGTTCCAAGACATTGAGACTGAAGAAGACATATATTAAAGGACTTCAGAGAACGGCACAAACTTTGAAAATCATCTTGCAACCACTTGTAAAAAATATATTTTGTAGATATCAGGCTTTCAGTAAAAAGATGGAACAAATCACTTTGCCTTTATTTTGGTAGTTTAAAAACTGTATGCTATATGTGCAACAAATTTTTGGATGTGACTACTTGTGCACAAGCACTGATTTTCATGGGAAGCAGTATGGGTTAATTATTTGTTGAGTGAGGTGGACTGCCAAGATA
Source organism: Sitta carolinensis (assembly GCA_032173965.1). NCBI lineage: Eukaryota > Metazoa > Chordata > Aves > Passeriformes > Sittidae > Sitta > Sitta carolinensis. Next base: position 101,269,404 of record CM063283.1, read on the forward strand.
TGGTTTGTGATTCCTTCTTCAGACACAGGACTGGTTAGTTTCTATGTCATTTTCCTGTCCTTATAGAGAGAGGCCCTCTAGAGTAGTGGTCTTATGAAGCATGTGCTAATTTCAAAACTTATGAAACAGCTCAAACCCACAGCAAATTGAAATATTCTGTGAGCTGTCACAGGCAGTCTGCAGGAAGAAACACAAGATGACATATGAAATGCAAAGAGTAAATCAATTTTTGTTACCTCCCCAACCCAGAGATTCCCAAAGCAGCACCTGGGCAGAGGCACATAGGCAAGGATGCACCACAGAGCGCTGTCCATGCTGGATGATGACCAAACCCGCCCTTCTGGATTCCTGAAGGTGTAATTTACTACTCTGCTTTCATCTTTCCCACACTAAGGCTGGAATCTCAAGCATGTTTGATAGGGTGCCTCTAAGTCAATCACAGGTCTGTGTTATCCAAACACAGATATTCTTCTTGTCCAACACATAAGGCCAAAGCAATTAGTATGATACATGACGGTATGGCACCCCAGCTGCAAGTTCTTGAGTGTATTTAGAATCCTGCTCACTAATCTTCCATTATTTTCCCACAAATATTGAAACTGAGGCTAAGGAGGAGAGTAGAGCTGGATGTTCCCAGAGTGTGTTGTGGCTTCGTGTTGTGGCCTGCACAGCTGCTGGTGTAGAGGACAGTCTGTGCAAAGATGCTCAGCTCTGCTCAGTTCTACTCTGCAAAGTGTGGGGAGAGTCTGCTTAGGTATTTTTTAAATCTTGGCACAGTTAGGTACTGGGCAAAGCATAGTGAGGGTCTGTTCAGATATTGTTTTTCTCTTGGCACAGTTATAAACTGGGCTGTAAGAGGATCCTGATACCTCCCAGATGGTATTTGCAGGGTCATTTACTGAAAATTGGTATCCAGACCCTTTAGCTTCCCGTCAGATCTCATCTGGCTAATTTGTTTGAACTTCCTCTTCTGTTTTTCTTCATGGTATCTGAATCTAAGGCTCAGAGAAAGAAACTAAAAAATAACTGACAGGAAAAAAGTGAGAGTACAAGATCAGAGAGTTCATAGGACCCTTCATAAGTAAGCCACTGGATTACAGAAATGCTGTACGTGCATGGTATATTACCTGTGTCTCTTTCTCACTTTATATACAAGGTTATTCAAACAATAAACTGCACTGCCTGTTTCTCTCTGTATATAAACACTCATAAGAATGGTCTGGTTTGACCTGTGCATTTTCTGTGCTCCTTTTGCTCAGTTTAATGGGTGAAATTTGAGCAATGTCCCACTGAATTATACATGTGTCTTTTAATAGCATTCATGTGTTGCTTTGTGTAGGCACTGTCAGAAATCAGTGCTGATGCAAGGCCTGCACATTTGTGACACTGAGTAGAAGACAAGTATGTGGGACTACTGTGAATGGGGCTTTGACAAACCTCTTGTGTGAGGTTGCTCTGGTTTAGGGCAACTTTGGGAGGAAATCTCTGAAGAGGTCCCTCTATAAAGCAAACTCAAGCGGCCTCTCCCCGCATCGGTTCAGGAGACATAAATCTCCTTTGAGAGAAGTGGAAAAAACCTGTTTATTTAACAAAGTATTCGCCAACGTGAGAAAATGAGTACTATTAAACACGGGAACCTCTCGTTGTTCTGAAGAGATGGCAAATTCAGGAAGTCCCTCTGTGGGTGGAGAGGCCTTTCCGTGGGTCTGTCCTCGGCTCTCTCGGCCGCTCCGCGCTCGGGCCGGGTCCGGCCGATAGTGCTGGTGTGCCCGGACAACAGCGGAACAGTCCCAAAAACCCCTTCTGACCCTGGCTAACTAAAGAACTAACTAAAGGCAAAGGAGAGCTCTCTCCTGCTGTCCGTGCTGCAGACAGCACGGTCCGTGAGAGAGGGCTGAGGCTCTTATCTCTTCTTTTTGAATACAGCCGCGAAGAAATTCTACCACTTTTCCTTCTCCCACACTTCGCTCTTGGATCTAGTTATAAAGGCACAAAACTGATTTCTGGGCTAAACAGGTGAATGGGGATACAATTCAGCATCATAAAGTCACCCCAGGACAGAAGTGCAAACGTCACAGCCAATTAAGGAGTCAGCAATTAAGGAACAACCTCTTCCTTGCCTTTGTTTAGATGAGCAGCTAATAGCAACAAAATAAGGCATTGAGATCATCAGCGTGTTTGATTTCTACCTATTTTATAGGCACTGGAGTTAATTTTTGTAGTTGGCACCCGTTATATCTGTTTTCTTTCCAGCTTCTTCACTTCTGGGTTTGGTTGTTTTTTTTTTTGTTTTTTCTTTTTGTTGTTGTTTGTTTGTTTTTAAAATTTCTTACTCTTGGGTCATAATATATTTGTTAGAAGAGTATTTGGAAATCTTTATGTTTTCTTCTCTGAAATACCGCTTCCTTGCAATGGGTATTTCATTCTCACATGAGCTGCAGAGAGATGTTAACCTTTGGTTAACAGCTAAATGTTTTCAAAAGGCATGCCCTTCTGCACTCTCAAAGTAGTGCCAGCTTATTTAATTGTGCTGTAGACCCCATCCCTCACTTGTGCTTTATATGAGAAGAGAAAAAGAGGGATCATACTCTATTACAGATTTAGCTGTGGGATGTGGAGCAGAGAGGAGAAAATCTTAGATGCCAGATTTATATAACTGGATGCCTGCCACTGCAGTCTCTGCAGCACAGGCCACATGCCAGATCTCTTTCTTAGCCTCGTAAGGCAATTGATTAAATCAAGTTAACTACTGTATAATTCTAAAGTTTTCTTCTTGCTGGCTCCTTTTTATCTAATTTTCTTCCTTCCAGAAGATGCTGCTGCAGCTACTCATAGCATTGCTGAAAGTGGCAGAAGTAATGTTTTTTTTTTTTTGATAGTTGGAGCACTATGACAGTAAAGAATATCTGCCTAGGACATATTGCCTTGATAGAAATTCTATACAGTTACTGCAGGTTGTATCCTCCCACTTGTATTTTCTGACTGGTGTTTAACCAGACTCTGTCTTGATCTGAATAGCTGGTAGAGCAGGTGAGATGCCTGTGTGGTTGTGCAGCACCACAGGCAGTGCTATTAAAAGAAATCAAATTCTCCAAGCCTTTTGGTAGTGCCATGTCTGTTGTAACTGGAGTAGGTGACCAGTTCTCCAGAACTTTGAGGTGGATTTGCTTAAAAGCCTTTCTTACGTCTGTGTTAGTTTGACCAGCCCATGGAAGGGAGCTGGCTGGCTTTGAGATTGGCACTTTATTGGACTAATTGGAAAGCATTGCACTCAAAAAGTTCTGCAACATTTTAAATTAAAAAGACATCAGATTTTATGAGAGCATACATTAGAATACGTAGCATATTTTTTTCCTTAAATAATGAAAGCTAAATGTGACTAGAGATGGAATAAAGGCCCGTAATTGCATCTCCTTCTGCCACTGTCACTGCCGTTAGATTCTTTTTTCCTTCAGGTTTAGGACAGCTCAGTAGCTTCCTGGGTTGTGGCAAATCTATGAAGTCCTCTCTGATCCATGGAAAGTTTCTCTTCCATTACTTAACAGCTTGGAGCATCAGCTCCCCTGCTTTTCCCAGCAATCTCTTTTTTTGTGCTGCATGCACTCAGTTCTTTGCTGAGTCCCATCTCTTCTTGCATCACCTTGTAGACTCTGGAGTTTTGTCACACTTACAGTTTTTTGACAAGGTAGTAGCACAGACATGGTAATAAGTGAAAATATGTTAAAATTGATTAATTCTGGATAAAAATTTTGCAAGAGCACCCACTCTGAAATGAAATGAGGTCACTCCTGACTGGTGATAGCTCCCATGGCTTCATTAAATCTTCTTCATCTTAAACAGGAGCTCTTAGCATTCTTCCAGGTCATGATCCCAAAATATGTAGTAGATGTCCCCCTAAGCCCCATGACAAGATTTTTTAAACCTTACTCTTTCTGTGTAGGACTATTTATGAGTAATTTTTATGATTCTTCAATTTTTGTTTCCTTTCCATTTAAAATTTCTCATGATGCTTTCCTTAAGCTAGAGGAAGTTGTCCATTTTTCTGTTCTCCTCTGTGGTTATAGTTACTCCTGCATAGCTCAATGCTTGCTGTGAAATGTTAACTAAGAGTGACATTTTTAGTGGTTGCATGTGGCCCACCTACTGCTGTTTTGAGTCCCTAAATCTGTTGCAGAAATGCCTTGGTATTGATCGGAACAATACCAAGAAGAAATTTATTGCTGATGGGAACACTTACAATGGGGCTTTTTAAAAAATGTGTTTTTTACAGGGAAAAAATGGTAACCCCAGAATTCTTTTCAGAAAGGTATGCATTTCATACATGGAGTTGTAAACACAGTAAAATATAATTTATTCTTAAATGTTGATATTCTGAGCACAGAAATTTTCAAATATATTTCTGTGTTAGTGAACTCAATCTTATATCTTGCCCTTGTGAAAAATAATTTGCATTGCCAAATATGGTTTCAAAAGTCTTCCAAAGTAAAATTTCTATTATAGCAATGGAACTGGAAATTGAGCAATAGAAAACCAAAATGGAAGTTTACCAGCTGATCAGTAACCTCTGGGCTGGATTTGCAGGTGCAGATATTAAAAGTTGCCTGGACACAAGGCCTCCATGTAGGGAACTGGGCTTGAGCAGGGAGGCTGAGCCAGATGATTTCCAGTGGTCCTGCCCAAAATTACCCATTATGTGCTTCTGTGAATTCTACGAATTCTTCATTCAGGACCTCAGCATTTCTGTGGCAGTACAAATAACTTCTTATTTTCTTGTTCCTTATAGAGGAGGTGGTTGACCAGTCTAAAAGTCACCCTGGAATTGATACCTAATTGGGGATCTTGTTGACTTTGTAAAAGGTGTTGTCCCACTCAAGGAATAAATCGTCATGCCAACTTGGAGATGTAAGACCAAATGTTAATAACAGTGATCTTAAAAAAATGCCCAGATAAAAACTTACTATATAAACAGACCATGATATGGGCTTCTGTATTTATTTAACCCTCCCAAAGCTGCCCACATTTTCTTTCACATTTCTTAAGGGAACTGTCACGTTAAAAATAATCTCAAAGTTGATTTAGCTTGAGAAAAAATGTGATGATGAATATTTCAGCATTACCTGGATGTTGTTCTCTAACTGAAAATACAGAATAATGGCTTAGAATTTGTTTCAGATATAACAAAGCATACTCTTTTGTGGCAGTGTGTTTTTTAAGTTCTCAGAATTATTATATTGCTATATGGTTCGTTCTATGTACCCCTATGTTCTTTCCCTATTTGGTTCATCACCCCGTTTACTGTTGTCTGTCAATCTTAAGTTATGTAACCCCCAGACCCTGTCTGCCACTCTGAGACCTCGCCTTCAGTCTGGAAAGTTCTAATAGGATCACAGAGTGATTGGACAGAATTCCTGTTTTCCCCCCTACTGTATCCTGGTTTGTTCCCCTACATGTCACTAAGTTAGAGAGCCGTCCCCCTCCTATCCCTAATTATCCCACGTTAGACCCTACCCGCAGTTCCTCCCCCCTTTATCAGCTGCTGTGCTCAGGTGTGCGTGGGGCTTTGCCTGAGCTGCCACCTGTGTCTGAGGTGTCCCCGCAGCGGGACAAATAAAGTCAGTGGTTTAAGCTCAAGCGGAGTCTCCCTCTTTCTGTTCCTGCCATCGCCGCTCGCTGCCCGCAGACGAGCCAAGACCCACGGGATCGGCAAAGGTTCGTTCTGCTACTGAGCCGTGCCCGCGCTGCAGCGGTGCCAGGGCTGGCGAGGCAGAGATCACGCTGACACCACCACACTCTTTCACATAGCTGCATCCTTTCATTGATTTATTTAAAATTAGCAATGATCACTCTGAAATAAACAAGCCTTTTGAGGGAATTTATATTTTTTGTTTTGTTTACAGAGTACATTTGCCAGCCTTCCTTTAGTTGTTTTGTTTTTGTTCTGGGTTTTTTTTGTTGTTTTTTTTTTTTGTTTGTTTGTTTTTTTAACAGCTTATGATATTAAATCAGAGAACAAACAATAGTTTTTATATGTAATTTAATTTATTTTGCGTTTTATTTTTCACTTGCTTACATGCTGAAAATGCAGAACTGTCAAAATGGTTCAAAGTTAATGCCAAATACAAGAACCTCAAATTATGTTCCTAAACACAGGTCAGAAAGAAAGATAGTCTGACTGTCAAAGGTGATAAGCACCAGTTATAGCCACAGATTTTGTCATCCATATTGTTTAAGGTACTTCATGAAGGAGTACCTGCAGTTGCAGGTGTGTATTGGTCTTGTGGAAAGATCAGGATGTTTGCCTTCAATTCTCAGGTAGAACCCATCAGCACTCTCCAACTAAAATCCCACTATGTAAAGCTCATGAATTGACTGAAGCTTGGGTTGCAATGAACTTCTTAACCTTTTACCTTCAAAAGTCCTCTTTGAGGTTTTTTTATAAAGTTTTAGGGTTGTGTGATTTAGCTTGTATCTGTACCATACCCTGTCACTTCATTTTGTTAAGATGGACACTGCTGTCAGAAATCCTGTGACTCAGATTTAGAGCTTGATCTCACCTAGAGCTTATGTTTGGCTGTTAAGTAAAAACCTGTCTCTCATTTGAGATGGAGGCTTTGATCAGTTCCTTTCGTTCTGTTCTTTTCTGCATGTACACACACACACATATATATACTTAAGCTAACCCCAGTAATTTTCTCTCTTGGCTGATTATTTTGGAGGTGATGATGTGAGAGTCATAAGCATTCTTTTCTGTAGTGTTATCCTACTCCACCTCCTCACCATGTGGTGAATTGCTATGGTATTTTTGTTCATCTCTTGTCTAGCCCTCTCCAGCCTTCTCTTTTCTCAACATGGATTTACAAGCTTATAAGAACTGAACCTTTGTTATTTTCTCTTTTTTCCTCCTTTTTTTTCCTTCTCTCTTCTTACTGAATGTGTGTTAGTGAAATCAGGGAAGAAGAAAATTGGGCTGCTTGCTTTGCGTTGGTGTTTACTATGAGTCATAACAACAGCTTGGTGCTCTTGAAAGCTTTGGTGGTGGGAGAATAAACAGCATGGATGCAGAAAGAGAAACGGCAGAATGTACTGTACTTGCAGTTCTCTGACTCAAGGACATAATTGTGGATGATAGGAATGCATTTTGTTAGAGGTTTGCACTTACTGGTGCCATGGATATATAAAATTTCTGCTAAGGAAGCAGATCTGATTGCTCAAAGTTTGCCCTGGTTGCACTGAAACTGGACTTACTGGGATGGATTTTGGCAGCGGCTGACTTTTCATAGAGCTACCTAAAATAGGCTTGGTGTGAGAAGTGAGTTTAGAATGATTATTTTGACACTGACAGTACATAGAAGTTTAACATGAGATGATGTATTCATCATACTGCTCTCCAGTTATCTGCCTGGAACTACCCACATTCAGAGTTTAAGAGCTATTTCATTCTTATGCCTAGAATTACCTTGTTCCCAAATTGCTTACAATTTCTTACAGTTATATTAGAGACAAGTCCTCTACTGGTACAGAACTGAGCATATTTAGAATCCTAAATGACTAACCATACGCTACATGAAGTGTATGCTGTCTTGATTTCTAGTTGAACAATAAGCTATAAAACACCCTATCCCCTAGTAAGTGACTGAACAATGAGTACTAGGACATGATATTAGGCTTTTAGGGTAAGATGTGTAATAGAATACATGTGAATTAAGACAGAGAAAAAACATTAGGATGAAGTAGAAGGATACAGCCCAGTGATTTCAATTCACATTTTCCCATAAAATTTTAAAACTATTTGAACAAAAATTGCCCACATGTAGTAGGAAAAAAATGCTCACTAGACAAACAGTTCCAATGTTTGGCTCTGCTGGATGGTAAGTATTTCCCAGCTCCAAAAGCCATGCCATTTTACTGGCAGCAATTATGCAAGCGAATAATGGTGTTGGTTGCTGGTCAAGCTCAGCTGTCCTTATCTACCAGGGGACATTCTAGATAATAAAACAAGAAGATGGGTGCTATACTTGTCATTAAGAAAATTCTTTCAAATTGATGGCCATGCAACCATTCTGTCTTCATACAGAATGCATTTGTCAGGAATACCAAGGAGCTGTTACTTTTATAGAATAATAATGTTTGTGCATTGTGGAACTGCAAAATTCCACAATTTTCACAGAATACATGAGAGAAATTACTGCCTGGTTTATCATGATACTCATGCTACTTATGGATGCAAAAAGCAAATCATTACACCGACTTGCCTTCTGAAAGAATATATAACAAGTTATTTGTATCAGTACCAGCAGAATTGTTATGGGTAACTGGCATTGCCAATTAAAAGCAAGAAGTAGGCTGGAGTATTGGCCCAGAACATGGTGTATTAGGATCTGTTTTCATTAGTAAGACTAAAGAGAGAGAGAGGACTACAAATGTCATTGACCAATTAGAACTCAGTGGGCTGTTTATGTTTCACACTTGGTCATCACTTTAGAAAAAAAGTAAAATAGCCTGAGAGCTGAGATAAGTATAGTATCAAGTTCTGTGAATAAAGGCAATTATATGAATTCCAGAATCACACCTGAGTGTGGCTGCTGTGAGCTGCTTACAGCTGCTGGGTGGAATCAGGGTGTATGCAAGGTCAATGCCTGTGCTGAGCCTGCTCTCAGATGTTTCTGTGTTGGCTGAATTTTAAACAGAAAAAAAGAAACATAAAAGCATGACTTCTGTCAGAATAGTCCGCCTCCTGTGAACAGAAGATATCACATAGTTTCTTGACTCAGGAGAAAACTGGTCTGGGGATAAATTTTTGGACAGTGGTAAACTGTATTCTACCAAAGACCTCAAGTGTCAGTTTAGGTTCACAGGTGTTTAAAAGCAGAAGGGATCCTGTACCTTTGCCTCTTCTATGATCTGGGATGCAAAACCTCATGCAAGTCCAGCATCAAGGCTGTAATTTTTTAATTCATGATATACCGTATAGTAAGTGTCTTAATTTACATAAAGTGTATAGTGCCAGGCATCTCTAGTAACCTCTCCTCAGAAGTTACTTGCCCTTACAATTGCAATGGTATGCTTTGTTTCTAGTCTAGATTTCTCTATTATTCATTATGCTGAGATTTCTATGAAAAGTATTTTTCTAATGGTTGTGTGTCTATACTCTGATCAAGGGGGGTAATTAAACATTCTCTTGGATAGATTAAGTCACTTAGTCACAGTCACATATTTTATGAACATGTGTCGTTCTTGCAGTTTTTCCTAAGGCACTTCAAATTCTTCACTTGCAATATGGACACCTACATTTGTCACAGCCTTGCATTTAGATCTTTAGTTCAGTCAGTAATTTAACCATGAATCCCAGCATCCTTCTAAATTTGAGATTAGAGTCCACCATCCATTATATGCTTTGGCATATGTTCTTTTTCATCAGATTTGTGTTTGGCTGTATTAAAATTGATGTTAGGTAAATGAAACTATGTCACCAAATAGTTTCACCATTCAATCTGATCTGTTGCTACAATTAATTTTCCCTCTGTTGCCCTTTTGTCATCTGCAAATGTTGGACTTCTTCTGGGTTATTCATGAAGACATGGGTTTGCATGAGGACTCATGGTCAGTTTAGAGGTAACCCCTGCCAATCTTGGTAAAAAAATGGTCACAGCAGAGTGATGTGACATTTATAGTTCTTGTTGAGACCCATCCATCAACCAATCCTCAATCTGTTTAGTTTATTCCTTTATTATGTGACAAAACTAAATTGTTTATCACAATGTTTTTATGAAGAAGTTTTATTAACGTACTTGCCATTAACTGAAACACAAATTATCCAAACACGTAGTCCCATCAACATTTAAGACCTATTTTCCATAAAACAGTGATTATCATTATATTGTGGTTGTATTCTGAATCATTCTCATTACTGCTTTGCCGGTAATGATACACAGTTAACCACGTCATTGTCTTTATAATTTTTATATTGGTAGCTCACATTTAGCTTCTTTTCTCCAATAAACTGAATAATTACTATTTTTAGTAAAAATATTTTTCAGTGTGGTACATAAAAATGCAATAAAAGATGCCAGTTGTGCCAGGCAACGAAGAAACACGTTCTTTTCATGGAAATACTGTGAAGGATGGGTTCTTCTTGTTACACTGGTGTTTGAAGATAATTGCACACTAATGGGAGTGCAAATCAGGAGAAAGTAAGACGAAATGATGTTCCCCTACCAGGTGACTGTTTCCTTAATTGTTGCTTTTTTAATGTTTGTAGTGCTGGTTTGGTCATGTCCTGCCTCAAATCACCAGCCATGTGGCTTAAAACATTCCAAAATTGGTGGTCTGGAATTGGTCTAATAGATTTATGTATTTGTATGCCAAATAAAGTATAAAATAATCACCAAGGTTTGGAACAATTACTGTAGGCTGCTAACCATATGTGAGAACAAAGTGCGTGACTTTCATATGATTAGAATGAATCAGAGGTAGCCCACTCTGTATTGCAGTGACACTTATTAAAGGAATTCATTTTATGAGTGTTTTGGAGTGCTTTAGCTGGTATTAACCACAGATCTTTTAGATTGAGGGTTGTGGCTGTTTACATAATTTATTTAATGTGTACTGTTTGGTTTGTACCTTCAGATTCTTAGTAATTGCTGCATTTGAATGAAGTCATAAAGGAAAAAACCAGCAAGATACAGGTGCTTTCCAAGTATATGGATGTCAAATGGAGCTGAAGTCACTAAATGTAACATTTCATTATATCCACTGGCTTACAACGTAAGAATCTAAATATAGAAATAATTAAAGTCTTGCTTGTAATTTCACAATCATAACTGCCAAGGTTCTTCTAGTGTCTAATGGGATTTAGATCAGACCCTTATTGTCCTCAGTCACCATTAATCAATATAAAAAATTATTGCTAAGGAATTAGGAGATTTGGGCTTTTACCATTTTTAATTCTGTGAAATTTTTGAGTATTATTGTATAAGTTATATTTTAAAGCCCTGTGTTGCATAAACCCTATATCTCATAATGCAGAAAACATCTGCCAGAGCTTGGAGGACAAGCGTTTTGAAAATCGACTTGGTCTAGGAATTAGTAAACATTCACAAATTTATTTGATTTTCAAGTATTAAATGAACTGCATTTTTTTTCCTTTTATAAAAAGCAAGCACAATTTACTTTCATAAAAGCAATTGGTACATAGCAATCCACCTCCTCCTGAACAGTAGTCTTAAAAGAAGACCTGCCTGTCAAAAAAGCAGTCTCAAACCTCTCTTTGTTCCCTGCTAAACAAAAAGTCATCAGTTTCTAGCTATGCAACCAATATAATCTTATGTTAACTTGGGTGTATATATATATATATATATATATATATATATATATATATATATAAATACTCTGTGTACATTTGTATGGGGAAAACTACCCCAGCTCATGCATTGCCCAGGTCTTGACATTTGTGTTCAGATCAGTGGTTAGAGGAGGCTGGACTGAATTTATTCTTTGTGTTCAAAGAATTAGGTGACAAGTATGGAAGATACATATGTATCATTTATAAACCAGCTGGAAGTCAATGAGGTGTCACTATTATTTTATACTGGAGCAGCCCTGGCAAGCACACTGTAGTGTATGGTCCCTGTGCAGGAATGCAGCACTGGGATAATCTGTCTCCCCTTGTGTGAAGAAGCATTAATCACTTGAATCACATTTCATATGTTCCTGCACTAAATATGAAATACATGCCTGTTTTCTCCACATATTCCATGTTTTATGTCTTCATGAAAAAGAGAAACATAATTGCAGCAGACAAGTGTTTGGTTAGTCGCACTTACATTTGTGTGTTCAGTTTGCACCTTTACAAAGAAGTACTGCTTGAAAATGCATCCCTTAGGTGATGGGACTCAGAGGGAATCTGTCTTGGGAAGAGGAATAAGGCAATGGGGTCATAGGAGTGGGAAGACAGGAGGAAGACCGGTCTCTTGGGTAACCTTTATATCAACTATACACACTTGCAATCCATGCTGGTAAATTTTTAGTTTTTCACAGGTAGTTTGTGGGATATATATGTAAAAATGTGATGCTTTTAAAAACAACCTTGCACTGAAAGCACTCTACAAAGTTTGGAGGATAAAGGTGGAGGGTCAGGAAGAATGAGAATGATGCATCATTCAGGTATCATCTAACAGTTTATAGCCAGAGTAATAGGTCTTAAATAGCCTGACCTTTTTTCAGGTGCCTGATCCACTTGATTCCACTTATTTAATAAGTAGTAGTATTATATAATAAGTATTTAATAAAGTAGTCTTGACACATTTAATATGGACTGATCTATCAGCTTCTTCTGTTGTCCTTCAGTGTCTGACACATTTACTCATGTTTTTTCTGTCTGAATTTTTCAGCTTCAGACCAAGCTGGATAGTGCTGAAATAAGTAATTCAGAAAGGTCTCTCTCTGTTTGTATTGTGGACATTGGACACCTCTGAGCCTTGTCAGCACATTTAATGTACTCACTTCTAGGTTAAGAAATGAACTGTTTGAAGGATAGCTCTAGGTGTCATTTTCAAAGCTGGTGTAACAGCAAATTTTTCTGAGACCTTTTGACCTCTGTCTGGCCTTATATTGTGAGGAATCAAGTTATAATCAAGTGATCTGTGTGTCAGATTATTTCCTCATGGAGAGTTGAAACTGAGAAGGATTTGCCTAAAATAATCAGCATCCTAATTTTTTTTTTTTTTTTTTTTTTTTTTTGGTGCAAATCGTTTAGAAGTGTGTCTACAGGAAGGAATTAACAGAGATTGGATATACCGTTCATGCCAAGAGGAAATGAGAAACAGCATACGTTGTGGAAGATACTCCTCTGGAAATGGTAATTACATACTGTTCTTGTTGAGCAGGAAGACTGCCTGTAATCTTGCTTGAAATGTGCTTGTAAATTTTATCCATTGGTAGCAAAGGCATCCCAGTGCTAATGGCAAGAGAAAGCTGCTGGACATGGAAAGAATGGCTTCCAAGCACATAGTAGAAGGCACTTCAGACTGTGCCACAGGAAAGAATTAAAACAAAAAATAAACTTAGTGTGGGAGCAAGATATTAAACTCACTAAGGAAGCAGTGGCTTAAGTCTTCATCCGAAGAAAACAACTTTTTTTATTCCCCTCAAGGTCTGCAGGGTTAATCTGTTTCTTTGCTTGTCAGTGTATACTTCTTAGAGTTTGCATGTCTATGAATAAAATATTTTGAGAGTCCATGTGTGAAAAGTGTTGCCTGGGGTAGGTATGGTGGAATTTTGGGGAGAGACGTTATAAAGATTTCTTTTGTTTATATCCATTGGGCCTTTAGATAAACTTCAAAGATAACATGTAGAGCATTGGTTTTTGAATTCAACAGATAAAAATGTACTCTTAACGCCTGGGTTTAGTAGTAGCTTCCCAGAAGAGAATAATCTCTCTGATGTCTGGTTCACTTGAAGGCCTGAGGAAAGAAATTTCTTGTTTCAAACTTTGTAGAAGCAGACATGAATAAAGGAGGGCTTTTTTCACCCAAAGCACTCTCCACCCAGCCTGTTTTATGATGTATATTAATAAAAGTAGCTCAGGGATCCCCCTCTTTTAACAGTGATATAAAAATACAGAAATCACCATTTGTAGAAAACTCTGTACATAGAAATCTATATAGGTTTTTTTTTTTCAGTGGTGGAAAGAATAATCTAATCATACTGACTTTTGACTGAATTATTTTCTACCCTGCAACTAGTAACAGTATTTGCAAACTACACTTGTATCTCATAGTATGAAAATTACTATTAGTAGTACAGTCAGAGTCTGGTTATGATAGAGTCAGTCCATTGAATTTCTGTGGAAAAAGCCTTGCTTTATTTGCAGATTGATATATTTCAAGGCTAAATAAATCTCTAAAATATAAGGCCAAAAAATAAAGTTATGCATCAGCCCCACAGTAGTGCATGACAGTACTTAGAACTGAACGCTATTTTGCCTGAAGTATTTAACTTTAAATGCAAACCTAAAGGACAAGGAAAGAAGAAAAATCTATGAAAAGCAAAAAGAAAAAAGCACAAATTTTGCATCAGATATTTTTTTTCCAGTAGTTACTTAGATAAGTCTATAGTTAGGCTTTGTCTTTTCTATCTCAAAGGGAAAGTAGCGTGTAAACAAGAAGTTTCACTTCAGGGAGAGTTAATTATTGAACTGATTAATACAACTGTCTGAATACCAGGTGGCCACCAAAGCTGACCTGTCACTCCCCTCCTCAACTGAACAGAGGAGAGGAAATATAATGAAAGACTTGTGAGTTGAGATAAGGATGGGGAGAGATCACTCATCAGTTACTGTCACGTGCAAAACAGATTCACCTTGGGAAAATTAATGAATTGAATTTATTACCAGTAAAATCAGAGTAAGTTAATGAGAAAATAAAACCAAATCTTAAAAACACCTTCCCTCCACCTCTTCATTATTCTTGTGCTCAACTTTACTCTTGATTTCTCTACCTCCACCTCTGCAAACTTAGGGGGCTGAGGAATTGGGACTTGGTCAGTTCATCAAATGTCTCTGCTGTTCCTTCCTCCTCAGAGGAAGAACTCCTCACTCTTCCCCCACTCCATCATGGGGTCAATTCAATAGGAGACAATCCTCCATGAACTGTCCAAGGTGAGTCCTTCCTATGGGTTGCAGTTCTTCACAAACTGCTCCAGTTTAGGTCCCTTTCATGGGGGCAGTCCTTCAGGAACAGGCTCCCCCACTGTGGATCTCCCATGGGATAACAGGTCCTGCCAACAAACCTGCTCCAGTGTGGGCCTTTCTCTCCATGGGGCCATAGGTTCTGCCAGGACCCTGCTCCAGCATGGAATACCTATGAAGTCACAGTCTCCTTTGGACATTCACTTTCTCCAGCAAGGGGTCTTGCACACAAGGCAGGTTCATATTGGCTGCAGTGGGGACCTCCACAGGCTGCATGGGCACAGCCTTCCTCACCATGGTCTTCACCACAGTGTGCGGGGAAATCTCATCTCTGGCACCTGGAGCCCCTCCTGCCCCTCCTTCTGCACTGACCTTGGTGTTTGAAGGGCTGTCACTCTCACGTGTTCTCTCCTCTATTCTGGGGCTGCAGTTGCTCCTGTGCAATGACTTTTTTCCCTTCTTCACTCAGTTACCCCAGAGGTGTTGTCACTGTCACTGATGGGCTCAACCTTGACCAGCAGTGGGTTCATCTTGAACTAGCTTGGATTGGGTCTGTGGGACATGGAGGAAGCTTCCAGCAGATTCCCATAGAAGCCACCCCTGCAGTTGCACTGCTATCAAAAGATGGCTGGGAAAACCCCATACAGCAATCAATTATTGGACTGAGGCCATAGCTTCCAGCATAAGCTGAAACATGGATCTTTGTGCACAATTAAATAAAGAATGCCAGAGAAAAGCCAAAACCATAGCTCTGAAAAGATGCACCGCCTTCTTTCAAGTCAAATAAATCAAAGAAACTGCAGTCATATGGCTCTGGAAAACACTGCTATTGCCCTATTCTTTGGATCCTTTGTAGGTGCATTTTACCGTCAAAGTTATCCATAGGCCAAAGCATTCAAGTTGATTTAGATTGAAGGTACTTTGTTGTTCTTTGTACATAGATAATGGAGGATAAATGTGGGATGAGAAGAACTGCAAAAGAAATTGGGGCTTATTCAATGTGTCTTTGGCACTTTATGGCAAGCACTCTTAAGCTTTACGAATTTTAACTCCTGTCATCTTAATATAGCCTGTAATTATTCCTCAGGGTATGTCAATTATTCAATAGCTATTTAAAGTAACTAATAAGCTATCTTTGACAATTTTGTGATTTGAATTCTATTGACATTAAAGTTACTGATTTTTTTCTTCTTCAATGAATATTTCCCAATAATTTGATGAAATTGATTAATTATTTGTATACTTGTGCTTTGCTAGAAAAAATATTATCTGCAAAACCTTACATAAATTTGGTACACATTAAACCAAAAATTAGACAAGTTGTGTTTTTTTCTTTTGGCTTAAGTGCCATTTTTTGGATTCTTGAGGTAGGGGAAGGCACTGTGTTGCAATTTAATATGGTCACAAGCTACAAATTATTAATTAGAAATGTTTCACTACATTGAAAGCTTATTCTCAAGATAGATACATTTGGTAGCATGTACTGTTGAGAAAGTAGCACTTTGCTACAATCCTGCAAAGCGGTGGCTGCTCTGTTTCGTATAGCCAGAATTGGGAAAAAAACCTTATGGGGAAGCTAAAATCACTTACATGTGTATATGCTTGTGTACTACACATCACATTATTGCACGAACTCTCTCCACCTCTCCCTTCCCTAAAGTAGGTCTTGGAACTTTCATCAGCCTAGGACAGAACATGTAATAGTCAAAATTTGTGAGCTTGAGAGATGGGCACTGGTAAATGTGGTAAGAACCACATAACTCTGCTAAGAGTTCTTGGAGGAAATTCAGGCATCTTGCTTCTTTTGGATTATTTAATCACCTGGTACTGGACCAGTGCAGGGATACTGCTGGTTGAGACCCATTGGTGACTCACTTTCTACTCACTTTTTTTTGTTATTCTCATGCAAATACCAAATCTTGTGATACCTGTTGTTCATCAGAAAATGTTTTGAAAATACCTGTCTTAATTTCTGGAAAGCGTATACAGTCTTTTGTCCTTCCTCCCAGCCTCCCTCCCTCCTTCCTGAAATGGAATAAAATAAAATGCTAGAGGCTGTGACAGTAGAACACAGGTTTGATTTTAAAAATACCATGTAATGGTGTGCTGGTGTGTCATTAACTGACTGGTGGTGCTTTCCCTTTTTTGAGCTGACAGAGGGTATGAAACTGGTGGTGGCAGGGTTTAAGCAGCATAGAAGTTGGAGTATCTGCAGGAATAAGTTTTGTGTCCTGGGATGAACTTAGTTGGCCAAGTCCTTTAATATTGTCTCAGTGCTTTGGGACACTAGTGACTAACTGTAGGAACTGTAGGAATAGTTTTCAAGCATTACAGTCCTTGTACAAAACTACAACATCGTTCTTGTGAAAGGAGATTGAAAGAGATGGACTTTCAGCATAGCAATCACTGAGGAAGGGAGGAGGAGGAACTGCTTGGGAGCAGGCTTAAACAGAAAGATGTAGATCAGAAATAAGGAGCTTAAAAGGAATGATGTAGTTCAGAAGCAAGTAGCTTGTAAGAGGAAAGAGAAAACATTTGGAAGGCTCCCTTATGAAGAAATTACATCTAGAGTAGGAAAAATAAGGAGCAAAAAATGCAACCGAGGTTTAAAATTTCCATTATAGCTTTTACAGGAGTGTTTAATTACCTCTAGACCAAAGCATCATTTCAATCATAATCATTCCTAAGCAAGAAGCCAGTGAGGTAGATAAACATCACCTGTAATGTTACTTATGCTGACAGAGAGACAGAAACTTTAAGATATTTCTAATTTTCTGGAACTACATCAGAGCTAATCTAAGAACTGCAAAAGGGGAAAAAAAATAGACTTCCCCCACCTTTGCCCTCTAGGAACTGTGCCTGGGCAGGGATCAAATCTAAGTTGTAATCAGCAACACAGGTTCCTCTGTTTGTGAAAATTTAACTGTCCATCCATTAAAGTTTTATTTTCCTTATGGGGCAGATCAATAGTTGAATAATTGATTGGCTGACTAATTGAACAGCTGAATTATTGAAGATTTTAAGTATGAATTTCATGATGTGAGATGATTAGAGACCAGTGCAGTTTCCAGGGGAAATTTTAAGTAAATGAATTAAAGTAGCCAAGGTAGAGTTATTCAAGACCATGCACTGAAGTTAAGAGTATGCCTGTCAATTCTTGTTCTGTGTGTTTTCAACTTGTCCTTTACATAAATAATAAACCTTCTTTCCTCTTCAGGCTCTGGAGTCCCAGCTTTCCCGTTTCCCAGTAAGTCATACTGCCTGCACTTCTCAGCAAACACAAATTTAGACAATGTCAGGATTCCATTCAAAAATTATAAAATGTGTCATGGCCTGATTTTGCAAAAGTTTTTCTCACTTTTGTCCCAGCTGAATCTTTCCTGAAATCAACAGGATTGGAATAGAAGCAGATTGCTCCTGCTGTTGGTTGAAGAAACTGTAAGTGTAGTATTACCATACTTTTGTCACTTTTATTTTCCTAACTATTCAATTCATTATATGTGTAAAAATTAGTGTCTTGGTGTTTGGCTATGTTTTTAAGATCTAGCCTGCTGTTAGGAGCACCCCAAGACTTGGAATGGACTTACTGGCATTTCTGTGACTGTCTTTTAAACAGTTTCATAGAATCATCAGGTTGAAATAGATTTTTAAGATCATCATGACCAATCTTAAAGTTTGTAACCAGAGGTCTGACCAGCATTTTCAGCTGGTATGCACAGTACTGAATCATAGCAGAAGGTGAAAGCAAGGACCTGTGGCTGAAAACATGTGGTCATTTCTTCTCAGGAATATTTATGCAAGATTTTCAAAATTCTTTCTTGGGCATGCATTAATGCCACTGACTTACCCATATGAATTAGAGGAAAACTATATGGTTTCCCTTTTATTTAATTCAGCTTGTGTTTTCCAATATAAAAGCAATGTTTTGTTTGAGAAGTCTCAAAGACAGCAGTTTATAGCTCTTCCCTGATGATATTCAGAGAGGTTTTCTGTTTTAAAACTTATTATTTCTTATTATTTTATTATTCAGAAAATATTTGTAGAGAAAATAATTTAATATTGCAGCAGAAATGCTATACTACAAATGCCACCAAGGTGTTAAGCCCTACTCTCCTGAATTTCAAGCAAACTCTAACAGTAGGCAGGAAATTCTGTATTTATATAGTATCAAACAGAACACCAAGAAGGGGCAGGCTCATGGGAGAGAGTTATTTAATTGTATACAATTACATGCTTTTTTTTTTTTTTAAGTTGAACCATGCTAAGGTTCCTTGAACATATATATTTACAGTACCTTGCAAAAAAATACTGTTAAAAATTGCCTTTTATGTGCTGTGGTCACAAAGGGAGGACAGAAATTCTTAAATTAAAATATAATAGAAAAATATATGGTATGAAAGTAATATGAAGTGATAAACTCGCAGGAATTCAGTTTTCCTGGTTTTAGATGGTGATGTAGGCACTCCTGTGCTGATTAGTAACAGGTTATTAACAAGTTTTTAAATTAAAGTAAGGGAAAAAATGAATAATTTTATAAAATCCAGTTATCTGTTGTGTTGGTTGCCTGTCTGGGGGCTTTCTTGTTAGAGGTTTAGAGTCTAAAGGAAGAGTAATTGAGAACTGAATTGTGTTGGGAAGGGTGACAAATGTAGCAGGGAGCCATAGTTTGTTCTGGCGTGGCCTTAAATGGAAATTTTGTTATATTAGATAAGGGATCACAAAATCCCCATTTAATATCATGTAAGGTAATCTAACATTGTATCAAATGTATAGTAGCTTTTGACATAGAAATGCTGCTGTGTTGACTGTGTTTTAAAGCTCACTATTATTTGGACTAAAGACTTGTATTTCTTTCTCCTCTTCAGAGTCTGGAGTGCTGGGTGTCAGTGAGTGATGAAGGAAGGGAGAGAGGGTGTTCTGAGTGCTCTGGCACATCCTGATTTTTGAATACTGTTGGATAGCTGTTGTCTGTAATCTTGTGGAACTCCAGCTGCACGTGAATTATGCAGGACATGCTGTAAATCAGGAGTGTTCCACAATCCCACTCTGAAAACAGAGGAGAAAATGTCTTCTGGGAAATGATGTGAAAAGGACACTTTTAAGTTAGAAGTGGAAGCTTCTACTTAAAAGGGCTCTTTTCCTTACTCTGTATTGATGTGGTGCACAGCATAGCAAGCAAATGGTGATGCTGCTGCTCATGACAGCAAAAGCCCAAGAGTGAATTGAGGCTGGAATTTGTGCTCACTCTTTCTGTCATAGTGTGTTCTTGAACAGTCATCTGCATTCCTAAAGGAGTTATATATATGAGGAATAGTGGATTCTAGCTTATCTTTTTTTTCTTTCTCCCTTATCAGCCCTCTAGAAGGCATCACAAAAGCTGCACAAACACTTAGCAAACACTCATATTTTAACAGAAAGTTTGACTTGCACAGTGCTATGATTTCCTTTGCAGTTTCTGTTTGGCAAAATCATTGGCTTGCCTCCATGGAATATTGGCTAAACACTGTAAGATAAGAGTGAATGATAAGTATTTTTTTCCTCTGTGCAAACCCATCCTAGGCCTGCCCTTACTGTACAGGAGATACAATTTTTTTACAGGCATCTTATTTAATTCAACTTGTGCAATTCAGTTTGGTTTGTACTACCCTTATGAAAGGCATTTCAGAGCAGAAGTGCATTCATTGTAGAAAGGAGCACAAAACAAATGGCTTTGCTGAATTTCTAAATTTCCCATCTAGAAAAGTGCTCTGAGGGTATTCTCATATGTGACTTAGATGTGTATGTTATGAGTTGTTATTTATCTTTTATCTCACTATATAACTCTCTAACTCTCTATCTCTGGTTTTAATAAAGAGACTAGAACATTAAATACTTGCAATGCCTTTCATGGTTAATGGATGAAGGAGGGTCTGTTAGCAAGCTATGGATAGGTTAATGTTTCATTCCCATACTGGTTGAATAGTCCCTTCAGTAAATAGGTTGTGCAAAATTAAATACAGAAATGTTTTCTTTTATTAAAATAATTAATAAACTTAAAACCCAAAAACTGTTGGTGAAGCCCACACTATTGGTATGAAGGATGCAATTTGCAAGATCTGCTTCCTTAAAAATGGTTTTCTTGCTTTTTAAAATTGCAGTTGGTCCCACACCCTTACATAGTAAAACAAAATTAGATGCCACAGACACCCATTAATTCCCATGTATTGTAAGACTCCCAGTTCCTGTTGTATCTGTGTTGTTGTAGGTCTTGAGACATAACTGAGTGTTAGGGTTTTCATCAGCAGAAATCATTAAAAACTCTTTCTTTTAGGATTTCAGAGAAGAGAATTCTTTCTGCTCATCTCTGCACAGGCACCTCTAAAAGCCTTTTTCTAGAATTTATGAAAACAGACCAAAAATCATTCTTGTATGTGCTCAGTCATGGGTAAAAATTCTGTGCTTTGTCACTGGTCTCCCAGAGAAAGAGCTGATCTTTACCACAGAGCAGTCTAGAGGGCAAGAATTAATTCTTAATGACTTTCAAGGGTTTATGTTTTGCTTTCTTTTCAATTCATGTTGAAATTAGTGCATAGCCAAAGCCCTCAAAGTGCTGTGTAGGAACAGAATTCTGATTTTGCGTTTTGGTTTGAAGCTAGGACCATTTAATAGAGGAATATTTCTTATGTATCGCTAGTTGCTCTCTCTTGGTCTGCACTGGGTTAAAACCCCTTTCCTAATTACACTTTCATATACCTATAAAGCAACCCATTTTCAAGGCCACCAAAGAGTTCTGCTATTTACAGCCCAGGCTCTTGAAACAGGATGAACTGTTATCTTGAAAAAATAAGTTCATAGAGATGAGAAAAAAATTCGATTATTTTGCTGTATTTTTAAGATGCAAAAGAAATTATTTGAAGAACTCTCCATAAGGAAAAATATATGTGTTTCTGAGAGGATAAGTACTCCCCATTAAGGTGGAACATAGATGTGTGGAGAATAAAAGTTTCAGGATAAAAGAAGAGTGAGAAAGAACTGGATCAAAACTACTTTGTTTCTGCTACTTTGAATGCTCAATTTCTAGAAACTTTCAAGAAGTGCTAATTAATCTGTAAATGCAAGTCAAAGTACAGGTTTGCTACTTGAAACATTTAATTATCTGTATTACTAGTGTATCTAATTGACAGCTAATAATTTGTAATATGTATAGGTAGATCATTTAGTTAAAATATATTACCTGTCAGATTAGCAGTGAAAAAGCTTTGATATTCTGCTGTGCAAATCCAGGGCTGTGTTACAGAATAATATATTTGGATTGGAAACAATGCTATTTCATATAGTTTTATGAGTATTAGCAATTATTTAAAATATGTTTCCATATTTCACAGAGTACCCATGTAATTCAGTTGTGGAAGGTGGTGTCACAGAATTACTTGTTGAACCAGGCATAAAAATATTTCAGCCATAAAATATGATGTCACATTGTAATTTGTACGTGAGAGCATCTCCCAGCTGGTGTAGGATTATTACTTACTAGGTATTCTTCACTGTTTTGCTCATTGTTTAAATGTCACAGGATTCCCCCACTCCTTTGGTATAACAAAGCTTTAATCCTACAGGCAGAGCTGTGAGTGGGAATCTAGTAAAAACAGAGTTGTGCTAAGTTTTGAACAAGATGGCTGAGGCACTGGTAGCTGTCTGACTATAGCTTAGAAGAGGGTAAGTGCCAGGGGAGCCAGGTTGTGCCTTGTGTTGCCACAGTTGGAATGCTGCTGTAGAGCTGTTGTAGAGCTAAGAGCAAGAGGTACCTATCTGGGACTGTCTGCACTTCTACATTGTCACAGCAGGGATTACAGCCTGTTTCTATAGTTTAGGAACTGATGTTTTCGACTAAGCTTTGACTAACCTAGCTTGAAGAATTCAATTTAGCCTTCCTCCATACATTGTAATCTCTTAAGCACATCAGTTTTATCCCCATTGTGCCCAGCTACTGGGAATTCAGTGTATTTTTCAGAACCATGAGAAACTGTGGTTAGGGGGTTGTTTTGCAATCTAATTTTCTGCAAATCAGGGGATTCAGCAGGACCTCTGGGTCAGTCCTGGCTATGGGTAAAGATATTTCCCTTTTACAATCAAGGAAAGAAGGACAAAATGAGTGCCATGAGGAAATACAAAGCATATTAGATGTGGTGGTTAAAACTCCTTACACACCACTAACCAGAATGATATATTAGTGCTTATTTTTATGTGCTTAATCCACAAGGCATGGGATGCAGTAATTAAATTACGGCTCATCAGCAGACGACTTGCATTATTTTTCTGTGTTGCACTTAAAAGAAAGGCTTTCAATTCTTAGTATTCAAGAATGCTGCAGCTTTTTTCTAAAATCTAATAGCTATATCTCAGTTTTCTTCTTAAAGTTAAAAGTTCCGCGTGGCTTTTCTTACAGTCTTTTCTGTCTCTGGAGAGACACTGCCTGTGCTGCAGCCTTTGGACAGAAGTGATATTGTTATGTTTGCTTAACACTTGACCTGTTATCAAAGAGGATGATTGACTCTCTGCAGCACTTGCAGAGATGGGGTGCCTGGGTCACACAAAGACCAGAGTAATACCTTTTAAGATGGTCTGGTGAGGTGAATGTACACATACATATATAGGCAATGATAGGGATCTATGTGAAAGGAGTAATCAAGAATGAATCAGTTAAGAGAGAGCAACTTATCCTGGCTCCACTGAACATAGGACTCTTTATGACTCCTTCTTGCCTAAAGCTACTCCTGCAACATTTCCCTTGAAAAAGTGCAGTGAATTGATAGCATCTGTCAGAATGAATCAGCAGGTAGAGTCAGATGTTCCCTGAAGGGCTTATGCATTAGAAATCATGGTAACAAGAGAGCTTGGTTGAAGGTCCCTAGCTCCCATAGGAAGTCTTTTCTGTGCTGTGTCCCTTACTGAGAATAAAAAAAATAACAACATCACAGTATTGCTAAAGGTGAAGTTGAAATGGTAGCTCTGTTATTCAGAGCTATATGTACTACCCTTAATTCAACAGAAGTGTCTATGGGCATTGCTGGCACTCACAGTGATCAAGGGTGACACAGATTTTCACAGTCTCTGCAGCAGTTTGCAGTTTCTCTGACAACAGGATCTTCTGGGGTGCAGGTTCTCAGATTAGGCTAAGATGTGTGTCAGAAAGCTTTCTAAAAATTTTTTGTGGAATGGCATCTTTTCAAATAATGTTGGAACAGATCTCCTCTACTGACATCAGCCTTCTGTGGTGCCCAGTGACAGGACTTGAGGGAATAGCCTGAAGTTATGTTAGGGGAAGTTTAGTTTGGATATTACTAAAAGGTTCTTCACCCAGAGTGTGGTTGTGCATTGGAACAGCCCCCCAGGGAAATGGTCACAGCACCAAGTATGACAGAATTCAAGAAGGGTTTGGACAATGCTGTCAGGCACATGGTGTGATTATTGGGGGTGTCTTGCAGGGCTAAGAGTTGGACTTGATGATCCTTATGAGTCCCTTCCAACTCAGCATTTTCTGGGATTCTGGGATTCTTGATATTGCCACAAAAAAGTGCCAGTGTGACCCACACACATACTTTCTACTGAATTATGCTTACTTAATATACTAAGTACTACCAAAAATGGAATCTATTTGGAGTTCATTAAAGTGGATAAAATTCTCCTGAGTTTTGTGCTTAAATTTCTTCTTTGACTTTGTATCTTTATAAATAAACAAATACAAATTCATGTCTCAGATTATCTTTCAAGTGGTATGCATTCATTTTACTTAACCTTAGACATCTATGACATTAAACTTTGCCTTGAGCTAGATCACTCTGAGCTGTCTGCAGTCAGTGCAAATGAGTAGGTAGTTTGAGGGCAGGGTTCATGTTGTGTATTACATATCCATCTTGGGCTGAAGTGAATTGTGTTCCAGAAATTCCTCTCTCCATAGGACCAAAGAAGATTAGATTATTCCTTCAGATACAAACGGCTAATTCTGGTCACAACAGTGCTGTCTCTGTGAACTCACACCTTAACACCCTGGTACATCTACTAGTGTGCCTATAGGCAGTTTTATGTCTGATACTGGATTTACGTCCATGTTATGGGTTGAAAGTATTTGGCTAACTTGGGCCAGTTACACTTCACAAGATATCAGTTCACCTCACAAAGTAGAAATGAAATCCACTTGAGATTTCTCACATTTATTTAGCTGAAGTTCATGTGCTTTCAAAAGGAGGAAACATTTCCGTGGATGTAATTCGTGCCCAAGAAGTACCCTGAACTTCATGTGATGTGCAGCATACATCCAGCTCATGGGCAAACCATATGACAGTATCTGTAAGCTTCATAGCTAAAAACAGGTTAATTTCCCATCACACTGCTGTTCACAGTGTATTGCTTCTCCTCCACACCACAGCGATGCTCTCTATGGAATTGCATTGTTGTTTTTGTTGACCCTGCTTCTTCCCCCCGAGATGCAGGCCTTGAAGGATTAAAGGAGTGTTCTTATCCTAAAACTAGACCAGATTTTTAATGTGCATCTTTGTGGATGTCTTTAAGATCAAAGCAAAAGTAAACAAAAAAAAAGAATCTGTCAAGGAAGAACTGACAGATCTCAATGATCCTCATCAGAACAAAGTGTCAGCTTATGTTTAGTGAAGGATGATAGTTTTCATTTGGAGATAGAAGGTATAATCTCTAAATTTAAACTCTAGAAACTGAAGGGAGAAAGATGACTAAATGAAACTATTTTAGGGCTAGAAAAACTTCATTGTTACCTGAAATGCTGTGCAATGTTAGCACACTTCTTTTTTTTTTTTCATGTGAGCTTTGTTGGTTTGGAAAACACAACGATAGTATTTTAAATTTTTGTTAAAATTCTGTTTGCATGAGCTGTAAATGAATTGTTACTCAGTGTCTGTGATTTTAGTCTCATCCACTTTCTATTGAAAAAGGTATTATACAGAAAAAGAATTTTATTAGAGTTGTATTATTTTTTGTAAATTTACTAGAACATTGGTGCAGTTGCTCTTTATGGATACAGAGAACAGTGAATCTTTCATCTTCAGTTGAAGATTGAAGGACCTGCAGATACTCAGTTCTTCTAATTAGGTGAAATGTGAATAACTCTCTTTTTATTTATAAAGAATATCAGTCTGAATTTATTAGTCAATTACACCTCTTCTAATCCAAAGTGTAAGTGGCAATGCAGACAAGTTCTGGTTTGGACCATCTTACCTAGAACTATTTCCTCATTTTATTTGTCTCCTTATTGTGCTTCAAAAGATGTACTTGGGAAAACAGTTTTCCTGTTCCAGAAAGAGGCCACCCTGGACTCCCCTCAATAGTGAAGAACAACAACTCTCTATTTGCTTGCTGGAAATGAAAAGCTTGAATATGCAGACAGTTTGCCTATAGGAATTCCTTCTGGGTTGAAACCTGACATACACAATCTTCATAAAATAAAACTCTATTATATTATTGTATAACAGCCAAGAGACAAATGGGGGTGAGGTGGAAATGAAAGGAAAAATAAAAGAAGAAAAAGGTTAGGAGAAAAAAATAATAGACCTGGATAATTTTCTGAAATACTGTCAGTGACTTGTCCCATATACAGAATAGATTATTAATAAATCTGCTCAAAGCAAATGCATTGTGAAAATCTAGTAATTTACAATTATTAGGTATTTCATATACTGAGATAACAGCATATTTCACTGAAGACAATGAGGATATATTACAAAGTCTTATGGCAAAGATTAATTCTAGTTGTTATTCTGAAGGATATATTCCACCTGTTGCTATTTCCTTTCTTTTATGTGAATCAGAGTGTCTTTTGAATATGATAATGCCTGATTTTACTGCTCCTGTGAAACAAGAAAAAAAGCTATAGCTTTTCTTAGAAAGCTATAGCTCGTACCTTCTGATAGTGGAAACACAAAATTAGTCTGCTTCTATTTTTTTCCCATTAAAAAAATCATAATTTTGTTATAGTAGAAGATTTTAAAGACAAAGATATAAAACCTAAAATTATGAAGCAGTATGAATCAAGAGAGTATTTGGAGGACTGAGGTCTCCTCTTGTGGTTGGCTGTGTCATCAGAAGTAAATAAGGGGCTGTATCTGCTAAATAGCTTTTTAGGGCTTGAGGCATTTATTTTTTCAGATAATATGTAGTGGAGCTGTTGCTTGCAAATGTAGTGGTGGGAATAATTAGGCAGTTGACAAAACTGTACAAATGTCATGCAAAACTCTATGAATGTCATGTCAAGCCCCAAACTGCCTTCTGACTTTTTATGCTTCTTTTTTAAGATGCCCAATTGAATTATACTAGATATAACTTTTTGAGTTATATTGAGTATTCATTTTGGTATTTTTAAGAAATATTGATGACCCATAATTTTGTGTGAGGGTTGCAGCTCCTCTGATTGTGGGAGTGCAGCATGTTCTCAGAAAGGAAACTCACGGAAGAAAGGAAACAAACTGTTCTCTACCAGAAAACTGAACAGCATGTTGAAACCTCATGCAAACACAAGTTAAATGCAAATGGAGGGACAAACGGGCTTGGCAGCCTGTCCCTAAAATGTCGTGCAGAGAAAAAAAAACCCAAATCCTTCCCATGGAGTACATTTGAAGGGGGTTGGGAGATTATTTGAGATTTCATGTCAAGTATATTTGTTTCAGCAAAATGGAAAACTTCATGCTGGATTTTCTTTATTTTTTTGTCAATGGGTTGAAATGTTCTTAAACAGCTCCAGGTAGCACTGAACATAAAGTTTTCCCTCTCGTTCATTTTACTTAGCAAGAAATAGGATACACACATCATACCTGTGGTTTTCTTCAACTGACCTGATGAACAGAGCAACTAGTTAAGAAGAAATTAATGTTCAAAGAGCCATTAATCAGCTCTGGCTGTTATCTTGTTTATCTGCCACTCAGTCACATGTCTTTGCCAGACATCTACCTGAAAAACACAGGGCATAGGAACGCTCTAGAAAATTATATTTTTTATTCTTGTAGTTAAACTTATGTGGTGGGTTGCTATGCATCAAGTTGCTCTAGCAATTACCCACTTCTGTAGCTTTCCCCTCCCCACCAAAATTTTGCCATGTAAATCAATGTATGTTAAATTTTATTCCATCCATATTGGTGTTGTCCACAGCCTATAGGGAAATATCTGTAAGAATTTCTGTCAGATAGTGAGATAGAACAAAAGCATCATTCTCAGTAGGGGCAAAATATACACAAAAGCTATTACAAGATAAGGATAGGGTGCTCACTCAACAATTGCCATCATGGGAATAAGAACCTCAACACAGGTCAGTGAATTTTATACTTTATTTACAATTAATAACAGAGTGGGATAATGATGAATAAAACAACCCCTCAATACCCTTCCTGCCTTCCTGCCTTCCTTCCTGCCTCAGCTGTACTCCTGACTTCTCTACCTCCTCCCCAGTGAGCAGCTCAGGGAAACAGGGAATGGGGTTTTCAGTCAGATGATAACACTTTTTTCATGCCTTCCTCCTTCCCTTGTTTCAGTGTGGAATCCCTTCCATGCTACATTGTCCTTCATGACCTTCTCCCGTGTGGATCTTTTCTATGGGGTGCAGTCCTTCAGAAACAGACTGCTCTGGCATGGGTCACGTGTCCTGTCAGAAAATCTGCTCCAGCATGAGCTCTCCATGGGGTCACAACCTGCTTCAGGTGCATCCACCTGCTCTGGTGTGGGTCCTCCAGGGTTGCAGGTGGACACCTGCTCTCCTGTGGACCTCCATGGGCTCCCTTCTGTAAGAGTGAACAGCCTGCTACACCATGGTGTTCATCATGGGCCTCAGGGCAGTCTCTGCACTGTACCTGGAGCATCTCCTGCCCCTCCTTCTTCAGTGGTCTTGGTGTCTGCAGAGCTGTTTCTCTCACACATTCTCACTTCCCTTTCTCACTTGTTATGCAGCTTTCCTACCTTTTCTTAAATGTTAGTACAGAGATGCTACCAATATATCTGATTATCTCAGCTTTGGTTTGTCTTGGAGCCAGCTGGAAATTATTCTATTGACATCAGAACAACTTTTGATTTCTTCTCACAGAAGCCACTTCTGCAGCTCTCCCCACTACCAAAACTTTTCCACATAAACCAGTATACGTTAACTTTCATTCTATCTATATTGATGCTGCCCACAGTCTATAGGAAAATGCCTGTAAGAATATCTGCCAGATAACAAGATAGAACAAAGGCATCATACTGTAAATGTTGTATATGTGGAATGTGGTATTATACAACTGCTGTGCTTAGCTGGTGTGTAAAAAGCAGTATACTGCAAAAATGCAAAATTAAATCTGTTAGTGTGCATACTGTAATGAAACCAGCAACAAGTTTTAAAATTAAGAATACAATAAATTCAGCCAAAGCCCAGGAAAATAAAAAGAAAAAACGCCTACTGCAAAAATAAAAAACCAACTAACCAACTAAAACCCAAAACACAAACCAGCAGATAAGAGAAAGAGCAAAGAAAATTTTACTTTGCATTTTTAGGAATCAGAGCTGACTGCTGTAGGATGGTTTCAGCACACAACTAGTAAAAGGTGAGTAGTTACTGACCATACCTTTTAATTGCAAAGGAGCTGGCTATGGGGCTTTGAAGGAAAGAAAGGTAGACTCTCACCTTGTCCTTCCACTTTCCTTTGAAAGCCATAAACTTCCCACCTCATATCGTGCTCCACCTTTTAGGCAAAATCATCCATCTTGTATTTCAGCCAAATGTCTCAGCACTGCTCACTGTCCTGTATTCTTCCATTTTTGACACTTGGTGGTTTTTGTTTCACAGAACTGATAGTTGAAATTAGGAGCCATGTAGGTCACTGAAGGTCCTGCTCAATGGTTTCATTAGTTTCTCATCTAACAAAAGCCCTGGGACAAGACTGGTTCATATTCTTATGTTCTACTTAGATATTTTTAAACAGTAGCTTGATAATTGCTATGATTGCTGGTAGACCTGACTTGATATTTAGGCTGGGGAATGCAAACAGAATATGTAGCCTGTGAACTACAAAGCACATACTCATTTACTTAAACAGCAAACACATCTGGTTCTACCCCAGATCACTACAGTTCATCATTTGGGACTGACAGAGCAGTCCCAGCAGCAAAATTTTCTTTGCCATGGGTAGATGAAATCCTAAAAAAACACTTGAATATGCAATAAAAGGTTAGAGAAGGGAGAGTGATTTTTTAATGGCAAAAACATTTCTAAAAAATATCCCTCTTCTGTAATGAAAATTCATTTAATATCCTGAGTTCTGAACTTCTTTCCACTAGTGTCCCAATAGACCATGGTCTTTCAAATGAAGTTTAAAAAGTGAAGTTGAATCTATTTTGTTTTTCTGAATGAAGAAGTTGTGTTAGATGGAGTGATGACAGTGGACTTCCAGTGGGGTAAGTTCAGCAGTGATGTCCAGTAGCAAGCATTTGTTCCAGCTTCCTGTATTTATCAGTGCTGAATCAATTGTCTTCTCCATACATGATCAAGTTTGTTAATTTGAAGTTCCTTTTCAAACATGATTGTATTTCATTCAATTTCAGTATGAACTTCTAGACAGTCTTGTCAATTGGTACCAACATTTATATAAATTATGTAACATTGTGATTGTCAGATTAAAATAGTAGGCATCTTTGGTAGGTAGCGTTTAACATTGTACTACATTTACATTTGATGAATTTCAATGAATATTTTCAGCTTCGAAAATACGTTTTTGAAAAGGCAAATATTTTCTCCAAAAGTTTTCAGTGTCAGGAGTTTAAATGTAATGATTTAGAGAAGCATAGTTTTGATTTTTAATGCAAGTGGAGTTATATTTAAATAAAAATGATCTGACTTCTATAGAAGCAGGAAGACAGTCAGTTTTCCCTTCGTATGATATCTGAAGTGATTTAGTCAACTGCATTTTTCATTTTAACAATACTGGATAGGGGAGAGAGTGAGGTTATTTGTCTTGCAAAAAAAAAAAAAAATGAGAGGACTGTCTTTCAAATATCTTGTAGTTTTGTGAAGACTTTTTATCTAATCAGGTCACATCCCTTTTCTGAAGATCTGAATAAACTTTACATAGTCACAAATTTTGAAGTAAGAAGAATAATCATGGGTGCAATGTACTCCACTCTTCCAAATTTTTGAAAACAATTTGTTTTACCCTGTTTTAAAATGTTTATTTTGTCTGTGTTCTATATGATGAGGTAATTTGTGTTTAAAATAAACATTTATTTAAATTAAAATTTTTGCTATTGGACATCAACCACCACAGTCCAAAGTTTCTGGTCTTATCTGTGAGCTGCAAACATGCCTTTTATAGGCAACTACAAGTATTTTCTTACAAGTTGTTTTTCATGTTGTTTATGTCTTAGAAAACCATCCTATTCTTCTTTGAAAGCATAATACCTCTCCAAATGCCTTAGCTTTTTTTATTAACAGATTGATCTCATACTGTAGAAAAGCTACTCACACTGTGAACTACATTGATTAATTAAATTGGTAATGTGAGTGCAATTGACAAACTAGAGATGTGGAAAATTGAAGGGAAAGAAAGAAGAACGATTTACTTTCTCTCCCTGTTTAAGAGTCCACCTTTGATAGCAATCATCAAACATCTGTTCAATAACCTTTCTTCAAAGAATCTTTCTTAGAGAAGCCAGGCTGATGCAAATAGTCCCTTACCTTTGAGCTCTCCTGCTTAGATTGGATAAGACCTAATGTCCAGGGTGATGCAGAACAAGGAGAATGAGATAAATTCCTTCTACTATAGCACTAAACAAAGAAAAGGAGAAAAACCTCAGTGGGAGACCAGACATATTTTAACGATCTCCCACACCAGACATACATATTTTCATCTCTACCCTTCACAATCCAAATGCCTTCTCTCTAGGTAATGCAATAGGTATCTTAGTCCAGCATTAGTGGGCTACACAGCTGCACACTTACAACCTTTCTGTGCTTTCCGAGTTCTTTTTAAAAAGTGGAGGAACAGGTGCCACTGATGCCAAGGGCAGCAGAGCCTTGCCCTGTCTTAAGATGGAGCTTGGTTAATTTACAGCTGAGATTATCTGGCACAGTTGTTTGTGGCAGCCAGAGAGAGGCTGATAGCAATTTCACACTAGTTATCTGTGACCTTTGAGAAATCTGTCTGAAGGTGGTTTCAGAGAGTGGAGACTGTTAGCACAGATTGCTGTGTTGCTGCCCTAGTAACACCTATAGAAGGAAATATATAATGAAGGTGGTGTTAGTGAAGCCAAAGCAGAATATCTTTATTTGTAAAATACCTGAAGTTTTTAGTCAAACTCTTTGAAAACATACTTTGTGCCAGTAGAGGGTGATTGTTAGAACTTCTGTCTTTGTGCTTCTTCACCCAAAAGGACACCCTGAAAAGCATATTTGACTTAATTCAAAGCATCAGCATTCATCAGTGTTATGACAAGTCAGAGAAATTATGTTTGTAATTTTTTTTCATTTTAACTCAAATTATTACAAATGCACATTTCCCCATAGTTATGTGGTATGACTTGTTAGTGGGAATGGTGTTTCCCATTGTGAGTTCCTGGACATTACATTAAAGCGGCTTT
Source organism: Sitta carolinensis (assembly GCA_032173965.1). Taxonomy (NCBI): domain Eukaryota; kingdom Metazoa; phylum Chordata; class Aves; order Passeriformes; family Sittidae; genus Sitta; species Sitta carolinensis. The sequence goes on from CM063283.1 coordinate 101,301,688, forward strand.
ATGGATGACACATGGATCAGAAGGGAACCCTGAATTTCTAAATATCATCTTCTAGAAATTTCAAGTTCCTCAACATCCAGTCTAGGTGACAGTCGATCTCCAAAAAGCTGAATTTTAAATAAAGCTGCCTGGCTTTTGGTGCCTCTTGTGCCAAATAGCTCATAAATATTATTTGATACAAAGAATGGAAAATGCATAGCAAACTTAAGCATCTTAAAAAAAAAAAAAAAAGTAATACCAACTGAAAAAAAGATTGTTTTTTTCCCTTAACCTCTTGTTAAAAAAAAAAATCCAAATATGCAAGGGCAGCATATTAACTGTGTAAAGTAAGTAATACGTAGCCTTTATTTGTCTGAAGGAATTATTTTATATTGGGGGGTTAGCATATACAGCTGATGGCATTTTATAAGAAAGAAAACAAGTGATGCCCTTTCTCTGACTAATTTTATTTAATAATAAATTCCTGTCATGCTTTTGTAGGTTGGTATATTTGTAATTTATATGGATTATACACAGAGAAAATTCAAGGCAACCAGGCCATAATTTCAATGTGACCTTGACTTGATTCGTGCTAGTAAAATAGTAGTAAAAATGATTGAAAGGAGGGGTGAAAAGTAGGACAATGGAAAGTATGTCCAAGTGATTTACTGCTACATACACGGTAAATACCTCCAGAATCCATGCTTTCATTTACCTGTAAATTGATGTATATTCTTCAGTACTAGACACCATAGCCACTCCAAGGAAATCACAAAGAAAGGTGGAAGGCAATTGAGAATGTGGTAGGTAGGTGCCTTGCCTGAGCTGTAGGAGACTGCTTTTGTTGTGGACAATTTCACTTAGACCAGTCATGAGCTGGGCTGTACCAGCTTGCAAGGGAATGCTGCTTACCACTCTCAAATCCAGAATATTTTTCCTTCAAGTAGATAAACAAAAAAACCTCAAGGAATTCAAAACTGATAATCGGTTTAAGAAAAGCATGACCTCGACTTGTTGGGTTGAAGTTGTATATGTGTGCACAAGGGTTACTCATTCTTCCCTTTTTTCCAGAGACAGTGCTGCAATGAGAACACTGAAGATTATGAGGGCCCTTGGGGATACAATGGGAATGTGGCCTATATTGGTATAACTAAAGTTATTGTTTTAGCTTTGTGATCACTCTGTAATGGTGTCATACCCTCTAATTCTCTTGGAATTACTAGAAGAAATTTGCAGATTTTATCAGAAACCTATCTTTTAAAAAAGAAGAATTTTAATATTTTTTTTAGTGTACTGATTCCTAGTGCAGAGTATTCATCAAAGTACTGAGTCTGTGCACAGATCAGCTTTGGGTACTTACAATACTACAGAGTTTCTGTAGCCAGAGAAATCAAAAACTCTAGCTTTTTGTTTTCACTATACCACTCACCATCAGTAGTGATGGAGCACAAATAGGAACATTTCTCAGAGTATCATCTCTCTGAGAATATGACCAGCAAATTTGCAGTTGAAAACCCTATCAATTTTATTATTCTCTCACATGCTGAGACAGTAGCAACTGCTGGTTTGAAACAGAAATTAATGTCACAATATGCTCAGATGCAAAAATATATGGCTCTGCTCAAGAATTTTATATTTCCTGTTCTCAGTATGGGCAGTGTTTTGCAAACTGCAGCAGGATTCAGAATGGAAGAAACTTTCCTGAGTCTCTTGTAGCTGTGAACTGACATGTTGAGTTTGTTACTCAGAGCAAATGGCAACTGATATAAGATAACCAAGCAAATAATGCCTTTGCCATATCTTAAACACATTTACTTGATGAGTTTTGTCACTGTGTCTTAAGATTGGTAACCTGAAGGCTTTTTAAACAATTTTTGTAAAGATTTGACCCTTGGAATACTTCTTATCTTTGATTGCTACCTCATGGGATTTGAGCCCATCAGTTTTATATTATAGCCCTCATATCTATAGACTCTGACTGTTCTGAGTTTTTGAAATATGCACATGCTGGGTTTTTGAAATATGCACACTCCTGAGCAGTAAAAATCTCAGACCTAGGCTGCATTTTCACGTGATGACTTCTCCTGAACAGGGACAAGAAATTATTTAAAATCTGGATTCCACAGAGATTTTTATGTAACTTTATGTAATTTTTCTAGAAATTCGATGATATTGCTGGAAAGTCTGAATGAACTGTATCAACAGTTTAGTAAGAATGGTAAGTAAGTTAAAAAAATCTCTACCAATTGCAGTGAACTAGATTTTATTTTTCCCAGTGCCAGTTAGGGAATAAGAAAGTCAAGGTAAGGTGTCTTACAAAACAGTGCATGAAAGCAGCATTGTGCTTGCTGCAGGTTGTAGTTCATACTATGCTCTTATTTAAATTGTTACATGAATGGTTCATCCTTTTCAATATTCTCTCTTTAATGTATCTGGCTATATATAGGAATTTCTTCCATGTAGTTATATCCAGGCCTCTAGCATACACAGAGGAAAAGGATAACATTTAGGAGGTCTGTCTCATAACTCTTTCAGGCAGCCAGCCCATTTTCTGGGGCTCTGGGGGGCTTAGAATTGCTGGAGCTGTTGCAACCTAAGTGGAAACCTAGCAATCCAAAGTCTAACCAAATTAAAATTTTCTCTAAAAAAACCCCAAATCAATAAAAATCAAAACCAAGCAAAACAAAAACAAACAAAAAAACCAACACGAGGCAAGAGAAAAGAGAGAGCAAAAATGTTGTGTCATCTTACTCCTTGTTTGCAGTGGTTGCAGCTCTTTCAATGTCTCAGTGTTCAGGATGTCCACTACAGAGTACAAGATGTAAGTGTGCCCAAAGCACACTGAGCAATCTGTGCAGATGTTCTGCATTCACTTTTGCACAGCTGCAGGCTACTGTGTGTGAGGAACAATGCACTCAAGAATCAGGCTGTGTTCTACAGTACAATTGAACTTTAAACACATGTGGGTTTTAGGTTGAAAAAGAAGGTTTGATTCTTCTAACCTTGATTCCTAAAAGAAAATACCTAAATTTTCTTTTTAGGAATCAAGGTTAGAAGAATCAAACCTTCTTTTTCTTTTTAGGCAGGTCTAGTGAAGGAATTGATGCAATTTTTTTCAACAATATTGCAATGAAAAGTGATCATGAACTTCTCCATGAAATTTTGTGAAGCAGAATCACTCCTAACAGATTCATGATGGGAAACCTCAAGTAAACCTGTCAGCCTTGAGGGGATTAGTGGGTTCATCCTGAGCAATGTGACAGTCAGAGGTGAGAGGTGTAAAAGCTAGTGACTGGCTTATTAAGGTGGTTAAAGCTTTGCATAGGGTTGGAAGTGGTAAACCCAGTATTGTGACCTATAACATAAACAATTATTTACCAACTAGTTTAGTTTCTCTTATAGTAGTTGTTCCCCACTCTCTGTCCTGACCTGTTCCTAGGTACTCTTAAGTGCTTCTTATGTTTGACCCCAGTGGGGAATTTGGGATGTGACAATTGCAGAACAGTGGAGGTGGATAATAAAACCATAGTTCTAAAATGAGCCCTGCTTTTTCTAGCTTATTATTTTTCAGCAATTCTTTTTTTGGGATAAAAATCTGTTGAGTCAGAAATAGATAAGGACAAATGATGTGGGTTTAGATACTAAATGAGTGTGTTCAAGGGATATTACCTACAAAGAAGTAACTCCCTCCCTAATTCATGGTTTATCTGGTTGTCATGCCTGTCTTTTTTGTTTAGCTGGAGGGATGTGCACAAATGCAAAAAAGGAGACTTAGGATCCAATATGGACAAATGCCTCTGACATTAATAAGGTGAAATAATAAAATCAATATCTTATAAAATGTCTTATGTTTTAAATTATTGCAGAATCTTCAGAAATTCTGTTTTACATGAGTTTAATTCTTAAAGATAGGTAGCATTGAGAACTGAGAAAATTTTAAATACTAATTAAAATGCCTTATATGTGTCTCCACAATTTCCATGTACAAACCATTATCTCGATGTTATTAGCCCTCCCAAAATGCTGATGACCTTTTGGACTTGTTATGAGGAATCATGGCCAAGTTGATAGGAATAAGGAGCAGCCAGCTACATATGAATAAAAACCTCAAATCTTAAAAAATGGAGGCTGTTCCTCTCACTGTAGACAAGAGAAGGATAGACAGTGGTTGAAAAGAGAAAGCACTTGAAAGGGAAAAATCAAATAGAAAGGTAATTTCTGTAACAGTTACAAAAAAGACAAAAAAGATGTGTTTATATTAAAAAATATTATAAAATTATTATAAAAATTGATTGAACAAAATCACACACCAAATTGCTTCCACTAGCATTTGGAAAGTGAATTTATATTTTGGTAGCACTGAAAATGAAGGACTGCTCATCTTGGGAGAGTTTACAACTTTTTTATATGTCTTGGCTGCTGAGAGCTCAAGAAATTGTGAGCCTCAAGCCACTCAGCAATACTCATGGTAGCCAGCTAAAACATGCTTACAAACACCTGTGTGTAAAGCAGCCACTGCCACAAACTGGTTTGAGTGGGGTCCCACTGGTGACAAGGTGTGTGTCTTGTATGTAAAATTCCTTGCCAGTAGCTGTGCTTGTATAACTGGAGGAAAGCACAACTGTTTTCATTCATAAACGTGGCTGAAACTCCCTGGCATTTCTTTATGAAGTGTAGACACGTTGGTTTTGATTGTGAAAGACTTAAGGACTTTGTAGAAAGACTGAACAATGAGCCAGGAAAACATTGTAGAGCATTTGCTGGAAATCCCAGGGGAATCCTGGAGGGCTTAGACAGAGAGCCACGAGACAGACACGAATCAGTGGGAAAGACTCTGACCTGAAAAGACCCCTATAGCAGGTGCCATAGCACACTAGTGCAGAAAATTATTTTAGTAATTAATGAAGGCCATAAAGCACAATATGGCCCTATTACAGCACAGAAAAAAGTAATTATAAAGGTTCTACAGCAGAATATTAATTCATTTATTAGTTATACAATTTGGGATTTTTCTTTGAAAAGTGTTTTATGTGGATGTATTTTAAAACAGAGTTATGTTTGTGCTTTTGCCCACATGAAAGTGCCAGATAGAGTCATTGCATAACATTCCCCCTGATCAGGCTGAATGGTCTGTGTGCTGCTTCCCCTGGCCCAGTTCTGTTAACTGAAAAACAAATTTTTTAATTTGGGATAAAAAATTTTTTCTAAGTGCCTGTCTTTTTCCTCTCTGTGTCATTTGCAGACATGCCTCTTAATAACTGTCAATATACATATACATTTTTTCTTTATGGGTGAAGTCTAGAAATTAACTTTGAAGTCCCTGGAATAGTGTCTGAAGATCATTATCTATGTAAGTCCCATTTACTTTAATTGAGCTCCATTTAAACTTAAATATGTTGTCTTGAAAACCATTTTCCAGAACAGTCCTCAGAGTATCTTGGAAAGAATTCCATCCTTGAAAAAATTCAGTTCAGTGTTCCTAAACCTCTGCCTGTGGGAAGTTAACATGATCTTTAATAATTTTCCGGGGCATTTTCTCCACTACTTTTAATACATTTTTAAGGAACTCATTTTGTTAAGAGCATCTCAGCACTCATAATGAGTATGAGTAATACTGTGGTTTGTTTTCCTCAAACTGGAACAGAGTTAAAGCACAGTCTGCTTCAAGGAGCCAACTGGTTTTGCATTCTCTTTAAACAAAGAGAGAGAAAAAAATGTTCTGCCTCTAGGAGTTGTGTAGCCTCCACTGTGTACACAGTTCATGAACATTCCGGAGTTCACTGACTTAAGCAGTCCCTGGTTCTGGCAGAATTACAAGGACTGTTGGCTGCAGATTCCCAGGACGGGAAGGCTCTGAGTTAATACTGTGCTGACCCCTATGACAGTGACCACACCTCACTAAGCGATCTGGAGGGGAACTTGGAATTGTCCTCTGGAGATGTTGACATGGCTGTGACTGTGCGAAATTCCATTCACAGTTTGTGTTGTGGGTTTAAATGGCATTTCAGGATGTAGATCCAGAGCTATCTTCTACTCTTGATGAAAACTGCAGTGCTTTTATCTTCAAAGAGGTGAATAAAGCCAGTCCAATCTCTCTTTTCAGTACAGAAGTAAACTTTGTAAGAGGAATACATTATGCCACAACAGAAAAATGAAAAGTAAGAACGAAAGAAAGAGGCTGCATGAAACTGCATCTGTTCCTCGGATGGCGCCAGAGGCATTTCTTTTTGTGAGGCAAGTTCTCTCCAGGGATTTTGCTGGGAAACCAAGGCATATGAGTGGCCCCTAAAAACTGGGAAGCAGAGCTTTGTCTAGTAATATAGTCTAGTGCCTTCGTGGTACAGAACATAGCAATAGATTCCTTTGGTTTCCTTTGTCACTGATGTGAGAAACAGGCAGGTTTGAAGAGCTCGTGTGAACCACCCTTTTGGAGCTGCCTGTCTCTCAGTGAATATAAAAGGAGTTTGGGCAGCTGAACTCTCATCGTAGGTACCAAAGTCTGATAAAATGATCTGAGCTGAGACAGCCCTTCAGTAGGGCCTGAGCAAATGCTCTGCCCATTGAGTGTTTCAGGAGTCTGAGGACTCAAAGTGATGCACAAAGTCTAGATCCTGGGAAAGATCCCATCATACATGAGAATTAGGAAGAATGGTTCACTCATTAGTTTTTGAGCAGAAGGGGAAAAGGGAAACAGATGCAGTCCTCACTGAAATTGCATGTAAATTTTATTTTCTAGTGACTAAATAAGTAAATACTCTTCTACCTTGCTAGTGGTGTGGTACTTTGCAATCTTTTGTGACATAAGGTTTCAGCCAGAGGGGACAGGAAATTATCAATTCTAGCATGTGAGTGTCAGTAATTGTTTTTCCTAATATGAATTTGAAATGAAATGTAATGAAAAGAATGTTTCAGTTCTGGGAAAGATCAATCCACTCCTGAGGCCCTATCCTTTTTAATAAGTTGCTTCCTTGCAAATAGAAACTCAGTGATCCTTAAAAAATCCAGATATTTGTATTTTGAAAACATTGATGCTGCTGCAGGCAAGGTGATTGCTGCCATTAGTTCCTCTTTATGTCAGAGGAGGATCTGGCATCAAAACCCCAGAGAATTCCTAAACTGTCTCACCAGTGCCTTAAGACCAGAAAGTCCTTATTGCATTGACAGTAGGAAAATCACTAAAGTGGGAAACTTCCCCTTCACTAGTGTCTTTGATGAACTGGAAAAATCAAAACAATTGTAAATGAGAATATTGCCTAATTTTCTTATTGTTTAAGTAACGTACACCCTGCATGTTTGGTTCAGGTTTCGTATATTCTCCTTAGTAGCCATGAAGAATGAACTGGGAGACTGCTAAACTGTGATCACACACTTTATGGTTCCTTTTTTAGTAATCTGATGTTTTATGTGGTGTCAAAGATGTTTATTAAATAGATGTCTAGCCTCTCTGAAGCAGAGCCAACATTTTCAAACCAAACAGATGTGCTACTAGTGCTAACCATAATTATTAAATAATAATTGCCTTAATCTTTAATAATGTCTAAAATAAAATTTGTCAGAAAAACTACTGCCAACAAAAATTCTCGTATAGCTAAATAGCCTTTAAAGGTGAAATTACAATACAGAAAGCAATACCCCCAGCTGATCCACACTAAAGGGAGCAAAAAATAAGACAGCTGCTTTTTTGCGAATTTGCTCTAGCCTATTTAAGCTAATACAATGAAAAAGGTCATTTAGGCAACTTCAGGGCCTGTCATCTGCTTTACCTGTTTGAAAGTAACTCTTGAGAGAAAACCTCATCAGAGACGTGGAAGAGAATTAAAATGAGCACGAAATACAGCATGTTTTGCTCACTGCTCCTGATGTTTATCTAAGAACTGACATGTAGGAAAATTACTAAAGTTGGAGAAGTTGGTCAAGAATAAAAATTTTTCCTTTGTAAAGAAGAATGTGTTTCAGAGCAACTCCAGTTCAGTGACCTTCTGGTGAATTTAGAGGACAATTCTGGATAGCTCTGAGGTTCTTGATGGATCTGCCTGGATCATGTAGAACTGGATGTCTGGAGTTTCCCAGCCCTGTAGCTCTGTAGTTCATGTGGCAGTAGAATGCAGGGGCTGAAGATCCCTACGCTTAGGGCAATGTGCATTGCAGGTGGTCATGAAACTGACTGCCAAAACTGCTTGCTATTTAACATTGTTGCCTTTAACAGATTTTAAGAATTTGCTTCCAGAAGTGCAGTGAGAGACTAGGATGATGAGGGTATATCTCTGTCTTCTGCTTTGCCTCACTCCTCTTCTCCCCTCTCTATAGACGTTATTACTTAATGAAGACAATGTCTTTCTTTTTCGCCCTTCTGGTTCTCTTCTAGTTTCTTATAGTCATGAGCTGCCTTTTCTCTTTCTTGGACCCTCCTCTAGCTGATGGATGCTGGTGATAGGGGTTACAGGTGGCTGGAGAAAGTGTCAAGAGCCAAGGATGGGGAGGAAGCAGGTGATGGCGGCAGTGAAGACAACAACAGCCGCTTTTTAGCAGTCTCCATTATGGTGGAGAATCCCTTCTCTTCTGGGAGAGGGACATCTTGCCACTAAATTACACATGAAAATATTTACCTAAACTGTGAAATTTCTCTTTTGTTAAGAAAATTCCTCAGAGAGAATATACTTTGTGCTTTGTGTCCCCACTTTTTGTGAAACAAAAATATGAACCAGCCAGGTTCCTTTCATCCAGAGATGATCCAAAGTTCTTAAATATTGAGCATCATAGAGCAAACTTTGGCAAAGGTTTCTTTATCCTTACTTACAATTGGTTTTCATTCCTTGTTTCAATTTTATGTGGGAATGAGTGAAGACTGTGCCAAATATATTTAGTTTTCAAATAAACCAATGGAGTAGAGCTATGCTTAGGACATGGTTAAAGACGGTGTGTCATCTGAACTGAGCATGTGTGTCAGTAGAGATGACAAACTGTTACTTAGGACTTCAGACAGAGTTATTGATGCCAGGCTGAGCAGGTGTATTGATGAGGGAAGTTTCCTCTCAATAAATATGTAAATGTGTGTGTAGTTGAAGAAGATGGGCAGAGACAGTCTCTGAGCTAATGGATGGTTGATTTTTACAGGCAGCAGTTCCAACTCAAGCATAACATTTTCCTTTTTTCTAGAATGCTGGACAGCTTGCATGCTCTGACCTTTACCTGATCTGACTTTATGACTGTGCAGCATCTCCCACTGGTGTTAGGGGGAAGAAACACTGTTAATGGTCTCTGTCAGTGTGTTTGCACTGGAGAGACAGCCAACATAGCTGTAATTAAGACAGAGTAGCAGCAGCAGTCTAGCTGTGGTCATAAAGAAACCCCATGCCTTTGTGGGAATAGTGCTTTCACCAGGCTCACTTGCTGATTTAGATATAGCTGTCAGGCTTTGCTCCAGCAATGCTTCCTACCTCATGATGCAAAGTTGCTCCTTTAGACATAGACTGTGGTCCATGAAATGACTGGAATTGCTTTATTTTCTTCATAGAAAAGCTAATTTATTTTCAAAGCAGTGGTAAAAAATAAAAAGGAATGAATGAACATTCATGTTCTGCTCTAATTTGTGCTTAGTTATAAAGGAACAATTGCAACAATGCAGTGAGTTCTGGTGGCACAAAATGGGCAGTGATTTCTCAGGTTAAAGGAGGCTGAGAAACTGTTCAACTCCATGCTGTTCTGATGCAAATGGCTTGTATTATATATCCCCCAGAAGGAAAATGTATTTCGAAGCCTAGCCGTAAGAGAGGAGGAATGACTGTGTAGTGGAAAATATCTCTTTTCACAGTTCATAGCATGGAAAGGCACTACTTGGAAAACTTTTCAGAGGTTCTATTTTTGTGTTAAGGACCATACAAATATAAATGCAGAGTGGCAGGTTAGAGCAGGAACAGCAATACTTTGTGAGCCATATCTGGCTGTCCTTAGTTCTCTTGTCATTCTCCATTGAGCTGTAAACATCCTGTGGCATTGAACTATCATTTTGGGAACTTCTGATTTGGTGGAAGGGTAGCCATTCCTTTGAAGGAGAATAGGATTTATGCCAGTAGTTCAGAAAGGACCACAGAAAATTGCTGCCTGCCTGAATTGAATTTGCTTCTAGGGCTTTTCCCCCTAGCTATTTTTTAATGGGCTGTGTGATTAGTGGGGAAGCAAAGTTGACTTACATTTACAGATTGCATCATCTCTCCTGAATACCAGGAATCCCCAAGGCTCTGACACTCTTCTCAGTAAAACAGGAGGCTTTTCTGAATGGTTTGCATTTCTCCTGCCATTAATTCTCCTTTAGCTTTTTCTGCTTGTCTGTTTCCCCTTGCTCATCTAGTAAACTAAACTAACCTTATTTACCTCCCTCATGGGTTTTTTTAGATTTTCCCTAAGATTAGTCATCTGTGTCAAGAGAAACCGAAGCAGGTTTACAGTATTGCTAGTGCAAAGGTTGCTCACATGAAAAAGAAAGATCTAGCTTCCAGGTTGGAATTGACAGAATTATGGAAATTTGCCTGTTGAGTAGGTTATTTTCAAAGCTTTTTGCTGTATTGCTCTCTGCACCTTCTTTCTTGGTCTTATCTGAATATTTCTCTGGTGCTGTATCATGTGGGTTATTGCTGATAATTGCAAAATTAAATCCAGAACACAGTGATATTTGGACACACTTGTGCAGATCCTGAAAAAGTATGAGCAGTCTAAGCAGTTTAGTGCTTTTAATTTTAAAACAGTAAATGGGATTTCTATTTGTTGTTTATCCACTACAAAATTTTAAAGGCAGAGAACTTTTCCTCTAAATATGAAGTAATCACCTCTTTGAGACTAAAACATAAGATTTTCTGTGATGTATTAGGTTATTTTGTCATTGTCTGTAGTATACTGGTACTGTCTGTGACAAGTAGCAGAAAGGTAGAATAGAAAAAAAGGAACATGACTTCTTTTAGAGTTGTGCTTTAAAGAAACTTTATGGTGGCCTGCACAAAACAATCTTGGCCCGTGCTTGGGGCTTCCAGGTATTGTAATAACAGCAGCTTTTAAGGATAATATGATTCATTTTTTATTCCTAAAATTCAAATATATAAAAACTTTCTCCTTCATCCTCATCCATGCTATTAATAATGCAGCCAGTCTGGAGTTATTGTTGTTATGTTATTGTCTACATCTTTAGATAGAGGTTATGAGGAAGGGAGAGCACAGAAATGGTGTTAGGCTTAATGACTTCTGCTTACATTTAGCACAGAACTAAGCCACTCTCCATATAACTGATAAGAAAGCTTAGTCCAAATCAGAGTATTTGAGCACCTGTGAACATATCATTTATGATGTAAAAATTAGGTTAATGTAGCTCATGTTTTATTCACCTGGCAAACAGTCCCTGCCCTTACTGTGCTCAGGCTTTCCATTCTCTCCCTGATGTACCTGGAGTAGGAGAGAGCTGTTAGTAAGGTCCTGCACAGCCTGATGGCAGCGTGGAGCATCTGGGCCTTGTAAAACCATACGTATGGGCCTTTTGTTCTCTTCTCTTTTGTCTTTTTTTTCCCCTGCATATTCGTCGAGAGATTTGGTGAGTTTCCTCTGTGCAATCTTGTTAGCTAAAAGTCTGGAATGGGAGGTCTTGAGAAAGCATTTTTTCAAGATGCTGGCAATGACAAAGTTATGGGTGACCTGCAATACCACGTTCACAATCCTAGCTGGAGGGGTAGACATGACCTTGGGTGGATGATGGAAAGATGAGTGACAGGGAAAGATTCTGCAGGGCATAGGACCTCAGAAGAGCATCTACATCTTTGTATAAGCTTCATTTTCACCTTTTAAGTTCTTTACTGATATTTCATGCTTGAAGACAGCTGCCCCAGCCCTATTAACTTGCTTGTGGGCTCCTAATCCTGGGAAAGCACTGTTGTTTTTGTAAAATAAATGCAATTTATTACTCTTTGAATCACTTTTTAGTTCATATGTGAAACTTTTAGTGTACCGTGCAAACTATCATTTAATAATCAAAGTTGTCAGATTTCATGCGTTAAAGTGAGAAACCTATGCTGCATAATTTCAGTGTAATAAATCCCATAATATTTTGTGCCAAAGTCCTCTTTAACTGTATTCCTCTGTCTTCTGATGTGCAGGATGGAATGTCAGTTTGGAATAAGGAGACAGGACAAAATATATGGGAATTGGAAGAGGTGATGGATCCAAGGGTGTGACAGTATCCTATTTCTGTACCTACTGAAAAAGGACCCAAGCAAGCCAACCACAAAGTTCTCAGTGTTTGAAAGGAGAACACCAAAAGTTGCACAGCTTGGAAAAATTGTATTTCCCTAGTGGTGCTCAGGGGAGGGACCACCGAATGCTGAAGGAAATAGGAAGCCCACAGCAGGTGCTGGAGTGGTACCTACTGCTCTCTGACCGAGGCTGGTGAGTTATGGGATGGCAGCTGACATTTCCTGCAGGATGGTTCTACTTACGGCTGTACCTGGCAATGACATAGTGCCAAATATAACAGAACTTAATCTAGGGGATGGCTTGGCATGATGGTTGCAAAAGTGGCCCTGAATAAATTGATATGGAAAAAGGTTCTAAACATTATGGTGTAAGGTTCTGGAACAAGTCTCAAGGAGAGGCATCGAGGAAGGGCTTCAAATGCTATGTTTCAGATAAAGAGTAGGACTTCTACCACCTCACTAAAAGTCAGTGCTTAACAATAGCTCTTTTTTGGAACCCCAATGAAAAATGCCTACTACTGTGTCTAAAAAATGGGTTATTTTAGCTCTAAATTGCCACTTGCCTCCTACTCAGTATTCTGACACTTGGGACTATTTCTGCTTCATCCTTGAAAGCTTTCCCAGTACATATTATCAAGCCGAAACTCATAAGCAAAGTCCTGTCCTTGCATGACTTTTTTCTCTCATTTTAATAAATTTAAAAAAGCCAAACAAAACAAAAAAAGAAACCCCCATAATTTTTTCCTCTTTCCTGATGAAGATCTACATAGCTAGCTCCTGCATGAGTCATCAGATTTCTCAGCTGATAACTTTTCTATTAGATGTGTCTGTCCCCACCTTTTTTATGCATGAAGTATAAGTGATCTATGTGGGAAGATTAAACCTTTTCTTTTCAATTTATGCCATTTCATGGTATAAGCCAAGTAATCTTAATACCAGTTACTTTATAAAGTCAAACTGCTTTAATGCCCGTATTTCTGTCAGCATTATGGTAAATCAGTTTGTTGTTCAGGCAGTGTGCCATATAGTATCTTTTTTTAAATCTCTAGGTTTCTGTCCTTAGCCAGATTTCTGCCCTTTGTGACTTTCCAGGCAGAGTTTCCAGAGCTCTAGTTATGTCAACTCTTTAGTCTAGTGCCTTAAGCCAAAAAAATCTTAATACTTCCCATATAAGAACAGAGATGGGAGGGTTGTGTACATCAGAGCAAACTATTTTATTTGTTGTCTAGCCTGCCCATTTGTTTTCAAGGATCCTTGTAGCTGACTACTCTGCTATCAGGATTATAACCCTTATTGTGGCTCTGAATTCTGAGAAGCTTAGACATATCTGAAGAATTTAATTTAAAGTCATATGAAGGAACTTAAAAACTAATGTTTTTTGGAAAAACTGTTTAGTTTGCTCTTAGCGCTGCTATTCTACAGCAGAAAACAGAGGAAGGCTCTCTCAGTTTAGCAGAACAGAAAAAGTTCTTCCCATAATCCCAAAGGCATTAAAAACTTAAAACTCCTTAATATCAGAACATTAAGAAAATGTTTTGAAATAGCTATACTGCTATTTTTCATGATGCCCTCTCAAAATATGAGTTAAACAGTCTTGTGAACATTAATGTGCAAAGTCTCAGCGTGAAACTACTGGGGAGAGATGAAGAGAAGTGAACAGTCCTTACCCCGTCCTTATGGAATTAAAGACATCTTGGAGTTCGATAAAAATAGATACCATTAGGTAATATTTTGGAATTTCTTCTTTTCAGATTGGACTTCCAGTAGAGTGTAAGAAAAATAGGGAGTCACCTCTCACTGAAAATCAGTGTGAACTGACACCTCCATTCTTTTTAATATCCTCTGAAAAGCCCTTCCCTTCCCTTCCCTTCCCTTCCTTCCCTTCCCTTCCCTTCCCTTCCCTTCCCTTCCCTTCCCTTCCCTTCCCTTCCCTTCCCTTCCCTTCCCTTCCCTTCCCTTCCCTTCCCTTCCCTTCCCTTCCCTTCCCTTCCTCCCTTCCCTTCCCTTCCCTTCCCTTCCCTTCCCTTCCCTTCCCTTCCCTTCCCTTCCCTTCCCTTCCCTTCCCTTCCCTTCCCTTCCCTTCCCTTCCCTTCCCTTCCCTTCCCTTCCCTTCCCTTCCCTTCCCTTCCCTTCCCTTCCTTCCTTCTCCCTTCCCTCCCTTCCCTTCCCTTCCCTTCCCTGAGAGGCAGATGTTGATCCAACCCTATCAGAAGCAGAGTCTGAGAGGGCTTTTTAACCCACATTTATTCTGCTTTGTAGCCTGTTGTGAACAATAGCTGTAAAAACAGTAATTTGTCTCTTAAAAATATGACTTCAATAGATACAGTGCTCTGACTGCTAACAACATGCTCAAAGGTGTGTGGTCCTCTGCTGTACTCACCTGCTCTTTCCAGGCTCTGGAGTCTGGTTTCCTCTGCCACAAGATGATGGCATTGAGACACAAGATGATGGCATTGAGACACAAGATGATGGCATTGAGACACAAGATGATGGCATTGAGACCAGTCCTGTGACGTGACTTGAGGTTCAGTAAAGTGCTCTTTCCTAACACGGCTGCTGCCTTGTTGTTCTTCGCAGATCCTTCTGCTACTGACTAGTGGGGGCTTGGGGGGAAGGTCTGGATAATGCTTAGTCACAAAGTGATGTCCCGGTCCTGCAGCATAGATGTTTGGCAAGTAAAGAGGGCTGCTGTGAGTGACACATTCTGGAGATCAGGCTCTGGGAATAAAGAGCTGAATCCTGTTATGGCCTAAAAAATCCAGCCAGTGCCCATAGTTGTTATTTCCCAAGGGCCCTGGCAATTCTTGCCCGCTATGAGCAGGATTCAAATTAACAAAAAAGTGAACACAGCTAGTGAAAAAATTCTAGCGTGTGTGGAAACTATTGTGTACCTTTTGGAATCATATTGAAATTTTTCCTTAATTAACAGAAGACTAATATGAGAAGTTTGTTGGTTTCAGGGACCAACTAATTGATTTTCTGGAAGAGTAAAATACACTTTCTGCTTTAAACAATTAAATCCTCACTAAAGAGCCAAGAGGCTTGTTGCAGAGAACTGGAATTACAGGGCATGTGCTTTGCTGTGCTCATAGCTGTGACTAAAGTCAAACCAGAAAAAGTGAGGTGATTCTACTAATCGCATTCTTCTTCTTAAGGAGTTGAATGAACCAAATGCCTGCATATGCTTCTCATGGTGCTCTTCATAGCCAGAAGGAGAGTAAGGGATGGACATCAGGGAGTTCAGTCAGGAACTCCTTTGGGACAGTGAAACTCATTAAGCATAAAAAGAGAAGGGGAGCTCCAGGCACCACAGTTCCTGACAGTCCCACTTGTGTTTGTCACTTCAAGAATACTTCATGTTGAACTGTCAATAGTAACTAATTCAGTGCTGAACCAGTCACTAAAGCCTTAGGAGTAGTTGTGTCTTTGGAAAGGAAGAATCTTGAGGAGAGAAGAATCCTGAAAAATTAAATAAAAGAGGAGGGAATTCTCAGTGTCTAAGCCCTGACAGAATAAAAATTTCACTGTGTGTTTCACAGCTTGAAATGAAGCAGACTAAAATGTCTCATTTTCTTGAAATCTCCTTACACTGAATCCCAACTACATGCTTAAGACTTGCTGTTCTCTCAGGAAATGAAGCATCAGAAATGTAAAAAAAATCTACTTGCAGAGAAGTGTTCTAATTTGTCACTTTCTGCATCCCCACAGCTCCACTCTTGCGATGGCATTGACGCAGGAGTCAGTTCTGTCCAGCAGCATCTTGAACTATCTGCTTTTGTACGGCTGGTTCTGCTTCACTTAGTTTGACTTCTCTGAGTTCTATCTGAGTTCCAAATTTGCATTTGGATCTGGCTACCCAAGCACATGTCTAGACATGTGAGTGTGCTCTGGTAATGACACATTCCTTTCCTTGATGATGATGTAATTTTTCTCATCAATCCTAGTTTTGGTGAAGAATTTAGTAATAGCAATCATTCAGATGAAACATCAATAACATCTGCTCACCCTCTTTTTCCTAGACTTATTTCTCTTTGAAAGGACCATCTGTTCAGAGTACTTGCACTCTTCTGAAATGTCCCTTTTCCTTTTGCTTTTTTGTTTCAGAGTTTTATTCCCGTCTTTCCATCAAACTGTAAAAATCTACCTTCTTCTGGTTCCGTTTACTGTCTGTAAGATTTGGATCTTTCCAACATGTCATGCTCTCATGATTCTGTTGCACCTTAATTTTCTTTCAATGCCCCACCTCTGCTTAACCCTTCTTACTCTGCTCCCAGAAACTCTTGAGCTAAGTGACCATAATGGTTTGGCCTAACAGTGACGCTTGTGAAGTCACTGTGCTGACAGATTTCCCTACGGTAAAATATAAACTATATATGCTCTTACATTCAGTGAACTAAGTATTGTTTTGTTTCTTTTTCCCAGCTCCATCTTAAATTAAATGCATCTTTGTCTAATCACTACTACTACATGAATTAGTGCTATTACATATGGCACAGAGGCCTTTTGGAAAAACTACAAAAATAAGCTCTTCAGAAATATTTTCAAAACTGTCAAAATGACTGATGAAATTTGCTAGACATTCTCCTAACATAACCTTGGTTAAGCCAAGATATGATGCTTAAAATATTTGAATTTACCAGGAAATTTGATTTTCCTTCTAAAGACTGCGTGTTAAAAGCTCTTAATTTACCCATGAATCTTTTGTTGGAGAGAAAATCATATATTATGTTTCACATTTCATGTTGGTTTTGCTCATCAGAGATAAAATGGTCTTCATACCAAAACAGTATGCTTTGGAAATCAGGAGGGCTCACTCTCAGTGTAGCCTGAAACGTGCTTTGTGATCTTTGGCTTGCCAAGCACTAGATACAACAGTAATACTCTCTTCAGACACCAATTGCCCAAAGGTTCATTTTGTAAACACTTTTAGATCCTACAGTGGAAAATGCTGCATGAAGATAACAGTTAATGATGGCCAACTTAAAAAGAAAAAAGATATTATAAATCTTCCTCATGATTTTTTCAACTGTTCCTGTGGATAATGTCCTGGTTACATCCCAGTGCAAAATCCTGTCTGGATTTCTCATGTTCATTTTAACTCGAATAAATGCCATGAGTTTAGTCACACAGAGGAAGTATTCACAATGTTCCTCTTTAGGCAATTCATTCGGATGATTAGGTTAGGAGATTGGTCTCCTTAAGCTTCCTGTCAGTGGAGTGGGACGTTCCTCCAGATGACAACTGACAGCAGGAGCTTAACAAATGTGTCAGTAGCTGTATCTGTACTGGTAAAAAAAAAGGAGGAGGTAGAAAGGATTGCACCCACATTATTTTGGCAGATTTTTTGATCCCTTTCCATAGCACTGAGCATGTCTGGATTTTCTTCTGGCCAGTGTACAATGGCTAGATGGTCGTAAGATATAAGAATTTTTTTCTCCAATTCAAATAGCCTTAAATACTCTGATAGGCTGTGCTACCAAATATAATGCATACTCTCCAGACAGTGTCTGGAACAAAACAGCACGAGATTGCAACTTGGAGAGTTCTAGTAAGCTCACTGCAGAACAAGCCTGAGAGCAAAACACAATACATGAAATTAAGAGGAACAGAACACCAGAGTAAAGAGGTAAACACCGGAAGTGGACTTTCTGTGGTGTAGTTGTTTGATTTTTTTCTAGTTCTTTGTTTGTTTGTTTGTTTTTCAGAGAAAAGCAACTGAATTAAGATGTGATCTTTCCACTGTTGCTAAGCAATGCCCAAGTCACCAACATCCCTGGCTCTTTTCTTTGGTTCTTCAGTGGAACACTGAAAACCAGACTTCAGCTCTGAATTACAGTGTTGCCCCATATTGGGTGAAATGATTAATGTGGAAAAATTACAAAATAGGGAGGAAGACAGATGGAAATATTACAGAATTTTTATGTAGTTAAACCAAGGTTTTGTTTTCTGACTGGCAGCTCCTCTCTCTCTGGACTCTTGGCTATGTCTTACCTCTCTTCCCATCTGTCCATGTCCTGATTTCCCTTTGGAAATGCCAAGTTTGAGCCCAAGACTAGGCTGAAACTTGAAACTCCTTAACATTTCCAGGCAACCATGTGCAGTCATATAGGTGGGAATAGAATCTCAGTGGGTTAACACCTACCTACTAGAAAATGAATAATCTCCTTTATCCTTCATCTTCCTTCTGCCTCTTACCCAGAACAGGTGCCTTGTTCTGTAATGCCAGCAATTGCATGACACTGCAGTGAAAGCTTTATATCAAATAACATGGAGGAAGAAGCATCTGCCAGTAAATAATGACAGTTCTGAGCATGATTATGATTATAATGACCAATCCTAAATCTTAAAAATCCTACACTGTAAGTCCTGAACTAGAACAATCACAGGGGTATCCCATTGTGCTAGGCAGGGAATGAAAATGGTTCCTGTCATGGAGAACTTACAATCAAAGCACAAGATGGGAGACAACAAGAGGTTATTGCACATAGATAGGGAAAATACATGCTAAAAACAAAGAGGTGTGTTTCAATATATTTCTTCCTGCTCTTCCCTTTCAGTCAAGTACAACACTGCCAGTGAAGGGTGAAGCAGTTCCATGTTAGGTTCTTCAGAGTGTTTTTGGGTTATTTTAGGTAGCTGCGTTATTTGCATTCCTACAAAAAAAAGACTATAAGAGGAACCCTGTTGTCCTCTATAGTGTAACTTTGCAATCAGTAACTGGAGAAGGGTAAAAGTGGATATGGAAAAGACAGTGAGGTCTAATCACTTTTGGAAACAGACAGTTTTTATATAGTAGTTCCCTAGCTTCTTGACTCTTCAGTGGTCCAATTTTCTATTGTGGTATACTTAATGCTTCTTATTAAATAATGTCTTTCAGAGAAGTTTTGTTAATATTTTTAAAGTAGTACCGATTTAGTAAAGTTTTTAATTAAAAAAAAAACAAAAAAACCAAAACCAAAACCATGGGTAAAGGATGGAGTAAACAGGAATCATTTCAAAGGAAAAAAAAAAGATGTGAATCTATGGGGATAATAATAAGCTAATGGATGAACAGATAATGATGGTTTAGACAGGTTCCTCTGAAGGCTCAATCTGTTGTATGTTAGATCCAGCTGCCCATTGCCCAGGGGCCCCTTATAACTGTTGAGAGTTACTGGGACACAAGAATACTTCAGCACATGCCCTACTTACACAATCTTACTTTGAAGGCTGCCAGAAATCTGTTGGCGAAAACATTCTTTACCACCCAAAAATACCCTTCAAAAAGAGTATCTTTTTTTTGAAGAAGACAACCTCTCCAGCTGCCTTGCATTGCTATTTTAGTTTCTTCGTACCATTTGCTGAACAACTGTGCATGCTGCTATTCCTGTCACCCTGTGGATGCAGTTTTACCAGGGCCACTGAGAGGGCTGGAGTTCTCTTGGCTGGGCGTATGATCTAGGAGCACCTTCACGGTTCCTCATTTCCCCTCAGGAATTTCCATGTTTGTGGCTTTTCCAGGTTGCTTCCTGCTTAGTTTCAATCTTCTGCTCTAGGCAGGAGGCAGCAGAGTCACTGCTTTGTGACAGATGGTCCTCCTTGAGGTGAGTCCTTCATAGCTCTGCTGTATTGCTAGCTCTCTGGGATCAGGCAAAGGGACAGTTTAATACAACAGTGTAACGCCATGTACTCTTTCGTATCTTAAGGAAGATCTATGAACCTTTAAAAAACAAGACAAAGGAGAGAGGCACTAGGGAGAGAAGAGGATGGTGAAAGGAAAATCAGAAAAGGGAGAGTATTCTTACACCAGTAGAGCAGGTCTGACCTTCAGTCATTGCTCTCTACAGATAATGAAAGAGTGAGTTGGTTCAAAGGAAAAGTAAGGTGGTCTTATCTAGTATGGACATAACATTCTGCTACTTGTGGGTAAAAAGATTTGTAGTAGGGAGTAATTAATATATATATTAAAATATACACTCATTCAATAATTACATTTGCCAATAACTCTGGAGCCATCAGAGTATCCTCTCACTGCAGTCGACAGGACATTGTTCTTTATGAATGTAGTTATAATAATTATTTTCAATAGATGTAGCAAAATCCTCCATGCTGAAATGCAGCTATACTTTACTTCCTTTACTTAGTTCTGGGGAAAAGAGCATTTTCATAATCTACTAGAAAAAGTGTCTGTGAAAAATCAACTGCTTTTTACACAGCAGATTAGGTTTATGGGCATTCAACGTTGAACCCCCTTAGTGTAGCCCACTCTTGCCTGCCCACACACAAATACTCCCAGGTTTTTAGTAGTTTACACTCTGTGGCACTCCAGTTTCTGTGAGAGTTAATTTCTGTCTATTATTTCTTCCATTGTCAGCAGAATGGTGCTGAAATAAGTCTTAAAGAATCTTTCTTTTTATTGAATGTTAAGAATAACTTATTTCAGATGGCAGGTTGAACAGTCGAGAAATAAAACAAAAAATTAGCAAATGTTCCTCTCCATATAATTTTATTTGAGTCCTTGCATGACTGAATTTAATAATAGAACTGTTACTGACTTCAGCTGGGAAAGGTTTGTACTTAGTCTGGAATGTATTGGAAGAATAAGCTTGGAAATTGTGATGGATGCACTCAACTCCTAAACCAAACTAGTGGTGGTTTGGTTCATTCTCCAAAGAAGGTAAATGCCTGAGCCCTAAATGGGCCAACAATTCCTTTTGTTCTAATCTGTTCTCTCAAAACCCACAAAAAAGCAGAATAGCCCACTGAGCAACAGTGCCTGAGGTAGAAACACCAACCGTGTGATTTTCACATGAACAGAGTGTGGGCTTTCCAGACTCTTTTATCAAGGGGCAAAGAAAGTCGTGGGTACAGGGAGTCTCATGCATACCTTTCCCATGGCATATAATTTGACTATGAGTCAACCACTTCATCTCCATAACTTTGACAGCCTAAGGGAGCCACCTTAGAGCTCTCCCTGCTAAGCAACCTGGCTGCATGGCAGTCAGCTCCCCTTGAGCTGGAAAGACTCTCATGGTTGCTCCTTGAGACCTAGACACCTCTTTGGTAGGTGGCTGCCATCATGCCTTGTACTAACCTTGTTCTAAAGTGCACAAAGGTTTTGTCTTGGTAACTTTGATCATTATTTTGATAATTTAGGTAAGTTTGGTTCTGCCTCGGAACTTTTCAATCATTGTCATATCCTTTGTGCAGTACCATAACAGAGTGAATCTTGCCATCAAATGTTGGTAAGTTGCAGTTTTATAACATTACATTTAAATAAAGCCATTTGTGCTGATATCTTTAACACTAGTTCTTTGAGTGGTATGAACTGCCAATTTGCAGCAAACTGGCATAGTCAGAAAGATCTTGAATCAGTATTCACAAGAGAAACACACAATATTCTTAGAATGCTTTCTTCAGAAAGTAATGAAGTTTAGGGATCAGAGCTTCATTGTAGGCCTATGTGTTAATCTGTAGGCAATAGGCATTTTCTGGTATCTCACTTCAAGAGTTCTGTACAGAAATGTTATGGACATATATGATTATATGTAATAATATATAATCAATATTACGAAATATCATCTGAACTAAATATGGGATAGTTTAAAAACCAGTAATCACTCAAGGGAATAGACTTTTATAAGTCTTCATTTTCAATTTGAGATACTACTGTAGCAATGCTGTTTAGTTGGAGATTGGAAGGACTTGTTTCTAGTCTTCTTCTGTATGTTTGCATTATACATTTATTTTTCTTGTACTAATTCTTGTTCAGAAAAAATGTTAATGGTTTTACAAAGCACTGAAGAACTTTTTATTTTGGGCTTTATGCCTTTCCTTACAATAATGTTTTCATATGGATAAGAAGGGCAATTATGGAACTGGTTTTATGTTTTGTAATTTTCTTTTGAAAGTTATTTCATGTGAGATGAGCTCTTTATAGATCAAAAGTGACTGCAGAGTTGTGCATGATGCTTACACAGCTAATCACAGACAATATTTTGCCTATCTTTCAGCCCAGAATGTTTTGTTCAACACCACACTACTTTTTTTTAATAAGGCCTTAACCTGAGAGAAATATTACAACTAACCTTTATTCATTCTTTCTCTTTTCATTCACAGATCCCTTTCCTTGCATTTGCTCTTGATCCTTGATGCTCATTAAATCTCTGAAACGAAGGTGAAAGGTGCTTCTTACTTACTGAGCAGCATCATCTCAGCCTTGTCCACACCTATGACCCTATTTCAAAATCGTTTTTTTTCCTGCATGAAAAATCTTAAACCACTGTCTTTCTGACAGTCTCAAGTCCTAACCTGAAATATGCTGGGGCAGGTCTTGAATTACGATTTGGTTTTGCATTACAAGTTCATTGCTTGTGGATGCTCGTCATGTTGTAGTGCATCTCTACACAGATGACAGGATTCAACTCCTGCCTGTTTTCATTGGCTTCCAGTGGTTGACTGAGCAGTGCTTCTTTTTTTTTTTTTGTTTGTTTGTTTGTTTTCAGGAAGGGCACGTGAAATGTGCTGAGCAGAAACAAAATACATTACACTGTAATTCACTGGAGTATTATGTGCCCTTCATGCAATTTGCATGAGAGCCACTGCCTTCTTTCTACTGTTGGAATCTTTGCCTCTCTGCTGTTCCCTTGTGAATTTCTTACTTTTGTTCATGAAATGCCAAATTTATTTGTTACTGCAAAACAATGTGTATTCTTGCTAACTGGGACATTCTTTTTTTTTTCTTCCTTCCTCCCAGCTTGATCAGGACACAAGTTTATTCTACAATACAGTCTCCAGTGATAAGTCTCATTCAATTTTAAATGTCTTATATAAAAGAGTTCTGCTTCAGAGACTATTAAATGGTATTTGAAGGCCAGATTCTGACTTGAATTTTGTATATATATAAATTATGCAACCTACCTGAAACTTGTTTTCAAGCATACAGAATGTAAGTTATTGTATTCAAAGAAAAGGTACAAAAGAAATGTCAGTGAGCTTTCTGCTTTACATCAACTCAGATCCCAGAGCAAAGGTGGAAGTGCAGGGTAGTTGCTGCAGAATAGGCCATCTGTTAAAAAAAATGTGCTGACAAAGAGATGAGCATGACTTCTTTTACCCTCTGTGGCTTCTCTGATGCTCTTGGTAATTTTTCTCTTTCATTTGTGTTAAAATTGACAGCTGTGGTGATAGGTAGAAGAGGTCCCTATCTATTTATCAAGTGAATATCATCCTCTGAATTCTGCAGAAAATATTTCCTCTTCCTAGTTATACATTATCATCAAAGCTTGGCCATTTGCTGAATAATCAAAGGCCTTGCTCACCTGCCGTAGATTAATCTGGGAATAAAACTCCTACAATATTTTAAGCAGTCATGTGGTAAAATACAGATGGACTTCATATAACTCTGAAGTAGAAGTTAGTGCAAATTTTTTCGTTTCCAATATGATTTTGTCAATATCTGTGGATGGACTGTTAGCTAAGTTGTATTATCGTGGTTCCTGGAATGACACAAGATCTCTGCTAGATTTTATTTGTGATAGGCTAGAAGCCAAAGTTGATTAAACTTTGTATGTTTCTTGATCATGAAAAATTAGACTAAAATGACATATGGCATAAATTATATATTATAAACTGCATATGCTATTGGTCTGAAAGTGTGCTTACTGAATCTCATCTGACTGATTCTTCGAATTTTCCAAATTCCTGTGGACAGGTAAAAAACAGGAGTCACCACTTGTGTTCTACTTGTTCTACCTTTTGTTGATTTACCTCATCATAAAACTTCCCTGTTTTGTTCTCATTGTTGTTTGCTCAGCTGAAAAAAAAATAGTGTTTTTTTTCCTTCGGCTATTGAAAACAAGGTTATTCTGCATTTAAAGTTTCATTTGCTATGTGTAGTGTCAGCTTCCCTTCTTTTTAGAGATTTAACAAGTTCATAGTCAAATATTTTAGTATAAATCTGTGTTTATGGCTATGAATACTTGACACTGGTGAGATTTCAAACAAGCCTGGAGTTATACTGAATTTCTTCATATGGTCCTTTACTTTTTTTTCTTCTACTGCAGGTGGTTCTTGTGTATTTAAAGTCTCTTAAAGGCGATTTAGTAATTTGTGGTTTTTTTGCCAGTAATAACTCCACAGAGCAGCAAATAAATTCATTTTTTCCAGGTGAAATGAGAAGGCAGAGTGCTGATTATTGCAATTTTGGGTCTGAGTGTAATGAGGTGTCAAGGAAAAAATAGGCTTGTGGATTTTCTTCTCAAGTTGGATGTATTTAGTTAAAGAATAGCTTCTTCTGGAATGAAACAAAATTGTTCATGAGGCTTTCATAAAAAAATAAAATTTGACTCACCTAGCAATTTCTATATAGAAGATCAACAAGCTTCTTCATATAAAGAAACTGTGTTTGGAACTCATTTGTAAGAAAGAAATAGTGTAGTTGTGCTTTTCTTGCTTTGTTCCTTCATCTGCTGAAGCATAACTTAGTCAGTATGTGAACATCTTTCTTCTGTCTTTAAATACAGTTAGTGAAAGCTTGTTTATCATCAGCCCAAATTACTGCCAAGAACTTTCTTGAGAAATAAAAGATTTATTTTAAGACACTTTGAAAAATGATCTGTCTACAAGAATTGAGACAGAAAAGTTTGATGACATTCAATTGCTGTTCCTGAGCCTGTTTGACTCATGAGAGACCATTTGACTAAGGAGCACAAGCATTCAACAGAGGGTTTGTTCTTTATAATAAGATTATGAGGTGCTGGTTATCATAGCTCTTTTCCATCTGGCTTCCTATCATTAGACAAAGCATGTTGTCTGATTATTTTTTTCTCTTTTTTAGGGTTTTGCTAAGTTCTAAAAAACTAATCGTTGATAATAGAGTCAACCAGCGATGACAGCTAACTCTAAAACACAATGCAGCATCAACGAGCAGATTACCTTGCGCCTTTTGATGTCTTCTCATCTACAAACTCTCTTTTTCCTTTTCCTAACAACCAACAGGACCAGCAAATGGTCCTACTGGCCTGTTTCTTCTTTACAGTGTACTTGCTTCTTCTTTAGATGATAACATCACGGTGATTTAGTTCAAAGGAACAGGTTCAGCATCTGTACAAACAGCAAACAAACCATCTGTGATAATGAAGTCCTGTTGCCTTTGTGTGTTGATACCAAATCCAGAAGAGCTGTGTCTTCTCCTCTAGTTTCATTGGTTGGGAAATCATGCTGTGGTCACAGAAAACTGCTGGGATGAAGGCCCTGGCAGCACCTAGAGAAACGTGAACAATGTGGATGCTACATCACAGCCTTTTTGTCCTCGGTGAGATTAATTTGCCCTGAGATATATAGGAATAGCAGATGGACAAACTTGTGGCTAGGTGCTTTGTGCATAGCTCAGGGTAATTCTGCTCTGGCAGATGTTTATCAGTAAAGAGGATGTTCAGCAAGCTGTGACTATGAAGTTTTGGTCTAGCTCCATAAATTTTTTTAAAATTATTTTTTTAATAATTAACCCAATAAAAATATGAAATTTGGAATTTTAATGTAGTGAGATTCCTACACTCATTTTATTTGCTATGCCAAATGTTTTGTGCTAGTGTGCCCTGAAGTTATCAAACCTTCAATATATTGCACCTACAACATAGATGAGCATTTTTCCATTATCTTTTCTTTCTATATAAAATATTAGAAAATAATTGGTTTTGTTTAATCAGTGATAAACAACTTTCATCCAATGAACTGTGAGTCTGTTGAATTTAAATTCTTAGAAAAATGAAATTCTAATCAGTATAGTGACCTAAGTATATGATAATATCCAGAACCCAAGACAGTCAAATTCCATTTGCACTGTAAAGGCAACTCTTTCTAGGACCATCTTAAATAAATACACTGGCAATAAGGAAGGACAGTTAAAATGAAATTAAGCGAAGGCAATTGATTATTAGAAAGCTACCTGATAAAACTCATGGCAGGTATATGTTTAAAGTTCAAAGCAAATATAATTTGGATTGTGACATAGCATGTGGTCCTTTTTCCTACTGACATGATAAGCTGAAAGGAGTCTTTTTGATTTCAGCTTCAAACTTAAGAAGAAAGGTAATAAGATGAAAAAAGGTCAGGATTTGTGGAGACAAACAGCAGCCAATTTTCAGAACATGGAATACATCTGTGGTAATTCCACCAAATCAAGTAAAACTATTGTTGGAGGAAGGTAGGCTTCAATGTAGATAAAGATGACCATTAAAACTGAACCTCAAACTTTGATACAAAGTGTATTGAAAACAGTGAGAAGACTCATGTTCTCTATTTTAATTCTTTCTCTCTTTCAATACACAATTCTTCTTGAAATGATTCTTTTTTCTTAAAATACACAATTCATCATTTATTGCAATGTACCAGTCTTGATAATTATTTTCAAGCTACTCTATTCATGATCTCGAGCATGCCTGGATCTTGTTGGTCTTGAGATCTGAATCAAAATTGTAGCAAAATTACACATTTTTTAGGAAAGGCATTTGGTACTCTCTATGTCTACAAATGCAGACTTCTCACAGCAGTATCTAATGACTGGGAGATGTGGACACCAACCAAAACTGAGTGTCATATCTATTTTAAGGGGGATGAATACATTCAGTAGTAGAACAGCAGCAGATCTTGGCTTTTTAGAAGCATTTAATTTTTTTGTAATAAAACACTCCTTTTATTTTAAGCTTAGATAAATGTAGTCTGGTTTCAGGCCTGACGTTTCTAAAGTTCTGGTTTTCTGATGTTTTGGTTTGCTGAAATTCTTTTCTCAGGGAAAGAACATAAACACCAGAACTTTAGAAAACCAGAAACTTCAGGCCTGAAACCAGACTACAGATAAATATACTGATTCTTGAGTATAATAAATGTCCTACTTATGTTTCTTTGATTCTAATGGAGAAGAACAACATAGGATAGTGAAAGAAAGCACATTTATATGGTATTGGTAAGTAAGTGTGAGTTACCTGCAAATAACTATTTTACCTTACATGAGATTCCTGCCTTTCAGGGTCAGGATTCAGGAGCTTCCCCTTTACTAAAAGCAGAATTAATACTGCAATGTGAAGTTATTAGTTAGTGGGAATGCATGTGCATCTCCATTATTATTCCCAGGCCAATGAGCACTTGCATAGATAATGGAAAGAATATGTTCTTCAGATAAAATGTCAGTTCAGGAAAATGCAGGAATCGTTGTGTGACATCCTGGTAGTGAAGGTGACCTGGTTCTGCTTCCTCACTGAGCACGTTTTCTCTGTATCTGATAGATTTGTCCTGTGTTTGGAGAATGAGGGAGTGAGGAAATGAGATTTGAATTGGCAAAATCACTATTCCACCATATAGAAGTTCAGGGCAACAGAAAAAAAATTAACTTTTCTTTGAAGGAGAACAGGACTTTGCCTAGAAGATCTTGCACTTATATGGTGTCCTGTGCTGAGCTCTTTCTGCTGTCTTCAATCTCATTTCTTCACTTTTGTTTTGTGTGATCCTGAGACTGTTTCCTTGATATTATTGCGAAAGATCTGTTCAAACTACAGTTCCTGTTCTGCCGTCTTTACTGTCCAAATGTCACAAGTCATTTCCCCATCTTGCTTTGTTGCCAGGCTCTTTCCTTTCCTTGCTGGCATTAGAATTTATTAAGCAGCTTCCCAGGTTTGACCATTGCATGCTTTAGTACAGAGTTCTCATCAGATTGTAGATTGCCTTTATCACCTCTGAGAGAATGGATTGTTAACATGCTGATGTGCCTGTTCTGTATTTCAAGGTGGAGTAATTGTCACTTAAGAGAACCTAAATAACACCATAATACACCACTCAAGACTGCAGAAGTACAGTCATGGATAAACAAGGTCCTGTCACCACTGTGTGTTACATTCTGTTCTTTCTATTAAACTAGCCTATAAATTAGCAATCCATAAAAAATTGGATCAATAGCAAACCTTTTGTTACTGGTAGAGAAACAGTTCAGGGATATTTTACAACTCCAGTGCTTAGTGCTTTCTCCTCACAGTCTGATGGAAATGATTAAAACAAAACACCTGATAATGAGGTGGCTGTTGAACAGTAAATTTCTGGGGGTTTTATTATAATTTTTATTCTATTTGGAGCAGCAGTGGGATCTGGAGTGTGGAAGGGGCACAGCTAGAAAAGTTTGTTTCTATAACAACATGGTGTAAAAATGGAGATCCCTTTCTTAGTGCCTTTCTTGAAGTGGGAAAATACCCAGTTTATTTCAGATGCAAGTTATTGGATAGCACTAGCAGTGTGTGAGACAGTAAGTAAGTGACAGATGGAGTTTACAGAAATGCTTGTGTGTTTGTAATATTGCTCTAGGGTGACAAAGTTGTTTTTAAAATTGTCCTAATTTTTTTAAAGCTGCATATGTGTGTGCTCACCTGAAATCATGTTGCTGGCTCTGCTTTCTAACCCCTCCTTCTGATGTTAACATTTTAGGAAGAAATCACATTAGGGTATTGTACCTGAGTAAAGTCAATTTACTACCAGCTTAAGAGTAAACAATGTTGTGAATACATGTCCTATAAGTCTTCCCATTTTCAAAGAAAGAAGAAAACAATGATTTTAGGGGCTGCCTGGGTGAATGTCTTTGAGTCATCTATAATCCATGTACCTGGTAGTTCTTCTTCATCCTGTCACCTTCAGGACTCCCAGGATTATTCAGCCAGAGCCTGGATTAGTCCTATTCTATCTGGTATTAATGTGACAGAACTCATAAGGTTTACTAAGGTTCACAATATTGCTGATTTGATGTTACCTTTGCTGTTGTCACCTCCTCTTGCACACATGCTGGCATGTGGGTGTCTAACTTTCATTGAAATGTACAAAAAAGACTAATTTAGAGAAACCTTTTCCTGGCTGCTGAAAAGATGTGGCTTGGTGACTAAGTTATGCTTTGTTTTTTAGCTGTTTGTTGCATAGTTACTCAAATTCATGAAAGATATTTTAGGTGATACACTCAAAGATTGCATTCCCAAACCAGCGAATCCAATATATTAACTTCCTGTCATTGCTCCCATTACATTTGAATTAGTTTATTCTGATTTCAGCAGAAACTGCCAAACTTTTTTAAACTGTCAAAAGTGCAAAATTAGAATATTCTCACTGTGTTTGCTACCTATGGATATATGTGTTCCCTTTCATGTCTCTTCCAGTACCTCTTTTAAGGGTATGTGGTATAATTCTTATGGTTTTACATGTTGTGCATAAGACTGTAATTGTTGCTCCTTGCAGCTAGTCCCTGGGAGTCAAACCAGATGTTCTAACTTGTTTGTAGCTCATACTGTTTGGATTCACTGGCCAGCTTAGAACAGATAACCTTAAACCCAAGTTGTGTTGGAAAAGGAAGCCCACCATGGCTCAGAGGAGAGCAGAAGGCAGTGCTGGGTCAGTGGGGTCACTGCTGGTGTGGTATGAGCAGTGCTCTCCAAATCAGCAGCCTGACCGGGTGAGCTGGGTCCTTTTTGCACCTGGAAACCTGGGCAGGAGGATTGTATGGAGGAGGTGGCCAGAGAAGGATGATGTCCTTGGTGGATTTGCTCCAAGGTGCAGTAGGATTGTGGGCATGAAACATCTCCAAGCCTTGTGAGAGAAAAGGATTCCTTGGCTGACAAAGAGGCAGAACCACCTCTGGGAGAAGCAGGTAATGTTTGGTCTCTATCTCTCACCTGCCTTTTCCCGTTGTGGAAATGGATTGTTGGGGAAGATGAAGCAGGAAAACCTTATAAATATGATTGCCTGGCAAAAGATTTTGAGAATATGGAAACTATAAGTGAGATTGAAATGAAAGCAAGCTTTGAGATACCAAGCCTTAGTTATTAAACAGCTGGAAAACAATATGGCCAGCTAAAGGTAATTCCCTTTTGATAAAACAATACCCTCTGCTTGCAGAGAGGTCTAAGAGTCAGAGCAGACCCCACTAGCTTGGCAGAAGGGGTCCAAGGAGTAGTTTTTAGGGTTTAAAATGTAACACAGTATGGTAATGTAATGATTCTTATAGGCTGTATGTAAATGCTAGAAGATTTGTATCTTGTACTAGATTAGTTAGTGACGATTAGAATATTCAGCACAGATTTATTGTATTGTAATGGGAACTTCGGAGAGTAGTACTCTCTCTCTCTCTCTTTCCCTGCTCTCTTTCAGGCCTGCTCCAAGCTGCAGCTGGCAGCTCCCAGCAGGGCCCTGCACCCACATCCCTCACAGTAAACCCCAGCTTCCAAGACCTGATGTCAGAGACCTCTCATCTCCGTCCATCCGACCGTCCAGCCCACCGACGCTCCTACAATGGGTGTGCATTTTATTTGGGCAGTGAGGGAAAGAGATGTGCAACAGGTGGCAGCTCCATTCTTTGGTGTTGATAAACTGAATTCCGTTCCCCCATCTTTAAAACCATCAAAATTGTGTGCTCCATCACAGAAGTGTATATTTATTTTCTTTAAAGGGAGCTCTCAAGGATAGCTTTGCTTATTTAAACACCATGTTCAAAAAAGAGAGAAAATGATGCTGGAGAGACCATACATATCCATGTGCAGAGAAACATCCTTGTGGGGAGGACATGGTGTACATGCTCTCAGGAGGATATCATCTTCCAACCCCCACACCTTCTCATGAAGGAATGCAGGCAGCAATACCTCTGCTGGGCTGCATGCAAAGCCCAGGACACAAAGACATAGAGGAGTCTTTTCCCTTCCACCATGGGGAAAAGAAGAAAGGCCAGGTCTCTGGGAGACTTTTAATTTCACAGATGGGAAGTAAATCCCTTCTTTGCAATGTGAATTCTAGCTGAATATTAAGATAGGACTGCACACAGTTGGAGCAGTACAGGCTTGCACGCCGACAGATTCAGTTTGTTCTTTCCAGATTGCTAAAGCTTATTCTAAAAGGTCTTATTATTGGAGAGCTTCCATTGTGTATCTAAAGCCACTGATCTCTTACTGTCAATTAAATGAAAACAAGTTGCTGTTACTTTTCAATTTAAGGGAGATCTCTCAATAAAAATATGTTTACCAACAGTTACACATACGGAAGTGTTTTAAAAATATTTTAAGTGCACCGCAATTACCCAAAGGTGTGAAATAAAGTTGCTTGTGTTCACTGCGTCACAGGGACTATCACTGAAATTTAGTGACTGTCAGGGTTGCTGGCTGTTTCTCCATATATATGGCAAATAAAATTAGAAGCCTCATCTCTAGGCAAACTCATTTATATTTTCTTAGGTTTAGATGATTCTTTCAGCTGGGAAAGCTATAGTATTCTTAAGTGAATACTCATCTCTTTATAATTGCAGAGAAACACTGATATGTGAAACACTGATGCACTGTTCCATGCTTTTAAAAACTTTATACCTGTTTATAATGCAGGAAAGTTTGAAAGACAACTGGATTTCTGAGAAAAGTATTTACTTTTAGCTCAGAAAAATATTATTGTGGTTTATGCAGTCAAATTATAACAAAATAGATTCTAGTTTTGGTGGAAAGTGCATTCACATGTGAATCTATAATTGTAAAAGTAAGCCTCCTGTGGTTCATGAAGCTAAAATACTCGTGGGTGCAAAACTGCTATAGTTTTGTGCAGAAATAGAAATGTTGAAGCACATGTACTTCACTGCACATGTATCTTGGGTTCACGTCAGAAAAGCTGGTTAACTGTTTTTTGTAGCACATATCTGTTGTGGTGGTGCTGTTCACCTTACACTTTACAGCACTTAGAAATGGCTTAGGTGACTCACTTGGAGAAAAAAAAAGGGACTTGAAGCATTTCTAATAATGAAAAGAGTGACAAGGGAAAGATATTATTTCCAAATCTGTTTCATTACAAAACTCTTAAACATTTTTTTCATGTACTGGAGCACAATAATTTTAACAGAGGGTTCACTTGCTTCATATATCTGATATTCAGTACATAAATTGGCTAAATGTGTCAAAAGACAAATAATATAGAAGGACATATTATCAGTGGTGTTATATCTGTGGGTTCTAATGGTCACATCAGTCCTCTCACTTCAGTTGAAAATGATCGTGAAATCTGTGTAAACTGGACATCTTCCAGAGAGTTTGAACAATAATTTAAATACAAGTTAGAAGGAAAAAACTTTGCATTTATGGTATTTCAGGCATGCTGTGAGCTAGAAGTATCTGTTGCAAAAACAGTATCAGATATACACTAAGAGACCTGTATCTTGTAAGGTTTCACATGATCTACAGGTACATAATATTATCTCATATTTCCTAAAAAAGCAGTAATCATGGGAAGTTTCTTCCTTGCTGCTACTGATGATGTCAGCGTGGCTTCAGATACCTTCTGCCTTGCTGCCAACTCATTGCATGCATATTTTGTACATCTTCCTACTCTTGAGATCACTTGGACAGATGAAATCCCATGAAAGGGGCCTCACTAACATTTGTTAGTAGCTCTGTTTCAGCTTGCATTGACACTGTCAAATGACTTTGGCAAGGTGGGTGAAATATTAATGTAGAATCTTAGAATTGCTATGGTTCGAAAAGACCTCAGAGGTAATCGAGCCCAGCCATTAAGATGTTAAAACAAGGATTGGTTTTCAGATACTCCTTCTTGTCACAGGTGAAATAATGATCTGGAAGAAATGCTTTATTTCATGCAAATTCAGAATTAATTTCCTCTCAGTAAACTCATTGCAGGTGAAGCCAGAAATTTCTTAGTACATCAGGCAGAGACCTGTGCTTAAAAAGTAGCGGTATGAATTGAGATATTCTGACACTTTTTAAAGTAAATTTCTAGTATATTTCTTGTAGGAAATGATAATAAGTTATCCAAGAATGTGAGGGCAGTTTGCCCTGCTGCTCCTCCCTGTACTCAAGGTCTCTTTTGTTATTTGTGTTGCCACACTGTGTCTCTAGACCCCAGCTGTGATCAAGTTCTCTTTGTGTGAGGGACCATAGAAATGGATTGTATGTCACAGTCCTTGCCACAATGACAGCACAGTTTAGCAGGGAGGACAAAAAGGGGTAGCTAAGGTAACAGAGACATGCTGAGACTTGTGTCAAGTCACTCAGTGAGCTGCAGGAAGGAGCAGCCATAGGACCGTTGTTTCTAAGCCCCAATTGCACTGCAAAACTACTGACAGATGTTTTGTTTTTTTTTAAAGGAAGACTCTCATTATAAAAAGAAAATGTTATTTTTGAAAATTTTCTTGCTAAAGAATCTTTAGAAATGGCAGACTGAAGAAAAAGAGAAATCCTATATGGATCATTTGAAGAAGAATTATGCCTAAATTGCCTTGAAAAAGATTTGAAATAAAACTTGGCCTGCTTTTAGTGACATTCTCCTAGTTGCCAGCAAATTCAGTGGAAGTCTCCTGTTGTCTCCTTACATTTAGATAACTTAACAAAACCCAAACCCAGCTCTACAGTGGTAGTTGGGTCATAAAAATTGCACAGAAAAAATTGCACTCACAGTGACTTCTATTAAAAAATATTCTATCAGCATTTTTATTAGAAACAGTATTTTCAGTTGGGCTGGGAAATGAAACTACATCAAGGAGAATCTGACACCATATAGTAAATTTGAGTCTGTTTAACTTTTGTCAATATGAGAATTTCTTAGCAGATAGATAAATCAGATGTAGAAAGAAACACAAGAAGCAATCTCGGAAAAAAACTTAGAGGTATGTGCTACAAGTCCACAGTTTATAGAGTTGTTAAATAGACAAGAAAGTAGAAAGAACAGGCAGAGGGATGAGAACAGTGGAGTGGTGAACAATGTGAATGAAGCTCAAGTAAATCTTTATTGACTTTATCTATGTGTGTATTCATACCAAAGTTTGGTAGGAATATATGTCCAAATATCTATATACTTATATGATTTTTTTCCCTAACTAGGTCTTCAGAACAGCTGGGAAATCTACCCCAAGAAACAGTTCAAGTCCTACTCATTATCTTCAAAAGTATTTGACTCATTTGCAGGTATAGTCTTTTTGAGATATGCTGGTAGAGAGGGTTTAGTTTTATAGCACTAAATTCTAGAAAACTTCTGCAGAGTTTGAGTAAATCCATTATTCCTTACACTTTAAACATGAAATTTGACATTATATAAGATAGATACAACATGTAATAAAGTGTACATAATTTCTGTTGGAAAAAAAGACTCTCGTAGACTCAGAGTGTTCACTGAAGTGTGTTGATTGCCTTGGTAATTTCAGCTACAATTAAAATGTCTTACCTGCTTCATTTTTTTGAATTTTATTTGTATTTTTTAATCAATACAAATACAAGAAAAGTTAATAGAAAATTGCCAGCCATGAATTATGAGTTTCAAACTTGTATTTCACTGGCTCCTGTACCACCTGTTAATAAGTAAACCAAGCAGCAGTGGCCACATCACTGAGAATGACTAATTTCTGTAATGAATGAATACCAATTAGGATATCAACATATTCAATGTTCTTATTCATTATTCTTGTTCTCTCTATATATTTCTGCATTATTGCAAACTCATTTAAAGAGTTGTTTGGTAAAAACATTTATTTTACAGAACTGAGAGAATTAAATCACAAAAATATTTCTGTATCTTGAAAAAATGGGTCAATTTCTTTGAAATTAAATGGTCTGATTACAAATTTACATCTTTCTAGTGTGATGTTAGCATTTTAATTTAATTTTTCTTATTCAGAATAAACAAACAAACAAAAAAACCCCAAAAAATCCCCCAACATAATTTTCCACCAGATGGCAGTGCTGGCTTCAGAGCAGTTCTTTTGCTAGGCACTTTACTGTCTCTTCTATTCTGCCCTGAAAATGTAGCAGTCCAGCAGAACCCTGCTTCCATTTGCTCCTCTAATCCATTTGTTCAGACAAACAAGATAGGCAGGTAGCAGTGATGAGGGACAACAGTCTTGCTATACAAAGGCAGGGGAATATTTGATATGAGAATTTTTTTCACTTGTCCAATTAGAGTCCTCATTAACATGTAGGACTGTTGAACAGAAAGAGCTAGGATAGCACACCAGCTACAAGCCTCATTTACCAAGGTGCATATTTTATAGCTTATAGTGGTCTTCCTGACTACTGGTGAGCCAGAAACGAACTTGTCATGCTCTATACCTGCTAGGCTTTGTCTATGCCAGATGGATTTTGCAAAAAGTGAATCATGACATCATCAGTCTCATCCTGTGCTCTGCTTGGCACAAGACCTGGTTATAGGATGCATGTCCTGGCACCAATGATTTTTTGAGTGCTGGGTCAGATCTTTCCTTTGCCTCTTTTAAGTTTGGTGGTTTTGTCATTGGAAAAAAAGTGCATGGCTGTTCCAGGATTTAAACTTTCAATATTCCCCCTTTTTCTGATCAACCTCTCCTTTGAACGTTTCGTGATTGTGGTAATTTTGTTTGGTTGCAAACTTAGGGAGAAAATAAAAGGGAAAAGTAACATCAACCCATGAGTGGAACTGTTCAAATCCTGTGTGTGATGCCATGCTTGTAGACAAGGAGCCCAAGACTTCAATTAATGAGTAGAATGTTTCCCTCTAGAGAGCAGCAACACCACCTCACCTACCACCTATCTCTCCTTCATCACTTTGTCTCCAGAGATGTCTCCCTGGTGAGACGACTGAGCTGCTCATTAATCAATTGCTAAATTGCTGGAGATACGAAGGTAAAAGGTAAAGATAGATAAGATACTAAGGTAAAAAGGTAGTTCTTGTGCATTAAATAAGGCAGAAAGTGCCTGAGCTACCAAGCTGGACTCCTGAGAGCAGCAGTGCAACCAGGATCTGACTTGCAGAAGAGCTGTTTCCTAGAGTCAGGTTTTTCAAGGTGAGAAGAAATTAATACTTCTGTATAAAAGGATTTTCTCCCATGAAGACTTCTAGAAAGTACTGAGAGTTGAGTTTTATACTCTACAAATGCTTTTGAAGGGAGTGAGCCATTTCAGAGTCATGCACTAAATAAATAGGAGTAATAGGAGATCTGCACTTCATGAAGACTTTCTGACATACCATGCAGTATGACCTGCCCCACAAAGGTGAGAGTAACCCAGATTCTTGTTAATGGATCCCTTGGGGCAGATTAGAGTGAAACAACACCTAATGATTGGTGTTTGTAAATATATATATATATATATATATATAAAAATATATATATATATATTTTATATTTGAGTACGGTCTATTTTAGAACTGTTTGGTTCCAATGGAAAGCAGATATGTAGCCATTTTGGTTATTATCTATAGTAATATAACAATATGAAAGCATAAAAATATTCCTTGATAAAATGCATAAGGAAAAGAAAGAAAAAGAAAGGTTAAGAGTAGAAAGATGCATAATCACCACCCATGGATCTGCAATGAGATTTGATTGTTGCTCCTGATTGAAGTCATGGTCTTGAACTGTCTTGATCCATCCCCCAAGAAACCCCCAAAACATAAAATCTGATAGGTTAAAATACACTCAGGCTGGGTAGGAAGAACACCCAGGTACCTTCCCTATGTTTTACACTGTCTCTTGCAACAGGCACTGGATCTGCTGCAACTCCTTTGGATCATGTGCAGTCCACTGGTGGAAGGCTGGGGAATGGGTCTGGGGGTGCTTCAGGGGTCCCTGATGGCTCCTGCTGCCTCCTCAGCTGCCTCTCACATCAGCACAGTTATGCCAATTACGCCAATAGTGATGGGGATCAGACCTACCCTGCAAGGAGAGGGGAGTTTCACAACTGAGTGCAGTCTTTGTTTAACTACACCTTGGAAGTCCTGGCTCATTCCAGGCATTGTGCTGGTTTCCTAGCACATAAAATTAAATATGCTCGAACTTCACAGTGACTTCCTGAAGCTTCTATAGATCCCCGAATAAATATTATATTCACATTGCATGCAATGCTGACATGTTCATTCAACAAGCACGTACTGTTGATGAGAGTTATGTACAGTTAAAGTGTGTATAAAGCTCTTAAAGTGATGAAGGGTACTCAAAGCTCTCTGATAGCAAACTATCATCCATGATATTGCTTCAGGAGGAACCCCTACAGAGAACCAGAGAGTGGAGGTTGTGTGTTGGATAAGATGTGCATACAGAGTTACACACAGGGAATGCAGAATATTGTGGCACTGTGAACTGCATGAAGGCTATTTAGAGTGAAGAATAATAGAATCATTGAATCCATTAGGGTGGAAAAAGACCTCTAAGGTTATAATCTCCAACCATTAATCCATCACCATCGTATTCACTTTAGTGTAGAGCTGCGAGCCCAAGACACCTGAGAATAAATTCAGGAAAATTCCCCCAGCAAGGCCCTGCTTGCCACACAGTGAGCCAGAGAGGGGAGAAGGAGCCTCCAAATCCAAACAGAGATGGGGAAAATTAGGGCTCTGTATGTTCCCAAATTCTTGGGGGACAAAGAAACCAAATCTCCTCTGGTGAGCTCTGAGGTGTATCTGCAAACAGCTCACATTTATGGATACGCCCAGTGTTTGTCTCACATAAACAAAGAACTTACAGGCTAGGAAGATTTATCTATACTTAGAAAAAACTTTGCATAAATTCATAGTAAATGGCAGTTTTCTTCAGAGAAATACAAATGATTTGTGAAAAATATTGCCTAAGGCTTACATGCTGTACTCTTAAAAAAATATGGATTTCACATAGATAATATGGGTGATATATTGATAAATTAAAAATGTATAAATGTAAAGAAAGACATAAATATGTCTGTTCTAGATTTAATCAAGCATTAATTAAAGAATCCTGTGAGGTAAGTGGTGTTCCATTACATTTTTTTTTCCTAAGGGAAGGAGAAAGGACTGGCTTTGTAGTCAGGTAAAGCAGATACTTCCCCCCTACCCACTATACAGAGGCTTGGCATGTCAAGAAAAAAATTGCTGAGGTTTCTTAGCAATTTTTGCCTAAGTTATCCCTGTCTCTGAAAATGTACAAGCAGTGCTCTTCTAGATCTAGCAGCAGAGATGGATCCGGGAAAGCAAGTCAGGTTATGATTTTGAGGACCCTAAGCTTCCTTGCTATGCAGAGCTGGAGTTTGAATTGATCGGTATTTCTACAGAGAAGTGCTTCACACACTTACAGCGTGGAGAACTTCATTTATCCTTGAGAGAAGAGTGCCTAGAAGGCCCATCACAGAGAAGAGATCATTGAATTGCTGGTTGTTTCATTTGACAAGGATAAACTATTAGGGAATCTTTATTTTTATTCGAGATTTAATTCAATTTTATGTTCAGTCTAATTTTCTGCATAATAAGGACACTGTGATTAATGAAATATAAATGGTCAAATGAAAAGGCAGTTTTGTTCTTCCTTTGTTCAAGGTTGATACATGACCAGAAATACTACTAATCTGGCTGGACAGTTATAGTACAAAAATCTCAACACTGACTACTTCAGAAAGGTACTTTTGCATTCAGGCTGTGATCTGACCTGTTTTGATTTAGTTGAAGTACCGAAGCTTGGACCTGAAGTTGTCTGCAGCATATTCAGTTATCTGATGGCCTCCCAAGTGTCATTAAGCTATCTGAATTTCCTGTGCTGTTATTTCTTTTTCTACTCCTGGTTAGATTAGGTTCTGTCCTAAAATCCATTCTCTCATTCCTGCTTTTGATTTTCAGTTAATAAATAATAATAATAATAATAATAATAATAATAATAATAATAATAATAATAATAATAATAATAATAATAAATAACAATAACAATAACAATAACAATAACAATAACAACATCAATTTATTTAATTGCTTCTCATTCTGTTACTGAAAATAATCCTTAAGATGCGTGACTTCAAATAAAATTAGTCAAAGACACTGTTCCACCTCCTGCACTCACAGAAGCACTAAATCTGGTGTGAACCTTGTGTTAACAACTCCTGCAGGACTTAATCCTTACACTTGAGTCTTGGTTCACTCTCCTTAGACTTTGGTTTCATCTAGTTTAAAAAGTGGGTTTTGTTTTGGTTGGTTGGGGTTTTTCTTAACTATTCTCATTTGCCAAGTGAATTTTATTTTGGTGAAATGTGGGATTTCATGCCTGTGTCTGTGGTCCATGAACACATGCTGCTGTTCCAGCTGCAGGCATTGCTCAGCCTGGGTCTGTGAGAGGTGGCCCTTCTGCTCAAAGCATCTGCTGATGTCAGCAGTCGATCAAACAGCTAGTGTGGCTCGAAGCTGAATTTATTTCACCTTCTAGGATGACAAGAATTCTTACCTTCCATGCAAACAGATAAGGATTTATTGTTAGTACATTCCAGATACCATGGCTTTTTAGCTTTCAATTTTTTTAATCAAGTAGAATTTTTTATCAAAACTAGCTAGCTGTGAGCATGCAGTAGCAAAACTGTATCTAAAATGCAGATGATCTTTTAGGCTCCCTATGTGTTTTACTAAGGCTTGAAAAAAAATTAATTCTGTGTGCAGTCTGAGTAATTTTGCAATGAACAAGCTGTTATTTATGTTTTAACATTTCCTGAAGAGACAATTTCTATAGAACATCAGGAAACAGCCATAAAATGAATATGGAAAAAATTGGGACAGAAACAAGTAGTTGTTTTCTGCAATTGACTATGCAGAATAATTTCATAGCAAAAGATAGGATCACATGCAGTAGAAATCGCTGGCTTTTTTGAGTTGGCAGAAAATATAATTAAAATAAAGAAGTGACATCTTATGTGACAGAACCTGAGTAGGCAGCACAGCATTTATCACCTCCTGTTCACTAGCTTTTCTTTTTTAAAATTAGTGAGATTTATCTTATATGACGCCTACTCATGGTCTTGTTGGCATGAGCAAAAACAAAAAGAGAAATGTAGCGATGTAAAATAACACCAGGAGTTACTGCAGCCAACAAAAAGGGACAAATTCATCCCTGATGCTGTGTAATAGAACTGCACAAGAGTGGATACAGGCTCCAAAGTGTTTTACTTCCCGGGGTTATTCTTGTTTGTTTTTAAGTTTTGTGCTCATAAATTCTACTTCTATCTAGGCAAAGCTATAGATTGAGCTATCAAAATAAGAGTTGGACTGAGAACTTGATTTCAGTTGTGTAAATATGAAGTTATTTTGCCAGAGTCAATGAAGTCATTCTGGATTTATACTCGTAAGTCTTTAATCAGAATATGTCAGTGAGCAGGAAGATGTGGCACCTGAAAATCGATGGTTGGTGCTGGCGTTTTTTCTTTCAGGCTGAGAATTTTGACATCTTTTTAGCTTGGTTTTCTGTGCTGAGTTTTCTGATTCAGCCAGGCTGTGAGCTGAGACCAGTAATACTCTGTTAGGAGACACGGAATCTGGGAGGTTTCAGAAAAGAAAACCAAACCAAATCAAACCAAAACAAATCTAACTTAACACAGTTTAATTTTAGAAGACTCAAACAATCAATGATTTGGAATGCTGGATGACATGACCTTAACAAAGAAATGAAGGAGTGCTGTCACAGAAATCTGCAGATAAGAGGAGCAGAGCAGGGAAGAAAGTGAATAATGTTTTGCATATATTTATTAAACCAGACCTTGTAAAAGACCTCAAGTAAATCTGCATGGAGTGGGTGGAAGGACTGGAAGCAGGATCCTTAGAATAACTATATATACAAGGTTTTAAAAACCTACTTTTAGGAAGGCAGTGAGGTGAGAGAAGAGAGTGATCAGTATTCAGATTTTAATTTTTTATGTTGTTTCTGATGAGTCACTTTCCAATACCCACACTTGAAGATTGCTGCTAAATGTACCCCTCAGGTGCATAGAAGCACACACTTAATTACAAGCCAGTGTTGATACAGTTATGCCTCCTTAGTGAATGGGATGGAGGCCAGCATCCACTCCCCTCCGCTCCCACTGTCCTTAGGAAGCCAGTTGTCTTGGTTTGAATGACAGCTGTCTGCTAAGAAAGGCAGGAGCCTCCCTTGTAATGGAGAATGTAAACCTAATGTTTATAATGTAAATAATAATCTCTGAATTATTATAATTTTGCAATTAAGGGGCTCTCAGGCAAAGATAGGAATAGCAGTTCTTTATTAGAATTACAGTAAAAATGTAGTAATATGAAAAAACCAAACCCACTGACAGTCAGAATACAACCTGACACCCTATGGGTCAGGGTGTTGGTAGCAGTCATTAAATGGGCTGCAGTCCTCCTGGAGTGGCAGATGTGATTCTGTTGAAGCAATGGTCCTGTAGAAAGGTGTAGATTTCCTCTGAGGGTCAGTGGTGGTGTAGATGGGCCTCGTTTTCCTCTGGGAATCCAGTGGAGAAAGGCTGCCTTAGTGTTACAAATCCCAGATTTTTATCCCTGTAGGAACACTTGGCTCCTCCCCCTGGATGGAGCATCTCCCAGTGGGATGATGTAATTTTAACGGTGATCAGTAATTTTATCATTGCAGTAAGCCGCAACGGTCCATTAACTGAAGATATCTCCCTGGAGGGAGAATGGGTCCTGGAAGAGATACAGAAAACTGCCCCAGCTGGTTTTTTTAACAGCTGGCCATTAACAGAGGATTAGCCCACTCCCACCCCTGCCTGGTTTCAACAGATGGTGACAGAATACATGCTTCTGGTCACATCTTGCACTGCAACCAAAGACGCCCGTTAAACCAAATGTCAAGGCAACCATTGCTTGCAGTCCAGAGAGAGCAAAACCAGCTGTTGATAGTTTCTCCCCTCTTGCCTGGTGCACCTACAACATCTAGCCTACAGTCATTTGGAAACAAACACACCAAATCTGTCCTTGACTTTGTGTGAGGCCTGTAGGGCCCTTCCATGCAAAGCAATGGCTTGGACAGTATGTGGCTTGCCCTTTTTCAAGCTTTTTTTATTCCAGCAACAAATATCTGTGGTGTGAGTGAACCCAGTTTGTCTGCATACAAAACCATGAATGGCACATCATGTTCTTTGTTTTTTCAGTAAGGATTTAGCACCACACAGGCCTAGAAGAAAGGTACATGAATGCAGCACTGCACCTTGTACAACATAGTGCACATTTCACTGTGAAAAAGGAAGGTGACAGGCTCAGGTGACCAGGTCAGTGCTGAGGAGTTCACTGTGTGATTTCACTCTGCACTGAGTGCAATGGGAGTTTTGGATGACTGTTCTGCTGTATAATTCCATTACCCTGTGCTCTTGGTCTTGCCTGTCCTTTTTGTCTAATAAGTGAGCCATCCTCAGACCATATGTTTTTGTAGTAGCACCTAGCAGCCTTGGAAGCAAACCTCATAAGAGCCTACTAAAACATCTTTGACCATTTGCTAGCTATAAAGATATTTTAAGACATTAAGCACCAAGCTGTGTGAATACCATGAAGCTGTGGAATGTACAGGACTTTATCACAAAGTTTAAGGTGGCTGAATG
Organism: Sitta carolinensis; assembly: GCA_032173965.1. NCBI lineage: Eukaryota > Metazoa > Chordata > Aves > Passeriformes > Sittidae > Sitta > Sitta carolinensis. The sequence continues at coordinate 101,344,214 of CM063283.1, forward strand.
TCCAGTAAGATCTGTTGTATAGCAGTGCACTCTTTTAAGAGGCATCTCCAGCAATGATAGGACTGTTTTACATAGAGATCTATGACAGACAGCACTGCTGCCTTCCTGCAAGTTACAAGTCTTAAAGCAATTCACATTCATTCATATTTTCATGATCAGGGTATTGGCAAAAACAATGAATTTGACAAAAGGGAAAAAAAATAACATTTACATCCAGTTATAAACTGACATGTCTCATTTAAGCAGTGTCACTTACAATCAAATATTTAGACTCCAAATCAGCATAATGAAAAAAAAACATTTTCAGGAGTGTGATGGAGCTTCTGTCTAATTGACACTTGTACTTCCCTGCAGCTGGGGAGGATAAAGTTTCACAAAAGTATGAGCAAGTCAAAAGCCCAAGTTCCTGCAGACTTGACACAGTTTGCATGGACAGTGCTTAAATCAGTTACATCTCTTACTCTTCTTGCTAAATTCTTTTGCTAATAAGGAGAGAGGTGAATATGTAGTTTGTCACCTAGCAACCCCAGATGAGTGCTCTGAACAGCTTTGAGTGACAGTTGCTGAAGGATTCTCAAAAATAGCTGGTTTGTTTTGTTTGGTTTGTGCAAGTGAAAGGTGTGGTCCCCCATATGTGCTTGTGTGAAATGATAAGTAGGAAACTGAAGGGAGAGTGACACAGAAGAGGAAATAAAAATGGAATCATATGGTGTAATTGGCATGCATATATATAGAAAATCTGCTTCTATTCTTTTAAGTCAGCTCTGCATAAATTTGCATGACATACCTCAAGTTCCCTGCCTGTTCCATGGCATGCTACTCAAATTCTTTCCTACAGAAGAAATGGGAACACAGATACTTTGGTATGTTAAACAACACCCCCCACCCCTTATCCCACAAAGTACAGTTCAGGGATTCATTATTTGCTTACAGTAGGTTTTAAGATTGTTCATTCTTGCCTGAATTAGACTTCACCCTTAGATTTTAGACTTAAATAGCAACTAGAAGCAATAACTGATGTTGCATTCATGGCAGCAGCTATTACAAGTAACAAGGGTGAATGCGGCCAGCTGCAGTGGGGAGGAAGGATGGGAGCTATGGGCAATGACAGCCTTTGCATCCTGCTCTCTAAACAGTACTGTAGGGAGGGGGACAGAGCCCTCCCAGCTCATCTGGTGAAGTCACACCTGGGCAGGACAGGGTCACTGTTATCCCAGAGCAGGTTGATGTCCTGCGGTAATTAAAAACCCTGTTAGTCTTTGGGGGCTGAGTTTGCCTAATACTCCCTCAACAATGACCAGCCCAATGATGCAAGCACCTTCATGACCACTTCAACTGACCATCAGCAATTCCTCTTCCAAAGAATTGTCTCTTGGTGACAAAATTAATTGAGTAGTTTTATAAGGCCCTGCTGCCATCTTACATGTCATGGGTTGTTCCTAGGAGAAAAGGAGCGTGATCATACTATAACCAACTTCTCTTTGTTTGGGACACTGTATCCAAACTTAACAGCTTGACAGATTGTATTAATAAATTACAGTGAGCTCTCATTTTAGATTTGACCTGTGCTGAGAGCACAATTTTGTATGATTGTGCCCAATAAGGAACGGAGAGGTTGATTTCTTTAGAAATCCAAAGCTTCTGATTTCCCCAACCTTAAAAGCCAACAGTATTGCAGCTGCTATTTATTTTTGTGAGACATTTCTTTCATTCATGCAGTAATTTAAAGCATATTATTTTTGTTCAGTGTAGCCATTTTAAGAAAAAAGACAGCACTACAGAATGCCTCTGAATTCTTTAAAGGCTTTTTTGGGTTCTTTTTTTCAGTTTCCAATGTTTGTTTAAAAATAAGAAACACGTTGTTGTGCTGAAGCCTGTATTTGGAAGCCTAAACTAGAGGACAAAAGAAATTTTTTACGGAAAGTGGGAGAGAGGTCAGGTGGGTTGGTTAGCAACAAGGTGTCATTAATGGTTTTTTGGTTCACTCTCTCTGGGGGAATTCATATCACAATGTAGGCTAGTCTTTATTTAGTTAATTTAATAATTGAATAAACTGGTTGTCAGTTGTGTTCAGCTTATGTTCCTGTCTACAAAGGCCATTCCACACACTGCCCACATATTTATTGTGATCTGGGTGTGTGTTGCTGTTGGCTCTCGTGCTGCCTGTGTGTGTGAGATGTGTGTGGCTGTGCACACACACCCCCCAGGGGTCCCTGAGCACAGTTCCAGGAGCATCCACCCAAGGAAGGGCAGCGTGAGCTCAGGCAAGGCTTGCTCTTGTCCCATAGCCTGGTGGCAGCCTAAGAATGCCGAAAGTTTGGGAAAAGCCATGACAAGAAACCCAGGGATGCCTTATGGCACATTTGCTTACCATTAGGGTCTTGATGAAAAATAGAATGTGACTCTCCAACCTCATTTTCACCAGAGGGAAAAAAGGTTTTGGCTAGCTTGTGGCAGCTAATAGGAAGTAAAATCTCAGCAAGGTTTAGGCAGTTTGCAAAAGGCTCTTAGCAAAATTATCAAAATATAAGGGAACTTCCCGTACAAGCAGAAAATGCTTACATCAAAATGGAACTCTGAAGTTACTGACTGGGAACTTTCATGCTTTAGAGATTGATAGTTTCTTCTGAAAATTATGCTGGGCTTTTCTAATGTCCATTTTAAGGTCTAATCCGTATCCCATAGCATGGTGTGTGCTTGGCAGTACTGAGACTACATTTCATCTCAGAAGCTGGTAATGGATCATCTGCAACTGATTGATGGCAACAGTGAGAAATGCTAATGGAAGCAAGTTAGTATGGTCATCTAACCACATCTTTATACTGAAATATACTTATATTTCCATGTACATGTGAAAAAAAATGTGAAGATGCAACAGTGAGAATCTAAATATTTTAAGATGTCCGGTATATTAATTCTGTGCTGTCTTTTGGGTCAGGAAAGAGTGATGGATCATCTTCATTTTTCTCTTGTGTTGAATATTTTTAATGCCCAATTTGCTCTTAATTTTTAATATTTTACTACATTTATGTTATTATTATTCAGTCTTCTAATTTTAATAAGTGCTAGATTTCAGCTTTTCTCTAATTCTGCCATTATTTCAGAGTCTTCTAGTTAGTTTAAATTTTTTTCCTTTTTTTTCTCTCCTCTAATACTTCCAATAAGAGAACTGGACTGTCATGAACTAACAAGTCTCTGTGTAGGGTCAGAAGTTTTGTTTAACATTATTTTCCCCTCTGTTATTTGATAAGGCTGCAATCAGACCTCCCATCCCAGTCTCTTGGCAGTACCTTGTCAGAGACATTGTACTGATGGAACATTGTGCTCCTGCATGTACAGATGTGGCTCTGCAAAACTACATGTTATGCAGGGGCTTCATCCTCCACTTTGAAAGGACCCTAGTAGCAGCCAGTGAAAGCATTGCCACGTCTTATGAAGTATGACTGCTGTATGACATTTTCCTACATAAAAACCATATATAATGTCACATTTTTCTTCCAAGCCCAACTTTGGTCATCTGTTTGAATACTGAGCTGCTCAGGGACTGTGGGTGTTGCAAAAATACACTGATTACATGTTATCATACCCATGCATTGGCTTGCTGTTGTGCAGTGTTTTTCTGTGACACTGCCATTTATCTGACTGGCCTTGCTCACTGAGCATGGGATGTGAAGATGATTTTTTGGAAGCACAGTTTCTTGCTGTGTGCTGGGGCAATGTGCTTATGGTCCCCAAAATCCTTGCTGTGGCTGTGGTAGTGGTGTAGCATTTCTGACTCTTGTCTACCTGTCTCTTATCTTAGCTGTGGTTGGTGCTTACCACAGACAGCAATCTTCTCTCTTTCCTGTACACTGATAATTAGTCCCTGAAATTTGTCTCTTTGTGTAAAAATCCTTCAGTTGCTAATCCACCAAAAAAGCTAAGTGTATTTTTAGAAATCCTGGGATTTTACTTGTTCCACCAGTGGATTTAAATTTTTAAAAGCTAGCTATTGAGTTCTGCAACTAGGTCTTCATTTTCATAAAACACAATAGTGACTATGCATTTTTTATCAATATAATGTGGAAATTATGCTACTCCAGTATTTTGACCATTATACCATAATAAAGCTTGTAGAAAGTAAGGGATGAGAAAATAAGACCTGAACAACAGGCAGGAAGGTAAGTGTTAAGTTTTTTGAAGCATGAAGTGTGTGAAGAAATTTGAGGGATTCAGCCATGAGATTCATCTAGGCAAGTACTCAGTCTTTAACAGCAACCAATAAAAAAGAGAAAAAAACAAACCCCAGCATGTTTCCCCTGTGTATGTCTGCTGAACTTCCAGATACCCATGGCTTAGGCATCTCTTGAGATAGAGTGTATTTCATGCCTAGTAACCTTTTGTGCATTTATTTCATCAGAAAAAATGTCTAAAATTTTCTTTAACTTACGTAAACTTTCCTGTACACAGTATCTAGGCACCATGAGTTCTGAAGTGAAAACACAATATAATTCGAAAAACTACCTCATTTTTCTTTGATCTCTGAACATTTTATTTTATGCTTCTAGTTCCTAAATTATGATTTTGTAGACCTTTATTTCATCTTTAATTTTTTTCTCTCAGGCAGAAGACTTATGGTTTATATACTGTTTTCTTGTCCAGATGACTTCTCTGCCTTGAGTGGTGTTGCTGTTCTCTGCATCCTTCTCTGTACCTCATTCTTCCGTATGTTTGTGGAAACATCCTAGAAGCATATTGACGTGATGAGGAATTGCTCCTTGAACAAAGATTTCTCATCTATATATGAAGTGATTCCTCTCCATTCTAATGAGTGCTTTCCTTCTTTGTGGCTGTCATGCATTTTACATGAGTAAGTTTGAATCTTAGGATTTTCTGCCATTTATGACTGTTTTTATTTTCTCTTATGTTCAGTTGTACCTATAATAGTTCTTGGCAGATTACCATGCATTTCTGAGAAAGGGAATTGTCTCCCTTTTCTGTGGCTCTTTTTCAAGCTGTTTATATGACTGAATTTACTAGTGCTGATCCAGAGTTTAGTATTGCTTTGAGTGTGTGTGAGAGCCACAATCAACAATTTTAGGCTGCAGTTAAGAATGGTCCATTGAACCCATTAGCAATGAACAAACATGAAATGGAAGATAGAAATACTATAAAATCACTTCACTATGCAGGCAAAGGTCATTCCTGAAAAAAAGAAAAACAAAGCTAATGATGTACATTAGCAAGCAGGTAAGTGCCCAAGAGATTTTAAAGAATTTTAGACTTTTCTTGGTGTTGTGGTTTGACACTGGCCAAATGCTCGGCTAATGCTAATAGAATCTGAGGACAGTAGTAATAAGTAAAATAAGCCCTAAAACACCTTCTCCCCCCAGCACCTCCCTCCTTCCCACCGACAGCACAGGGAGACGACGCGTGGGGGTTTGGTCCGTTCATCACCGAGATTTTCTTCCGCTGCTCCGGGAGAGGAGTCCTTCCCCGGTGAGACCCCTTCCCCTGTGAGACCCCTTCCCCCGCGGGGTCGCCCTCGGCAGACAGCGCTGTGTGAGCCCCGGCCCGGGCCCACCCTCCCGGGCAGCAGCCCAACCGCAGCCGCGGCAGCGGGAGCGCCCCGGGGCCGGCCGCGCCGCGACTGCTGCGGCGGGGCCGCTCCCTGCAGGGGCAGCGCTGCGAGCACAGGCTGCTGCAGCCGGGCAGCGCGGCCGCTTTCCGCCGGGCCCGCCGCTGCATCACAGCCCCCTCCAGGCACCTCCCGCTCCGGCATGGGCACCTCCTCCAGGGGCTGTGGGTGCATCTCTGCATGCCCCGTGCATCTCTGCATCCCCGTGGGTCCCCGCAGGCTGTGGGTGGATCTCTGCATCCCCCGTGCATCTCTGCATCCCCATGGGTCCCCACAGGCTGTGGGTGGATCTCTGCATCCCCCGTGGATCTCCATGGGCTGTGGGTGCATCTCTGCATCCCCCTGGATCCCCACAGGCTGTGGGTGTATCTCTGCATCCCCCGTGGATCTCTGCATCCCCTGTGGATCCCCAGGCTGCAGGGTCACAGCTGCTTCACCATGGTCTCACCACAGCCTGCAGAGGAATCTCGGCTCTGGCACCTGGAGCACCTCCTCCCCATTTTATCCTCTGACCTTAGTGTCTCCGTGTTATTTCCCTCGTATGTTCTTACCTCCTCCTCTTCTCTGACTAGAGGCAAAAACTTTTGACTTTGTTTTGATTTTGTTCTTAAACACATTATCACAGAGGCGTTACCAGCCTATCTCATTGTCCCAGTTTTGGCCAGCAGCATCTCCATTCTCAGAGCTATCAGCCATTGCTGGACATGGTGGGAAGCCTCCAGCAGCTTCACACAGCAGCCATCATTGTGGCCCCCCCACTACCAAAAATCCAGGCCATGCCAAACCAATACACTTGGAAATGCGCATTTTCTTTGTAATGAGTTGTAGGGATCACTTCTCAGTATGGAGAGCAAGCTAACAGCAATATTTGGCTTTGTTTTGTTTTTGTGGTTTGTTTCTACAGGATAATCATAACTCAGACCAGATCAAAGATAATTTTAATGAACTAGGGACTTCATTAACATCTTGCATTCCATATCTCATGACTGGATTAAAAGGACTTTCATGTTCTTTGAGGAGAAAATGTGTCGGCCCTCTATAGGACAGCCTCAGAATTCCAGCTGGACTTGGTACTGTAGGGCCAAGATTATACAAAGCAAAACAATCTTCATCCCTTCCAGTGTGTCTATATTTCTGCTTCAAAAAAGTTTAATGATTCACATACTTGTGCTTAGCTGTGCAAACCGATTTATATTTTATCCTTTTTTTTCCTTGTACTCTGTAACTGCTGAGTTTAAATTTTCTTTTTCTAACAGAAGAATAGGAAAGGTCAGAATGGGGACTGTTGCTTCTGAATGATAATGTCTTTGCAAAAAATACCTCTTCAGGAGCAGTTTTCACTCACTATTTACCAGTGAATCTTAGTGGCAGAAGTGGCAGCCAGCCTGGCTTTCTGGAGATCTGCTGGAAGCAATGCAGGACCAATGTGGAGAATCCCTTTGCTTTATCTGATTCTTCTTCTTTGGGTCAGGATTAAAAGTGCAAGAGGCGAAGTTCTTGTTTGGACTTGGGATGCTTATTGGTTCTTATCTCAGTTACAGCCTCACTGACCGTGAGTGCTTCTGCATTCTAAGTTAACAAGGCAAAAATGGAGTACAGAGTAAAGTCTCAAGGTCTTTTGAAGCCCAAATTACCCACTTATCAGATGCCAACTAATTTATTTAAATTTTTAATCCAATAACTAGCTACCCATATCCTGCACTGTGGACTTTTCCAACCAATCACACAAAATCACCCAAACTTGTGAAGAAGATGATGAAGAAGACGACAAAGAAGAAAAACCACCTCCATCTTGTTACATAGATATTATTTTAACCCACGACTTTAAATTCTAAATTTCTCACCCTGTGATATAATGCACTTCTATTCAACTACACATCACAGACTCAGTGCTATCACTCAGTTTTGGATGCCTTTCCCAAGGCCTCAGGTCAAATGCAGTATATCTTTGTGGATAATTTTCTGTCAGCAAGGAAAACCTGAAATTCTCTGTGTCCAGGGTTCCAACAGACAAATGATGATTTATTTTCACTTTTTACAACCTGTTATCCTGCCTGAAAACTGAAGTTGCCTACAGCCCAACCCTGCAACACCTTGTCAGAGTACAAGTATTGTTTTCTGCAGCGCTTCTCCAGCAAATCTGGATCACCTGACAACAGAAAGCAAGTCAGAGCCCAGATTGCTAATGCAAGAGAGAACATTTGCAGAACTTCCGGCAAAAACTGTAGTGATCTCATGGAAATCCATACAGCTTACTCTGATGGACTTTCAAAAAGAAAATTGAATTGCATTTCATAAATTTGTTTGGGTGAAGAAGTTAACTAGATGATTGGATCACTGCAGAGAAGCTGCTTTTATGACAATTGACAGTCAAAATTAGGTAGAAAATTGCTCAGAGGACTGGAATTTAGTTAGACAAATTTAAAATTAGAAGAACATTTTGTACTTTATGAAGGAAAACATATCTGTAACATTTGGTACAAGCTAACATTAGTCAGGGTAATTAAATTCAATGTTTTTAAAGATTAATAGATGTTTTACTTCAAGTGCGTTAGCAGGCTCAGAGCTAGGAGGAAAAAAGTATTGCTCTGCTATGTTTTCTACTTTCATGTGTTCTGGTACATTAATTTGCCAGGGTCAGAGAAGTGGCTGTTTGGGTGGATTTCTCTTGATTTCAGGTAGTTTTCATAAGCCAATTACTACCCCAAGGAGATAAACCTCATCTTTGAAAGTCATCTAAGAATTTAAAAATAGAACTGACTGAAAAAAATATTTCAATTCCCAGAGATGTATTGATTTATTATTTACCTTAGATGCAACCAGAAAGATTTAAAAAAAAGAAAAAGAAGAAAAAAAGAAAGGAAGACCTAATTCTCTTCCCCATGCTATTTGCAGTTTTCATTGTAAGACAAATTCTAAACACCTTCATATAGAATTGAAAGAGAAGTTGTAAAAAGCTGTTCTCCTGTATTTCTTACCTTCTAGACTCACAGAGAGTCAGTTACACATCAAAATGATGAGGCTGGCAGGAATGATGTCAAGCCAAGCTCTACAGCATGCCACAGGGAGATGGAGCTGTGACCTCTGAGATAGGGGAGGTGATTCTTGCAGTCAGTTTGGGGAAACTGGGATTTAAAAACCTTTTGAAAATCTTTAATATCTGTGTCCTCTGTGCAGTCAAGTAGGATCCCTCTGCTGCTTGATAAAACCCTTATGGGCCTTTCTGCTCACAGCAAATCCCCAGCACAACAGTCAATACCATTACAGTGGAAGAAATGAGGTAGCCCCCACTGGTGAGCATGTGGCCCTTGATGCATGTGAGGGAAGCATAATTTCACAGTTTCTCTGCTGTTTTGCTTTGTTATTTTAAATATCTGCTGTATTTTTTATTCAGTCCTTATTTTACAAATGCATTGTATAAATATAATATCTCTGTGATCACTGACATTTTAAAAATGCTGAAAAAAGTTTAGTCTTTGGGGGCTGAAAGAACTTACCCTCGCTCTGTTAGCTCTTGCTGTGGCATCACTTTGGCTGATGCCTCACAAAACTATCTGATTACGTGAAGAAAGTCTCAAAATGGTGATATTGCATTACATGGCATCAAGCTTCCCCAGGGACATATGGTAACTGTCCAGGTCTCTTCTTTTACTGGGGAGCTTGTACTATGTCATGAAGGCGCCAAAACAAAGCACTTCGTGCAGAGTTTGGAGATACATGATAGCAGAACAGGCTTTTACACCCATCTCTTAAGGCATTTGTAGAAGCACAAACTAGCCCACAGGATCGCAGACACAGGTAATAATAAGAAAAATTTCTCCTCTATAAAATTTACTATATAAATTAGACAAGTAACAGTATGAACACTGACAATAGGCCATGCTAGATAAAATGGGGTGATTGCAACCAGTGCTTTTGATAGCAACTTTATTAAAAGACGTGGATCTAATTTTTTCTGGTAGGTGGCTTGTTTGGTTTGGTTTCTTTTTTTTTTTTTTTTCTTTTTTTTTTTTTTTTTTTTTTTTGTTTTGGTTAAAGCCCTTATCTTTTCCCTTTGTGTTTTTAATGGGCAGGCAAGAGAGTGGGAGTAGACTGTGCTGCAACAGAAGTGAGCGGAGAAAAACTCATTTGCTGGAAGCAGTAGTTACAGGGGGATCAAGTCAAGCCACAGAACTCATCCTGGCAAGCGGAACTTGTTCTCACGCAACCCAGTCCTGTGAGTAAAAAGTCTTTGCATTTGGAGTATTGCACATCAATGCCTTCTATATTTGGCCCTCTAACAGTGATGAATTCGGAAAGGAATCAGGGAGGTGTGTGCAGCAGTCTTGTTATAAGGGCAGCTTAAATGAACAGATTTCTCAGCCCAGACAATCAGCAAAAGAAGGGACAACAAAAGATTTGATAGGAGATAGGTAGCATTGCTTGGAATCAGCCTTGTTAATTGACTAGGAAGTGAAAAAGAGACAGCATTTTAGAGCTAAACCTTTAAGAGCTAATCACAAAATAGAGGATTAATTATTTTGAACAGAGTGTGAGAGAAAAAGTACTTGGTTAATAAGCACCAGACTATTAGGAAATGTAGGCATTGTAAGTAGCAGTTCCAAAGAGATGGAAACGTTGACCAATTAATAACTGCAGATATCATCTCTATCCTGTATTTCAAATCAATTCAACTTAGTAGAAAATGTGGGTGCATCTTGAAAATATTTTTAAGTAGGCAATTCTCGAAGTGAGATTGAAGCTTTGTGCTCCTTACCTGACAGTATAGAGGGCCAGTCACTAAAGGAGGTCAAAATTGGTGGCTCTCTCATAATTTTGAATATTAACATTTTTATTTTAAAAGATTTTAGAAATAAATTTTGATGTACATACAGAAGATCCTTCAAATTAAAAAATATCAAATATTTGATGATGAAGAATAAAAAATGTCAGACATGAATTTTCACAAGAAAATGGGAGATAATGCTAACAGAAATGGCCAAAATAGAGGTGTTTCAAAATCGACGTGCATTTCTAAAAAGAGAAATTTTAATGAAGGAGCACAAGTGACGTGAGCATGTGGCTGAAGATTTTTCAGACATCTGAATTTTAAACTTCTGGACTTGATCACATTCTTGCTGGGTTCAGTAAATTTATTTTGACACTTAGAGCCAAGGGGTGGGGGAGAAATCTGTAGTTAAAAATTATTATTACGGAGAATCAGAAATGAGAACTAATTACTGAACTCTGGGAGAAGATTAGTCAGCAAGCAGCTGGCTTTGACCTTGGCATGCAAAGACACAGGAATGTGTGGGAGTCAGGGAAAACTCTGTCATGGCTTGACTGACATCCACCTACTCCTGTAGATGTGTTTGAGAGGCACATTCTGTCTTCCTTTGGAAATCAATCTTTTGGGAACCTGTTTTCTCGGAATGCAATGTCTTAAATTGCTCTGCAGGAAGGGGATACACTCTGAGGAGCAAATGAGAAGTTTATAATATCATTCATGTTACACAGCAGCCAAGAGACAAAAAAAAATCCATCTCAACTATTATGAGTACAGTAAACTCCTAATGATTGACTGTGACATTGATTTTAATATGCAAATTAAGGCAAATGTGTTTAGTGTCAGGGGAGAAGAATGAAAATGAGAATCAGTTATGATTAAAAATCCTATACTGTGGCTGGGAACGAAAGGTATTCCACTGTCAGTGAGAGGTATGGCTGACAGAAATGTGTAGAGTGCAAATGAAGAAATGTGTATGCTGTGTTTTGTAAAGAGGAATGAGACATGGAATGAATGCAAAAAGGAAGATTTAAGAATTGTTGTCATTAGATGTATGATATTGGTCTCTGAAGTAAATAAGCCTTGCAGATGTATCTGTAGCCTCCTTACATTCTATAGAAATCAGTGCTCTAATAAAAAAATAAAGCAATGAAAAAATTGTCTTTTAATTTTCTGGTTTATGTACTGTACTCACATAAATGCTATTGGTTCCTATTAGAATTTGGGTATAATTCTTATGGTGATCTGAATTTATTATGCTGCCTTGCAAGGCTGCCAAATGTGAATTGGTGAAAAGTGAAATTAAATGGGGTTGCTTTCAAATATATAAGTATATATAATACAAAAGTAGAAATATCAGAAGTAATGTTCTTTTTGTGCTACTCACTGGAATTATGTTGACATATTTTAAGCAAATATATATAAATGTCTTTCATGACATGATAAATGAATTACATAAAGTACCTTTATAGATTTGAATTCACCTTCATTAACTTGAATCCTGGTTAGGCTTCAGCCTTCTAGAGGCAGAGCAGAGTCTCCTACATTCTGTGATGGGACAATCCTTAATTCAGGGCTGCAAAGGCCTCCTAGGAGCAAGTCACTGAGAAGACAGTGCCCTGTTTGTACATGGCCTCTTTTATAGGGTAGGCTTGATTTTCTTCTCCATTGAAAGTCAAGGACAGAGGCATCACCTCCAGGTGAGAGAGAGGAGCACTTCTATTCCCTCCTTCAGGACACTGTGACTATGATGCTTATTGTAGTTGTGGCTAAATACCACAACCTATTCCTGAGAATGCACATTTGACAGGTAGATGGTGACTGCTATGTTAGAGAGATGATTTGAGCTAAATATATTGTACTTTTCATGAGATTTTTCTATTACAAATAAAAATCACCTTAACTGGTTGTAGGGTGAGAACAGAAATATCTCTTTAGAAGCTTTTAAAGGCTTGAGTGCTATACTGCTCTAGAAAAAACCTCTCACAGAGAAATTTCATGTTGGAGCTAGGATGAGGAATATCTGTATTTAGACTGCATATTTTGAAATAGTTTCTAATTTTTAAATAAAGTATCTGTGTTAGTGAAGGGCTGTCATAAAATCACAGAATGGGTAAGGTTGGAAGGTCATGTGGTCCAGCCTCCTTGCTCAAGCAGGGTCGCCCAGAGCACATGGCACGGAACTGTGTCCAGACAGTCCTTGAATATCTCTAGTGAGGGATTCCATAGCCTCTCTGGGCAATCTGTGCCAGTGCTCCATTAACACATTGCTGCACCTTTAACATCCAGGATTTATAGCTTCCCTTGCCATATTTTATGCCACCAGTGGGACTACACATATTCTGTGGCATGCCTTTTATTAATTAGACTTTATCTATTTGATTTGAAGACAGACAGAGGAACTTAATATATTATTACTAAGTAATGAGCTAATTCTGCTTTCTGATGATTAAATTTTCAGAAGCAATTTGAAATATAGATTGTACACTCTTCACAGGGAGACATCATCAGATGGACTTCATTAATTAATCAGCAACATTCGCTGCATAGCATGGCTATGCAGGTGCTTGAATAAAATAACTATTATTTGAAGCTGTTTTTCACATTTTTCATTGTTCCATAGGAAAATGGTCCAGGGCTTATTTTCTCTGTGATGTTAGCTCCATTTATAACTCAAATTCCATACAAAAGGAAAATGCCTTAGCTTTAATATGTGCTAGTACTTCTGGATTGAACTATTGATATGAGTCATACAAACTGATCTTGTCTAGAGTTAGTATAGCTGATACTATGTGTGGATGGGGACTGTGTCTGTGTTGGTGCAGCATGTGTTGGTTTGCTGTAATGCCCCCCATCCTGATACAGTGAGACAGACAGTCAGTGTCTTCCCTGATTCTTTCTTGGAAAAGAAAAAATTATGTCTCTGCTTATTGCAGTAGATAAAGTCGTGTGCAATCCCCTTTAGAAATCTTTGTGCCAGATGCAGCCAGTGGTAGTACCTTTCATGGGCTCAGCTCTCTGTGTGCCATCCTGCAGAGACAAATTTACAAGCTAACCCTTGCAGTGAAGACAGACTGTCCACTTTCTGCCTTCCTCTAATGCCTGAAAAAGCAAATAATTTCCTGCCTGACTTTCTGCTTTCCTGCCTGCCTGCCCTCCTTTTCCACCTGCCTGGAGAGCCCAGTGGCTGACACAGCAGAGAGGGTGAGGCAGAAAAGCAGTGCAGGGTGAGGTCAGACACTTGCTGTGCCAAGAGAAAGGACTAAGCTTTACACTGTAAAGCATCATGTCAGATGTCTGACCACAATGGTCCATCACCCTGGAGGACTGGGACCTCAGACCATCATTGAGATGATGACTGAAGGTCATACTGTGAAAGTGTGGCTTGCGTCATTGTTTTGCAAGGATTCTATTGACACAGAATGCTTCAGGGGCATTGCTGGGAGATTTGCCACAAGACTGGTAAAGCTATCTCCTGGAATCGCACTTACTGGCAGAGAATTCCTTCAGCTGAACATGAAATTTCTGCTGGTGATTATTCATCTGTATACTGACTTTAAAAATCAAATTGTTAGGGACAGAAATGAATGTGAGCAGAAACATGCTGACTAAAGGAAAAAGGTTGGAAGATGCAGGTTTTAGTCCTGACTAGACTACTTATAATCAAGTAAAGTAAACAAGTTATGTCCATGGAGAATTAAGCTAAAGTCTCTACAGTTTGAAATTATCCTCTGAATTTTGCTCAATTTTTTGACAGCAACAAAGACATCTTCATGGAGGTGGCAGAGATCACCCTGACAGAAAAGATTAACCTGTGTAGCTTCAGAAGGGAAGGGTGAATGTCGGGATGAGATGTGGTCTGCAGAGAATAGCTTTTAGGTCCTAAAAATGCCTGCTTCTTAAAGCAGTCATTGGAGCAACGTCAGAAGAACCAAGTCTTGAATTATCCTGATCCAGGACCGAGTCTGAACATTACTGCTAAAAAACTGCAACACAATAATTATCACAGTAGGCTCAGATTTAGCCCTTTCCCTGTAATAGTGCAGAACTACGTAAAAATCAAGAAACTACTTCAAAGAAATGAAAAGGAGCTGCCAAAAAAAAAAGTGTTTCTGGCATAACATGGTGATTGCTTAAATATAATATACTGGAATGTCAGAATAAATGTATCCTATTTATGGAAAAAGAAAACTTGGAAAAGAACTCTAAACAAGTCTTCATAGTTAAACATCAGAGGAAGGGGGATTACTAAGAGTTAAGAGGCTAAAATGAACATCACATTCAAATGGAAAAATATCTTAAGTTAAATGCAAAATTAATAAGGTAGGGGATAAAAAAGACTTTGGGCAACAATTTTCTAAAGACATAAAAATTAAAAATATAGTTATTTGTCAAACATATTAGAAAGCCTGCAAGAAAGACTGTGGGGCCATTGATCATTGTTTAATAGCAGTTCTTACAGGGTAAAAATGCAGAAAAACTAAACCAGTTCTTTTCAGTGAATATCAGCAACAAAAAGACATTGAAACCAGAGGGCTTTGTATAACAGGGATCAGAGTTTGAAACAGAACTTTCTCAAACGAATGTGGCAAAAGATTAAGGTTTAGAAGACAAGATAGAGTGAATGCAGACAAATTACCAGAACCAGGTGCTATTTATTTGGGATCCCTGAGGGAGCGTAAATATGAAAATGAAAGCCTTCAGCTATGCTAAGGAGTCTATGAATTAAATCAGTAGTGGTGCTAGGTGAGAGTGAAATGGCAAATATAAATGTAACTTTTAAAAAGGATTAAAGTAGGATAGGGGATTCAGACTGTAAATTTGGTGTTGTGTGAACTGTTATACGACATCCTAGGACTTATAGAGAAATGAGTGAGAACAGTATAAGGAGGGAGAATTGACACAGCTTTTGGGAGGGGATTAGTACTTTCCAAACTATTTGGATTTTTTGATCATCACTGAATGCACTGAAAAAGTGATTCAGTTGATATTCTACCAAGAAAACTTTATTACAATGTCCTTTGCTGAATTCTCTGAAAGAAATTAAGTTGTGGCAGGATGGGGGGAAGGTCCTCTGCATGTTAATAACTGTTTAAAAGGTAGGAAATGTAAAGCAGGGATAAATAGTCTTATTTCACAAGGGAGGAATTCCTTAGGCATCTCTGCTGAGGTATTCACTGTTAAATATACTAATAAATAGTTACACATGATATAATTGAAGTGTGTGTGCCTGTATAATATACATATATGTCTACTTATATCTGTATTTGAATATACAGATGACAATATAACATGAAGTTCATATTCTGTATCTACAAGTATAAGAAAAACACTGAAGAAAATCTATTGTGTCTATATATCCACAGTGAGATCAGCATCACATTACCATGCAAAACAGAGAGCCCAGAGTCACTGGGGATTGTTCTCTAAAAATATTAGTTCAGTGGTCAGCACTGCTCAAAAAAAAAAAAAAAAAAAAAAGTAGACAAAACAGTAGTCTTTCTTAAGATTACTGGGGAAAAAAAAAAAAAAAAGGCGGTGTTTACTATTTTGCCTTTTACGATAATGTGAATAAGCATAGTTCATCTGGATTGTGAGTATATTTGTGGAGGTCTGAGCATCATTCCTTGCATTTCTAAAAAAGAGTTATATAATTAAGAAAACACTATAGATCTCTTTTTTTGATATATATATACACTATGTGTTATTTATATAATATGGTAAGCATTGTTGCTGTATAGAGCAGATCCTACCCAAGGAGAGATCCCTGATAACCTTCAAGTAGTAAGGCAGAGAGTTGAGAGTACAGCTATCACTGGCAGCAGATTTCAGACATGTACCTTTTCATTCAGGGCAGAATTAGCTTTGGGCCTCACTGCTACTAGTGGGGGCTAAAAATGTATGTGGGTCCAAATAATGATTGCAAGATCAGTTTATGGAGATACGTCAGTTGAAAGTTGTGACCACAGTGCCACAGCAGTGTCACTTCATTGACTGCCACTGCTGTGCTCCTGCCCTACCAAGCCACATGTCCATTTGCCCCTGGCCCTCGTGTACTGGCATTGGAACACACCTGGGGCTGTTTCAGGTTTCTGAAATACAGCACTATTAGTCTCCTAGTTGTAGGGTTACTGTTCTGCTGTCTCCTTTTGCTGGTCCGTGCCAATGCCTTGATGAAGGGGTGGGCAAGACCATATTGTTGGGGAGCACAATGGTGTTCATGTTTACATTGCTCAGTCTGCCTTGTACCTGCACTCTGACTCACAAGAAGGACATGGAGGAAACTTGTCTGTTCTGCTTGCTAAAGCATTTTGCACAGGCTCTTTTCAGGGCCATGGTGGATGGGGTCTGGTCCAGCTTGCTTGTGTTCTTATGGCTTGTTTGTTAGTTTCTTTCTGTTAGAGGAGGAAAGTCAGACTTTTTTCTTTTTTTTTTTTTTTTGAGAGATAGCTGAAAGGCTTGGAAATTAATTCTAGGCCAGTGAAAATAGAGGGTCTAGAAGGTTTGTCATAGAGTTCTTTTTCCTCATCTTGGTCATTTAATTTATGGCCAGAAGGGAAAAGAGCTTGCAAGGTGCTCTCACACTCTTGTCTAAACATAAGGCTCTACACTTCTATGTTTCTTCTTATGGCCATGACACAAGTTAGGCATAACACATTTTGGGTCAGAATTGGTTGGTCTTAGGAGTCATGTCTCAAAACTCTGACTTCATATCTCAGACTCTGTCCTGAGGGAGCCAATCCTCCTTGCTTCATGCCTGAGACACAACAGATCTGCAGGATCCTGCTTGGGAACAGGATGTATTTTACCTAAGCTGAGCTCTTGGATATGAAGTCGTGTACCACACACAGGGGATGATGGACCCAGCCTTACTTCATTTGTGGCCCAAAATAGAGAAATTTCACAGAAAACACACAGCAGGTAGATATGATTTGTAGAAGCATTGTTGACTAATCAGTAGCTTATGTTAAATGCATGTGTGGGAAGAAACCACACACTTCACATACAGGTATATCTGCAATTAAAAAAAAAGAAATGGGAATGCATGGAAGAGCTACCTGTTGAAAACTATTCTCTCAACTCTTCTGACAGCCAAGGAAATTCAGAAACTCTCTGCAATTTCTACATTGCAAAAATAAATATATAAATAAATAGAAAGGTTATTGAAAATTGATGTCACTTAAGTATTATTATCTTCTTAGAAAGGCTGACAACTCCAAGAACAAATACTGATGCTTTGCCCGAAATACAGTGGTTTAATATCAACACTATCACTCTATCTGTACTAGAGCCAAAGTATTAATTTCCCAGCCTTTGGAATATCATAATTTTACATCATTAGGTGCTATTCAATGCCATAATCATCAATTTTTCAAAAGTGGAGAGGCTTTAAACAGAATAAGGGAGGAAATGAGTGTTTGCACAGGCCAGTAGATTCGTCTGAAACCATGTACACCTATTTCTGGTCTCTTGTTTCCATAAATAATAGATTGACAGCATTGTGGTTAGAAAAGGAAACATGGCACATGTAAATGTCAGACAAATAAATTCAAACATTCATTTTTTTGTTGTTTTTTTGTGATGAATAGCTTAGTGTAAAGTTCTTATTGTTCTAAATAATACTCATAATTTAATTTTCCTGGTCCTTTAAATGAGCTTGAGGGTATTGTGACAAAAAATTGGGGGAAAAAAAGAAAAGGAAAAAAAAGGTGAGTCTGCTCATACCTCCTGAGAAATTACAGTTGCTACATGTTTAACAAAAGGTTTCTTAGTTAAGACAAGATAATTTGATGGAAATATTTAACTTATTTGTATTATTTGGTAGAAAAATCTAAATGATTTTTATTCCCCACTGTATCTTATACCAACCCCAAGTGATGGCTTTAATACAGGAATGTGTTTTTCCTAACTGCTCTGTGTGGTGAGATAAGGACACTGAGCTTGCCTGTTGCTCACAGAAGAACAAAGCCAGTTTATAAGGCATTCTATGATGAAGGAAACCATGATAACATCATCTTGTCATCAGGCATTAGCAATCTTTGGCAAGTAGTTTTCTCTTTTTGATCTGCTACCCCCAACTGTTTTCTGGTGGATCTGTGGACTCCAAATTGAGAGTGAATGTCTAATTGAAACCAGACATGTTTTTTCCTTATCTTTCATGGATTCCTTTGAAGGGAAAATATTCTCTGTGGAATATGGATTTTTGATAACCCGTGCACTCGATCTATTTCTTCATATTTTTTTATGGTAATTTTTAATGATTAAAAATAATTAGCTTTTTACAGAACCACCTGGAAAACAGTGAGATGGATATGGGGGCTGGTCAGGGAAGGAAAGAACAGGGATGGCAGCCAAGGGGGCCAGAGCTCAGGGCTGGGATTCTGCAGGGAGGCCACTGCAGTGGAGAGATATAATTAATAGTCATATTTCAGAAAGAGCAGAAATTAAGTTTGCTGGGGACTGAGAGACTGTGCATTGCTTGGGGCACTTCAGAGAGTTGCTGGATTTGCTGGAACCAGTCCTATCAGCAGAGATACCGCACAGAGGGAGAGACTGGATTGTAAACCTTCAACTGCACTCTGAGATAGTGGTTTTGGGTTGATTATGGTTAAAAATCTGTTTGGGGAGCTCAGTTTAAGGAGATGATCCACACAGCTCCTGCTCAGGCCTCTGTCTGAGTTGGTGCTCCTTTACAAACTCATCTCTGCATGCACTAGTTACCATTGCCAGATAAATTTCACACTTAACGTACAGGTCTGATATTTGCACCTAGAAAGGAGACATCCAAATTTATGATCCAGTTGTAATCTGTCATTTTGAATGATGTAGGATCTAGGACTGCTTGGAAGAATTTGGCTTGTATAAAACAAAGGTGCTGTTTCAAAGCCTGTTAGTCACGGATTTTTGTAGAAAACCATGATCTTTGGAGTCTCTTTTTTTTTTTTTTTTTTCTTTTTTTTTTTTTTTTTTTTTTTTTAATATTTGCTCTGTGCATCTCCTTAACACAGAGAAGTCATGGCATGTCTTATGAATGTCTGCAGAGAAAAGGTCTCCTACTTTCTTCTTTGTCTCTTTACTTTTGCCTCTGAAACACAGAGTTGTGGGATGGAGTTAGGATAATGATGAGATATTGTTATTCTTATTGTAGACCAAGAGGTCAGAAATCTCTGCCTGTGAAATTCATAAAGATGTTTAGAAAATAAAGTAAACAACTTTTTATGTATACACAGAAATGTTTTACAGAACAAAACTGACTGCACGCCATCTGCTTTTAATTTTTGGGTAAAGCTTTTGGTACTACCAAGCATTCCTAAAATCAGGCCCTCTGTAGCTTCATTTATGAAAGCAAATAGGCCAACTTTCAATGTACAAAATACTCTCCTTTTAAAGTTATTTGTATGTCAAAATATCTCCATGAAGCCTAAGAATGGGTCTTCTCCCTATGTGTCAAAATGACCTCCACTGTTACTCACAACAGTTTGTGATCACGTCACCCTTGGCATACTGGCGGATTGCTCATGTATAAAGGCACATCATATTTCCAGTCAATTTAGTGTAGAGATTCTTTTACTACTGCAGGCAGCATTTTCATGTGAGTTATATATGTGGAGAAATATCTACAAGTATCTCTTTTTTGCTTACACCTATCTATCGTATTAGTGAGCCTGAGAGGAACGCAACCCAAGTCGGAAGTCTTTATCTTAGTGTTAAAGTAAAATATTTCCTAGGAACTTCCTAAAGGTTGACACTGATGATCTAGAGCAGTGTTTATCATCTGTTTTCTGTAGTATTGATTGATTCAGCAACAGATACTAATTCTGCAGGAGTTGTTCAGTTCCGATTTAAGACCTAAGCTGGAGAAAATTTTGAGTCTGAGGCCTCTTACAATTGTGTCAAGGTTGAGTTTGTGATTTGAGAATCAAATAGTTGATTAATGAATGGTTGAGTGGTTTTGGCATTTCTGTCTCTTCTTTCAAACAATATTTTTTTTATAAATAATGTATATAAGATATAACATTAAAATACTGTGTAGCCTTTGTTTCTGATACTTATTCTCCAAGAACAATGTGAATATTTGATCTCCTGCTAGTGAGAAGAAGGCTACTTTCAGAACATGCCTTATACTTCCTATCTTCTCACTTTTTCTTTTATTCATCAGATGCACGTTTTTCACGATTCCCAAACTCATGACTGATTTGAGTTTTGTATTGTCTTTGTCTCTGGAGTTTAAGATACTTGGGTTAAAGTTTGATGTATTAAAATTTCTAAGTATAAACAAAGACAAAAGCAAAACTGAGTAACAGTGGCTGATTATCAAAAACGCTATCCTGGAGGTAACTGAGAATTTCAATGCATTAAAATTTGAGAGCTTCCCAAGTGAGAGTTTTAAAACCCCTAATCTCAATTTTGGTATACAAATTAATATAAATTAATAAAGTGTTTTAATGAGGTTATAGGAATTTGCATTAAAAAAAGTTGTGAGTCTGGAAGTAACTTTATGAGGATTGTGTAGGATTTGGATATAGATATATATATATATATATAAGGGTGATGGATCAAAATCTGAGCATAGGAAAAAAGCATATCCAAACAACATATAACAAAGAATTGTGGAACTCACTATGAATGCTATTGGTATTTTGAAATGCCATTTAGTTGTCTTAGCAAATACTAAAAACTAACTTTGCATTTGGTGTTGAGACATGAAATGGGTGAAAACCCGTCCTTTATGTTCTCTAGAGAAGCTTCTGCAATGAACTATTGCAAAACTCTTAAGCATTTGTGGTAGTTTTGCCATGGAAGTATGAGTAAAATTAATTAGTCCCAAGGCTTGGAAAGTTTATTCTGGCCTATAAAACATATTCTGAGCAGATTAAAAAGAAATATTAAATAGATTTCAATAGTCTATTGAGGGATGAGGAGGAAAAAGGAATTTTACCTTTCTTGTACTAGGTTGAAAACTGTCTTCACAAGAAAGAGGGATTAGTGGGATTGTACCAAAATGTTTACAAAGCTAACTTCTCTCTAAACCCTGCACTATAACTTACATATCACAAAAGTTTTATTGGAAATTTAAGGAATTTTCTGAAGGCATGGCACATAAACATTTCAGACCACACTGACTTCAACTGGACAGAAACTGGGGTTTGTTTTCCAGTATTGTGGCTGTAAGAAAGTGAGCAAAACCATCCAGAGGTGCTCAGAGACCTGTACACAGATAATCTCTGGGATGGTTCAAGTCTAAGCTTTTGCAAGATACTTGAGCCATAACATGAAGAAACGAGTCTAAAGCTGAGAAATGTTGAGAGCGGGACTAATTTTCACTTCCTTGTAATTTCACAGAGATGATGTTTCAGTGTCATGTTTCACTGATACCCAAACTCACAGGCTATTGGCCAACCAAAAGAAGACCTTGCATTTTTGAGCCACAGAGTGTCAAATATGCAGCATGAATATCGTACAAGCTGCTAGATAACTATATATAAAACCATCAAAATTCTGTTATTATTTTTATTTTTTGTTGTTATTTGTAGAGATTAATGTGCAAATTTGTGTCAGGTGGTGCTATTAAAGAGCAGTATAACTTGCAGAAAGTTTATGCTCTGATGGTTCGTTTAACAGAAATGAGGTTTATTATATCCCCTAAAATGAATTCAGGTAAGAACAACATAAAGGCAAATAGAGCAGGATATAACTGCCCTGTGGAAAGCGTTCTGCAGAACAAGGGCTCACACAATGCCAGCCCTTCCAAAGGCGAATCTTACTGCTGCTGGCGGTGTCGCCCAGGGAGCAGGATGGCCGCAGAGGCTGGGGCGGGGGCGGCTCGCCGCTGCTCCGCAGGTTCGAGCCCCGGGCGGGCGCTGCGAACCGCAGGGTCTCGGGTCACTGCTGGGGACCGCTGTCACGTTGCTGCTGTACAGGGTACGGCTGCTGGGAGGGAGGAGTGGATAAAATCCTTCCATTTAATAAGCTTGTTTGACCTCAGCAATTATCAGCTCACTGCTGTCTGTGAAGTATTTTCCCTGTTCCGGCAGCCGGGGTGCTGTTTTCCCGCTTGCTGCAGTGTAAAGATTAGATTGCTGTCTCTGGCGCTGAGATGCTGCGGGCTGAATGATAACTACGGCAGGCTGAAAGGGTGATTCCTAAATGCTCCCGAGAGCCTCGTTGATTTATTTATTTATTTCCCCCTCACTGCTCGCCTGCAAGAGTCTTATAGCTGGTGCAGCATCAACAATCGCTCCAGGTCAACCGCATTAGCGCGAGTGCTAACCTTCTAACGGATTCAGATTGATGAATCCAATTATGGGGCTTTACAGCCTGTTTAGCTTTGTTGTTGCTGTTATTATTGTTATTTATTCCTGTCTGTGTTTAGCTTCGCTGCAACCCATTTCAGGGTGATTAAGGAGGCTCCTTTTGATAACGTTTAGGCTCAACAATATAATGACAGGGATGCAGTACAAATTTTTATTTTCGTATTTCCCCCATCTGACAGCTGTTGGCGTGAGCCTGTGGGTCTTGCAGGTCTCAGTATCCTTATTCTTCACAGCTTTGACTGCATTATATAACTTTCTTTTTTCCCCCAAATAATTCTGACACAAAATGGTAAGAAAACATTCGTTTAATCTAGTTGTTAACCAGATAAGACATTATAAAAGAGGTCTTCTCAGAAACAAGATAAGAATCTGTACTTACTCTTTTAAAATTCTGCAGTTTCTTTCTTCTGTCCAAACTTATAATTCAATGGCTTAGGGCTGACTCATGATTTCCATATGCTTGGGACTGGTAAGAGAGAGTATATCTATACAAAGGGCAGAGAAGGAGATAATCAGATTTGTGATGCATACAGAAAAAGTCTGTAGCATTTAAGATCTTTACCAAAATACTCCATGAGTCCAAGCAAGTTACAGTAAGCAAATTGTCTTTGAAAAAATTATAGGATATCTAATTGAATTAGATGATTAATTGTTGGACAGAAAGCAGCTGAGAGAATATATAGAGAGGCATATTATAGAAAATATTGCAAAATATTTCTTGTTGCAGCTCTGAATGTTACTAGGAACTTGTGTAAACTATTAACATTCAAGTCAGAGAACATCTTAAATCTGTCAGGAAAGCATGTTAAGGGAATTTAAGTAATGATGGCCTACTATTAGGGGAAAAAAGAGCTGGGGATGTTTTCAATTTTTCATGTATTTATAGGGTATAAACATCTTCCTCCTCTTGGTCCCTCTTTTCTATATAAGTGTTTCTAAATAACCATTCTGATGTTTTCTAACTACCTGAGATCTGTTCCTTATGCTATCATCTGTGTCTAGAGTAAAATACTCTATACCTACATAATGAAATGTGTGTGTTTACTCAGTCCCAACTTTATATGAACTAGTTCAGTGAAAACTAGGACTGGGCCTAAGTTTCTCTCTGAACTTAAAAACAGGAGGTCGGAATGGAAAGGTTGGACTTTTGCATTTTTGTCGTCCTTTTTATTTTTGAATAAGAAAATAATAATTCCAAAGAACAAACTGACTAACCTTTTCCACAATTCCTTTGATATTTATACATGACCCTGTGAGTTATGCAGCATCTGATGAGAGGTTATTTTCTGCTGGGATCCCTGGCAGAATCATGCAGTTTGGAGATGTCAGATCACTATGCTGATTAACACAAGAGACAAGATTTAGTAGCACAGAAGATCACATATTAATGTGCCTAAGCAACACTGGGATTGAAGGTGATTCACCTATTGCAATCCTGGAGAACTGTCAGCTAGGACATAACCATCTGCTTCTCTTTGTACAGAGATACACAGAAGTTTAGAGGATTTCTTGGAAAATCTTCTTCTTTAGTCTTGTGGAATTAAGTGTTAACCTAGAGGGTAAAACCCTTGATGGAAAAAAAAAGACAATGTAGGAAAGGCAAAATACCACATACCATTTTTTCTTTAATGGGGTGTAGGGCTTATAGAAGAATTGGACTAGTTTTTAGCTGTTTTGATAAATGAAACGTGGAAGTGGAGTAAAAGATAGTTTGGAGTGTTTCATGCTTTAAAAAGCAAAGAAAATATTATGAGACTAAGTGTTAATCCAGGTGTCCCTAGTTCTCTATGGTTATGGGAACATGACAGTATAGTTGACATAGTTGTTTGATCATTCTCAGCATCTGTAGATCCAAGACATTTAAGCAAAATTAACATCATTATTCTAGTTCTTCATCTTCATGTGATAGATATTTTTACAGAAAAGTCCTTTCTCTTTGGTCTGATTGTAATGCAGGTTCTGGCAAGGTTGGAAGGGCTGGCTCTATAATTTCACCCTTTGGATTCTTTTGTTAGTATTTATTTAGCTATACTTTCAAACTAGTAGTTTTCACCAATGCATCTCCAAAGCAGAATGGAAACAAACTTCTTACACTTCCCTGGGAGAACTGTTTTTACAAATGACAATCCGCTTGCACCAATTATTTGAAAGTGTCCCTCTTTTCAGAACTGATATAGTTGAATCGTGAATGCCATGACAATCAGCACCAATAACAAGCAACTGCTCTTGCATGCCAATCTTTGCACTACAAGTCAGTTGTAGGACAAGTTTAGCTTAGGCTTTTCTGATACAATATAAGTCCCGAAGAGTTCACTTTCTTGTCTTGTGTTTCATGTGCTTTTCATCTTGTGATTTACAATCACTTCCCAGACCTCATGTTTGTTGGTTTTTATTTTTAATCTTGTAGCACAATTTTGGTGAAGCATCTCAGGTAAAACACCTTAAAAAGGAAAGAAGTTCCTGTTAGAGCAGCTGTAAGAAATTAAGAATGTGTTTGGGAACTAGAACCAGTTTCGTAAGATGGTTCTTCAACAAAGAATAAGTCATTATCTTCCTATTAAATCCAAATTCATCCTTAGTCCTTGCAAGGCATCATTTCCTTAACATATCCTTCATTTTTAAGGCTGACTTATCTTGACACAATGGCAACTGATGATAGGATTAGGAATGATTAGTCAAGACAGTGTAATATCTGAATAAAGCTTTGACAGGGAACCTGGAGCCAGCATGCTGACATTGCACAAGCCACCTTGTTAGATACTGTGTTATGAGATACCCTTTTTGCTACATTTCTGATAAATATAATTATAAACAACAAGATAAGTATTATTTAGTGGTTCTTCATAGCAACAACTCTTCATGGGGTTTCAGCTGAAACATGTTCAAGCTGCCAGTAGGGAACCAGGACCTATTTCTGTGTGGGGAGGATCACAGTTTCGCAGTGCTGCCTTCCAGAAATAGCAGGGAAATTCATCAAGATTTTCTGTACATTCTCTCCTTTTCTCCTACATACAAACCCATGCAGCCTTCTGAGGATAACAAGCTAAGCCAAAATGAACAGGATATAATGGTCTGTGATGCTGGGGTGAGGTAGGATTGACCCTGCATCTCCTGACAGCAGTGCACAGTCTGCTTGTTATATGAGAGACCTGTAAGCCTGGCCCAGTTGCCATCAAGGCCAAACACCATGCCTTAGGGTATCTGATGACACAATGGCTCTGCCAATTGTAAAGGATATCAAGGTGTCTGTGATTTTACAGCAGAAATTACCAAAAAGAGAGTATGTTTGTTCTGGGTACATGGCACAGGGGATGCTGAATGGATTGAAGATCCATTGGATTGTTGAAGATCCTAAAAATATGAAGATAATATCTTGATATCTACTGTTGGAAAATATCTCCTTCCAGGATTATGTAGAATTCCAGCAGTGGGAGATATAATTTAAAACATAAAAACACCTGTGTGCAGAAACTGAAGTCTATCTCAATGATAAACTAGAGAATATTATGCTCATGTGTGTAGTACAAGACGATGTTTTCATGGGTTTATTTTCAAGTGTATTTTACTGCAAATTAACATGGTGGGATTTTTTTGTTGGTGTTGGGTTTTGTTTGTTTGTTGGTTTTGCTTTTGTGGTTTTTTTTTTTTTTTTTTTTTTTTTTTTTTTTTTTTTTGTAAATGGAATTAGTTAAATCATGAGGCCATGGTGTATCAATGGTATCAGACTGGTTTGCTTTATTTCAGCTGAGACCTAATTACATACTCCCCTGCTGGACTTTGCTGAGTGAAGAATTTGCTTATATGATGTTATGTACAGGGAGTTGTGGTTAAGTGTCAAGTAGAATCTAAATCAAAGTAATCATCAGGCTTTTCTTCCTTCCTAGTTCTCTCTATTAGGCAGAAATTCCAATTGCAATAAATCTGAGATGCTAAACCTTGGGGACATTCTGTTGTGTGTGGACTTCCTCAAAAGCTCTGTGCAGGATGGATTAGTCTCCTCCATATGTATGTAAAAATGTGTGATGTGTGGCACTGTCCCAGCACTGTGTCTCCTCGCTGCAAGCGAATTTGAACAGGGTAAATTTGCACCAACTGAGGGTAAAGTGAAGTTAGGAACAAGCAAGCAGAAGTTTTTTGCTTTCCCTAAACTCACGGACTTCATTAATATGATGCAACGAGGCTGCAGAGCCTTCTCTTCTGGAGCCTCAGTTTAAGTGGGAGCATCGCATGGAGGTGCCGCTGGAGTTGGAGCAAGAGGCAGTTTCAATGTCCAGACTTCAGAGATATCTGAAGGTAATGTCAGAGTGGCTGCTTATCTGAGGCCAGTATTGCGCCTCCTTAATCATCATCACAGGCAGTTAAAACAGAGATGACTCCACTCTGTATTATTTTACAGGAG
The DNA here is from genome assembly GCA_032173965.1 of Sitta carolinensis. NCBI lineage: Eukaryota > Metazoa > Chordata > Aves > Passeriformes > Sittidae > Sitta > Sitta carolinensis. The sequence goes on from CM063283.1 coordinate 101,371,309, forward strand.
GGTAAGGAAGACACATCCTCAGCTGTTATCTAAACCTCGGTGGGGTGAGAATCCTATGCACTTTTGTGACATGAGCATGAGGCATCTTCATTGAGGCATGAAAAGTTAAGGTGCCCAGGAAATGACATCTAATATTTTACTGCAACCTCTTAAAATTTGCAATGCTTTCTAAAACATTTTTTGGTTTATAAAGTTATTATTATAAGATGCAAATTTTATATAGATTTAACAATAAAGCGTATTTTAATTTATTATTTGAATTACCATAATGGCAGATGTTTTCCATGCTGTGGTGGCAATGCAAATTTTATGTCCTTAACACATACCCAGGTGGAGGTAAATATTAGCACATCTACACTGTTTTTCATATTCATCTGAGGAATCCAAAGACTAAATTTATTCTTCATTATCCATGGAGAGAGTATCTGTAATAGTTCACAGCTAAATTAGTGGTCCAAACAGCAGCCATATACATATGGGTTGCTTGCTGGGTTGTAGATTATTTTAGAAACAATAGATGAAAGACAGCTGACTTCTCCAATAGCTGATGACAAATGCAGACTGATCAACTTACTTCTAAAATATTTATCAAATGTACCTGTGGGTAAGGTACATTCTCAAAGAACAAACTCCTTCTGTAATGATGGGATTTATGCTTCTATTTGCAGCTTGGTGTTTTGGCTCTGCTAAATTTGCTCATAGTTTCATGTTGCCACCATTCATCATATTATCTGAGAAATTTCCAGACAATTACAGGCAATTATAAATTCCTGGGAACAGGAACACTTGTGGGTTGTTTCATTACAAATGGGAACTAAATTTAACTCCTCACTAGTATATTAGATAAAATTCCTAAACCCTCAAGTATCCTTAAACTGCAGACTCACAGCCACTCACTAGGTGGGATGGTTAGAGTTTCCATCCCTGTTTGACTCAGGCAGTTTGTTTTTCCTTTGCAGGTAGGGGTTAGATATTGGCAAAGTAGAATTCTTTAGATGCCATTTATTGTATCTTTGAAATATATTCCAGTGTAAAAATTATGAACAAGCTTGCTGATGGTAAGATAGGTTTTGACTAACTTCTCTGGAAGCTCTGCTTGTGAATAGCTGCAAAGTTTCATCTTGACCTCTCGATATTTTCATTTTAGTTTCAGCATGAAACCTGGCAAGCCTAATAGATTTTGTGTTGCAGTTGCATTAGTCTAAGAGTGCACCAAGAAGGTCCCATAACTGAACTTCACAAGAGTGTTATCCTGCAGCAACACACTGGATCACAGAATCCAGATTGAAAGTTTGGAAGAGACCTTCAAGATCATCTAGTACGACCATCAACCCAGCACCACCACAATTACTCCTAAACCATGTTCCCAAGTGCCATATCCAGATGACTCTTGAACACTTCCAGAGATGCTGAGTACACCACTTCCCTGGAAAATTCTTTCCCAATATCTAATTTGACCCTCCTCATGTGCAACTTAAGGCCATTTCCTTAATGAGATGTGGATCAGACCAACCCCCACCTGGCTAAAACTTCCTTCAGGCGACAGTAGAGAGCAATGTTATTCCCCTGAAATTTCTTTTCTCCATACTAAATGACCCCAGCTCCCTCGGCCAATCTCAAGACTTGTGCTCCAGACCCTTCTCTGGCTTTGTTGCCCTTCTTTGAACTCTCCAGCGCCTCAACACCCTTTTAGAAGTGAGTGGTCAAGAAATGGGCATGGGTTCAAGGTGTGGCTTCACCAGCAACAAGTACAAAGGAACAAGAACTGCCCTGGTCCTGCTAGTCACACTGTTCTTGATTGGCCAGGTTGCCATTGGCCTTCTTGACCACCTGCCTCATGTTCTGGTGTCTGTTGGCCAGTATCTCCAAGCCCCTTTCTGCTGGACAGCTGTCACATTCCAGTCATTTAAAGGGCTAAACCAAGGTTCTCTTACTCTAGGAAGATGCAAAGGTGGAATACCAACCAGTGTCCTCAAGAGGTAAAAATTCACACAAAAGTTTACTGGCAAACTATGGAAAATCAAGGAACATTGGCGAATGATTCAGTTCAACATAATGACACTTAGCATAGCATAGACTTAGCCCACTGATCAGAGAAAACCTTTAAACCCATTTGATACTATGTTCCAGAAAAAGAGAATTAGAAGAAGAAGAAAGGAATAAAAACAGAAGGATGGGAAAGATATAGGAAATCAGACATATAGCTAACAACTCCTGGGTTCCTGAGATGTAAAACTCCAAGATGAAGGGAGAGCTAAAGGACAACATGCTTGCCTTGTGGTCAGGCTTCTTAAACCCTTGGCCCATTCTGGGCCTTCCTCCCAGGTGAGACTTCAGTCACATGGTGTCTCAGGGGCTAGGTTAGGTGACGCTGGGGGCTGCCTCTAGTGTGCCATGACTGACAGACACTGTGGGACTGGGTGGTATAGGGAGCAGGGCACTACCTCACCACAGCAAGGTCCGACCCACTCCCTACCATGCATTCCAAACAGCCCAAGATATCTCAAACCAGACTACTCTGTTTAGTCTCTGACAGAAGCTCTCCAGCCTCTCTTCCCCCACCATGTAGCACTGCATGGGGTTGTTGTGACACAAGAGCAGGACCTAGCTCTTTACATTGTTGAATCTCATGCAGTTGTCCTTAGCCCATTTGTCCAGACTGTCTAGATTCCACTGTAGAGCCTTCCTACCCTCCAGCAGATCAACACTCTTACCCAGCTCAGTGTTGTCTGTAAACTTACTCAGGGTGCCCTTGATCACCTCATCTTAATCAATGATACAAATATTAAACAGGGCTGGTACCAACACCAAACCCTGGGGAACACCACCCAGGACCAGCCACCTTCTGGATGAAGCTCCATTCACCACCACTCCATGGGTTCAGCCATCCAGCCAGGGTTTTGCTCAGTGAGAGTGCATCCCTCCCAGCCACGAACAGCCAGTTGCTCCAGGAGAACATTGTGGGAGACTGTGTCAAAGGCTTTACTGAAGTCTAGATAGACAACATTCACAGCTTTTCCTTCATCCACTAACAGAGACATCACTTTGTCCTGGAAGGAGACCAGGTTGGTCAAGCAGGACATGCCTTTTATAAACCTATGTTGGCTGGGTCTGATCCCCTGGTTGTCCTGCACATGCTGTATGATGACACTCAGGATGATCTGCTCCATGACCTTCCACATTACTGAGGTGAAGATGTAACCTGTAGTTACTGGGATCATCCTTCCAACACTTCTTGTAGGCAGGCATAACATCTCCTAATTTCCAGTTGCCTGGGAGTTCTCTGGTTAACCAGGACTGCTGTTAAATGATTGAAATGGCTTGGCAAGCTCTTTTGCCAGCTCCCTTGTTCCTGTCAGGTGCATCCCCTCCAGGGCCATAGATTTATAGATGTCTAATTGGCACAGAAAGTCACTAACCATTTCCTCTGGATTATGGCAAATGATGAGATATACATAAGTAACCAAGACATTATTAAAAACCAAAATTTTTTGTGAACGTTTGTATTCAGACTGGCAGTCAAAAAGGAAACAGGTGTCAAATGACAAGACATTTTTTGCCACCATAATTCTGGAGTAGAAAATAATGAAAATCAACCAACCAAACCAACTAACAAGCAATGCCCCTGTATTGAATAAAGCTAAGGTTGCCATCAAAGAAGAGCTATTCAGAAATCAGAAAGGAAAGATCTACCTGGAAAAGCTGTGTTGTAAAGGAAATGTTTGTTAGCCGAACTTCCAGAACAAGTTCATACTTGTGTGTGCTTTTAAGATAGAATATAGAACAGAAATCATCAGTACCAAAAAGCTAATAATGCTTTCTTACCCATATTGTAGATGTGTTAAGAGACTGAGTCAGAGATTTTTGCAAACCTGAAATTTAATGATACTTCCTTCCTGAGAATTTTGGCTGGCTAGAAATGATCTTAAAATTAGATAAAATACATAGTCTTTTACAGAATGTTTTTAGCTACAGGAGAAAATTTTGAATGCTTTGTAAGTATATTAAGACAAACACAAATGAAGAAAAGGTATCGGATCTCTTTGCTTTTTCAGTGCACCCAGGGATTACACCTGCATAGTGTCTCAGGTATAACTGTGTATTATGTAAACTGCCTCTTTTAAAAGTCTGTCAGCAAGTATTGAAGGGCTTCCCTTTGATCACCAAATCGGCTCAGTTTTACCTAGCTAAGGAAGGATGTCTGCTTCCTTGACAAAGACATTTCTCATTTGCATGAGGCTTTTAGCCTCCTAATCTTTAGGAACTCTAGGGAGTCAAAGCAATGTTCTACATCAATAACCCTTCACATCAAATATCTGTCAAGAGAAGTACCTAAGGTGTTTGTTCCTGCTACAAATAGTCTTTAGTTTTTCTGTCCTTCCCTTGACGCTCAGGGTTCTTCTGTTGGCCATCTGCTCTTCTTTGCCCAGATATAGCTGTTGAGATTGACATTTCCAAAAATTATGATTCAGCAATAGGGCTTTCATGGATTTGTGTGAGGATGGGGCATGATTTCATGTTGTCCTCTGATAAAAGGATGTGCTTCAGTGGATGCGTGATAGAGCAAGTGATGAGTGGTGTTCCTTAGGGGTCTCACTGGGGCTGATATTGTTTTTGTAGGTGACATGGACAGTGTGATTGAGTGCACCCTCAGCAAGTTCGCTGATGACACCAAGCTGTGTGGTGCAGCCAACACTCTGGAGGGAAAGGATGCCATCCAGGGGGACCTGGCTTGAGAGGTGGCCCCATGCAAACCTCATGATGTTCAATGAAGTGAACTGCAAGGTCCTACTCCTGGGTGACAGCAATCCTAGGTACACCTAAGGGCTCAGTGAAGAAGTGATTGAGAAAGACTCAGGGGTGATGGTTGATGAAAAACTTAACATGGGCCAGCAGTGTGCACTCTCAGCCCAGAAAGCAAACAAATCCTGGGCTACATCAAAAGGAATGTGGGCAACAGCGTGAAGGCAGTGATTTTCCTCTCTATTCTGCTCTTGTGAGCCTCCACCTGGAGCACTGTGTACAAGTCAGGTGCCCCCAACATAAGAAGGACATGGAACTGCTGCAGTAAGTCCAGAGGAGGGCCACAAAGTTGATAAGGGGAGTGGAGCACCTTTCCTACAAAGACAGGCTGAGATATTTGGGTCTGTTCAACCTGAAGAAGAGAGCGTTGTGTGGAGAGCCCACAGCAACCTTCCCGTATCTGAAGGGGGCCTACAGGGAAGCCAGAGGGGCACCCTTCATCAAGAACTGTAGTGATGGGACAGGGAATAATGGTACAAACTGAAAGGGAGACTTAGGTTAGGTATTAGGAAGAAATTTTTTTTCTGTGAGGAGGGTGAGAGACTGAAACAGGTTGCCCAAGCATGCTCCAAACCTGGCAGTGTTTCCAGGCCATGTTGTATAAGGCCTCAAGCAACCCGATCTAGTGAGAGGTGTCCCTGCCCATTGAGGGGGTTGGAATAAGATAATTTTTAAGGTCCCTTCCAACCTTACCATTTTATGGCTCTATTAAGGAAAGAGCTGTATTCCTGCATGAGGTTTTTCAAGAGACAAGCTGTGTTACTTAGCAGGGCAAAGCGGAGGCATGGCTGTGACCCACCACCTGTACTTGAGGGACATGGAGCAGAGTAGAAGGGTTGTTAAAGGGCCAAGAAAATCTATGATGATTCTGAAGCTCCTTCTGCTGCTCTTGGACCTACCTGGGTGACTTCTGGGGCAGGGGACAACAGAGGAAATAAAAGAGGTCAGCCGCCAAGGTACTTTTGGAGGCATTACACAGCATATGCAAAGCCCATATGTCTGAAGGAGTTTCTGAAGGCCGCCTGCAGTTCTAGGAAGAAGCCAGATGCTTTCCTGTGTCTGTACAAAAGCAACCATGGTATATCTTAATTTCTTAAGATAGTTACGTTCTACTCAGCTTTCATTTTAAGAGAAATTGCTTCCACAGTTTTATTCTGTACTGTTCATATGACAGCTTACGTGAATGAGGCCTTCTTCCTGTTTCCGTGCCGTGATGTCACCCCTTTTCTCTTTATCTCCCTTTCTGTCTTGAAAGAACATTGGTTTTTAATTCTCTGCCTTTAAAAATGGATTTTGTTCTATTTTTTGTCAACAGGGTCTAAAATATAAGTGCTATTACTAACATAGCAAATGCAGATAATTTTTAGCTATAACAACAACACCTAGGCATTGATATCCATTAAATGCTGAAATACAAAACAAAGAAAAAATGTTTTAATGCAATCCAGTGTAAAATTAAATTTGTTCATTTTGCTTTTGATGCTATTCACATTCCTGAAAAATACTTAGCTGGATACACTATATCATTAGCAAAATTCCTACTTAATTGAGAATATCCAAGATCTCACTTATCACTAATCCCAAACAATCAAAAAAAAGGAAATATAACCAAAGTGGGGAAACCAGGATTAAAATACATATATTTTTTCTTTTAAATTGTGATAAATTTAAGGACTTAGTCATGAATGTCTGAATTGGAATATCCATGAAAGAAGCACTTTTGCTTTGTCTCCTTTAATGAGTGTTGATACCTGTCAACTAAAATTCCAACGCGGAGAATTTGTAGTCACAAAGGAAGCTTATTCAAATAGATAATCAACAATGGGATATTTCTCAATAGTACAAACAAATAGTATAATGTCAGATGTACAGGAAAATTATTAAAATTATAGAAAGAAAACAAAGGATTTATATACATTCCATAAGCAATGTAAGAGATAAAACTAGAACATCCTTAACTGGGTGTACTTTTTATATGTTCCAGTGATGAGAATATCTTCATTTAACAGTCAGATGACCTACAATAGTTTGCATCTTTAATTCATTACTTACACATTCCTCAATGTCTTGTACTTACTTTATTATAAATTATTAGACAAGCAACACTAATGAAGTTAAGTAAATTGATTATGTGTAGAAAGATTTAATTTTGTTTGATGAAAAATTATTTACAAGCAAAATAGTGATGAACAGGTTGGCTGTGAGCTTCATGGGCTTAGTCATAGTCCTTAGTTCCTAAAAACAGTTGAAGATCACACTTTGTGGATAAAAAGATGAGTTGTTCTACTTCTGTGTCTAAGCCTGCAATATCATCTGAGATTTAGACGCTATTTCTCCCACATTTTTGGCCTGGAACTGATTTCCAGTGATTTGAATTAATGTGGAGTTATTTGGAAACTTTAGTTATACTTGAGGTGTTTTTATTTTTTATTAAGCAAGCAAAGGAAAAGCATATTTTCTTTCTTTAGAGGTTGGCGCAAATATCTTGTGTATTTACAGTCAGTATAACTTCCTTGCTGAACATCAAAGTTTTTCAGAGACATTTGAGGGGAAAAAGTAGTTTCTTTAAGTTTGTGTTTCTTCTAAAACTACAGTGTAGGTGCCATCTGATTTATCTGTTCAAGAAACCAGTTCATGTCATTTTACGCTTGTTCAAGTCCATCTGTATCCTGAGATGACCATTTCAGCTGAAAAAGGATATGAAGGCTTTCTGAATCGACCTTAAGGGGGAGGGCAAGGCATATCTAGAGAATGTCTTCAGTGGCAAAACATATATATTCATTTATTATCACAAACATACACATGCGTTTACTGTTGCATTAGGGAGATACCTAAAAGACCACACGAAAAACACACACACAACACACACACACACACACACACACACACAAAAGAAAAAAAGGCTGTTCTATCATATTTATATATCATAAATTCATGAAACAAATAATTTGTTTGTGTTTATTTTTTCTAGGGTTGTGGCCTTGAGTCTTTGTTATACATCAGTCTTTCTCCATGCAAATTTACCATAAATAAGGTGTTACAACATGGCTGTGTAGATGAGGGTACCTCAGGTTCCTGTTAATAGATCCTCTGGGGTAGATAAGAGTGAGTGATAAGTGTTTATATATATATTCACTCTCATATTTCTGAGTAGCCAGTGGCTCTTTTTGCAGTCCTTTAGGGGCAGCACCCAAAATGGGACAGATTCTTCTCCAGATTTCAGTTTACATTCTCTTGTCAGAATTGTAATTTCTTCCACCTCTGTTTGTGGGTCGTGTCAATTGTTATGACGGAAGGCCATACTGGGAGGAGAAAAATTATCATTACAATTTCCTCATGAGGGGAGAACCCCCATTGACTCTCCCTCAGTCACCCACTGAGGGTCAGTGTCTTTCTCCCCAGTACCCTCTCTGAGGGCTGGCTTGACTTCTCCCAGAGAAAATCTTGCAACAGATCCAGGTCATGCTAGAAAACCCAACAACAATGTTGGACCATCCCAATTGTTCCTCCATATCCCAGGGATCCTGTAATGTCTTGGCCTATTTGAAGGATTTAGGGGAAGATAGCTTGATTTACTCTGGGCAGGGAATGGGAGAAACAATTCTCAGGAGGATCAATAACAAATTAGTCATTAACCCAGAGAGAGTAAATGTTTTTCTACCCATTTACCTTCTCCAAGAATCAACTTGACTTTCTCTTGGAGAAAATCTTACAACAGGTATGGGTTACATCACAAAACCTTTACAGAGGTCTGATGTGTCTAGGTCATACCAAAAAGAGAAAAATTATACCAGTGGGGAGTGGTCAAGATCAGACATATCCTGGGTTGCCATGATCTTTGGCCAGAAATTCCAAATGACTGGAAATCAGTACTCCTTTGTCCAGAGCTCTGCTGTTATCTCTGTAGAAAACCTGCTCAGCACTTTACAGGGTAATCCTCCAATTTAATGTTACTGACCCCTGAAGCAAAGGTAACTGAGGTTCTTGTTAGTAGATCTCTTGGGATGGATGAGAGCATTGACATGAAATGACCGGTGTTTATAAATATATATATAGGGCAGGTTTATTTTCAGCACTGGCTTACCTTGTCAACAATTCACTTGTGTTGCAAAGCACCATGAAGTTTGATATCTTGTGATACTGGGTGAGGTACAAGCACATAAAGAACTAAGTCTTGCATTCTAATTAGCAGAAGCTGTGAGTGGTGAGGATGACAAGAAAAGGATGACAGAGCAACACATGCTCGCAAAATATTGCGAGCAACTGAGTGGTTCTAAATCATTTCAGGGGCTGTGAGAAGTTTTGCAGTTGACTGCTGTTTGATTGATGCTAGTGAGCATTTACAGCAAAACAACCTGAAGAAACAATCCTGGAACAAATTGAAGAATGAGCTAATAGACAGAGGACAATTATCCTCAATGTGTGAAGTAATATTTTATTATGCTAATATTTACTTGAAAAATGGTGGCACTAAATAAGCTAATGGTTGAAAAATAATGACAGATAGCAGTGAATCCTCAGATTAAGCACACACAGAATGTAAGCAGCTCACAGCAGATTTCTGTGTCAAGTATTCAGCTCTCCCATGTGATCTGGCAGGAGAGACCCTAAGGAAACAGTTACTGCCCATGGCAATGTAGTTGATGAGTATCATCCAATCTGGAAAAATCTCTTCTTAGTTAAGCAAATTAGAGACAAATCCTACTCAAGTACCTACTCAAGTACCTTTCAATCTGAGGAATTCACAGTGCAGGCAAAAACAGATGTTCTTGATCTGTTGATTTGACAGTCAGTATCACAAGACTACAGAGATCACTTCTATACCAATCCATCTGTTGAGATAAGAATTTGTGTTTCCAGTTGTGCACTGCTCCTCCCATAACTGACTTCAGGAAAATTCAAGACACATTTTGAGCCAAATTAAAATCAGAGGGTGGATCAGAACTCCCTGGAAGACTGAAAAAAAAAAAGAAAAACATCCTCTGCTTAACTTTCTTGTGTAATTCTAAGTTTTTTTACCTGCCACCAAGGACAGTTCACATCAACAGGTAATTTTTGTGTTTAAGAATTATGTGATTCTGGTATCCAGTCCCAGAAACAAGAAGAGGCCCATGAATATATGAGAAATACGTGAAATAGGGACCTCTGTCCTAAGTGATCTACTGAATGAACAGGACTGAATGAAGCAGCAGAAGTTGCCTTTAGAATGTTGCCAATGCCTGGGGACAGTGTCTGGATCCTCACCTTTGGGACAGACTCCCTGGTTTGTCTATTGGGAGCTTTCTGGAACAGATCCAACTTTCAAAGGTGATTACCATGAAGAAAAGATTTTTCCAGACTGATCCAAAATCAGAAGAGACTGTCATTTTGAGCTTCTTCACAGACAGGAATTATTATAAATAGAATGCCCCAAATTGCAATAAGGACAGTTCTATTTAAATTCTTTTGGTTTTTTTTTTATATTAGGCTTGCAAAACATTTATTTCATGCCCTGGTACATATTTATGGTGAAATACTTTCTCAAGTACTCAAAACAGTATGTAGGATGCTAAGGATGAATTATTTATGACCTTTCATTTGGTCTGTTCCAAGAAGTACTTAGATTATCATTCCTTCATGATTGACAGTTTAATGAAAGTATCTGGCAGGTACTTCCAACCATAATTTTTATCCCATGCTTTAACATGTACATATTTATTGTTATTTATTGCCAATAAAACTTTCATTGACTTCTGTGGGAGCAATGAAATTCTGCACTTTTAGTAAATCTCAGCTTCAGAATCACATTCATGTAGATTAAAATCCTAAACTCCCAGTGACTCATTAGATGTAAAATGAAACCTTCTCAGAGGCTTTTGAGTTTTTGGATTCATGTGCACATATGTTTATGGGGGATGAGTCAAATGCTTTAACTTTTGAATATTTAGAACAATCTCGCTCTTGAACTTCAGAAAAATTTTGACATTGAATTTTCATGTTATTTAAGAATAAAATGTAAGGAGAAAAAGTACACGGAAACAAAAAGGGAGTATTGGAAGTGTTACACTGTGTGAAGTGCATGTATGTGCCTAGAATTTTATTTTGAAGGCATTTGACAAAGCCACTGTGAAAATTTCTGTCAGTGACTTTATTCTCCTCCATGCTCTTAGAGCCACACAAATAGCACTGTCACTTCACAAAAATGTCATGCTTGGTATTCACCAAATAGTAGTTTTCTGTTATCTATAGCTCAGCTTGGTTTATTTACTATTCTGAAGAAGCCTGGAAAATTTTTTGTTGGAAATACATGAGTATGGGAAAGTTTTAGTTTTTTAAACTTCAGCCATTTTGGAGTTACTGAAATGTAGAAAAATGTACTGCTATCTTAATTAGAGTAGTGTGTGTTGCTGCAGTTGCTCACCTCTGCCAGACATTCACAGGTGAAACTTTTTATCAGTTTGTCATCTTCCTATTGTCTCAGTCATGTAATGAGACTTTTAAAACATAAAATATAGCTCGAGACGCGTTCCTCAGCATTCCTGTCCTGTTCGTGATTTGTGTATACTTCCGGGGCTGGCACAGAATCCACAAGCATCCTTCTTGGAAATTAATACTTCCTCCTGCTTGGAAATTTTAACCTTGTCTATAGTTTCTAACTCCTTTGTCAGTTTAAGAGGTGCATTCCCAGGTCTGTGTGCCGCATGCCACTTACTTTCTCAGCCCTTTAACTGGCAAGTAAAATGAAGCTGAATATTTTCCCCATTAAAGAACCTGCTTCCAGCACCACCTACCTTCTGGAAGTGCTCCCAGCCATCTTTGGATTTGGGAATACCACTGTGTGCCTTTGTTCCCCAGTGACTACCCCCATCAGCAAATGTCAGAGCAAACCCAGGCACTGCTGCACCCTGAGGGGCTGTGCTGTGGAGCAGGACAGGATTTGTCAGAATGTTAGAACAGCCCTGGGATGGCTCCCAGGTGACTTCCTGAAGCTGTAGCTGACAAAGACTTTACATCAGGTTCCTTTCATCTTTGTGCCTGTGAATGGCTCTACTCCTGCTGGTGTTAATGGTCCTGCTCCTTCTCTCAAAGAAAGTTCTGTCATTTCTCCCACCATTGTTTTTCGTCTTTCATTTTTTCTTTCCACTTCTGCAATCTGTGGGGGCTTATACTCTTTTCTAGCTTTTTTTTCCTCCTTTTTCCTATATTTTCATCCTGGAAAATTTATGCTTAGATTCTCAGATGTTCTTCTCTTTCTCCATGTTGTAGTGCCTACTGCTGAGTAAAAAACATTCCTGTTTATTTTTTGTCTCCATTTTCTCTCACACAGACACCCTTTCCCTGGGTACCTATTGCTTCTTTCCAGGATTTCATGCCCACGGAATGTTCAAAGAATGAATAGAGAGCATTTAGTGACTCACATGCTGCTACGCAAGGCACACATCACAGATGCTGGTGTAAGATATCAGCAAAAGTGACTGAAGCTATATCTTGTTTGGCCACCTCAGGCAAGTCATCTTTCTTTGTTTCATCTCTAAAATGGCTTTAATAATATCTAATGCCTTTGTGATTTATGGATGGGAAACACAATGTGCAATCCAGTTGTAAATTGCTGTTGTTGTTGTTATTATTATTATTATTATTTCTTCTGCAGTCCCATTTTTCCCTTTAGCTCCTTCCAGTTAAATTAATGTTTATGTCGACATCCTAAAAGTACATTCAGGTTTATCAATAAAGAGCAGCTTGTTATTATGAGATAATATTTGTATTATTTTTCACAATACAAATCTAGAGTTAAAGGGAGGACTACATTTGTGATACTTTGCTTTTAAGGCATTTAACTAATACTCAGATGTCAGCTGTGAAACCTGATTGTTGGTCAGCCAAGCTTTTATCCTGAGAATCCTTTTTGTGAGCAATTAGGAAACAACAAAATGGATACTGGATATTTGGAATAATGATGCCAACTGAATTCTTTCTCTATGGTGAGTGGTAGGTTGTTTCTTTCTAATTCAATGAGCTAGAGAGCTGAACCTGATATGAATGACTGGGATACAGACTCCAATTGACTGTTTATCAAGAAAAAGGTGATCCTCTTTCATGTCAGTGTCAGACATTGAACTGCACCGTAGAATTCAAGATATAACTCATAGAGTAGAGTTGATTCATTAAGAAATGGTTTCAATAAACTGAGGATTGTTACTTTCTTTTAACAAATTTGTATGGCAAAACCACTAAAATCAGGTTAAATACTGCTTAATGGAGTCCTGTTTTTCTTTCAATTTTATTTATCTCTTCTTTCCCAAACAGCACCATTTGTACTCCTGATTTTCTGGCTGCATATATGAGAACATAGGTTAGGTAAAAAAAAAAACAAAACAAAAAACATTTCTGGGCAATTTAAGTGGAATTTTGGTCTGCTAATTTCAGAGCATGACCACTCAAGGAGTGGGATGTGTGGATTATGGTCCTTGCTGCTCAGGATACACTCAGCTAAGGAATTAGACTCGCTCTTGGTCTCCTGGTTTGATGAATCTTGCATTCTTGGATGCACATCTTCAAAGAGGCCTTCAAAGTCAGTTTCTGTTTGGATTTACTCTACAGGAGCTGTGAGTTTGAATGCCCTTAACCAAAGACCAGCTGAACCTCTGTCTCATATATACCAGGTGAGAGGTTCAACCAGTAGGCCACTACCCAGCAGGAAGGGAGTCCCCATCACTTTTGGAAGTCTCCTGATATGGGCATCTAAAGCACCTCAGCTCATACCATTGTTTTCAGCTATCTTCAGACTCTCACATAAGCATGTCATATCTACATACAAACATCTATCCTCTACCAAGAGATGGACAGATTTTTATTGAATTCCTGATTTGATTTGTGTCTGAATCATGGTTTAATTTTAATTTTTAGCTAATATTTTCCCACTCACTGGAATGTGAGACAGGAAAGAAATAGCTTAATGTTAGATATCCAGTTTGTTTCTTCATGATGCACTCCTCCTGGATTTAATATCCTGAAAGAATGAGTGAAGACACTGCACATCATTCAGCTTAAATAACTTCTTTATATTTGGTTCTTTAATCTGAACAACTAAGAATATGTTTTTAAAGCAGTTTGTTACAAACAGCTTAAAATCTACCTCGCACATAGTTCATTAAATGCTGAGTGATGAACACATCACACATTTATCTGAAATGACCTCTCTAATTAGCAGCTGTAAAAGAGCTGTCTGATCTCCTCCAGTTATCTGAACGTACTGCAGCATGTGCCTGTGGTCTCATGTCTTGCTAGATCTGTTTCAACCAATTTCTTCAGTTGTTGGTAAAGTCAGCAGGAATTAAGGCAGCTCAGCATTTTGAAAGATCCTGCTATTTCTCTACATGCTCAGATGTGGCACGCATCCATGTCTGACCCAGATTCCAGGATGAAACTCTTAGAGCCACTGCTCTCCACCCTAGCAAGCACCTTTAGGAGCAAGGCAGAGCTTGCCAGTGCTCATGAAGCTCCCATTTGAATTGTTTATGGCTTTGGGCAGCTCTCCACCTGCCCATATGAATGATAATGCAATAACACAGCCATTAACATTTACAGTACAAATGATAAATCCAATTTAAAAGGACACAGTGAAAGCTCCATGCCATGGCAATGTTCCACATGAGAGAGGCATGTAAAATATTTTACTTCAAGAAACCATGGGATGAAATTATGAAACCAATGAATGCATTTTTAAGCCTCTTTCCTTTGTCTTTGACTGCCACGTCAGATCAAGATTACTAAATCTAAACGGGGTAGATACTGAAACTTCTCTATATTAATCCTTGATTATTTTGTCTTTCCATGTTAGTATAATGATACACTGCATAGTTATAATCTCAGAAGCAGGATCTAATTCAGTCACTTGCACCCGCTCTCTGTTTAGCAGTGTTTACTTTAAACCCATGGTTTAGTTCAGTTGAACACATTTGTTGAGAACTCAGCATCTGTCAGAAAGATGTTGCTGGGTCTAGCTGGACTTTTGATCTGACTCAGAACATCCATTCATTTATTCTCAAGTACATTTCTAAATCAGGAAGATGCACTATATTTTATAAAGACCATATGAAACCATTATTAATGTCCCACAATTCTTATTTATTAAATACTAACAAAACAATTCAATAGCTGCTTCTCTTAGAAGAAACACTTCAAAAAAATTTTTGTAATTTTCTTTTTTTTCCGTAACAGTTTGAATGAAGTGGTCTTTTACAGAAAAGAAGGCAGATGAAATGATGAATCCTGCAAATCAGGCATGCAAAATTTGCTGTCTCTGGATCTTTTCCATTTGTTCATGTTTTTGCTAAATCTGTGAACAATATTCTGCTGTGAGATGCTGCATGTGTTTTGCATGTAGGTAGCGGCTGGATAACAATTACAGGAGGGCAGCTTGCCAACCCAGTTGGCAAGCACTAAATTGAATTGGATATTCAAAAGCAGGAATATAAATATTTTCATTCAAAGTGTAATATAATGAAGTATACCATTTGGCACCAAAAGCTTTTTGTAAATAATTTTTTTACTCTGCAGTCATGAATCATTCCAGCAGTGGGTATATGCATTAGTGATTCCAGCCACAAGCTGCTGAAATTTGATGTTGGCTGATGCAAAAATGTAACTATTATGGTGATTTGACATCTAGCTCCACATCTTGAGTAGACACCACTACCCCATTTAAAACTAATTCCTCAGGAGTGACATCTCATGCACAGGGATTATGAGTCATTAAATAATCATTTGGTAACACAGTGCATCCCTTGCCTCTGGAAGTGGTGTTCAGCATGGTGCCTACTCAATTAATCAACCTTAAAATAATACTTTCCACTCTTCTAAATTACACTTCCCTTCTTAAGTTTGTAGAAAGGGCTCATTTAACTAGAACATGATTTTAAAGGTAGAAATGAGTCTGGGCAGTGTAACTGGGGTACAGATCTGAACTCTGTCAAAGGGCTGGCTGATTAGATCTGGTGCCAAATGCTACTTTATGGCTGATTTGAACTGCTCTGCTGGTGCAATTCAGAAGGAAAATCATCAGATGGAGCTCCCTGATGACCTCTCCTGCAGAAAGAAACCTGTGGAGCATGGAAATGTCTTGTGGGGAGCTTCAGCTATTCTCATTTGTTTTAGTGGCCTTTTGAGGCTCTGAGCATCAGGGAACATTGCAGCGCAGTTGGGGTATCCCTGATTGATGACCACTTCTGCTTGTCCATGGAGGAGGAGAACACTTAGTTACCACGCCCAGTCTGCTTGTGACAAATACAGCCTAAGCAGTTTAAAGCAAAGGTTTACAAACTATTTTTATAGGGTACCATGGGGCAGGAGATATTTGGAACAGCAGTATGAGTACAGACAAGGGTAGATCTGGCTCTGTGTCAGCTTGTGTATTGCTCAAAATAGCTCCTGCACTATTAATGACACATATTATAGCTGATAACTCTTATTAGCCTCCGCTTTGTGGCTGAAACTCCTGGCTTCTAGCCCATGACCATTTAATTCATGTTCTATAAATGTAATTCAGTATTCAGGTCTGAGTCAAAATTTCTTCAGATTTGGGGCTTTGGCCTTGACTCAGAACCACTGAAAATGAAAATATATGGAAATACCCTAATGACAATTTATACTGAATTAGTGTCATACATATTTAATGGATTTTTGGTTTGAGAAAGCATTTTTTTTTTCAAAATATGATTATATAAACACTTAAAATGAATGTGCACTTGAAACTCTCTGTATTAGCTGTCTTATAATTGTATTCATCATCCCATGATCTTGCATGAAATAGCAGTGATTTCAGCAAAACTTTGCCACTTTATCTTACTCAAAGGCTTGACCCGTAGGCTGCAAGGCTGTAAAACCACTTATATAGGTGAAGTTACAGGACGTGAGCAAAGATTGTTGCTGTAACAATAAACATTGCTTTCTGATTGAACTGGTCTAATGGTGTCTTTAAACACTTCTTTTTCTAATGAAATTTTGTGTTGTATCAAAGTCCTGTGGACACTGCTTCAGAAGGATTTGATAACAAGCTAAAGTAAAGGGAATATTTAAAAATTGCATATTTAATGGAAAATGGTCACACAGTCATTGAATTGTTAGGGTAGGAAGGACCTTGGGAACCATTTAGTCCAGACCCCAGATTCTTGGTCTATTAAAAATATTTTTTAATTTATTCGCTTACTAGGCCTTTATGAATGATTTGTGAATCTGTGGTTTGTGAATGATTTGACCTTTATGAATGATTTCATGCAATGCAGTTTTGTAAATTAAATTTACCAGGAAAGAACAATCATTCACATATGACTGATTGTTCCTTTGCCTTTATGGTGGGACCATTTTTCCCCTTGAATTAATCTGTTTAGAAGTAGTTATGTGGTTGTCTATGCTTGCTCTATAATCAAGGAAAGAGATAGAAGGATTGAGTAATCTTCTGGGACGCTTATCTTTTTTTACGGTGACAATAGAGAAAACTGGAGGAGCCAACTACTTTAGGCTATCTTCTGCCAATGAAGATGGGAAAGATAAACCCCTTTGTAATGTACAAATCATATTCCATCTGCACATTGGAAGCTTGCTCTTCCAGTGGAATAAGGCAGAATTTTGACTGCATATATTTCATAAGATGCTTAATTTTTCCTGTACCAGTTGTAATCTCTTGTCAAAGAGGAACACTGTGACCAGCTCTGAGCCCCTTAGAGGAAGGATGTGGGACTTTACTGGGTAAATTTGTTCGAGTACTAGACTGCATCTTTTGAAATAAGCTACCCCAACAGGAGTAAAGGTGTGAATAATATGGATCTGGTATTTTTGCCTGAACGACTGGAGTCTCATCTTCCAGCTGTAGTATCTTTCCAAATCTTTGTCAGCTGGTTGGATACCCCTCCATCACTGACTTGTTTTCCCGTATGCTTTGAATGAATTCAGCTCAGGTCTTAACCCTCTATTGATAAGCTTAATCAATTCAGGTGTTTGAGTCATTCATTTTAGGATTTGTTTTCCAATCCCTTTATATTTCTCATGGTTCTAGTCTGGTTCCTTGTCAAAATGTGGATACTGTCACTGGACTGTATCCTAGTGCCAATTTTGCAGATGATAGAATTTCCCCAGTCTGTTATCCCTCTTGGCTACAACATTTTACTGTAGCTCATATTCAACAGATTATCCACTATGGTTTGCAAATTGATTTCAGAATTATCATTTTCTAAGACTAAGTTTGCTCTTCTGTAAGGATGACATCTGGCTTCTTGTCCTAAAGCATTTTAAATTGCACAGATTTTGCCTTCACCTTTTTTTTACCAACTTCTTGTACATGATGTATTCCCTGCTTCATTTGAAATTCCTCTGGTATCTGTACGCCCACAGGCTTTATCAGTAACACTTTCATACTGAGTCATCAATAAAAACATTACATGGCATGAGGACAAAGACAGATTCAGAGAAAGCCAAACCAGGACACTGCAACTTAGTAGATCCTTGGTTTACAATCCAAATCCTACCTTTTAACTATCTCTGTAATTCCAGATTCCTGATTTATGAAACAGAAGTGTCTGTCTGAAAAACACAAGGTTCCCACATTAAAGTTGTACCAGCTTCTCTTCACACCCAGTTAGTTGTTTATGATGCATGGCTCATGAGGCACTCTTTCTCAAAGGGACACTGGGATATTTCAAAGAAGCATTGACCTGCAGTGGCTTGGTTTGAGGGACAAATATCTACGTGCAGGTTACAGGTGTGGTGTTTGCAACCCTTTTTCTTGACATTCCTTGGGATGCTGTCTACATAATACAATTTATTGGGTATATCCAGATGCAAATGCAGCATTTTTTCACAGACAGTGCTAGGTAATTGTTTTTTGTTGTTGTATCAAAAACTACTGTGAAATAACCCTGAACATCTTTTGCAATTTTCTGCAGTGTCCTGGTGGCAAAGCACAATTGGGATCTTATAGCCTCTAAAATAACCACACAGAGAGAGACTGTATTTAAGATGCAGACACTGTGTTCACGTTTAAAAGGTCACAAATCTCAGAGGTTCTGAGGTTTGAGTGCTGTTTGGGGCTTGATTAACTAATGTGTACATTCCTGTATGATAAAAATCGAACCTGTTTTTACTGAATGAATAGTAGGGAAAAAACATTCAATTCATGGAAAGACTGACATCAATTCAATTCCTTATTAGTGACATGGTGAAAGGTCAGAGGGCCACTGATGTATGTTTGCCTTGTCAGTTTTTGCTGTAATAAAGATAGATGGTCATACTGTTGTGCTGAAAAATGGCTGTTATTGGAAATTGTTAAGAAGAACGCTTTGTGTAAGGTGCTTCTTTTTTTTAATCATGAAAATACCCGTCTCTGAAAAATTTTAGAAAATCCTCATTATCCAGAAAAAGGAGAAACTTTACGGTCTCCAGTGTCTTAAATTTAATCTCTCTGTTTAGAGTTCCACACTGGTGACATTTATTTTTCTCTGTTTTAACACATGCTTCCTTTCAGCAACACTATCTGCCCATCAGGAATCAAAGCAAATCCAGATGGTTCAAGAACAGATGGCTTATGATTTAAGAAGCATGGGTCAGATTCAGCCATACAGTGTTACCAAGTTCACAGGAGTGCTCTTCTTAGATCTAGAGATTTGGAGATGCTGAATAATGATTTTTCTCTGCTTTGCTATTGTCAGGCTGGAAAGTTAGCATGTATGACAGAGTGAAACCAGAAGCAGCTGTAAGAGGGAAAGTTCTACATGCTCCAGTTAAGGAAAAGAATGAATTCATCATATGATAAAAAGGCACAATGTAGCAGTTGCAAAGACAGATTCTAAGAAGTATTTTAAAAAGTCTCCTTTGCTCTGAAATTATGAACAAGGCTCAGAACATGAAAGAAGTCTGATAAATGCTGCTGAAGACAGCCAAGGTATTTCCAGGGAAGAAGAGAATGGGAGACCTAGCAACCTCACAGCAACTTCCCTATTACATGACTAGTAATGTATCTCTTGCATACACCGCAGACAACTTAGTGGCTAATTAAGTCTAAACAGAGACCTGTTTGCAGTCAAGTAACTGTGATACAGCACACCAGCAGCAGTTGCAGGACACTACATTTACATAATACAGTCAGGGGTCAGGGCAAAATTCTGTTTCAGAGGTCTAAAAGGCATCTCACACAGACCACAGCAGTCAGACTCATTTTCCCTAAATTTGTAGAAGCACAATAAGTCTTAAAGACCATGTCCATCACTACTCTTCACTGTCTGCCTCCACTCCAGAGGGGCAGGAAGGAGCCCCAAAATTGTGTCCACACGCGCTCCAGATGTTTCCACATCCAGTTATCTGGGATAACAAACCAGGACATGGTTGGTACAAGCAGTAAGACTATTATACATGACATACGTACATTGTGCCACTAAAGTGTCCTGTTTTGGAATATATGTAAGGACAGAGTCCACACAGTATGTTTTATCAGTAAATCCCCACTATAATACAGACAGGAGTGTTATCCCTATAATTTGAAGGTGAAGAAAGAAACAGGGAAGGACACCAATCTAGTCTTTCAAGGTCATGCAAAACAGCAGTATATGGAAAAGAAACAAGCTCACTTAATTCTTACTTCAGTGCTTTGTTTGTAGGCTCTGAAAGGGAATGAATACAGTTTTTTATCCTCATAGCTTTTGCAAAAAGGGATAGTTTTGAGAAGGGAGCTTAGTGGGTAAGAGATTCAAGGTAATCCTACAGACCTAAACTTAGCAAATATTTGGCTTCTCTCCTTTGAAAGATTTTCTGCTCCCTATGTTTTGGATTCTTCATGGCACTCCAGGTGTGGCCTTGCCTGTGATGAGCAGAGGGGAAAGATCACCTCCCTTAACTTTGCTCAATGATTCCCAGGGCACCAGTACCCTTTTTTACAACAAGGCTCATTGTTCATGTCCTCCTTGGTCTCCACCAGGGTGTCACAGGTATTTTTTGCCAAGCTGCCTTCCAGGTAGGCCATGCCCAGTATGAGGGTTGTTCCTGACCTGGGTAAGAATTTTCTCTACCCCTGGCTGAGCTTCATGAGGTTCCTGTCACCCCATTTCTCTTGGATGTTGAGGTCCCACTGCATGGCAGCACAACCCTCTAGCAGATCAGCCACCTCTCCCAGTTTTGGGTAATGAGCTCACTTGCTGAGTGTAGTCACTCCCCACACTGCTTCACCATCCAGATCCTTAAGGAAGATGGTAAATAGGGTTGGATTCAGTATTGTCCCTTGGGCTGTAACCAGCACTGCTTTCTAGAGGCCATCATCTAGTCTTCATGACACTCTGTCCTCTGTTTATGTCTGTATAGCTTTTCATACTTGCCTATAAATGTCACACTAACAAGAAAAACTAAAGAAAGGAAAAGAATGAGGAAAAAAAAGAGCAGCGTCTCCCATACAGAAACTGAACATGATAATATTATTCTTTATTACATTGTGTTTGTTATCTGCTAGATATCGCTTAATATTTCCGTTTGTTCCTTGCCTCCTGTCTCCCTTTCTTGACCTGGGCTTGAAAAAGAGACCAATCTGGAGGAATGCTACCTCCAAGAAATTCCTTAGAGATCAGCATAGGCAGGGATAAAGCAGGAGAAGCTTTAATATACTATATTTTAGAGTAAGAGCCAGTCTAGCTCAGCCCAGTACTGAAAATATAATTGGGATAACTTAGTTACATCAAGGTCTCACCTGAGCTTGGGGACCAAGCCTCTGATGTTATTTCTTACACACAACATTGCCTTGTTACAGCCTCTTATTTGGCTGAAATTTGCAAAGCCATACTATCTAGTAGGAAATGTAGGGAACAATATTAAGCCTCTAATGGCTTGGTTTCAGAAATCTTGAACCTACTGTATATGGAATCAACACAACTATGACTACCTGCTATCATCCTGATTGTACCTTTTTCTCCTAAATACATAACCAGATCAAATATTCATCTCCTGCAGAAACGCTTAATGCCGACATGACATGGATTTATGGGAGGAGAGCCAGTAGAGCAACACGAGAAATGTGTTCTGCCCAGCTCTAGCTAATATTCTCAATCTCCTAAGATTTCTGAATGTTGTCCCAAGTATAAATTAGACCACTGAGAGGGTTACATATCCCTGTATTTTTCTCCCTGCTTCTCTGCCAGTCATTTTCAGCAAGCAAAATCAAATCTTTCCATGTAAGAGTTATAAGATATTACATCCACTTGGCATAATTTACTATAAAAGATATATAGCAAAGGAAAATAGGAAGTCCAATGATGGCATCATCCAAAACCTCTCCAAAATTTATAGCACAAACTGATTTTAAAATATTCCCTTTGTCTTTGAAAAACTTTAAACCTTTCTCAATGAAAGAGAAATTATCTCTTCTAGTGGGATAATCTGACAATTTGGATGCACAAGCCATGGAGTTTTCCTCATAAATTGAATTGAACTGCTCCTTGTATGATAAGTTTACACTGAAAGAGTATGTGTGGTGTGGTTACCCAGACCAGCTCTAAACAAATTATTCTGGGTACCAGCTGCTGTGTAATTCTGTTAGCCAAGAAGTCTATCAAGGCTAATGAGTTCTGCTGAGAGGCAGCCAGCATTGACTTAGGTAAAGTGTCCTGTTGCCATGGCAATCTCTTACTCTGAGTTTGATAATTTGACTATTGTGGTGATTTTCAGCAGCTGAATATCTGTACCATATATTTTGAATATTGTTTGCATGTAGGCATTTAGGATTTGCAATTAAGTAATTCAAATTTAACTCTAGTCTGTGTATTTACACATATGGGGTGTAATGAACATAATCTATTTCATATTAACAGCTATTTATCTCAATGAAGCTAATTGTACTTCATGTGAAGGGAAGTATGGAACCTGAACCTACCAGAATATTATTGAAGATAATATGGAATTGTCTAGCAAACTCACAGCTTCCATAAATACACTTCCTAATATATTTCCTAATGAGTGGCTATAAATTTTTTGGTAGGGGAAGGGTGAAGTAAAGCCTTTCTCATTCTAAGATTTAGTCTTGCAGAGAATTGAGAATAGTATGCCATAAATGACCTATAAAAAGATGCATGTTTTAAGTGTGCTGTGCATACACCTTTGGGACATGGTAAAAAGCCAAACTTTCAACTGGGTATTCTTGGATCCCTGGTAAGAGTATAATAAGTGTGCTGCAGACCTTCCAGGCTATTCTTTGGGCTTCTCTGTGGCTTGGTGTATCATATCTATCCCAGCTTTTTATCCCAATTGAATGGCAAAAGCTACATCTGCACCAAAGCAGAAATGTCTTTTCTGAGCTTCAGCTGAAAGAAAAATCGAGGTGGTCCTATAATCTGTGAAGGTCCCAAATGGAAAAAAAAATTTAGGAAAAAACTTAGTGGAGACTCACACATACAGAAATAAGATTTTGGAAAAGAAGAGCCTTTTTAACTACGCATGTTCTACAATAATTTTCTTGTTATTTGATTTCCCTGTCTTTAATGTTATTGGCAAATATTTTGTGGTTCAGCAAGAAGGAAGCATGTATATGGAAATGATTTGTCCTGGGGATGCTCTGTTCTTTAGATTCTTATTGAGTATATGGATCTAACCTACAAATTCTCATAGAAAATGTCATTGAACATAGAAGTGATTAAAATAAAGGACATTTTTGTAATATTCTTCCCTCTTACAAACACTCATTAGAAATTAAAAAAAACACCTTCCTATAACAAAATACATATTATTCTCAGTAACAGGGAAGGAAGAATTAGGCCATGAGAAATATTTAGTTGTTTCTGATTAGGTGCACTCAGATACTACAGTGACAGTGGTCCATCAGGAGCCCCTCTAGATATAACTGTATAGCTAAAGACCGACAGACTTCTCTCCCAGATTAGAAAACCCCACATTTGCTAAATGTTTGCCCTTATGACAAAATCTAAAACTATATGGGTGTTCCATGCAGAAATAAAAGTCCATGACTTTTCCACCTCAAAACAAAAAAAACCCACTTATACCTAAAGGCAAAACCCCATTGGCATGCATTTGAAATTAGGTGCTGAAAATCTCTAGTGTTTTGGAAAATGCAATTATGTGCATCGAAAGTGTGTGTGGGTGTAAGAGCTTGAGAGACAGAGCCACATGGCATCGCTGTTTGCAAGTCCCCCAAGCTTTTTCCATTTGAATTCTTTTACTTCCCAGAAACTATTCTCCAGAATTAGTGGCACTTCCTCTGACATTTCCAATCTGTCATATTAAAAACATAACCAAAATTACCAATTTTTCCCCAATATTCAGAGGATGAGAGTTACATAAGCTTTTTATCCAGGACAATCTGCTGGATGAGAACTTTTTGGACTGTAGTTTTTTTTTAACTTTATCATATTAAACTCCAGTGAAAGAATAGAATTCTCTTTTTGAACTCAAGCAATTTATGTGTTATGAAGTGTTGAGAGTAGGTGAATAATTTCTGGGAGAGGGACCATAATAACCAGTCATTCAGCTGTAACTCTCAAATAGCACAAGCTGCAGAGCACATCTATGCAGTCCTTTGTCAGGTCAGGTAGCACAAAGTTAAGCTAAAGCATAATTTTCAAGAAGGTGTATTCTAATGGGTTGAAGATTTAGAGTGCCCTTTGTAAAGTATTCCAATGCTAGATTATGGTCTCCTTTCCCCATTAAAGACTACTGCAATAGAATTCCTATTACATACATTGTTGTTCCCTGGGATAAGAATTCCTTATTGAGTCAGGAAAAATTAAAATATTCCTCACTCTTGCATAAATAGTTCTTCAAGTTCTGCACAATTTTATGACTACTTGTGGTGTGGTAGTGATGGCCACATCATAAATATCCAGAGATTGTTTCCCAGGTGTATCCAGCTTTTATACATAGAATGTCAGCACGGGCTAAGCTGGCTCTGCTGAGTGAATGGAGGTAACAGGAGCAGCACTAGAAATGGCACAAGTTGTGTCCAGGCTCTCCCATTACTGGGAACACACATCCTGGGGCTCTGTGGCATCTCTCTGCTGGATGCCAGTCCAGACACTGCCAGCCACTTTATCTCACCTCAGTTGCAGCACATGCTGCTTGGGTGATGTGAAGGGATGTGGGGCCATGATAAAAGTCAGTGGGAACAGTTCAGGGGAGGTTCAGAGCACAGGCAGTGAATGAGCTCTCTGACCCTGGGAGCTTTGCCTGTGCCAATGTAGCTGAAACAATCAGCACCACTGACTGGGAGGAGGGCTGGGAAGGGACCAGCTTCTTCTCTCTTGTTCCTCTCTGCTTGCCACTGCCTTCTTAGCTATCTTCTGGTGGGAGAAAGTCATGGACTGGTAAATGGGCTCTCTCTAACTGGTGTGTCTGGAGAACTGACTGTTCAAGTGGCCAGTGGGACGCAATACTGCCAGTGGGGTGCAATGCTGCTAGTTCCTCCCTAAGGCTGGACTTTGAGCTGTGTTAAATATCATAAAAATTGTAGGAGCCCTTGCTCTTGTGTTTAAAACTGATTTTTGCCCTACTCTGATGCCCACTACTAAGCATACCTGCCTAACTCTAAACATGCTGCATGCCACAATCACACTTTATTTTGTCTTTCGTGGCAAAATGAGGTAGTGTCATGATCTGAAGCAGAATGATCTGTGCCATTTGCGCAGTAGATTTTTATTTCTACATTGAATTGAAGGAAAATTAGGTTCCCTATGTTGGTTATAATAACTGTTGTGAATGTAAGGAATGTTTGATGGGGATTTGATAATTAAAAGGATTTCAAGGGCCTATCAACAAGACTTCAGCTCCATAATGGAGCCACTTGAACAGAGAGTGCTCGGAAATATATGATGAAGTTGAGAGATCAGAACATGGTTGAAATTACTGTACATTAAAACAAAGTAGTCAATAAAAATGAAAACATTCTGGAGTGTTTTAATAAGACTACACTAAATCACCCTCAAACAGCATTCAGCAACATGTCACAAAAGGATTCAGGGCTGCTTATCCAAACTCTTCTGTTCCTCACCTTTTCTGTAAGAAGGCTTAATTTCTGCTGAAAGATTCAGATTCACCACTCCCTAACTCCTTCTATATGTTCCGTCAAATTACTCCAAAGAGGCCTTGTATATTTAGGCCTTAATGACATGAAGCTTGACCTGAAGTAATTTGGAATCATCTGCAATCCATGGAGCTGGATTCATGTTTGACCCCATGGAAGTCATTAATATTAAAATGCCGAATGGAGGCTACACAGCTAAGTCACTGTGCATTCAGCAAAATGCACATCACCTTCTTGTCAAGGAGTTAAATATAAGTTGCATAGATAACCATGGGATTTTTATTTTAGGTGGGAATTTAAACAAAATATTTTGCATTTTGAACAATTGCCAAACTTCAGCTCAAAACACTGTAAGCTTTTTGGCTTTGCTTATAGACTTTTTGGCAGCAGGGTTTGGTTTTTTAGTTTCTTTTCTTCACTGAAGGAAAAGATCTGATCAATTTATGATCTTTAACAACAAGAGTCTATGAACAGAAGTTTCTCTTAATTTTGCTAGCAACACTACTAGGTGGAAAAATATACATGTACAAATACTTCTCATTCATTTCTGCTAAAGTATTAATTGTCTAATAATGCAGCACAAATATGGACAGCAGCTTTGTCAGAAACATTCTCACAATTTCTTTTCTTTTCTTTTTCTTTTCTTTTCTTTTCTTTTCTTTTCTTTTCTTTCTTTTCTTTTCTTTTCTTTTCTTTTCTTTTCTTTTTCTTTTCTTTTCTTTTCTTTTCTTTTCTTTTCTTTTCTTTTCTTTTCTTTTCTTTTCTTTTCTTTTCTTTTTCTTTTCTTTTCTTTTCTTTTCTCGCCTGCCTGCCGGCCGGCTTTTGTTAGCACCTGGAGGTGAGTTGCTCCAACACATTGAGCAGCAGCAGTCATACCGAGCGGAGCGATGAGTCAGTCCAGCCCTGAAAGGTTCCTGCAGGGTGACCATACCTGCTCACATCCACCAACACTGATAAGAGCAGAAAATGAGCTTCAAAATACACAGGACAGGTTTTCATGCCAGCCTGTGTAGGGTTTTGTCACCTGTCTAAGCCTTTAGGGCAGTATTTTTCAACCTAATAGCTAAAAAGTATTTTACGAAGGACTGAAGCATCTTAAATGCTTCACCCCCCACTCTTATTCCCATGTTTACCAGGAGACAAACACTAAATTTGGAAAAACATAAGTAACCAATTCACCTTCAGTGTTTCAGCTGTTAAATGATCAACAGTGTTATAAAATATGAACACTGCAGTTTTTCCTTTAGAAGAAACAAGTGGTCTTTGGGATTTAAAGGAGATTAAAGATTAAATCATATTCTCTGAGAAATGCATCTCAAGAGCAAGAATTTTTAAACATGTTTTGACTAAATATTTTTGAAATATCTCAAAAGTAATATCCACTGCCCCTCAACAGTTTCTAATGGCACCTGATGCATCACATAAGTGCATTTCAGGTGAAACAACAGCCCAGTCTGAGGTTGCAGGGTCAGTCACACACTCTGAAGACTTACCACAGGTCCCCTTTGGCTGATGTAGCTTTTCAAGATCATATTTGTCATAATCAATGAAACACCAATGTTTGTCTCCATCATCTTTCCCAAGAAGCCAAAATCTCCCTGCTTCCATTTTGAGTGGTTTTTCAGGTTGCACATAATTCAAGTATTTTTCAAGTATTTGTACCTTCAGCACTCACAGCATTCAGAGCTTCTGTTGCAATGGGTATGAGTCATGTATCTCAAAACCCTTTTTCTGGGACTCTAGCCAAACAAGATCATTTTTTTTTTTTTTTTTTTTTTTTTTTTTTTTTTTTCTTGTGCCTCTGTAAAAAGACGTGTCATTATCTGAAAGGGAAATACCTTAAGCTTGAAACTTTGCCCTCAGGTGTAGCTGTTCCACTATTGAAAAGTCTTGTGTTTTTAAATGTTTAAATAATAGATTAACTGGAGGCCTGCATGTTTCTTAGAAACAGAATGAAAAATTTGGGTGATTTAAGGTGATTCTGGAAGTTACAGATGTTGAAATGCCTCTCAAAGAGAAAGGATGAGGACAGAGCAGGAGGAGGTAAGGACAGTGCTTCATCATAGCAGAGCAGATCACCTCACTTGCATGCTGTTGAAAGACACTGTCTGAAAAAAAGGAGGAAATTCCAATTTTGTTTTGGAACAGTATGTCGGAAACCCAGAAGTTATTATTTATCTCATATTCCTAACAAATATAATGCAGCCATGATAACAAAGGCTCTGAAAAATATCAATTACTCAGAAGAGACAATCTGAGGCAGTGAAAGGCAGAAGATTAATCAGAATTGCTATGCAAAAACATTTCACACCTAATAAGCCTTATATTTTTCAATACAAGTTCTTATGCCCATCATCACTTTATAATGGGAAGCTATGTGAAAGGGGAATTTTCAGGTATTTCAACATAACAAGTATGTCTTCCCCATATTGCTTAATAAAAAAGGTTTTTCTTTTCTACTCTTTGTTTCTCTATTTATATTGTGTAGCTAATGGTACATTTGAAAAATTGAAAAGCCATGCTTTCAACCCTTTAAGAACACATTTAGTTCTTAATAACATTCAGACTTTATTTAACAGTACTTAGAGAAAGGTAGAGCCAGAAGTCATGCTGGAAAAATTAATGTATTCTCATTAGGAATTGAGGAGATCTAGGCTGGATATATATCTTATTTCTGGTGGGTCTGGGCTTTTTGAAAGGAATCAGTACTCTTATTTGAACTTCAAGACAAGAAAGCTTGAAGTATTAGCTTAGAGAAATGTTTACTAGCATTGACATATAGATGTGAATTTTTTCTTCAGTTCTCACGCTACATCTAAAATTGGGAAAGGACCTATTTTAGGTTATTCTTGACAACATGATATTATTAAAAACTTAAATCTCTGAATAAATTTTAGAAGCATTACCCATTATACTTGGTAATTTGCCAGATAAGGAGCTGTGTGCTTCAGTATTTGAAATAAATTCTACAAACATAAAAAATGTTAATATATCCTATACTTACAAAAGATAGACTGCCAGTAAAAATAAAATGGGTATGATAAAGCAATTTTGTAATTATGGGAAACTGCTACAGATACTGTTTTATAGAAATATGTCACTTCACTTCTATTAAGCGAGGCTTCACTTCTATTCAGCTTTTTCCTTCCATACTATAGTTTCAAATCATCTCTAGCAATGATACATGTCAGCCAGGGAAAGATCAGGATTCAGAAGGTCTCTGCATCCATGCAGTGTGATGATAAACACAGTTGTAACAAATGCGACAGAGCTGCTCAGGAAAGCAGCACTTTGCAGATAATGATTTTAATTCAGACACATGCAGCTAATAGTAAATGGACTCAGCCTGACAATAAGTCAGGTTCAGCTCCAGCAAGGGTCACAGTCCGGCTGCACAGCAGATGTACATGAGCCATAAAATGTGCCAGTGGCTAAAAGGCAAAATTTAAACTAGTCCAGTATCTAAGGACATGAGATCTAATTGCATACAGAGGTTTGGAGGAAGAAGAGATGTCGCTAGGATAACAACTGATTGGCCATTGCTAGCTGCCTTTCTAAAGCTGAGGTGTCTCCTTCAAAAGTGTGGGACAAATGTGAACACAAAAATCCATCACCATAATATCCCAGCACAACAACACAGTGTATTTTCCCCAAGTTTCCCTCACAGAAATGGCTGAAGTAGCTTCCCTGGGAAGCAAAAATACTGATGAAGTGTAATTTGAATTTTATTGTCTACCTTGAAATGAACATGGAACAACATGTGACGGGTATGAATTTTTTACTCTAATCGTACTGGAAGATGCTTTGCTCTGATGTCGATGAGAGTCGGGAAAAAGAGTGATTTGTTTAAATAAAAAATATGCCTATTTTTGCCTCTTTTTCCTTTAAGTTCTAATTGCCAGCTTTGAGAATTCAAGCAGGAAATCAGAATGGGGCTCAGTCCATCCTCACAAGTGCAAGGTTGTGCCATTCAGGTTGTCTCCTTGTGACACAGGGGCAAGTCTTGCTCTCAATGAGAGAAGTGTTCCACAGAAAATGCAATGTCAAACTGTGATGAGTAATCAGATTAATCAGTGCTGGAGGCACTCAGTAGCAACTCAAAGAAATGAGTTTACATGGAGAGGCTTCTCGCAAAAGTGCGTGCATTCCTTTTTATCTGCATGTTTATGGATGGAGTCATGTTCTCATAATGCCATGCCAGATATAGGGAAAAAATATCCATTCTGTTAGTTGTAACTAGCCCAGAGCAAGGAGGATAGAAGTGGGAGAACGGAAAAGAGAATAACAGTGAATCTACAGTGTGTCTTCTGCTTCCCCAACAAAGTTGCCCATAAGCTAGATATCTGATATGCCACACTTACATCTTAATCAGCAATGACTTAATCCTTCATTCCCTGCTAACTTGAGAAAACATACAATTAGATTAATTCTCAAATATATTACACCTGGTTCTATGATTGCTTTCTCCTGCTGAACTCCCCCTTTCCCGAAACACCCACCACCAGCTACAGACGTTAAAGGAAATCTGTCTCAGAAAACTTCTGAGAATACATTACTCAAGTCATAAAGATAGATAAATAACCATTAGGTCAAATAACTAAATTTAGACATGATATTGTTGTAGGTAGTGGTTCAAGGTGACTGTAGCTCATTACAGTCATCAAATAAAAACCAGATGCCTATAACAAGCTAAATTCTTGCTGGTTTACTACCAACAGAATTTTCTGAACTGCTGTATATGAACACTTGCGTAGTTACTCATAAATATAAATCACTATGAATTCTCAGTCCTTTTTCTCAGGTTCCTACTGAAATCCTACTGAAATAAATGAAGTCTTCATATGTTGGGGAAAGTGGTTTTGGTAAAACTGATGTTGAAAAGGTGTGTGACTTCAAGATGACTGTCTAATGAAAAAGTTTATGTGAAAATACGGGCCTAGGATAGACTCAAGTTTTCTGATAGATTTCAATTTCACTATAAAGTTAACAGTTGCCTTTGTGCTGTACTTTACTGAGAGGACAAACCTATGATCTTCTGCTCAGGTTATACCAAATAATTCAACTCAGTTTGAAAAGATAAAAATGTGACATTTGTTTTTACACCATGTGTGAAACTTGGTTTAAGATGCTGATTAATGCAAAATTTCCATTCTCTAGAAATCCATGATCACTTAAAACTTTTAGTGTTGTGTGTTCAGAAGGCAAATAATAGCTGTTATTTAAGAAAATGCTAAAAATTCAGGCACGGATTTAATAATTTAATGTTATCCTGAAGGTACTGACAGGGACACTTCATATACTGAGTTAATAATAATAGACATCATAATAATAATAACTGAGGCAATAATAACCAGAAAGAGAGCTCCTTCCAGGTGGAGTAGGCTCAAATTACATCACTGGAAATGAGGTGAAGGATACAGGCCTTACCTTTGAACTCAGCAAACCATCTCATAAACTGTGAGCACCCAAGATACAGCAGCTGACTCCCTCTGACAGCAAGACTTGCAATATAAATGCAATTCATAACAACATGTGCAGTTTTCCTGCATTTATATGTACCTGCTCTCTTGAAACAGTGTTGCTATGAATTTATCATCTGATTGCAGAGGTTCATTTCTAACTCCTACAAAACTGAGAACTAAATGTGTTAAAGAATTCAAATCCTTCAAACAATCGTCCCTTTCACATTTTATCTTCTCATTCCCACAGAGAAGTAACATATTTTTATTATTGTAGAGTGTGCAAAAAAAGTATGTGGGTGTGTATGCAGTAGTATATGAAAATGTGTAGTGGTATCAGGAGAATGGAGCCCCAAAGCTGATTGAACCTAAACTGAACCTAAACTCTGTCCTCCAAAACTACTGAATTATTGGTTCTGCTTTCTCTGAAAGACTTCTGAGAGGATGAGCCACTACCCAAGAGCTGTGCCTCATTTGAAGATTTCTCTTGAGGTTTCATCTATACTCAGGGTGGGAGATGGGGAAGAAGCGGGGGGACTGGCAACCACAGAAACAGCTGTCTGAATAATGGATGTTAATGCCTTTCAGCCAATGGCTTCTAAGTATGGAACAATTTGATTTCAAAAGTAGAATATTCTGATGAAATAGATAATTACCGTGCCCCACAGAGAGCTCTCAAACTGGTTCTGATAATAAGCACCAAATACTTTTAGTTAACTAGTGAGCTACCAGTTTTCAATCTTACTTTAGGACTTTTTCTATCATGTCTATCTGATTACTGGACTAAACAATGACTAACTCGGGAACAACTCACTGATTTTGATAGCTGTCTGTTTTAATCCTCAGGGCTCAGATGTATGGTTTAGTTTAGCAGAACAGGCTGCCCTGCATCATGAGTGCCCTGTTTACACTTCTAGTCAACAGGAATCAAAAATTCCACAAAATTAATTTCACCATCTTTCATCACTGTACCTCTACCAGGTTCTTTACAAATCTGAATGTAAATCAACAGTCCAAGAGCTAGATCCCAGAAAGTATTTAGCCAGTAGAGATTTTTTTAGTGTTCAGCTCACAGGGTAGTGTCCAGAGACTTAAATTTTTGTTCTCTCTGCAGTACATGAGGGAAGTCAACTACTGGACTTCTGAAAAGCAGCTGTGTTGAAGATGGAACAGTCTGTGCTAGACTTGCACTTCTGTTTCCTTGTAATAATTAGTCATCCAGATACTAACTAAACAAAAGCATCTTGGATACTTTACCTCTTTCTCTTTTTATGACATGGAAAAGTCATAATACAATGCCAGGTTCTTACAGGATGAATTGGGTTGTCAGATTGACAGTGCATTAGTAAAATAAAAGATCAAACTCATCACATGCAGAGAACCTAGATGTAATTTCTAGGTAATATGTTCAAAATGTTTAAAATGTATGTAGGAATCTGGGATTTAACTTTTGAGTTTCTGTCTAGGGGAAATAACAGAAAAATAATCCCTGGCACCTGCACCAGTCCTCCCTTACCACCTCCTTTAACAGAGTGGGTGCACATTCAAGATTCCAGTTCTATATGAAAATTCCTTATCCCTGGCAAGGAGTCAGATGTAACTGTTAAAATTTTAACAAAATCACAGAGCACATATGACTAAAAGGATGGACAAACTGTAGCTCATTTTTCTCTTCTGAGACAATGCTATTAGCTGCATTAATCTTGAATTCTTGTAATATGAAGTGAGGAATAAATAAGCACAGACCATCCCAAAGTATGGAAGTAAACCGTGAAGTACAACAAAACAAAAGCTACCCCTGCTATGGTCTGGTCAAATTCCTTCTTTTGATAATAGGTGCCTGACCTTCTATTGAGCATACCCAGAAATATACATCTATAATTTACAGTAAACTTAGTGCAAGTTCTGGAAACACCCATGTGTCAGTGTGCTTGGCTAAATGCTGTTTGCTTACAACCCTATGCAGATTATTTAATGCATGAGAAACAAAGAAATGTAGACAGACATTTTATACTTGCTCATGGAAATGAGGGAGATTCTGTTTTCCTTTTTAAATCAATATATAAGAGAAAGCAGATATTCTGTCACCTTATCACCTCTGATTCTGTAGAGAACAATAAATGCAGAAAGATTTCAAATAAACAGACATCAGTTGTTGCTGTGAGTCATCCTGGTGAATAATGGTGATAATGAGAATGGTATATTGTGTATCTAACATGAAATCTCTATTTCTGAACAGTTTGTTATTCTGCTTTAATTTTTTTATCTTCTCTTTATTTATGTGGGATATACAATAGCTGCATCATAAATATCCTTTGTGTATCTGTTATAGAAAAGGTGGACAGAAGGCAAAATTTTAGATAAAATTCAGTACTTTAAAAATAATCCTGATGCAGAACTGTCTTAAGCAGTTGTGAACTTACCCTGGTTTTGGTGGGCTTTGAACACATGCAATATAGAGTTCTATTTAAAAAAAAAAAAAAAGCTTTTTTTTTCCATTTAAAAATTGAATGGAAAAAACTGTGCAAAATGTCTTAGTGATGGAGTAGTAAATAAGAGGACTTCTAACCAATAAAATAGGTTCCTTTCTCTTCTGAAAACTCTATTCTTGTTGTGAAAATCATTACCTGACAAAAATAGTAGTGAAGACAGTATCAGAAATGAATTCTGCTACCTATCATGTCATTCAGTCTAATCTAGACTGTTTTGATACAGGCAGTTTAGAGAGAGAGAGACTTATAAAGACAGAATAGTAGATGCTCACATGCAAACATGCACTCCATTCTTTCCGCTTCCCCTTCCCTTTCCTCTTCCTCTTCTTCTTCATGTGCCAATCTGGTAATATCTCTCCAGACCTGTTCAGGAGTAAAAGGAAGACATAACTGTTGTTAAAAAAAGAAATTGGTTCAAATGCCACTGGTTATCAAGATATGTCTTTTTGCTTAAGTGGTCACCAGTGATATAAGATTTTTTCTTTCCCAAGGCAAGATTACAGTCTCCAAAAGAATTCATGGGCATCATTAAACTCCTTCTGGCTTGACAGAATATCATCTCAGAAGAGGTTGTGACTAGTCAATAACACAATAAATAAATAAAAAAGATCTGATATAAAGAGGTTTTAATTTTACCTGTTATTTATAGGAGGAAAAGGAAGAAATTAGAGCTGTTTAGGGAAGGGTTTTTTCTTTCTTTTTTTTTTTTTTTTTTTTTTTTTCAAATAAGGATTGTTATACCAAAATTCTTGCAGCTTAAAATAGAAAACATCAGTGGTTGTTAGTTGTCACAATAATAAATTTATACACAAGAGAAACAGAAAAAGAAAAAAATTAATTGGTTAATAACCATATCCCTTTGAAATTCTCCTGACCCAAAGATAGCAATGTGTAAAATCATTTGTTGCTATAGTAAATGTCAGTTTGGTACTAGTAAGCATTTAATCAGCTTTCTTCTTGATACATTTAATACAACTTCAGTGTTTTACTTGAGAAAGTAACACATCACATGGTTAAGTGACTGATGATGAATTCAGGAGAGCACAAGTGCCAGTCACAAAGAATCAGGTCTGTTTAGTGCCCACATTATCTTGGCTCCCATTAATAATTCTCTGTATCACAGAAGATGCTAAGTACAGCCATTAACTATCCTTAACAGTTATGGATAACTTCCATCAAACCACGTATACCAATAAACACAGGTGGTATACTTTGATATGTTCAGTCTAACGTAGAACTTTCTCATATTTTCTAGACGTATTAATTTATGGAAACAAACTGAGTTGTCTCTAAATTCTAATTCAGAACTGTGTGTCTTACTGCCTCGTTTTCTGTTTTCTAATTTCAGACTGCATTATTCACCAGTCATGCCTGGACATCTCTTCCCAGATCATTGGAAGACACAGAACATGCTGGAAGAAGAGTGTCTTCCTCCATGGTCAGAGTGGCACAGCTGGTTGGTACAAGCTCAAACAGGCCCAATATTTTAGAGGTGGATTCTCCAGGAGAGTGGTGATGTGACCCAAGGTCACAGCAGAAAGTGGTGCTGGAGTCAGCAGCACAGTGAAATTTCCTGGCTGTCATCTCCGTGCTGTCCTCTCATCACTGATTTCTCAGGTCATCCAGACCTGCAACCTGGCAGTGTCCTTTGCACTAAATAAATAAGATAAAAGCAAAACTGTGACAGTTGCAAAGCCAAACACTCCAGAGTGATGAAATGCCACAACTAAGGTGGCCTTTGCCAGCAGAATTAGATATCTTATGTGCACATAGGAATGTCATCCACCCGTCTATACACACATCTAAACACACATATGTGTGCTTGTATTTATGCTGTAGTTCTGTCTTAAATTACAATGTAATATAATTTTTGACAGAATTTCCTAATTAGAGAATTATTACAAAGCCATATGGTGGAGACAGAACACAACTCATCCCTGTGGCCTCATGTCTACTTTTTTTTCTGGTCACTCCAGAGCTAGAAGGTTATCTACTGCTACCTTGCTCGAAAGTCACTTAATTACTCTTAAGAGGGTATAAAGGAGATGGGTGAATTGAGTTATTTTCTTTTTTTAAAGACATCAATCTCTAACTGCATTGTCGTAGTTACAGCTGGGGAGTTTGAGAAATGTACTAGTGAAATTGATTACTCAAACGTGTGATTATGATTCATCTGGGAGCTTGGAAAAGAAAAGATGCACAAGTTCTTCCTCAGTCCCATCAATTCTTCCTTTATTACTTTATTTGAAACAAAGCTTGGACAACATAAAAAATAATTTGATTTTAGGATAGCCATAGGAAGAAGAAAAGATATTTTTTATACCTACCCATGGCAGAACTACAGGCTAAAGATCAATTTGAAACAATGGTTTTCTTCACTTCATTTGCTAACCATTTCAAAGGCATTACATTCTCATTTCTTTCAGGCAATCATAGATTTTAGGGCTGGGAAATTTGTTCTCCTACTAAAGCAACAGGCCAGACACACTTAACATCTTTTGTCTGGCAGCATCTAGTTATCAAGTACTACAAGGAAAGTTAAAAAGGGAGTTGCACAATTGATAAACAATTCACCCATGAGGGTTTCAGAAGATATTTCCCTGGCTTGTGGGATGGCACATCGAGGCAGCAACACTGCCAAAACACTAATGTTTTGTTTCCTCCTTAGTAAGAGAGTTTTGGATGTTTCCATGATGAATAAACACATCAGTTTCTCTTTAAAATGCTATTAAACTCTCAAAACGTTCTAAATGCCTCCTTCTTAGGTGTTGTCATAGCTGACATATGAAAAGCATCCCTGGGCTATCCAACATTGTAAATAGGTTTCTCCACCTCTTTTCCGAAGGTCTCAATTCTTTTCTGACTCAGACTCCAGCTGTGTGTGTTCCCGTGTGCTGGCATGACCCTGGGACATGACTACATGAAGCTCTTGTTCCTCATTTGTAGTTTTTGCCTATTAACTGTGGGGTCCTCTGTGATACATGGAAAATAAAACTCCACAGCTTGTTAAAGTTGTAAAGCCCCTTGTCTCACTCTGCACACTTGACAGCAGGTCCCACTCCAAATTGTCAGCACCTCTGGGGCAGGGGAGTGAACAATGCAATGAGTAGGCAGTCTGCTTAAAGTGGTTTGTTTTGTTTTGGTTTTTTTTTTTTTGTTTCAGGGCAAAATCACTGCTTGTAAAAAATACCTGTTTAAAACCAAAATATATCACTCGTATTTTTAAGGTGCCTGCCCACCCTCTGCATGGGGACTTTGGAAAGACCAGCATCCTCTGTGTGTTCCCACAGGGCCTCCCTCTACAAGCTTGTCTCCTTGCTACAGCTTCTGATCAACGCTGGACATTCCTAAGTGATTCAGCACCATTTAATGGGGATTAAGATGTTTTTAATTGTTTATAATCGTTTGACCTTCTGCCTCAGCTGAGATCCTGGAATCATGCCACTGCACTTCAAGCAGGAGTGGTGGCTTAGGGCAAAGCAGTTTGTAGAAAGAGGTAATTTTTTTTATTGGCCCAATTACTGTGGATGGAGAAAACAGTTATCTTACAGGAATGCAAAGCCTTATGCAGGTCTGAAATGAAAATTGCAATCTTCAAAGATAAAGGCACATATGGAGCAATTACTCTAAACTTAATTTCTTTATGTTAACAAGTTAGATTACCAGAAAGAAGGCAGCTTGTGGCTGTGAAATGGAGACACTGTCTTAGCAGAGGGAGGGGAGATAAATTGTGAGCTCAAAAATTTTCATCTACTTCATGAGGTTATTTCAGGAGCACAGTAGCCTTATAGGGGTCGTGACCATCAGTAACCATTTAACTAATGCCAACTACAGAGTAGGACTTATGTCTCAGAATGCTGGAAGAACATCGAAAATTATTTCCTTTATCTAACCACTCCAAAATTATGAGATAAAACAAGAACCAGTCTAAAATGTAGTGCTTCTGAAATTTTCCTAACCATTTTGCAAGACTCCAAAACACTATAAAAATAACCATGACAGCTACTGATCACAAGAACAAACACAACAGCAGCTGCCCCAGTCTCTACCTGATAAAGACCCATTCAAACATCTTCAGTCAATGAAAAATCTGCTAACCAAAGGTGAACTGTCTGCTCTGAAAGCCAAAATGTCTCCTTGGAGGAACAACCACATAAAATACTGGTGTATAGGGAATTATTTTGTTTACTTTCTTCTTCATATTTTTGTAACAAGACAGTTACAAATTAAGTCTAGTACCCATCCTCATATGGCAATTTCAAGAAGACAAGGCAACATATTGAGTCCAAAGTCTCAAGACAAAACCTGCCCCTGACTGCTCTATCAACTACTTATGGAAAAAAGCCAGAAGAGAAATAACAAGCCAGCTATCATTACACTTATTTCCTGTCTCAGAAAGAATCACAAGTAGTGCAAACATGCAATTAATAACACTATGACTAATGAAGTCAAGGAGACTTTGCAGAAAATAATGTTTCCTCTCCAGTGGACCAGTTAATGACCATAACTTTCTACCCTCTATAGTACTGTCATGTCCACGAGGAATGTTCCCAGTCTGTCCACCATGTTCCACTCCCTGATAGCATCCTTCTTTGTCTTCGGTATGGCCCCAAGATGGATATCAACTTCCAGTGCTCCAGCCCGTATGAAACAAATGTCATCTAATCCATCCTTACCCCATTCAGCTTCATTTCTATCAATTTTCTTCAAAAAATGGGCACAGAATAAGCATTAAAATAACTTTATTACATTTTGACTTTATTGTGATCTACCACAAAAAAAAAAGGGGAAAATGTAAAGAAAAAATGAAAAGACATCCAAATCTTTTTATCACTAAGGCTGTGCTTTATTTCATATAGGAAAGGTTTATCATGTGCACTGAAAACATGGATCTCATCATTGATACTTATTTAATTCAATAACAATTGTCCCTCTATCAAACTCTCTTGAATATAACCACTGAAATCATCTTAGATAATGATCAGTATCAAACTGCATATTACCAGTTTTGGTAAAATGGTAAGACACTCATGGATAAACATGGTTGACTGAAGGAAATCGGCCACTGCTTACCTTTTCAAACCTTATCTCATTTGCTGCAGAAAGATCACTCACGCAGATCACCTTAATTATTTAGAATCCTTTCCTGGACAGGAGTACTCCTTGGGCAGGTGATTGGCATCTGTGAGTTAAAGGAACCGAAAACAATGTCAAGAACTATTGTTACCAGCATAATTTGGGACCTATATAATCAATCATTAACAATTTACAAGGTCCTAAGTCAAAAGAAATGTCAGAAGCAGAAGTTCTTTCTTTCATATAGTGACAGCCTCACTAACTTCAGCCTGAGGAACAAATACTCAGCAGGTACCACTGTATTTGAGCAGACCTGGAGTTTGACAAGACATCTCACAAGCAAATCATCCTTGGATCCTTTACAAGGCATTTCTGCAGCCCATCCACTGTGCCACATTCCATTCCAGACACAATAGCCAAGACCAATCAACTGTGATGCACCTGGATGAGCTCATGGAGTCAATGAAGGACAGAAACTTCCATCTTCCAGTGGGGGATATTTCTCTCAGTGAAGACACACCATCCCTGAGATTTTTGTTGTTTTCCATAGATGCAATGAAACACTGAAACATGAGAACGGGTACTAGAAATTATCTCTCTTACAAGAACAAAAAGATTAAAATCTCTTTTGAAACCTGTTTTCATGTAACCCATTCCACTCCAACACAATCACTCTTATCTTGAAGAGGGATAAATATCTTTTTCACAGTTGTCCAGAGTAATGAATAAGATTTTTGTCTCTCCAGGTACTAACCACAGGGGTTTTTTTCAGACAGCCTGATGGGTTAATTTCATCTTCCACAACTCATGTTTCCATTTCAGACCTGAAGGGGAGCTGTGTGTCCAATCACTTATTTGTTGATTCCAGCTTTAACACCCTAGCTTAATAAAAAATTTCACTTTTCTCCACTTTGATATAGTTCTGCTCTTAGACCATCATGGCTACATTACTTCTGCAATACTCACACACAAAAATATAGTTATATCTCTGTTTCCATGATATTCTTACCTTTCAGCTCCATGGCTCTCATGCAGACTGGACTGCTAAACTGAATTATTTGTGGAATTACTGCTGGATTTCTGTGCTTATGTGATCCCTGCCTGTGTAATTTGTGTTTAGTCTACATAGAAATTTAAATGTTTCTTAGGCAGAAAAAATATTTCTTAGGCAGGTCTTTGCCTGGAGTAGTGCTCCACAGGCCTTGGGCCGCAGTGTGGCTCTGCCAGCTGACAGTGGCACCTGGTTTCAGGCTGGGAATCTCTGCCCCCAGAGCAGGCTGTGAAGCCAAACTCCCAGTGCCTTCTGGAACCAGCAGCTGTCAGAAACATGTTCATTTCAGAAGTAGTGAGAACATAATCACATCCAACATCTATTTAGCGTTTTCCTAAGTAACAAACACTACACTCGTATGAAGCTGTTAAAACTGTTATTATCTCTGAAATGGGAAAACCAAGGCATAATGCAGACAGAACCCTAAAATAAAATAAAAAAAAATTAAAAAAAGCATGAAATTTTTACCCAAATAGCTTGGTTTTCAGAGATAATAGTCATTCACACCTCCCACAGAATTTGTTTTTTAGATGCAGAAGTCAGAATGAGCTGCAGGTGCTCAATACCTCTGACTATCAGGCCAGTCCTCATGGCTGACTAATTGGGAGGGGGAAGTGTTTGAGGTGGGGTGGTAGGTTGCATCTTGCTGAGGCTCATGATTTTCCCAGTGTGGGCCAGGTACACATGACATTTCAGTAAGTCTGTTGAATGTATTGCTTCTCATCCCAGTGTTAATTTGTAGGATCATGTTGCCTCTCAAAGCAAGATTTTATTTTCCTAAAGAGTTCTGAATGCAAGTCTAGTTAAATGAGTTAGCATACTGTTCTCTGTACACACATGCAAACTGAACATTCTTATTCTTTTCTAATTACATAAAGCTAGCATTCAGGAAGTGTAGAGCCACATAGTCCAGGCAAAACTGATCAGAGAGGGCACACATCTTGCCAGGGATGAAGAAAACTGCAGTGAAATAAACCTGACAGTGCAGACTCCTGACTCCTTATGACTTGTGTTCATTTTCCCTGGGGCACTGACCCTTATCCCCTCCTTCTGTGAGTGAGTGGTACCAACATTGCATTACACAAAAGGAGAATACTTGCATTGTTTAACAGTAAATAGCCAAGAAAACTGTGAGGCAGGCCTGTATCTGTTACCTCTGCTGCCTGGCCATGAGGGATCTCCACTAGAAAGCTGGGTCCTAGGAGAAATCAAGATAAGTGAAGACCTTTTCCAGTTGTATTTTCCAGTTTGTCACTTGGATCCAACAAAGTTTTGTGGCTTGGAGTGTATAAAGCAAATTTGATATGCTGTGTTTAGCTTTTGATGGATTTGTTTTTTGTTTTGTTAATTTGACTGTCAAGGTTTTCAATAGCATCAACAGCAGTAATTTAGCTTCTGTTACCTGTTGTGGGTGGCTTATGTAATGTTAAATTCTTTCTTTCCTGTAAAGCATCCAACTGCCAAGATCATAAGCATTATATAAATTAAATAACTAAATGAGAGACTTTTCAAGGACTCATATAAAATTCAGGGCTTTAGTATTGCTCAGAAAAGAGCAGAATGACAGGTATAAAGCTATTAGGATATGATTTCCTTTCAAAGCAAGTTCCATGTAAATACTACCTCCATCTAGAAGTGTGTAGGTGCCTCCACCAAGGTCATGGCCCTTTGTTGCTAAGATTCGTGTACATGAGAAGAAAAAGAGAACACATCCTTTAAAAAGCTGTCTCCACTGCAAGAGACATTATCATCTCTGCTGTACACAGAGAAATCAAATTATTTGTCCAGCAACAGGAACCACCAGGGCTTGATCTTTTCCTCATGTGTCATTGTGTCTGCTTTTTCTTCCCTGTGCTCTTCCTTCTTATGCATAAACCTCTTCTTCCTTTACAAGGAAGACTCTAACCAGAAGTCAAACCTGAGCCCTTTTTCACTGTGGGACTGCCAGTAGTTTTGAGTTTTTCCGAAGTTTTGAATTTTGAAATAAAAATTATGCCACTGTACATTTGACATTGTTGCCACATTATAAAGATGCAGAATCAACACCATTTGTGGCAATTCCAGCTCTGGGGTCTCTGAGGGCTTGTAAACTAGCTGTACTTTTTTCAATGCTGCCATAGCCCTCTGTCTTGTTCTGCTGGCCACTCAAGGGTATCCAACGTGTTTTAGCTGATGACACTGCTCCTTAACAGATCTTTACATGCTGGGACACAGTAGGATTTGGAGTGAGAAATGAAACTATAAACAAATCCCACTGTTCCCAGATGGCATGGATTATGATTGTCATCTCCATCTTGTCAAATCTCATTTATTTACTTTCATTTAATGTACAGAAAATACATATTTAAGATTTTCACATTTATGGAAATAAAGGAAATTTAGCGTTTGGAAAAACTACACAATGTTTTATTAAACACATGAAGGATCCAGCAGTAACTGTAACAACAGAGGTTGGGGAAGTTAACTCAGTAGAAATGAAGAGATATTTTGGTAAAAGAGCACATGTAGTAGAGAAGAAACCCATCGATAAAAGGCAGCCAGATATAAACTTGATGTCTTGATTGCACTCTTTATGGACCTCTGCTATTAACCATGCTATAGAACAGGAAAAAATAACTTTTCTGCAAAATTGCAAATCAGTTTTGTGCCATCAAATGAAATATGTGATATTCTGAATTAGTCATTAAAGTGACCCCTCTCAGATGTGCTCATATCGGGGGTAATAGTACAGCTCTGTGTGAGATGATACACATTCAAGGCAAATAAGTGATAATGACAATGATCACTTCAATAAACCTACGGTTAAATTGTACACAGATATAAGCCAGTCTAGATGTAGCTTGACAGTGAAATCAGCCATGGCGCAGGGTGTGAAGAACATAAGAAATATTTTAAAAATTACTACCTTTGCAAAGTGCTGACAAATAATGGGAGAAAAAGTATGGGCCCAGCTTATCTGTCACACAGGTCACCATTTATTGCTGTATCTTTGAATGGAGTGTTTGGAAATGTAACTGTAGCTTGTAAGGGAACTGAGCACAGAAAAGAAGTTCTTCATTTCTTGCTCAGCTTGCTTTAAGCATGGTCAGGGTCAGTGCTGTTAGCAGTGCTGAAACACAAACAGATTGTATAGCAGGGAGGAAAGCTGATTTCTCCTTCCAGTTTGCTCCGGGTGTCAGGTATGCGTTTATGCCACTGAGCATTGAAGTGGTGAGGATAAGCTAGTATCTTGTTTCAATTCATCTTCCCAGAGTGGCACTTCTCAAGCACTTTGGAAGTGTAACCCACTTTTGGCTCGTGCCTGTTTGTCCGTTTTGCTGGCAGCTGCTCGTCTCCAAGGCAAGGCGGTGGGAATTGGCTGGAATTACTGGCTGCTAGTACCGACGCCCGTTTGCTCTCTCTGGTTAAGCTGAGCTGCTGCTGGCACTTAGAGATAGTTAGCAGCAATCCAGCTAGTTGAAACACTTGCAGCCCAGAAATAAAAAATCTGTTCATGCTAAGAATGGAACTGCAAGCAGCTTAGGAGGAAATTGTATTGCCACAGATGTATCTCATCTAGCACTTCTTGAGCTATTTCAGCTGTTCCTCATCCAGGGCAGTTCTGGAATTGAGGTGGAGCCATGGTGTTACTGACCTGCAAGAGACTTCTTGCTCTTATGGAGAAATATTTTGACCCTTCCAGGCACTTGAGAAATTACATGCAGAAACAGAAGTAGTTCTTCTGCTATCACTGGAATGTTGCTCCAGTACCTTTGTCATTGGAATCCTATGACTGATTTCCAGCGATTTGTTCTTATGCCAAACCTCAAAAGTTATTCTCTATTTTTGTGTGTGTGTTTGTTTTAGAGGGTTTTTTTCATTCTTGCAGGGTCCCTGTCTCCTCTGCCATACTTATTTCTAAACACCAATTACACGCCCTCTGCACTGTCATTTTTCTACCATAAATAAGTGAAGTCTTTCTGTCATATTGTCCTGATTTTCCATACTCCTGAACATTCTAGCAGTGTTAGATATCTGCAACTTTTGCTGGGGCTCAACTGGGCAGTAATTTGATATGGACTCCCAGAGAAGTGCTCTACCTTTTAGAGCAGGATGTTTCCCTGTTTCTACTGGAAACACCACATGTATTATGCCCTGAGGTTGATTTTCACTCTTTTTTGGTTGGTTATCTCAATTAATCACAGTTATTGGTGATTATGTGGCACATCCAGGACCCTGTCATTTCCCATTTGAGAGTCCAGAGGTACATGTAAGCTGTACAAGTAAGTTTTCTGGCAGCGGATGAGGAGTCATCTTGCACTAAGAGCTGCACAAAAGGGGAAAAACCCCAACTAGTTTAACATCTATAAACCTCATTATTGTAAACTCTGCTTTCTCATATTTGTAAATAAAAAAATGAATAACAAAAAAAATTGATTTTATTCTTTTGGCTAGAAGAACTGTCTTTTCTTGTAAAGTGATTTTTTTTTTTTGGTTTTAGTTACGAGTCTTGCTCTGTACTTGCTCCTTAAAGCCAAATACAGTTTTATAAAATGACTGTGTTCTTAAAAATTGAGCCACATTTAATATAATTTTTTCTTTAAATTACTCAGACCTTATTCTGTCTTGTATGAAGGCAGCTCAGTGTTACATCTCATTTGCTCATTCGCATGTGCTTGTGTTTTTTACTCACAAAACTCATAAATGACTTCTTAGTCACTTCACTTCTCTTTGCAAAATCACAGTCAATAGCACTCCAGAGGAAAAGAGTGTATAACTAGGAAAATGTGGTATCAGACTTGATGAAGGCTCCAAAAGATGTCACCTACCAAGTATGTCTTTGAAGCCTTCTGGCCAGCAGCAGTGAATTGTGCTGTTAACCTCATGCTGCC
Source organism: Sitta carolinensis (assembly GCA_032173965.1). Lineage (NCBI taxonomy): Eukaryota > Metazoa > Chordata > Aves > Passeriformes > Sittidae > Sitta > Sitta carolinensis. The sequence goes on from CM063283.1 coordinate 101,416,098, forward strand.
CGCAGGCTGAGGGAGGGGGTTGCTCCCCTCTGCTCCGCCTGGGAAAGCCACCCCTGGCAGCTTTGGGCTGCCCAGTGCAGAAGGGAAATGCATGTACTGGACAGCATCTTGAGAAGGAACACAAAGATGGTGATGGTGCATCTCTTCTACAGCAAAATGCTGAGAGCTGAGTCTGGCCCAGAGGAGGCACAGGGGCTATCTCATATGTATGGGTAAGTGTTGGGGAAGATGAAACAGGAAATTATAAATATGATTGCCTGGCTAAAGATTTTCAGACAGTAGCGCTATCTCACTCCCTCTCTTTCTCCCTTTTCTCTCTCTCTCTCTCTCTCTCTCTCTCTCTCTTTCCTTGCTCTCTTTCAGGCCTGCTCCAAGCTGCAGCTGGCACCTCCCAGCAGGGCCCTGCACCCAGGCCCTTTGCAATAAACCCCAACTTCCAAGACCTGGCATCAGAGACCTCTCATCTCCGTCCGTCCCAACCGTCCAACCCACCACTGATGCTCCTACGGTTAGTGCCTGGAAAGAGGGTGCCAAGAAGATGGCACCAGGCTCTTTTCTGTGGTGTCTCTGGGCAGGACAGAGCCAATGGGCACACACTGAAACACAGGAGGCTCTGTCTGTACCTTAGAAAACACTGACACTGTGAGCAGGACTGAGTCCTGGCACAGGCTGTCCAGGGAGGTTGTGGGGTCTCCATCCTTGCGGATATTCAAAAGTCATCTGGCCGTGGTCTTGGGAAACTGGTTGTAGGTGGTCCTGCTTGAACATGGAGATTGGATGAGACGATCTTCAGTGCTTTCTGACAACCTCAACCACCCTGTGATTCAGAGATTCTGTGATTTTATGATACAGTTTTTATGCAAAACCACCCTCTTCTTAGAAGGAAATATAGTAGCCAAATTTGGGTTATGTGGAACACTTCCTTAAAAAAAATGGCATCTGCAACTAAAGATAAATATTTGAAGAATGGACATTAAAAGTTGTTGTCCTTATGCAATAATATTTTTTTTTATGGGAGTGTCTATAGAGAGATTGCATCAAGTATTCCAGTCCGAACTTTTTGTGCCTTGCTTATGCTAAGAAATAAGCATTCCCTTCCTCATAAAAATTATTTTCAACTTAAAATCTGTTTAAGTCATATATTGAATTTTTCCATTTGGGTAGTTGGATGGGCAGCAAGAAGATGGAGAGGGAGTAGTGGGCTAAAAATGCAAAGTAAACATCAAATGTTTTTTTACTTTATTTTCATACTTTGATAGGTGCTTGAAAGCTGTAGTAATAGTTGTATGTGGAAACAGATACCTTTTGGAAACAGTTACAGATTATGGGAATATTATTGCATGTTTATAAATTAGACTCCTAAGGGAAACATGGAAGTGGCAAATTTGCATGTCCATGCAGTCCAGCTGACTGATGAGAAAAGCATTACTGTCCACTAAGCACAGCTGTTGCTACAGAGGATAAATACAATGAAAGTGATTTGAGAACCTAAGCAGAGAGAAATTGTAGATGTTAGTCAGAAACTCACTCTGTTTTAAATTGGCTAAACTACTCTAGTACAAAACTGTAGCTAAAATTACCCTCAAGTAAGAGAATAGCAGAGAAATTCTAAAACTTGGATAACAATAGCCACAAGTTTATGTGAACCAAAAGAATAGCTGCAAGCAGACTATGAATAAGCTGTGGTTTGGGAATTGAACTGGAAAAGCTAAAATCCAGTAATCAGTGAAATTCTGCTGTTGTGAAAATGTGTGCAACCAATAAAACATCTGCTGGTCCTACTCTTGCAGTATTGATGATGGAGATTCCCCTCTTTTCCACTCTTCCATCCCAGGTACTGTAACTTCCAACTTCTCTAAGGAAAAGTTATTTGCAGCACTTTGTTAGAGTGCTTGAATTACTGATGATTGTTTGTTTATATCATATTAATCAAAATCCAGACTGTATTGTGATATTCACAGTTTTGATAGAAACCCTTCATGTACATAAGAAGTTCAATTTTGTCCGAGGGGACAAAATGAAGGCCTTTAATTACTTCAGATCATTTTAGAAGATAGCTAAATGGCAATACAACATGGGCAGTAGGGTGACTTTCTCAGCTGTCTAGTAGTGGAGCTGGTATGAGAAAACCAAACGTGGTGGGCCCCTCCTATTGCAACACCTCTGCTAGGCTGTTCTGTTACATGAAAACAAAACTCTACAGGAGGCAAGAATGCTTTTGCATCTCAACACCACAGAAGCTTTTAGCTAACATATCTTAGTTAAAAAAAAATATGTTTAAACACTTGTCTCTCTCCAAATGTCTAGAGTTGCAAAATTTTAAATTAGCGCTCAAGCTACACTGAAAGTGATGAGCAGTGACTATCATTCATAGCAAGAATATGCCAGCCCAGACATTGGAGAGGGCTTTTTAGAACCTACTGGTGTCTCATAAATATGTTCAGAAAATAGACCATTTAAAAACCAATTATGTAAGTACTTTTCATACAATTATATGTATCTCAATCTCTGCTTCTAATTAGAAGGGACACTTGTATAGAAAGAGATCTTTGGTCATCAGCTTTTGCTCTTCATATTTCCATCAGCATACATAAACTTTGCAATTGTTTTATGTGAAGATGAGGCTTAAGTACAAAAGTAGGCAGGGATCAGAAAATATCAAAACATATATATGCACAATATTTCCTGGGGTAGTGGGTGTCAAAACTGCTGAAAATTAAATACTTACTTGATAGAGGGTCTATTGTCTTCAAGGAGATATTGTCCCTTTGCTTGAATGTCTCAAAAATAGAAATGTTTTCATTTAACAATCCACTTCTATTTTCACCATCAGTCTAATGCCTCAAGTCTTCCTTCCTCCCTTCCTCCCTTCCTCCCTTCCTCCCTCCCTCCCTCCCTCCCTCCCTCCCTCCCTCTCCCTCCCTCCCTCCTTCCTCCTTCCTCCCTTCCCTCCCTCCCTCCTCCCTCCCTCCCCTTCCTCCCTCCCTCCCTCCCTCCTCCCCTCCCTCCCTCCTCCCTCCCTCCCTCCCTCCCTCCCTCCCTCCCTCCCTCCCTCCCTCCCTCCCCTCCCTCCCTCCCTCCCTCCCTCCCTCCCTCCCTCCCTCCCTCCCTCCCTCCCTCCCCCTCCCTCCCTCCCTCCCTTCCCTCCCTTCCCTCCCTTCCCTCCCTTCCCTCCCTTCCTCCCTTCCTCCCTTCCTCTTCCCTTCCTCCTCTCTCCCCTCCTTGCCTGCCTGCCTGCCTCCTCCCTCCCTCCCTCCCTCCCTCCCTTCTTTCCCTTTCCCTTTCCTTCCTTACTAATAAATGTAATATAATTCTAATTTCCTTTGCAAAATGCAGAAGATATTCTTGCAATCCTAGGAATGAACGGCTGGCAAAAAAATGCCACACAGAATGTTTCATTTAAAAAAGGTCTTGGAAGAAAGCTGGCTCAATTACACAACGAATCTACATAACAGAGCATAAGAGAAGGAAACACTTTCTACTGAGTAAATAGATATATGCATAGATGAGATAGTATTCCTCTGAGGAGTATTTTATGTATCTCACAGGAAGAGAGTATATTGTCTAATATTTTTATTTCAGGCTTTACACTTTGTTTTATGAAGCACATTGAATTATTATTCCTTAGGGTAAAGTTTGCTTTAGTTCCTCACTCATGGCAATTCAATGAAATCACTTTGAGCAAAAGGTGAGCATTTGTTAGCAATGCAGGAAAACTTATGTGACACCTCTATGAGGGCATTTACACCTTCCAAATCCTTCTTGTTATGCCAGTTGCTGGCACACAAAATGAAGCTCCACCTGCTGCAGCTGGATTATGTCTAACTTTCTGGAACAGACTGGATTTCTAGAAATGTGACTGACAAATGAAGCATAAACTATGTTCTATTACTCATCCTGCCCTATAATGGGAGTATTTAAAGTTCTTTCTTGGCCCATGTCTGCTTGAGTCACTCAGATGAATAAATGGCTCTGTCAAGATATACCTGACTGAGGAAGGCAGCAGTAGTGTTAAACTACATGAACACAGGAGCAGATGCACAACCCCTTATGAAGTCTGTAAGTTGTATCACCAGGGTGATGCTTCTAAATAAATGTAACATGACCATGCTTTTAACCTAAGCAGAATCCCAACCCAGGCATAGTCAATTACCTAGAGATGGGTACTCGTAGGAGGGCTGAAATTCTTACTTCAGCCATAGTTAGGCAAAGATGTATAGACAAAAGGGAAGAGAGTTTGGTGTGAAGATGTTCTTGAAACTTGAGAACAGAGATGTGTGAGGTGGAAACAAATTGGTTTTGGAGGAAGGAGTCTGTATAGGATGGGGAGGTGAGTGTCTAAGGAACTGCAGAAGGGTGAATTGCAGTAATCACAATGGGAGCTGATTGAGAGAGCCCTGAACATTTCTGTTTTGTTATGGTGGAAAACAGCCACAACTTCATCAAGAAAGAAAAAGAACAAGGAAATTGATGGAATTACAGCAGAATGAGAGAGGAATTTAGCCAGGAATGAAGTGATATTGGCATCACAGTGGAAAGGTTGTCACAGGAGAGTGACAGGTGGCAAAACAGAGGTTGATTCCATGGCCGTTAAGCTTGGAGATTTTGGAGGCAAGCTGACACCTTGATTCAAGCAAGTTCAAGAAAAGAAGCTCCAGCTTAAATGAGTTGATTTATGAGTACTCAACAGAGGAGTATAGAAAATTATATTAAAGAATATGAAAAGACACGTGTGTACCTGTTTTCTGTGTTACAAACAACCTGGAAGAATGCCCTAAGCCCTTACAACAACAAAGCCTTGGCCTTCCCCTTGCAAAGAGTTTGTGTAAAACTGGTTTCATTTCATCTGCACAGGGCGTGTTTGGGAGTCCTCTCCTTGTTGTAGAATACAATATACCATCATATTTTGATCAAAACAAATGCATTTTATATTTCTGGAATGACTTAAATCTTTTGCAAAGAAGTGAACAAAAATAAGGGCTGTGCAATGCTAATCTGTTCTACAAAAAGTGTTTACAATCTCAAGAAAGTAAGAAAAGAACATCCTGTTTAACAATACCTTCCAAGCACACTCCTGGTAACAGACTGTGACCTCAGACACCATATTAATATTGAAAGAGGTGATGTCTTTAGCTTATTCAGTATCAAAGGTGTACTGAAATAGAATATCACGTTCATTTGTATTGGTTTCATTTTTATCTATCTTTCAATTAAAAAGACACAGATGAAAATACACATCCTATGCTTTTATGATAAGGCAGGTATATGACTAGGTGTGTAGATCTACAACTGAATTTTACCTTATTTAAAATAAAGCAGAGAATTTCAAATTGACACTTGTTTACTGTGTCTCTCAAACAGCTATTCCCTAACTCCAAGTATTTTCATAGTCACCAAGTGTCTACATTTGTACCCAAATAGCAGTGGGAATATTTTAGAATTTATAGTGCTCCTATAAACACTTTAATTTTGGTGAACTTGGCTTGTTTTCAATATAAAAAGGATCCCTCAAAACCCACTAAACCAAATTTGGACCGCTCTGTTTAGATTCTTGAGTGCTTAACCAAAGGAGTGTGGCACAGCACTGTGCCCACAAAAAAAGCAAAGACCTATTTATGAATACCACCCAAGGCAGTGATAATGAATGCACAACTCTCCCATGTACCTGCCACGTGAGCTGTGCTCACACTTGTAGGACATTCATAAGGACAGTCCTTGACCCAAGCAGACACATGGCACGACCTGCTATACTGTGAGATGTCCATTAGGATCCAGTGCATTGTGGTCTAGGGAGATGCACAAAAACTTTGCTGCCCTTCTGATGGGACCAGCACTCTGCCCAGAAGAATCCTCCTCATGAAGATACTGCACTCTGTATTAGTGCTGGCTGTCCAGGCACTGACCTTCACATACCCTGGGAGCACAACATCTGAAGGGTATAAAGCAACTCAGATGTGCTCTCTTCTCCTTATGGAATGAGAGGAAGGAAACTCATCAGGTTACAAAGAGCCCAAAAAAAGACATACATCTGCTCGTGTCGTTGTCAGCTCATGGGATGAGCAGCTGGAGGATTCCCAGCTCATAGTTTGGATTGCTAACACAGGAGGATCAGCTGATGGGAAGTCATGAAATAGAAAGCTGAAGAAGCCTGCATTACTATAGGGAACAATCTAATTGCATTTGTGTTCCTAATTTTTACAATCACGCAAATCGCTGGTAAAACTAGAAGAGGCCTCATGGATGCTTCTTGAGTAACAAAGAAGTCAATGCAGTAGATCAGGAGTCAGTTTAGCCCAGAATATTACTATCTGGTGATCAAAAAGAATATAGTCCTAAAATGAACTTAGAATAATGGCATTTATGGGAAAGAAAAGGCCATGCATTATATGGATTTATAATGAAATTATAATTAGGAAGGAAAATTGTAATAGAGGACCAAAGAGAACATAATCTACATTATTGTTATGTGAATTATAATTGGCATAAATACACAAAACAGGGACATGCAACATGCATTCTGCAGACTATTTTCAAAATAGAATATGCTATAAATTAACAACTCTAAAGTGTAGGTGTTCCAGACTTAGAAAGGCTTAGGAGTTCTGTTCAATTTCTTCTCTTAAAAATCACAGAATCACATAATAGTTAGGGCTGGAATGGACCTCTGGAGATTATCCAGTCCAACCCCTGCCAAGGCAGGGTCACCTGGGGAGGTGACACAGGTGTGTCAGGTGTCTCCAGAGACACTTCATGACCTCCCTGGGCAGCTTTTCCAGTTCTCTGCCACACTCAACGTTGAGAAGTTCTTCCTTATGTTGATATGCAACTTGTGTTTTAGTTTGTGGCCATTACTTTTTAAGTATGAAAAAATGTTCTGGTTTGTTGAAATTAAAACATTTACAAATACGTATCTGTAATGAAAAAAAAAATTATAGTTTCAGAATAGAATTTCCTCTGAAACAGCTGATATCCTCATAATATCTATGGATATTTCCAGCAGGTTTATCAGAGACCTACATTCAATCTTCCACTCTTGCATTGAAATATAATTTATTTTTCCACTGCCGTTCATGAAAATTCTAATTTTCATATTCATGAGGAAAAAAATTCTAAAACCTTGTCATTTTCACAAAATACAGAATTTTTGTATTTCTACACAAACTTAAAATACTTGGAAGGAACATTAATTTGTTATTAGCTATGCATGAGCAACATAAAAAAGGAGGCAATTAGTAGCTGTGTGTCTCTTCCTAATTAAAAAACATCAGAAAATTTTAAGAAAGATGTGATTGTTTACTGCTTACAATTTGAAAAAAAGTTTCTGGTTGTTTGCAGCATAACTGCTGATAACAACAAAGTAACTTCACCGTTGCTTCAGTTAGAAATGATTTCCAGGAAGGACACAGCTTTTTCCACTGTACTTTACAATGTCTTCCAAATACTCACAAATTTCAGATTAGGACTGTGAAAGTGCTAGATCTAAAGTTGTTAGCCATTTCTAAGTTTTATTAGGGTATGAAATACATTATGGAAATGGTTTAGGGAGAGAAAACTATCCACAACATGAGTATGAACAGTTAAGTCTACACTGTAGATATGTATTAAAGACCCAAGTGTCTTCTTCAGATCTTGTGTAGGAAATGAGGAAGGGGTTATCCTACTGTAACTATAAAACTGGTGCTTTTCAGGGATTTCCATTCAGAGGACACAAATGAACCTGCAGAGTTAGTCCTACTTCTGAGCAAGACAACTTGGAGAGAGCCAGATCGTGGCTACTGCTCGGCAGAAGTGTTGAAGCCGCAGGGGTGCTGGTGAAAGTTGTGTTTATTGATGTACCCTATTCCTGGTGCTCCTGTGCTGCACTGTCCCACACAGGTCTGTGTTTCTGCTCGTCAGCTCCTTGGAGCTCCCTCTTGGTGCATAACCAGGGGTTTTAGTCCCTCCTCTGCACACAAATTCTGTGCACAGTCCTAGCAGGACCTCTCTGAACACCCCCTGGTTTGAGAAGTCTGCCAGCAGCTATTTCTACATTACTGTTTTCCAATCAGTTTTGATGCTTGTATGTGGCTCCATCATCAAGAAGTTTCCTAAGCTTGGTTACAAAAGTATCATCTGACAGAGTCAAAAGGGCAGTGCAAATCAAAATGTAAATCCTGTCCGGTTTTTTCCAGTCACAAAATATGTCCTGCTACCATGGAAGAGAACTTGGTTTGTAATCTGTTCCTCACAAATCCGTGTTGATTGTTGTTTATGTCCTTGCTATTTAGTCCCTGTTTACAAGCAAACTGATTGATGAGTTGTGTCACCATGTACCTGGAATTGACATTAATTTGATTTGTCTGTAAAAATTTTCACTCCTCTTTTTTTTCTCCTGGTTTAGAACTAAGTCTTAATTTTTTCTTTTCTTTGGACATGTAATACCTGATCTGCTCTCCTATGGATTTCTGAAAGCAGAATGAATTGCAGTAAGGGTATCACAGACTCAACCTTCCAGCTCAGCTTTTAAATGTCAAGACAACATTCAATATGAACTCAATTCTTTCAAAAGAAATTCAGTACTTGTGTAGTTTTCATTCCTCAGTTCATCTGATTGGAATATAGTCCATATACAGCTAAATAGACCAATTTTGAATAACTTTTCCTGCTCCTTTGGTGAACATCCTTCCTCTCTTTCCATACAAACTCAACAACCAAAAAAGTAAGAGCTAAGTAGATTTTGTTCAGTACAACATCATTTTAGCCTTAAAAATAGAGGAGAGCTACTGCCGCAATGCAATATCTTCATCCTGTAAAAGATCTCAAGTAATTGGATCCTTTTATCAAAAACAATTTGACCCTCCACTGGGTCACTACTTCTGGGTAAATAACTTCTACACGGCAAAGAGAGTTGATTAGGTTGAAGTAACATTTTCCCACAAGCATGCAAAATGGCACTGCTCTGTTGCATGCTGTTGAAGAGTGAAAAACACCCACAGGTTCTCTGCATACAAAGTTAAAATACAATATTGAACTGCTGGGAGAAATTGCGCCTTTTCAAGTACGTGCTGCCACTTCAGCAGTGTTTGTTCAAAAGTCATTACTAACCTTTGGCATCTCATCTGGGCTACTGAACACTTGCCACGAAGGTTGCATTAATATCTGAGCAATGGTAGAATGTAAAACAGTCAAGGAGTCACTCCTATGAAATGGAAAAGCTAGCCAAAATCTATGGTAGTCAACAGTAAAATCAGTAGAATATTTCAGAAATGTATGAAAAATACTGTGTTTAGCGCTATGATGCAGGTAGTAATTTTGTGCCACTATCTTACTGTTAAATTAATCCTTACAACAAAGTAATTTCCACCTGTATTTTTAGCTTCTTGCTTAACCTTTCCTTTGACAAGGTGTTTTGTTTGTCAAGAGAGAGATGGGATAGAGGAATCAAATTTGTTATAACAGAAAAAGTCAGCATTTTTCTTGATGGAGGATTGATCTCTACAAACAGAAATGCCTACATTGTAGGCCACTAACCTGGCCTCACTGTGTATGCCTCCCATTAGAGTCAGTGAAAAAAAAATGGGCAATTCTCCTGCAGGGTCCAGACAATGCATTTCAGATCCCCTACCTTTGGATAAGAGGGATGAGACCTGCAGCATGCCTGTCACTCTCCATAGACCATTAAGAAGTCCAGCCAGCTAGCTCAGAGGCAAATGCTCACAGGGCAGATGTTTGTGTTCAGAGGAATAAACACTTCCATAAGTCTGACAATTATCTTCTGTCTGTTTACAAACAAGAAGGAGATATTTCTGGAAAAGCATCTGGAATAGGTGCCAAGATCTAGAATGCCCAAAGTAAACCATACTGCTAAAAAGGTGTCTTGTTCTTCATTTACATTTCCTTGCTTGTTCACCTTGGATAGCTCACCATTTGTTATTTGGGTGAAATCACAGAGAGCTTTCCCTGGTCAGTTCACATTATGCATGCTGCTCTGTTTGAGACAACTCAGCTCCCCCAGGCTGCACAAGGTGTTTTTGTTTTTTTGTTATACTGCCATGAGTGCTCCCTTAGTCCTGGCTCAGGGAGGTGTGGGGAGAGCAGAGCCTCAGCAAAGTGGCCGTGGCCCTTCCCACACGGGAAGGCAGCCCAGAGACAGTAAGGCCAGAGCCAACAGTGGCAGGAAGAAGAGAGCCGTCCCTGCCAGCCCCTGGGTGACATTTGAGCACAGAGATCAAGTCCCTGAGGTGAGGAGTCAGAAATTCAGGTGTGTTGCTCCCAGTGGGAAAGTTAATCTGCTATTCTCTCCTTGCTGCCCCATCAAAATGAAGGTTGGTTTCCTTTCTGTGAAAATGGTTGAAGTTACTCTATTTCTTGGGTGGAATTTTGGGGGTTTTCTTTTGTGTCCATTAATCTCCTTTCACATTTTGAGTCTGTAGCCCTACAGATGAGGAAGAGGCTAGGTACACATCCATCAGGTCTAGATTTTGGTTAAAAGTAAGAACAACTCCATATAGTAAATTAAGGGTTTATATACTGAATCTGTCACTGAACAGAATCCTAGAAGCCATATCCAGGTTTTCCCCTGGATCTGAACCAGAAAAGCAGGCCATGTGGTTTGCTTCCCTGTTCCTGGGTTCAAGGTCAGGAAAGTGTGTATTTATGAAATAGAGTTATCCACTCTCCTCAAGTTCTAACCACATTTTTTACCTCTTTTAAATAGGGAAAGATTATTACTTCATTTCTATCTAGCTGAAGACACTCAGGAGATGCAACACACTGCAGTAGCTCTTGCAGCTTCAGATAGCCATGGAAACAGGAGGCTGGGAGCAGCCTAGAAATGTGCCAGGGTAACAACCTAGGTTCTCTGATTTCTCTTTCTGTGCTTGTTTTCTTGCTTAGTGGGTTCAGGAACAGATTCTGGCTGGATCTTTAATGCATTTATGAAGAGAGAAAAAAGGGCTAAAAATACACATGCAAAATCTGTGCTCCATCTCATGAAAAAGATGATGGCAATCTCCTTAACTAATAATAAGATCCCAAATTCTCCTTTTCTCTCCCAAATTCCTTTCAGTGGATTGTTGATATTTATGCAATTTGATGATGTTTAGACATTATACTAAAATAAACTGTTAATTGGAAAATACCATCGGTATTATCTAAGGTATATCTACATGTCTCACTGCAAGCTCCACCTCCCTTTTATATGAACAACATGCAGCTATGTTTTTATACATGCAACATCCTCCACAACAGCATTCTGATTTTCAGAGTTGAATTTTCTTCTTCTCATTTTTATTTTTAGTATTTTAACTCTTTTTGCAGAGTCAGAATTGACTTAGCATTTAACATCTTACTGATGTTTTTTCCAACAATTCTTGCCATATAGAATCACATATTTACTTAAAAATTAATAGCATTAAAAGTCTTATAAATTTTTGTCTATAAAAAATAAATTTTTTAAATGGTCTTGAGAATTTTGTATCATGAGAAAAATGGGCTATGTAGATTGTAATTGTAAGTCCTGGAAATTTGATTAATAAGAAAAGGAAGTATAACTTCACCTCAACATATTTTTTTTACCAATGCCAGAACCAGTATAAGTATATTTTCTGGCCTCAGATGTAAAATTACTTAAAGACCAGATATTTTTAATGAGGCTCTGGCCCTACAGCAATGGCTTTGTCTCCTTCTGCTTTTTGCCTTTATTTTTTTTTTTTTTTTTTTTAATGTAACGTAAGCCTGTTTACACCTGAGGTTTAAAATGTATCCACGGAGTGAGAAATGGGAAAAGTGCAGCAAGAACAGGCACCTCAGCAAACTTACATGGTTTAGAGGTGAAAATCCCCATTGGTGATACAGAGTGGGTCTGCCTTTGTTTGCTTCCCAGGGATGCAAGGGACATAGAAAAAGGACAGGCTTGTGCACATTTCCCCCTGAGACATACAGTGATAGAAAGCTATTAAATTAGTTCTAGCCCAAAACATAAGGAGGAAGTGAGCCTAATTCTGTGCTTAAAGCTCTGGTGATATTTTTTCAGGGTTGAGAACATGAAGCTTTTTTTTTTTTTTTTTTCTGTTTACTCAGAAACTTCTGAGAAGTTGCAAATATTGGCTGATATTTCTTGAATATATATTGGGTATATTTCCATGCAGTTTTTTCTTGAAGGGAGTGCAAATCCTCTGTGGATTAGCTATAGAGAAAAAAATAGTGGTGAAGTTTTGAGCTATTTGTCCATTGTTTCTGAAGTATTCATCTCCTTCAGTGCCTAGGCCAATTCTTCTGCCATGGCTGCAGATATAAATCTCCATTGTCATTGGAGTTAGACTGGTGTATAAATGCAGCAGGTAAAGAGAGGAAATAAAGCCTGTCCACTGGAGCTGAAATTGATTCTTTTTCTTTCTCCTTATTTGGTATTTGTAATCTCAATCCTTAAATTCAGTGTAACAGAGAACACTACAGAAGGGTCAAGAAAAGATATTTTATAATCTTCAAATGACAAGTAATGAAATAGAGAAAATTACACCTAGAAGAGAGACTCTTAAGCTTGAATAGGCAGGTCTTTCCCTTTCCATAGTCATCTCATTTCATGACTTCGACATCAATTTATAAAATTCATAGCAGCATTTTAGTATAGATTGTAAGATAATTAAAAAAAATTAAAGTGCATAGAAAACTGTAAAAGTAGAAGCACATTCCCAACATAAAAAGGAGAGACCTTGTGAGATCTATCTGCATGTAGCTTTCACTATGCTTAGCTCTTCTCCATGGACTGGAGCCAGGGCTGGTGATGCTGAGGCCTTGTGGAAAGCACGACAGAGGGAAAAGGCCACGCACTGCCCATGACTCAGCTCATCTTCCTGCTCTAAATGTCCTCTTGCTACAGTCACACTGTTTAATTTTTTATTACTCATAACAAGAGACATCTGAAATTGACAAGAGAAATTAAAAAAAAATTAAAATAAAAAACTATATAAAGTTAAAAAAATATTAGGAGTAGCAGCAGTCTATTAATGATGTAGAAAACGAACAATTATTTTAGAGAAGAATCCCAGATCTTTCTGAGAGTAAATGTTACCCACTGTATATCTTTATTGCTCCAGCCATAAAATCAGAATAACTTCATAACACTTCAGACAATAAATATTAGTCTTTTCCTCAGGAAATGTTGAGTAACACTCTGAAAATAATAAATGTAGTTAAAAGAAAGTCACATAACCTAAGCAACCTGTGCTCAACTTCACCATGTTGTCTCTGGAGGTTTTGTCACAACCAGTCTACTTTGCCTTATATTAGCACCTTTCTTGCTTATATAAGGAGATTTTGGGTGTGTCTTCTTGCCATTCCCACCTGGTTCACACAAGACTGTGTAGAGCCAAGGTGCACTGACCCCTGAGCAAGGTGGACATTGCTCAGGTGAAAGCAGAAAGCCCTGCTGAGACTCCAGCACAGAAGCTTTGCCTGTCCCAGAGCCCACGCAGCAGCTGCAGCAGAGCAGTGGGCTCGGTGCTGGGCAGTGGTTGTCTCTAGTGAGCTAGTCCTGTAGAGTACAGGAGCTGACATTTCCAGGCAAACATCATTTGTCATGAGTTGAGGAGTACCAGAAATGCACAACAGAGGATAAGCACAAATTAAATATGAAAGAGGCTATGTACAGACCTGAGCAAGCTGTGCAAAAACTATAGCATTTGGTAACAGATGACTACTGGAAAGATTTATTAAACCTCCCCCAGCCTTTAGATGAGAACTCTTAACAGAGTAAGAGCCTTACTCTGTCTGGATGGCAAAAATTTCATGGTCCCAGCAGGTTGGGGCTTCAGTTTCTGGGAAGATGGCTGTCACCTACTTGTACCACTAGAACACAGTACTGAGTTGTAGCAAATGTAATGTGTCATATACCTTGTGTCATCCTTCTTGATTTCATCTGTCTCCTTTGAATCTGTCCTCTCCAATGTCTACTACGATTTATCTCTACTCTCCAGGGAGTTGTTTTATGTTCCCTCCAGGTCCCATGTAGGGCATCCCTCTGCACGTTCTGTCTGTGTCATACTCTCCAGAAGTGTTCCTGCAGATGAAGAATTGCCTTGGTTGTGTGAATGGGCAGAAAGAAAGGTTAGGGCATATGATGCAGAAGTGTGACTCTCTGTCCCAGATCTGACCTGTCTTCCTGGCATTCAGTTTGGGATTTTCCACTGCCAATTCAAGCACAATATGTTTTGAGAGAAAATTTCTTATCTCTCTTCCTAACTCCTCTCCATTCTTGCTTTTGACAATTTCATTATCCTACCTGTCAATTATTTTTACCAGAAGACTCTCTCAGTTCTCACATCAAGACTATGCAAGACTCTTCCACATAGTTCGTCAAAGATACAACTGTTCTTATCCATCCATGCAACCGAAATTCTTGTCCAGGGTCTAAGCTGTCACCCCACACCTCAAGCTAAAGCAGCCTTTCTAATTCTCATCCATTCAGAATCTTTTTTTACATTCAATTTTCCCAACCTGCTACATTAACAATAGAAGCCTTGACTTTGTAAATCCTCATTAACCCTCCAGAGTATCAATATCTGCTTTCTTCTTGTAGTCTCCTTCTGTGATCTATTGCTTCCCATCTTCTATACAAGTAAGCACTCTTTTTTGGCCTAGACACCAACCTCTCACCAGCTTTAACATTTTATAAAACAATTATTTTAATTTTTTTTCCTATTCTAGTGCTTGGAAATATATTCTTCTACCCTGCAGAAGTATTTTGTTATTTCCCTTCAGATCCTACTTTAACATCTTCCTTGGCTGAAAAATCTACAGAAAATTACAAGTACACTGCTCCTGTGCTTGTACCACTGCAATGCTGATTGATATTATCTCCTGAAGTCCTTCTGCACCTCTATAGACCTACATGTGTTTGGCCTCCCAAATTGTATATCCAGTGGGTTAGGAATTGGGGCTGTATTCTGTGTCTGATACTGTGATGTGTGCTCAAAAAGTAATTGACCCTTGTGCCGGCATCTTATCAATACAGTTCCAAAAAGGACATTTTCACTCCATCCCCCATCTTCAGGGTTTTTGTTGAAATTAATAGCTGAGTGAGACAACTACTAAAGCAAGAATTGAAAGTAGATCTATAGTGCTGCCTCATATTGTGTTAAAGAAAAAAAGACGTTATTCAATTAATTTTCCTACTGTGAAGTAAGATAGGTACACCTAGGCCAGCACTAGAAGTTAATCCTCCAATCAGTCTTAAAAGCTTCCAGCAATACCACTTACTCAAATGAGGATATTTTACAATACAGTGCTGAACTATTGTCCCTTCTTTTCTATTAATATCAAGTTTGATTCTCTGTTTCTTCAAAATTAATCCAACAGCAACTTTTCTTGTCTCCTTCAATTGGCAAAACAATTCATTTTATTGTGGTTTCTCAAATTCTCAAAAAATATATAAAAATTGTCTTTGTTCTCACTAGAACAATACTTTTTTCTGTCTTGCTTTATAGGTCACATTCTGCAGTTCTCTAGTCTTTATTGTTTCTTTCATCTCTGCTATTTTGCTCTTTTATTTAACTTGCTGTTCCAAGCAGACCTCAGTGGTTTGTTACTGACCTAATCAGTATCAAGTAAATAAGAAAATGAAAACAGCTACTTCCTGCAATAACTTCTATATTAATACATCTGCGAATGTCATTAGCCATTTTCAAGGCAGGATCATTTGCTAATTTATATTCAACTCATGATATACAATGCCCCCAGGACCTTTTCTGGCAGAGTTGCTGCTTCACCAGTTATTCCTCATTTCGTATTTGTGCATTTGATTTCTCCTTGCTAAGTGTATCACTTTGCACTTGTCTTTATTGAATTTCATCTTATTGATTTCAGGTCCTTCAATTTATCAAGATCATTTTGAATTCCAATCCTGTCCTTTGAGGTGCCCACAACCCCTGCTAGCTTGGTAGCATGCTCAGCTCTTATAAGTATAGAGTGTATTTTGTCATCAAAAAGACATCAAAAGATCATCACTGAAAATATTTCATAGACTCATATTTAGGACTGAACCCACTGGAAATGCCCTCCCATATTGACAGTGAAACATGCATGCTTTCAGAAGGGTTCTTCAATTAGTCTTGCATCCATTTTAAACCACTGTTTTCTTGACCATATTTTCCAATACTCCTATGAAAATATTGCCTGACATGATCAAGGAAAAAATAACTGGCAATGTCCATTTGCATGTGAAGCAAAGCTTCAGGAAAAAACTCCAAAACTTCCCAATTTGAATAGAATAAATCTAAATAAATAAATAAATAAATAAATAAGGAAAGGTCAGGAAATAATCGGAAGTTGTACTCTGTTGGAGCCTGTTGGGGAGATTGAAAGAATAATTAAGCTATCAGACAGATAGGCTGAGAAGAGCATTAAAAATCTAAGAAGTTATAGTGAAATTAATGCATTTCTGAGATTCCTTGTAAAATCCAGTTTTGTGAAAGGGATAACAGAAAAAGTCCAGCTTCTTGATTAGATGTAAAATAAAAAGAATCCAGGAATTAAAATAAGTGAGTTTTAAGAGTTATAAATAAATATTTTGCCATTAAAACTAAGCACTTCTGAAAATATACATAGTCACATTACAATGCATGAGCTTTTAAAGGGGGATGAAGAGTTAAGTAAAGATAAGTAGAAGGAAACTCCTTGGCATTTTGTGTAGCCACAGAATTGGCCACAAGAAAAACCTCATGCAGATTCACAGAAAATAGTCCTGTCAGGGCCTGGCATCCCCTGCCTCAGGGCAGGATCTCCATCAAAACCTGCTCTGAGACACGCTAGTCTGATCGCTTCCCAAAACTCTCCTACGCTGGGGTCGCTTTGGGATCTGCCAGCAGTCAACTGCTCTGCTTCACCAACTCTAATGTTATAGAGTCTTTCTTAAGGACTAAAAACCCCTTTCCTTTTCATAATTTCAGCCCACTACTTTCAGTCCCAGTCCCAGCAGACAAGAAGAGCAATTTGGGCTGGATACAGCTGCCAGCGCCTATGGTAGCTGTCAGCACTGTGCCTTTCACCAGCACGCTGTCAGGAGTGCTGGGGATGGAGTGGGGATAAAACACAGCAGCACAAGACACAAAGCTCTGCAGACTGGTGAAAAACACTGCACAAGTTACTTTTCTGAATGACCTCATATCCAACAACTGAACCAAATTTGATGACATGGGAACAACATCTCCTTTATTCTGGTCAAAATAAGAGACACTACAGTACAGGGGTAGACAGCTTTTTTTTTTTTTTTTTTTTTTTTTTTTTTTTTTTTTTTTTTTCAGGTGGGTCATTATGATGTGGTGAAATCTCATTTTTCAATGTCTTACAATTGATCTTTCCTCCTGTTATTTCACCATGGCAACATTTTTGGTCCCATTACTGAGTATACAATTAAGATTTCAGATTTCTAATTTCAGACTGCAGATGTACTGATGGATATGAAGCACCCACGCCTGAGATGTATTCTGTGTGCTACACAGGCAGATCCTCTGCAGCAGAAATGTATGCTTGCTTTTTCACCCATTACACTGCCATAATAATATTTTTTTTCCTCAAACCATGCACCATCTAGAAGAGAAGTGGAAGGCAGTGAGAGAGTATGGATAGCTGCAGAGAGGCAGCTGGGGCAGGAGAAGGTGTGGATAAGGGTAGGGGTAAGTCAGGATGGTTAACAAGGACAGGAGAGTGGTAGTGGGTCCTGAGAATGCAGAGCACAGATGGAGAAAGTAAAAAAAGTGGGACATGAGATGGAGCCTACTGGGAACTCAGCAGGATGGAAAGGAGATGATGTGGGCAAGGTAGGAAGCCTCCATGCAAGTGTTAGAGGAAAGGCGGCATGTGATAAGAAGCATGACTGGGGAGAGGAGAAACAGAGGGAGCAAACAGTTTGGGTGGAGAGAGGCTATCAGGTAATGGAACAGACTAAGGAGGTAGAGTTTACAGCTTTCTCCTTCCAGCTGTAAACAGAAATTAAATGTTACCAGCATCTGAGCAGCCAGAATCTGCCTAGGCATCTGCCTTTTCAACCTGAGATAATTGGAGATGATCGTGGCAGGCTTCCTCAAATATTACTGCGCTTATGAAATATAACTTTTTGCAATTTAAAAATCAGACACATCTTGAGGGACAAGCATTATACTGAGAGTTTGTAAGATATGAGCTTGGCAATAAGACTGTTTACAGAGAAAGCATTTTCTCTCTGCTTGAATTCTCCTTTATCTTAAAAAAAATAAAAGTAGAATGTAATAAAATGTATCAGAATGCATGACACCTAATCACATAGCTTCTTATTTGTATTCAGCATCCAAATCCTTGGGAGGCAGCAGTTATTAAGTGCACAGAATCCCATAATGCTCCTTAAATATCATGAGCAGGAGCAGCAAAGCACAGGGGAAGAGAAACTGCTGTCTCATGGCTCTCTTGTTTTATCAAGCCAGTGCCCAGTGCACATTGCAGCTGCGGTGTTTGTATTGTGCCTGCTGATCCTTGGTGCTCGTGGGGGAGATGAGCAGACCCCAGTCAGTTCTAGGGGAAGTCTGGTTTGTCAATAGTGTGGCCACTTTCAGACAGCACTTTGGAAAGCTATTTATTTCAGTCTCACCATAGTGGGATCACTGAGTGATAGGGAAGGTTGTAGATATAAAAAAGGAAGGTAGGGAAAGAAAATAACAGAAAAAAAAAAGAGCAACACTCTCCCTTTTTGCTTTTTTCAATACCAAGACTCATGTTCCTTTAGTCCAGACAGGAGAGGAACACAGGGCTTTTGGCCTGAGTGATGTCCACGACTTCCTGACTGACTTCTACTTCATGGGAATGTAGTCTGAGGTTCAGCCTTTGCCACTTGCTATGGCCAATTTTACCATGAACCATTGTGATGCCATGCAAATCCATGAGACAGCCTAGTTAGTCCTTGATCCCTCACAGGCTTATGGCCACATTTGACTCAGCAAGAAAGATCAGAGCTCTGCCTCTGTGCTGGGGGTGAGGAGCCAGCAGCTCTCCAGCTGTGATTTGGGCCCAAGAATCTGCATTGTGCTTGGGAGGGCAGGGGACCAGGACACCTCCTGGGGTGCTGGCATGGCCACCACTGCCTTGGCTGCTTTTCTCTTGCACTGAAGCCAAAGGAATGTGCTCTTGCCTGTGGTGATCTGCAGAGTGGGCAGGAGGCTGAGCCCCTTCCTGGGGGTGCTGGTTGACCTCTGCACCCCTCTGAAGTGCAGGGGCCTCTGAGCAGTGGGGCGAAGGTTGCCAAGGGTCCCACAAGGCAAGGATGGGGCACTGTCCCCACCCTGGAAAGGCTGCCTGTGCCTTAAGAAACAGCAGAGGGACCTTTGCCAGCTGCCCCTCATGTTTCTCCTTCATGGGAAGGAAGGATGAAAGGCAGCCAGCAGCATGGGATAATGGTGCAGCGTGAGGGGCTGGGTCATGGCTCCTCATGTGTGCTGTGGGTGAGAAGCTGACAGCTGTCTGCTTTGATAAAGCTGAATTTCATAATGGAGCTACCTTTCTCCAGGTTGCTCTGCTGTATAAGAAAGTGTCAAGAGTAGCTAAGGATCTTTTGCTTTCCAGACATAAGAAATACTAGGGCTCCCATATGTATATGCTTTGAAAAAGCTGATATCAATGCATAAAAGAAAGCTGCAATCCGTGGAAATTACTGCCCTGAATTTTGTGTCCCCATATCCTAGTAAACTTAGAGGCCTACAAGAGCTTTTTTTAAGGAGAGCAGGGAAAATCCAAAGATGAACTCATTGTCTGCCTAGATGCGAATTGCATTTTCTTTCTTCTTGATTTTGTGAAAAACTGCTTGCACCTGAGAAGAGGAGAAGTCTATCTTCAGCTGCCCTATTTACATGACAAGAGTATGACCAAGGAATCAATACACTTTAGCAGAAGAGAAAGGTACCTTGTAGTAACTAGGTCATAAACACTCTCTTTTGCCTTGAAGCCGTTCTTTATTTTTATTTTGTGTTTCAGTACAAAAACACATTGCTCTTTCAAAAGCTTCATTGCCAAACTTCTCCCTAATGTGAGCTTTTATTTTCTGAGCACTGGTGCATTGACTATTACAGGATGTGTATATGGAATGTAGAGTCCATCAGAGAATGAGAAAAACAGAAAAATACCAAGGCCTTGTCTTCAATATCCCTCCCTCCAAATAATGCAAATAAAATATCATTCCCATAATTTATGTTGAACATTTACCCAAGGGCCAGATAACCCTTACCCATGTCATATTTATTGATGCTTTATTGATAAATGTGATAGGTGTTTTACAGGGTTGAACACACATTTTAGTGATGCAAGCTAAGATAATGTGGATGAGAAATGAAAATGAGCAAGCCACCTTACAATTATTCCAGGTTTTTTTTCTCCGAAGAGGTTTTCTAGCCCCAGTGAAAGAAAGTGGGGGATCTCAATTCCAATCATTGTGACATTTTTTCCCTGCAACCCCAAGATAATTCCCTGTTGTGTAACTGCCATTACTGGAAGTAAAAGATGGTCCTATGAAATCCTCCATGGACAGTGAGACAGATAAACAAAAATACTCAAGTTATTCATGTTTATTCCAGTCATCTCAAGCAAGGGTGGTGGTAAAAGTGTGATAATTAAATTCTCAGAAGGTAGTAAGTCAAACACTGCTGCAGAAGACTGCTGTGCCCTCAAAATGCGTCAGCAATGAGATCAGAGATTAAATGGTACTTCCAGAATGTTACAAAATGAAATTTGTTTTTGCAACAGGAATGCTAATGTGTCTGAGCAAATGTATTCCCAAACAAGGACAGTCAGTGCAAGGGGAGACATGCTTTGCAGAAGTAATGACAAAGGAGAAGTTAACGTTAATGGGAACCTAATGAGATAGGAATCGGTAACAAAGGTGAGCTGAATAGACATGCATTGCTCCTTTGTTCACATAAACTCTTGGTAATTCCAACAGAAATTCCAACTTTCCTCAGAGACACGTCTTGGATGACAGGAGCAGCACTCTGGGTAGAGTTACAGGATATGTTGTACTTCTTAACAGCACAGCCTGACCATTGCCAAAGTCAGGATTTATGGGTGGGCAGGTAGGAAGAGGAGGAGGAGGAGAAAGTTGCTATTCCTGGAAAAGGTTTGACATAGAGTGTGTATCCCGGCAGATAGCACATGACTCTGAGAAGTCAGCAAGACTGAGGGGAGACCTGTTAGTGCTGGGGAGTATGGAGGGGATGGGTGAGGGATGAGAATGAAAGGGAGGAGAAAGGGTAATGATGTGGTGGTTCTGACTGTTAATCCTGATGACATGCTGCTGTCTTGTTGTTGTTGTTGTTTATTCTAAGGAACAACAAATAATAATTAAAAATTGCAGAACTGCTTGGGTCAAAAGGTTGCTTTACCCAAGCTGCAAATTCCAAAGAGAAAAGCCTTTCTCCAGTTTTGGTGGAGAGAATGTGTTTTTGCATAAAAGTTCCCAGGTATGGAAAGAAGCAGACACATGTACACACCCTTTTTGAGATTGGTATATTTTATGATTAAGTGCAGGCAAGCTGTTCTTATTTTCACAGTGGAGGCTATAAATGACAGTCCTGCAGTTCAGTGAGGGAAACTGTATTTTAAAGTTTCATGTGGGAAAGATGTGAGGTATTTTGACAACCACTTCCCTTAAAACCTTTTTTTTTAAAGGGAAAAATATTTGCTATTGGTGAATTCATCATACCTGACAGGACTTTGTGTAAATCTGCACAAAACAATCTATTTTCCTGGTTTATGACATTAATGGAAAAATTTCACTGATAGAGATGAAGTAAATTTTGTGGCTAAAAATAATGGAGAAAGTAAATTCAGACATGATAGATTTCAAAGAGTACTACAATTATAAAATGTTGGAGAAATGCAGAGAATATTTCCCTGCATGTTTTGAAAGGTCAAAACCCTCTGACAAACAATACCTTTAACCTTCGTCCATGGAAAAAGCTCCCTAGGCTTTGGGATGAAACAGAATTCACAAGAATGTAAGCTAGATAGTAGCATAGTATGTCATTTATCATAGGGTGAGAAATACAGATTTTGGGTTTGTTAGTATAGTAAGTAAATGGACACAAGATGGAGGATCCTTGTTGTTTTTAGGCTTCTTCCTCCTTCTTCATCTACTCCATATTCTGCAGTGTTTGGGACACAGAATGATTGGCTGGAATTTGCCACAGTGTAGAGCTATGTGAATAGAAACTTAGTTATTGGTAGAAAAGTAGAAATTATGTATGTTCTAGGTGATAATTGAGTGAATTATCTTTAAAAGAACCTTGATTCCATGTGTTCAGCCCTTTTTGCACCTCTTCTCCTGCACACTAAGCTGGTGTAAAGCCTGGTGTGCTGAGATTGCTGATAAGAAAACAATAAACAACCTGAAGACCGAGAAAAACCGAACGTTTGCCTTCCTTCCTAATGAGGACTTTCACAAAAAGACCCCCCCCCCCTATCGGGAGAGACCTGCGGGAGTGGGAAAACCCTCACAATAAAATATTTAAATATGGATTGTTTTGAAAAAATGTATTGCTTACAGTAATTCTGCCAGTTG
This sequence comes from Sitta carolinensis, assembly GCA_032173965.1. Lineage (NCBI taxonomy): Eukaryota > Metazoa > Chordata > Aves > Passeriformes > Sittidae > Sitta > Sitta carolinensis. The sequence continues at coordinate 101,438,650 of CM063283.1, forward strand.
CATTTCTGACATGTTTTTTCTTGGAACATTTAAACCATGTGGTACGTTAGGTTAATATGTAGTGTTTATGTTCCAGTGCTGAAAACAAGGATATTATCAAAAGCGTGACTATAGAAGGTAATTTCTCTGCATCCAGTGTGGTTCTAATGCTTCCTGAAGTTTTCTGCCCAGACCTTCTGAACTTTATCTTGATTCCTCTACCAGCTTAAACAACAGCTGCATAACAGCATTCCTGGATCAGATGAAGCATGTTGAAAAATGTGATAGAGGATAGATAAAATCCTATGTCTGCAAAGATCAGAGAGGAGACCAGGAATGCAAGTCTGTAGAATTCTTCATCTTGTCTGCTCTAGGAGATGGACTTCCAGGGTTGTCATTGCTTAGGCAAGACTTTTTCACCCCCTCAGTGTTATAGCCTCCATTTTCTGTTCCTGTTTATTTGAATCAGTGTGCTCCCACAACCAAAGGAAAAGGTGGATTTACACCAGTTACAGAGCCCTTGGACGTGTCCTACACAGAGCAGCAACCCAAAGCCTAGGAAGTTATAGACCTCAGGTCTGTCCCAAAGCCTAGGACATTATAGACCCCCGTTCTATCTCAAAGCATATCTTTGATATTCAACAGAGGCTTTTACCCACTGACATATGCATTATTGTCAGAGCATTAAATCTGTGTTAAAAGGAAACTCTTTCATACCAAAGCTATCAGCACTGTCATTTTAGTTGTCTTTAATGACAGAAGTATGCAGTGTGAGACTGACCTTATTTTAATTACATAACTGCTGACTCTGAAAAGTCACTATTCTCTGGCCTTTTTTTTTTTAAGTGCTTTGTCCCATAAGAATTACACTTTGGTTAATAATATAAATTATCACTTGCTTAAAGCTGCAAATTACAAATTACGTACTGCCCAAGCCTGCTTTGCCTAGAACACTTCTATATTAAAAGAAAATCCTCATTTCTTCTACCACTGTTGGTGGGACACAGGTAAAGAACATTTCTTCCATCATAGATTTCAATATGTTGTAAATCCTTCCGCATCTAGATATTATGAACTGTATCATAACATATTGATATTAATTCTTGGTGGGTTTTCACACTGAAAACTGTTTTACTTTGGGTTTTGGTCTTGTTTGGTTTTGGTATTTAGTGATTTTTTGGGTAGGGTTTTTTCATTAATTTTAATCAAATACAATGTTGTGGCAGGAGATGGAGAAATTCACTGCAACATCTTTGTCAGTCACAATATCTCTCTCCTCAGCCCCATAGAGGATCTCATGCCTTTGGCTGTGGGCCAGGAGCAAGACAAGAAGGGCAAGTGGCTCTCCAGTTGTCTGACTGCAGGTCTGTGCTGCAGAAACTCTGCACAAAGTGGGACATATAAATTAAATCAATGTATATATTACGTCATTTATAATTCAATGACATTGGAAATGTTGAGTTTTAGTTACTAGTAGTAAGTTTAACTTAACTGCTCAGAAAATTTGACCGTGGACTAAAAGTGCCAAGGAATACTCTGACTGACTCACTCTGTAGCGACTTCCTAAGGCTACTAAAAAGAAGATAAAACACATAAGTAAAGTTCACTGAGGGAATGTTCTCTTTACAAAACATATGTACACTACAAATACCTTTAAAAAAGGTTATCTCTTCTAGTAAAATATTTGAAGGGCAGAAAGCAGCTCTATGAAAAAACAGTGAAGTTGTTCTCTGCATAAGACAACACTCAGTGCCTGTTTGACTACAGAAAGGGTTTATACATGTGGCAATAGTGAGTAACCATTGAAGCGGGCAGCTATTTGGCAAAGTAGCCATATAACTGTCAGCAAAAATACTCAAATCTTTAACATTCTTCCAAGCATAGTTTACAGAAGAGGAAACCACCTGGCATATAGCACACAGCTGTGTGATATTATTATATATAATTATTATTAACAAAACACAGCTGCTGGCTTATGTAGATCCAGCCTTTCTGAGCCATCAGTTTTTCTGGAGGACTTTAGTTAAGAGAACCAAAGCTGTTCTGGCTGTCACCAGGGTGACCATTTTCTTCCAGTTGTTTTATGTCTATGCCAGAAAAGTAACCACCTAGAAATCCCAGCACTGACTTTAAAATAAGCCTGTGAAGTGTGTCCTCTTTCCTTCCCCAATAAATAAGTCTTTTTCCTTTGTATTGTCATTTCTATTAAGAGGTGTTTAAATAGTCACTCCTCTAAAAACAAACCAACCAAACAAAAAAACCCCAAACAACAACAAAAAAAGACATTTTTTAGCAGCACTTAGCATTTTCTGTTGGTATGTGCTGCTTTGTATACAGATTCCATCCAGTTCCCATAGTCTGCCAGCCTAAGAACGGTGTCACTTCTAAGGTTCAAGCCTTCAAGAATGGGTTGTTACTGAATTACCGAGACTTTAATCATTCCAGAATCTAGTTTACAACTTCCTTGGACTAATAGGTTTCTGCAACTGCTCCTCAAGCCCTTCACATTGCTACAGTATGTATTTCATGAATTTCAATATTACTTCCAGAACAGCTCAGACTTAATCTGTCTTGAAATACAAGCAAGCACATGATTAATCCATTCAATGATATCACAGTACTATAATGAAAGCTGTTCATTAGTCAAATATTTGCAGATGAGAATGCACCTGGCACAAGCAAATTATTTTACTTAAACCTTGCACAGGTACCAGTTAATTTGTGATCATAATGTGCTTTTGCTGCATTTACAAAAGATAAACAAGGCGAAAAAATTCTTTTGCAAATATTGGAATGTTTTGACTTCATTAATATATCCTCAAGTGTATTTTAAAACTGTTTAACCAACAGAAGCTTCTTTAACTTTTCTCTGGTGCTTTCATAGTGGACATTATGTCCCGTCTTAAAAGCAAGTAATTACATGCCACAGCATCCAAACTAAATAAATGAAGTTTCAAGTACTAGATCTGGGAATAGTTAATCTATTTTCCTTAGCTTGTATCCACACACTTCCTGTGCCTCTGAAAACATATTGTCTAAGTGACTGAGAATATAAGAATCCATCTTCTCACAGACACAGAAGAATTCAGAAAAACATTTCAGGATCTGAGAATGTAATTCAATTAGTGCTTTTAATGTTTACCTTATTGCAACAGCAAGAACTACCTCATAAATAAGTTGTTAAAACAAGATGTCCCTTTTAGACTTTATTTTCTCCACACTCTTATCAGTTGACAGTGATCAATAGACAACCTTTCCACAGCAGGGCTGAGGACTACAGATATTCCTGATGCCTGTTGTTAAGATGTTTCTTGTGTCACTGATTGACAGCAGCATGCTCTTGGGTAGAAAAAGAACAAAGAAGACCACAGTGCTCTAAGCTGCCCTGCAAAAGCTGGTTTCTTCCATGTACCCCACTGCTCCTGCCCCAGAGGAGTATCTCTATGTGTCAGTCAGTGCAACAGGCAGGTTAGTTTTCCATTTACAGCAGCTCTCAAAACCTCTTGGGAGCATTAGCTAAAATCCTCCAAGACATCCCAGATTCAGGCTTCGCTGCTTTTCTCCTTTCCAATCTGAAGTTGGGACTTGCTTTCTGACCTCCAAAGAGGTTCAGGAATACACATCTGCAGCCACCCAGTGTCACCATGGCCACCAGATACCGATGCATGACTTGTGACAGAGGTTGTCTTCTATTTCTATACTTTTTCCACATCTCGATGAACTGTTAATTATTCCTTGCAGTTCAGAGAACAGAGTTCACACAATCATCTGGCAGTGTTTCTGAGAAAAGGCACATGTCACAGGGTTATGGACTGTCTCTGCTAATGAATGGTTGAGTGGCTCCTGAGTTTCCCTTGAAGAGATCACATTACATATTCTTGGCTGAAATGGGAATCAGAAGATTTCTTCAACCAAGGGAGACAGTACAACACGTTTTAGTTTTCTCATTTTAATACACATTTATATATTTTCACAGGCACAGAAGTGACAGAATGAAGAACCAAAGCAAGTAAAACTGCTTTTTAACATAAAGTACAAATTCCCATAATTGGATGTTCTGTAGATACTTGACTTTTAGATCTTTTGGAGGAAAGATGTTTGATGACATGTAAGGCTACTCCATGGTTTCATCAAATAAGTCACCATATTTTTAAGATCAGAAAAGGCAAGTAGGCAGCATTAGACATCACTACAAGAGTAGTCAGACTTCATTCAATTTTATTGTGACTCAACTCACAGTTTGCATAATGGCAAGGTGTAATATAGTTGCAGTAGTAGATTAATGGTGCCACACTCTACAAGCTTCAGCTTGGCCAGTTCTACCCTGTCATTCTGAAGTTGCAACATATTGATGAAAATAGCTATATAAAATCTCTGAAAAAGCTGATTTTCACCATAAGTTGAAATGCTTACACAAGTGAAAAGCATATTGATCCTCATGCCTGTCCCTTCCACTGTAACTGCTGCAGTTTAAGGGTTTGATGAACCAAAGCTTTTGCTTTGGTTTCCTTAATGGTCCTTAGAAAAGGCAGAACAGTAGAACAATTTATCAGCTGTATCTGTGAGAGAAGAGGAACCATGGACACTCCATCATGTTGGAAGATATTAAATGATAAGGAAAACAGCTGTTTAAATTTGGATGATAAACTTTTTATACTAAGGCCTATCATTTATTATTGTAAGTCATCTGCCACCTGGGAATTTATAATCTGATTTACCTCTAGGCAGGTATTTTTCAGCCTGTTCTGTCTGAAGGGCTTTCTTGCTAGGAGAGGCCCTTATCATTTAACAGGACAGGGGAAGGGTGCCAAAATGTTATATATTCACTCATAGACTGGGAAGAAGTTCATTTTCTCAGGGTTTTTTTCACAGTTAATAATAAAGTTCACAAGACAGCTGTCCCTGAAACAGACTGAAATAGGGCAGGTTTAGGCTGGATATAAGGAAGAAATTCTTTACTGTGAGGATGGTGAGGCACTGGAACAGATTTCCCAGAGAAGCTGTGGATGCCCCAGTCCCAGAAATGTTCAAGGTCAGGTTGGATGGAGCCTGAGCAAGCTGGTCTAGTGGGAAAGGTGTCCCTACACATGGCAGATGGATTTGAACTAGATGGTCTATGATGGTCCCTTCCAATCCAAACTATTCCATGATTCTATCAAATCTTTTTCTCTTCAGTGTGTCTCTATCCAAACCCACTTCAGGAAGGAATCAAATAAGCAGAAGGGATATGGATAGCAAAACAGGCCCTTAAATGGCAAGCAGACAAACAGGATTGCAGTGTTCTGTTTTCCCTTCCCCTAACTGCTCTTTAACATCAGAAGTTGGTATTCTGATGCACCTGTGTGAATGGATAAGAAATGCAGGGCTGGCAGGACTCTGACCAAAAGAATGTTGCTTGTGCAGAGGGCTGTGCAGAAGGCTGTGTCTGTACAGCTGCAGAGGGTGTGGCTGCCCTGGTCACAGAGCTGCTGCTCTACAGACACGGAATCCATGGGGTGGCTTGGCTGAGCAGCTGCCAGGGACTGTGCTGCTCCTGGACAAGCCCAGTGGGAGAGTGGGAGAGGGAAGGAGGTCGAGGAGGTGGACTGCTCCTCATCTTCTTTTCTGTTCTGGGCCTGTCCAAGAAAAGTGGCTGATTAGGAAGGCTGAGAAGCATCACCTTGCAAAATAAAAGCATGAATACATTCCTTTTCAAATTATTAGCATTGTATGATTTACTGACCATCCATTCTGGAAAATTTAATAAGCTTTTTCCACCAACCTCTATACTTGCTTAAGAACAAAAGAGGGAAGATAAATCAAGGAGCTGGAAACAGTATTTGGGTGTCTCTTTTAAGGTCATAGGCTTCCTTGTAACCTTGTGGGGAAGTACTCAATACTTATTAATTTCAGGTATGGGGAATTAATGACAAAAGAACAATATGAAATCTGAATTAAAAAAAATTATTATTAAAATCAAATTTCTTCTTGTTTTCTCAAGGTGGATACAGAGCCATTAAAAAGAGGTTTGTTTGCTGCAGATCAAAACTACAAAAACCTAAGCCCATGTAAACATATGCACCTTTTAAGAACACAGAAAAAATCCTGGCTTCTCTAAAATCCATGGCATTAGTTCATCTTCCATCTCTCAAAATAGAAATTTGCTCATGATATTATTGAGATATTACACTGAGGCCCCATTTTGGTTATATGCACTAATTAGTTACCTTTACTGAATGTTTCATGCCAGGAAGCAGTAATTTACCTTTGTTTTGTGTGTATGCTTGAATGACATGCTTACCACCACGGTTTTGTATGTGTGTGTGTGTGTGATATAATTGATTGCACTGCTCCTTAGTTCTGGGGAAGGGAGGGCTACTGAGTGGGACTCGTGGAGAAAGGGGTTTGTCCTGCTTTGAAGGTTAAAAAGTGAGATAAAAGAAAAAATCTAATCATTATTTTAGTGCTACTGTAATGATGGATTAGTGCCTGAGTCTCATGTTTTGCCTGGAAGAGTTCAGTGGATGATACCTCAGTGAATTGCAGATGTTTCTAAAAGTGTATTGGTTGCTTATTTTATGTGGAAAGACTGAGCTGTACAACAGGCAGGTGATGGGGAGTCTGGATACACATACCAATTTATGTGATTTGGGAAAAAACTTGTGGCAGAAATTATAACCATGGATATAATTTTAATCCTTCAGTCCCTTCAAGGGAAGTCCTTTATGTCCTTTACCTTTTCTTGCTCACATCTGTTAACCTGACCTCATTCCATTCCCATTATCCTTTTCTCTTGGAAAAAGCAGTGATTTTTTATATGAAATTGAACATTTTGTCTATAACTTTTGCCCTAAAATAATCAATAATGGCTCTACACTTTTCTTCACACGTGACTACCTTATGTGAATGTGGTACAATGACAAAATTTGAATCTCATCCCAGCCTATACTAATACAAGAGCTGCTGCTTTGTTTCCCCCTAATTATGGTATTCTATAAAAGGCTTTGCTAGAAAAGGAAAGCTTTCAAACACTTCATAAAATCCAGGGTCCTACTTCTCTAGCACCACAAGCTCAGCTCCATCTTCAAGGCAATTCATGCACCACCAACTCCACTTGGCTCTTTTTCTGTGTCTCTGGTCACACACTAGCAGTTTGATCTGGCCAGGATGTTCAACCATGCAGTATAATGAAAAAGTCTAATACAGTAGTGGGTAAAACCTATTAACAGTTGTGAAGCTGAGAGTAGTCTACAACCCTTCTGCATCATTTAATTCATCAGAAATTACTAATAGTCAGAATCTGCAAGGTGAGGAAGCAGAATAGTGAATTTATCTAAGTACAGCGTTAACTGCATATTGTTTCTTCACTCAGTAGATTGTATAAAGGTGAAAAATTTTTCTTTGGGAATTTTAGATTCCTGATGAAATTCACCCATGAGATACCAACTAGTGCATAGTTTATTTCTCAATGGTTTGGCTAGTGTGTAGGCAATTTGTGCACCTAGACACATTAAAAAGAGCAATTCATCTGTTTAGTTTCTGGATTTACTGCAGTTGCTCTAGGTATTTTCCATTCTCGTGATGCTTAATGTAGTAGGATTACTTTTGAAACAGGAGTAATACTGTACTTATCTTTAAAGTTGTTAAGCAACATTTCTGCTAAAACACAATATCTGTCAGCTTTCCTCAAATCAAGCAGTGAAAAAGAAATCTGCCTTGGGGCATGAGTCCTGAGCAGAGTCCAGTTTTGTAAGCCTGTGAAGCCCTTGGACTCGCACAACAGTGCTCCCTAAGGCAGGTTGTTTTCTTGTGTTAAAGCAACACCACGGTGGAGTTCCTTTATTCTGTGATACAGCTTTGGTATCTTTCAGATGTATTCAGTTTTCGGAACATAATGGCAAGGGTTTTTGGACAGCTGGGAGCATGGAGTTCATGTTTGTTCAGTGTTCAAAAAACATTTTTTCTGTATAAAAAGCTCACATGTACAAGGTCTTGGAAACAGCCTCATAGCCAACATTGGTGCAGGGTCTGCATGTCAATATAGAAAAGTACACCTAAGGACTATCAAGGTTTTGTATAAAAACCCAAATTCTTAAATCTTGGCATAAGGTTCTCCTACTGAATGAGACTATTATCTATTATGAGGGAGAAATGCATGAGAATGGGAAACGGAGAGTAATTCTTGGAATTAGTGTCTTCAGGATTTTAATACTACAGGATTTATTCAAGCCAGTGCTCTCAATATTCAGTGATGGATTTCTGTTTTGACCCCTACATGATCCTGTGGGAATCCCAGAATGGGTCAGGTTGGAAGGGAACACAGACGATCATCTGGTCCAACCTCCCTGCTTGAGCAGGGTCATCCCAGAGCACATGGCACAGGATTGTGTCCAGACAGCTCTGGAATATCTCCAGTGAGGGACACTCCACACCCTCTCTGGGCAGTCTGTGCCAGTGCTCGTTCACTGCACGAGGAAGAAATTCTTCCTCATGTTTAGGGGGAACTTCTGTGCATCGGTCTCTGTTTTTTGTCCTATTGCTCAGCAGCACTGAGAAGAGCCTGGATCACTCTTGACACCCATGCTTCAGATACTTCTAGACAGTGATGAAGTCCCCTCTCAGTTGTCTCTTTTCAAGGCTGAACACACTCAGCTCCCTCAGCCTTTCATTGTAAGAGTGATGCTCCATCCCTCCAGTCATCCCTGCACCAGACCTGCTCTGTGTCTCTCTTGTCCTGAGGAGCCCAGAACCGGGCCCAGCACTCCAGACAGGCCTCACTGGGGCTGAGTGCAGGGCAGGATCCCCCCTGCCCTGCTGGAATGCTCTCCCTAATGCACCCCAGGATCCCATTGTCCCCCCAGGGCGCTGCTGGCTCAGGGACAGCTCATTGCCCAGCAGCACCCCAGGCCCTTCTCTGCAGAGCTGCTGTCCAGCAGGTCGGTCCCCAGCCTGTGCTGGGGCCTGGGGTTGTCCTGCCCCAGTCAGGACCCTGCACTTGCCTTTGCTGAATTTCAGACCATCCCTCTGCCCATCTCTCCAGCCTGCCAAGGCCCTTCTGAAGGGCTCACAGCTCTCGGGGGTTTCAGCCTCTCCTCCCAGCTCTGAGCCAGCAGAGAACTCACTGAGGAGGCCTCTGCCCCTTCCACCAGGTCACTGATGTTAAACAATACTGGGCCTGGAATTGAACCCTGGTGGATACCAGTGACACACCTCTACTGTGCCACTATTTATGACCCTCTGGGATCAGCCATTCAACCAGTTCTCAATCAATCTCACTGTCCACTCATCCAGTCCACACTTCCTGAGTTTGCCTATGAGGATATTGTGAGAGACAGAATGAGTTCCTGAAGTTTAATTATGCAGTTTGGAGAATGTGTGCATGAGAAAAACATTTTGGTCTGTTTTAGAGCTGGGCCTGATGATTTCAGTGCCTGTTCTGTGAGAAATACTTAATATTCATTTACTTTTCACCATTTCATTTATAGAGATATGCATACAGTTATTGCAGCCTCTTCCTCCATACAAATCTTCTCTCTTTCAAATGGAGGAGTCTTTTGTTTCATAGGGGTTTTTGTTTGTTTGCCTGTCATCCACTCTGACTGCTTTGGGAAAATCTTCATTGCAGTAAAGCCACATCCAGCTCAGGAAGGGGTGTTATGCAGCCCTTGTGATATGTGAACACCACTTCTACTGTACATGCTTATAGATAGGTGGATAAACTACACACGTCTTTGAAGATGGGGGTCCCACTAAGGCATACAGGGACATAATTTATAGCCTTTTCCTTCAGTACCTTTACCCCTAACATTCTATTTTGATTTTGACCCTTGCTGTCTATCAAACCGATGTTTTCATCAAGCTGACTGTGATGATCCCTCTTCTCCCTCTGTTAGTGATTGTTTAAAGTTCATATTTTTCTCAGATGCATCACATTCATCAACAAAGGATTTTACTAACCATTTTATTGCTCAGCAATGCAGTCTTGCTTTAATTCTTCCTAACTAGCTCTAATTTTTATTATCCTGCCTATTTTTATAACACCAGCAAACATTTGTCTATTCACCAGCTGCCTGTGCTTTCAGATCTCTCTGGATAAGATGCAGAGCACTGATTCTACTGCATATCACTGCAGCATTGCACCTGTGATTTTGCCCACTGTAAGGCTGACCAGTACTAGCCCTATTCTTCTTTCTCAAAACTCTAATCAGTTATCAAAAAATGTGATGTTAACTTCTTAAGAACCTTTGCTGAGGAACCTTGCCAATAGCTCTTTCAAAATCCAATGGTGTTTATTGACAGTATTATACCTCTTTCACAGTCACTGATTGCTCCGAAGAGATTTGACAAGTTTGTGCTACATGAGTTCCCTTCTCAAAGCCTTATTGGCTCAGGCTCATCTGCATAGAGAACAATTTTTCCATGCTTTCACTAACCCTTTCCTTTATTGCAGAACCTACTGATTTTTCCAGGACACCTGTTAGATACACTGTATGAGTACAAACAAGTACAGCAGTTGTAGTATTTTTAAGCCATGGATTTTAAAGCTTTTCTGAAGTTGTGCAGATAGTAATTGACACAGGTAGAAGCAAGAGAGAAATTATAGGAGAAAGAACCAAATATACCCACAAGCCCAGAGTGTACAAATCCCAGGTTTCTTCAGGAAAAACTTTTTAAGAAACAGATTTAGACCCCACAGAAAGATTCCTCCAGAATTCTGTGGTCTTTGGGTCAGGTTTTAAATCCTGAAACCCTCAGTATCCTGTCAACTCCCTCATCATACCAAAATGTACTAAAAAAATCTATCAGAAGACTGGAGAATACTTCAAAGGAAATATGCACAGAATCCCATAGGAAAAAGTGTGTTATAAATGTGAACTCAATTTGATTTACTCCTCTCTTTGATAGTAGAAATATCCTGTAGCTGAAAACATCTGTGAGCATACTCAAATATGGAAAAACACCATTAGTGGTCTCCTTGTCCTTGGGCTGCTAGTATAAAAAGTATCAAGGACTTCTGCTAGTCATATAGGTAGGAATTCACTATCTTTGTGTATAAAATGGAGAAAAAAAAAAACATTGTGTCAGTTTGCTTTTCTTTCCCATTAAGAAAAAAAGGATTTAGATTTATCATGCCCAATTTAGAAGGTCAAGTATCCACTGGATTGGAAGGAAAAGCTGTAATGATGAGATAAAGTTCAGAGGTCAGTTTCCTTTACCTTGGGACTTTATTAAAAGGACTTAAGGATGTAAGATCTTCTGGTTCATTTACATTGTTTGGACATATTCTCACGCTTTTAATTAAGGCTGTGGTGTTTCTCGCTAGCTGTGCACAGGAAGGTTTAAGGCACACAGAAGGCTACACACAAAACACATCATGTGGAGTATGACAGAAGAGACTCTTGCCCTCATACAAACAAATGGAAAAACTTACCAGAAAATCAGCTAAACAATGCACTGTAATGAATAGATATCCATCTTTCACATTTTTACAAATAAATGCTATAAAAATGAGAGAATCCCATGTCAAACAGTAAACACTCTATCACAGGAAAGCACTTTTGAATGAAGTTATCACAGAGAAAATGTCTCTTCTTTGGAAAGGCCATTCTGTAAGAAGGTGTGTAAGGCATGTGTGCATTTAAAAAGATGAGGATGGGAGGGAATGTGCATGCTGTTTGTGGATCCATGAGGGTGAAAGGTGAATAAATTCTGTGTGGGAATTATGATTCTGCAGATTTTATATTTCATATGCCAGAGATAACCATTATTGCAAAATCTAATAGATGCTGCAAGTCTATGATCTGTGATAATATGTCCAGTCTGTATGAAGTCTCATGTTTATCTATAGAGAACTGTTATATGTGGTACTAAATAATAGTAATTTTGAAAATAATTAAATTTAGGAGCATTTCTCAAAGATAACTATCCCCTCCAGTTATTCAAAACTGTCAAATAACTTTTAGTTGCTGCTAGAATACATGGTCACATTAGTGAATCACCACTGTAACTCCTCATTTCCTCAAAAAAGATAATATATGAATCTTATGGAAGTTATTGACTATTTTAGAGGGCTAAGTGCCAATTCTGTCAGTAAGAAAGGTATTCCATTTCAAATTTTCATGACTTGACCAAGATCTTTCTTCATTTCTCTACATAAAAAGAATTATTAAGATTTCAGAGCAGAGTTATGCAAGACAAAATATGTTGGAAATAGCTGACATTGTTGGGAGGGATGATATGTGGTGTACACTGCCATCAATTGATCAAGGCCTTGGCAACATTTCTGGGATACCAGAGGGCCTCTTGAAGAATTTGCATGTGTAACACAAGTAAATTGTTGAGGCTTTTAATGAAAATCTTTGAAAACTTCCATACAAAAGGCAGAAAAAGGTGGGATAAAGCCAACATAAACAGAATAATCTTCTTGATCAAGGAGATCCTAGCCCTTGTGATCCTCCTGATCAAGGAGCCAAGTGTGATAAAACAATAGAAGCCACTTGAGATGGAAAAGGAGATGAAGACTCTCTGAACAGCAGCCCACCTTTATCTCCACAGGTCTCAGAAGGTCTTCAGACAAATGGTGGGAATTTTGTAACTAGATTGGTGACTCTGCCATGCTACATCACAGGATTCTGGTACACAGAAGGTGCAAAGGAATGTTCTGTTTCTGAAACAAACTGGCCAGAGGGGCAGACACATGTACATACAGATACATGTATAACCATATGCATAATGTGTACAATACTTGTGTATATATACAGCTTGCCACAGCCTGGCAACCTGAGTACAATGAGAGAAATCAAAAGGCTGTTTTCAGAATTGCTTGCTCATTGGAAATTGGAACACGTGAAATTAGTTTGTTATCATTACCAAAGTTTTTGATCCATCCTGAAAACCCTAAACTAGATTGTTTTGAATGATGGTTTTTGCATAGACCTTGCCAAGAACATGTATTTTGTGACACTATCTTTTGCTGATGTCCAGTGGCACCCTGAATTGCTCATCTCCACAGAGTGCTTGTCCCATGGTCAATATCTTGTAGAGAACTTGAGTATGTCCTAGATACAGAATCTTTTCTCCTTTCCTCCTTTCCACAGAGGGTATATGAGGACTTTTGGGTTTCTATCAACTCCTCATTGGTACCCCAGGACACTAATAATCTTGTTCAAACCCTTTGCAGTGGAGAAGAATTCTTCCTTTGATAGAGCTTTTAGTCTCAATTTTCAAAGTTGATGGTGTGACTTTTTTCCCAAAGGAAGCAAACTAGTTAGAACCATATATTTTTTCTTGCTCAAACTAGAAGCGAGCAAGAACTTCAAAAATATTTTAATAAAGTATTTTTAAAAAAATGTAACCAGCTCAGTTGTCAAGATTTGCAATGTTTGACAAAGCAAGAGTCTTCACTCACCCTCAGATTTGTCATATGCAGTGTTTGTGCATGAGAAATGCTCTAATCTAACCATCCAGTGGCCACAGAGATATGAAATGGCTTATTCACTCTGTGTCTTCAAAATATTTACTTCAGAGATGACAAGAAAAACCCCCATGTAAGTATTTGTGGGAGGATAATTAAAGCTACAGTTCTTTCCTTCTATGAAAATACTGTCAGGTATCATTTTTTCTAACAAAAGTTAGGTGTAAATAGTCACAGCACTGAATGAAGCGGTGGGTACATAATGCAAATCAGATGGGATGGGGATGATTCTGCAAAACTAGTATCTAGCTCTGAAAACCCTTTCAGACTTCCTAAATAAGTAAAGCATTCAGTGGGGAGTTCAGCCATTTCAAAAGTAGGACTTAATGCATAACTTTCAAGAAATCATTTTTCTTTTAACTGCATCTTAAATATTCAAAGGCATTTTCTCTGCAGAGCAGCTTTTAAGAGGATTGGTATGCCAGACGCACTTCATGTTGTCCTTATCTTTATTTAAATAAATCAGCTTGGTGCTCTGAAATATCAAACTAAAATCTTCTGAGCTGAGCAATGTCACAAAAAGAGCTGTTTGTATGTACAAATAGCATCAATTGTACCAAGCACAACAGAAAACATAGCCCACTAGTAAATGCATTCAACTATGAAGTGCAAATTTTTGGCTAAGGGACTCTACATCTAGGAATGTTTTGTCCAGAAGAGCTGGTTTATTTAATACTAAGTAAAATAGTAAATCCTGCAAAGAAAATCAATTTGATAATATCCTCATGTTTGAAAGGGGGAAAAAAAGATACAAACATTTTCAATATAATTAGATCTTTGTCAGCTCCATGGTAATTAATCAATAAGCTATACATTGACATGATGAGTCATAGAACGACTTCTGGAACAAACAACATTTTGAAACATCAATGAGCCAAACAGGGAATTATCTAGGCTTTTTTGGTTAAAATCTTTAAAAAATTGAACATGTAATGATAAATACTGTAAGTAGGAGATCTGAGATCTTAAACTCAAATATTAGCTAAAAATTCTCACTATTTAAATGTAAATTTACAATACTTAATTTTCAAACTGCACTTTTTGTTTTATAGGCATTAAAAAGCGCTTCCAAGAGTTGTTCTGATTATCATACCATCAATAGAGAATAGCAAAACTAACAGCATCTGACACAGAATAGTTTGACTTCTAGATTTTGTGTTCCATATTGGCTAAAGCACATGGATTTTGATCCAGAGCTTGGTGTTAAGTGAAAAATTCCAATTGGTTTTAATGGATTTTGTAATTACCTCAGAGTAACTGTTGTTCCTCCTTTTACTAAAACTGAATCAAAATGATGCTTGTAATTTCCAATCAGTAGCACTGGTTGGATCACATATTCCTATGTGAGAGGAATACTGGACCACATATTTGGGAGTTCAGACCCACATCAGTTTTCTAGAGAGAAGGAAAAAGAGAAGAATAAAAAACAAGGCAAGGCAAGGCAGGATGGCCAAATGTGCAATTAATTCTTACTTTGGGTTAGTGATTGTAGGTATTAGGTGTGCAGATTGGTGATATAGAGAGATACTGTCATCACAATAAGCATAGAAGACTATAAAATATTAGCTGGTTCTCTGTACCTGGTAGTCGACAAGACAGCTTGCATGTTGAAAGTCTTTTGCTGGTCCTGCAGCTTCAGTGAGAGTGGAATAAATGCATGGAAATGTATTTGAACTTTACCTACCTGAACTTAACAACAGGTATTTCACCTATATGTACCTTTACTGCTTTTCTGGATAGAACTGGTGACCTGGAGCTGGAAAGTGCCCTTTAGACCACACAGCATTTGAACTCCTCAGGGCCAAACCTGTCTGGTAGTTTAGTGCATTTAAAGGAAGAAAAATGTACAGGGAGAGTAAAGCTACCCAGGTATTACTGCAAATGATGCCATGAACCATTAAACCAAAATGGTATATGAAAATCTTTGATGATGGCAATGAATCCACGCAAAAACAAAGACAAAAAAACCAAACAAACAAACAAACAAAAAAACCCACAAAAAAACCCCCCAAAAAACCACAACCACCACACGACATTCCATTCATTACATTACTTTAGCCTTGGATTGCCCTTCAGTGATTTTTCATCAAGCCCTGGTGTTCCTGCCATTTTCTCTAATTGTCAAGATCAGATTAAAAATGGATATTCCTTTATGTACCCTGGAAAGTATTGTTCATAACTGTTGTATAAGGAGAAAATTATCACCCTATCTAAGCAAATGTCAGCAGCTAGAAATGCTGTATGAGGTCTTTAATGTTTTCTAGGAAAAAGAGAATTATGTAAGACACAGAACAATAAAAACACCAAAAGTGTTTCAGATTCAAACATTAATGATTACTAATATTCAACAAAAATAGGGTCCTTGTTGTGTTATGAACAGATAATTGGAAAGTAAAAATTTGAAAGAGTTTGGTAGGATTTAAAAAAAGAACTTATTTTTTAACCTCCTAATGTGGAAAAAATGGAGACATTATCTGGAATTATCAAACCTGCATGAGAATTGTCTAACAAAGTTAAAGGAAGATTTTAAGTCTTGGCCCAGGACTGTAACCATGAGGGTGTCCTCATTTTTGGAACTGAGAAATGAGATGATATAAAATTGACTCCTTAAAGTGGTTGGGGTTCTTTTAATTTTTTTTTTTAAATATGGCACTGAATTCTTGTCTTTCTTCTTTCATAATAAAGATAGCAATGTCAGCTTGGCAAAAACCTAATATTTTGACATCGATAAATTAAAAAAAAATTCAAAATTCAACAGCAAGGTTAAAATCAAGAAGCATATTAGAAATAATTCTTTGGACAGTTTCAGGCATACCTATTTGCCTTTAATACAGGCATTTAAATGACTATAATTAGAAGGCTGGGAGGGGAAAAAGCAGTTTAATTTTCATACAAACCAATAAAACTTTCAGAATTATTTCATTCTTGTGTAATGTCAGGAATACCTTGATGTGGTTAGTATGCTAGAAATAGAAAATACAATCTTGTTTTCACAGTGGCCAGCCTGTGATTTTCCCGTTGCCCCCAAAGGCAGCAGCACTGAGCAGTAAATTAATGCAGAAAATGAAGCAAGGCAAGATCTTTCTATATTAAAACAAAATGCTTGTTTTGTGCCAATGCCAAGGCTGATGCCAATGCTGCTTCCATATTGATGTAAACTTAATTATATCCCCTACAGCCTGATTAAAATTAAACTTAAAGATTAAACAGCGCAAAGGCAAATTCTTCCGACACAGCAGAGTCTATAGATTCATCATGGGTGGTCTCACTTCTTTGAGAATTGACAGCTCGAAACTGTTTATTTACTCTCTGCTATGGCCACATTTCCCCCAGCAAAAAGCACCAAACCCACGACAATATAATCCAAGAACACAACTTTCTTTGTGTTACATTCTTCTCAGTGATGACTGATTTTCCTTGGGACTTTGTTTTTCTGTACTGCTCAGCATGCAGCATGAGTCAAAAATCTTCAACACTGAAGCTGATTGTAGATCAGTGGACTTACGGATGCAAAACCCACAGCAACATATTGAAAAAAATTCCTTTCCTAAGGTCCTAGGCATTAAAGCCATGACATTTAGTGTAATACTCTGAGTCAGGGTTAGCTGACATGCCTCAAACAAAAAAAACTAATGACTTGTCAGAGAAAGTCTTTACTATATCTGCATGCTCCCCTTTATAGACCATATAAGAGCTGTAAAATGAGGCATACCTAGCACCATGTAGTTTATATTCTAAGCTAAACTTCACCAAAAGTTTTATTTTCCTGCTAGGGAGGCCTGTGGTGTGAGAGAAGGGATTTCAGGTGACCTTGCCCCTGATAAGTCACAGTTGAACTAATAACCAAAGAAGAGGAACAGTTTTGCTTTTAATGGGTTGCAGCTTAAGTTGATCACTTAAGGAGTGTGGGTGTTTTTTAGTGAACAAGGGCTTCCAGGAGGAAGCTGGCCTGGAAGAAGAGAGCCTTGAGGTGGTAGAGGAGCCCTAAAGAAGAAGGAAAGATCTAGGGAGCAGAAAGAAGAATGAAGCAAGGAAGAGAACTCTCTTCCTTGGTGGAACAAAGATCAGCTGTGAGGTCACTCTGGGTCTGATGGAGTTGGAGCTTGCAGACATAGTCTAGCTAGCTAAGGCCTGTGTACAGTCTGCAAACTAATATTTGCAGATATAGTATAGTAGGAGATAACCAGCAGTCAGAGTCTGCAGTTGGACCCTACAGTAGGGGCTTGCTGCAATCAGAGTCAGGATGGCTGAGCTGTAAGGAAGAAAGAACCAGGACCCTTTTCAAGTTGTTAGATGCCTGTGTCTTGGCTCATTTCCACCCTTAATGAAAGGTATACTGCAACAAAGGCACATGCGTAGCAAGACTTCTGTACTCGGCCATTGCTGTTGTAGTCAGTGATGTTTGACACAAGTTTCCATCTGCAACTCCAAGTTTGTTGCTCTCCCAATGTACTGCTCTTGCAAACCCAGTTCTCGTAACTCCTTAATATATAGCACACACCCCACCCCCCATATAACAGAGACCTTTGACTGTACATAAAACATGTTGGTGATCAAGAGAGATGATCCTCACAGTGATGACTATGCATATTACCATGGAAATGACCTTAGGATATTCTGGTACAGAAAGTGTTTTTTACTTAGACTTCATTAAAGCCTTTGATACCATTTCCCTGTGGGACAGCATTCTCCTGGAGAAATTGCCTGTTCTTTACTTGGATTGGTATGTTCCTAGCTGGGTAAAACACTGGCTGCAGAGCTGGGCCCAGGGATTGACGAGGAATGGACTAAAACTGAACTGGTGCTGATCACCAGAGATGTTCCCCAGGACACAATGTTTGGGTGAGTCATGTTTAATACCTTTATCAACAGTCTGGGTGAGGTGATCAAGGGCACCCTCAGCCAGTTTGCAGAGAACCCACCTTGGATGAGAGCATCAATCTGCTGAAGGTAGGAAGTCTTTACAGAAGTGTCTGGACAGGCTGGATCAATGGACAGAGGCAAATTGTACAAGGTTCAACAAGGCCAAGTGCCACATCCTGCACTTGGGTCACAACAACCACAGGGTACAGTCAAGGCAGGGGAACAGTGGCTGCAAATCTGCCCTGCAGAAAAAGACCTGGGGGTGCTGGTTGACAGTGGCTGACCATGAGCCAGCTGTGCCCAGGTGGCCAAGAAGCCACTGGCACCCTGGCCTGTGTCAGCAATAGTGTGGCCAGCAGGACCAGGGCAGGGATTGTCCCCTGTACTCAGCACTGGTGATGCCACACCAGTGGCACCCTACGTCAGTTTTGGGCCTCTCACTACAAGAAAGGCATTGAGGGGCTGGAGTAAGTCCAGAGAAGGACTGGGGAAGAGTCTAGAGCATAAGTGTGATGAGGAGCAGCTGAGGGAGCTGGGGGTGTTTGTGCTGGAGGAAAGGGAGTTCAGGGGAGACCTTTTCACTCTCTACAACTTCCTGAAAGGGGGCTGCTGCAAGGTGGGGGGGGGTCAGTCTTTTCTCCCAAATAACACGAGACAGGATGAGAAGAAATGGCCTGAAGTTGCACCAGAGAAGCTTTAGATTGGACATTAGGGAAAACTTCCTTCAAAAAAAAGGATCGTCAAGCATTGTAAGAGCGTGCTCAGGAAAGTGCTTGAGTCTCCATCCCTGAAGGTATTTAAAATACATGTAGATGTGATGTTCATGAATGTGAACATCATGAACAGTTTTCTGGCAGACTTGGAAGTGCTAGGTTAGTGGTTAAACACAGTTATTTGAGAGGTCTTTTCCAACCTAAATAATTCCATGTTTTAGCATTATTTGGGGCTTCTGTCTCCTTTAAGTTTTGTCTCACACATGTGCCTGAACATATTTTAAGTGCCTAGGTATTAAAAAAATAGCCTTTCCTGGAAGTTTGTTAAAGTTGGTTTGATTTCCCTTTTACATTGTCATGAAGTTTAATAAGAGGTTTCCATAGTGTTCTCTTAAATTGCTTCCAGTTCCCTCAAAACAAATGCTGCCAAGTAAAGCAGACTCATCTTTGCGAAATGTTAATACTATGGATTAAGAGAAGATCCCACTGTTTTCTCTACCTCTTTTGAAATGTCTGCAGTCCTCAAATCACTTTTAAAAGAAAAAGCCCTGCATGAAGCATTTTATTTCATTATTGAGAATGGTAAAGGATAATAGTAAGGAATTGTTGGAGAAGTAAAATCTGTGTTTAAATCTCCTTTAAAGATACCACACAGAACAGCAGAACACTTCTCTGTGTTAAAATAGGGTATGGTTCAACAGCAGCCTATTCTGTTTTCTGCTCAGCTGAAAGCATTTTCTAGCATATTTGCTTTCTGACTTGCCCAGTGCATATTGTCAGAGGGAATTAAGGGCACTGTTATGTAACAGCCTTAACTCGAGATCACTAACCCAGTAACCTACCTCAGTAACTCAATTGTGCATCTTGTTTACACTTACCCATTTTCACTTATTCATTAAGTGAATTTAGCTCTCACTTACTCGTTACATTCCCTTATTTTCAGCATGATTTCACTGACTTCATTTCTAATGTATGTGTCCTGAACCTGTTGGCAGCTCGAGATGGTGGTTCAGAAAGGGACTATGCTCATCTTAAAAACATTCTCAATATTGCAGTTCTTTTAGTCAATACCTAAATGATTTAAAATCCCCTCCTTGATCAGCATGCTGTCTGTTTTATTTATAGACTCTTTACTTTTAAATTTTTTTTCCCTCAGGAGTTCAAAAGCAGTAGCTGACTCTTATAAAAATAAGGTTTGTTTATTCTTAGTGTCATTGCAAATGGGCTATATGACAGCCAAAATAATACTTTCAAGGTATCCTAAACAGCCCTAAAATAAATGTTCTGCTGTAAATGCAATTTGCAAACTCCTTTTCATCTCATTAAATTTGTGCCTACATTAACTCAAAGTATGGGTCAAAATTTAGAAACACTCATGCTTCCAAAATCTGTATATACACAGAAAATATACAGGATAGCTAATATCTTAGGTTTCAGATACATTTAGTGAACCTCAGTCCATGGCCAGACACCAGATTTTAGGCAAGCACAGGGGAAGTTGTACTATGTACAAAAATCCCAAAGATTTTTGCTAAAGAAGAGCAAGTTTCTTTCAGTGAATTTGTAACACTCTCCATGACAAAGACCAAGATTCCTAGTGGGACTTTTGACTCATGTTCAGCTGTCAGCCAGAGCTTTGCCTTGAGCTAACTTTTATTTGAGGAGATGGCAAGCTTTAATAAGCTGTGCACAGTGCTCTGCATTGTCTTCCATCAGTCCCTCCGTGTGGTGCACTCACCAGGCCCTGGCTGCCTCTAGTGACTGCCAGTATCCCAGGGAGCCTGGTATTGGCAGAAAACTCTTCAATGGGACAGGAAGTGCTATTTGAGTTGAAGAAGGGCTCACAGCAGGGTTTCCTCTTGTTTCTGCAGCCACACTGCACCTCATTACCAATTTTTCAACACTCTCCTTTCTGGTTGATGGTTAAGAGGGAAAGCTGCATTTGCAGATGATATTAACTCAAACATGGCTATTTTTCTTGGGAATTCAGAATGTGTTGATGACAGAATCCTCTCTGCTGATTTACTGCACAAGAAACAAGGCATATTGGTCTGGTTTCTGAACAAGACAAAATTAAGCAGCTTAACTGCCAATAGCTTCAGAATGTAATCTTTTAATTTATACAAATATGATGTATTTGGCCAAGGGTGAAATATCAAATCCTCATGAATGGTCATGATGCTGCTGTTTAAATGGTGTACATACTTCTATAGGATCAGATGTTACTAAACATTAGGGTTTAGTTTTCCCTTTTTATTTTTTTCTGACAAGTCACAGGATTAGTATTTGGACAAGATTTTTGTCTCCTTACTTTCTTTACTGATAAGACTTTTCTTACCACACACTAATTTTTGTCTATTGTGGTCACACTTCTTGTGTTTCTGTTCAGCACAGGATTTGGACTGCATTGGTTGCCTTTTTTATGACTAAATTAATCTCTCCACCTTCAGCACTGGATTGCTAGAAAAATACTTTGAACTTTAGCTGGCATCTGTTAGCTAGGATAACTTTGAACAAAACCCTTGCAGATGATGTGAATGGGTAAGTATGAAACACTAATTTTTTTGCAGCAGCAGCCTTTTGACATTGCCGAATACAAAATGAGATATTATTGTTCCAACTGGAATGGGTAAGATCTCTCAGCCATTAGTCTTTGCAAGAGTAATTCAAGGCCTTTCTTAAAGGAGAAAAAAGAAGTTTGATCCAAACTATTATAAAGTTGCTGGTATTAGTACCCTAATTTACTGCTTCACATAGGAGATAATCTTTCTGCTACCTCTTTCCCTAGTTAAGGTTTGAAAATTTCCTATAACTTCTGGTAGAATTATTTTTTCCTGTTTTTACTCATTGTAACATTAGGCCTTGGCAGGAGGACAATATATGACAGGTCACATGTGCTGAGGTACGTTTCAGTCATGACAGAAGTAAAACATTGAGAGGAAATGGAATAATGAACATTTTTGTTCAAGAAGTTGCCCATCTGGATCTAGTGTTGGATCTCCAGACCTTCTACTTGTCACAAGTCCCACTTGTTACTGACAGTGCTGGAAGTTGCTTTTACAACCAGACCCATATCCCATCTTCAGCAGTACTTTCTCAGCACAGTCATTTATGACATCCTAATTCAGCACTTCTCCTTAGAGTCATCTCTGACATTTAAATGTATTCTTTACAGAAAGTCCAGCTGCTTGTTTGTTCTCTTACTTTTCTTTAATTTTTTTTTTTTTAAGTGGCCATAATAATGGGAAGAATGGAGATTGTTTTGCTATCCACCTGATTCAGGGTGAAAATAGAGGTGTTGATTTAACAAGGGTTAACCACGTGGTTGGGGTCTGGGCTTTTTTCTCTGTAAACTACAAAAAAACCCTTGAGAATGACTGAGGTATTTTTGTGAATAATCCCTTGCATTGTCCAGCCAGGGTGACCAGAGGCCAGAAGTGCTCAAGGGAGGCCTCTCTCCACTGGAATTTGATCCCTTCATTGTTCTGTCAAAGCTGGAGTGTTTTGACCTCTGGGGCACATTATAAATCTCTGTTACTCATTCAGATTTCTGCTCTGAAGCATTCACTATGGAAAGTGTAGTGGACTCTGTGTGGTTCCAATGAAATTTTTCATCCCTCTTTAATATTTCATACATGTGCATACAGCACATCACGTGAAAGCATTTATACCCTGGCAATACAATACAAATAAATGCTGAAAAAATAAAAGTTGAAAATGGGTTTGGTTTTATCCCCATTTGCACAATTCAGTGCAACACAGTTGGGTACACAATTTAAAAACACTTAATTAGCACATAAGGTGGCATTGCTAATTTTTGCTGCAAGGGATGCTTTCTCACTATGCTTTCTGCATTGAGGGGCTCTCTCTGATTATATGGTAGTCTGGGAAAGCATAGCACCACAAGCAATCAGCAAAAGACCTGTCTGAAAGTTTTATGCTCCTTTTGCTTGTTATGCCTTAAAAAAACGGGTTACTCATGCAACTGTTCACACTTGGGTAACAAATCAAGGGGCAACTTGCAACTCATAGTGAGTAGAGAGGGCAGATTTCTCCCATGAAAGGTGGAGCTGCCAGTGCAGTATGTCAGTGAACACTGTCAGCTGTTTCATGGCACTGGAGACAGGGGGAGAATGGAGGTTGTGGTGTGGTGGAGGGTCAACAGTCAGAAGTGTGGCAGTGTCAGAATGTTCTGTAACCATTACATAGGGTGTTAAAGTGGATTTTTAATTTTGGTTTTTTTTTTAATGAATAATCATATCTACAACATCCAATTCACTAGGTATTTGATCAGGTCAGAATGTAGACTTGTATTTCTAACTGGTTTAGGCCTTGATGACATTTAAGTTTCTGCAGTTTTGAGTCTGTTTCAGCACTTGCCTCCCTTTTTTCTTCCCCTGCCTCCCTGTTTCTCACAAGTCCACGCACACACAGATGAAAAGCTAGAAGCTCTGTGAATTCAAGGGGGTTTTCTCTACAGATTCTTATGTTTGTTGTTACTAAATTAAAAAAGCATCTGTGTTAAAATTCATGCTGGTTAGTCCCATTTTGTGCTAGTAAAGGTGCTAATGAAACCTACACTGTGCTGAAAAGAAGAATTCATTCTGTTGTACTGTAGCAAGTAGTCAAAAGCCACCTGTGGGCTTATAACAGCTGGAGTGAGTATGAAATACTATTAAAATTAATGCTCTCTATAATTCATGAAAGCTACCTGTGTGACATCTGACAGATTTACCTGGTTATAGGCCAGCTCTACTGCATTGTTACTGACCTTAGCCCATAGTGTCCCACTGAATATGGCAGAAACAATTCTTGGATGAAAGTAGACAAAACAGAGTCTGTACATATAGTGACAAAATCAAATTTTAAGGACATGTTATGCTGAGGCTATTTGTGCTTTTTGCAGATTCATGGAATAATTTAATTAATGAAGCAGTTAATTGTTACTGCACTGACTTTGCAGTCAGTGGATCACTTCAACAAACACACTTTGTAGCAGTAGGAGTTCATAGAAGGCATTATCAGGGAAACCAACCAGCAAGGAGTTTGAATAGTCTAATCTTAAAGTAACAAAAGCATGAACAACCATTTCAGGCTCTGGATCAAATACAACTGGCTGCAGAATGGTGATGTTCTTTAAGCATGCCCAACAGGATTTGGATGGAACCCAGGAAATAAACCAAAACCCTAGGCAAATTACTATTAAAATACAGACAACATCAAAGGCAAGAGCAAGGAAATAAAAAGATTTAAAGAAATATTTTGGTGCAAGGATAATTTATTTTCATTTTATCAACCTTTGCACATGAGAAGATTTTTTTAGTTTCTAGGACTGCACATTTTACAGTCATATCAATACAGCAATCCACATTTTCCTCTTCCACTGAGCTTTCTTTCTGACAGTTGAACAATTAGATGTTTCTCCATTACTGAGTCCATGTTTTTATTTGTTGTTTGGTTTTTTCTTTTTCTATTTCCTTCCTCTCAAAAGCCCTCTTGACATTAAGAGAAGGGAGAGAGATATGTTCTCCTTCTCCTCCCATGTAAGTTAGAAAGCAAACAGAAGAATAGAAAGATAAAATTATTCTTTTGGCTGTTACTGAGACAGAAAAATAAGTGACTTCATTAAAAATTTTTGTCTAAAGAGAAATGCAGATGGTTAAAAGACAGTTGCCTGTTAGTTCTCCCAAAGATGCTTGGTGCAGTGTCCCTTAAAGCCAATCACATCATATGATCGTAATAACAAGCAAATACAATCAAAACAGATCAGCACAAAATTTGAAGGACTAGCTCTTCTACACAATCCTGGAAAATTTCCACTGACACAGAGTCCCTTAAGGGTACCTAGAGCTGAGATTCATCCAAAGATGAGAAATCCCTCTATGCTGAAACCAGAGCAGGCAAAAAGAGGAGAATGAAGTTTGACAGAGCAAATGACCAAAGTAGCTACAAAGTCAAAAAAGGGAAATAGTATCGCAAGCAGATGAAAAAATCAATTTAAGAAGCATGAGACACACTTGGATACCAAAATTAAAAGTAAAGTGTGTAATTACTGTTAAGCCCACTTTTGTGCTCTAATGAAATCTAAGGCTGTGACCAGATGGATTTTTCATACTCAGTAATTATTCACTGGAACTTTTAAAGAAAACTGTTTAAACTCTTATAGACTAGATGACTAAGGAGTGCATGTCTGTAAAACGGAATTACAGGGTTTGAGCAGCTGCTTTTGTGTACCATCCCAGGGGTTTCTCCAGTCTTCTCTTGTCAGCAGGCAGGTAGCACCATGAGGGTTTTTTGTGAGAAAGGTTTAATCATGGCACACAGAATTCCAGACAAAGGGCCAGAGATGGTGTGATCTCTGGATCAGGGGCTGAGGAGCATTTAGGGAGACTGGCACATGCCAAGCTGTTGGGATCCTATTCCTCCTTCTTTCCACACTATCTCTGATTTTATTGTAACAGCTCTTGAAGACATGAACCACTTTCCTTTAAGTCCCTGTTCCATTCCTGGCCCACAAGTGAGACTTGGTCATGTAATCCTTTAACTGCCTCCGTGAAACAAATAATTCATAATATAAACATATTTTCAGTTTAAGCAGTGCAGCAAGTTGCAACACTCTCTTTTCTGAATAAAGGCATCTCAGATATACATTAAAAGGTTCTCACATGCCAGGCTCCAGCTTTCTTACACATCCATACACAAGAAGCTAATTAAGGGCTCTGTACAAAAGTGATTAATAATTTCTCAGTAAGTTAGGGGAAGTGCAGTATCAGTTATAATTGGGAAAATCTACATGCAGATATCTCCAGTTTCTACCTATTATAACAGATGCCACCTTCAAAGATTTTGTTACAAAACCACCTATTTTATATTTCCACTTAAATATGCACTGGGGGTTTTGCTAAATTCTGACTGTCAGAACAAAGGGTCAAAGCTTAGTGCACATGCATAAACACGTTACTCTAATACCTTTTATTTATTTTGGTATGCAGCTATGTTCTTCTATTTGTCTCACATCTGTCATGCAACAAAACTAATAAATAAGTGTCAGTACAGGGAATCCCCTTTTTTTATATTGCTGCCAGTATGCTCTAATTTAACATTTTTTCTCTAGTGAAGAAATAGGAACACTATTTTATTGATTTTCTGTTGAATTTTTTTGAACAATGGAAGTAGACTGGCTCCATTAGCATGTGTTTACTGATATCAGAGTTAAGTTCAGGAAACTATCATCTGTATCTTCCCTGAAGTCCATTTCCTAAATGAATTTTAGCTTTGGGTGCTTCTGAATAAATAGAGATTAAACCCCTTCCATTTTTTTCCGTGGTAGGCAATAGGCAGAAAGCAGGAGAAGACAAACTCCTTATCCTGTTAAGAGTCTAAGCCCCCCAAAAGTAAAAAAAGGTCTTGGAACCCACTGTCTATAAGAAGTCCAATGGCTTGCAAATTTGGCAGGCATTTCATGCTAAATCAGATTAGCTAAATCTTCACAGTGAACTATGCTGTGTAACTTTCTGTGACTTGCCAACAAAAGACATTTCTGTGTCTAAATGCTGATTTGACAGCAAGTTAGACAAATCCACTCCAACAGCTATCTTTGGCATTCCAAACAAAATGGGAGCATTTAGAGAGAAAGTAAAAAAAACCACAACACCACCCCCCCCCCCCCGCCCCCCATAACTTCACATAGTTCCAATGAGGTGCAGAACTTTATCATAAGTGACTTGGTGAAATGTAGCTTTTGTATTTTACAGAAGTGAAATTGAGCACAAAGGGTGGAGCTCAAAGGGCAGTACCCTGACCGCCAGCATCCATCTGTGCCCATTGTGCAACCCTGTCTTTGTTTTAGACAGCCAGGCCTTATATTTACTGGACAGTACTTTCAAACTGAAACAGGAAAGTCATTAAGCCCTGGCCATCAGCAGGCAGGTGGTCAGCCATTCCCAAGAAATGGTCTCCATCCTGTGTAACAGCTGCTTGTGAAGGCAAGTGCCATAACTCTGAGTCCCCCTTCCTTCTCCTCCCAGCTCACGTGCTGGACATGACATCTGACGGTGTGGGAAACCCCTGGGGTCACTTGGGGTCAGCTGCCCCAGCTCCGTCCCCTCCCAGCACCTTGTGCACCTCCAGCCTGCTCACCATGGGGTGGGGTGAGAAGCAGAAAAGGCCTTGAGGCTGTGTAAGCCCTGCTTAGCAATAGTTAAATATCTGGGTGTTATAACACTCTTTCCATCACAAATGAAAAACACAGTTCCCTACCAGCTACTGTGAAGAAAATTAACTCTACCCCAGCACAAACTAGCTTACCAATGTAATTGTTCCTTTGCCCTGTTTTGATGATGCCAAAGAAAAAGATGTATCTTGTTAGGTTTTCTTCTTAGCAAATACCTAGATATCTCCTAAACATGTTTATATCTACCTATGCTCCAAGCTGTGTCCACAGAATATGCCCTTCTGCCTATGTAGGGGTGTTATCCTGAACCATAAATATTCCCATGATGTTAGCTCAGGTGGCTCCACATGATATTACATTCTTCAATTTAACATTACCCTGATTTCCCATTCTTAACTACAGAGCACTGTCAAGCATCAAGGGCTGGGCCAAGGGCAAGCTGAGAAAGTTCACAAGAGAAGGAGTCTCCTGGGACCCATCCTTTCCCAGCCTCATCTGTGCCACTGACATGGAATTAAAAATTATGGATGTGAAGTGTATGAAAGAGAAAAGGTATCTTGTTGTTTATAAAACTACTGTTTAAAGGATTTCCTTCTCTTAATTAGAAAATAAATATTTCAAGTGAACAGATGCAAACAAGAACCCTCAAACTAATTCACTTTGGTAATCAATTCCACATAGAAAATAAATTCATGCAAATCTAAGTCTTCCCATGAACACATCTTTTCAGTGACATGTTCATGAGGTCATTTGTTTCAGATTAATAATCAGACAGTTCTAGCAGCAGCATACTCACCAACATCAACCTCTCTAATCAACAGTTCATTTGCTTCATGGAGGCAAGTTGGCCTCCTCATGATTGCTATTTTCTGGTTAAGAATATGCTGAAGCTGTTGAACACAGGATGCAGATGGGTTTCAAGAAGGGCTGGTGTTTATTCTGCCCAGTGGAGCATGCTGGAATGCTTTCCTTGTACACTGAATTATTATGCTTTTGTCTGGTAAGTCTGTGTCAACAAAGCACAGGCAAAGTAATTTCTAGCATATGAACACTTGGAAAATAGAGGTTCAATG
Source organism: Sitta carolinensis (assembly GCA_032173965.1). NCBI lineage: Eukaryota > Metazoa > Chordata > Aves > Passeriformes > Sittidae > Sitta > Sitta carolinensis. The sequence goes on from CM063283.1 coordinate 101,466,904, forward strand.
ACCAGCAAAACCATCTCAGAATGGGAGCATGTGTTCCTTTGCACTGAAAGTAATGAAGGCAAAATTAATACATCTTTATTGATATGTTAAATACATTGTAATTTCTTATCCTAATCGTGTAATGATATCCACTGATCTAGTAGACTGAATTATACTGATACTTTATGTGTTCAGCACATCCTTGAAATTTTAGATTTTATGGGGGGAAATATTCAAAAAGTAGTAGAGAAAAGGGGAATTTTGCTGTTGTTCAGAAAGCATGAATAATCTATAGGATGCTTCTTTTTAGCCAAGGCCATCATATGACCTAGAGTTTCCTTTCCATGGGCAAGATCTCATCCTATGGTAAAAATTCTCAAAATTCTTCTTATACTTGTGGTGTTTGTTGTGTGTGCTGAATTTATCCTGGGCACAGCCCAAGCTGACAGGTGTTTGCTGCAGCCCAGCCTGCCCTCACACACCGGTGTCCCTTGGGAGTGAGACTGCCCAGGAGGGATGGTGTGTGGAGAGGGCACTGTGGCACTGAAGTCCAGCAATTTAAACATGACCTACCCTTGTCTTTTCTGTCTGGTAGAGAAAACATGTTTGCTAGTCAAAAGCTGCTTTTTTAACCAGCTCCACTGTGTGGGAGCCAATCATCAAAACATGGTGTCTATTTTGGTCTTGTTTCATTGTGTGGGGCCTTTAAATTCAAGCTCTGAGACTTTATCTTAAGTTGAACTCTTCATTTTCAGAACTGTTACAGGCTGAATCATAAAAACAGCCCTTGGAGAGAGAAGCTATAATATTACTGTGTAGTTTCAAGCTCAAATTTTAACTCCATATGCAAACAAACCTGATTTAAGATGATCTGCAAAGAGGAAAAAACATAATTTAAAAAAAATTTTCATTGACTTGGAGTTCGCAGGTCAAATAATTTCCACTGTGAACCATGAAGAATTGTAACAGTGTGTGTAGCCTTCAAAGCAAAATACATGCTGTCATGTGGCCTGTCAGAACCCTGGACACAGAAGATTTCAGGCTTTCTGTGCTGACAAGGACTGATCCCCAAAAATGCACCATATATAACTTAAAGCCATGGAAAAAACTTCCAAATTTGAGTAATAACACTACAATTGTAAGTATATACTTAAATAAAAGTGTGTTATAGACACAAAATGAAAAAATTAAAAGTTTTAAATTATAACAAAACAAAATTTAATGCATTATTTAATTCTTCTTCTTCTTCTTCTTCTTCTTCTTCTTCTTCTTCTTCTTCTTCTTCTTCTTTCTTCTTCTTCACAAACTGAAATAATTTTATATAATTAGTTAAAACAATACACAATACAAACCACAAATAATTAGTTATTAAATCAAAATTTAAAATAAATTAATTAACATCTCATAATTAAGTAATTTAAACTTAAAAAACCCTTAAAAGCAAAATATAAAACACCATTTTTACTTTATTAACTTAATATGTAAAAGCACTCACAATCAGTAAAACTATAACATAAATAAAAAATAATAAACATCTAAATCCAAACAAAAATTCTATCTCTCACATTTTTAATCCTAACCCTAAAAAAGACCCCCAAATAAAACCAAAAAATTCACCACAGTGGCCCTGGTCCCAATTACCTGCCAGGTAATGCCAGGTAAATGGAGGTATTTGTTGCATACTCATTCCTTTGGGGTTTTTAAGGGAGAAAAAAATATCACTTTAAAAACCTGTGTCAAAATCTAATGTCTTTTATTCACCTCACACTTGTTTCACTATCCAGTTACTAGGAGAACCAAAATGGAAATTCTGATAGTTTCTGTGATGCACTGGATTAACAACTGGAGAACTCCTTTACTAGGGGGAGCAAAAGGGGGAGACATCCATTGGATTATTGTTTGTGTGCATGCAAGTGTTAAAAATGAGAAAACTGAGATATAAACCTTGTAAATGGACACTTAATTAAAATGAAAGAAAGAAAGAAAAGAAAAGAAAAGAAAAGAAAAGAAAAGAAAAGAAAAGAAAAGAAAAAGAAAAGAAAAGAAAAGAAAAGAAAAGAAAAGAAAAAGAAAAGAAAAGAAAAAGAAAAGAAAAGAAAAGAAAAGAAAAGAAAAGAAGAAAAGAAAAGAAAAGAAAAGAAAAGAAAAAGAAAAAAGAAAAGAAAAGAAAAGAAAAGAAAAGAAAAGAAAAGAAAAGAAAAGAAAAGAAAAGAAAAGAAAAGAAAAGAAAAGAAAAGAAAAGAAAAGAAAAGAAAAGAAAAGAAAAAGAAAAGAAAAGAAAAGAAAAGAAAAGAAAAGAAAGAAAAGAAAGAAAAGAAAAGAAAAGAAAAGAAAAGAAAAGAAAAGAAAAGAAAAGAAAAGAAAAAGAAAAGAAAAGAAAAGAAAAGAAAAGAAAAGAAAAAGAAAAAGAAAAGAAAAGAAAAGAAAAGAAAAAGAAAAGAAAAAAAGAAAAGAAAAGAAAAGAAGAAAAGAAAAGAAAAGAAAAGAGAAAAGAAAAAGAAAGAAAGAAAAGAAAAGAAAAGAAAAGAAAAGAAAAGAAAAGAAAAGAAAAAGAAAAGAAAAGAAAAGAAAAGAAAAGAAAAGAAAAGAAAAGAAAAGAAAAAGAGAAAGAAAAGAAAAGAAAAGAAAAGAAAAGAAAAGAAAAGAAAGAAAAAAGAAAAGAAAAGAAAAGAAAAAGAAAAGAAAAGAAAAGAAAGAAAGAAAAAGAAAAGAAAAGAAAAAAGAAAAGAAAAGAAAGAAAGAAAAGAAAAGAAAAAGAAAAAAAGAAAAGAAAGGAAAAGGTGAAAAAGACAATGTTCCCTCTTGGTGTTAAAATGTGATTTACAAGTGAACGAAGGTGATGGCAGTTCTTGATAAAATGGATTCAGTTATTCTTCAAAATTATATTACTGTAATAAATGGAGACTGCAGTAAGATTTTAGTCTTCCTTTGGTCTAAACTTTCTAGTGGAAAATAAGTTAGCAAAAATTATTC